>CM044323.1:38896139-40146139 GCA_024291935.2 Okapia johnstoni
CTCCCTGCTTCCATTCTGTTCTCTCAGCAGCAAGAATAGTTATGTTGGTAGTATCAGAAAGTTTCTCCTTACTTCCTCCTCTTTCCCTTTTTTCTTTGTTTTCTGCAGAAGGGAAGACTTACTTCCTATATTTCCCCCAAGCTTTTTGCTTTGAAAAATTTCAGTCCTTAGAAAAACTGCAGGAATAGCAGAATGAACACTGTCTCTTCAGCATCTAGATTCACCAATTAACATAATAAATTTTCTACTTTCGCTTTATCTTCCTTTCATGTGTAAATGAGTATATGGTAAATATACATATACAGTTATGCACTTGAAAGGGAGAGGTAAAGCAAATATAACAAAGTTTATATGTGTGTGTATTTAATTTTATATATATATACACACACACACACACACTCATACATATATATATATATCTATCTTTGCTTTTCTTTGGAGAATTATTTGAGAGTAAGTTAACATTATGACCCTGACCCCTAAATACTTCAGTATTTTTCTCTCTCTTTTTTAAATTTAATATAAATATATTTATTTTTAATATTTATTTGGCTGTTCCAGGTCTTAGTTACAACATGGAACCTACGTCCCCTGCATTGGGTGCAAGGAATCTTAGCCATTGGGCCACCAGGGAAGTCCAGGCATTTCTCTCTTAAGGACAAGAAGATTGAGACTTTCCTGGTGGTCCAGTGGCTAAAACCCCATGCTCTCAGTATAGGAGGGGTCCAGGTTTGATCCCTGGTCAGGGAACTGGATTCCACATGCCACAACTAAAGATCCTGCATGCTGCAATGAATACCCAGCACAGCCAAATTAATTCATTAACTAATTTTTAAAAAAGAACAAAGTTATCCTGTATAACTGCAATGCAGTCATTATACTCATGTCATTAGATATTGGCACAATAATATATTTTTCTGCTATTTTATTTTATTTTTTGTTTCTTTTAAACCCTCAGAACAACTTTATCCATCTTCTTAAAATTTTAAAATACAGTTTCGAAAGATTACTTTCCATTTGCAATTACTGCAAAATATTGGCTGTATTTTCTGTGTTGTAAAGTACATCCTTGACCCTATCTTACACCCAGGAGTTTTGTTGGTACAATAATTTTATCTAAGATAATATCTGTATTCAGTTTTACCCCATTGTCCCAAAATTGTTCTTACATTATTTTTTTCTTTTTAGATTCAGAATCCAATTAGGAATCACACATTGCTTTTAGTTGTCGCTTCTCTTTGGTCTTTTAAAATGTAGAACAGTTCTCCAGTTTTGTTGTCATTATATTGATATCTTTTAAAATAAATGTCCAAGTCAGTTGTGTCCATAATGTCCTTCAGTTTGGATTTACCTGATTGTTCATGATTTAGCTCAGTTCAGTCACTCAGTCGTGTCCGACTCTTGGCGACCCCATGGACTATAGCACACCAAGCTTCCCTGTCCATCACCAACTCCCAGAGATTATTCAAACTCTTGTCCGTCAGGGTCTTTTCCAACTCATGTCCGTCAGGTCTTTCGCATCAGGTGGCCAAAGTACTGCAGTTTCAGCTTCAGCATCAGTCCTTCCAATGAATATTCAGGACTGATTTCCTTCAGTATGAACTGGTTTGATCTCCTTGCAGTCCAAGGGACTCTCAAGAGTCTTCTCCAACACCACAGTTCAAAAGCATCAATTCTTCGGCACTCAGCTTTCTTTATAGTCCAACTCTCACATCCATACATGACTATTGGAAAAACCATAGCTTTTACTAGATGGACCTTTGTTGGTAATAATGTCTCTGCTTTTTAATATGCTGTCTAGGTTGGTCACAGCTTTTCTTCCAAGGAGTAAGCATCTTTTAATTTCATGGCTGCAGTCACCATCTCCATTGATTTTGGAGCCCCCAAAAATAAAGTCTGTCACTGTTTCCATTGTTTCCCCATCTATTTGCCATGAAGTGATGGGACCAGATGCCATGATCTTAGTTTTCTGAATGTTGAGTTTTAAGCCAACTTTTTCACCCTCCTCTTTTACTTCCATCAAGAGGCTCTTCAGTTCTTCTTTGCTTTCTGCCTTAAGTGTGGTGTCATCTGTGTATCTTGAGTTTATTGATATTTCTCCCGGCAATCTTGATTCCAGCTTGTGCTTTATCCAGTCCAGCATTTCTCATGATGACTCTGCATATAAGTTAAATAAGCAGGGTGACAGTATACAGCCCAGACATACTCCTTTACTGATTTGGAACCAGTCTTTTGTTCCATGTCCAGTTCTAACTTCTGCTTCTGGACCTGCATACAGATTTCTCAGGAAGCAGATCAGGTGGTCTGGTATTCCCATCTCTTGAAGAATTTTCCACAGTTTGTTGTGATCCACACAGTCAAAGGCTTTGGCGTAGTCGATAAAGCAGAAGTAGATGTTTTTCTGGAACTCTCTTGCTTTTTTGATGATCCAACAGATGTTGGTAATTTGATCTCTGCTTCCTCTGCCTTTTCTAAATCCAACTTGAACATCTAGAAGTTCATGGTTCACGTACTGTTGAAGCCTGGTTTGGAGAATTTTGAGCATTACTTTGCTAGCATGTGAGATGAGTGCAATTGTGCATGATTAGAATCAGAATAAACATATTTGTCAGGAATGCTACATGGGCCGTGTGTTTCCTTCTCAGTGCCTCATATCAGGGGCCACATTATGTCAGTTTATCCCAAGACTGATAATGTTACTTGGCTAAGGGAGTTTCTTCCAGATGTTTTTCATTGCATAGTTACCTCTTTATCTTTGTAATATATAGTTTGTGGTGTTAAAGTAATCTTTTAAATGTATGAGGAGTATCTTTATTTTATAGTTAAAATAAAATCCAACCTCTTTATCATGGCTCACGAGGTTCTCTATCAGGAGATTTTAACTCTTTCTTGAGCCATAGAAAATGATGGTACCAGGTGAGGCCTTTGGGCACTTTCTCAGTGTTTTTAAATGCATACAATAAAAGATAAAGCGACACTTTAGGAAGCTAATTATATTGAAATTCACTTATCAATATAGTAGAAACAAGTTGTGACATACAAATATGTGTGCAATAAATAGCAGGATCTAGAGAGGAGTTGCGGAGAAGGCAATGGCACCCCACTCCAGTACTCTTACCTGGAAAATCCTGTGGACGGAGGAGCCTGGTAGGCTACAGTCCGTGGGGTCGCTAAGAGTTGGACACAACTGAGCGACTTCACTTTCACTTTTCACTTTCATGCACTGGAGAAGGAAATGGCAACCCACTCCAGTGTTCTTGCCTGGAGAATCCCAGGGACGGGGGAGCCTGGTGGGCTGGCATCTGTGGGGTCGCACAGAGTCAGACACAACTGAAGCGACTTAGCAGCAGAGAGGAGTTGAATAACTATTAGATGAGTATGAGTGACACATGGAGATTTCTGTCACAACCGTAATGGGACTTAAACATCTGTGATTTCTGTCAGACACAAAGTTATAGTACTAATATTCTACTATTTGTGCTTTATGGAAAATGAAAATACAAATGAAAACACAGTTTTCCTCTCATCTTGGCTCCTTGAATTCTCAGCCTGTGACCTCTCACATTATTCATTATCTCTGAGAGTGAAATAACTTTTCTTGTTCCCAATCAGAAAATTGTCATCTTTAATTTTCGCCTTTTCTTTGCTCTCCACATCTACTCAGTTACCATTTCCTGGACATTCTACCTCCCAAATCTCTCTCTATTCTTGCTGCTACTGTTCAGCTCCATTCTCCTGGCATGTCACCTGGATTACAGCTTGATGAAGTGAATACTGTTTTCTTAGATTTACAGATGAGGAAACTGAAGCACAGATGTTACACAATTTGCCCAGGTCCAGCAGTGTTGAAGCAGGAAGTTGTCCTTCAAGTCTGTGGTGACTGCTGCTTTTTTTTTTCCTAATTAGAGGATGATTGCTTTACAACATTGTGTTGGTTTCTGCTGTACAACAATGTGAATCAGCTATAGGGTGGGGAGGGAGGTGAGAGGGGGGGGTTGTGGAAGGGGAACACATGTACACCCAGAGTGGATTCATGTCGATGTACGGCAAAGCCAATACAATATTGTAAAATAAAAATAATAAATAATAAATAAATAAAAGAAAAAAGAAAAAAAAAAGACATATATCTCCTCCCTCTCGAGCCTCCCTCCAACCCGCCCCCATCCCATGCCTCTAGGTTATCACAGAACACCAAGCTGAACTCCCTGTGTTATACAGCTGCTTCCCACTAGCTATGTATTTTACACATGGCAGTGTATATATGTCAGTGCTACTCTCTGTGGCGTCTTAAATTCCTTAATTTAGATTTAATTAAATTAAACCTCTTAAATTCCTTAAAAACAGAAGTCGTATTTATTAGTTGCCCCCAAATCCAAGACCTCCAGCGGTACAGTTTTACCATATGGTTCTGGTCTAAGGAAAAACTTCTGGTTTCAAAGAATTAATTCAAAGTGTGTAAACTTTAGCTGACTTATTTAGTAAACAAAAATACGTCTATCCACCTATCTCAAAGTGTTTTTCCATCATACCTCTATCTTATATTCCCTGACACTCCCCTTCCCAAACTGTATTCTTCTTAATCTCCAAACTGTTAAAACAGTATTTTCCCAGACTTAGTAACTCCCTCCTTTCTGGGTCCTTTAGGATTTTATTCCTTCATTGCTCCTTATCCAGTACTGGAATGACAAAAGAGAGCTTACAAATGGCCAACAAAGGAAGATTCCTCCCCCAGAGGACAGGGATGTGGGGGAGGTAAAGGGTTTTTTTGGCCGTGCTACCTGGCATGTGGGACCTTAGTTCCCTGCAGTGGAACCATTAGACCACAAGCGAATTCCCTCATATTTTTCACCTTTTTAAATACTTTAAACTTTGTATCATAGTACTCAATTGATTTAAGTATGTTAAATTGCACAAGTCAAGTGTGGATAACTTGATTAATTATTACGTATCCAGATCAAGATACAACATATCCAGCACCCCCAGAAGGCTTCTGTACCCCCTCCCAGTCAATATCTACTCCTAAGCCTCCGCTCCTTCCATCAAATACCAGCCCAATCACAATAGATTGATTTAGTCTGTGCTTAAATGTTATGTAAATAGACTCTGATGTATATGTAAATAGACTCTTATATATACATCAGTTCAGTTCAGTTCAATCGCTCAGTTATGTCCGACTCTTTGCGACCCCATGAGCTGCAGCACGCCAGGCCTCCCTGTCCATCACCAACTCCCGGAGTCCAACCAAACCCATGTCCATTGAGTCAGTGATTCCATCCAACCATCTCATCCTATGTTGTCCCCTTCTTCTCCTGCCCTCAGTCTTTCCCAGCATCAGGGTCTTTTCCAATGAGTCAGTTCTTCACATGAGGTGGCCAAAGTATTGGAGTTTCAGCTTCAACATCAGTCCTTCCAATGAATACCCAGGACTGATCTCCTTTAGGATGGACTGATTGGATTTCCTTGCAGTCTAAGGGGCTCTTAAGAGTCTTCTCCAACACCACAGTTCAAAAGTATCGATTCTTCGTCGCTCAGCTTTCCTTATAGTCCAACTCTCACATCCATACATGACCATTGGAAAAACCATAGCCTTGACTAGACAGAACTTTGTTGGCAAAGTCGTCTCTGCTTTTTAATATGCTGTCTGGGTTGGTCATAACTTTCCTTCCAAGGAGTAAGCGTCTTTTAATTTCATGGCTGCAATCACCATCTGCAGTGATTTTGGAGCCCCAAAAAGTAAAGTCAGCCACTGTTTCCACTGTTTCCCCATCTATTTGCCATGATGGGACTGGGTGCCATGATCTTAGTTTTCTGAATGTTGAGCTTTAAGCCAACTTTTTTGCTCTCCTCTTTCACTTTCATCAAGAGGCTCTTTAGTTCTTCTTCACTTATATATGTACATGTATATATATCCTTTTATGACTTGTTCCACATTTTGGTTATGTAGAGAACTTTGTTATCTTTTCATTGTTGTGTAGTTTTATTAAATGAATATTCCACCATTTATCCATCTTACTCATTATGGACATTTAGTTTGTTTCCAGTGTGTGGCTATTATGAGTTCACCTGCTCTGAGCATTTTTGCATAGACAGAAGCTCTCATTTCTGTTGGGTACATACCCTCAACTAGAGTCATAGATTCATTGGATAAAGTTTGTGTAGCATTAGTAGGTATTGGTAAATAACAATGTAATCTTTTTTCTTTCATGCCTCATATCTGACTCTGTTGCACCTGATACAGTTTCTCTTCCTTTGTAAGCACCTAAGTGGATTGCTGTTGATATGTGACATTTTGGCCAATATTCTTCAATTAACACGTGTAGAAATGTATCAGTGGTAATAACTAATGCTTTTAATCTTTTTATAGATCATCGATCCTTTTGTTGAAGTTGAAATTATTGGATTGCCAGTAGATTGTTCTAAAGATCAAACTCGTGTGGTAGATGACAATGGTAAGATCTCTGTTCACTTTTGATAAAGATGCTCTAGAGGTAGAATTTGCACCGAAAAGGAAAAATGTGTCTGTGTGGGCTTCCCTGGTGGCTCAGATGATAAAGAATCTGCTTGCAGTGCAGGAGACCTGGGTTCAATCCCTGCGTGGGGAAGATCGCCTGGAGAAGTGCATGGCAACCCACTCCGGTATTCTTGCCTGGAGAATCCCCATGGACAGAGGAACCTGGTGGCTATAGTCCATGGGGTCGCAAAGAGTCAGACTGAGTGACTAAGCATGGAACAGAGATAGAATTTGCACTGAAAAAAGAAAAATATGTCTATGTAGAAGATAAACCAATCTTTAAAATCTAGAACTGCCATCTGAGATTTGTTAAGACTTTTCAACACTAAAACTAAGTAATTGTGGACTGATGCATGGTATGTTTTGATGGATGTTGTAATCTAGGCTCTCAAGACTTCTGCTTTTGAAGCAAATGTTTTTTCTAAAGAAATGAATAATATTTTAATAGGCTGGGTTACAACTTCATGTAGAAAAATGACTCATTGACATATTTATGTTGTTTTCATGGTATGAGTTGCCTCAAAGTTCCCATTTGTGAAGCGTACATCCTAATGATTTCTTATTTTCTCTGGAGCATGTAAAACTGTAAAGACAAGGGCAGCACACTCTGGCAAGTTTACTTCTTGAATATGTACTTGTGGTGCAGCAGCAGCACTCTTCTCTTATTTTGGCCATAATGTAAAGAAAGCTTTCTTTACTCAAGCCTCATGTATATTTCTTAACAGTCTTCTAAAGTTGTATTTATTTATACATATGACAAACATTGGGCTCCCCAAGTGGCACTAATGGTAAGGAACCCGCCTGCCAATGCAGGAGACATAAGAGACTTTGGTTTGATTCCTGGGTCAGGAAGATTTCCTAGAGGAAAGCATGGTAACCCACTCCAGTATTCTTGCTGGGAGAATCCCATGGACAGAGGAAGCTGGAAGGCTAAAACCCATGGGGTCGCAAAGAGTAGGGTACGACTGAAGCAACTTAGCATGCATGCCTGACAAACCTTATTACATGCCTGTTTTTCCTCAATCTCTAGTCATTAATACTCTAAAAAAAAAAAACTAAACTTCAGTCCTCAAAATATTTGGGAATTTAGAGGTTCCTACACAGGCTTTCAGAGGAGTTTAAAGAAAGGGATTTGAGGGTTCAAGAGTAGCAGAAACTTGTTACTTAGGAAATAACATGCTTAAAGTAAGTAAGGTTCCCATACTGCATTTTCCTACCAATGCTCAATGAATTTTTTTGGTCTCAGAAGTAATTGAGATGTCATCACTAAGTCAACAAAAAGTATGTTTTCTCCTGTTCAGGAGGGACATCTCAATGATTTTCAGTCCATAATTATTTCCTTAGCTAAGGCATTAGGGTTAAATGGCTGATGCCTCCTGAATACATACATTGAAAGTCAGTAATATATATCTTTTCTTAATTGGGAAAAGAACTCCTGCCCTACCACCCTTAGAGGATTGCCATAAGAATTAAATAGGATGGTATATGTATAGTGGGTCTTCCTTGGTGGCTTATCAGTAAAGAATACACCTGCGATGCAGGAGACATAGGTTTGATCCCTGGGATGGGAAGACCCCCTGGAGAAGGAGATGACAACTACTCCAGTATTCTTGCCTGGGAAATCCCATGGACAGAGGAGTCTGGCAGGCTATAGTCCACAGGGTCATGAAAGAGTTGGACACAACTGAATGATTAAACAACAACAACAACATTTGTACAATAACACTGAAACCTTACAGAATGCTTGCTGGTAATGATAACAGCAAACACTTTGGTGGGTGAGAAGCATCGCTTTTTGAGGGTAGGGTAGAGGTGGGGGAAAGGAATCATTCTTTATAGTTTTTGCTAAAACATTATTCTTAGATCACTACTATAGATACTTTTTGAGCTTACTGAAACATTCTGAATATTGTCTAAAAGAGCCTTCTCTACAATGCAGTTTTGCTTCAAGGATTATTAGAATTGATGTAATAATTTACAGACAATTTTCTTACCAATTATTCTCTAGCAATGGGGGTAAGTTCCAAGGCTTTATTTCAGTAAGGCATCCTGGGGTGGCTCCGTTGTCTTCACCAGTTTAATAACCATTGCAAGCAATTTTCACTGTCTGCTTTGCAGATGTTGGTGCTAAATCATTTTTAGCCAACCCCTTTTGCTTTCCTAATCTGTATTTTCCTATTTCTCTCAGGATTTAATCCTGTATGGGAAGAAACCCTGACATTTACAGTACACATGCCAGAAATAGCTTTGGTCCGGTTCCTCGTGTGGGATCATGATCCGATTGGACGAGACTTCGTTGGGCAAAGAACTGTGACCTTCAGCAGCTTGGTGCCTGGTAATTCTGGCTGAACTTTTCTCTCTAGACCATTCCTTGTTCTTTGGAAGATGTGATATGTGATATACATGATACATGGCATATATGATATATAAAGTATATGTTATATGATAATGTGAGTGTTAACATTACTATCGTAAAGTCAGGTATTTAATTCTATTTCACCCATGGAAAAGCCAAACATGAGTTCAACTAAAAGCTAACTACTTCTCTTTTATCAGGCTACCGGCACGTCTACTTGGAAGGACTGACAGAAGCATCTATATTTGTCCACATAACAATCAATGAAATCTATGGAAAGGTGAGAATGATCACAGTGCTTAAAGTCACATGCAACAATAATATGGTCCCTAACAAAGTTTTTAATTCATTGCATAAAAGGAACATAAACCTCGACAAAATTTTTTGACAGGAAACTCTAGGAAAGGCCAGCCCATGCCATGCTCCATGTGCTCTCCTGCCCTGAGGTCCTCATTCATGTGCTCCTTCCTCTGTTATGTGTACATGTCCCCTCCACCCAGTGGCCCTGGCTGGGCTTAACAGAGCTGAGAAAACTATTACTCTCTCAGGCAATCATTTGTTTGACTAAAACAGTAAAGTTGGAGTTACATGTCTGAGTTTTATTTTAATTCTTAAAAAAGACTCAGCTGGCTGCAGTTGGAAATGTAGTCTCAGATGTTTGAATTACCTGTACTAACTGGGCTGTGATCCCAGCCAGTTCTAGGCAGGATGCATTCATTCAAGTGTCATGTATTTAACTGGAAATGTAAAAATCATGAATGAATTAAAAGCCACCCACTGAACTTAAAAGGAAGAGACCGTACCAGTGTATTCTGGTTCCTTCCCAATGAGAGTTTCTCCACTGCGGAGCTCACTTGAGGTTTACATATCAATAGGCTCTCGTCTGGTAATGCCAAGTCACTGGGGATTTAGTAACCGGAACAATTTTCAGGACTAGATGTGATTTGGAGGGGCTTGGGCCCAGGAGTGTCCAGTGCTCTTTATCAGAAGGTCAACATAGTCGGGGGCTCCTCCTCCAGAGGTTTATACATTCTCTGTGCTTCTGCTTCCTTATCTGTACCTACTTCATAAACAAATACTTTATCTTTAAAAAACTGCCTGGCACATAGTAAATGCTCAGAAATGTCAGCTAATATTAATATTAATATTGACTAATATTAATGTCAGCTAATATTAATATTAATATTAAATCTGACTGGTAGGGAGTGGACCAATTTGGCCTGAAATAGGAAGTATGTGTTTGTTCTCACATCCATCAGTTGGGAGGGGTGAGGATCCTAATTTCTAAGAGTGGTCAAGTTTTATGTCTTCTTGTGTTCAGTCCTGGATTGTGCTGCTTGCTGAGATCTCTCCTCTGGCCTAAACATACACAAATGTAAATTATCAAAAAGTGATTCTTGATTTCTCAGGAATCCCAGGTGAACTAAGCAGCATCTCTAGCATTTCACATGCTTGAAGGAAATAATAAAATTCAGAATTTGTCTTAAACTTGAGCCAGAAATAACAGGAAAGAGAGTGTGTTCTGAGATGCACAAGCCACAATGTGGTGGTAGTGAACTGAGCAACGAATGAAACATGCAACTAAAAATTCAAAGTGGGAGAAATGGTTTACAGAGCATATGTGTTGTATCATCTTCTGTTTTTACTTGTGCAGCCTTCTTGAATGAGCCCCAATTGTGTTTTGTTGTGCTTTTTTCCCCCCTTGCAGTGGAGCCCTTTAATACTCAACCCCAGTTACACTATATTGCACTTTCTAGGAGCTACAAAGGTAGTTTGTCAGCATGGTGTTTGGTTCTGGTTGGCGCGTTCCTCAGTGGTCATGGCGGCATGCTCTCACATTGCTCCATCGTCCTGCTTACCACTTTGAAACTTGCACCTGTTGCTTTAAGGCGGCTCAGGTTCATAACAGTCTGTTCTCTGTGGAAACTTTCTACCACCTTGTCCTACCTTCTTTGGGCAGGAAACTCGTGGGCAAGCTTGGTTGTGAAAATGGGAGGCTGCCTTCCTCCCAAAGTCAGGCTGATGAGACATGCATGACGTAGTGCAAACGTGCTGTGTGCTGCCGTTTTCTTGGTTTGAATATTCTTCAGTGGCTGTGAGATTTCATTTTCTATCCATTTTTCGTGCAGCTGTCACTTGAGAGGCAAGCAGTTCACACAGTGGTATTTGCTTAACTTCTGCTCGGTCCTTTTGTGTCTTCAGAACAGACAGCTCCAAGGTTTGAAGGGACTGTTCAATAAGAATCCCAGACACAATTCTTCAGAAAACACTTGCAATTACATTCGCAAGCGATCGATTGGAGATAAGATTCTGCGACGCACAGCCAGCGCTCCGGCCAAAGGCAGAAAAAAGAGCAAAATGGGCTGCCAAGAAATGGTAGAGATGAAGGATTCTGTTTCTGAGGCTGCAAGAGATCAAGACGGGGTCCTGAGAAGGACTACGCGGAGTTTGCAAGCACGCCCTGTCTCTATGCCTGTTGACAGAAGTCTTCTTGGGGCTCTGTCACTGCCTGTATCTGAAACCGCAAAAGACACTGAAGGAAAGGAAAACTCTCAGGGTAAGATGCTTTAAGTTTCTCTGAGAATACACCATTTTAAGACACATTTTGGTGTCCCTAATTACCACGATAACATGGTTGGCATTTTGTAGTCAAAGTAAAATATTCTGAAAAATAGGTAATTACATTACGGTGTTACCTTTTAGACCAGATTTTAAACTTTGATGAGAGGGTGCTGGAAGAGCAATTTCCTAGTCACCTACAGCCTCAAAATAGCATTGACACCTGAAGTTGACAGTGAGGGACCAGGGGTGATGGTGGAGAGCGTATGGGTCTATGAGGTACAACGGAGGGAGGTGAAACCTGCAACATATGAGCAGAGATCATGGTTTTCTTAGTGGGTACCATAGTTACTGATTTTCTGAGGAGGAATAGAATTATATTGACTTTTCTGAGGTGTGGTTTAGTTGTATTTCTTTCTCACTATGCAACATGTTTCCACAATTGGAAATGTTTATGGAGAAAGAGGAAACGCCAGCTGTTAAAAGTAAGCCACTTTCTTCACTTGAGAAATCTCTGCTTCCTCAAGAGGGAGCTTATTTGATGTTTTCCTGTGGCTTCTGTTTCCCTCCCCTGGATGTGGGCAGGGAAGGAAGCATGTCTGTAGCTCCTGTCCAGTTATAAACTCCTCAGGCACAGGGACCAGGTGTTACCTATCTTTTCCTCTAATTTGAGCATAATGGTTCACTCATATCAAGAACTTGATAAAGAGTGGTATCTGTTTTTTGAGGTACCAAAGAGCTCTGTCCTTGTATCAGTGACTTCTCCCCCACCCTATTTTAGATAATTCAAGCGCCATGACTGTATGCCTTTGATGTCTCTGCAACAGATAAGTTTTAATTAAATCAGAATCACCTCAGTAGAACTCTTTCATCATGCAGTCTAATTTCAGTGATCTCTTTTCTCATGAATACCACTTTGTATTGATTTTTATTGTCAGATATGATAGGAGGACAAATCAATTTTTCAATGGCTTCTTTGAAGGAGAAAAGGAGAGTTTAATATTTGAAATTTTGCTAAGAGTAGTATTGGAGAAGAGAAGAAATACATACTTTAAAATTTATTTTAAAACTCCACTTTGGGGGAAGTAAACTATAAACTCCATTTTGGGAGGGAAATAAAGCAAAAAATGGTAATAATTAATCCTGTTAAAACCACAATTAAGATGCTAATACTATTTAGGTGAGTTAGAAAGCAATAGTTGATATTTCTTTCCTGCATTTAGAAAACAGGAACTTTATATAAGTTATTCATATATATTGCATAATATATTTAATAATACATAAATATAAAACTTGTAAATATAGAGCAATACATAAACCATGCAATGATTCAAATTACCATGTAGAAGAAAAATTAAGTGGAAAAAATTCAGAATACAAAATTGTATATATAATTTTATAAAAACTTACAGTGGCTGAGTGGTAACATCATATAATATTTATATTTTTCCTTATAATTTTTGGGTTAATCAAGTTTTTATGATGAATTTTTTAGTTAGGAAAATAGTTAATAAGTTAGACATATTCTTTTTCAATTTTCATAACTGAAAGCATAAAATTCTATTAAAATAATGTGATTAAGAATATTAGCACACCTAATAGTGTCTTAACACTATACTAAACAGGATGGGGTATCCCAAATTAATTTAAATTGTGTATTTTTTTTTTAAAGTTTTCCTTCTTGTGCCTAAGATCTTGCTGCCTCTTTTAGGGTAGAATGAAATATGAAATTTATATATTAAAACTCCAAAAAATATGATCAGTGGGAAATTAGATATTAGCAATGGCATAGAATTGGTGACCAAGTCTTTATTTTTACATTTTAAAGTCAACAGATATTGATATTCTAATGCATTTATTGCACTTTCCAATTTGTTTTAGAAATTAATTGGTCAAATTAAGTCTTTCGCCAAAATGTTTTTCAAAATGATTTGTGGTTTTGTTTGTTTTTTACTAGCACATGTATGACTTTAAAAGTTTACAGTATCTTGCTTACAGGTACCACAATACTTTGTTTAACAGAGCTGTCTTGTTCTGTTTTTATTGCCATGCTTCTGTGTAGTACAAATCTGAATAGGAAACAACTTAAGGTAATCTTCACTGTAAAAGTATGGTAACTCATTGCATTTTTTTACAATGAATATTACATCCTTAGCTGATGTAATAGCTATTCAAAAGGAGGCTCCAGTGAAACTATATAAATATATTTTACCATTTATCCATCACACAGACACTTTGTTGCAAATCTATGCAATCCATGATTCTGTCACAATGTAACAGATTTACATTTTCCATTTGTCTGTCTGAAGACAAACATGAGTGTTTGCAGGTCCTATATAAAGTGATATATGTCACTTAAAATATTGTTTGTTTCATTCAGCAGAAGATAAGGATGTCAGAAGAGATGGGAAGGCAAGTGTAAAAGACCAGCATTTTCCAAATTTCAACAAAAAGTTGTCCTCTTCCTCCAGTGCTCTCCTCCACAAAGACATCAGCCAAGGGAACTCTGCTGTTTCTACTGCCAACTTGTCAATCACAGAACAGATAGTAGCAGGTCCAAAGGGTGGGAGAACCAAATCAAACATGTTAAATGATTGCCGGGAACATCAGTGCCTCAGCAGATCCCTCTCTCCAAGGCAGCATTTGGCTCGTGATCCTGCAGTTAGCCCATCAAAAGATCTATGTGGTGTGAAAACCAAGGAAAATGGGAATGCTGGGAGCTCTGTGGTAGGGAAAAGCACATTGTCAGGAAGCATCCTTTCTCAAAGCAATCTGGAGATTAAGAAGCTAGAAGGTAACTGGGATAAGGGCAGAGCTGCAACGTCCTTTTCTTTGTCAGATGTCTCTACACTCTGTTCTGATGCACCTGACTTACATTCCACTGCAATTCTCCAGGAGAGTGAAATTTCCCACCTTATTGACAATGTCACTTTAACAAATGAGAATGAGCCTGGCAGTTCCATCTCGGCCCTGATTGGCCAGTTTGATGAGACCAGCGACCAGGCTAACCCTACAGTTGTTTCTCATCTTCAGAGCCCCAGTGTGATGTCGGGCCATCCTCCTGTGCCCACCATGGACCTAAAAATGCCCTTCAAGCATGGCTTTTCCAATGGAAAACCCAAGTCATCCTTCCTGTGCTCATCTCCTGAGCAGATTGCATTCTCTGGGCATGAGACCTGTGAATGTTCAACACACACAGCTATTGGTGAAACTATCTGCACTCCTGTCTCTAAAACTAAACTAGACAATGACCTTTCTGGGCAGGCCACAACTGGGGCCATAGAAAACAACCTTCCTCGGTCCTCTAATACTTCTCACTGCTGGTTACCAGAAAGTCCCACCCATGGAAAAGACTGGGAAATACTGAAGAACCCCAACCCTGCCACTTCCACTGACTTGACACTGGAAGATGTAATAGCTGCTCCTACTCTCAGTTTAAATTCTGGGGAGAGCAGTCTCGTGGAAATGGACGGAGACTCAGAAAATCTGTCCCTAACAACCTATGAATATAGGAGAGAGGGCACAAGTCATCTCACTTCTCCTTTAAAAGTGAAATACAGTCCAGATGCAGTGGAACATTTTCAAAGAGGCTTGAGAAATGGCTACTGTAAAGAGACTCTCCATCCTTCTGTCTCTGAAATATTCAACAATACTCAAGATGTCAAAAATCAAAATATTTCTCGTCTAGCCTATCAGGGTGCTGGGTTTATGCATAACCACTTCTCAAATTCAGATGCAAAAATGAACCAGACCTCCGGGCCCCTGCCTTGTGCTCATGACATGCATGCCCCTGCCCCAGAGCAGTCCACACACTCTGCTCTGAAGCTGTCCAGTCCTTGCAAATCCAAAAGTCTGGGGGACTTAACATCAGAGGACATCGCCTGTAATTTTGAAAGCAAGTACCAGTGTATTAGTAAGAGCTTCGTTACCACTGGCATCAGAGACAAGAAGGGCATGGCTGTAAAAACAAAGTCGTTAGAGCCTATGGATGCCCTGACCGAGCAGCTGCGGAAGCTTGTGTCCTTTGACCAGGAAGATGGCTGCCAAGTGCTGTACTCCAAGCAAGATGCCAATCAATTCCCCAGGGCCTTGGTCAGAAAGTTGTCATCCAGAAGTCAGAGCAGAGTGCGCAATATTGCCAGTCGTGCCAAGGAGAAGCAGGAAGCCAACAGGCAGAAGAGTGTGAACCCCAGCACTATGGGAGGAGTGGTTCTTCGAAGCAAGCCGTGTGCGCCGGCGCCCACAGGGAACCGGCACTCCACCGGCTCCTACATCGCGGGCTACCTGCGGAGCGCCAAGGGCAGCGGCACGGAGGGCCGCGGCATCCCCGAGGGCGCATGCGCAGCCCTGCGCTCCGGCCACGCCGACAGGTTCTTTTCACATCATTCTGTTCTGCAGACCGAACCCACCAGTGATGATAAACCAGAAATTTATTTTCTTTTGAGACTGTGAATTACATAAAGCTGCGTTTTCACTGTTAATAAGATATTATGTAGAATGTCTGAGTTTTCAGTAAATGTGGTCCTTGGCTTTGAGATGATTTTCAGATGTATTTTTAAACTCGTATTACAGCCTCCTTTTGACCCCGTGTGTTCTTTTTGCGCTTGTATATAGACCCGGGTGACATTTCCTGTGTACCTCTGATCTTTCCTCCCTGAGGTGTGAACTCTATTGGTATGATATATGTGCATGCCCTAGATGTGAAACTTCTCAGCAGTTTGGGTTCTATGTTTCACCAAGACGCTCTTTACTCTGTGCCCTCAGCTCACAGTCACAAATGTTGTCATTTTTACTCTCTGCTAAGAGATTTTTACAAAGGACAAAGGGATGAATTCTTTATTTTAAAGCCATTACCATCTTTCCTAGTTTTCCTTCTTTACTGAGAAGCTCAGATGCATTTTTATAACTCAGTTAAAAGAAGATTAAAAAAGTTACCTACCTGACCTTTCGAGATTTCTCTACCCCACCCAGAAGGAGAGTTCACAGGAGATGGGTAGCCGCCCTCCCCCGCCCAGACCCTCTCATCTTAGAGCCGGGTGTGAGGGTCTGAGGAATAAAGCAAACTTCTGTATATAAGGACAAAATTGTTTGTTTTACATAAATTTTGTTACATATTTTTGCTAATGGCTTTGTATGTAACAAGAACACAGTTGCCAAGCTATTTGTTGTATTTTTGAATTTTCTGATTAAATTATAGGCTGCAAATAATGGCTTTCAGAATGAAGGACTTCCAGCAGATGCTAGCAATGACAGTAGCACAAATTGAAAACTTCCCAAAGCTTTCAAGAAAAAAAATATTTTCTCATGCTAAAACCCAAGTGAATATAGATAATTAGAAGAAACCTTTTCCCTTTAGGGAGCCAAATAACTCTATTTTAGTACCAACATACATTATTTTCACTGTGAATCCATTTTTTATTGCATGTTCAGATGTCCCTCTTTGCTTTTTTGTAATGTTAACTGCAATGATGTTCTTCTTGGAATTCATGAAAATATAATTAAAGGAGATTTTTAAACACTTGGTGAATTTTTTTTTTTTTCAAATTGAAGTTCATGCAATGACTGTTGAGTTGAGAACCCAGAGCTCTTGGAAATATTTGCCTTTTCGTCTCTTTGCAGTAGAAGAGATCACTTCTATGGGGACAGTTTTAAGCAGCATTTTATGTCCTTGAATGTTTTCACTCTGCTTTCAAGACCATATTTGCAAGGTGACTTGAGAAGAAATGGAAATGTAATGAGTTACTTTGCATTTAGTGATGATGTTGCAAGTTTAAAAATCCTTCCCAAATCCTGCCCCTGGCAGGAGTGGAGTTGGTAAGCAGGCAATGCCGGCAAGAGGCTGTGTTTGACAAATTAGACCACCTGAAGCTTTGCTGTGTTGGGGGAGACTGGGGAGGAAAGCAGTTGGATCCTGCTTTCTCTCTTCAGCCTGCTGCTGCAGAACTTGGATCCTGTGCTTCACTACCTCGATGGTGGTGGTCCCAGCCAGGTGCCCACCCAGCTCCTGCTCTCCTTCAGTTTCTGCCACCACCTCTTGGCACTGCAGCTGCTTCTCACTCCTACGCCAGGACTCCATGGAGTCCCTGCCTCTGGAATCGCGTACAGGATCTGAGCCTACCACCATGGCCACTTTGCTCATTAGTCCCTTGCACAAGCAGTGAATCTAGCAATCAGAGAAACTGACCGGCACTCAGAAAATAGGTCATTCTGTCTCCCTGGTTATTGAAAGTCTCTTTGTGGCTATGCCTATTCTTTCAGAGTCATTCCTAAGAGACTGTAATGTGGCTGTGATCACAAAACCGCCTTTGACTTGAGTTCAGGGTCTTTCTTTCTCCATCAGTTGGTTATCGGGAATAGGTGTGGCTGAGAGAGTGGCACTGATGCAACAGAGGCAGGTGATATGGAGATCAAGGCCAACAGTCATATTTTTTGCATCTTCTGGAGAACTTGAGTCTTCCTAAGTCTACTGTTTCTTTCATGTAATAGTTCATTTTTGTCCACTCAACTCTTTCCTGGGAGTTTCTGTTAACACTGAGCTCATGATGGGCAGCTCCAGCTGCACAGTTACTTGATGTGCCATTGTTAGGCTCTCCTGCTTTACTTCAGAGGGTATGGCCCTTCATGTTCCAGACCACTGGACCTCTAAAAACTTTACTAATGTCCCAGGCCCCTTGATCATCAAGGACTTGCTGCCTTCCCTCTGACACATTTGTGTTTTAATAGGACATTTAAATTACTTGACCTGTTCTCCTTATTAGGTCCAATTAGTAAAATGTCAATCAGTGTAGAAGCCTGGCACAATGCACTGAAGAAAAGCAAGATGATGGAGATCAGTATAGACTATACCCTGACAGACAGCAGAAAATTGATCCAGACCTAGAACGAGACAGTGAAGACTTACTGCTGTCCTTGCAACATGAAGATGAACTGCTTTTGATCCTCTCTGTTGACGAGAATCAGACATAAAGCATTCAGCAAAACAATAGTCACAAATGAAGTGCCAGAGGTTGAGTTGATTTCCTCCCATAAAATTCCTATCTAGCATAGAAGCTGTAATTGGAATAGTATTTTAAATTTACAGTAGTCCACTGGCAACCACCATGATCAACATAGTTTTGGGGGGAAGGTCTGGTCGGTGAAATGAACAGATGTATTATGGGAATCACCATCACTGAATCTTTTAAGTCTTTTGGTACTGATTTCTGCAATTTGTCCTGGCAGGTATGGCTTCTGATTTTACTATCTTGGCTTGGATGGAAAGTGCATTGTACCTTTTTAAATCATAATATTCCTTAATTCATAGGCCAGGAAACCAAGGGCCAACTTCTAAGTGTATCTATCCCATTAGGCATTCAGAGACTAGAGACAGAGCAACAGAGTGGGTCCTTGGAACTAATGGATCCATTGCAAGATGAACCCAAACACCATTTACAATCTGGTGTCTATAAGTCTCCCTTTTAATTGGAAGACCATGGTGGTGGTGCGGGTTCTCTAATATTGTCACCTGTGATCTCATTCTAACCATCCTCAAGATGTCTAGGACTTCCCTGGTTGCCCAGTGGTTAAGAATCTCCACTTCCATTGCAGCAGGCACTGGTTCAATCCTTGACTGGGGAACAAAGGTCCTGCATAGTGCAGCAAAAAAAAAAAAAAAAAAAAAAAAGATTTCTAGGAATTCCCTTTTCCACAGTGCGCAATTACTCTGGCAAGTTTGAGGAAAGGTTAGAGAGAAACTTGCCATGCTCTGGTGGCATTGTGGGAACCAAACATTCCCTTTAATCAATGGGCTCTAGCTCTGTGAACCAACTTAGATCTAGTAACTGAAGATCTCAGTTTTCCATCAGTGTCTGACAGCAGCATTATGATCATCAGTTTTCAATTCTTTTTGGTTGTATAAATCAAACAAAAGACTAGTCAGCGGTCTTCAAACTTTAACATACACCCAAATTACCTAGAGGATTCATTCAAACATAGATTGTTGGCCCATATCCCCAGAATTTCTGCATTAGCAGATCTGGAATAGGGCTTGAGAATTTTCATTTCAAAGAAGTTCCTAGGTGATGCTAAAGCTGCTGATCTTAGGACCACTAAGAGCACGTTAACTGGTACTCTTAGATGGTGGTTTGACTGTGTTGCCTTCGGAAAAACCATCATCAGTTAGAGGTAATAATCACTTTGGGCCAAGGCACTTTGCCATTCTGGCCATACTACCTAGTATGGTAATTATATCCCTCCTGGCTTCTGCCTTTCCAGAATCCCATTATCTCCTTTGATATAGAGCCCAGTGCTCTGCCAGGATCTTCCACCGCCAATCCGACCTGAAGAAGACAACCAACAGTGAGTTTCTCAGTGATGTTTGCTTTCCCACACAGGTGGCATGTTCCTCCTAGAGAATACACTCAGGTGGTTGGTTTGCATGTCTTCATTCTAATATTCTCTTTTTCTTGAGCCTTCTGATTCCTTTCTCACTACTCTGCCAAGTAAGTTCCCACAAACTCACTTCAACTAACTGAGCCATTGTGAATCCAGGCTTAGTGGAGTCATCTTAGCTAACTATTAGGACTGGTAGACATTAAATTTTAGTGGGACATTATTAAGACTTGCTGGACTTTAAATTCCAACTTATGGATGAGTTGCCCATTTCAACAAATCTCTCCTGTTCAGTGGTACATTCCAAGTCCACTTGAGGGTCCAACACCCTCAAGATCTACTGCCACAGATGTTTCTCTGGTTCTTGCTTGATGTGTTCATGATATGGTATTACTCCCTGCCTTAAAAGCATCTATGGCTTTCACAAAATGCCTTAAAATGACAGTTACTGGCCAGAACCTATCTAGAATTTCAGTGCCATCATAAGTAGCCAACCACCTACAGAAGTACTAAAATTATTGTTACCCCCATTTATTCAGTTGTTAGAGCTACTTGATATCTCCAGTCTTACCCTAAGCCTCCACTCATCCCAATCAACCCCAAGTGAGAGCATTAGTAATTCACATGCCACAGCATGCCACCTGCTATTACTACCCTACTTCTGGTACAGTTGTCTCAGGCTGGGGTTCTTAGAGAAGACTGTCAGAGGGGATGGCTTTTGTGCTAATGTTTTGTTGAGGCCCGGTCCTAGGGAAGCTGGAGTGAGAAGAAAAGGAAAGAGAGGTAAGGAAGTGGGAAAGAAACTATGAAGAGGAATATAGCAGGCTGGCTGTGATGTCAGAACAAACATAGCTGGTTGCCTGACCTTGTAAGGCAAGTCCAAAGAGGCCAAATAAAATGACTGCCCTTTAGAACAGTCCAGGAGGGGAAGGAAAGACTGCTATCCGCTGACTATTTTCTGTTTCTTGCCTTTGTTTGTTGAATTCTGCCTCCTTAGGGTGCTAACTTTCTCACCTCTCCAGCTATGTTACCCAGCCTTTACCAGCTTCCCTAAGGAAGCCAGAGCTCCGTGGGTCTCATCTGGCAAGTGTTCAGATGTAGTCATCACTGCTTGTCAGTAGGAGCAGTGTGTGTGGAAACTTCCTGGTTCATGGTGGTGGCAGTGGCCATAGTAGTTGGGATGCAAAACTGTGAATCAGGTGTGATCCGTGGCTGGGGTTGTGGGGCTGGGATGCAAGGGAGACAGCCATGGTGGGGATGTTGGCAGGCCAAGCAGCGTTCATGTATAAATTGGCTTTTGCTCAGCCAGTTAGTATAGGTGTCTGGTCATTTGAACACCTATCAAAGGTGTGATTGTGTGTTAAGTTGCTTCAGTCTTGTCTGACTCTTTGTGACCCTATGGACTGTAGCCCGCCAGGCTATTCTCCAGGCAAGACTACTAGAGTGGGTTGCCATGCCCTCCTCATCAAAGGTCTACTGATAAGCAATTTCAATAGTGAGACCTAGAAATTAAAAAGAAAAAAGGATTTAACCAAATTCCTTGACCTTATGAAGTTTACAAAATACTCTGTGAAACAGACATAAAAGTAGATAAAGGAACACAGTGGGCTAAATGGGGTGATACATGCAAACATGGGGGTAAGCAAGGTGCACAGATAGGGGCAGCTAGTTTGGTTTGGGGGGACAGGTCAGAGAAAATTTCTTGGAGGCAGGACCAGTTTCAAGGACACACAACCAGTGTCTCGGGTTCTCACACTCAGAAGTGCTCATGCTTGGGGTTTAATGCTGTATGGTCCCCTTTTGAAATTCTTAATACTGTAGCTTTATCTTTGATGTGTGTGTTTTGTATGAAGGACAATGGGGCACATGCCTGGGGCTTGGAGCCCCAGCTCAGTGCAGTCCCACCTGCTGCCTCCCTGTCTCCCCAGGAGGGGTTCTCAGCAGCCCACCTTCAGCCAGTGGATCCAGGGAGCATTGAGCCTGGCAGGAAGAGGCCTGGATACTGCCATCACCTTCCAACCCCAGCAGAGACCAGGCATGGGAGCAAGGAGGGTCAGGGTTGGGCTTGTGCTCCACTGCGTCTTGGGTGGGGCAAGATGGCATTTGTTCCCAGCCTGAGTTGGCAGTTCCATAGTGCTCTTGTCTAGGCAGCTCATGGGGGCCTCTCTTTTACCCTCAATGAGGTTCCAAATATGTCCTGTGCAGAGGCACCAGTTGCTTGGCTTGGGGTGGCCAACTGTGTGATGAGTGACTGAATAGCCCACGTTTTCATTTTGCACTGGGCTCAGAAAATTATGTGATCACCCTGCTTGGGGGTGATGATACTGGAACTGATTCTTGAAGGATAAATAGGAATTTTCCTGATATAAAGGGTAAGGAAGGGGCTGAAAGAGTCTCCTAAAAAGAGGAAACAGCATGAACAAGTGTGTGAAGCATGAAATTGTACCACACATAGATACATAGAGCTGGAAATGCTTCTTTTTTTTTTTCTCCTGTTTTTGAACATCTTGATGGATGGTGTTCCAATCCCCTGAGATGGGAAGGTGACGGCATGCATGGGTGAGGGGAGAGCTCCCTCTTGGCCACGTTAATTTGAGATTCCTATTAGATGGAGATATCAGGGTGACAGGGTCTGGAGTGACAGGCAGAGCTCAGGGTATGGGTTTGGGAATCTGGCACAGGTGACTGAAAGCCATGGGATGGGTGAGGTTGCCCAGGTAGAGAAAGTAGATAGAGCAGAGAAAGGGATCGGGGATACCCTTATTTTAGATGATGGGGAAAAGAGGAGGACCCAGAAAAGGAGATGAGGAGCATCCAATACAGGAGGAAGAAACTTGGGAGAATGTCATGGAGATGATGATGAAAGTGTGTTAAGAAGGAGGTCTGTACCTAGTCTGAAAGTTTTAAGTAAATACTGGAAGGTCAAGATACTTCACATAAAAATGTAGGTTTTCAGTCTTTCACGAACAATCGGCAAGTCTGAAAACACAGGACTCAGAGTCTGTTTGGTAAAAACCAGCTACCGGCCGCCGGAGCCTGAGCTCATCAGTGCGCATGCGCTGTGCATCTTTGCAGTCTCCCACCCACTGCCTCTTGTCTCCCTATCAGGGCTTGTCAGTCCGCGTTTACCATCATGCTTACATTACTGAAAGTCCCACAGGAGAGAAATATTTCTCTGTCTCCCCATCAAAGCCAGGAAAACAAAAGATAGCCCCAAAGAGCTGTGTGTTTTAAAAGCAAAGTTGGAGAGAGCATATTTCTGTGAGGAAGTGATGAATAGTCTGTGTGTTTATAAGAAAATAAATCCTCTTCGAAAGAAACAGCATGTTTTACTTGATTATAATCCACTACCTCCGTGTCTTCTGCAGGCTTTTGAGTTGACCCTAATTTAAATTCATTTGCAAATTCTGCTTCCAGAAAAAAAATATTTCTCAAATGTTTCATCATGTCATTTTTCATATTTAATTAACCTCAGTGAGTCCTGTTGGTGTCCATAGTGTCTGAACACAGAATATATGAACTGACTGAGGCTGTTTTTCAAATCTAAATTCA
Organism: Okapia johnstoni; assembly: GCA_024291935.2. Taxonomy (NCBI): domain Eukaryota; kingdom Metazoa; phylum Chordata; class Mammalia; order Artiodactyla; family Giraffidae; genus Okapia; species Okapia johnstoni. The sequence continues at coordinate 38,919,488 of CM044323.1, forward strand.
CACTTAGGAGCATTTGTCCACTGTCCTTTGCTGGCTCTCCTCCCAGCTGCCAATTTGGAGCCTAGTGGTGCGTGTGACAAGTCCTGACATCACCAGTTCAAATCCTACCCCATAGATCATTTTCTAATCAACAAGGCAGTGTCTGTTTGGCAGGAGGAGTTCACTCTGGTCCCTTCAAGAGCCCTGGCTGGTACAGAGCTACAGGGAACCTCAGTGCTGGGGTGAGGGGTGTGGGCTTTACATCCTATGGTCTGAGCCTTCCTGTCACCCTTTCCCCCACTTCATCTCTTCATCTTGCCAGACATGCCCTAGTCCATCATCTCCTGGTGACAGGAAGATTCCATTCCTGCTGCTGCTGCTGCTAAGTCGCTTCAGTCGTGTCTGACTCTGTGTGACCCCATAGACGGCAGCCCATCAGGCTCTGCCGTCCCTGGGATTCTCCAGGCAAGAATACTGGAGTGGATTGCCATTTCCTTCTCCAGTGCATGAAAGGGAAAAGTGAAAGTGAAGTCGCTCAGTCGTGTCCGACTCTTAGCGACCCCATGGACTGTAGCCTACCAGGCTTCTCCGTCCATGGGATTTTCCAGGCAAGAGTACTGGAGTGGGGTGTCATTGCCTTCTCCATTCCAGTCTTGAGCTCTGATCATATTAAGGCATAAAATTGTATTGTAAATTAGAAGCTTCATCTCCCGGGAGAAGGGAAAATCAGTCTGTTCAGTCAAGTCTTTTGCAAATTCACAGCAATGGTTAAAAGTTTGTGCTTAAAAACTTTATCTTTGGGCCAAACTGCTTGCATTCAAATTTCATTTTTGCCCCATGTACATTTTACCATTATCTGTAAAATGGGAATAATAGTAGACTAATTTCATATGTTGTGAGGATTATGTGAACTGACATGTAAAGTCCTTGATTAATAGTGGTTGGTATTTGGTAAATGTTCAAATTTTTGCTGCTGTACTATAATTATCATCATGCTGATTGTTACCTTATGGCATACTGTTTGATCTTTCCACTTAGTTATTATGTAACCACTGAGTTGATCAGTTTCTTTCTCCCTGAAGTACAATCATTTTTGGGGGGTGTGAGGGTGCAGAATTTTCTAACTTATACACAATTCTATATATCATCCTTTCCTACTTACAGAGACAGTGAGAAATTTCTCTTTATAATTTATAGACACATGCATGCTTAGTAGAAGAAATAGAATATATTCGCCTATAAATACATACAATTTCTAAACAGAAATAGTCAAGGAGGAAATCACCCAGATGTCAAAATTCTTCACTTGTGTCCAGTCTCATTTTTCTTAAATCTTCCAAACCCCTCTTCAATCAGTTCTCTACTCTGAATTCCTTTCCATTCATGGGTTGAATAAGTGGTCATTTTGCCTTGTTCCTCATGCTGTCTCATGATTTTTTTTTTACATCGTTTCATTTCCATTTTGTTTTTCACAGTGATACCACAGAGTGTTTTGAACACAGTATGATTTCAGAGAGCCTAGTCAATATGCTGAATTTTTTTGCCCCAATTACTCCCTCAGTATATTCTCTATCTCCAGTTGCTATTTCAGTGCATGTTTGTATAATTCACTTTAAATTATGCTTTGAACTTATTTCTTATTTTGGAATTTTTCATTTGGGGATTAGAGAAGACTTATAAAATTGTTGTAAAAATAACACAAAGAATTCCTGCATACACTTCACCCATCTTCCCAAAATGTTAACGTCTTACATAACCATAGTATAACGATCAGAAACAGAGAGTTAATATTGATATGGTATACTATTAGCTAATCTATAGTCTAATTCAAATTTTATTAACTATCCCACAAATGACCTTTTTTGGGGACCAGATTCCAATCAGTGATCGCACATTGCATTCAGCTGACATGTCTTCTTGATCTCCCCCCATCTGTGAAGTTCCTTAGCCTTTGTCTATCTTTCATGGCCTTGACACTTTTGAAGAGTCCCGGCCAGCTATTTTGTAGAATGTTCCTCTGCTTTGGTCTGTCTGATATTTTCAGACATACTTTTTCTCTATGAGTTCTCATGTTCAGGTATGTAAGATTAATGTAAATAAACAAGGTTTCTCTATGACTTTAGCATTGTAGATTTCTTTACATAGAAACCTCTTAAGAACTTTTTATTCTTAAAAATGTCTTGAAAGGTTCTACTCCCTATAGTGGGAACTGAATAGTCACCCGTGCGTGCTAAGTTGCTCAGTCATGTCTGACTCTGTGTGAACCTAAGGACTGTGCACCAGGCTCCTTTGTCCATGGGATTCTCCAGGCAAGAACAGTGGAGTGGGTTGCCATGCCCTCCTGCAAGGGACCTTCTCGATCTAGGGATTGAACCGGAGCCTCTTAAGTCTCCTACATTGGCAGGCAGGTTCTTTACCACTAGCACCACCTGGAAGTCCTAATAGTCACCCAGATAAAAACGAAACAGCAGCAACCACAATGACCTCTCCCTACAAAGTCATTTTTCTTTTTCAGATGAATAACTATTTGTGAGAATTGTGTTGAAATATTCGAAAGACTTTCTCACAAGCTAGAGATGCTAGTTCAAGTAAAATGTGAAGAAACATGAAAACATTGACATTTTAAAGTGATTTCTATGATCTGACTTTATGAATAAGATACAGCATTTAGTGGTCTTATATTTTTTCTATGTCATTCATTTTTACTATGAAATCTTTATAGCCAAAAAAGGCTAATATATCATACATGTTCATTGATTTCTTTGACTGTAAGTCACAGAAAGCAATGCCAACTGCTCATCCCAACATGAATCTATTGAAAGGATATGGCTTAACTCATAGAACCAGGGGAAACAACTAAGATATTGGCTCAAAAAAGACAGTTGTCAGAAGGCCTGCAGGAATCTATAAAGCAGGAACTAATGAGTAGAACTTTTGAACAGTCTCTGCCTTCTTGAAGGTACTTATTGTGTGATTCTATTCAGGTTTAAATATAAAAGATAGAGCAAGTAATGCACTTTTACTGATGATCCCAGAAAGATTGGGTCCAAATGGGGAAGGATAGTGTCTGTTTGGGTTCCCCCAGAGTCTGAGAGAAGAGTTATTTCAACTGAACAAGAGCAAGGATATTTTCCAACCACTTTACATTTGGGACATTATGTTGCTGTTGTTCAGTTGCTCAGTTGCGTCCAACTCTGTGACACCATGGGCTGCAGCATGCCAGACTTCCCTGTCTTTCACTATCTCCTGGAGTTTGCTCAAGCTCATGTCCATTGAGTCAGTGTTGGCATCAACTATGTTAGCCTCTTTGCCCTCTTCTCCTCCTGCTTTCAATCTCTCCCAGCATCAGGGTCTTTTCCAGTGGATTGGCTCATTGCATCAGGTGGCCAAAGTATTAGAACTTCAGCTTCAACGTCAGTTCTTCCAATGAATATTCAGGACTGATTTCTTTTAGGATTGACTGGTTTGATCTCCTTGCTGTCCCAGGGACTCTCAGGAGTCTTCTCTAGCACTACAGGTCAAAAATATCAATTCTTTGGTGCTCAGATTTCTTTATGGTCCAACTCTCACATCCATACATGACTACTGGAAAAACCATCAGTCAGTTCAGTTGCTCAGTTCTGTCTGACTCTTTGCAACCCCATGAACCGTAGCATGCCAGGCCTCCCTATCCATCAGCAACTGCCGGAGACTACCCAAACCCATGTCCATCCAGTTGGTGATGCCATCCAACCATCTCATCCTCTGTCGTCCCCTTCTCCTCCTGCCCTCCATCTTTCCCAGCATCAGGGTCTTTTCAGATGACTCAGTTCTTTGCATCAGGCTGCCAAAGTAGTGGAGTTTCAGCTTCAACATCAGTCCTTCCAATGAACACCCAGGACTGATCTCCTTTAGGATGGACTGGTTGGATCTCCTTGCTGTCCAAGGGACTCTCAAGAGTCTTCTCCAACACCACAGCTCAAAAGCATCAATTCTTCGGTGCTCAGCTTTCTTTATAGTCCAACTCTCACACCCATACATGACTACTGGAAAAACCATAGCCTTGACTAAATGGACCTTTGTTGGCAAAGTAATGTCTCTGCTTTTTAATATGCTGTCTAGGTCGGTCATAGCTTTTCTTCCAAGGAGTAAGCGTCTTTTAATTTCATGGCTGCAATCACCATCTGCAGTGATTTTGGAGCCCAAGGAAATGAAGTTTGGAACATTAACTCTTGGTTAATTCTGTCTTGTCCTCTGCATGTATCCAGCACGTTATTACAATTAGACAGAAGTTTTCAGGCAAGGAGTCATAGGAGTTTGAAGTGAGCAGCTTTCTGTGAGTAGAAGCAAGTGCTGAGAAGACACGGTCAGGGAATGAATATATCTGCTGGAGTGGTTTCCTTAAGCAAAATTGAGATGTTAGTAGAAGGTGGAGACTAAAGTCTGAGCAGGAGAAAATGGTAAATATTCATTTCCCAACCAGTACAATCCTCTCATTTTACAGAAAGAGTTGTCTGCAGGTCAAATTGTTATGTATGTTGTATCAGTTAAGATACTTTCAGCTACAAGTAGAAGCATATCAAAATACAAGTGGCTAAAAGAATAGAGATTGTGTCTGTATTATAGTGCGGTAGCAATTACTCATCAGTAGCTTCGCACAGCAGAAGTTTATTTCTTACTCATGCAAAATCAGCTGAGGGTTCAGGCAGCTGTTCACAGCAGCTGATATTTTAGGCATTTGCCCATCATTCCAGGCCGCTTGAATCTTTGGCAGCTCCGCAAAAGTACACGTTCCCATGATTACCACTGTAGGAAAGAGTGGTTGAAGTCAATCACTGAACACAAAACACGACACTCCGGTCACACATCATTTCAAGTCACAGAGCCAAGCTTTGGTGGAGGAGAGTGCTGTGCTGCTGGGGTCCAGAAATAGAGAAGAAGAAGACATTTGAAACCAGAGGTAACAGGTACTCCCAAGGGTTTATTTTTCTCTCCATTAGAAAATCTGGAGGTAGGTAGTCTCATGGTTGTTTCAGAGACTTGGCAATCATTGAAGACTCTGGCCCTTCCTGTCTTCCCAATTTGGCATCCTTGATTTTCAGGGATATTGTTTTGTCACGAATGACTATAGCAGCTCCAGAATGTCACATCCTTTCATGTCAATATCCAAAGGCAGGAAGAGAAGGGTGAGGTCTGCTTGCTTCTTTATCAGGTAGAGTGGGGGCCTCTCTCTCAATTCCCCTCTCATTCCAATCAGGGGGAAAAATCTCTCTCTATAACAGACTTCCCATTGTACCACACCAGAACTGGCTCACATGGCCTCCTATAGCTGCAGGTGAGCCTGACAAAGTAAGCATTTGAAGTTTTCAGCCTTCCTCATGAGAAGCAGGCTCTGCCAGTGTAGAAAATGGGGTAGGGAAATAGCTGTTGGGTTCAGCATCAATGGGATAAGACACAAGACAACAAGATCCTCAATGCTGAAGAACAAGGGTATCAAATATTTGCCCCAGATCACCATGCTGTTGAAACACATCTTCCTGAATTCCTACCCTGTGGAGCTTGGAATTACAGTCACTGATGGTAGGGTTGTATTCAGTCACAACCTTCTCTTTCTTAGAAAATTGAGTCTTTCCTGAGATCCAATATCAAGTAACCTCCTGGGAAAAAGTCTGTTTGGCTGATCAGATGAGAAATGATGGCTCTTGCTTGATAATTCAGAATAATTTAAAAGAAGCTTCCTTTATAGAGCTTTTTGGAACTCATAATCAAAACAGTAGACCACAAATGAGTAAGAAACTAGGACTTGATTGCAAAAAATTTTCCCTCCTGAAAGACAAACCACAACTTGGCTTATTTTTCTAAGAATCAGCTCTCTGAGTCTAGGCAGCTAGATGAATAGCACTAAATAAACAGTTACTGTGTATTTCAGAATTATACACATCTGGGACTTTAATAAGTTGTGTTTTTTTTGTTTTTTTTTTAAGGAAGACACAGTAGCAGAGACTTCTGTTACAAATAAAAATTGTTTAACAGCTTCCAGTTAACTTGCTATGACAGCAAAAGAAAAAGGTTGCAATGCCATTAAAAGCTAAAACTTAAAAACAATCATAATAAGCTAGGAAGAAATTCACTAGGTCTAAAACAAATGGAGCTGGACTGAGGAAAGAAATCTTATTTGGTCTTTTGTCCTGGAAACAAAGAGAGCATAAATACAGTAGGAAGATACTTTATATCCCCTCTTTTGGCACTGGGGAGTCAGAGTCTACATCAACCAAAAACGAACACTGGCTTCTTTAAGAAGATTGTTTCAGAGATCTCACCTCTGCCGCCCTACCCTGCACACTGAGAATGCAACACAGCCTTGTGAAAGCTACGCTTCCCAGTGTGCAGTGCACCACTGGGACTTCACAGACCAAGCACTGTGAGAAGGGAACTGGGTAGGAGGACCCCTGGGGGCAGTGTGTTGCTAGGACTGTAGATCTCCTTGCTTTCTCCTGCCCTGGGTATCATGCACAGGATGGAGTTTGTTCATGGGTCACTGGGGCTTTTGGGACTCTTCAATTTACGGGAGACTCCCCTTTTCTGCCCTCAGTATGTTGAATAACCCTAACCCAGTTTCAGAGTGCTATGGAAACACCATTTGTGAGCATTGCTTGCTGTATGTGCAATATCTGATACGTAACATTTACGGAATACCTACTATGTGCCCCTCATCATTTTAAACACTCTATATGGATCAATAAGTAATCCTCACAATAACATCATGAAGTAGGTGTTGCGGTTATTGTTGTTTTACATATAAAGAAACTAAAGCATAAGTAAAAGGGGCTTCCCTGATAGCTCGGTTGGTAAAGAATCTACCTGCAATGCAGGAGACCCTGGTTTGATTCCTGGGTGGGGAAGATATGCTGGAGAAGGGATAGGCTACCCACTCCAGTATTCTTGGATTTCCTTTGTAGCTCAGCTGGTGAAGAATCTGCCTGCAATGTGGGAGACCTGGGTTCTATCCCTGGGTTGGGTAGATCCTCTGGAGAAGGGATAGGCTTACTTTTTTTTTTCTTTACATATTTTTCTTTTACATATAAAGAAACTACATTTCCATTGTGTTTTACATATAAAAGAAACTAAAGCATAGAGAGGTTAAATTGTTTGCTCAACTTTTCAGTAAGTGGTTAAAGTGGGATTTGAACCTAGAGACTCTAGGTTCCAATTCCAGACTCTTGATTTCCTTCAGTTAAAGCCAAGGTTTTTCCAGTAGTCATGTACGGATGTGAGAGTTGGACCGTAAAGAAGGCTGAGGGCCAAAGAATTGATACTTTCAAACTGGTGCTGAGAGTCCCTTGGACTGTAAGGAGATCAAACCAGTTAGTCCTAAAGAAAATCAGCTCTGAATATTCATGGGAAGGACTGATGCTGAAGCTAAAGCTCCAGTACTCTGGCCACCTGATGCAAAGGGCTGACTCACTGAAAAAGACCCTGATGCTGAAAAAGATTGAAGGCAGGAGGAGAGGGTGGCAGAGGTTGAGATGTTTAGGTAGCATCACTGACTCAGTGGACATGAATTTGAGCAAACTCCAGGAGAAAGTGAAGGACAGAGGAGCTATCATGCTGCAGTCCATGAGATCACAGAGTCAGACTGAATAACAACAAATGCTGTCCTTGAAATATATGTTCTTCTCTGGTGAAAGAGAAGTTGTTTGTATTGGTGTGTGTATTTGTATAGGAATAACCAAATATACACAAACATATGTTCATCAGCTGATCAAGATGATGATAGAGAAAATCACCAGCTAATAAAATGGTGCAAGGCAGGGTGGGAATATGTCGTAAGTGAAATCTGTCTTTTAAGCCAGGGACCCCAAAACACAGAGAAAATCGATGAGGAGCCCCTGGTGGCGAGATAGATGGAACAAGATGGGTATTCATATCAGGTAAAACATTGCAGCTGGGAGTTTAAGCTCCTGGCTGTGCCTGCATTGTGAGACTATACTCAGTTAACGCCATTACAATCCTAAGCAAGCTACCTCAAGAAGAAATAACTTTCCTGGACTGCTTCTAACTCAGAATTCAGTAAGAGGCATCTCTATTTGTCATCTGCAAAGAAGTGTAGGAATAGTGCTCTGTTTTGTTCTGTTAGCTGTATATTCTCTATCTCTCCGTGCCTGCCAAGACCACGAGGTAGGTGATAGAATTTCTCCCACCTTCCTCTTGTCTCCTTTTATGTTCTTTGGAGGTAAACAGGCACATGGGGTGGGAAAGAGATATGTATCCTTTCAAATATGCCTATCTTTATGTTTGTTTTCAGATCTTAAATAACTGTTGATAGTAACAGCAATAGAAAGATGTAAATTCATATATGTTAAAACTCTGGAAGGATAGAAATTGGTTATCTTAAAACTTCCAAACTTATCAAAGGGAAAAAGGCAGGAAAGAAAATACAACAAATTACCAAACAAGACAAAAGCGTGAAAGAACGATATCAAGGGAAAATAAGATTGCAGAGGTAAGTCTGAAGTAGTTATGTATTTATGATAAATTTGAGTGACTCTGAGACTGGATTAAAATCTAAGAACAATATGTACATGAGCTGTCTAAGATGAAATGACTTCTAAAGACTGAAAAATCAAGAAGTGAAAAATGTATCCCAGGCAAATAGTGGTTAAGCACATGCTCCCTCTCTCTGCCTGTTGCACCTGATTGTAGGGGACCCAGTAGAAAACTGCAGAGACACTCAAAGAAATGCCAGAGCCATCAGGGGTTGTAAATTGTAACCTGGGATTCGTGAACTTGGGTGGAAAAAAACTGCATATTTTTCACTAATCTCTAACAGAAATTTGATATTACTTTCAAAATATTACAGTAATATTTCAAAATATCACTTTTGAAATATTACTATGTTTGTTGTAGGCAATAAGCATAGTAATTAGAGGTAATTTCTTGTCCCTTAGAACTCAAATGTATACCATTACCCTTTTTTCCTCAGCCAGAAATCCTCAGGAGTGCAGTAGATAGAAACACAGAACAAAAAATTAAGCAAGCAAGTAAGTAAATAAAAACACTTCCTCATAGAAACAACAGTTAAAAAATAAAAGAGAAAAATTGAATCCTTTCCAAATCACAACTAAAAATATAAAATGCTTATTTAACCTCTCCTCTATAAGAAAGCTGAAACATTTTGCTGAAGGGCATAAAAAACTTGATTAGAAAGACAAAGCTGTTGAAGGAAAGGCCCAATTTTGTGAAACTGTCAATTTCCCTTCCTATTGTATAAATATAAAATATAATGTAGTCCTGATCACATAACAATGGGATTTTTAAAAAACAAACCAGAAATTGCAGAATGACCTTAAGGAAGAATCTATGTATAGGAGAGGTTTATTTTGGGTTTTTAAATTTTGCTGCTGTTTTGGGTTTTTTTTCAGTTAAAAAGAGTGATGAATAGGGTCAAATCTATGTTGATATGTTGAAAGTATTCTTTATCCTTATTTAGTAAATCATGGACAAATTGGCCAACTTGCTGTGTGTATGGGGTGGGGCATAGAGGAACAGGTAGCTTCCAACTTACATTTTAAATCTAAATAAATTCCTGGTGGATTAAAGGTATAAATATAAAAAACCGTGAAAGTTGCAGAACAAAATATAGGTGAATATTTATAAAGATTCAAGGTAGAGAGTCAGTGCTCAGATAGACACCAAAGGTAGAAACAGTAAGGTACAATAAATATATTTTATGTCGTGAAAACAAAAATCTTCAGGACATTAAAAACACTTCAAAGATATAAAGACAAATGAGCAAAGTGAGAGAAATGAAAAAGATTTTAGTAACATTTATGAAAGACAGGATTAATATCTTTAATGCAGACACGCTAGTGAGAACAAGGGTGAATACCTTACCCAGAGATCAAACCTAGGTCTACCTGCATGGCAGGCAAATGCTTTATCATCTGAGCTACCAGGGAAGCCCTGTAAGGGAAAGAGTCCCTGAACTGGTTGTATATTTTTCAACTTAAAATCAAAGAAATTCAAAACAAAACGCGAGCTACATTTTCCTTACTATGTTGACAAAAAAGATCTGTATTTTTAAAATCATAGCCATTAGGAGGTATAGTGACCCAAGGATGAAAGAGCAGATAAAACCAAGGAGGGTATTGGGATGTAGGAACAGAAAAACTAGCCCCTTATCGTCCTTCCCTCCCCCATGTTGTAACTATTAATGGAAGAGTATAACCTGTCTCCCCTCCTACCCCATAGGGAGAAGGTATTTGCCCTACTCTTCCCCCACCCAGTATACATGCCTAATCCAATCAGCAAATGACCTGCCAGACCCTGATCCCTCTCCTTGTACCCTGGGTATAAAAGTGGACAAAGGACCCCTGTTCAACGTCGGTTCTCCCTTGAGCTGGCCTGCTGTTCCAACAGCGTCTCCAACTCTTATAAACTTCATTTCCCTCTCATTCTGTCTCATGTCTGAAAATTCTTTTCCAACCTGCACACGGACCATGACATGAGGGAAAGAAGATTTTCGTTTAATGTGGGTAGACACATGGGCTTCCCAGGTGACCCGAAGTAAAGAATCTTCCTGCCAATGCAGGAGATGTAGCTTTGATTGGGAAGAGCCCCTGGAAAAGGGAATGGCAACTGTGGAGAGCAATTTAAAAAATTCATCCAAAATTATTAATGATAAGAAAAAACATTCAGGTCACTTAGCTAAGTTAAGAAAAGGTCATTTATAAAGTTATTTACACAGAAAGAACATTTTTATATTTGAATTTTATATTCAATTACACATAATCGAATATAGAACATTTTACAATTAACACAAATTACTCTTTGATGAGAAAAGCAAACAATTTAATAAGTAGTAGTTCTGTAATTATAACCTGCTGTATTTAATGTTGTCTTCTCCCCATGAAAATCTTAAATATCACTGAATTTCCATTACTCATTTAAATCCTGTACATAAATTTCTTTTACTTGCAGACCATTATGTGAGATGTATAATGGGAAATGATTTACTGCAATCTTATGAATATCTCTATCTTCCTATCACTAAGCATTTACCAAGAAGGAAAAAAAGGAGGAGGAGGAGAAAAGATGTATAGTTTTTTTATTTTTTTAATATGTTGTCTAGCTAAAAGCTAATAGAATATATCTCCAATGTTATGTACCTTATAGTGTGATATTAAGTTATATAAAATTGTGGAAGGGCAATGAGACCTTTTTTTTTTTTGCATCTTGAAAGAATATGGTTCCTCATTTTGTCTGTTCCATTCCATTTCTCTTGTGTTGGTGTTTCCCCCATGTCTTTATTAAGAATGAAGTCCTAGGTCAAGTTAACCTGGATGTATTGAGGATTCTCTATTCTGTTTTATTATCTTGCCTGACAAGGAATGAGAGAAAGCTTTAAGTTAGCTTATGTGTGACATGCATCATTTAGAGATAGCAGATTGAATCTGTATGAAGCAGTCACTTCTGACAGCAAGCAAGTGTGGGTGTCCAGTGTTGCTAATTGTTAGTTTACTAAGAATTATATAAGCTGATGGGTCAACGAGAAATAAACCCTCACTGCTGTGACTTAGAAGGAACCAAGTCAATGGGGAAGTAAGCTGTTTTTCATATGGCAATTCCAGGGGATATGGTTTTTGATGGTTAGTTTTACAATTCCAGGGGATATGGTTTTTGATGGTTAGTTTTATGTGTCAACTTGACTAGGTAACAGATACCTGGCTAAACATAATTTCTGGGTGTGTCAATGAGGGTGTTTCTGAAATAGATTCACATTTGAATTGGACTGAGTAAAGTAGATGTCCTTCCCCAGTGTGGGTGTGTGTCAGCCAATTGGTTGAGGGCCTGAGTAGAACAGAGAGGTAGAGGAAGGTTGAATTTGCTCTCTGCTTCACTTCTTGCACTGGGGCACCAATCACCCTAGGCATTCCTACTTCCCAAGCCTTTGGACTCAGTGTAGAATCTGCAGCTCTCAAGGCTTTAAACTCCACCACCAGTTTTCCTGTGTCTCTAACTTGCAGAAGTCAGATCATGAGGATTCTCAGTCCCATAATAATGTGAGCCAATACATATCTTCTTCTATATGTATCTCCTACTGGTTCTGTTCCTCTGGAAAAGTCTGCCCAGTATGTGGACCAGTGAGAAACAAATCCCAATTTCCAATAATTAATTTGAGGAAAAACACTAGAAGAGGACAGAACCCAAACTAACCTCATTTAGAAAATACTCCAAGATCTGATTTCACTTCCCACTAAATCAGAAACTGAAGTGGCAACTGAGAATCATTTGAGCCATGATATAAAAAGAGGTGTCTTAAACTGGAGCCCATTATACAAAGTGAAGTAAGCCAGAAAGAAAAACACCAATACAGTATACTAATGCATATATATGGAATTTGAAAGACAGTAATGATAACCCTATATGCGAGACAGAATAAGAGACACAGATGCATAGAACAGTCTTATGGACTCAGGGGGAAGGTGAGGGTGGGACGTTCTGAGAGAATAGCATTGAAACATGTATATTATCATACGTGAAACAGAACACCATTCCATGTTCGATGCATGAGACAAATGCTCATGGCTGGGGCAATGGGATGACCCAGAGGGATGGGATGGGGAGGGAGGTGGGAGGGGGGTTCAGGATGGGGAACACATGTAAACCCAGGGCTGATTCATGTCAATGTATGGCAAAAACCACTACAATATTGTAAAGTAACTAGCCCCCAACTAAAATCAATAAATAAATTAAAAAAAAAAAAGAGGTGTCTTCTGCTGCTGGCCATTCCATCTGAAACTGGGTCTACCTATCAAGTCACAAATCTAGGTGATGAAATTGCTTATAAAGCTTCTAAATACTAATGTATCATCCATAATTTTCCAGAATAAACTTACTGCAAATTAGTTCACAAATTCCAAACCATGGAGATGCTAATTGTGACCACTGGGTTAACCCGGGCAAAATAGGAGATGATGGGTAGTGTTGGGGAACCTGGAGGTAGAGAAGCAAGGAGTAGAAATGGGGGTTGCTCTTGAGAAACAAGGTGAACTGGACTGTCAGTTTCTCAGACTTGTATTTGATATGCCAGGCACACTTGGGCCTCCTTTGAGTTCAGAAGAATCAGCCTCCTTTGTTTAACTACCTCAGATGTTCAGACTGAATGGTGAGTGTTGCAAGTAGACAAATAGGCTGGGAGATCACCGAGGACACATTTTTGAGAATAGATACTAAGTCCAATAAAAGTTAGAAGGATATTAACTATGTGTACTCCAGAGTGATATTAGACATTGATAAGCTGGCTCAGTTATTGAGTATGACACATTGTCTTGGATATTTCCCTTCTTCCTTCCCACCCCCAGTTTCACCATACAATTGGCATGATTCAAGTACTTGAGGCTCAGATGACCTAACCCATCTGGAAACTTTGAGTCATTAAATTCTTCAGGGTCTTCACCTAAATATTAAAGGAGAAAATTAAGCTCATGTTTCTGCCCAGGACTGATTCTTCTCATTGAGCTTTTATTTGATGGAATCTTCAGAATTCTTTAGGCATTTGTATGGGAAAATGAAAGTATTTAGACCTTTATGAATAGATATTTTCTTTCTAAGATAGGGGATTTTAGGGGAAAAATAAGATTTAGGTTTTATCAAAACTTGAAAAGCTGATGGAAATTCCCTGGAAGTCCCATGGTTAAGACTTGGCGCTTTCACTGCTGAAGCCCAGGTTCAATCCCTGGTCAGGGAACTAAGACCCTGCAAGTGGTATGGCCAATTTGAAAGCTGAAGGCAAAAAATGACTTTAGTTTCTGAAATAGATCCTGGGCTTGGGGGGCAGGTGTGATTCTGAAATTTCAACTCTGTGTAAAACTAATATGCTTTCTAAAAGCCTTCTTTCCTGTCTGACTTAATTTGTCTTATGGTACTATTTGTTCAAAGGACAGTGGAAGAAGGATTTTTTTGTTTTATTTTGTTTTTGAAGAGCATACTTCTAAAGTAGGTGAAAATTTTCACATTTCATTGAGCCCAGTTAAAACGGGTAAATAGGTGAATGATAATTTCTTGGTCTTGCTTGAGTATGGAAGCAAGTAACTGCTCAGGTAACACAAAATAGAAAATTAGAAAGTGGACAATTCATTTTCTGTGCAATTTTATTGACTCTACTGACCTGTTCAGCGCATCTTGTTAATTAATTAAAGTTAACAAATTTCAAAAATATTTTCGTAATTACATACAATATTATGAGCAAAACTAATTGAAAAACACCAAGAGCAGTTGAAAAACAGTCCGTTTAAAAGTTGAGTTTTAAGATGCCCCAAAGACATATCTGTATTAAACATAGAAACTTGGAATAAAAAATATTTATAGTTTTCATGTAACTGGAGAGATCTATGAATCAGCGGGTGGGAATACAGTTTCCTTGGCTGTTCATTTAGCAACAAAATAAGAACTTGGCAGAGTTCTTTTCTAATTACCACTGGAGGCTGTCTTGTACCAGGGAGATGCTTTACTCCAAGGATTCTTGAACAGAGCCAATGAGTGGGCAGTGTTGTGGGTTGAATTGTGTGATTTCTCCTCCCCAGAAAGACATCCAGGGCTGTCACAGAGGTCATCAAATTAAAATGAGGTCATTAGGGTGAGTCCTAATCCAATATGACTGGTGTCCTCACAAAAGGGGGACATTTGGACCCAGAGATAGACACACATAGAGGACAAGCAATGTGAACAGACACAGGGAGGAGATGGCCATCTGCAGGCCAAGGAGAGGGCCTGGGACAGCTCCTTGGCTCACAGTTCTCAGAAGGGACCAACCCTGCTGATACCTTGGTTTTGGATTTTGTAACCTCCAGAATACTACAAGATAATACATTTCTGTTGCTTAAGCCACCTGGTTTGTGTCACAGTAGTCCTAGCAAACTAATACAGGTGGTTAGCATACAAGATGGTGCACAAGATGTGTGTTTGTGAGTGGAAGGACTTCTCCTTTCCCTTCCTCTTCCCAGCACAGGACAGATAAAGTACTAGGATAATGGAAGGAGGAAGATTCTTTAAGGAAAGCATAATATTAAACAAATGGGCAAAAATGGATCAAAGTACCACGCTGCAGATTCTGAATGCTTTAGACGCTGAGAAAGGAGCCACTGTTCTCATTCTTATGTTGGAGGAGCAGTTGTATTGGAGATCCCTGATGGAGAAGACAAGGTAAGCCCTGGAGAGACGCCCTTGCACCGCGGTGAATTTTTGTCAGGTCAGGCTCCTCACCACTGCCTCTGTGGGAATGGGGTGGGCAAAATCCTCAGTGAGAAGCCTCAGTGCTGTGGGCAGTGGAGGAAGCGGGGAAGTGAGCCCTGCAGTAGCTTTTCCAGGACCAGGAAGGCTCTGCTTCAGCAATGGCGTGTCATGTAACGTCACTGAGCCCCCCAGAGGTGGGTGATGTGTGATGACCTTCTAGGGCTCAGGGTGATGTGTGATGACTTGGGGAGGAGAGAAACACTGAGGGTTCTTAGGGCAGTGCTTCTGCCTCTGATGGTGGGAATAGGGTGACAAAATGAAACCACAGGGTTTGCTACATTCAAGAAAATACTTTCCCCTAAAGGCAGCCCATCTAGAAATTATTTAATCACCAAAACCTTAGAGTTAATTCACATTGACTTTTTGGTTTTTTTTTTGAGGGCTAGGCATCTGAATCCTTGGTGATACATTGGTGGCAATGGATTGTTTACTCACTTCCCCTGTCCGCCCCAGGCACATACCATACAGGTTTCAGAAAAAAATCTTAGCAATTTAAAGATTTCTCTCTTGAGTTGCTTCTAATCAAGGAAGATGTTTTGAGAGCTGTTTACCACCCAAAGTATTTCAGTTGTTTGGGATTAAAAAGTCTAGGAGTGGCCCATTGTCACCCATAGTGGTTGACAACCCAGGATACTTAATAGATGGATACTAAACAGTATTTGAACTCAATATTCAGTCTGACAAAAGGCCAGCTAGGATACCACCACATTTATAGAATTTGTTTCAAAGTTGCACCTAACCAGGGCTTGGATTGCTCTCCTATTCAGCTGGGAGCTGGCAGAGAGAGTGTCTGCTGCTTCCCATGAGGCTGACTTGCCTCTCATGAAGAGGTAAGTGGTTTCTACTACTAAGCCAGGAAGAGTCCCCTCTGGTCTCCCTAGGGCTAAGGAGAGATGTATGGTGGGAGGGTGACATCTGAATTGAGGGCATGAGCTCAGAATTCCTCCTCTCAGATGCATGGAGAGATTTCTACCATTCCTAAACAGGGAAGAAGTACACCCCTTGTAAAGAACTTAATCTGGAGCCAGCAGTGTCCAGACGGGGACTACAAATGGTACACTGGAAGCAGAGTGACCTAGGATGTGTGTGGGTATGACAGAGGGAGTGCTGGTGGTGGAGCACTGTGTTTAAGCTCTTGGTTCTAGGACCAAATGGTGTAGGCAAAGTTTATGTGTGGAGAAACCTCAGATCCTTTTCACCCAGAAGTGAGGACAGGAGGGATACTGACCTCTGTGAGGACTGAGATTTCCATGGAGGGGGACATAGTCGGATGGGTCTGTTTTCTCTTTCTCCTGTTCTCATTGGTGGAAAAACACATAAGAACACATTGAAGATGCCCACAGGATTTCTGAGCATTGAAAGTACTCGTCACCGGGAAGCTATGAATGGCTCTTTCCCTCTATCCCTGTCTCTTCTCCTACCCAAATGCCCTACCCAAGGACCATCCAGATGGCATTTGGTGGGGTGGAGGAAGGATTACCTGCACATTAAAAGAGAATATTCTAAAGTTCAAAATTAAAGAGAAATCTTTTCAGTGTCCAAGGAACCTTGGAGAAATTAAAAATGGAATAGGAGAGGAGGTTTCTCTCCTGTCTCTAAGGTGGTGGCTATGTGGCTGAGTGTCTTAAGGGTTAAGAAGTAAGGTCCCACTCCAGTAAAAAGTGAAATCTGAGGAAATACACTGTTTTATATATTCTTTGGGGCTCTATGTGTCTGATAGGTTAATAGTAAGATAATTTAGATCTAGACTTTACTATTCCACTCTTTCCACAAGAAGCCAAAAATACTGGGGTTTCAGGAATATATGTGATTTTTTTCCTAGGCAGAGGACATAGAGATGAAAAACTGGATATAACTTAATAACTAGTACTGGAGTTCTTTTATTATTCTTTGCCAGCCTGTAATAACTGGGGAGTTTGGAGGATGAAAGTGTGACGACCACCGAGTAGGATGTGAACCTACTATGTGCCAGGTTCACATAATAGCTTACTTACCCTCACAAAACTATAGGAGGTGGATATTATCATCTTCATTATCCAGATGAAGGACTTGCATTTCAACACAGTTAAATGGTTTGGCCAAGGTTGAGAGTGATTTGACCATGATAAAGAGCTTGTGTACAAATCCCTACTCTGAAGCCCTGTCCAGATTCTGTTCATTTTGTCACCCTGTCTTCTAGAATGTATATGAGTGTGTCCCTATAAAGAGTCCTTTTTTTCAGTAGAATGGTGCTACTTCTATGGCTAAAGACTAGATGTCTTTTTCCCTTAGGTCTTCACCTTAGCAGCTTTAGGATAAGCAGTTATGACTGATCCTACCTCTGCCTTGAGGACCCAAATGAGACTTAAAGCTGGCCTTGTCTTGTTGAATTATTTTTTGACTACTTTTAGCAAGTGAGTCACTTTCAAAATGTATTATTCCTCTGAATGTATTCATAGGTGGAACACTGAGTAAATTCAGTGGGAGGTTAAAAGGATTTGGGGGCCTTCACCAGAAATGTCGATTTATATGCACATATTTTCCCAAGTGACATTTGTAAATTATCAATACAATATTTTATTCAATCCCTTTCTTCTTAGTCATGCAAAATATTGCATTGCATCAAAGAGCAAAGAAAGAGCTCTGGAGGTGATGGTACCAGGTCTGTTTCAGTGAGGGTGGGGTTGGGGAGAATGAAGTAACCTTTAGTGAAATTGAAATCCAAATTACTACAGATGATGGAGTTGATATTGTGCCATTTAGCTTGTTTTGATGATTGCACTTTTCAACATCTCCCGTAGTCAACAGTGGTAAACAAAACCTTTGAAAATGTTACTTCACAGAGGTCTTACAGTGACAGGAAAACACCCTGAGTCTAGCCATTCTTGCCTTTGATGAGGAGAGCAGTTTCATTTGCTTATCCATTTTGTGCTGTACCTATAAACATATTTAACAAGTCAATTCTCAGTAATTTTTCTTCTTTCTTAATGTAAACACTGATGACTTATGTGGGTGGAGATATTGACATTCCTCTGAATTTGGATGGGTCTCTGAATCTACTGTATCTTTCAAAGCTGTGCTTAATTGTCACACTGTGTTGGAAATGCACAAGGAAGCTTTTCTCGTTTAAGCTTAATATGCTTTATTTAGTGGCAGAAAGCTAAGAATGCAGTAGATGGTTTCTGAGAACCATGAAACCCATAAAATGTCTCTAAGAATTCTAAAACAAATTATTTTAATATATAATTTGTTGGAGAAGGGGTTTGTTGTTAGTTGCTCAGTTGCTCTTTGCAACCCCGTGGACTGTAGCCCACCAGGCTTCTCTGTCCATGGAATTCTCCAGGCAAGGACACTGGAGTGGGTTGCCATGCCCTCCTCCAGGAGATGATTCATATTGATATCCAATGGGCTCTACAGCTTACTAACAAGAAACTCTGAGAGGGAGAGTCAGTGACAAGAGAACTGGATTACAGTTACTCACATTTTTCTCTATGTAACCATTTCTGCCCATTTCCCAGCCCCCTGCAAACTCTACCTCTAGTTTTGTGGATAAAATCTATAATCTCCTTAGAATCTAATGCATTTTTCTAGCTTCAGTCTTGCAGCTGACAGTGGCAGCAGATAACATGAAGGACACCTTTGTTAGGGCAGCTGAAGGGGCCAGAAAGTTCCTGCTCATAGAATGTTTCCTAAACGTTGCCAAGCTGTACAGTTCCTTAGCATATGGCTTTCTTCTCTGGGGT
This sequence comes from Okapia johnstoni, assembly GCA_024291935.2. Lineage (NCBI taxonomy): Eukaryota > Metazoa > Chordata > Mammalia > Artiodactyla > Giraffidae > Okapia > Okapia johnstoni. The sequence goes on from CM044323.1 coordinate 38,938,462, forward strand.
CTCCAGGCCTTTGGTTATACTTGAAGGCATTTTTAACTTGCATGATTTTGCCTCACTGCCTCACTGCTTTTGCATTTTCCCTGAGGAGGGGGGATAATTACTTCAGTAAATATGAAACACTTCTGTGGCAGGCTCCTCATGTTTCTTTGCCTGGAATGAACCTAGTTCTATTCAGAATATCTGTAACCTCAAAATGCAGGGTTTCTGTTCTCTCATGTCTGAGGTTTATAAGCATTCATATATTAGAAAGGCTCTACTTCCAGAAGATTTTAACTGATATTTGGATGTGCCAATGTTACATTTTTAAAAGCATAGATTCTTGGCTTTTAGTTGCTTATAATAAATGCTGAGAAGTGTTCCAAGTTGAAGATGTCTGTTAATTCTCATACAATGCTCCATTTTTCTTCTTTAGATATTAGGTTTTTTTTTTCCTCACAATTCCAAGAAAGCAACATAGGTGTGATTTTTTTTCCTAACTGTCCCTACTATAACTAGAGTGCACTAAAAAAGAGTTTAGCCCTCTGCCCATCTCCATCCACATTTTTTGTTGGTTACAGCATTCTGCCTTTAAAAAGAAAGAAATATTATCATTTGCAACAATACAGATGGACCAAGAAGACATTTTATGTATATACTACATAGTCTTTATCAGTTTATCTGTCAATGAACATTTGGTTTGTTTATATATCTCGTTGTTCAGTCGCTCAGTCATGTCCAACTCTTTGTGACCCCATGGACTGCAGCACACCAGGCTTCCCTGTCCTCCACCATCTCCTGGAGCTTGCTCAAACTCATGTCCATTGAGTTGGTGATGCCATCCAACCATCTCATCCTCTGTCATCACCTTCTCTTCCTGCCTTCAATCTTTCCCAGAATCAGGGAAAGATTTTTTTTTTTTTAGGGCTTTTTCTAATGAGTTGGCCCTTTGCATCTGGTGGCTAAAGTATTGGAGCTTCAGCGTCAGCATCAGTCCTTCCAATGAATATTCAGGGCTGATTTCCTTTAGAATTGACTGATTTGATCTCCTTGCTGTCCAAAGGACTCTCAAGAGTCTTCTCCAACACCACAGTTTGAAAGCATCTATTCTTCCTGGGTTCAGTCCTTGGGTCAGGAAGATCCCCTGGAGAAGGGAATGGCAAACTGCTCTAGTATTCTTGCCTGGAGAATCCCATGGACAGAGGAGCTTGGGATTGCAAAAAGTTGGACATGACTGAGCGACTAACACACATGTGCTATTCTAAATAGACTAGAAAAGAGAATCTTGCCTTTCCAATTATACCCTAGTTGAAGCCAAAGGAAGCAGCATAGTTCTTTAAGGACTCCTCAAGCAGCTAGAGTGGACAGGATGGCCTTTTCTATCTGAAGCCTTCCAGAAATATCCATGCCATTTGTGTTAGTCAGGAGAAGGTAGGTAACACTGCAGTAATTAATAACACTCAGTCACAATGCCACATACATTCATTTATTGCTCACGTCACATGAGGAAGGCAGGTCAATGAAGGGCTTTACAGCACACCATAGAAAGGGGACTCAGACTAAGAGAGGTCTCACTATTCCCAGAGCTGTCCTATGGAAATACATGACCTTCTCAGTCTCTGCAACAGGAGATGAGAGTACTAGAGTGACTTTCACTTGGCAATTAAATGCTTTGACCCATAAGTAACTTGCCACTTCCATTCATAGCCCATGGCCCGAACTAATTACATAACCCTGACTAACTGCAACCCTGTGTACCCGGAGGAAACATGGGCAGGACTTGAATAAACATTCAGGGTCTTTATGACACCACCCATGGCAAGGGAAGCAACATGGATCAATGAATGCATGATGAAGGCATTGGACTGGGTGGCCAAATGGACACTCTACACATGCCCTCATCTGGTGCCATTTTCCCCCATGCGACCCTTTCATGATGCTGAAAAGGGAGACCCACAAGAGTCTCGTATCCACGTAAGGGAGCAGAGCCACTAGTATTGACTGGAAGCCATTTGAGAGATCTGGCTCCTTTAGTAGATGCCTGAGGATAAACGATGATTAGAAAAAAAAACACGGGTTACATAAACAGTGGAAGCCAGCTAAGGACGCAATGCCCTATTTTCACTCATACAGTGGCTTACATAAGCCACCTCACCATCCACACACGTAGAATTTTGGTGCAATTTTAGGCAGAAAGGAAGAGATCCTGAATTTATTTGAGAATATCCTAGAAGTGACTAGCCCTGCATTATTCAGGATTAAGTTTCAGCTTTAAGTGGAATGAGAGTTCAAGATCAATGTTATATTATTTTGAGTAAAATCATACCTTCAACCAGGGTGTGTATGTATCATGACTGGTAGATGATGATGAGTTACTAAGATAACTGAGTGACAGAAAGACATACCTTTCAAGTGGGGAACAGGATGGGAAAAGTGAAAAAAAAAATGGGAGAGACACCAGTGCCCAACCCTGACACACAGGCAGAAAATAGGTGTTCCTAGGAGTAGGTAAGAAGGATTTGACCAAGCGGGAGTTATATTTAGCTTCCTCCAATTTTAAATTAACTTGTTTTGCCTCAGTGCTTTCTTAGGATAAGAACTGGGGCCTGATGGAAGGAAGAAGTTATCTGTTTGCAGATTACATGATCATATATAGAGAGAATCCTAAAGACTCCAACAAAAAAACTACTAGGACTAATAAATTCAGTAAAGTTGCAGGCTCCAGAATCAACATACAAAAATCAGTTTTGTTTCTATACACTAATAACAAATTATCTGAGAGAGAAATAAGAAAGCTGTCCTACTTAAAATAGCATTAAAAAGAATAAAGTATTTAGAAGGAAATTTAACCACATAGTGAAAGATCTGTGCACCAAAAACTATGAAACATTAGTAAAAGAAATTGAAGAAGACACAGCTATGGAAAGATATCCTGTGTTCATGGATTGGAAGAAGTATTGTTAAAATGTCCACTACCCAAAGTGACCTACAGATTCAATGCAATCCTTATCAAAATTCCAAAGGCGTTTTTCATGGAAATAGAACCAAAACCCTAAAATTCACATGGAACCATGAAAGACCCAAATAGCTCAAGCAATCTTGAAAAAGAAGAACAAACCAAGAGGTATCACAGTTCCTGATTTCAAATCACATTGCAAAGCTATCAAAACAGTATTGCACAAGTATAGGCACTTAGATCAGTGTAACAGAGTAGAAAGCCCAGAAATAAAATCATACATATAAGGTCAACTAATCTTTGACAGAGTGACAAGAATACATAATGGGGAAAGGATAATCTCTTCAATAAACTGGATGACCACATGCAAGAGAATAAAATTGGACCCATATCCAGGCATGCTCTGGATCCAGCAGAAGATTCTAAGCCATGGTTGCAAATTTGGGTTTGATTATATGGCCACAAGATTAAAAGGTTTTCAGCAGGGAGGACGTGACCTGATTGATGTTATCAAATACCCTAGCTTCTGTGAGGAGACTGTGCTAAGAAGAGAAAGAGTGAAGAACGGATAGCGGTAGGTGGCCCGCAGGAGAGATGCTGCAGGCCTGGCCCACATGGTGCCCATGAAGACAGGCCAGGTGGGAACTTCTCCAGCTGGTCACTAGCCCTCAGAACCATCCTGCCAGGAAAGTGCTGGTATCCCCCAGCTGAGTGGCTTCTGTTAATGCATCAGAATACCACAGTGGTCTGATTCCCAAGCCCAGCCTTGTCTGCTGTGCTGCCAGCTTCCTACTGCCTTTGGAGACTCCCTGCCCCACATCCATTTCCCTGTTCCTGATGAGAGCCTGAGATATCACTGTTACTGCCAGTAGAAAGAAATTCTTTCTCTTTTTTTCCTTTCTTAGAACATAGGTTCTCATCCTAGGGTACCTGTGCCCATTCAGCTAGTAGATAACAATCAGGAGAACATCCCCCAGATCTTCACCAGGCTTAGCTGTGAGACAAGCCACCTAGTTTCCTCTGCTCCCCTTCCTTCAGTCAGTGCCAAAAAAGGTGAAAACAGAGACTGTGCTCAATATAAAATGTAGTCCCTGTCTCCAAACACCAGCTGACAAGGTTTCATGCTTCACCTCACCTCCCTGGGAATAAAGATTCTATAAAGTACTTTATTGTGATAAGTAGACTAACACTGAAGCCACTAATCACATTGTGAGGACTCCACTCTCATGACCCCATCAACCCTAATTACCTCCCAAATGCTCCTTATCCAAATACCACCATACTGAGCTTCATGGTATGAATTTTTCAGGGGGACACAATTCAGTCCATAACACCATGTGATACTACAGTTTTGAAGCTGCTGTGCTGTGCTCAGTCCTGCCCGACTCTTTGTGTCCCCTTGGACTGTAGCCCACCAGGTTCTTCTGCCCATGGAATTCTCCAGGCAAGAATACTGGAATGGGTTGCCATTTCCTTCTCCAGGGGATCTTCCCAACCCAGGGATCGATCCCATATCTCCTATACTGGCAGGCAGATTCTTTACCACTGTGCCACCTGGGAAGCCCACAGACTTGGAAAGCTTTCTCAATTTATATTATTCCTTGATTCTTATTTGTTTCCACGTTCCCAATACCCAGGGTGACTTGTAGTGTCAGTGAGGCTAGGCTGGGTTCATTTAGTTGGGCTTCAATAAGATACAGGATTTCATAGCTTCTCAAATCAAGTACCACAATCAATTCAGAGACCAGGGGAAACATCAGAGGCCCACAATAGGTTAATTTACCCATTGCATATTCCATGTGGCTGAAATTCCATAAGCTCTCTGCTGAGAGGTGTGAGGAATCTCAGAGAAATTTAGGTTTCTTGTGTTGCTTCACACTTCTCAAATAATGAAATGGATGTAAGAACTCAGTCTTCAGATCTCATTATAGAAACTGGTGGTGAGTCGGGTGGAGCAGATTGGACTTCCTGCCTGTCTACAAAGGGGCGCAGGGGGCAATGCCTGAGTTCCAGCCCTGCTTCTGCAACAAATTGGCTGTGGACTTTGACAAGTCACTTCACTCTCCCAAGGCTGCTTCTCGATTTGCAATCAGGAATGATAAGACATCCTCTGAACACCTGACCAGAATGCTTAGAAGGGCCAATACCAAGGCAGCAATTTAAGACTGTGATGCTATTATGGTCACATCTGATACTCACCCTCTAGAAATTGTTTAAGGCCTTGGTTTCCCAGAATTACTATACAATTAGCATTCCAGAGCTGGTGAGTAGAAGTAATTAATCTTTTCTACTGGTTTTGTGCACGTGGTTGTTCCCAACATTTGTTTAAGATCCTCAATATGATGAACAGGAATAAGATATGTCCCTAAAACCTGAGCTCTCCTCCAAGCACAGGCACTTGTCTCAAATGCCACTTAGGAGACTGTTATCAAGGAACTTTATTTAGCCTTTTTCTCTTCAGAGCAAAAGGTTCTTAAAGGATTGACGCTTTAATGGTGACAAAACAAGCCACTGTTTATCTCCTTATAAAAGGTTAGGGTAGTTGGCAGGCATGAAGAGAAGGAAAGTTATTAATTTAGACTTCTCCCCTTCCTCTGACTCTAGCTGTCTTGTGTCTCAACCAAATACATCTAAGTAATCTGTGCACCAAAACTGAGGTGATCAGTTCTAGAAAGGGAGACTTTAACAGGTAGGCAGATACAACCAGTTTAGAAAATCTAGCTGGTATGGAAGGCAAACCGTGTGTACAAACAGAAGAGCAAAGCTCTGAAATGAAACGTGAGATGTCAGCCAAACCTGTAGACAGCTTGCCTGGCTTGGGGGGTGTGGTGTGGTGTGGCAGGCTGTGTGGGAAGGAAGGGAAAGGGTGACCAAGGTCCTGCTCTGGGTAGCCAGAGCATCTAGTTCAAAAGCAAAAAAAAACCCCAAATCTTAAGAAAAGGACTAAGACAGTCATCAAGATGTTTAAAGTTTCAGAAGGAAATTCCACTAACAGCTGAGTCATCCCAGGAGTCCAGAATCAGTTTCCAGCCCAGCTCAGGGCCTTCCTGAACACTGGACAGTCATTATGGACTGGGGTCCCCCTAAAATTAACACACTGAAGACCTAATCCCCAGTACCTTAGAAAGTGGCCACATTTGGAGATGTCTTTTAAAGAGTTAATTATGGCTAAACTAAGCCACAAAGATGAGGTTCTAACCCAATAGGACTGGTTTCCTTATAGTAAGAGGAGCAGATGCCAGGGATGCACACACAGGGAAAGTCCACTCAAGGACACAGTGAGGAGGCACTCTCCATAAGCCAGGGAGATAAGCCTCAGGAGAACCCTCCAGAACTGTGAGAAATCAGTTTTGTTATTTAAACCACCAGGCTATCCTATTTTGTTATGGCAAGTCTAGCAGACTAATGCATATATGTGTGGACTTCCCTGGTGGCTCAGACAATAAAGAATCTGCCTGCAATCAAGGAGGTCCAGGTTCAATCCCTTGGTTGGGAAGATCCCTTGGAGAAGAGAATGGATAGCCACTCCAGGTTTCTTGCCTGGAAAATTCCATGGACAAAGAAGCCTAGTGGGTCACAGTTCAACATACATATGCTACTTACTACATACATATATGTAGTGGGGACTAATTACAATCCATATACTACATAGTGGGCTTCCCAAGTGGTGCCAGCGGTAAAGAATCCACCTGCCAATGCAGGAGATGCAGGTTCAATCTATGGGTTGGGAAGATCCCCTAGAGAAGAAAATGACAACCAGCTCCAGTACTCTTGCCTGGAGAACTCCATGGACAGAGGAGCTTGTCAAGTTATACTCTGTGGGATCACAAAGAGTCAGACACGACTGAGCTCTGAGCACACATACTACATACATATATGTCGTGGGGATTAATTACAATCCATAAAACCATTACTACTTTATTTTTTAGGGTTCAGTTTACAAGTAATTTCAAGATCTGAACCCCCATATTTTCTTTACCCCAAAGAGGGAATAATCAAATCATAGTCAAGGCATGGAGAAAGGGAGACAAGGACTATATCTGGCCCTTAGGTCTTATGACATCCTTTGTCCACATTGGTCCTTCAGTTGGGGATCTCTGTAAGACTTCAACGGTCCCATTGGCCTAGGTACACTGTTACATTTTTTTTTTTTCTGGAGTCACACCACCTCCCCTCAACACTGACAGAAAGCAAGATCTGGGACCCTTATGCAGGGTACAGGGGACACTCTCTCTAGTTTAACCAGATGTTCACCTTCACAACCAACTTTTTTTGTCTAACAACAATTTCATTGACTGGGGTAAAATCAGAAGATGTGCCTGATACCCTGAGAAATGGCTACCATCCTTCCACACTCTACTCATAGCTACAGGCTAGAGTGGTCTAGCTTGCTATCAACAGCAAGCCAGGAGCACTGGCGTCACCTGGGAGCCTGTTAGAACTACCATCTCAGGTCTCAACCTAGAATCAGAAGCCACATCTTAACCATACCCCCCAGGAGAGTTTTAAATCCATATTAAAATTAGAGAAGCAGCAGTATTGCACATGATTTTCAAAGTTTAGATGCACCAGAGTCACCTGGAGGGCCTGGTGAAGCCCATGTGCTTGGCTGCACCCCAGACTCTGCCTGTATGTCTGGAGTGGCCTGAGGATTTGCGTTTGTAACAATTTTTCTGGTAATGGTGATGCTGCCAGTTTGTGGATCATGATTTGAGTAGAATTAATATAGACCTGCAGCAGTCCCCAACCTTTTTGGCACCAGGGACTGGTTTCGTGGAAGACAATTTTTCCACAGATAATGAAGGGGGGGTGGTAGTTTGGGGATGATTCAAGGGTGTTACATTTATTATGCACTTTATTTCTATCATTATTATTACATCAGCTCTTCAGATCATCAGGCATTAGATCCCAGAGGTTGGGGACCCCTGGGTACAGAGTATATAAAGATACATTAGTGTTTTATAAGTTAAGAGACCTCAAGTCACTTTTTCTAACTATTTCATTATTAGTTGAGGCAGGCCTGTCAACATTTGTAGAGTTCGAGTCAAGAATACAAAAGGACACCCATGTACCATTTGTATGAATATTTAGTAGTCATAAATCAGGCTGAAAGAAAATGGATTTAAAAATATTCTGTCCTCTATCTTGGCAAATACATTTTCATGATGATGCAGAAGATCAGGTTCAAAGGTAGAATTCTCAGGAGTTCTTAAGATCGTCAGAATTCCATGCCTATCCTTGCCCCAGCCTTCCCCTTTCTTTTCCCAGTCTCACCTCTTTCCTCAACCTGGGAAAAGACTCAAGAAGTGGGCTCAGGGCCTTTGGACAAGAAATCATAGCATCTCAAGAATTCAAAGGAATGGGTTTAGAAGGGTGACATAGGCTCCAGGTGGCATATCACCTACCTCATGGACTCTGTGACCATGGGGAGGAGGGAGGCCAGAGAAGGACCAATATACACCAAACAAAAGCACAGAACAGGACTCAACATGGTCAAATCTAAGTGTAATACAGACTGGAGGGCTCAAAGCAGCCTATGGTTTTCTAATAATATTCTTCAGTTCAGTCGCTCAGTTGTGTCCGACTCTGCCACCCCATGGACTGCAGCACTACAGGCTTCCCTGTCCATCACCAACTCTCGGAGCTTGCCCAAACTCATGCCCATCAAGTTGGTGGTACCATCCAACCATCTGATCCTCTGTCATTCCCTTCTCCTCCTGCCTTCAATCTTTCCCAGCATCAGGGTCTTTGCTAATGAGTCGCCTCTTCACATCAGGTAACCAAATTATTGGAACTTCAGCTTCAGCAGCAGTGCTTCCAATGAATATTCAGGACTGATTTCCTTTAGGATGGACTGGTTTGATCTCCTTGCAGTTCAAGGAACTCTCAAGAGTCTTCTCCAACACCACAGTTCAAAAGCATCAATTCTTCAGCGTTCAGCTTTCTTTATAGTCCAACTCTCATATCCATACATGACTACTGGAAAAATCATAGCTTTGACTAAATAATATTAGAGTTATAAAATTATTTAGTGCCACCCAGGAAGTCTGCCTGCTAAGTGGGAGACCTGGGTTCAAACCCTGGGTTGGCAAGATCCCCTGGAGAAGGGCATGGCAACCCACTCCAGTCTTCTTGCCTGAAGAATCCCAAGGACACAGGAGCCTGGCAGGCTACAGTCTATGGGGTCGCAAAGAGTTGAACATGACTGAGTGACTAACACATTCACTTTCACTTCTAGGAAGTCTGCAGGGTTTCCCAGGTGGCACAGTGGTCGAGAATCTGCATGTCAAAGCAGGAGATGTGGGAGATAACCTGCATTCAATCCCTGGGTCAGGCAGATCGCCTGGAGAAGAAAATGGAAACTCACTCCAGTAATCTTGCCTGGGAAATTCCATGGACAGAGGAGTCTGGTGGGCTAAAGTCCATGGGGTTGCAAAGAGTCAGACATGACTGAGCGACTGATCATGCGTGCATGTGCACATATACACACACAGGAAGTCTGCAAGATAAAAATGTAAGAGTTGACCTACTAATTTCTGTGACCTTCAGTTTGGTGCCCAGAGCAGCAGCATTGTAATAGACTGAATACGTGTGTCCCCCCAAAATTCGTATGTTGAATTGCTGTGAACAGAATGTTGATAGAGTGGACAGTAAAGGCTATGCTGGTGGTGGACAGAAATGAGGAAAGTATTATTAGGAAAGGGACAAAAGGTGATCCTTGTTATGAAGTGGCAAAGAATTAGGCTCAACTGTGTTCTAGTGTTTTGTGGAAGACAGAATTTGTGAACGATGAAATTGAATATTTAGCTGAGGCGATTTCTCAGCAGAGTGTTGAAGGAGGGACTTGGTTCCTCCTGACCACTTTTAGTAAAATGTGAAGGCAGAGAATTGAGGAAGGAATTGTTAAGCAAAAACCAGAACTTGGAGATTTTAAGAATCTAACCACATTACGAAAAGTGAGAACACTTGTTCTGAAAAGAACACTGAACAATCATTTGATAAAGAGATTATGTTGCAACTCATGGACTCACCAGTTATCTCTGAAGAAGTTAGGGATAAAGATAGGATTATACCAGCAGAAACACTGCCAGCTGGAACTAAAAGGGAGAAGGGAAAAAATGGATGAAAGAAGATGGTCAGACTTCTGGAATTCTATAGGCCTGGACAATAGGAACTATATATAGTTTGCAGCTATCCAGCTGCAAACATGTTTTAATCTTCAAGAAAAGGAAAAAATGACCCTGAAGGTAACTGAAGTTCATGAGGCTACTACCCTCACCATAGACCCAAGGCCAAGGCTGCATCTTCCTTGGCTTCAAAGGGTAGGGCAATTTCAGAAAGCTGCGGGTCTGATGCCCTGTGAAGTCATAGGGGTGACTGCCCCACTGAACCATGCTGGTGATCCTGCCACCCCAGTCAACCTAGAAGGCAGAGCATTAGACCAAAGAGGATATTCTTGGAACTTGTAAACTCGTGGATTTGTCTTGCTAAGTTTTCAATTTGCTTAGGGTCCACCATATTTTTCTTTTCAATTTCTCCCTTTTGGAATGGAAATGTCTATCCCATGCCTATTCCACTATTGTATTTTGGAAACACATAGTTTGTTGGTTTCACAGACTCACTGTTGTAGAGGAGTTTTGCCTCAGGCTGAATCATATCTCAAGTCTCACCTGAGTTCAGTGATGCTTAAACAAGACTTGAACTTTAGACTTTACAACTGATGCTGGAATGAGTTAAGATGTTTGGGGACAATTGAGATGTTATTTCCTTAAGTTGAAGATGCTATTAAAATTCATTCCTTCATAGAAAGACAAGCGCACACCTTCCAGATCCCTTTTTGGGGAAGAGAGGAAACTCAAGAAACTGGTTGTTCAAGGTTCTACACAAGTGGGACCACTGACAGTGGCTTTCATCATCTTCCTTGCTTCCAACCTACACAGGGAGAGAGATAGGACTGATGAAGGTCAGAGGTGATCATCATGAGCCACTGTGATGATCAAACAGAGGTTAAACCTCTCTGGGGGAAAAAAAAAGCTGTATACATATCTGATAGTTTCCAAGCACCGTCAAACAGCTAAAAATCCCCCTGAATCCAGTATTACACTCAGAGTTCTTACTTCTTAGAAGAGCTAATTTGGTCTCCTAGAAAAGACAGATGACCAATGACCTCCAAGAAACCTGCTAGTTTAAGAAGGGGATGGGTATTATCAAATTTCTCTCTTTCCTTTCAGAAGTGGCACTCCACTAGATTCAGGGCATTCCACCTTCTTGAGTGTCTACCTGAGGAAGTCCCAACACAGAAAGTTTTAACCTTTTTGTCTAAAACCACAGAGTTTGTCTGGCCAGTCAATTGAAGGAAGTCTAGTTGACCACTGGCTAAAAGAGGAGCCAGAGAGCTCTGAGGCAGGACTTCAGGAAAGAGAAATCTTACTTATTTTTCCCTGAATTGGAAGGGCAATGCCTGGCTATTAGGAAAACAAGCACATCCCTGGTGCTGGAATTGTAGCCGTTGCCATGGCACCCAGCCAGCCAAAGCTTCAGATGCTGTGGAGGCTCCACAGAGACCAGGTCCTCAGAGCCGACAGCAACAGTAAGATGCAGCTGCTAATTATGTATTAAAGCAACAAGAAAACCCCCTCTGACATGCCACAGATGGTGTCATGTCCTGAAGTAAGCTTTTGGCAAGAACAGAGCTGCCATTGATAAATTCCCGTTTGCCCTTTAAAAATGTACAATGCCAGGTCATGTCTAGGGCAGCCAAACCCAAGTCTGTGGAACATTGAAAAGATACACCTCCTCTGCCGATCCCTGCAGTTTATGCTGTAATTCTGCCCCTTATTACTTCTGGCACATTAGGGCATCTTTTCTTTTCATGGTGTGATCTTGGCATCGATTTATCCAATTCCTTCATTTAACAGATGAGGAAATGCACATTCAAAGATGTATATTCCCTTGTCCAAACTGTGTAACTAATAAACAATGGGGCCAGGATCAGAACCCAGGTATCTCTGATTCCAAATAAAACCCATGCATTTCCTCAATCTTCATTGTTTTTCTGGACTGGTGGAAACTTTATTATGTCCTATATCAATTAGGAATGATTTTTAAATATATTTAATTATTTATTAATTTGTTTGGCTGCCCATATCTTAGTTGCAGCACGTGGGATCTTCAGTTTTCATTGCAGCACATGGGATCTTTAGCTGTGACATGGGAACTCTTAGTTTTGGTGTGTGGGACCTAGTTCCCTGACTGGGGATTGAACCTGGGAGTGTGGAGTCTAAGAGACTGGACCATCAGAGAAGACTCTCAGTTAGGAAAGACTTTGACTGCAAGAAACCGCAACCAAAAAAAAAACGCAAAACAAATTGAGAATATCTTAAACCACACAGAAATTAAATCTGAACACAGGTAGTTCCATAACTACCTCACAAGCAACACAGAATCAAGACCCCAAGGCAGCATCTCTGCAATTTTCATGCCTTCATCACATAACCACAAGAGGGTCATTGTGGGTGCTGGAATCAGGGCCACATGAGTGTGTCCAAGCCTAGATCGGTGGACAGCTTTGTAATAAGAGGAAAATGGGAACTATTGCAATGGTCTTTTCTTTCCTCGGGGAGTAAAATCCATCTCAGAATCTCCTCAGTAGATGTTTAAGTTTCACTGTATGAAACCAGATTATATGGACAGCTATAGATGCAAGGGAGGCTGGGACAGTGAGGATTTGGTTTTGCTCAACTGCTCTAGTGGGAAGTAGTTAACAGAAATACCCTGAAGCAGCGGTTAAGTAGCCAAACACAGATGTCTGCTGCAGGTCCTCTCAGGGTCCAGGGAAGCTGTGCTCAGTGGCAGTTCCCTCACTCAGTGCTCTTGATCTTTTTCTAGCACCTCTCTCTCTAAGAGCCTCCTAACTGATGTTCTCTGTCCAGGGTTTATCTGTTTAGTGGCAGGATTTGGCTGAGTTCCAAGTTGTCTTACTCATATCCTCAAGCCTTTTCTGTCACAGGACCTAACTAACCATCTACACATTTAAAACACCAGCATTTAGAGAACTGTTGTTTAGATTTTCTGTTCTGTGCTAAGTGGAAGATATTTTCAGCAAAAATACATCAGAAGAACCTACTGTCTTCCTCTTCCCCGCACCACTGTTCTTGCCATTCTTAGCCCCAGAGGCACTTCATACAGATTCTCCAAATGATCTCAGTCCCAGATGAGCTTGAAATGTACCTTGTCTGAAGGAAGGCGCACACACACACACGCTTGCTAAAATCAAGAGTAAGAGTAAGACAAAATCCTTACAGACTTACAAATTGACTACGTGGAAAACTTAGAGGTTTTCTTTTTTGTTTCTTTTTAATATAATCACTTCAGTCTGGTTACTGGTTTTCAAATTTACTGATTTAAAATTAAGTCTTTCCTATGGGACAGTTTATGCTTGTCACTTGATAAAGTCCATGCCTGTCTGAGACCTGGTTTCGATCCCTGGGTTGGGAAGATCTCTTGGAGGAGGACATGGCAACCCACTCCAGTATTCTTGCCCGGAGAATCCCATGGACAGAAGTGCCTGGTGGGCTACAGTCCAAGGGGTCACAAAGAATCGGGCAGGACTGAGCAACTAAGCACAGCACATCTGATTCAAAGGCGTAGACTCATAACTTCATCTTGAAAGGCAAAGAACAATATTTGCATTTACTTTTTATCCATAAACTAAGTGCAGGAATTAAGCATCCATAAGAATACACAGCAACAATGCCTCCCCACCAAGCATTATAAACTTCAGGAGTCACTTCACATGTTATATGTAAATGCAGCAGTCCCCTTTCCCCCAGAGCTTTGCAGGTGCAGTCCTAACAGTAGCTGCTCCATGAAACGGCAAACGGTACACCAATTAGCCTGAGAGCAAATCTCCCCAAGGTCTATGCTCACAGTGATGAGCCAGTCCTTTTGGCTCTTAGCAGAGCATGTGTGAGATAGTTACACACAGAAATTATTATCCTGTTCAGAGTCCAGGCTGATTGCACCTCAAGAGGTACAGCTGCTCCTTTAGTCTTTGTATATGACGAAGAGCTCTTGTTTTTAAATGACAAAAGGAAACAGCCCCCTGGTGCTCCAAACCCCCATCTCCTCAGACAGAATAAAGACAAAGGACAGAATAAGGGAATGAAGGTTAGGCGAGGGACAGAGGCCAGTGCCAGGAAGAGACTGAGCAGAAGTGGGAGCGCAGAAGCTATTAATTCTCCGAGAGGAAGAATGCAGGTGACTTTTCAATCAGAGAGCATGCCACTTTGGGGGAAGCCTGCATAGTCTGTTGGAACAAAGAAGAGAAATTCTAGCAGTTCCATTAGTCCATAGGGAATCAGATTTAGCAGAAAAGAGCAGTCATGAAATTTTTATTGTACTTTTCATTCATTCACCAAAAATGTATTGTCAAGTATAGTTCTTTGCCAGACGCTGAGACTGGGATTCAGCAGTGGAGGCACCCGTGGTCCTTGCCACCAGGAAACTGAGAGTCCAATGGGAAAAGAAAACATTTAACAAATAATTATACAAATATGTATACGATTTGAACTGTGACAAGTGGCAAAATTCAAGATACACTACCCAAAATATGGCACCTTGGCATAGTAAATATCTCAAGCTGAAGGAATTTGAGAAATGGTGTATGTAAGAAGGGCTTTCTGACTTTCCCCTGAGGCGGATCATTAAACCCTACTGTGAGAGGTGCCCTCCCTATACCCAGACTTGAAAGGAACATCCTTATCTATCTCTGAAGTTGGAGAGACAGAGCGAAATCTGAACTAACAGGCCTTGCTGGGCTTCCTACAATTTACTACACTTAGCTCACCTTTGTCCTGTTACATCTTTCTACAACTTTCCATTCTCCATCAAACCTAGCATAAAACACTCAGGTCTAAATGTTTCTTTGGGTCTTCCCTTTCTTATGAAGGCTCCTGTGTCACGTAAAACTTAAATAAATGTATACACTTTTCTTCTCTTACTGTGTGTCAGTTTAATTTTCAGACACAGCCAGAGACCCTAAGGGGGTCAAGGGAAATTTTTTCCTCTCCTACATGAGCATTTCAAAGGAAAAATACAGAGTACCAGCAGAGTGAAGAAGAGAGGAACATACCCAGACTGGGCAGAGTACACCCAGGAAAGTGATGTTTAAGCCCATGAAGGATGAGCAGGGTTTAGCCAGTGAAGAAGACAAGTGTTGGACGCAGAGGGAAGAGAGTGTTGGGAGAATGTGGAAGAAGCTGGCACATTTGAAGACAGAAAAGAGGCCACTACGAGCCAGGAGCACAGCATTGGAAAGCTGAGAGCTCAGATTGGCTATAATGCAACAGGGATTTTAGAGACCACCCCTCTTTCAGAATCCTCTCTTCAGCTGTGATCATATCAAGTCCACCACAAAGGTATCCCCCCTGGTCAGCTCATCAAATACCAGGCAGGAAGGCAAATCTTGCTTTGAGAACACCGTCCCCTGCTCTGAACCATCAGCAGAGTATAAATGCATGCCCTGAAGTACTTTAGAGCTATTAGCAGAGTAAGGGGCAGGTCAGGGCAGGCCAATGGCTATTCAATCTCTGATGTTTGGGGCACTGTGTTGGGTTCCTGGGGCCTCCCTTGTGTCACATACGGCAACTGCCAATGCCATCAGGTGGGGCTTCTCAGTTGGCACTAGTAGTAAAGAACCCACCTGCCAATGCAAGAGACATGGGTTCGACCCCTGGGTCAGGAAGATCCCTTGGAAGAGGAAATGGCAATCCATTCCAGTATTTTTGCCTGGAGAATCCCATGGACAGAGGAACTTGGCGGGCTACAGTCTGTGGGGTAGCAAAGAGTCGGACACGACTAAGTGACTTATCAGGTGGGGGAACTGGCTCAGACCAAAGCAGTAGATCCTCTGCAAAGAGCTCCCCCTCCTTCCTGCCTCCTCCCACTGCAGACTAGCAACAGCCCAAGGCAGCCTGGTTCCTGGCTTCAAGAGCTCCTCACATTCATTTCCCAGTATTTGAAAAAGGAAATCATTTCCATAACGTGAGATTTCAGAATTCTCATTGTTGCAGTCCCGTTACCTGAGGTATCAGCAGTCCCTGCCCAGTTGACAGGAGAAAAGAGGAGAGCTGGACAAGTGGAAGGAGGCTGTCATCCAGGGGTCCTCACAGGCACAGGCTTGACATTCAAAGAGCCAAAAAGAATTTGCCTATGCTAACTTGCACTAAAGTGCTAATGTGGAACCACCCGGAGCTCTTCAGATCTGTATACCTGAGAGAGGCTGCTCCAGAACTCTCCAGAACAGCCTTGGGCAAAATAACAAAGTGAAAGTCTTAACTGTAGTCTTTGTTTAAAAAAAAATCACACACACACACAACAAAAAACACAAAAATACTAAACTAAAAGAACTGAGTATTGAGAGATGAAATATTCAAACAGACAATGGCCAGACAATATATAAAATAGAACTCTGACCCACAACCTGCAGCATCCAGGCCAGGAAAACAACTCTTTGCCTACATTAGCCATGCCAGGAAGTCCACAGCTATCTAAGTCAGGCTTAACGGAAGTCAGGCAGCTCTCTAGTAAAATACAGGAATCCAATCAATAACCCCTGTAACAATAGGCCAAAAAGGCCAGGACTTGGTTAGTAATTGACGTCTTCTCATATTTGTCCCTGCTTCCAACTTAGGACCAATTGGAGGAAACCCTGCCAGACACCCCTAACCAATGCCAGTGATACTACCTGCAACATATCTGGCACCTTCCCTTTTTTCCACTACAAAGCCTTCCCGTTCTTTTGCCAGCCTTTGAGCCTCTGCCTGAAGTGACAGGGGATGACTCCTTTGCTAGAGCAAGCCCTGAATAAATGGCCTTTGCTTGCTCTCATTTGGTTGGCCTGCCTTTATCTCCACACTAGAGTTCTATCTTTTGCTGGGTACCTGATGCCTATCTGATCATCATCTCCAGACCTCATTCTCTTCCTCTATAAAATAGGGTTCATATTGCTAACCTCTGCCTTTTCATAGTGTTAGGAGAAGAAATAAGTGCTTTGGAAATGAAA
Organism: Okapia johnstoni; assembly: GCA_024291935.2. Lineage (NCBI taxonomy): Eukaryota > Metazoa > Chordata > Mammalia > Artiodactyla > Giraffidae > Okapia > Okapia johnstoni. The sequence goes on from CM044323.1 coordinate 38,955,459, forward strand.
GCACTGAAGCAACAAAGTTACTACTTTGGGCATCAGTGCTGCCCTTCCATCCCCTTCCTCTGCTCTCCCTGTTCCTCTTATTTTCTCATCTCTTAGTCTTAGTTCAGCACTTCAGTTTTAGTATGTAATACACGCAAGAATCCATGTCAATGTCTGTCAGTTTAAAATGCTAGGAAGAGAGACATATAGTGTTTTCCTCTAGTGCAATGCCTCTCTTAGCCCTTCTCAGCATCCTTCCTTATCTCTCTCTGGCCCTCCATCCCATCCACTTTGATATTTCTTCCCCAAGGTATGTCTTTTGAATTGTGAACTTCTCTTTCTCCTGCCTTCCTTTCCTCATTGTTGATGATTTCTGTTCTCTGATGCTAGATTCAAGATTTTTTGATAGCTTTCTTTTTTTGAAGTATAGTTGATTTGCGATGTTTTAGGTGTACAGCAAAATTTATATATATATATATATATAAATTTGCTGTATCTATATAAATTTGTGTCACACACAGTATATTGGAGAAGGAAATGGCAAACCACTCCAGTATTCTTGCCTGGAGAATCCCACGGAAAGAGGAACCTGGCAGGCTACAGTCCATGGGGTCACAAAGAGTTGGACACAACTGAGCAACACACACACACACACACACACACACACACACGTATATATTCTTTCTCAGATTGTTTTTCATTACAGGTTTTTATAAGATATTGAATATAGTTCCCTGGGCTATACAGTAGGTCCTTGTTGTTTATCTGTTTTATAATAGTAGTGTATATCTGTTAATCCCAAACTCCTAACTTATCCCTTCCCTATCTTTTCCCTTTGGTAACCATAAGTTTGTTTTCTATGTCTGTGAGTTTATTTCTGCTTTGGAAAGTAATAATAAAATTTTTAAAATTATAAAGTCCTGCAAGTTTTCCCTATTTGAGGACAAATGTCTATCTGGTGGATCTGAGAGTATTTCAAAAGAAATACAGTTTCATTACTCCCAAGGACGAAAGATAACACTGGTTGAGAAGGGAATAAGAAAGCCTTGTACTTGAACAGATCAGAGTTGTAATTAGCCTGTTCATTGTTTAAATGCAAATTCGGGCTCGCAAACTGATGAGCATTTCCCTTGTTTGTGCTCTTAATTCTATTAGCAGATCTTATTCTTTGAGATGCAGAAAATCCCATTACAGAGTAATATTCATCACAAAAATTAATCCCAGGGTCTCCCATAATCACAGCTATTAATCTCTAGAAATGGTCCAGTGCTGTGTTCACATGATTACAAGTTTCCACACACAATAACTTCATAGATGCTGTCACAAAAAATGGCTGGCCTTGCTCGTGTGCTCAGAGTGGTGATTCCCCAGGGCACTGTTCTCAAACTTGAGGGTGACTTTGCATTGCTCCCTCTCCCCTTCACCTTCCTGACTTTCTGAGTCAGTAGATCTGGTGTGTGCAAGACATGAGCATTTCTAAGAAGTTCCCAGACTGTGCTGATGCTGCCAATCCAGTGCCCACACATAAGAGCTGCTGCTTTAGGTGCATGAGAGATTGGGATAGACTTGAGGCCAGCCAGACCCACTCTGGTCCACTGATGCATGCTTCCAACTTATGCGCTTTCCCGCTGAGACTAAGGCTCCTGTCCTTAGAAATCAAAAGGTAACCAAGGACTTCAGTTCATACTAAGACAAATGATTGGAGGGAGGATGATGACAGTGGGCAACTGAGATGGCAGGGCCAGAGGGCAGAGATGAGGCCCTTCAGGCACAGAACAAGCTGGGTCCACACCATCTGTCTGGTCCCAACTGGTCTTCTCAATAAGATCCTCTCCCCACAAGGACACGACTGTTTCTATGTCTTCTGGTTGGGAGTGAAATGATCAAAGGAGAGCTCAAGTCAGGGCATGATTAAATGATTCCAGCTTCTTAGAGCATTCTTACAGTTCTGCCTGTAGTTATTTCACTGTGGGATTTTAGAATCCAAGAGGATGAAAGTCATTTGATGGCTGATGTGTTTGGTTTAGACATAAAAGAAACTGGATAAATTTGTATTGATTCTCCCGACTTGGAGCTGTAAGAAGGCTTCGATTTTTAGGTATTGTTCATTGTGTGTACTGAGCATGATAAGGCAGTAGATCCAGTAGGAATTGGGTTCCCATTTCTCTGAGTGTCTGAGGGTTACATAAGACAAGGCAATAAGCTTCTGTTGCTGATGGAATAACCTGGAGTAGAAGGGCCTGTTTGGGGGATGATGAACAGGCTTGGAGTAAACTGAGGAGCCCTGGAAGAAGGTTAAGTGCAGGCAGGATACCCGCGCATCCGTCACCTATTCATTTTTTGCCTATAGGTGATAGGCTGAGGCCATCTTGATTTCACTGACTTTTTCAGCAAGAAAACCAAGCAATCAAAATACAGTATGTGAGGTCAGAGACGAGTCTTATCGAGAGAGAAACTGCAGGGTCATGGCTGCTACCACAGGGCACTTTCTGAATGTTGGGGACTGTTTGACAGTTTTCAACATAATGTTGTATGGACACAGTAGTTGTTAAGTCAGTGATGAAAGAACTTAAAAATGAAAGCAAGGCTTCCTACATAGGTTCATTCTACTCCTGTAAGTCACAAGCTTGGAAGAATTACTATTGTTAAAATGCCCATACTATCCAAAATGATCTACAGATTCAATACAACACATAAAAATCAGTTTTTTTACAGAAATAGAAAATCCTAAAATGCATATGTAACCACAGAAGACCCCATCCAGCCAAACAATCTTGAGCAAAACGAACAAATATGGAGGCATCATTCTTCTTGATTTCAAAATGTGTCACAAACTACAATAATCAAAACAGCACAAAAATAGTGGCTCAAAGCAGACACATAGACCAATGGATCAGAATAGAGGGCCCAGAAATAAATCAATATATATATGGTTAACTGATTTTTGACAAGTGTGACAAGAATACACAATAGGGGAAAGAATAATCTCTTTAATAAGTAGTTTTGAGAAAACTGGATATCTACATCTAAAAGATTGAAATTGGATCCTTATCTTACCCCACATACAAAAATTAACTCAAAATGGATTAAAGACTTCAACATAAGCTCTGAGACTGTAAAACTCTTAGAAGAAAACATAGGGGAAAGTCTTGACATTAGTCTCAGCAATGATTTCTTGGATATGACACCAAAAGCATAGACATCAAAAGGAAAAATAGACAAGTGGAATTATATCAAACTAAAAAGCCTTTTTACAGCAAAGGAAACCATCAACAAGATGAAAAGCCAATCTAAAGAAAGGAAGAAACTATTTGCAAACCTTATATGTGATAAGGGGTTAATTCCCAAACTACATAAGGAACTCCAACAACTTAATAGCAAAAAATCCCCCCACAACCCTAATTTTAAAATGGCCAAAGGACTTGAGTACACACATTTCTCCAAAGAAGACATACAAGTATCTGATAGATACATGAAAAGTTACTCAACATTACTAATCATCAGGGAAACACAAATAAAAACCAGGGAATATCCTCACACACCAGTTAGAATGAATGGCTATTAAAAACAAAAAGGAAAATAAAAGATAAGCATTGGCAAGGCTGTGGAGAAAGGAAACTCTGATAAACCATTGGTGAAAATGTAAACTGGTATAGGTACTAAGGAAAAAGTATTGAGGTTCTTCAAAACAGAAAATAAAGAACTATCATATGATCAAGCATATGAAATGATATTCATTTCTGAGTATATATCCAAAAATATCAAAACCAGGATCTCAAGAAGATATCTGCACTTCCATGTTCATTGCAGTATTATTCACAAGATGGACACAATAAAGGACAGAAAGAGTATGGACCTAACAGAAACAGAAAATATTCAGAAGAGGTGGAAAGAATACACAGAAGAACTACACAAAAAAGATCTTAAAGACCCAGTTAACCACGAAGGTGTGGTCACTCACATAGGGCCAGCCACTGTTTTCCTTAGTACCTATACCAATTTACACTCTTATCAGTGGTTTATCAAAGTTTCCTTTCTCCACAACCTTGTCAACATTTATCTTAGAGCCAGATAGTGTGACTTCTTGGAGTCCAAAGTCAAGTGGGCCTTAGGAAGCATCACTATGAACAAAGCTAATGGAGGTGATGGAATTCCAGTTGACCTATTTCAAATCGTAAAGGATGATGCTGTGAAAGTGCTGCACTCAATATGCCAGCAAATCTGAAAAACTCAGCAGTGGCCACAGGACTGGAAAAAGTCAGTTTTCATTCCAATCCCAAAGAGAGGCAGTGCCAAAGAATGTTCAAACTACCGCATGATTGGACTCATTTCACATGCTAGCAAAGTAATGCTCAAAATTCTCCAAGCTAGGCTTCAACAGTATGCGAACCAAGAACTTCCACATGTTCAAACTGGATTTAGAAAAGGTAGAAGAACCAGAGATCAAATTGCCAACATCCACTGGATCATCAAAAAAGCAAGAGAATTCCAGAAAAACATCTACTTCTGCTTCACTGACTATGCTAAATCGTTTGACTGTGTGGATCACAGCAAACTGTGGGAAATTCTTTAAGAGATGGGACTATCAGACCAACTGACCTGCCTCCTGAGAAATCTGTATGAAGGTCCAGAAGCAACAGTTAGAACCAGACATGGAAAAACAGACTGATTCCAAATTGAGAAAGGAGTACATTAAGGCTATGTATTGTCACTCTGCTTATTTAACTTATATACAGAGCACATCATGTGAAATTCCGTGCTGGACAAAGCAGAAGCTGGAGTCAAAATTGCTGGGAGAAATGTGAATAACCTCAGATATGCAGTTGACACCACCCTTATGGCAGAAAGTGAAGAGGAGCTAAAGAGCCTCTTGATGGAAGTGAAAGAGAAGAGTAAAAATGTTGGCTTAAAACTCAACATTCAAAAAACTAAGATCATGGCATCTGGTCCTGTCACTTCATGACAAACAGATGGGGAAACAATGAAAACAGTGACAGACTATTTTCTTGGGGTCCAAAATCTCTGCAGGTGGTGACTGCAGCCATGAAATTAAAAGACACTTGCTCCTTAGAAGAAAAGCTATGACCAACCTAGACAGCATATTAAAAAGCAAAGACATCACTTTGCCAACAAAGGTCTGTATAGTCAAGGCTATGGTTTTTCCAGTAGTCATGTATGGATGTGGGAGTTGGGCCATAAAGAAGGCTGAATACCTTCTCTCATTGGAGGCAGATTCATTACCATCTGAGCCACCAGGGAAGCCCAGAATAGATATGAACTGATGCTAATTCATTAGTACAGAGAAATCTCAACTAACCTGAACATTCAAGTAATCAGGGAGAAAGCAATGAAAAAAGTTAGGAAGAAACAATACTATGAATGGGGGATCCATATTTATATGACACCAGGGCCTCCACTGGAATGAAGAAAATGAAATCTTCCTAGCACGTAATGATTTCAAGAAATACCTATTGATGAAGCAAAAGAGTTCTTATACTAAGAGTTAAAAAAAAGACAATATAGACATAGTAGATTTAAAAAATATACTTGATAGAGACCTCCGTGGTAGCCCAGTAGTTAAGACACTTTACTTCCACTGCAGGGTCACAGGTTCCATCCCTGGATGGGGAACTAAGATTCCACATGCTGTGTGCAGCCAAAAAATAGAAAAAAAAATTATATAAAAAAATTGAAACTAAATAAAAGTACACTTGATAGAAAAGCTTACTTGAATTAAAAGTACCATTAATAAGTAGAAGAAATGTTTTATAATGTATCCAAGAATGTTATGTATCTTTAGATCATTCTAAAATAGAATGAAGTTAGCCTTTACTTTCAGTTTGAGAGTCTAATGTAGGGAGAATGAGAGAAAGGGATGTGTCCTACTGTTTTGAATAGGGATTTATTTTAGTGGATTATTTATTATTAATAAACAATCGTCTCAGTCCAGCACACTAATCCTCCTAGGATGTTCTCCTTTTACTTTGATTTCATTTGTGGCTTTTTTGCGGTAAAGCAATTTAACAAAATGAATGTTTTTATTCTTAATGCCACTTTAGACTACTGAGTTACTGATATAGAAATCACACTGTTCTGTGGCACCAACCATTCAGATCAATAAAAAAAAAAGAGACAAGCCTGTTATTGTAATTCAGTATTTTACTTCTTTGCAATGTACATACAGTTTCTGAACCTGTAACTTGGGTCGTAGTAATATTTCTTGCCCTGTTAATGGTAATTTTCCTCTTTGGTATATTCATCCTCAGTAAATAATTTCTGAAAATGACACAGGAATTTATGGTACTTAAATGCCTTCTTGTTCAGAAGAAAGTAACTCTTACTTATGAAAATAGTCAAGTTAATGAAAAGACCAAAGGAAATATTAGGCGTGACCTCTTTCTTTGTTTGTGTATTTATTTTTAGTTGCCCCGGATCTTCGTTGCTGCGGGCAGGCTATCTCTAATTGCAGCGAGCAGGGGCTACTCTTCATTGTGATGCATGGTCTTCTCATTATGGTGGCTTCTCTTATTGCAGAGCACAGGCTCTAGCATGTGTGGGCTTCAGTAGTTGCAGCACATAGGCTCAATAATTGTGGTGCTCAGGCTTAGTTTCTCCACGGCATGGAATCTTCCTGGAGCAGGGATTGAACCTGTGTCCCCTGCACTGGCAGACAGATTCTTATCCATTGTACCATGAGGGAAGTCCTAGGAGTGACCTCTTGATCTTGCCATTTGAGGTAAGAAGAGGGTACCTGTCATCATTCAGTTTCACTAAATGAGCTTTGCTCTTTGTCCCCTGTCACTGCCTCACTTCATTGCCAATATTTATAGGAATGAATTTTGCGAAAAATGATTCTGTCTTAGCTTACAAACTAACCAACTGAAATGCAAAGCTTCCTGCACATGGAATAAAGTATATTAACTCCTCGGTAAGAATGTTACTCTGCGTGGGTGATGATGAGTTTTGACATGGGTGTAGTTACTATTCTCTGTAAGTCAGCAAAGAACGCTAAGCCTCTGTCAGCCAGGGTCAAGGCTGGGCAGACCAAAGGATGACTTTCAAGGGCATTAGAGTCACATCAGAAAAAGCCACAGCCCACTGCTTGCCTAATTAGGTTGCCCATGGACATTCCATTTAGCATATTGAATCCATATTATGAACAAACAGCCGTGTTTGATGTGTGTCTGCATTAGCAGAAGAGGTCAATTGGGGTCAAGAAGAAAATCCTGTGGGTTTGTAAATACTTGGGTGTCATCTAGTTCTGTACTCTTGATGTGCTGCTGAGGAAGCAGAGGTCCTCAGAGGTTAATTGACCTCCCACAAGGTCACCCTGATGCCAGGATGGGCAAAGCTGGGGCTCTCACACATGCCTCCCAAATTTCAGTTCAACTCTATTTCCACTCCATCACCTGTCTCCCCAGATGTCTGCCTTTTGCTTACTTTGCACAGTAAACAGATGCTTGCTCCCACCCTCTCATTTAACGGAATTTGCCATGCTGTATTTTTTTGCAAGAATGAACTTGCCTCTCTCCAGTCTTCTCCCAAATGGTAAGCATGCTGATACTCAACTCTCAAGAAGGGCTCATGAGAGCATAATGGCTACACTTCATATCAGTCAGTTACAGGCTATGAATGTGCCCTCCCAGGGCACAGACCTGGTGCACAGAACACAGCTGATTTTCCAGGCACTAAGATGAAGTAGGGAATGGTGTGGTCTCAGCTGAGGCCAGAAGGGTAGCAAGCAGGGAGCTGAGAGTGACAGTGGGCTCTGGAAAATCTCTCTTCATCCTCCCAACTTTTTCAAAGAAAATAATTCAAAGTTAAAAGAATATAGTCACTAGCTATTTTATTACTTTTGGATATTCCCATCAAAACTTATGCTTAAGAAGTTCTTCCAAAAGCTCAGCAAAGTGAGAGTGTTTCCAAAGTGGTGGTTCAAAAATATTTTCATGTATACCTGCGAGGCTCTGGTTGAAAATGTACTGATAGGATAGATCGTGAGACTTTTATTATTGATTCACATCCATAAACATCCAAGAGAAACAGATGGCAAAAGTACTGCTATACATGCAAAATTTTAGAGTCTAAAGATGTAAATACATATCATGTAAATGTGTATATATATATATATATATGTATGTATGTAAAAGAATATGGAGAAAAAGACTACAGTGTGACACTTGATTTACCTAGTCCAAATTTAGTATCAGTAAAAAAATATGCATCTTTATTGTAAAAAATGACTTCAAATTAGAGGCAAAAATGATAACCCTGAAAAGCCATGTATTAAATGCATAACAAATAACACCCCCCCTCAAACAAACCCTAATCAATAAGAAGGTTGTGATTTGAATGAAGTAAAAAAAATTCCGTATGGAAAATAATTATATTTATACATAGCAATGGAACAAAACAATTAAAATGTTCACCAGTGTGTGACTTCAAAGATTGAAACAGATTGAGGTAAAATTTTAAGAACTTGCTTTTGGCCTGATCAAAATGTAAGTCAGATCTCTTCCTTTCTATAACTGAAGTAATTTACTACTTTCTAGTGGACTAGTCCTCTGATTTATTAATATGGAAGTACAAAAGACAACACAAGGAGCCTTTGTTTTTCTATTCTTTTATATCCTAGTTGATAAAGAATGCCAGATATTCTGCAAAAAGGGGATGTATTCATTAATTTATAAGAAGACACTTGTATCTTTTGTTTTACCAAGATGAATATATTTATATAATTTTCCATTTTTATTCTTTATTGATTAATCAAATTTAGAAAGCAATCATGTATAATGCATGCTAATTTATTCATTTTTGCCTCATTAAGAAAAATAAAGTAATTATATAAGGTGCAATATCTAATGAAATTGTAGAGCTGTCTGAGAAAATTCATTTCAAAGATGATGTTCTGAAGTTTGGCATATTCTAATTTCAGTGCTGCATTTTAATATAATATTGTATTATCTGAAAATGAAGTGAAGGGTCTGGGACATTGGACATGTGGTTCTTTATCAAATGGGAAAATAATGTGATGTCTGCTCTGAGAATGACTTGGATCCCAGAGGGGTAATGCCATATCTCGGAACAGAAGGATTGTGAGAATGGCTTGAGGAGGTAGAAGTGGTTGAGCCTCTAGATGCCAGAGGCAGGAGTGGAAGTAAAGGAGCTTGGTTGGAAGGGGCAACTGGTATGGGGAAAATGTGGGTATTCCACATTTCCCTGAGTGGACATTGCCTTCAACAAAACCACTGTGAGGAGGGACAATGGCAGGCCAGCCCCTTAGCTGAAAGCTGCAGGACAGTGTCAAGCACTGTGGTCTGGCTGTCAGGGAGAGAGGGTGAGAGTGCAGCTGTGAGCTGGACCCTGAATGTCCCCTCCTTTCCTTGCTCTCCACTCGAAGAACTGGATTATCACTGATGCAGCCACTGAGAAAGAGCAGTGCCTGTAAGTTCTTTTAGAGACAGCATCACTTGATGAGTGCTTTGGGAGGAGGTAGATGAAATGGGTAATAACTGAGCCTAGACTGACAGAAAAAAAAAGAGAGTAAAATTATGAAAAAAAAAATGAAGACAAAGGAAACTTGTCTAATGACCTATAGAAGAAATGTTTTAGGAGCAACATTAGACATAAAGTATTGAAGGAAGGAAACTTTCAAAAAAATGAATTGTGAGTGTAAAATAAAGATACTCTTGGTCATGCAAGGTCTCAAAAATGACAACATGGTTGAAAGGATTATATGTTCTGAAAGAATAAAAATAAATTGACTACTCCAGGAAATAAATAAGTAAAGTGTTTTATCTCAAAAAGCAGTGTCATGTACACATTTATTTACATGGGAAAAAATCTACATGTTCAGAATGAAAGCTGAAGGTAATATTGCATTGCATCCATATATGACATTGTATGCACACACACATAGGTGCTCACAAATGCCCAGTGTTCACAACTTTGTGCAGTCTCCTTCTCTACTAAATCTGGACTGGCCCTGTGTAAGCAATAGAACGTTCCAGAAGAGACGCTGTGTGACTTTTGGAGGTAGGTCAGAAGAAGCCTGGCGGCTTCTGGTCTGATCTCTTGGAATGTTTACTTTGGTGAAAATGAGCAGCCATGTAGGGAGTTTTAACAACCTGAAAAGGCATGCGGAGACTGTTGAAGCTAGCAGCATGGAGAAGCCAAATGGGAGCAAGTCTTCAGCTATTTCAGTCATGTCAGTTGAGGCACCAGACATAGTGAGGACTATGTGAAATAGTCCTCAGCTATTTCAGTCATGTCAGTTGAGGCACCAGACATCCCATCTTGGATGTCTAGCCCAGTTGAGTCTTCAGACCTCTCCAGTCCCAGCCATCCATCATCTGACTCCAGTAATGACATTACAGACCCCAACTGAGAACTTTTCAAAAGATCTGGTTACCCTACAAAAGAAGAAGAGATAGTAGTGAACTGCTGTTGTAAGCCATGAAATTTGGGGGGTTCTTTATTATAAACCAATAGATAACTGAAACAATTGAATGGTAGATTGATTACAAAAATGATCCTGATTATGTTTCTCTCCCAGTGTCTGTGCGCTTCGCGATGTGAATTTGTAGTTCATTTAATGAAGAAGTGGGCTTCCTAGGTGGTTCAGTAGGTAAATAATTCTCCTGCAGTGGAGGAGGTGCAGGAGATCTAGTTTCAATACCTGGGTTGGGAAGATCCCCTGGAGTAATGGCAACCCACTGCAGTATTCTTGTCTGGAGAATCTCATGGACAGAGGAGCCTCGTGGGCTACAGTCTATGGGGTCGCAAAAAGTCAGACACAACTGAAATGACTGAGCATACACACAATCAAGAGGCAACGTCTATTTCTCCATCCTCTGAGTCTGCATTGGTTTTGTGACTTGCTTTGGCCATTAGAATTTTGCTACATTAGAATGTAGCAAAAAGTGATACTGTGCTAGTTCTGAGCCAATCTGTGCTGTCTTTTGGAACTCTGCTACCATCTTGAAGAAGATATATACTGCACCTTAACAAAAAAAGCAAGAGAGTTCCAGAAAAACATCTATTTCTGCTTTATTGACTATGCCAAAGCCTTTGACTGTGTGGATCACAATAAACTGTGGAAAATTCTGAAAGAGATGGGAATACCAGACCACCTGACCTGCCTCTTGAGAAACCTGTATGCAGGTCAGGAAGCAACAGTTAGAACTGGACATGGAACAACAGACTGGTTCCAAATAGGAAAAGGAGCACGTCAAGGCTATATATTGTCACCCTGCTCATTTAACTTATATGCAGAGTACCTCATGAGAAACGCTTGGCTGGAGGAAGCACAAGCTAGAATCAAGATTTCCAGGAGAAATATAAATAACCTCAGATATGCAGATGACACCACCCTTATGGCAGAAAGTGAAGAAGAACCAAAGAGGCTCTTGATGAAGGTGAAAGAGGAGAGTGAAAAAGTTGGCTTAAAGCTCAACATTTAGAAAACTAAGATCATGGCATCCGGTCCCACCACTTCATAGCAAATAGATGGGGAAACAGTGGAAACAGTGTCAGACTTTATTTTGGGGGCTCCAAAATCACTGCAGATGGTGATTGCAGCCATGAAATTAAAAGACGCTTACTCCTTGGAAGGAAAGTTATGACCAGCCTGACAACATATTAAAAAGCAGAGCAGCAGAGACATTCCTTTGCCAACAAAGGTCCATCTAGTCAAGGCTATGGTTTTTCCAGTGGTCATGTATGGATGCGAGAGTTGGACTATAAAGAAAGCTGAGCACTGAAGAATTGATGCTTTTGAACTGTGGTGTTGGAGAAGACTCTTGAGAGTCCCTTGGACTGCAAGGAGATCCAACCAGTCCATCTTAAAGGAGATCAGTCCTGAGTGTTCATTGGAAGGACTGATGTTGAGGCTGAAACTCCAATACTTTGGCCACCTGATGTGAAGAGTTGACTCATTGGAAAAGACCCGGATGCTGGGAAGGATTGGGGGCAGGAGGAGAAGGAGACGACAGAGGATGAGATGGTTGGATGGCATCACTGACTCAATGGATATGGGTTTGGGTAAACTCCAGGAGCTGGTGATGGACTGGGAGGCCTGGCGTGCTGCGGTTCGTGGGGTCACAGAGTCGGACACGACTGAGAGACTGAACTGGAACTGGATATCTATGACATACAATGAACAAATCAATCAATAAAAATGGTCAACAAAATCCACAGAAAGAAATGTAAATGGGTATCATGTATGTAAAGAGGTGTCCAATTTCAGGAGTAGAGAAGTGCAAAGGGGAACAATAATAAGACCCACTTGACAACCATCAGATTGTCCAAAATGAGAAAGTTGGATAAAACCAAACGTGGGCAAACAGAAATTCTTGTGTATCCCTCCTCTCAACTCCGTGCTGTGGCAGGGTGGAGATTTGAGAGGGAGCTCAGAGGGGCTGAACCTCTCCCACCCAACATCAATAAAACCAAGCTCAAACCTGGTTTCCAAGTTTCTTTCCAAAAGTCCTGCATCCTAGTAAATTGTTTATGAGATGGGAATAATTTGATAGTGAAGATACTAGAAATTCTATGTTAGTGCTCACCACCTTGACATAGTGTGGTAGTTGTAGATGCTACAACAAAGGCTTCTAAATTACAGACATTCCTCAGAGTTCAGGAGGCTGGAAGATCAAGATCATGGCCAGCATGTCAGGTTCTGGTGAGGTTCTCTTGGAGGTTGGTTGCAGGCTGCTGTCTTCCTGTTATATCCTTACAGAGCAGAGAGCAGAGGGAGGAGGCGTGCTTTCTCTTAACTCTATAAAGGCACTAGTCCCACTTATGAAGGCTGCACTCTCATGATCTCATCTAATTCTAGTTATCCCCGAATGATTCTACTTCCTATTAGCATTGCATTATGTGGTAGCATTTCAAGACCTGAATTTGGGGAGAGTTTTGCTACGAGAATGCACTGGTAATAGCAAACACCCTATTCCAACAACACAAGAGAAGACTCTACATGTGGACATCACCAGATGGTCAACACCGAAATCAGATTGATTATATTTTTTGCAGCCAAAGATGGAGAAGCTCTATACAGTCAGCAAAAACAAGACCGGGAGTGGACTGTGGCTCAGATCATGAACTGCTTATTGCCAAATTCAGACTTAAATTGAAGAAAGTAGGGAAAACCACTAGTCCATTCAGGCATGACCTAGATCAAATCCCTTATGAGTATACAGTGGAAGTGACAAATAGATTTAAGGGACTAGACCTGATAGACAGAGTGCCTGATGAACTATGGACAGAGGTTCGTGACATTGTACAGGAGACAGGGATCAAGATAATCCCCATGGAAAAGAAATGCAAAAAAGCAAAATGGCTGTCTGAGGAGGCCTTACAGATAGCTGGGAAGAGAAGAGAAGTGAAAAGCAAAGGAGAAAAGGAAAGATATTCCCATCTGAATGCAGAGTTCCAAAGAATAGCAAGGAGAGATAAGAAAGCCTTCCTCAGCGATCAATGCAAAGAAATAGAGGAAAACAACAGATTGGGAAAGATTAGAGATCTCTTCAAGAAAATTAGAGATACCAACGGAACATTTCATGCAAAGATGGGCTTGATAAAGGACAGAAATGGTATGGACCTAACAGAAGCAAAAGATATTAAGAAGAGGTGGCAAGAATACACAGAAGAACTGTACAAAAAAGATCTTCACAACCCAGATAATCACGATGGTGGGATCACTCACCTAGAGCCAGACATCCTGGAATGTGAAGTCAAGTGGGCCTTAGAAAGCATCACTACGAACAAAGCTAGTGGAGGTGATGGAATACCAGTTGAGCTATTTCAAATCCTCAAAGGTGATGCTGTGAAACTGCTGCACTCAATATGCCAGCAAATTTGGAAAACTCAGCTGTGGCCACAGGACTGGAAAACGTCAGTTTTCATTCCAGTCCCAAAGAAAGGCAATGCCAAAGAATGCTCAAACTACCGCACAGTTGCACTCATCTCACACGCTAGTAAAGTAATGCTCAAAATTCTCCAAGCCAGGCTTCAGCAATATGTGAACCGTGAACTTCCAAATGTTCAAGCTGTTTTTAGAAAAGGCAGAGGAACCAGAGATCAAATTGCCAATATCTGCTGGATCATCGAAAAAGCAAGCGAGTTCCAGAAAAACATCTATTTCTGCTTTATTGACTATGCCAAAGCCTTTGACTGTGTGGATCACAATAAACTGTGGAAAATTCTGAAAGAGATGGGAATACCAGACCATCTGACCTGTCTCTTGAGAAACCTGTATGCAGGTCAGGAAGCAACAGTTAGAACTGGACATGGAACAACAGACTGGTTCCAAATAGGAAAAGGAGTACGTCAAGGCTGTATATTGTCACCCTGCTCATTTAACTTCTATGCAGAGTACATCATGAGAAACGCTGGGCTGGAAGAAACACAAGCTGTAATCAAGATTGCCGGGAGAAACATCAATAACCTCAGATATGCGGATGACACCACCCTTATGGCAGAAAGTGAAGAAGAACTCAAGATCCTCTTGATGAAGGTGAAAGAGGAGAGTGAAAAAGTTGGCTTAAAGCTCAACATTCAGAAAACTAAGATCATGGCATCTGGTCCCATCACTTCATGGGAAATTGATGGGGAAACAGTGGAAACAGTGTCAGACTTTATTTTTTGGGGCTCCAGAATCACTGCTGATGGTGATTGCAGCCATGAAATTAAAAGACGCTTACTCCTTGGAAGGAAGGTTATGGCCAACCTAGATAGCATATTTAAAAGCAGAGACACTACTTTGCCAACAAAAGTCCGTCTAGTCAAGGCTATGGTTTTCCCAGTGGTCATGTATGAATGTGAGAGTTAGACGGTGAAGAAAGCTGAGCGCCGAAGAATTGATGCTTTTGAATTGTGGTGTTGGAGAAGACTCTTGAGAGTCCCTTGGACTGCAAGGAGATCCAATCAGTCCATCCTAAAAGAGATCAGTCCTGGGTGTTCATTGGAAGGACTGATGTTGAAGCTGAAACTCCAATACTTTGGCCACCTCATGTGAAGGGTTGACTCATTGGAAAAGACCCTAATGCTGGGTAGGATTGGGGGAGGGAGGAGAAGGGGACGCAGAGGATGAGACGGTTGGATGGCATCACCGACTCGATGGACATGGGTTTGGGTAGACTCCGGGAGTTGGTGATAGAGAGGCCTGGCGTGCTGCAATTCATGGGGTCGCAAAGAGTCGGACACGACTGAGTGACTGAACTGAACTGAACTAGCAGTCAGTCCATAACACGTTACATAATCTCATTGGCAATACATCACTGGGCAATTTGAGAGTATACCAAGCCTCTCTTTCCAAAAAAAGAGCTCTTTAAGGAACAAAAGCTACAAAATGCACACTTCTCTCCAGGACCCTCACAGAATTTCATGTGGCCATCCTCTTATTGTATGTGTGTGTGCTCAGTCATGTGCAACTCTTTGCGACCCTATGGACTATAGCCTGCCATGCTCCTCTGTGCATGGAATTCTCCAGGCAAGAATACTGGAGTGGGTGGAACCTGCATCTCCTGTGTCTCCTTGCATCTCTTGCATCTCCTGCATTGGCAGGTGGATTCTTTACCACTGAGCCACCTGGGAAGTGCCATCCTCTTATTAGTTTCACGATGTTAGAGTGGTTCCTCTTCCTATCAGAGCATCGTACCCAGAAACTCTGCATGCGGGGTGAAGGGGGGGCATCAGTCTTGGCCCACAGCATTGCATAGAACTTGAGATCCATTTATAAATTAGTACCTAAGGGGCACGAGAACATCCCAGTAATTTGTTCTGACAAAAGCTAGATTAAACATTTCTAGGTCATTTGGTGCTCAGTGTGGCTCAATTAGACACACCAGAACCCACAGGCATCTGGCTTGCTGTATTTTTGGAGAGCAAACCAGTTTGGGACAGAAAGTCACCAAGGCAACTTCGTGTGGCTGGGAGACAGGAAGCCATAAACCCTTCTCATCCCAGGCTTTGGGACAGACACCCTTTAGGTACCATTTGGTGCCATCAGCTTGTTAGGTTCTGTTAATGGGTATATGCATTCTAAAAGAACATAGATTTTCTTATTTATTTTCTTTTTCATATAGACTTCAAAGTGTCATTATTAATACAAGCACTGCTATGAAAGATGTCAGATCTCATTTTTTAAGATTTTAAATCTCAAATTTGGGTTGTCTCTGCTATTTTATATTCAGAAGCTTTGTGTGATTCATCCCACAGCATGTGTTATTGGATTCCTTAGGATTTCATATATTCCAGCAACTTGTAATGGTTTGTGTAAACATTATACCTGCCTTGCATTAAATGAAAGAGTTTAGTCATTTTAAATGCAGAGTAGTCCCCACTGGATCTCTATCTTTTAAAATTGATTTTGCTTTTAAGCTAGTGGCTTCATTATTTTTCTTTTAAAACTCAACTTATGTAGAACCATTTTCCCGTGTGACATTAGTTTCAAACTAGCTTTTGTCTTGTGTAATTTTCCTGAAGAATTTTTGGTCATAATAGGGGTGGCTGAGCAAATCTGACAAGATAGATACATTTCCCCCGATTTACCTCATTTGAACAGCTTGGTATTTGCTTAGTATTCCATGGTATAAATACGAGGGCTTCCCTAATGGCTCAGTTGGTAAAGAATCTACCTGCAAAGCAGGAGACCCGGGTTCGATTCCTGGGTTGGGAAAATCCCCTAGAGAAGGAAATGGCAACCTACTCCAGTATTCTTGCCTGGGGAATCCCATGGACAGAGGAGCCTGGCAGGCTACACTCCATGGGGTTGCAAGAGTCAGACACTACTTAGCAACGGACAGACCATGGTATAAAACAACAGAAGGATTTTACAAATTGTTTTCAGGTTTAAATTACCTAACAAAGTTCTATACATTTTATTTTACAGGTTTAATGGGTTTGATAAATTTACCCTTTCAGTTCCTATTTGCACAAAAAAAACAAACCAAAACAAAAACCAGTGGTTAGATGCTACAAAGTAGGTGGTAGTGACTTAACCATACGCGTGTTGCCAGGCCCGAGAACCTCTTCCATCCTTGTCAAGGGGAATGCTAACCTTCTCTCCTTTCATGCAGCACCTATACATATTTTTAAAGGGGGATTAAAACCACCAACAGCAACAGTGGCAGCTCGTAAACATCAAGTTAGGATACTTGTTGAAAAGTAAAGACGTGGACTAAATGCATCCAGTGTCTGAGTGCACATCAGATGATAAAGAGCAGCTTCCCCTCTGTGGGAATGCTAAAACTATTCTCACTGCATCTCCTTTCCTTCCCTTTGAACACTTGCACAGGATATTATTTTAGCGCTATATAGGGAGCCAACTACATAATAAGCACTTGTGTAATGCTCTGGGGCTGCCAGGAAGCTTAGCAGTTACTTGTCCAGTCAACCATTGAATGAAGTGTCATAGGACTTTTCCCAGGTTAGAGGCTGTCTCTAGAGGGTTAGCAGTTATTGATGTCATTTTCTTTGCAACGAGATGGACAGTTTAGGACTCTTTAAGTCAAAGGGTTTTGTCTACCCATTTTTTACTATCAAATACAGTGCTAGGAAATAATCTTATTTTGTCTACCTTGCTTTGAGTTTTCTGTCAAAAGTGAGATTTAAAGAGGTGAATAGCTCTGGAACTCAAGGTGGCAGAGCTTCTTGGGGATGGGATATAGTAGAAAGGTTTTGCTCATAGTTGTCTGGTCTTTGGCAGAAATGCGGTAGGTATTTCAGTAGAGAACAGTAGTAATGGGAAGATGGTCTGGTTCTTTTCTTGGACTTTATTCAGAGCAGAAATCTTGGGTCCATTGTGTCCATCAACGATAATTCTCTTAATTCACTCAGAATGATGGGACATGAGAGTCTTTCCATCCTCTAGAAGAACCATAGGAAGCAAGTTAGCACAATCTTCTAACAAAGAAGCTTTTTTAAAAAAGTATATGTTTATTTATTTATGGCTGTGCTGGGTCTTCATTGCTGCTGCTGCTGCTAAGTCGCTTCAGTCGTGTCCGACTCTGTGCAACCCCATAGACAGCAGCCCACTAGGCTCCCCCATCCCTGGGATTCTCCAGGCAAGAACACTGGAGTGGGTTGCCATTTCCTTCTCCAATGCGTGAAAGTGAAAAGTGAAAGTGAAGTCGCTCAGTCATGTCCAACTCTTAGTGACCCCATGGACTGCATGCACCCCAACCAGGCTCCTCTATCCATGGGATTCTCCAGGCAAGAGTACTGGAGTGGGTTGCCATTGCCTTCTCTACATGTGGGCTTTCTCTGGTTGCAGCAAGCGGGGTCTGCTCTTCCAGTTGTGGTGTGCAGCTTCTCACTGTGGTGTCTTCCCTTGTGGAGCACAGGCTCTAGGCTTGCAGGCTTTAGTCATTGTGACCTGTGGGCTCAGTAGTTGTAGCACGTGGGCTCTAGAGGTCAGGCTCAGTAGTTGTGGTGCACAAGCTTAGTTGCCTCATGATGTGTGGAATCTTCCTGCACCAGGGATTGAATCTGCCCCCTGCATTGGAAGGTGGATTCTTAACCACCGGACCACCAGGGAAGTTCTAATGAAGAGCTTTGAGCAAAGTTTGTGGTAGATATTATATTTTCTCCTCTTGCAGTGTATTCATCTTCTGGAAAGGAGGCACATATATCTTCTTGTAAATAGCTTGCAAGCAATAGTTATGGTCTTATTAACTTCCTTTTGTTCCTCAAGGAAAAGAAAAATAATTCCATAGTTACATTAGATTGTCCCAGGAGTTTTGAAGGTCTCTTCTAACATCTCTTCTAACATATGGTTCTTTGATTTTATCAGTTGGAAACCAATGTCTGAGACGTTATACTTTGATGCATAAAATATCCTCTTATTTGATCTCTTAAGCTAAAAAAGAAGGCTGATTGTCTGTCTTGATGACAGTGTAAGAATACTAAGACCATAATCCCAAGTCCAATCAATGCTTAGAATTTCTATGCAGGAGTATTTTCACCCTGGTAGTCTGGAGATGACCATTTACAGATTTCAGACTGGTCACAAGTTTGTATACATATTTGACTTATTGTTTTGCTTTCACTTAGTTTGCAACTTTAGGATTCTTGTTCTTCCTTTTTTATTTTGCAAATGTAAATATAAAGGTTTATGATAAATCTGTAAGTAACAGTAGGGAGCAGAAAGATATTGTCTATTGTTTGCTGTTGGTAGGATAAGGAGGGGGCAAACTTTATTTAAGATGAGAAAAGGAACAACAAAAGACCAAAAAGTAGTAATATGACTATGCTGGGCAGAATGGAGATGGGGCAGTGTAAGTGAGCTCATTTGTGAGAAGAATAGTTAATACAGAAAATTAGTAAATCAAGAAAGTATCAAAAGTATATTGTTTAGAGATATCAAAGTAACCATCAGAAGAACTATAAACAATATTGGGAGAAAATGGTTCCTCCTGAGAAGTGAGACTGTTTATCATGAAATCTGTACTATTCAATATTTTTATCTACATGCATCTATTACTTTGATGAAAAATTTAAAAATTAACCTTGTGTATGGTTCAACTTTCCAGAGCTATGTAAAGATACAATTAAGTCTCCACATCTCCTTCGCACTTCCTCTCTGCTGAAGTGACTAATGTGTTTTTCAGATATTTACAAGCAAGTATGCTGGTGTGTCATGTATATATTTCCGTTCCATATAGGATTCTTTTTCTTGTGTTATCTTTTCTTATTACAACAAATACATTTTCTAATTAAGTCTGATCTAAATTGGAGTCTAAAAGCTGAGGCAAGTTTTAATTCACCCCAGTATACTGAATTTGAGGCAGATGTTATGGCCCTAAACACTGTTTATGATTCTTGAGCAGCACCATTTTCCTTCTGTAAACTCAGTATTACCTTAATTACAGACTCTTGGGTATCATTGTTTTTTGCATTTGCAAGGTACTGACTGTAACATAACTCAGCTTTATCTATCTATTTGTATCTATTTATCTATCTTATTGAAGTATAGTTGACATACTATTATCAATTACATGTGAAAAAAGTGAAAGTGTTAGTTTACTTAGTTATGTCCAAATCTTTGTGACCCCATGGAGGGGTCCTCCATCCATGGAATTCTCCAGGCAGGAATACTGGAGTGGGTAGCATTCCCTTCTCCAGGGGATCTTCTGGACCTAGGGATTGAACCTGGGTCTCCTGCACTGCAGGTAGATTTTTTACCACCTAAGCCACCAGGGAGGCCCTGTGTGCAATTTTAAACATCACACACTATTTACATTATCATAAAATAATGGTTATATTCCCTGTGTTGGACAACATATCCTCATAGCTTGTCTATTTTATACATGACAGTTTGTTTGTCTTAACCCCTCACCCCTATTGTTCAGCTTATTTAAATTAACACACATGGTTTCTTAATCCTGCTAAGGTTTTTCAGTAATTAGCACTTCAATCATTTTGTCCTTATTTAGTGCCTAATTTATAACCTTGGTCATTTAAATATAAAAAACTCATTGGAAGTTCAGGTCCCTGCAGCTACTAGAATCATGCATTTAAATCACAGTTGCAATATGTCCTTGAATTCTGTATCTCTCCACATTCTAGGGCAACATGACTTTCTCAAAAGGTCAAGGTAGGCCTCTGTCACATCCCTGACAGATGATTATCCTTCTTCTTCCTAAACATCCACAGATATAAGCTCACTACCTCCTGAGGCTGAGGGACTTGATGCTGAAAAATGTGAAAAGTGGGTATAGGGATTGAAAGATTGAGTGAACTCTAAGGACAGGAAATCATACTTAAGAACTGGAATCTTAGAGTTTAAATTTGGGTTGTTGAATTATTGGGGATATAGGATATAGGATTTGGGCTACGCCTATATGGATGATTGAAGTGGATAAAGCCTAATAAGGTAACGGAAGCACAGGAAGTTGTGGAGACAGGAGCCCTCCTGTTGGATAAGTGGATTCTTGTTGTCCAAGATGGTGGCAGAGGTGGTTGGGTAGAATGGTGTCAAAGAGTCAGTGAATATTGGAAATAAACCTAGAGGTTACTAATTGCCATCTACAAAGAAAGAGAGGAAAAATATCTGCAAAGTTACCACTTCAGGTGCTATTAGGATGATTTCATATTTCTCAGTCATATATCTTTCATAAATCAGATTTATTACTGTGATTCTCTTTCTTGAATGCCATTCTCCTATACATATACTAAGACCTGAAGGCTTTTGCAAGAACAAACACTACTAGAAAAAAGTCATGGTGTGTATTTCCACATAGAAACTGGCAGCAAAAGATTGCACAGTGAGGGTGATGCACTCAGAAGTTCTATACACTCAGCCCCTGGAAAAAGAAAACTAAACAACAAAAATACCCTTCTCCTACAGAGAAATAGACTTAATTTCACCAAAAAATGAACATGAACATTTTTTGGAGACTGCACCATTTTAGAAAAAAAAAGATGAAACAATGGAAAAGCTACGGTATGCTTTGTTGTGCATATAATTTGAAAATGTTTGTTAATTACATGATCTATGCCCAATGATGGGCTTATGTGCATGGCGTCCAGACTATGATATTTTCCAAATCTTGGACCAAGTCTGATAAGAATGGTATTAATTTTGTTGCCATCTTTAAAGTTCCATCTTCTGCAAAACTGGGGCTTGGTGTGCTTTCCTTAACATTTTATTCAAATGCCAGCGTGCTCTCTCTTTATGGGGAAAACTGACATGTTTTAAACATAGACAAGAAGAAGTTCTTAAACTGTGGAATGTTGAGACCGGGGTACCTGTGTCTGCCTGAGGTTGAATTCCCAAGCCACCTGACTATCCTTGACCTAAGTTAGGTTTTGGTGAGAATTGTATACTCCAAAAGAGGTGGTAATGCTCCCTCATATTCCATGTGCTCCCCGGCTTTGCTGAGCCTCTTTGAAGTGAGGTTGAAAACCGTGTCTCTGGTTTTGGCTAACAGATAGTGAATAGAAGAGAGATGTGCTTCTTTTAATCAGAGGCATTTCAGAGGCAGTATGAGCTCTTTATCTTTTCTCTTGCTTTGTTCCACAATCCTGAAATCGTGATGGAGGGAGCCTGTATTTCTAAGTCATCATGTGGGAGATAAGTTACCTTGGGGAATTGCTTGCCTGTGTTGGCTTTAAATGACTGGAGAAATAAATTGCTGTCATGTTAAGCCACTGAGATTTGGAGGTTTGTAATACTTTGTTAGAACAGTCCAGCTTAACCTGATTTATAAACCTCCTAGCCAGAAGACTCTTATGTGGGAGCTGAAAGCTCAGGAGGGGTATGATTTGAACCTCTTCATGTCTCTTTTAATCTCTAGTTTCCTTTTAGTCCAACCCATCAGACGATATGCTGGCTACTAAAGATTTGCTGAGGAAATTGGATATTTTTCACTAAAATGAAATTTGGGGCTTTATATGTTAGTTTCAGTTATCGACGTGATCTTATTACTCAGATGCAAAATTGACTATGAGAAAAGTGAGAAATTTAATTTTTGAGGAGGGTGCAGAGAAATGGAATAGATAATTATATTGAGGCTACATGACTAAAGCATTGCATAGACTTCTTTTGCCTGTAAAAATGGTCAGTCTTTTTATTTTTGGTTAAAAATCTGAGATGTTAAGCAGAGATTCTTACCTATCCTCTATTCTCCTCCTCTTTGTGGTAAGAAGAAATTGCATCAGTCGTTTGCATTTTCCCCAGGGAAATAAGGACTCCGTTTCTTTTCCTGAGGATTTGGGCCATAGGCAAGCATTTCACCCTGTCTTCATTGTCCCCTCTAACATCCATCACAGCACTGTGCTGATTCCCTGCATTCATCTGTTATAATCTTTTTTCCCTTCTTAAATATTGAATTATTCAATATAATTGACTTACAATATTACATTAATTTCAGGTGTACAGCATAGAGATTAGATATTGTTATATATTGCAAAATGGTCACCACCATGATTCTAGCTACCACCTGTCACAAAGTTTTTACAATATTATTGATTATATTTCCTATGCTGTATATTACATGCCCATGACTTATTTATTTTGTAACTGAAATCTGTATCTCTTAATCTCCCGTCAGCTATTTCACCGAACCTCTCCACCCTCTTTCCTCTGGCAACTGCCAAGCTGTTCTCTGTGTCTATACATTTGCTTCCGTTTTGTTATGTTTGTTCAGTTGCTTTGCTTTTTAGATTCTACATGTAAGTGAAACCAGACAGCATTTGTCCTTCTCTGTCTGATTTATTTTACTTAGTATGTTACCCTCTAGGCCCATCCATGTTGTCACAAATGGTATGATTTCATTATTTTTTATGGTTAATAATATTCCATTATTAACCACTTTTTCTTATCTATTCATTTATTGATAGACACGCTGCTGCCATATATTGGTCATTATATATGTTACAGTGAGCATTGGGGTACATATGTCTTATCAAATTAGTGTTTTTATTTTTTGTTGAAAAAAATTACCCAGAAGTGAAACTGCTGGATTGTGTGGTGATAATTCTATTTTTAAATTTTGGGGGGAATCTCCCAAACAATCTATGCAGTTTTCTATAGTGGCTGCACCAATTTAATACAATCCTACCAACAGTCCATGAGGGTTTCCTTTTCTCCACATCATCGTTAGCAGTTGTTATTTTTTGTCTTCTTGATAATAATCATTCTTACAGATGTGAGGTGATATCCCACTGTAGTTTTGATTTGCATTTCCCTTATGATTAGTAATGCTAAGCATCTTTTCAAGTGTCTTTTTGACCAGGTTGTTTATTTTTGATGTTAAGTTGTGTAAGTTCTTTGTATATTTTAGGTATTAACCCGTTATTTGATATGTGATTTGCAAATATCTTCTCTCATTCAGTAGGCTGCCTTGTCATTTTGTTGATAGTTTCCTTCACTATGCAAAAGCTTTTTAGTCTGAAGTAGTCCCATTTCTTTCGTTTTGCTTTGGTTTTCCTTGCCTGAGGAGATTACATGAAAAAAAGTTTCTAAGAATGACGTCAAAGACCTATGTTTCTTCTAAAAAGTCTTATGGTTTCAGGACTTACATTTAATTTTTAATCATCCAGGATACAAGCCTGAGTAACGAGGCTCCAGAATTTGTGCTCCTTACACAGGAAAGGTCATGGATGGAAGGGGTCTGTCTCTCACACATTCTCATAATTGAGATGATTTTTTAATTTTCTCTTTAAAATATTGCTGCCAAAGCACAGTCATTTTTCTCTTTAGACATTTCAATGACAAACAACTCACTACCTTTTAAAGTAGACCAACCATCTTCTGAAAAATTCAAATTTTTGAACAGCTTCTCTAATTATTGAAATAAAAGCTTTACTCCCCCTGTTCCTATTTCTTTCCCTTGGCACAGGAAACAGCTCCAATCCTTCCTCCACTTGACAGTCCTCTGACACAGGACACCATCTACCATGAGCCCCCTGAATTCTCTCTTCTTCTGATGGTACACCCCTAGCTTCCTGATGGTTGCCCATTTAAGACATGGTTTCACATATATTTGTCCTGGCCTCCAATACCTCTTCTGAAAGTACTCTATGTGCTTCAATGTTCGAATTTCAACTTAAAGCTCTTCTTGAATTAAGCCTCTCAACTGAACTTCACAAATCATAGTAACATGTCCACTCCCTTTAAAGTTTCTTACTTTTGGCTTTGATTGTGGTATCTGAATATATTTCTTTTATTTGCTAATATGATGCCTTAGTTAGGTTCTTTTAGGTTTCAAGAAGCAAAGACAAAACTCAAGTTCAGGAGATAAAGAGTTGTAAGGCTATGTGAGGAAATGGGGAGCCGTGGGCCAGGCTGAGGCCACTGCAGCAACTCTGGGCACCGCAGGAATTTCAGGAGGTTTCCTCTGGGAGCTGAGCCTGTACCTGCATCCCCTCTCTGAAGCCCGGTCACTACGGTAACTCAGCGAGTCTCTGGTGTGCACCTCTTCCTCCTGCCTTCTGGCTACTTGATGCTTTCTTCTCTCCTACCTTGGCTCCTACTGCTTTGGGGTTTCCTCCTGCCACTTCTCTTTGTAGTTTTTCAGGTTCACATTAAGACATTTTAGACCAGAAAATGTGTAGCCTGCCCTTCCTCTCCTGATCTGAATTTCAAAGTAAATGCCATACAGAGTTTCATAAGATAAATATAAATAAATCTAGAAAATTTCTGATATTTTTCCTCCATGATGATGAACTTTTTATAAAATAAAATAGCAGTTATTTCTAAAATAATTTTTTTGATACTCTGGTGGTTAGATATGAATTTGGTTTGCATATTTGGTAAACAGAATGTTTTTTATTCCCTCTACCAACTGCTATTTCTTGCTTCTTACTATTTTTTTAATAATGCTGGGGTCTCAAAAGGTCTAAGCAATAAGATCTGATCAGCTTAATTAGGTCACAATTGTGCCTGTTGAGCAGGGTCCTTGAGCCAGGCTTCTCTTGAGTCAGGCATGCTTTCATGGTCCAGCCAGCTGTAACCAGGGTTGCAGGGCCACATGGTACCAGTGAACTAACTGGGTGGGTGTGGCTGGAATCCCAGAGTAGGTGATGCGCCTGGCAGACAGAGTGCCTGGCTGTTCATACACTTACTATACACACCACAGGAGGACTTGCTTACTGCCACGTGCCACATCATGATCAATTCCTTCACTATGAAATGTGATACACTCAGCAAAGTTCAAACTGTTCCATGTCACCAACCTTTCCAGGGACACTGGTCTTCACAGACTAGGGTTCCAGGAAGCCATGTGGCCCTAGCCAGGCCATGTTAGTGTCTGCAGGTGGCAAGGGGGCAGGTGAAGCCACCAGGTTCCCCACCTACATGGACACTTTCACCCTTCTTTCTTCTCCACCTGAGTTTGGGGGGCAGACCAGCTGGGGACCTTTGGAGGGTGCTAGTATTGTTATGACTTTATGTTGGTTGAAGATTTCAGTGATATTGGATTAGATGTGTCTATTTTTAAAAAAAATTTTTTTTTCTCTTTAATTTACAATAGTGTGTTGGCCTCTACCATGCAACAACATAAGTCAGAAATAGAAAAACAAATTTCATAGACGTCTCTATTTTTGCTCTAATCTTGCCATTGTTTTTCCAAGGAGGTGAGATCGGTGTGTAGAAACAGTCCATGAATTCTCCATGTGAGCACAGACATTGAACCATAGGCAGACCCCAGAGAGCCATCTGCTGGGCCCTCATCTTTCCTTGATGCTCCCTTATGCTTATCTGGAGGTCCCTTTGGTGGGCACATTTGAACTCTCCTGTTTGCTTCTACTTGGCCCTGGAGGTTTCCCTTCTCCTTGCACTCTGCCTGTGACAGCTGATGTTTGTTGTGGGACAGTCTGTCAAGTTGCCCAATGGTAAAGACCTTGTTTCCTGAGGTGCAAGGTTGGGGAGGTTGCTGGTAGATTGGGGAGAAAATGTGGATTGTTTTTATTTTCCTGCTTGGGGGTAATTACACGGAAAGGCGATGCCCTGGGCATGTTCCCCACCAGCAGCAGCTGTCACTGCTCATGGGGGAAGAAGTGCAGGCTCTCCTCCCCTCCCTACTTCCCTTTTCCCTGAAAGCCCAAGGCAATAAAATCAAATCAAGCATTACTCTTTTTACATTGAAAATGCTCTTGAATTTGAATTATGAATTTAAGTGGCTCCTAAACAGAGTCCCCAAGGGGCTCCAAGTGCTGCCAGATGGCAGGGGAGCCATGCAGGGGAGCTGCATCAGCTGTCTGTCTCTGACAGAGATGATGCCATTGGAGGGACACTGCTTCCTCCGTGGGGGGAAACCCGCCACTCTCATCTCCAACCCAAGGTTTTTCTCACCTTACTGAAACTGTATCTTGTATTTGGTCAGATTCCCTGCCCAGGGTGGATTCAGAGACCTTTTTCCACCTTTTGGACAGCTGGATCCATTTACGGGTCACATACAGGCCCCTGATGTTGAGCCAGGTTATTCTCTTGGGCTTTGAAGACACTTTATATGGGTTTGGGGAAGACTGGAGAAGCTACTAATCTATAAAAGTCTTTGAGGAAGTGGGAGAGATGGGGAAGAAATGCACAGGGAGAAGAGAGAATCTATCAGAAATTAGATACAATTTCCTCCCCAGGGTGGGGCTTCTCAGGTGGTGCTCGTGGCAAAGAATCCGCCTGTCAATGTAGGAGACACAAGAGGCTTGGACGCAATCCCTGGGTAAAGAAGATCCCCTGGAGGAGGGCATGGCAACCCACTCCAGTATTCTTGCCTGGAGAATCCCATGGACAGAGGAGCCTGGCAGGCTACAGTCCACAGGGTTGCAAAAGAATCAGACATGCCTGAGCACACAGTACACACCTCAGGGTAGCCAAGGCTCTCTGGAGCTGGATATGGGGTTCAATTCTGCCACCTATTTCCAGACTCTGAACTAACTAGCAATTCTTTTTCAGGATCCTTTCAATCTTTCAGTGGTTCAGAACATCTTGCTTTCCTTCATTGTCCATTGGACATCTGTTCGTCAACTCACCCATGTTCCCACCAAAGATGGATCTTCTACTACACACTGATGTTCTGCCACCTGATGCATGAGAAAGAATACAGAATCAAGGGTGTGCTTGTCTGATGGGGAACGTCCTGGAGTAATCTTCTCACAGAGGTTTCTCCTTGGTTGCAATGAGCGTTTCTCCTCCTGACACATCCTGTCCTCTAAATTGTATGTTATGCCAGCGGTGGCTGTGATTTTGGAGCTATTCCTTTACAGTATTCTAGCAAAATGATTGTGGAGTGTGCTGTCTGTGCCTAAGCCTTTATTCCGCATCTTAAAATCCACATTCTGCCTCGCAATGTTTAGAAGAACAAATACATTAAATGGATAAACACTTTGGGGAAAAAACATAGGAGCTATTACCTAGGATGAGGTTCCCACACATGGCTGAGCTCCAGAATCCCCTCAGGAGCTTTTACTATTATTTAAAAAATTTTTAATTTATTTCTTTTTGACTGCACTGGGTCTTCATTGCTACACGTGGGCTTTCTCTAGTTGCAGAGAGTGGGGGCTACTCTCTAGTTGTGGTGTGTGGGCTTCCCATTGTGGTGCCTTCTCTTGGTGCTCCATGCCAGAGGAGCAAGGAGAGGTAAGGAAAGAGAGGGATATCAGGTGAGTTCTTGAAGGATGAATAGTTTTCCAAGAAAGATATAGGTGCAAGGAGATCTCAGGCACTGGAAATACCACTCACCAAAGTGTGAAGGTGTTGAGGAAATGTGGGGAGTTGAGTATGGAAGGAGACTGGGGTACCCTTGGCAAACACAAAGAATGAGTCTGGTATTGGGGCCCATAAGATGTAGTGCGTGGTTCAGAGGAAAGTCTATGGCTTGAGTTTGGCATTTCTATACAGTGCCCCTGGGTTGATGTCCAAGAGAAAATGTGAAATGGTTTGAGATCCAGGAAAGTTGTCTGGCTGGAGACCTAATTTTGGAAGCCAAAGTATACAGTTAAGCTGCTAGGCATCTGTGCCGCTGGGTGCTGCCATGAGAGCTGTAACATAACATAGACTCTGGAGGTAGTCCTGGGAAACTAAGGCCTCTAAAACTCTGGCTGGCACCCACCACTTTCTATAGACATAGTTTCAGAGGATTCTCATGTCTGGACAGAGTCCTCTTAAGGTTGACTCTGCAGTGGGTGCAGTTGTAGGGTGAGGTGCCTCATGGACTGTACCCTGCCGGGCTCCTCCGTCCATGGGATTTTCCAGGCAAGAATACTGGAGTGGGTTGCCATTTCCTTCTCCAGGGGATCTTCCCCACCCAGGAATCAAAACTGTGTCTCCAACATCTCCTGCCTTAGCAGATGGGTTCTTTAACTGTAGAGCCATTGGGGCTTCTTTCAAAATATGATCCTCTGCTCTCTTCAGCTGCCCATGATCACAAATGTGGTAAGGCTATTGACTGAACCCCTCTGACCACCACCCCTTCTTCCAACAAAGAGCTGATACCAGAGCACAGGATCTTCTCACTCATGGGTTTATCTGACAAACACTTATTGAGCATCTGCTGTGAGCCAGGCATTGGCTTTGGCTTGGTGGACATGAAGTTGAATAAGACACAATACCTGAGTATACGTCTACTCCTGCCACAGATGCTATTTTTAAAGCTCCGTGTCCCCTCCTGTATTTTTTGTCTCCGAGCAGAGGAGGGTCAATAGCCTGCCATTTCTTACCAAAAAATGTGCTACAGGTTGAATAAACTCTGATGAACAAAGAAAATCTGAAGAATCTATTTTTAACTTATTTTATTCTTTGACAAAGAGTTTTAATATTGCATCTAGGGTATAAGTCATTCCCCTAGGAGAGCTCTATTTGAGAACAATTGGCTGAATACCGTTCTTAGTTCTGAATTATCTTTTTGGATAACAAAAACTTTTGGTGAACAATGATGATAATAATACGAAGAAATAGATGCTCTGGAAGATGCCATGTGTTAAAAGAGGGAGCCAAAATCTCAGACATTTTTAATGCTATGTCCGGTCTCTATACAAAAACCTGCCAGCTTCATGCTGTTTTTTAGTCAATTTCACAGTGGGGAACAGAGAAAGGCTGATGGCTTAAGAGAAACAAGTGCAAAGTTGGCAACACAATTGCTGAAACATTTCCTCCAAAGGAGAGCTTTTTATTTGTAGCTAAATATATGGAAATAAAAACCAAATGGAAGTGTAGGTGAACCTATGGGGGTGGGGTAGAGGGCCAAGTGATGTTTGTGGGAACTACAGCCTCCAGGGAGGGTTGAGGAAAACGGGGAACTTTAAGCACCCAAACTGACTGTAAGTGTGCAGAGTGCAAGCGTTACTGTCCTTCTGGTCTGAGAAAAGGGCATCATTCAGAGTCAGCACCTGATCCTCACCCCAGCTCTGTCACTACTCAGTACCCATGGTAGGTCTCAGTAAATATTTATTGAGTGAATAATTTGTTTGTATTTTGTTAATATTAACATTAACAAGTGCTCTACGGCAATGATGGTTCTGGCAGTATTATCATTCTCCCAGAGTTCAGCTATTAACAGCAAACCCAAGAGAAACTTAATTGAATTATTCTTCATTTCCAGGTCAGATTTTTTTAAGGGAAGGGGACTATTTAAGTTGTAGGAACCAACACTTGACCCTCATGACTACCAAGTGTACCCTGGGCTTCGCCAAAGGAATGTCACTAAAGGAAGGCTACGAAGGGAACTTGCCCCACACAATCTGTCCTGTGTACTGAGGAAAAGCAGCTGTTTGGATCTGACAAAGGGGGCCACATTAAATCTGGGCTGTGGTGTGGCTGGTGAATGACGAAGGGGACATAAAAGCAGCAATGGGTAAGGACAAGACATCTGTGGAGGTGTCATTTTTCTTGAAAGAAAAGGAGGCAGGAGGTGTTAAGAGTGTTGATAAAGGAAAGCAGGACTCTTTCCTGGCTACTGAATGTCTCAAAAGTCCCTCCTTCTGGGAGTCCCTTTCTTTTTTAAAAAAATTTATCTTATTGAAGTATAGTTGATTTACAGTGTTGTGTTATTTCTGCTGTACAGCAAAGTGATTCAGTTATATATAAATATATACATATATATATTTGCATATTCTTGTCCATACTACATAGTAGGACCTAGTTGTTTACCCACTCTATATATAATAGTTTGCATATACTAATCCCAAACTCCCAATCTGTCCCTCCCCCCAACCCTGTTCCCCCTTGGCAACCACAAGTGTGATCTCTATGTGAGTCTGTTTCCATTTTGTAGATAAGTTCATTTGTGTCATATTTTAGATTCCACATATGTGATATCATATGGTATTTGTCTTTCTCTTTCTGAATTACTTAGTATTACGATCTCTGGGTCTATCCATGTTGCTACAAATTGCATTATTTCACTCTTTTTATGGCTGAGGAGTATTCCATTGTATATATGTACCACATCCTCTGTACCCATTCATCTGCCAATTTAGATTGCTTCTGTGTCTTGGCTGTTGTGAATAGTGCTTCTATGAACATAGAGGTGCATGTATGTTTTGAATTAGACTTCTTTTCTGGATATATGCCCAGGAGTGGGATTGCTAGATCATCAGGCAACTCTACTTTTAGGTTTTGAGGAACCGCCATACTGTTATCTATGGGCTGTCTTAAGTTGCTTCAGTCGTGTTAGACTCTTTGTGATCATCTGGACTGTAGCCTGCCAGGTTCCTCTATCTATGGGATTCTCTAGGCGAGAGTACTGGAGTGAGTTGCCATGCTCTCCTCCAGGGGATCTTCTGGACCCAGAGATCGAACCTGCAGCTCCTGTGGCTCCTGCATTGCAGGCAGTTTCTTTACCACTGAGCCATCGGGGAAGCCCACTGTTATCCATAGTGGGTGCAACAACTTACATTCCCACCAACAGTGTATGAGGGTTCTCTTCTCTCCACATCTCCTGAGAATCTCTTTGTGATCCATATAATAAATAGAATGCATAGTGTTTCTATCAACCAGCATGTGTGCTCTTTAAAAGTCTACTGAAATATGTTTGAAAATATTTCCTCTTCAGTGATATCAATAAAAATTCTAAAGGGAAAAATGAGTCCATAATCAACTAACAAACCAGTTGCTTTTGTTGACCGTGTTCCTTTGCTGCTCTTTTCTGTATATGTGCATCAAGGACAGCTCCTGACAGGCCCAGCCGGTCTTTTGGATCACATGTGGCACAGACAGTATTGCACTGTCACCACACACCTTCCCTCACTGTGTATTACATGCCTGACATTCCCAAGGCTCTTCCCGGAGGCCAGATGCTTTTGGCTGCCATGTGGCCCACACTTTTCTGGTCCTGTGGGAGCCTTGCAACCTACCAGCCCCAGACTTTTCCAAGCCCTGCTTTCACATAACAAGGCTGTTCATTCAAAAGGTTGCATTTTTTGGGGGGTGAGTGAGGTGTGGGGTGTAGTAACTCCTTATTCCTAGCACATGCATGGGAAATTCTATCAAATCTTCCTATATTTTGATTTATTTTAAGGCAATACCATTTTATTGATTTATGCATGCATGCTAAGTTGTTTCAGTTGTGTCCAACTTTGTGTCCCCATGGACTGTAGCCCATCAGGCTCTTCTGTCCATGGGGATTCTCCAGATAAGAATACTGGAATGGGTTGCCACACCCTCCTCCAGGTTATTGATTTATATGATTCCAGAAATCAGTCTATAATATCCTAAAGCACACATATCTTGCTTTGTTTAGTAACTTTCCTATTTGGGGATTGTTATACCATTTCCCCAATTCAATGGACATGAATTTGAGCAAACTCCAGGAGACAGTGAAGGACAAGGAAGCCTGGTATGCTACAGTCCATCGGGTCAAAGAGAGTCAGACATGACTGAGCAAGTGAACAACAACGACAACAAACATTTGTAATCTACTGTTCTTTCTTTCGGATTATTTTCTTATTTAATTAACCTTAATTATTGAGGTTAAATCCCAAGTCCAATCATGAATCAAGGAACTTAAATTTATTTTGGCTTTTACCAAGATGCAGGTCACTGGGACATGTCTGCAGCTTACAGTCCTGAGACAGAGAATTGTGGTGGGTCTCTTGACAGATTTTCATTCTGTGGAGTGGGGAGCTGTTTCCCATGTTGATGTGTGTGTGTCAGGCCAGAGAAGTGATGTGCCCCTGATGTGGGTCTTCTTTCTGGAGCTTTTCATTGAGATTCTGTGAAAACAGATATGAGCATGGAGAATATGGTGTGACTGAAAAAATAAGGCAGCCTGTGATTTATTTTAGCAACATTGAGTCTTTAGGTGTGATGTTTACTAGTCTCTGTGGATTGGTTGGATACCTTTCTGCCTGTGCTGTCATTGGTTTAAATAAATTGGGGGGAAAATATCTACTTTCCCTCTAGACGTAGTGCTGAGTGAAGTCATTAGCTTGGGTAGCCTATCCCTTCTCCAGTGGATCTTCCCGACCCAGGACATTTGCTTTAATATCATGTTAAATCAACTAGGCGAAGCCTGGGCAGAGAAATCTCCTAGTCGATTCCCTGAGTGGACACAGAGTGAACTCAGCTAGTGATAGTGAACGCCTCCTGCACTAGTCTGCTAGGGCTGCCATGACAGAGCACCGCAGAGAGGTTGAGTTCAGTAACAGACATGTGTCTTCTCATAGGTCTACAAGCTACAAGTTAAAGATCAAAATGTCAACAAGGTTGCTGTCTTTTGAGGGCTCTCTTCTCAGCTTGTAGATAGTCGTCTTTACTCTGTTTTCACATGGTACTTCTGTGTGTGTGTCTGTGTGTGTGTGTGTGTGTCTGTGTGTGTCTGTGTCCTAATCTCTTCTTATGCAGACCACAGTCAGATTGGATTTGTTGTTGTTTAGTTGCTCAGTCATGTCGGACTCTTTGCAACCCCATGGAGGCTGGCTCCTCTGTCCATGGGATTCTCCAGGCAAGAATACTGGAGTGAGTTGCCATTTCCTTCTCCAGGGGATCTTCCCGACCCAGGAATCGAACCCGAATTTCCTGCATTGGCAGGCAGATCCTTTACCACTGAGCCACCTGGGAAGCCCAGATTGGATTAGGACCCACCATAATGATCTTATATAACTTTAATTACCTCTTTAAAGACACTGTCTCCAAATACAGCCACATTCTGAAGTATTGGGGTTAGTTTATATGATTTTTGTTAGTATGAATTTTCAGGAAATAGAATTTAGCCCATCTCATTTCTTAATAAGAATTTTGAGGAACATTCTTAAAATTGTACATATTTTACTGGAGATAGTAGAGAGGAAAATTATTGTATTTCAGGGGGAAAAAATCTAGTTTGTGATAAAAGCACTAAACTGGTAACCAAAATGAATACTGATAACTGCTTCTTGGGTAAAGGCAAATCAGGTTTTGTCACTAAGAAGGGCAGATCTGTAAAATTTTCTTAGACCCTGGAAAATACAGAAATAGCATTTTAATGTGAGGATGAGAAAAGTCTGCTGAAACCCTAACCTCCTTGGCGTGCCTCACTTGTGCTCACCGAAGTCTCTGGATCATGTTTCTGTTCATATTTTGCACATTCTCATCCAAAGCCTAGTGTGAATGGCCTTTATAATACATTTACTCACTAGGTGTTCCACCTGTGAATTCTCATACAAGGAAAAAAAATAATCACTTTTACTTACCGACACATTACTTCCCTCTATAAATTTTAGGGATGCAGGAATGCAGTTCCACTGAGAGAGATTAATGTGTATAATACTAGGTGCAAGAGTGTTCTGGTGGTGGGCATTGTGCTATTTCTTCTACAGAAAGGAGAGATAAGGACGATGTAAGTAATAAAGGGAGGAGATGGAGGAAGGAAAAGGAAATTCAAACTTTCCTCCCATTTCAGTAGAGAGACAAGACCCACCAGATCCTAGAATTTTTGTTCTAATTAAACCCCCAAAAGATGTAGACATGGGTATGGAATTGGTAGGGCTTGAAAAAGAAGGTTGGGGTGGGAGAGGGGAGACAGCATATTACCCGTGTTCTTGCTAAAATCTACCTCTTCTGCAAAACCTGCCTTGAAAATTCCAACTGATATTCATTTAAGCAAATTGTTATAAATTATCCTTTTCATATTCACATTTTTAAAGTTATCACTCAGTTTAACTTACCTTTGAAAAGTGCTTCAGCTTCTCCCCTTGAGTCCCATAGTGGACCTTGCAAAGTTTTGAGCACCTACTTGGTAGGAACTTAAAATTTTTTAATATCCTCTTTAGCCATAGAAATTATTCCTACCAACCAGACCACTAGCACAGATGGAAAAAAAGAATGAATGGACACACTTTCTGAATGCTACAATTGAAGAGTTCTTAGGGAAAAAACACTTCTGGGCCTTAGCGACTCTGCTAAAAAGACTGAAATTCTCTTACTCAGCAAACATGTTTGTTGAACACCTACTATATGCTAGGCATTGTGCTAGCTGATATGGTTAGAAAGATGAAAAACACATGACTCTACACACAGGAAGCTCACATTTTGGTGGAAGAGATGCTCAAACATCTTAATATCACATAATGGGGATGATATTGTAACAGAGATATACAGAGTGATGTAGAAACCCAGAGTAGAAAGTAACTAACCCAGAGTAACTAAGTAGCTAACCCAGGTAGCTGTAGAACAGGTTAGCAGGCAGAACTGGTGACCCTTGAACCGGGACTTAAAGGGCATGTGGGAGTTTACCAGGCAGAGAACAGAGGGAAAGATGTGACGGACAGGTGACAACATAATGACGGCAGAGAAGCATAAAGTGCACCTGATCAGTACACATTATCACAGTGAAAAATGGAAGCAACTTAAATGCTGGGCATGGTAGGGAAAAGTCCAGGTGTATCACTAAATAGTCACACCAGGTACTTTTACATGATGTTTACAGAGAGATTTTAACATCATGGGGAGGTACTTAGAGTTAAAAAAAAAAAAATAAGGGAATGTAATTGTCTCTATGGAATGAGCTCATCTTTTTTTTTTTTTTTAAATATAAAAGTCTAGAAGAAAAATGTATATATTGTTTTTTGCTCCACTATACTTTTTGAACTCAACTTTTTATAAGTGAATATTATTTTAATAGAAAAATATGAAGTCAGAAAATTAAAGAAAGTGTAGGGCAGATTCTGGGCCTCCCTGATAGCTCAGACGGTGATGAAACTGCCTGCAATGCAGGAGGCCCAGGTTTGATCCCTGGGTCAGGAAGATCCCTTGGAAAAGGGAATGGCTACCCACTCCAGTATTCTGGCCTGGAGAATCTCATGGACAGAGGAGTCTGCGGGCTACAGTCCATGGTGTCGCAAAGAGTTGGACATGACTGAGCGACTTTCACTTCACTTCACTTCAGGGCAGGTTGCGGAATGAAGACTGAGGGAGGGAATGAAATAATGCCATTTGCAGTAACGTGGATGGACCTAGAGACTGCCATACTGAGGGAAGTAAGACAGAGAGACAAATAGGATACTGCCTATATGTGGAATCTAAAAAGTGGTACAAATGAACTTACTCACAAAGCAGAGTCACAGAGGTAGAAAACAAACTTATGGTCACCAAGGAGGAAAAGAGGGAGGAGGGATAAACTGGAAACTGGGATTGACATATATACATATATAAAATATGCTGTTGTATCTGTGTTAATCGCTCAGTCATGTCCTACCCCACGGACTGTAGCCTGGCAGGCTCCCTCTATCTGTGGAATTCTTCAGGCAAGAATACTGGAGTGAGTAGCCATTCCCTTCTCCAGGGGATCTTTCCAATCCAGGGATCAAACCCAAGTCTCCAGCATTGCAGGCAGATTCTTTACCATCTGAGCAACTCAATGGACAGGAGTTTGAGCAAACTCTGGGAGATAGTGAAGGTCAGGGAAGCCTGGCATGCTGCAGTCCATGGGGTTGCAAAGAGTCAGACATGACTGACTGAACAACAAAAATATAAAATAGATAATTAATAAGGACCTACTGTATAGCATAGGGAACTCTACTCAATACTCTGTAATTGAGTCCCATCGACTTAAATGGGAAAAGAATCTAAAAAAGAGTGGATATATGTATATGTATAACTGGAGTGGCGTGCTACGAGGTCTGTAAAGACTGTGGGCCTGGTTTTCTGTGACTTCTTTCGCCTTGTGATAAGCCCTACCTAGCAATTCTTTCCTCTAGAATTGGAGTAAATTTCTGCTGCTTCTATTGAACACTAGAAGAGGTGCTTGGCTTGAATTTACATAAATTATATATATATTTCTATTTTGTCTTTCTACCTGTGTATAACTCAGTTTGCTATAATGGCTTTTCTGGCAAAAAGCTATATACTAATGGACAGGGATTTATGATTTCTAGGTTTTGAAGGGAACAGAGGGACAAAGGGTTTGAGATGCTTTTTGCCATTACAGAGTGCTTTCCTGGAATGTCCTGGGAACCAGGGGGAGACTTTCAGTGTTGGGGTTGAAAGACCATTAGTAAAGATGGAGGGACCCTCAGCTCATACATGGGTTACCTGTTTCTCTGGTTTTTTTTTCCCTAGGGTTGGAATGAAAATTGTAACAGAGTCATATTGTCATGATATGACATCAGTATGTCTAACTTGATAGATTTTATTCAAGTCAGTGCTCCCTCCCCCGCAAAAAAATCAAGAATGACAAATTCTGACTTTGTTTACACAGAGCTGGCTAGTTGCATCAGTCTCGGAGGACAGAGGCTGTTACAGCGCCTTCTCACTTCACCCTTCGGACAGCAGTACCGTGGAGATGATCCCGCAAGGTTCCTCACTTCCGCCCTCTGTCCTCAGTCAGCGGGTGCAAGCAGCCCTCAGAGAAAAGTCTCGAGGCATAGCAGAGAGAGGGGTCTGAAATTGTGTTGATGGTTTACAGAGCGTGTTAGGGGCTTCAGATAACCCAGCAATGAGTTTCCCCGGGATCAATGTGTAGCTACACAGAGCACATTACTGTCAGGAGACAGACTCTGGTTAAGATCAGACTGCAAGGAAAATACTTGACTATACCTCTACCTCACTATAGCCCAATTAAGTTTGCAAAAGTTTCAAAAAAAAAAAAAAACCTTCTGTTATCAGAATTGAATGAATAAAAAGCCTAGACTCAAAAGTTCAAGGAGCTTAACCAGTCTTCTCTCCTCAGTGGTTGGGGGTCAGCTCCCCAAGTCTCCCTTTGCTGTTGCTGTTGTTAGTCAGTCGTGTCTGACTCTTTGCGACCCCATGGACTGCAGCACGCCAGGCTTCCCTGTCCTTCACTATCTCCCTGAGTTTTCTCAAACTCGTGTCCGTCGAGTCGGTGACACCATTCAACCATCTCCCCTCTGTCGTCCCCTCCTCCTCTTGCCTTTAATCTTTCCTGGCATCAGGGTCTTCTCTAACGAGTCGGCTCTTCACATCAGGTGGCCACAGTATTAGAGCTTCAGCATTGGTCCTTCCAATGAATATTCAGGGTTGATTTCCTTTAGGATTGACTGGTTTAATTCCTTGCAGTCCTAGGTACTCTAAAGGATCTCAAGTCTCCCTAGACTGTACTAAAGATGCTACTGCTGCTTACCTCCATTATTTCTATTAGGAACATGATATCACCCTCATCTTTTTCTCTTTTAAGATAGTGGCATTAATATGTTTGAAATGTTTTTTCCCATTTGGATTCCAAAAAAGCTGGTGATGCCCTTTTTTTCAGAGATGCTAGCTGCTGCACACTGATTGAGCAGGCTAAAGCTGAAATGTGAAAAGTGCTTTTCCCCAGACAGTTAGAATACATAATGAAGATGGAAATTTCCAAGACCTGAATCCCCAAACCCAGGCTCATCTCCCCTCTCTCCTTGAAATATAAAAGTAAACCAGCAAGATTTTAAAAATTGGACTCAAATAAATATTCATCATTTTCCTTCCTCTATTCTGGGTCCTATGGTGTAACACACAGTGCTCTTTGCATTGGCGCTCACATATTTATGTGCGTAAGTGAGAAAGTGTGTGTGACAGCATATGTGACTACATGAGTGTATGTGTGAATGTGTGTGTGATTATGAGTGTGTGTAAGTACATGTGAGTGAATGAGTATGCATGTAAGTGCATCATGTATGAATATGTACACATTTAGTTGCTAATAGGAGCTGAGTTATTTATTTCTTTTGAAAACAAGTCAAACTTCTGTAGACCTTTGACACACTTATTTTCAGTGCTTTTTAGATAGGAAATTGCATCCACATTGACAGCACAGTTTTCAGAAGAGTGGTTTTGATAGGTTGAGGACACATCAGTGGTATTTAAAGATGTTTGGCAACGTCAGGAAATGTTTGCCTTCATTTCCTCACTGTTCCAAGTTCTGATATAAGGACCAAGGCACATGTTAAAGGCCAAGATTTTACTTGCAAATACAGCAAAGCCTTTATTTATAGGAAAGATATCCATTCCAGTCTTGCCTTCTTGCATTTAAAATCTCACACTTCAGCCAAAATGACTTCAAATCCGTGATTGGATATGTCACTCTCTACCTAAATATCTTTAATTGCCTCTTCAGAGAACAAATATGGGTTTCCTACCCAATTCATCCCCTGATTCCAAATTCTTTTCCTTCAATTGAATGTCCCTACCCTCAGAGCTCAAATCCTGCTCCAGAGAAGGATGCTGAACAACTTAAGGCCATCGCCACCTTCACCCTTTTGATAAGACTCGTGTCCACAGTCATTGGCTTAAGGCTGAAGTGTGCTCTTAGCTGGGGCAACAGAGTGCATCTCAGGACCCTTTCTTGAAATTCTGAGACCTGTCCACATTTTCCTTTGGGATGGAGTCAAGGCAGATGCAACCCTAGGAAATGACATCATGAAACCAGAATGCTAGGCAGCTTTGAGAAGACTTGATTTTTCAGAAAGTGAAGGAAAAGAAGCTATTACAACAGTCTTGAAACTCACCTACTTCAGGATTCCCTGGGATACTTGAGCATTACTGGGGAGAGTGTCAGTGACTCTACCCCTGCCCTCTCTTGCTCAGCCTCATTTGCCTCTTGCCTGAAAGCATCTCTAGGTGAGTAGTGGGCCCCAGTCTCCACTCATGCATGTCTGCAACTCAAGAGGATGCCTGGCACGTTCTCCTACGTGTCTCCCTCCCTGTGCTCCTCCTTGGAAGGGTGAGCCTGAGAGGTTCTGCAGCTTGGCTGGATCCAGATAAGGAGCCTGCTGTCAGCATCCGCTCCCTGCAGGCACTTCTAACCTCCCAAGAGGAGCTCTTTGAGCTCTCCATCCCTTGGTTCCAGAGTAGGGAGAACCAAAGCTCTCTCCTCAGGGCTCTTTAATGCCTTCCTTCTGGATTGCTATTCTGTTTCTTAATGCAGGAGGTGGAGGCGAATGAAGGCCTGGGGGTGGGGTGACCTTTTGTATCTTTCAGCGATTCTGACAAAGTACATCCAACAGCTTCTCTTTAGGATATGGGAACATTATCACTAATTACCCTCAGCATTGGGACTTAAGTCAAAAATTCTGAGACAAGAAGAAATATACTATTCAATGTCCTATTATATGTCTTAAGACTAAAGGTACATGTTAAAGACTCCCACTGTGAAAATATTTTTAACTGATACATTATAAATGCACAATGTTTCATAAACTAATAAAAAGCATACATGGATTTCTAATTAGCAATAAAAAGAACTTTTTCAGAAATACTTTGCTGAGTAAAGAGTAGACATTGCAAACTCAAATGGTTCAGGAAGATAATATAAGCGAAGTGCAATGGGTTGTGTGTAAGGCAGTAGAAGGTAGAGGGGACCATGGTGAGTCAGAGGTACCAGGTATT
This sequence comes from Okapia johnstoni, assembly GCA_024291935.2. NCBI lineage: Eukaryota > Metazoa > Chordata > Mammalia > Artiodactyla > Giraffidae > Okapia > Okapia johnstoni. Next base: position 38,995,678 of record CM044323.1, read on the forward strand.
CTCTGAAAAGATCAGCTGCCACTCAACTCCAGAGATTTTGTTTCATGAAGAAACATGGTCCTAAACTTAGGAGATCTTATTATTTCTTAGGAGAAGATGGAAATACATTAAAAAAATTTATGTATTTTTATTTTTTTGGTTGTGCTGGGTCTTTATTGCTGTGTGCAGGTTTTCTCTAGTTGTGGTGAGTGGAGGCTACTCTTTTTTATGGTGTGTAGGCTTTTCTTGTTGCAGAGCACAGGCTCCAGGCACATGGCCTTCAGTAGTTGCACACTGTGGGCTCAGTTGGTGTGGTATGGGGGCCCCAGAGCATGCAGGCTTCAAGAGCTGTGGCACAGGGCCCAAATTGCTCAAGGCATGTGGAATCTTCCTGGACCAGGAGTTGAACCCATGTCCCCTGCATTGGCTGGTGGATTCCCATCCACTGGACCACCAGGGAAGTCCTGGAAATCCATTTTGGAAATGTAAGGTGTCCCAAATTTTAAATGATGGCGACAGATTAAAAAAAAAAATACCCACTGGGCCCAACAAAAACCTGGCAACTGGCCAAACTTGGTATTTGGACCAATAATTTACCACCTCTGAGAAAGTGCTATGTAAATGTTGGTGGTTATGATAATGGAGTTGATGGATGCTCTATCAACATTTTGTAAACAATGCTCTAAAATAGTAACCGTACATTTCAGTGATCTAAAAAATGCCAATCTCATCCCATTCTCCCAAAGCTCAGCTCAGCTCTCCAAGGTGGCCTTGCTGGGAGGGTAGACTCTGTGGTGGTTGGATGCATGCTGTGTGTTAAGTCGCTTCAGTGTGCCCAACTCTTTGCCACCTTATGGACTGTAGCTCACCGGGCTCCTCTGTCCATGGCATTTTTCCAGGCAAAAATACTGGAGCAGGTTGCCATGCCCTCCTCTAGGAGATCTTCCTGATTCAGGGATCTAACCTGCATGTCTTACATCTCCTGCATTGGCAGGTGGGTTCTTTACCACTAGTGTAGTGATTGGGTGGTGGCATTTAATTCCTAGAGCAGTGGTCCGTGGAGTGACAGGCCAGCACGGCCTTCATCAGAGGGTGGAGGAGGACAGTTCTCACTTGCATATCACTGTCCTTCAATCAAGGAGGTGGGGTAGGTGGGGAAAAGGATGAAAGGTAAATAACTTGGTCCCAAATAGAATCTAACCCAACAAATGAATGACTAGGATAGAAGAGTCATGGTTATACTTGAATCCATTTACTTTTATCAAGTGAGTTTAAAATTCAGTCTGATCCATTCATTTTCAGTTCAGTGAACCCTGTGCTATGGAAGTGATTTTGTAAACATGTCTCAGGCCAAGAGGCTTTTGTTTAGGCTTCATGAAGAATCAGCAATGCAATGCTCTGAGAAATTTTGCCCTCCGAGTCAATTTATGTGATGACGTTAGAATAATTGCTTGGGTGATATGCAGAGAAAGATGCAGGAAGCAGTGGCTTCACATGAGAGCTTTTTGTAAAATGCACAATTCAGAAAGTCCACCAATGTCTTCCAGTAATTCTGCTTGCTGAGGTCCTTACTTTCCATACTGGAATCTATCTCATTGGTGGTGGGAATGTTGCTTTCCTGAATGTATATGCTTTTATATCAGCTTCTTTAAGTGGCAAAGAAGTGGCAGGCTGCTTCCTGGAGTTTTCCCCTCGCCTTCCCATTCTTGCTTGCCTATCACCTGCTCCTGTCTCTCCCTCTGTAACTCACGCTTGTGTGTGCATGCAGATGTAAACACACACACATCACACAGCATACACCAACTCTTAGATTCTCACTTCACCTCCAGACTGGTACGGGGAGAGGGTTTTCTTGGGCAGTGTTAGCACTGGCATGAGTGGGGAATAGGGAAGAATAGAGAAAGGATAGATAGCATCTTAACAAAAATCACAGTTCTCATCAAGTTAAAAGTTAACCTTTTAGAATCATTCTATTTTACTTAAAAAAATAACTTTTCACAAAGAAGAATGCCTCTGGCTATGTTTATAGCTCTAAAAGAGTAGATACTGACTTTTAAAAAATACTGGTTGACTTGATCACTAATACAGTTATTATTTCTTGAGCCTCTTAAGTGTCAGGGACTGTTCAAGTCAGTGGGAAGAGCACAATAGGAAAATACCCAAAACACCTATCTTTCTGGTGGCTGTAAGTAAATTAGAATAAAGCAGTGAACTTCTCATCAGAGGGCAATTATCGGTAGGTGACTGGTGAGATCAAGCACCCGTGACTAACGTGATTTGCATTTTAAGTGCACAAACACTGTTTTCTGTAATGAAGCGTAGTTTCTTATTGTTTTTTAAAATAATCACAATCTTAGAGAATGAGAACAGAGATAGGAAACAGAAAAAGAACACATCCTCAACTCTTCATATACCAGTGTTAAAAGATAAACTGAGCATTATTAAACACTTTAAGAGTTTATTCGGACAAAAATCAATTTGAATCGGGCAGCATCCCATCTAGCAGATATATAGGAGCTCGGAAAAGCTGTATAATGTTAAGATTTCTGTAGGCAGAAGGGAGAAGGAACAAGGGACTCACAAAAAAAAGCTGGTTGGTTATTGCAAGTTTATTTTCCTTAGCGGGTGGCAAGATCTATCAGGCAGATTGCCTAACTAGTGCTGATCAGGTGATTCCTGATTGACTGGTTTCAGCTTCCATTTCTGGGACAGCTGAAACTGAACAAAGCTGTAATTAACCTTGGCTTGGTGATGCCAGGCTTAACACAAACTAAATAGAGCAGGACACTGCAGGGCCTCCCTGGGGACAGACACCCTGTGTCCCTCAACTGCCTGTTGTTTGTAGAAAAGCTTTAGTCTTCTAGACCTTTCCCCAAAAAACAGATTAAATCAGAGAAGCGAGAAAATGCTGAAACAAAGGAAAACAGTCAAGCAAGACAAAATAATAATAGTTTAGCCATGAAACAAAGTCACACGCTTTTAGTTCCTCCTCAAGGGCTATATATAGGGTTTGATCCCTGGGTTGGGAAGATCCCCTGGAGGAGGAAATAGTAACCCAATCCAATATTCTTGCATGGATAATCCCATGGACGGAGGAGCCTGGTGGGCTACAGTCCACAGGGTCACAAAGAATCAGACACAACTGAGTGGGCACACATGCATGCAGTGGCTATAGATAACACCCTGTGCCATAGCTTTGAGTTGTTTGGCAGATACTAAATCCCCAACCAGGGTGGAAGAAGTTACCGGCATGCTGCACTTAGACCCCAGATAGTTGGAACCACAAGGCTGATAATATTGATTCCCAATTACCTTATCACGAACCAATCAGAAGAATGTTCAGGAGCTGATCAGGCACCCTGCAGCCCTCTCCTCTCACCTTGCCCTTCAAAACATTTCCCTGAAAGCCAATGAGGAGTTCAGGTCTTTTGACCACTAGCTGCCCTGCTTGTTCTCCTTGCTTGGCTCTCCATGGGGTGCCTGGTAATAAACACTCTGCTTTTCTTCCCCACAACCCAGTGGCAGTAGATTGGCTTTACAGTGCACCGGCAGACCCAAGTTCAATAAGAAAATTATCCTGTTGTCTTGATTTTAACATTAGCCTTGCCACCTTGGGGGCTTCCCTTGTGGCTCAGATGGTCAAGAATCTGCCTGTAAGGCGGGAAGATCCCCTGGAGAAGAAAATGGCAACCCACTCCAGTATTCTTGCCTGAAGAATCCTGTGGACAGAGGAGCCTGGCAGGCTACAGTCGATGGGGTTGCAAAGAGTCAGACATGACTGAGCGACTTCACTTTCATGCACTGGAGGAGGAAATGGCAACCCACTCCAGTATTCTTGCCTGGAGAGTCCCAGGGACGGAGGAGCCTGGTGGGCTGCCGTCTATGGGGTCGCACAGAGTCAGACACGACTGAAGCGACTTAGCAGCAGCAGCAGCAGCTAGCGACTAAACCACCATCACCACCATCAAAAAGAGTTATAAGTTTTCCTCTAATTTTTAAGGTTTTTTGTACTAGTTCACTGAACTCTTGATTTGTGTGTGTGTGTGTGTATGTGTGGTTTTCCCAGCTGTGTTGGGTGATCTGGTTCACTGTAAATCCCAGTTTATGGGAAAGAGAGCAGACACCCTCCAACAAGCTCAGTGAAAGGCTAATAACTGCATAGCCCCGAGGGTGACCATTAAGTTTCTAGTCACTTCAGTTTTATCACAATCTTATTTTAGTATTTGACTAAGTTTCACTCATTTTTAAATTTCAAGTTCAAACTCCTTTTGAAGTTCTCTTCCCCACCCCAACACCCTGAGGTCATGCCTGTTGATTTTCATGGCTCTGTGTGTGTGTGTGTGTGTGTGTGTGTAGGGAGGAGCATGGTCTGTCCTTTATAAGCCTCACTCCCCCCTCCCAACTCCCCAGCCAAGCTCCCAGTCCCTGGGGCCGAGGGAGGGCGACGCCCCTGGGCAGGCTCTTCTCTGGCTCATCCAGGCTGTTCTTTCTGGTGCAGTCCCCGTGGGGCTGGGGTTCAGTGTTGCCCTGGTGAGCATGGCTGCTGCAGGTCTCCCCACTCTGGAGCTCCCCACCCTGCCTGGGAGAGCCAGCTCCTGCTATGCACCCCCACCCCACCCCTCAGACCCTCCGAAGACTCCCCAGCCCTGGCCCCTGTGCTGGGTTCCGTGCACACCCCCCCCCCAACCCCGTACCTCCCCCAACCCCCCAACCCCGTACCCTCCCCCACCCCAACCCCATGCCCCCCTACCCCCCTCACATCCCCCCAACCCCGCCCCCGCCCAGCTGGTGCGCATTAGGCTGAGGATTGACCAGGCAGTTTGTGAGCTCAGCTACCATCTGAGGTGACCACCCCATCCTCGGGGAACCCTGACACCCTTGCCATGGCCATCAGAGGGATGTGGGAGGCTCTCCTGCCCGAGCCACCCCCCGAGCCTGGACCTCACCTCTTGCCTTCTCCTGGGGATGGATCAGCATGTCAGGGGCTAAACAGACATGGGCGATGGTATGGACTGCCCTCCTCTCTTTCTTGCAGACACCCCATCTTAACAAGCGAGTCTCTTGGGGGTTCTCCCCCACAGTGGACCCTGGGGAGAGGCAGCACAGCCTGTCTCCCCACAGGAAGGCTTTGTTTCTCTCCACGGACGCTGACCGACTCCCTCCCTCTTTTTTTCTAACCTGAGTGGGGTGGGGGTTGGGTGCTCTTGGAGCTCGGGTGGGTTTTGGGAACCCTCAGGGAGCCTGCAAGTCCTGCTCCAGCTCCAGGTGTCGTCAGCTCTGTGAGCTAAGGAGGGGCGTTTAGTGCCTTTGTTCTTGGTTTTGGGCCCTTGCTCAAACGACCGGAAAACAATCCCTCTTGACATTGTTTCACAGCTTGCTCTGTTCTCTGCCAAAGAGTGCAATCGCGACCCCTGGTGGTTCCAGGCAAGAAGTGCAGTCCAAAATGCCACATAGACCAGCATATAATTCAGAGGTACAGGTTTCAGTTTTAATTTGCAAACATGTCTGATTACTGCATAAAGAGCTAAATTTTAAGAAGTTATTTTTTGTGTTTTTAATACTGAATAAAAATTGCCAAAAATAAGATTTTCAGCATAAGTGGAAAAATAGGTAACAACATTTGTTTGATTATTTTTATTTTGATTATTATTTACTTATTAATTATCCAAAAACTCTGTAGCTAGGTCATCTGGCTGGATCAGTGAGTGGCCAGGGAAGTCCAAATTCCAAGGCTTCCAATGCATGCCGCTTTGTATCCCACTAGGGTTCATGGATCCCTATTGTATATCCTAAAGCCAGCACAAGTCATTCTGATCCCCAGCCCCCCAATTTTGTGGTTTAACTGCATGCTAAGTGTACCCCAAACTGTGCTTGAGAGTAACAGACCCCCTCATTACAAGGCCCCGAATGACATTCTTTAAAGTTCATGTAATGGTAGGTTAATTATTTTGGCACCAGTGTCTACCTGGAACACATAAGCCAATTGTCAAACTAACCCTTTAGCAATGATGCAAAATTCCTGCAATGATGCAGGATTATAGAAATAATCAATCCAGAAAACAAACTTGCTTTTAGTAGTGGTTAAAAATCAAAGCACCGGGCTTCCCTAGTGGCTCAGTGGTCAAGAATCCTCCTGCCAGAGCAGGAGACACAGGTTCGATCCCTATGTCGAACACAAGTTCCGTATCCAGGAAGATCCCACATGCCGCAGAGCAAGGAAGCACATGAGGCACAGCTATCGAGCCTGTGCTCTAGAGCCCGAAAGCCACAGCTACTGAGCCCACGTCCCCCAACCATGAAACCTGTGTGTCCTAGAGCCTGTGCTGCTCAGCAAGGGAAGCCACTGCAATGGGAAGCCCGTGTACCACAACTGGAGAGTAGCCCCCGCTCTCTGCAACTCGAGAGAAGCCCGCACAGCAACAAAGACCCTGCACAGCCAAAAATCAATCAATAAATAAGTAAAATTAATAAAAGAAAAAAAAAACAACCCAAAGCACCATGACTACTCACAGACAGAGTGGGGAGGATGTTTCTAGTCTTCTGAGCACATGGGGTTTAACCACAGGATCACTTCCTATGGTCCAGTGTTGGGGAACCTGTTGGACCACAAACACCTCCTTTATTTCATGACCAAACATGTTTTTATATCTGACTTCATTCACTTTTTGCAGACATATTAATACATGCTTTTGGGTGACAGGGGGAAATAGTAAAAAAAAAAAATGTCGATGGGAAGAAGTTAATTAGGAAATTGCTTCTTCATGGGGTATAAGCAATAATTTTGTTAAGACTTTTTCTGCAAAATTAAAAAGACAGACATCTGGTTTCATGGTGGCTCTAATTTCCCAAATCTCTAAAGTGAAGCATAAATGGAATCAGGAAGCCTCATGGTCACGGAGATAAGGCTGTTGATCTTGAAGCAGAAGCAGCCGAGTAAAGGTCAGCCAGCAAGAAGGTGAGCAGGAAGTAAGGACCTAGACAGATGCTTGGAAGCTAATCATTTAGGGACAGTGTGACTGACCATTGTGATGTTTCTGAGTCCCCACATTATACCAGACACTGCCTTAATGCCCTGCTTGGTGGGGTCCCTAGATAACCTCTTTGGAAAGAGATCTAGCCTTATGGACGGCTTACAGAGACTTGTTGTTTAGTCACCAAGCTGTGTCCGACTCTGCGACTCCATAGACGGAAGCCTGCCAGGCTACTCTGTCCATGGGATTCTCCAGGCAAGAATACTGGAGTGGGTCGCCATTTCCTCCTCCAGGGGATCTTCCTGACCCAGCGATTGAACCCACGTGTCCTGCATTGGCAGGCAGATTCTTTACCACTGAGCCATCACTTTCAGGGTATTTTCCTTTGCTTTGTTTGGCTGATGCTCAGTATTCCACAGTTATAGATTCAATCTTTTATCTTGTGTGTGCATGTGCGTGTGCGTGTGCGTGTGTGTGCGTGTGTGTGTGTGTGTGTGTGTGTGTGTGTGTGTGTGTGTGTTTGCTAGGGCCTGCTTCTGCAGGCACCATACTGTGTAGCTTCTACAGGAAGACCAGAGTACTTCTTAAACCAGGGCAGGGCCTGGTCCTTCCATAGAGACCCATCTTAATGGCTTGGGCTGCCATAACAAATTACCTCAGACTGCGTGGGTTAAACAATATGGTTCAACCATATTGATTCTGGAGGCTAGAAGTCCGCAGTGGACTAAATGTTTGGGTTCCCTCCAAAACTCATAGGATGAAACTCCATTCGCAATATGAAGGTATTTGGAGATGGAGCCTTCGGAGGTAATCAAGTGATGAGAATGGAGTTCCTTTGTAAGTAGAAGCCAGAGAGCTAGCTAGCTGTCTCACTACCCTGTGAGGTTGCCGTGAGAAGTTTGCAGCCAACCCAGCCAAGGGCCCCCACCTGATCTTACTGGCACAGTGACCCCTGTTTCTGGCTGGTGAGATTAGAGAGCCTTCTCTGAGAAAGGGAATGCAGAAGTCAGAGCAGGCTTCCAGCAGGTGTGATGCTTTGCTTTCAGAGCATGAGAGCTGGGGGGCCCTGGGGCCTCAGTGGGGGTTCTCAGAGTCCACTGAGACTGGATGCCTGGGAGAGAGACATTGTCTCCTCACCTGCTCCTTCTTTGGTGCCACCTTCTGCCTGAAAACTTTTCTCCTGGCGGCTGGCAGGTACTCAGGCCGTCCCTACATGCCTTTCCTCCTGAATGCCTTGGGGGTGCTCGTCCCCTGGAGCATCACTTTTGCCCACCAGATCCACTGCTGGCTTTGGGCCCCAAGTGTGATTATTTTGTCACAACCTCTGTGGTCCTGCCCAGACCCAGCCCAGCCCTCCCTTTCTGTGCAGTCAGATGCAACTCTGCCCACCTGTTCCCAAGATGCATTTGTGGCATCTTGTCATTCCCTGATAGCTCTTCACTCAAATGCTGCAGAGTCCTCAACTCTTGTAGGTCTGGACCATTCCTGGGAACATTTAGAACCTGAGGAAGCAGAAAGAGAACACAAGGACATTGTCATCCTGAATCCTTTTTGGAAACCAGAGTCAATAAGATGATAAGTATACAATTAAAAAAAAATCAAGACACGGGAGGACACTTTCCCAGAGAGGAAACAGTACAGAAGCAAGGCTGGGTCTTTTAGGAGATGCATTTTGCCCTCTTCATTATTTTGTCAAACTCAGACCAGAGAACCCTTTATGTCAGGCTCTGGAGGAAATGTAAGGTGAGAGGCTCCATTTTCAAGTGGCAATAACAACAATAACATCAGTAGCAGCTGATATTTCTTGAGTACTTTGTGCCAGGCTCTAAGTACATTGTGTGTGGTCTCATTTAATCCTTACAACAATACCATGAGACACGTTTTGTTAATATTCCTTTTTTATCATATGAAGATGTGGTGATGTGGTGCTTAGCAGGTCACATGGCTTATCCGTGCATCTCACAGCTCGCCTCCAAACCTGGCTGCCCAGTTTGGGTGTTGCAGTGTGTACTGGGATGAAGAGTGTCCCCCACAATCCATGTCCACCTGGACCCTCACACTGTGACCTTACTTGCAAACAGGGTCTTTGCAGATGTAGTTAGTTAAGACGAGGTCATATTGAATTAGGGTGGGCCCTAAATCTAATGACTGGTGTCCTTGTAGGAGGCCGCATGACAACAGAGAGACGCACAGAGGAGGCACGGGAAGACCGAGACAGAGATGGGAGGGGTGCATCTCCAGGCCAAGGAAAGCCAGGGGTTGCTGACAACCACCGGAAGCTGCGAGATCTTAGAGCAGATTCTTCCTCAGAGTCTCAGGAAGGAACCAGCTATGCCAACAGCTTAGCTGCTAACGTCTAACCTCCACAACTGTGAGGTAATACGTTTTTGTTGTTCTAAGCCAACTGATTTGTGGTTCACTAGGAAAATAATACAATGGCTAAATGGTTAATTTCCCATATTATTTCCTAACTGTCTAAAAGATAATGGGTTTCCAGGTACTCTCCATCTTCCTTCATTTCAAAGTCGTGGATATGTTGATTTGACAAGGCTTAGTTTAACCTAGATTCATTTCCTCCCTTCCACGATGTCCTTAGTTTAGTTATGTAGCAGTGTGCCATCTAGTGGCAGTAAGTGAGAATGCATGTCATTTTTGGAAATGGCTTAAAGGTATTGACTTCCCAGGTGGCTCAATGGTAAAGAATCCGCCTGCCAATGAAGGAGATGCAGGAGACACAGGTTCGATCCCTGCGTTGGGAAGATCCCCTGGAGAAGGCAATGGCAACCTACTCCAGTATTCTTGCATGGGAAATCCCATGGACAGAGGAGCCTGGTGGACTACAGTCCCTGGCGTCACAAAGAGTAGGACATGACTGAGTGACTAAACTCGTGCACACACACATGATTTGAGTGACCTCTGGCCCCTGAAGAGAAGAAAATTCTGCAGTATAATCTTCCCTAAATATCTTTTGTAGTGACACGGGATCATTCAAATAATTTCCCCAAATTATATCTAGGTTTTAAAAGACAAGTAAAATTAAAATATTAATTTTAAGTCAGACTTTAGGCAGAATTGAACTTTTTTTTTTTTTGCATTATCTGTATAATTCAAAGTATATGAGGCAGTTGGCATTAAAAATACATGAATATTGTGGGCATATTTTGTAGTCTTATTGGGGGTTAAAGTCTACACAGTTCTCTTTTTCTTTTCGTATATAATTGGAACAAAGCTATCCGATGGACATTTTTTTCCCATTTGTAAAGATGAAGAAATTGAGCCAGATTAACTTGACCCCAAATAACACAATTAAAGAATAACATCTGCAAAACTCAGCCCAAGTCTGTCTAACATATTTTTTTTTTTTTTTTGCAGACTTAAACTTCTATCCATTGGTCTTGTCAGATAAAGCTGTTAATTTAAAAGGCTCAGAGTAATTCACGGCCACACTATTTGGTTATAAATTCCCAGTCTCTGAAGGAGCCTATATCCCACTAAAATATTGTTCCTATGGGAAAAAGTCAAATGAGTTTTTCACTTATTGGCAGAAAAATATTCCTATGAAAAGGAAAGATCATACAGTCTTATCTTCCTGGAAGAAAAAAAAATAAAAGTGATTGTTAAGCTCCAATAATAAAGTTCACTCCCTAAATACATTCTTAGAATAAAAATTTAGAGGAAAAGAATAGAAACAGTGAACAGAAACTTTTATGTTTGTGGCTTTGATTCAGTGGGTGACAGACTTTTATTCTTACTGGTTTATATGAATATATCGACTAGGTACATCTTTTGGGGAAGTATATCATTCAAAAAGGGTGGCCAGAGATCACATTTGAATGTTTCATTGATTAAAAAAATTACAAGGTGTGTTCTTAAGTTATTTTAGAATTTAGTATTTCTAGAAATTTCTGAATGAAATGAGTTGGGAAAAATTATTTTAGTGTTTAGAGCTCTTCCTTTTAGGACAAGTTAACATTTTACCCAAGTGTCATAAATATTCATACAAAATCGACATAAATCAGCCCAGTTAGAGGCCAGAACTATCAGCTTCCTCAAAACTCAGTGTTCTCTCCTAGAAATGTTAAGTTCCTTCAATTCCAAAAAAAAAAAACAATGTGCTTCAGAGGTTCTACGCCCATAAGCAAGGGGAATGAGCATTTTTAAAAGACACATCTGCTCTATCTGTACTAGACTTTTGAGGGAAGATTGGAGTCAGGACACTGGAGAGGGGATGGATATCTACTCATTAAAGTAGTAGAAATGATTCCCATTGACCTTGAACCCCAGGATCTGAACATGTTTCCTCGATTGTTTAAAAGTTAATTCCCTCTCCAGAAAGACATGATTGAATTTTATGATAGTGCTGAATCTGCTTGGCTGAAAAAAATTAAAAAACATTTTTCATTTTCTTGTGTGCTCTTGCCAGAAATATAAGGTAATCTGTTCTGTGCGGTGGGTATGCCTAACTTTAAATTATCTTTCAAGGTTTGGATGAAATGTATTTTATTAGCTACTTACTTTTTTTAAAGCAAGAAGTTGACTTCATTGTCAAAATTGGTAAGGTGATTCTGAAGTTCGTATGGGATCGTAAGGGACCTGGATTAGCCAAAACAATATTGGAAAAGAGCAGAGCTGGAGGACTCACATTTCCCAATTTCAAACTTACTACAAAACAATGGTAATCATGACAGGGTAGTACTGGAACAAGGTTAGATCCCTGGAATAGAACTGAAGAGTCTAGCCTGCACATCTGTGGTTAACTGAGTTTTGAGAAAGTCACCAAAACCATCCAATGTGGGCATAAAAGTCTTTTCAATAAATGGTTCTGTGACAACTGGAGAGCCACATGTAGAATAATGAAGTTGAACTCTCACATCACACCATACACACTATTAACTCAAAATGAGTCAAAGACCTAAATGTAAGGGCTAAACCTACAAAACTCTTAGTAGAAAACATAGGAGTAAACTTTTATAGCCTTGAACTTGGCAAAGACTTCATGGATACGATACTAAAAACAGAAGCAACTGAACAAAAAATAGATAAACAGTTCTTCATCAAAATTAAAACCAAATTGGCTTCAAAGGACACCGTCAAGAAAGTGAAAAGGCTTTCTCTCAGGATGAGAGGGAATCTTTGCAAATCACACATCTGATAAGACTCTAGTATCTAAAATAAACAGCTCTTAAAATTTAATAATAAAAAACAAATAACCTAATTAAAACTGGGCAATGGAGCTGAATAGACATTTCTTCAAGGAAGATGTATAAATGGCCAATAAGCATTTGAAGAGATGCTTGATGTCGTTAGTCCTTAGGGAAATGCAAATGAAAACCACCAAGAGACATCACTAAACCACCACTATCCACACTAGTATGGCTAGAATAAAAAATCAAATAATAACCAGTGTTGATGAGGATGTAGAGAAATCAGAACCCTCATTCACAGTGGGATGTAAAAGGGTGGAAATGTTCCTCAAATGACTGAATGTAGAGCTACGATGTGACTGAGAACTGCTTCTAGGTATAAATCCAGAATAAATGAAAACATGTCTACAGAAAAACTTGCACACAAATGTTTATTGCAGTAGTATTCTTAATAGCCAAAAGACGGAAAAAGTCCTAATGTCCATCAATTGATGAATGGCTAAGAAACAACGTGGAACATACCTGTATACAATGAAATATTATTTAGCCATAAGAAGGAATGCAGTAGTGACACATGCTGTGACTTGTATGAATGTTGAAAACACTATAAGTGAACAAAGCCAATTTTTAAGACACCACGTATTATATGACTCCATTCACATAGTGGAGAGTAGTAGAACAGAGAGTAGGTTACTGGTTGCCTAGAGCTGGGAGTGTACTGGAGAGGTAGGCGGTGATAGCTAAAGGGTTTTTGTAAGAGGTGAGAAAAATGTTCTAAAACTGAGTGTGGTGATGGTTGAACATATCTGTAAATATACTAAAAAGCACTCATTTTAAATGGGTGAGTCATATGCTGTGTGAAGTATCATCTCAAACCTGCTTTAAAAAGGCACACTGACATTAATAATCTTAGGAACTGAATCAGCTCTTTCTCTCAATGTATATATGTGTACAGATAAACATGCATGCACATATATATACACATATATGTATGCTTTATAAGATTTGGTGTTATTACAAGGAATGAAATGAAATGAAGTGAAAGTCGCTTAGTCGTGTCCGACTGTTTGCGACCCCATGGACTATACATGGAATTTTCTAGAGAATATTTGATAAAGAGTACTAACAGACTAGTTAGATTTAATCTGCAGAAATAGGATAATTTTGCCATACAAAAATAGAATGAAAGTGGATTATGCTACCTTCAACACCGTCTCTTTTGGATGATCCATGAACTATTTCTCAAAATTCCCCTGGGCTAGTCTTCCTGGCAGTACCTGTCACCTCACACCTGTGTGCCACTTCTGTGCTCTCCTCTGCCTCATCTATCGCTGCTTGGTTCATCTTACAAAATGCTGACTTCTTTCTCCTGCCCTGAGCATGTGTGCTCAGTCGTGTCCATCTCTTTTGCAACCCCATGGACTGTAGCCCCCCAGGCTCCTCTGTCTATGGGATTCTTCAGGCAAGAATACCGGAGTGGGTTGTTATTCCCTTCTCCAGGGGTTCTTCCCAACCCAGAGACTGAACTTGAGTCTCTTGCATCGCCTGCTTTGGCAGTCAAATTCTTTACCATTGAGCCAGCTGGGAATTCCCTTGCCTTGCCCTACCAGTGTATTTTTTCCTGTTACTTCTCCAGTTTTTGGAGAAGGGAATGGCAAATCCACTTCAGTATTCTTGCCTGGAGAATTCTATGGACAGAGGAGCCTGGTGGGCTACAGTCCATGGGGTTGGACACAACTGAACACTCCAGGTTTTCTCCTCCAGAGCACCATTTGGAGCCCAAATAAGACATTTAGAGGCCCCAGGACTAAGGAGATAATGGTGCCAGCCCCTCCACCCATCTCTTATCTGACATAATTCAAAATAAAGCTTCACTCATCTATAAGTGATACAAGTCACATCTATGTTGAAATGGAAATAGCCCCATTTTTTTTTTTTTTTTTTTTTTTTTTTTTTTTACAATTTTGTCTTGCAAAATGCTAGATCAACTTGGCAAAGTTTAATACTGGGTTGGCCAAAAAGTTTGTTCAGCTTTTCCCATTAAAAACCCAAAAGAAAAAATAAATAAATAAATAAAAAATAAAAACCCAAAAGAACTTATTGATCAGCCCAGTGTTTCTTCTATCTCGGGGCCTCTGCTGCGCTTGTATCCTAAGCCAGTGCTTAATTTGCTCCTTTGATCATGCACCTTGCCAAGCTGATTTTCCTCATTCATTCCCTCTCTCATTAATCTCCTCCTCCACCCTTGGCCTCATTCTACCCCTGACAAGCGCTCCTTCTGGTCCGCATAGTAAACCTGAAAAGACGTGAGCCATAAGCCCAATGCCAGCAGTTCTCTAAGGCCCAGCCCAAATCATGCCTCCTCTTAACCTGACTTAGGTGCTACCAGAATCAACATGAGTTTTCTGTTCATCAATAACTGAAAATTTGAAAAAACCAGGGAGCTGACTTTGTATAACAATTCAAGATTTCTTTTTAAATAGTTAATTTTAGAGAATTTATAATCTAAAGGACATAAACATTGGAAGTGCTATTTGGCTAAACCCAATAAAAAAAACCAAGAAAAATTTTCCTTTACAGCTCTCTGTGAGTGACTCGTGGTTTGATAGAGCAATCATTTTTAGACTGATAGTGTTTGGCAGAGCTTTCTGTAGGAAATATTCTTGACTCATATTCAATGAATAATTTTTACATTGAAATTCACATCTAAATTATCTGATGTTTCTATTTGCTCAGACATGTTAGCAAACATAAAAATGAAAAATATTGGCATATAATGGAAAGAATATTTTTAATCTGGCACTTTTACTAGAAACACATTATTGCTTTTTCAGACAGAAAAGTCAATTATTCTACATTAACAACAGAATCATTCAAATCATAAAGGATTTTTAAAAAGCATTTAAAAAGAATAAAAATGATTGACATATAGGACTCATTGCATTTACACTATATGTTCTAGCTTACAAATTGTCTGATTTTACAGAAAGGCCATTTTTCTTCCATCACTTCTTTCCACATACATAAGCTTTTGGTGAAAAGGGGACAGTTACCCACACTTAACAACGTTTTGACATGACATACCTGTTTTCCAATTCTTTGATTGGATTTTCAGTTTCTCCTACAGGCATGTTATATGGTGCCAGGAATTGATCAACAGTTGTGGCTGTGGGAAAAAAAAAAAGGGAAAATAAAACCTACTCTGTCATGGTGCTCGCTATAGTGAAAATAGTAGACACTGAATTATTTGTCAGTGGAGATGCCTGTTAACCCATTGCCACGTGCTGCAAGATCTGTAATCTACTTTAATATATTCTCTGCAGATAATGTAAAATGAGTATATGCCAGTTAACACAAGTTTTAAATCTAGGGGCAGAGATTTACCCCATGGAGAATCCACATATCAGGGGTAATCAGCTTCTAGACTACAGCAGTCTCATATTAAATGTGGCTACCGTAAGTGTTAGTGGTATTTTGAGAAAACCAAGTACTCTTGTTTTTTTTTTTTAATCTAATTATTCTTGGTAATTAGATAGTCCGTTAAAACTGAATGTCAGAACTATGCTATTGATAAAAATGGGGACCTGTTGACTATACAGTGTATGTTAGAAATGGGCTCTTTGTGAACTTTGAGGTGGTTAAGATAAGAGAACTGGTTATACCTCTGGCATGACCAAGTGTAAAAACCAGGGAAGGTCTATGGTCTATGTCCATAAGGAAGGCACCCCAGGCTCACTCCTCACATGATCCTCTGTTCATCGGTTTCCTAGGGTTCTGGTTGCTTGTGATGTCAAAACAAAACTAACAGAATACTGCCTCTGAAATGTTGTTGTGTCTGCCTTGAGAGAACTTGACAGGTAACTTTAAAGGGATCCAGCGAGCTAGAACCTCTCAGAGTTTACATAGTTTATCAGAGCCGTTTTGTGCTGCTTGCTAATGACTGTTTGCTCAATCCATGCCTACATGCACATTAGTCTTGCTTTTGTTATAACCTAAATAGCAAGTGTGGGGCATCCATTCACCCTCGTCTACCTCAAATTGCTCTACAGATTATTGCTATCTACCAAAAAGGAGAGCTGTGTTTGACCTTGTTGGCTAAGGTAGATAGTGTGTGTGCTCAGCTGCTTGATTGTGTTCGACTGTCTGCAGCCCCATAGACTGTAACCAGCTAGGCTGTCCATAGGATTCTCCAGGCAAGAATCCTGGAGCAGGCGGTCATTTCCTAATCCAGGGGATCTTCCCAACCCGAACCTGAGTCTCTTGCATCTCTTGCATTGGTAGGTGGATTCTTTACCACTAGCACAACCTGGGAAGCCCAAGGTAAGCAGTAACAGTATGGAAACCTGTCCTCACCAGACACATTAGCTGAGGGCATGTGTATCATTTTATCAGTCAAGGCTGCTGGTTTGCTAAGCTGGGTTGCATTTGGATATAACCTAATTAGATAGCTTGCTAGATGATGAAATTATGGAAAGAAGTATAGGTTGATGAGGGTTGGGAGAACAAGGCAGGGTAGCTGGCTCCTATGGGATCTTACAGACTATTGCAGGGATTTTTATCTTTTCCTCTGAGAGAAATAGGGAGCCATCACTGTGTTTTGAGTAGGAGAGTGATCTAATCTGATTTATATTAGGGCCATTTTGATTGCTGGATTGAAAAGTCTTGGAAGGCTGGGATGGAAGCAGGTTCACTAGTTAGGAGGCTCTGGCAAGAATCCAGAGAGAGTGGAGAGTTACTCAGACCGTGGGTATCAAAGCATGGTTATATCTTGATCTGTTTTATAGTTAGAACTTATTAGATTTGCTGGATTGAATTAGATGAGAGGTGTGTGAGAGGAAAAGGGCCAGTACTGACCTGGGCATTTGGCTGAACATCTGGAAAGTGGAATTTTCATCAGGTGTGGAACAGAAGACTGCATAGAGTAGGTTTGAAAAAAAAAAAAGTGAGAGTATCTTATAATTTATGAATTGCTATACAAATACAGAGTTTGGCATATTTATAAACTCTCCATAATTTAGCATGTGTTTAGTATAGAGGATTGCTTTTTGGCCAATTTACTCTTATGTCAGTTTCCTAGTTTCTGATGATCACACCATACACCACACAAGACATCTGCTTTCACTTGTCTGAGTATTTTCTGTCTCCCCCAGCTTCCCATTTTGCCTGGCCCCACACGGTGCCGAGGTAAGATTGTCTCAAAGATGCAATCACAGGGTTTGCACTTGTTGACTAGCGAGGAAGCCTGCCATCTGCTTGGCTCATGAAATCATTCAGAAAGCAAAATGAGGTTTCTGTTACGTTTGTCTCTTACAGTCATCAGTAACCTAAGATGTTTATTGAGATTGGGGTTCCTTGGATCTGATCTGCCAGGCTCTGATTCACTCTTTAGTTTTCTCTTTCTTGGAGGCTTCACAGCAAACCTACTGGTGCCAAAATGATACGTGATATGTTTCACATCTGTAAGGAGTAGTGACATGGGACGTGCATTCCGGTTACTAAGAAGGGGAGGGAAAAACAAACTTGAAAACACCATATTCTTGTTTACTTAAAAAAACAAATAGCATACTTTCCTTCCAGACATGATGTTATAATAGGGACTGGATTCAATCTTCAACGACAACAACAAAAATACCAGAAAATCAGATAAAATATGTGAAACAAAGACTCCCATGAATTAGCTAAGGGCAGTGCAGGACTGTGATATTTGAGACAAGAACAGTCAAATCAATAAAATGAGCTCCACAATCGGCTCAATGTACTGCCCAAAGGCAGTTTCCAGGTTGCAGAGCCCAGAGGTCTGGCTGAGTAGAGAAGATAGAAATTGGAATTTTGAGAGAGAAAGTGCCTAGAATTTGTGAGCGAGAAGACCAGAGAAGAGAGTGTGACCCGGAGAATTCCTGAGATGGGTCCTCTCCAGTGGTTGGCTGAGTCCTGACCTGCAGAATCTGAGAAGAAACTCCCCGAGGCTGGGGAAAGCCCATTGGCAGCAATAGGTCAACTATTTCCCAGAGCTCACGCTGGGCTAGAAATAGTTCATGGTCCCATCAGCCAGAGTGGGGAAGCCTTGTAAGACCTGGGCATTGAGTAGAGGGCAAAGAAGGGTGTTAGCACTAGACTAAAACTTTGAAAACAAGTTTCGGGAATTCCTTGGCAGTCCAGTGGTTAAGATTTTGCATATCCACTGCCAGGTTTGATCCCTGGTTGGGAAACTAAGATCCTGCAAGCCACATGGCGTGGCCAAAAATATATATATATAATAATAAATAAAATAAAGTTTAAGAAAACAAGTTTCACCAAGATGAGACTGTTCCTAAAATAATTTAATTGCATGCTGAAACTGAGTCCAATACTCCTTAAATCCGGTACCCAAACATGCAAAAATCACAGTATCCAGCATGCAATCCAAATTGGCAAGTGTGTTGGTTTCCCAGGGTTGCCATAACAAAGGAACACAAACTAGGCGGCTTACAGCAACAGAAATGGATTCCGTCACAGTCTTAGAGCCTAGAAGGATGAAACCAAGGGCTCTGCAGGACTGTCCTCCCTCTAGGACTCTGGGTGGGGTCCCCTTCTTGCCACTTCCTAGCTTCTGGTGGTGGCTGTCAACCCTTGGCATTCCTTGGCTTTTAACTGCAGAATACCAGCTTCTGCCTCTGTCTTGTGATGCTCTCTTTGTGTGTTTCTGCCCTGTCCTCTTTTAAGGACACCAGTCATATTAGATTAAGGGTCCACCCACGTCCAGTATGACCTTATCTTAAATAATTACACGCACAACCACCATATTTCTAAATAAGATCACACACTGAAGTACCAAGTGTTATGTGCTAAGCCTCTTCAGTCCTGTCCGACTCTTCACAGCCCTATAGACTGTAGGCTGCCAGGCTCCTCTGTCCATGTGAACTCTTCAGGCAAGAATATTGGAGTGGATTGCCATGCCTTCCTCCAAGAGATTTTCCCAACCCAGGGAAGATCCAACCCATGTCTCTTATGTCTCCTGCTTTGGGAAGCAGGTTCTTTACCACTAGTGCCATCTGGGAAGCTCACCAGAGGCTAGGACTTCAACTTATCTTATTGGGAACAAAATTCAACCCAAAATACCGATACTCAAAGAAGTAGGAAAATAAGACCTATAATCAGAAGAAAAATTCATGAGTAGACACAGAGTAGAAAGTGTTGAGGTAATGGAATTAGCAGACACAGGTGGTGGCCCCAGTGGTAAAGAACTAGCCTGCCAATGCAGGAGACGTGGGTTCAATCTTCGGATGGGGAAGATCTCCTGGAGGAGGAAATGTCAACCCACTGCAGTATTCTTGCCTGGGAAATCCCATGGACAGATGAGCCTGGTAAGATGCAATCCATGGGGTTGCAAAGAATTGGACATGACTGAAGCAACTGAGCATGCAGATGCTACCACAACTATAATAAAAATGCACCATATTCTCTATTTTGGGTAAAAACTACCCAATAAAACATTGCTGTGTGTTTTTTTGGTTATTTTTAAGATAATTCCACTAATCTCTGTAATAGCATAAAGAACATAGATAAATATTAGAAATCATAAAGTAACTCCTAAAAAAGATCTCCATGAAAGTGAGTGATGGATATTTTCAGAACTGCTGCTTCATCTCTAAAATGGGAATAATACGTCTGAGATAAGGTGCAATAATCAAATGAAATTTTTATAACTTACCTGGTACATAATCAACTCATAATAAATAGCAGCAGTTCTTGTTACTAAAGCCTGAGGCAATGATTAAAGCAATTATAGGTCAAATGATTACAGACCTATGATGGATGAGGCTGAACACAGTCAGTGTAATTATAATGGGTTTGATTCATTGCTCTTGGTAGGAACTTTACTAACTTGGACAAGTTGGGATAGGGAAAAAGTCAAATCTGACTGATGAGCCATCTTAATTACAGAATATTTTTGAAGAAATGGCTTTTGATTACTTTTAACTGTATGCAGTAATTAGAACCAGGCTACAAAGTTTTGCCTAGGATATATCCTTAAGGGACTGGTTTTAATGATTACATAAAAATGATCTTTCATTAGCATAACAAGTCTTTCAGCTGTTGTAAATGAGTTTATTTTCATAAACCAGTTTTCTTTAGCAGTAGAGTAAGTTCTGTTGGAATGATTTGTCCAGCAATGACCATGTGGCAATTCCTTCGTGGTTTCGGGTATCAGTCACAAGGCACGAGCTGAGGGTTCTAGCCTTGGGTGTTGACACATCTACATCCTGGGGAGCATTCCTGTGACTGCACAGCCTCTGGTGACACCCTTCTTTCCTGCTGTCCTCCCACTTGTGGTGGTGGTTGCGTTCTGAAATGAGTAATCTCTGGGTTATTTCTGCCTGCTACTTTTTGCTCTTTCAGTGTTCCAATAACCATATAACTAAGTCCTTGAATTAAATTCCCTCTTTTATTTTTAAAAAATTTTAAATTGGAGGATATTGTGTTAGTTTCTGCTGAACAACAAAGTGAATCAGTCTTTAGCAGACAAATATCCCCTCTCTCTTGAGCCTCCACCCTCCCCCTTCCCACTCCTCTCAATCATCACAGAGCGTTGAGCTGAGCTTCCTATGTTATACAACAGCTTCCCACAAGCTATCTATTTTAATCATAGTAGTATATATATGCCCGTGCTACTCTCTCAGTTCATCCCACCTTTATCTTCCCCTGGGGGCTTCCCTGGTGGCTCAGATGGTAAAGAATCTGCCTGCAATACAGGAGACTCAGGTTTGATCCCTGCGTTGGGAAGATACCCAGGAGAGGGGAACAGCTACCCACTCCAGTATTCTTGCCTGGAGAATTCCATGGGCAGAGGAGCCTGGCAGGCTATAGTCCATGGGGTTGTAAAGAGTCTGACATGACTGAGTGACTTTCACTCATTCACTCCCGTTTCCCCCTCTGTGTCCACATGTCTGTTCTCTACTCCTGCCCAGTAGTGGACATCCCCTCTGTTTTAAATACCTGGCATAACTATCCTCTTGACTAGACCCCAGCTGACACCATACACCAAGAGGAACAGCTGGAACTAACCAGAGAGATGCCAAAGATGGAGCAGAGGGTCAGTCACCAGAGAAAAGGTCTGGGATTATATGGGAGGCAGTCACTGGGGGTGGGTTTCTAAGGCACTTCAGCTGATGCCTTCTCTCTGGCAGGGTGCACTGTCATAACTGCATACCCTGCTGTCAAGCTACATGGACTTGTAGACGTCTCATCCTCTATTTAGGAAATGAATTTTCAATTTGCGGATTAGTCTAGCTGAATTCCAGGTTTCCTTTCAGGCCTATGTTTCTCTCAAACTAGCTGACAATTTTGCTCAGGGTTGGTTGGGAAAAGCTCTCCTATTTCTTTCCGTATGCTAAGTAAAGACAGGCTTAAGAAAGCAGAATGGCCCCATGGTGGGCACTGCCTCCTGGACAGGTAACAGAAACGTTCTGTACAGTCCCTGCCAGGTTCAGATAAGACGACATAACCAGGGGAGGCACCATGTGCCAGACTTGGCAAAGAGCACTGTCGCGTAGCAAGGAGCAGTCACAGGGCAGCGTGTTACATATGAATATGATTGTGCTTGAAAAGTGGTCATTCCAAAAGTGTGGCAGCAAAGGTGATAATCAGAGAAAGCTAATTAAGTTGCCTACAAAAGTAGGTGCTGGATTGGATTCCTGGGTGTAGTGTGATTAAAATGACTGTGTATTTGTCTTCCTGTATGTAAAATGTAATGCTTTTTTTGAACAAGTTTTCCAAGAAGGGATAGTCATTTGTTTACCTCTTTTCAAAGAACCAGCCTTCCTTTTAAGTGTGTTATTTTAAGTGGCAGCCAGGTTTTGCCACTTAACGTAATTAAAATGGGCAGAAGCATTTGTTCCTGCGAATTGCTGAGGACCTGCCTGTATAGTCTGATCACTCAACACCCCTATGCTGTGGACTTTGACCAGCAAGTGCAAAATGTACGGTCTGACTGCTTGCCCAAACAGCTTGCTGCCCTCTTCTCCATGGCTTCCTTACGTCATGTCACCTGGTACAGAGACTGGAGCAGTGTTTGCAAGTATGGAATATGCTGCCATCAGAGCCTGAATGCACTGCGCTTTCTATTTCAGGGTAGAAGGTAAGTTGCAGTCATTCTTTTACTTTGGAGAGGATTTATTGGCATGCCTAGCACCACTGGACGCCTAAGTGTTTCCTGATGTAGCCCCTTGAATCTTTGTAAGGCTTGTCTACCACCATCTGGGGCGCATGGGTCTTACCAAGGCCTCAAGTATGCTAAATTTCTCATTTATCCAGCCTAGTTGTTATGTGTGTGATGAATGAATGTGATTCTTTGTGGCAGATATAGATAGTCCAGATATTTTAGAATATATTATGATTAGAGGGAGTGTTAATATAGCGCTTGGGCAAATTGTAAATGTACAGTGCGGCCTGTTCATGTGAATGCAAATTTTTTCTCATCAATGAGAGACAATGAAAAACAATGCAAATTGTTTATGATTAGAATAGGAAAAAAAACACATACATGTGCCAAATGAGTAGTCACATACCATGTGACTACCTGAGGTTGTTTTCATCGGCTCTAGAAAAATATCATTTAGTGGCTGCAACTGGGGCAGTTAACTGGTTGAGTCTTTAAAGGTCCACTCTAAAACCCCTCTGCTATTTCTTTTTTTTTCAAACCAACTTTTTGTTGAAGAATAGTTGGTTTACAGTGTTGTATTAGTTTCAGATGTACAGCAGAGTCATTCAATTATACAGATATATTTTCAGATTCTTTTCCACTATAGGTTATTACAAGATGTTGAATGTAGTTCCCCCTGCCATACAGTAGGTCCTTGCTATTTATCTGCTTTATATATGGTTGTGTGTATCTGTTCATCCCAAGCTCCTAATGTATCCTTTACCACCCCTGGTGGTAACCATAAATTTGTTTTCTATGTCTATGAGTCTGTTGCTATTTTATAAATAGGTTCATTTGTATCATAATTTTAGAATACACATGTAAGTGATATTACATCATATTTATCTTTCTGACTTTACTTAATATGATAATTTTTAAATCCATCCAAGTTACTGCAAATAGCATTACTTCATTCTTTTTTATGGCTGAGTATTATTCCACTATATAAATGTATATACCACACCTTCTTTATCCATTCACCTGTTGATGGACATTTAGGTTGTTTCCATGTCTTGGCTGGAAATAGTGCTGCTGTGAACATTGAGGTGAAGGTATCTTTTTGAGTAGAGTTTGTGTTTTTCTGGATATATGAACAGGAGTGGGATTGATGGATCATATGGCAACTCTATTTTTAGCATTTTAAGGAACCTCCATACTGTTTTCCATAGTGGCTGCACCAATTTACATTTCTACCAACAATGTAGGGGGGGTTCTCTTTAGAACCCATCTGTTTTTTTTCTCCCCCATGGGTCAGGCTAGAGAATCAAATGAAGATCTAAATGGGGGGACCACCATCCCTGTATCCTTTAGATCCTTAAAGGTGACACTGATTCCTACCGTCGCCCACCTCTGAGATATGATAGTTTTTTAAATTTGGGGGTTGACAGTTCCAGAAGTTTCAATTTGACTTTCCCCACCATGAGATCCCTTATTTCACAGACTGAGGACCCAATGTGGGCATTGCAGCCACTGACTAAGGATGCTGATCTCAACCGTAAATTCACGAACAAGGTAAACACTCACTTGGACTCTGCTGATCACACCAAAACCCTGTCCCCCAAGGAGGAGAGCCGGGGTGACACTTCAGGTAACTGCACACCAATGTCAACATGGACAGTCGAACAGTCCTTTCTTTCTAACCTGGACAGAGGACCTAGCCTGAAAACAGTTGTCTACCGGGAAGTGCTTAACAAAAAACAAAAACACCTACATTGTAACAAATCAGGAATACACAGCAAAGTCCAAAGAATGGCTTTTACGGTGATGATGCAGGAACCCAAAGGAGAACATTGGCACTGAAGACCTTTATCCTAAGATCTTCTACTAAGACGGCATATTCCTGGAGAGACTACTTTAGGGGTTCATATGTAAACATAAATCTGCCAATAATCAGTAGAAATACATCATCATCTCTATTTCAGAAATAACATCCAAAAAGCATCTCAGACATTTCCATCAAAACTGACCAAATGGCTCATTTGGAACTTAATAATTTTGAATTGACAAGCACATGTCCAATGGAAAGAAGGCATCAGCTACAGTTTATTTTTATCCTTAAGTATGTATGGGCCTTGACAGTTTTAATAACTTTTTATCTAAGTTACAGAGCTTTGTGCTGTCTATTTGGCTCTCAGTTAAAATGATTCCCTGAAAAGGGAATATAAGCCAATGCTCAGTGTTCTAATTACTTTCCAGTAAAGTAGATTAGCAATATTATGCATCCCGTTGCTTTCTGTTCTATAACATAAACATTGATATGTTTCCTCAAGAGTGTGCTCACCACATATGGTGCTTTCTAAAAGACTGAAATAATGGCTCTCTTTTGGAAATGGCGTAATAGCATTTTCTAACCTTCATGTTGATAATTGCCTTTGGTTGATATATATATATTACCAGTGTTTGGATACATATGTGTATAGAAAACATGTTTTAAGGCCCATAAGCAGAACAGAAGGCCCACCTCTATTTCCAAATAGATTGCTTTCAAAACTCACAGGACTCCCAGCTCTGGCTTCAGCTGATAAAGGGCCCATCAGGAGCTGGTTCTGTTGCCCTTGGCTGTCTCCCACAGTGATGAGGGTGCTTTGTCTTGGAAGGGACATCAAAGGTCCTCTAGACAAGATGAACCCATTCCTGACATCAGGTTTATCAGATTCACCTGGGGAGCTTAAAAACACATACCTTTCATACTTATCTGCTTTGTAAATCAGAATATCTGGAAGGAGGTCTTGAGAAAACATCAGCCAGATCTGGGAACCACTGCTCTGGTCCAAGCACCTTCATGATTTTATTAAGTCTTCACATTTAGAGTCAGAAGTAAGGTATTGTTCTGTCACTAAGTCATGTCCAATTCCGTGTGACCCCATGTACTGCAGCATGCCAGGCTTCCGTGTCCTTCATTATCTCTCAGATTTGCTCAAATTCATGTCCATTGAGTCAGTGATGCAATCCAACCATCTTATCCTCTGTTGCCCCCTCTCCTCCTGCCCTCAATCTTTCCCAGCATAAGGATCTTTTTACAGTGAGTCGGCTTTTCACATCAGATGGCCAAACTATTAGAACTTCAGCTTCAGCATCAGTCCTTCCAATGAATATTCAGGACTAATTTCCTGTAGGATTGACTGGTTTGATCTCCTTGCTGTCCAAGGGACTCTCAAGAGTCTTCTCCAGCACAATTCAAAAGCATCAATTCTTCAGTGCTCAGCTTTCTTTATGGTCCAACTTTCACATCCATACATGACTACTGTAAAAACCATAGCTTTGGCTAGTCGGACCTTTGTCAGCAAAGTGATGTCTCTGGTTTTTAATGTGCTGTCTAGGTTTGTCAAAGCTTTTTTCCCAAGGACCAGGTGTCTTTTAATTTCATGGCTGCAGTCACCGTCCACAGTGATTTTGAAGCCCAGAAGTAAGCAGGTCTCTTTAAAATTTATTCTCTTTAACTTCCAGTTGTTGGACTATCTGTGAATGTCCCAGTGTAGATGGACCAGACCTATTTGTTTTAATCTGATGGTACATCACACATGTTTATCTCAGTATCCTTCCACAGAGCTCCCACTGTACCTGGTTATGAGCCATAGTGTAATATATTTGGGGTCAGATGAATGAATAAAGTTAGATTTCAGATTACTTTTTATTCAGACAAAGAGGGAAAAATAAATGTCATTCAGACGAAAACAGTTTTGTTATTAGACCTAAACATTGGTTAGATCAGAACAAAACCTGTTGTAATCCAAGTGTTCATCACTACAATATGACTTACCCATATAGTAGAATGCTGCTCAGTAATGAGCAGGAACAAAGTACTGAACCATGCTACAACAGAGATGATCCTTAAACATATTTTGCTTACATGACAGAAACCAGACACAAAAGATTCATATTGTATGATTCAATTTGTGTGAAATTTCCAGAAATAAGCAAATCTGTAGAGACATGGAAGATCAATGGTTGCCTAGGGCTGGAGGTGGACAGAGGGATTCACCTTAGATGGGCATAGAGAAATCTTGGGGATGATGGAAATATTCTAAAACTTGATGTTGGTGATGGTTGCATGAGTCTATTAATATATTAAAAATTGAGTTATTAAAAAAACATTTGTAAATCACTGAGGAGCATAAACTGGGTTCCTCATCCATTTGTGGGAATAAAGCTCTTCATTACCATCTGTTGGAATCAGTGTTGCATTAAACCCAAACAAGCATAATTTACCCAAAGCTTCTCCCTTAAAATAGCTTATATGGCTAATGTTGCTGGAATTTGGGTTCACCTTAGTGTGTGTGCGTACTACGTTGCCTCAGTCATGTCTGACTGTTTGCAATCCTATAGACTGTAGCTCACCAGGCTTCTCTGTCCATTGGATTCTCCAGGCAAGAATATTGGAGTGGGTTGCCATACCCTCCTCCAGGGAATTAGACCCCAGACTAAAATCCAGAAGCCAGCATGAGGCAGTGTGGGTGTGGGGTGGCAGGGGAAGAGGAGGCCTGGATTCCAGCTGGGTCTGGCCCTCTCTGAACTGGTTCAAGCTTAGCTGTGTGGCCTTTCTGGCCTTAACTTATGCGTGTAAAATGAAAACTTCCTTAGTGAATGATTCTGATCCTTAAACTCAAAGAGAAACACTCCCTTCTGCAGTTTCTGATGGAGAGCAGAGTTTGGAGGGAAGCAGGCTCAGTGTTGCAGGATTGAGCGCATGTGTGTGTGTGTACACTTGCACACCTATGAGAAGCCCTGTGTACACTCGCACACCTATAAGAGGCCTTATGTGATGGTGGAGATCCAAGGAGAGCAGAGATGCTCAAAGACTACTACGTCCCATTTCTATGACTAAGTGTTTGAAACCATCTAGAAAGTGAAAGTCGCTCAGTCGTGTCCAACTCTTTGCGACCCCATGGCCTATACAGTCCATGAAATTCTCCAGGTCAGAATGCTGGAGTGGGTAGCCTTTCCCTTCTCCAGGGGATCTTCCCAACCCAGGGATCAAATCCAGGTCTCCTGCATTGCGGGTGGATTCTTTACCAACTGAGCTATCAGGGGAGCCACACTAATCAGGGCCACACTAATCACACAGCAAATCCAAAGTGACAGCAGCAAGGGGGCTAAAGAACGGTTGTGTGCTAGACAACATTATCTAAACATGTGCACACGGCCTCACCTATAATCATTTACATACATAAAATCATTTATAAATATCATCTCATGAGATCCTCTCATTTCTGTAGGCTTTATTATTTCCATTCTACAGTAAGGAAGGGAGGAATTTAGATTAAATGACTCTTGGATAGTCCTAGTCTTTCTGGAGGGCAGAGTTTGAAAGCTTGGAGGGCGAGGTGGGCATGGACACAGATGCAGGTTACACACAGGGGACCATGCAGGAGGGAGTGGTGTCAATACGAGAACAGAAGAGGCCTGCTGGCTGGTTCTCTGCGTGGTTTGGGTCCTTTCGGGTTTCTGTTGTTGTTGATGTCAGGTTGTAATGTGGGGATTCCCTGGTCAGTCAGTCAGTTCAGTCGCTCAGTCGTGTCCGACTCTTGCACTCAATATGCCAGCAAATAGATTCCCTGGTGGCTCAGTGGTAAAGAATCTGCCTGCCAAGCAGAAGACACAGTTTCAGTCCCTGGGTTGGGAAGAGCCCCTGGAGGAGGAAATGGCAACCCACTCCAGTATTCTTGCCTGGAGAATTTCATGGACACAGAAGCCTGGTGGGCTACAGTCCATGGGGTCACAAAGAGTCGGACCTGACTTAGCTACTAAACAACAAAAGTGGGGCTGTGTCCTTGAAGGACTGTGGCCCCACGTCTGTTCCATCCTATCTCATGCTGACAACAGGAGACTATTAGGAATGTTGGGGAAAAACAGTCCATTCTATTCCCTGTTTTAAGAAGGATGAGTCTTTTCCTGCTTTCTCAACATAATGAAATGTGATGATTCAAACCAAGTGAGCCTGAGCTCAAAGCTTTGAATTTGCTGGAAGTGTTGCTTCCTCCCTGGGCTGGTCATCACGAAAGCAACTCTTCTTCTCTGCACTATAGCTGTCACTTGGCCAATAGAAGGGCCATGCTTACTTGGAGCCCTAAGCACCTACGAGTCTTGGTGTAGATGTGTTTCACCTACATGATACCCTTGCCCCTGGGCCTGCCCCAAGTTACACATTGAAAGGGGGACCTACAGCAGATATTTGCTGCCCCTGCCTTGAGCCCTTTGCCTGTCTTTTTGGAGCATTTTGTCTTTCTCTTCGATGTCCTGTTCTTTGTGCTTTTTTTGTTTGTTTTTTCCCTTATGTCTACCTCCCTCTTGACTTCTGATCAACCCCTAGCTATGACTTAGTTCTGAAGGGTGATAGGCACACACACATACACACACACACAAGGAACCTGTTGGAAGAGGAGAGGCTGGTGCAGAGGAGAATGGGGTAAGAATGAGCCGAGGAAAGATTTTGAGCTGAGTTGGTGTTTAAGACCTTGGGCCACCTTCTCCCTGAAGTCATCTGTGACAATGGCACCACCGCCTCCTCACAACCCCCTTCATTTGCACCTTTCACAGGAGCCTCTTGTCACATCTGCCTCACTTTACAGTTACTTACATGCAGATGTGAGTGTCTTTTCTAGATGTGCAGTTGGCCTGGGGGAATTTTCCATTTTCAAAAAAAGGTTAGTTCATTGCCGGAGTCCTGCCCCAGCTGATCAGGGTTCCCTTAGGATGGACGGCGTCGGCGACGCGAATGAGAAGACACAGCGAGTCTCGGTGTTTCCAAGTGTCTCCTGACTTTATTGTTTTTAAGACAGCTTTTATATTTTTAGTGGTCCATAGAAACAAATGGAAGAGATTTATTATAGTAAACATCAAAAAGACAGATATCTTTAAGGTGGGCACTGAGGCAGCCTCCCGAGAATCCCTGAGGGCTGAGAAGCCTTGCTCAAATCAGTCCTCTTTCTCATAACTCTGTCATGGGTGGGATCTCGTGAGCTGGCTCCTGGCAGTTCATCTTTACATTCTATACATCACAATAACTTAACTTCTAAAGGGATCATAGTAGTGTTTGTAGAACTGACAGATGTAGTAGATGTGAGATGGTTTTCAGCCCGAGGTTCATATGTCATGAAGAGCCCTCCTCCCAGTCTAAAGGGAAATAAAAGACTGTGTGTGGACTTGCTGCTGGGACCTTCCTGGGGCAGAGATGTGCCAACAGCATCTCCATCAGGAGTGAGCCGACCTCAGGGAAGCAATGGATGACAAATCTAGTAAGTGAGTAAGGTATAATTACAGATGAGTACATACAGTAGATGTTCATTTATTCATTTGAGGCATCCAAGTAGAATTTTCTCAATACAGCTAAAACCACAGTAGTTCAACCAAAGGATAAACTGAAAGTCTGTAAATGACTGATATTGATAAAATTGCTGAATATGTGCCAACATTAAAAGTCATGTTCCCAGCTTCATTGTGTAGCATTTAACCCTTCAGCCCATCTGTACTAGGTCACATATTTGGTTCTTCCTGTCAGTTCTGTGGACATTCTCCCTGTGGCATGTACACTAGGTAACAGAGATAGGCTGCAGTGAAGTGAGAAAGGTGGGGGACCATCCAGCTAACCCTGATGTCTTTAACATTGTGATACCATTCTCTACTCTGAGTCTTTGCAATTCAAACTGAATTGAAGCTAAAGAACTGGACCTGTTAATAAAGGAGATATTGGACATGTTGGCCTAGGAAAATAAAAACAACTCATTTAGGAATGTGCTTGGAATATTCTGCAATTAAAAACTGCTAGAAAAAAGGCTAGCATCTCATGTTTGGGTCCTCTGTTTTCAAGTGCAATCCCAAGAGTGAGCTGAGACTTTGCAGTTTGCTCACTAGAGGGAGTTAGATACTAAAGAGCTGCCTTCTCAAGACACATTGCACTGAATCTAACGCAGGAAATCCGACCAAGACTTTGGGAGACTAGATGCCAGATTCCCTGTGGCAGAGCCATCTTTTCATAGATTAAAAAAAAAAAATCTTTCCCAGTATGGTGAATAAACCACAGAACGTTTTCAACTGTTTTTCTAATTTAAACATAAATGCTCAAGGTAGAAAAATAGAAAAACTAATAGAAATACCTCAAAATACAAAGAACATTTTAGTTTACCTATAACGTTCATATCTAGAACTAAACACAATTAATAACAGGTTTAGCCATATGGACTTGCTGGGAGCTGAATATTCTTTTTGAATTTTATTTATTTATTTGTTCTTGGCTGTGCTGGGTCTTCGTTGCTGCATGGGCCTTTCCCTGGTTGCAGGGAGCTACTCTCCAGTTGCAATGCGTGGGGTTCCCGTTGTGGTGGCTTCCCTTGTTGCAGAGCACGGGCCCTATGGCTTCAGTGGTTGCGGCTCCCAGGCTCTAGAGCACAGGCTTAGTAGTTGTGCGGCATGGGCTTAGTTGCTCCGCAGCATGTCAGATCTTCCTGGATCAGGGATCAAAATGTGTGTTGCCAGGCAGATTCTTTACCATTGAGCCACCAGGGAAGCCCAGCTGAATGTTATTGAGCAAAAAAAAAAAAAAAAAAAAACCCTACAATTTCCTATGGTTTACTGTAATATCTGTGCTTATTTTTCTATACGTATAGTGATAATAATTTGGTTTTCACTTGATATTATACAGAGACTGTGTATTAACGTTCATGTATGAATATATTACTTACTGGTTTATGTTTAGGCTTTGCGTTTTGTGTGGATTAAAGTTATTCTCAATGTTTTGAGAGAGAATTTTCAAGGAAATAAATTCTCTGTCAAAATTTTATCTGAAATCACCATCTTCTCAAGTGTAATTTTTTTTAGCTGCTTAAGAGCAATACAAAAGCAACAATCAGTTGGTATCAGTAGAGTGATGAAGTGTGTGATGTATCAGCCACTCAGTCGTGTCCAACTCTTTGCAACCCCATGGACTGTAGCCGGCCAGGAATTCCTCTGTCCATGGAATTCTCCAGGCAAGAATGCTGAAGTGGGTTGCCATTTCCTTCTCCAAGGTATCTTTCTGACCCAGGTATTGAACCTGGGTCTCCTGCATTATGAGGAGATTCTTTACCGTCTGAGCCACCAGGGAAGCCCCTAATAGACTAATAACTCATGTTAACTGCTATGTGGGACAGAGAATAAAGAGTGATGGTTCTTGATTTCAAGGAGTTTGTAATCTAGTTAGGGCAATGAGACCCTCTTGTGTTGCAGAACGAATGAAAATACAAGAGATACCAGTGGAACATGGTCTAACACCTGGATACAGACTCTTAAGTCAAAGAAGAGAGGAATCGGAGTTAGTCAAAATTTTCCAATAAGCTTCCTGGAAAAAGCAGAATTTAGAATCCAGGGATCGTACCTAACTTTCTCACTAATATGTCTGTCCCCAGGGTCCAGGGAAAGGCCTGGAATGTAGTTTGTTTTTTTTAAAATGTCAGTGCCTCTGCTTTGTGTATATGGAAATAGTGCTACTGGCCTGTGGACATTGTGCCACTGGACAATGTGCCATTGAAGATAATTTCCAATAGAGCCAGGAGGCCAGTCTCTCCTTTATGGGGTTTTCCTAACATCTTTCATTGGAGGGTAGTTAGGTTCTGGAATACTGTCTAAGGCCACAGGTTAGAGTGAAGGACATTGATTCTTGTTGCAGTTGAACTTTTAACCTGGGCTTCATAAGCATGGAAGAAGCCAAAGTGCCATACATCATATATAAAATTTGCTCAGCAAAAGTGTATCGTGTCTGGAAACGAGGATGAAATTATGTGAAATATGAGAACTTATATATATATATATATATATATATTTTTTTTTTTTTTTTCCATGTAAAACCCATAATAGCAAAAGCAAAAAATAGTAAAAAAACTTTTAGAGGTTGGGAAGATATATGGTTATGGATTTTTTTCCTCTGTATTTTCTTTAAAATTCTTAACACAAAATCCCATTCTGAATAAAGTGGGAAAGCTAGAATTAAAATTACAAAGCAGGCTTAGCCAGACATTCAAAATGCCTTACAGATTTTGAAGCTATATTCTGGTTTTAATTTTTCATGCTATAAGACTGGTGCTGGCTTTGAGCCATGCATCCTCTCGAGCTGGAAGCCTCTTGCCAGACAGAACATCGCTGGCAGTTATTAGAGCCGCTGATTCCATCAATACATATGGGTCTCATGGACTCAATTCTCTTCCATGGGCCTGGAGCCTAGGTAAAGAACTAACATTAGATGGATTTAAAATTTTGTGACTTGGTAACCACATTACCTAGCTTTAAGAGCCATACAAAACACGTAACCACATTTATCTGAGATACAAAATCTAGCTACAGTTTCCTGTATTGTTCACAAAATACCAAAGTAGCTTAAACATTAGCCACCACATTAGGAACCACAGTCTCCTGCTGGATTAAATGTTAATTGCAGTGACATAGAAAACAAGACCACATTGAAACTTCCTGAAATGTCAATAGAGCTATTGTTGCAGAAAGAACACTGCTTTGAGAGTTGGATTCTTAGGTGGCAGTGGCTTTGATTAGCTCTGTGTTCTTTGATGAGTTGTTTCTCATTTCTGGCCTCATTTTCCTTATCTGTAAAATGGCTAGATTTTACTAGATGATCTAAGATCCTTTCTTACTCTGAATCTATATGCTTCACATGTAATAGTTCAATGTATTTTAGGTACCTATATATATGTGTATATATATGCTGCTGCTGCTAAGTCGCTTCAGTCGTGTCCGACTCTGTGCGACCCCATAGACGGCAGCCCAACAGGCTCCCCCATCCCTTCTCCAGGCAAGAATACTGGAGTGGGTTGCCATTTCCTTCTCCAGTGTGTGTGTGTGTATGTGTGTATATATATATATATTTATATGATTCTGAAACTATGTGTATTAGTCTTGAAAAAAGAGTAAGTTTATGGGTGAGAAAAAAATGCACAATATATATTTCATCAACATCTCCACCCCAAAATTGTGCTACTGAAAATTGATTGGATTTCTAGTATTTTGTTCCTGTGACTTAAAAATAATTAATGATTTCATGGTTTTCAGGTTGATTTTAGTGAATGCAACTGAGAGCATCATGTAAATATCTTGTCTGTTTTTTAGCTTGTTAATTTGAAAATAATCTGAGTGAATTTTGGGGGGATATTGGTGTGAGCCATTTTAGATTTGAGATGCAGTGAAGACTGAGAAATAGGAAATAGAGAGTTACATTTTACTTTTTATTTGGGTTAGGTGTTTGGAAACAGGACTTTCTAAGCGGCCAAAACACCATCACTGGGAAAATAAAATGCTATTGCTAAGCCAAGGTCCCTGTGCATTCGTATTACTTACAAGTGTGTGATTTTCATTTTGGCCCGAGTTAAACAATAGCCTGTGGATATCTGTTCAATAAAGTTGTGTCACATTTCTCTGACCAGGAGTTATGGCTAGACTAAATTTTCTTAACTAAAGGATCATGCTGTGTTTGGTATGTGCATATGCGTGAGGGAGAAAAATCTCAATAAACACTTAACATCAGACTTCAGCCGTTATCAATTATCTCAGAATTACATCTACTGCAGTTCTTCCCAAACTTACACTCTAGCATTTATTTATTTTGGTTCTGCTGAGTTTTCTTCTTTGGATTTTACCTGAGTAGACAAGCATGAAATGCGTTTCTCATTGCATTTCACTAATGTCAGGAATTCTTGCAGCTCAATATCACAGATTAGTAACAGTCCCCACTCTCGGGACCAGCAGTGGATGCTCCCTGCAAAGCCTGGGAACCCTTTGTTCCACCAGCTGCCCGAGTATCGCATGCAGCTAGTTCACAGCTGAGTCCTTCCCTAGGCATCACTCTTGGCCAGAGGGGGTGAGCTTGTCCCCGGTGCCATCTCCTCCCTGGGCTCCATGTCCAAAAACCAGTCAGTGGGGAGAAATGACAGCCTAGCTCCCTTGCCTCAAGCTTGCACAGCTCTGAAGGATCATCCCACCTCTCAGTTTCCTACCGGCCCTGGAGCGGATGGGGCTATAATCACAGCTGCATCACAATTCAACTTTCCCCTCTACCCAGTCCCACATTCCTCTCTACCTCCTGGTGTTCTGCCCCCCAATAAGCCTCCTGCATGCTAATTCTAGCCTCAGCATCTGTTTCCCTGAAACTGATCAAAGACATGGACCTTTTACCATTTAATGGCATGAATTTTGCATGTCCACACTGAATCTTAATAAAGTGAACTCTTCTGGAAAAGTTAATATTCACTGTCTGGAATTTTAACACATTAAATTCAGTGTTTGTGGTTTTCAGTCCAGTGTCTAGTTGTTTAGTCGCTAGGTTGTGTCCGACTCTTTTGTGACCCCATGGACTGGAGCCCACCAGGCTCCTCTGTCCATGGGTTTTCCCAGGCAAGAATACTGGAGTGGGTTGCCATTCCCTTCTCCAGGGGATCTTCCCAACCCAGGGATCGAACCCGAGTTTCCTGCACTGATTAGTAGCTTTTTGGAAAAAAATGTGATTTTTTTATGGTTCTGAAGTAAAAATTACTCCTTTTTGCTTATTGCAAGTATCCTTAAAACCTCATTTCCTCTCTTGAGGGAATATTGAAGCAGTCTTCAAAAAATTGCAAGATACTGCTCAATGTGATAATCCCTGCTTCTTTTTGTAGTGTTGCTATATGATTTATCCACTAGCCTTTTTCATCTTCATTAGAAGAAGAAATTAAAATGAGTCATATTAGTTTCATAAGAAAAATGTAGCTGAACCACACACATAACTGTTTTTTTCTATGACTAATTATTTTTTCATGGTTGTGACTCAAATCACAAC
Organism: Okapia johnstoni; assembly: GCA_024291935.2. NCBI lineage: Eukaryota > Metazoa > Chordata > Mammalia > Artiodactyla > Giraffidae > Okapia > Okapia johnstoni. The sequence continues at coordinate 39,030,742 of CM044323.1, forward strand.
CATGAAAAACAATGAAAATTTTACAGAGACAGCCTAACTCTTGCTAATTATTACCAGTCCACATGCCTATACCTTGTGCTTTGTATGAAAAGACAATTTTTGGAAATATTTAGGAATTTTTTTGGGGGGGTCATAATTGATCTAGAAACTTTTTCCCACCTTTTAACAAAGCCAAAAGAAATAATCAACTGAGATTCTTGATTTGTGCCTCTTAGAGAAAATGTTGGGTTTTTAGTAGTAGTATCTCTTGCTAGTTTTAGAAATTAGCAAACAAAGCAAAGTAGATTTTATATACAAGTGATGCCTAGAAATTTTGATTGATGTACATTTTTTTTTTAATTGAGCTTCATGAGCTGTTTGTTTATTTTGGAGATTAATCTTTTTTCTTTTCCTTTTAAAAAATTTAATTTAGTTATTTTTAATTGAAGGATAATTGCTTTATAGTATTGTGTTGGTTTCTATCAAACATCACCATGAATCAGCCATAGGTATACCTATGTCCCCTCCTTCCTGAATCTCTGTCTCACCTCCCTCCCCATCCCACCCTTCCAGATTGTTACAGAGGACTAGTTTGAGTTCCCTGAGTCATGCTGATTGATGTACATTAATAAACATGACATACAGAAATTTTATTTCTCTGGTAAATAGAGGAATTCATAATTTTGTAATATCTTTTGTGAAACAATATTATGGCTCTCCAGTACTAAAATCAAGGTACATTTGAAAATTTATTTTAGGCTAAAGCTCTCCAAATTTTTGTGCATGGAATGTAATACTTGACATTTTAAAATCTGGCTTGTTCCAAGCCCAGCATGTTCATAGCCCAATGCAGTATGCATACTGGATGCTCTCCTTTATCAGATGCCAGCTATCTGAGTGGATTGATATTGAGAGGGTCATGGAGCTGTTCAAGCTGGGGCAAAGAAACACTGAATCATTAGCATCTACTGTGAAGGCTATTTCCAGCGAGCGCCTGCCCTCTGCCAACATGGAGCTAGTGGCAGAGAGCTAGCCATGTCCATCATGGCTATGGACATGGTAAAATAGAGACAGTAAGACACATGCTATTTATAGAGTTTAGAGAATAGTCTTGTTTAAACAAGTTACACAACTTGTCTGGAAGCTCATTCTCTTCCATCCTTGTTTTTCTACTTAAGTGTCAAGGTAAAGAAGATTCTGAGTAGACATTTCAAAAATGATTTCTGATTGGTCAAACCTTTTCTCGGGCTAATTCTGGCTCTTCCAAATTTTACTTCTGTCTCTCAAAGCCAAGGAAGAAAAAACAAACATAGTAACAGATTGCACTAATGCTGACATTTAAGGGACTAAAATGACCTTTGAAACATCTAAGCACTAATATAATGTATAAATGGAGATTTGTGTAATATCTGTCAGACTTACGAAGTATTATCAAGTCATTATTAACATTTGGAGTAGGAGTTGTGGTCTGCGTCAATTCTCTTGATGAAATCTGATGTTTCTAAATTGACTTGGTCATCATTAGGTAAGGTAGTGTCTTTTACCTTTTTTGCTTTAGAAAAGGTTTGGGGCCCCCAAAAGAGAGAGTTAATGCTTACAATCATTTAAATAAATTTGGGAAATTCTTGGTTACATTGGTTTCTTTACTGAGAACTTCTTATAGAGTCTTTTATATGAAAATGTTTTATGAGTCTTCAAGAAAGTGATGACATATGTAGTACTTTTCTAAGTTGTTTGATCATAAAATCTTTTTCATGTGTATACCATTCATTCATATGTATAAGAGGCATTTCTGGATTAGTTTCAGAAATGCTGACCTATGGTTTTATTTTTGATTATTTTTTTAAAGCTTTTCTAGCTTTGTAAAATGAATTTGGAAGCTTTATTTTTTTTTCCTCCAATGCTTTGAAAGTCACTAAAATAATGCAAATAATTTATACCTCTTTCAGTTTCTTTTCTGGTAAGATGGGCCAGATAACAAAAGTCACCTGCCAGGGGTGGCTTCTCCAACCTAATAGATCCCATATTTGAGGATCAATGAGATTTATTAAGCAACACAAGTTTCTTTTCTTTTTTTTCTTTTTTGAAAACAACTACCTTGAGCAACAAAGTTGTTTTTCATTACCTAACTGACAAAAAAACAATTCAGAGGATGCAAGGAGATGAAATATTTATGACAGTGTGAGTGCACTGGGCTTTTGGACACCGCCCTTGTTCCTCATGGAGGGGTGCTGCCCTCTGGCCTCAGCTGTCCATGTGAAAGCAGGGCTCTGTTAGGCTGGAGAAGCCACCCCTGGGAGCTGACTGTCTGATACCATCTCTGGTATTGGGGGAGTATAGGTGGGTTCTCAGCAGTTTATACTAAAAAAGTGCATTTCTATTTTATTTACACCATGTTACTTAGACCCATCTTCTGGGTTCCAGATTTACATTTTTTTGAGTGCCACTGAGGTCTCGCTTTTTAATACACTCTCAGGGTTTGTCATAGCTTTCATTCCAAGGAGCAAGCGTCTTTTAATTTCATGGCTGCAGTCACCATCTGCAGTGATTTTGGAGCCCAAGAAAATAAAGTCTCTCACTGTTTCCATTGTTTCCCCTTCTATTTGCCATGAAGTGATAGGACCGGATGTCATGATCTTTGTCTTTTGAATGTTGAGTTTTAAGCGAGCATTTTTACTCTCCTCTTTCACCTACATCAAGAATCTCTTTAGTTCCTCTTCACTTTCTATCATAAGGATGGTGTCATCTGCATATCTGAGGTTACTGATATTTCTCCCAGCAATCTTGATTCCAGCTTGTGCTTCATTCAGCCTGGCATTTCGCATGTACTCTGTATACAAGTTAAATAAGCAGGGTGACAATATACAGCCTTGACGTACTCCTTTCCCAGTTTGAACCAGTTCGTTGTTCCATGTCTGGTTCTAACTGTTGTTTCTTGACCTGCATATAGGTTTCACAGGAGGCAGGTAAGGTAGTCTGGTATTCCCATCTCTTTAAGAATTTTCCACAGTTTGTTGTGATCCACACAGTTCAAAGGCTTTAGCATAATATGAAGCAGAAGTAGATGTTTTTATGGAACTCCCTTGCTTTTTCAATGATCCAATGGATGTTGGCAATCTGATCTTTGGTTCCTCTGCCTTTTTCTAAAGTCAGCTTGAACATCTGGAAGTTCATGGTTCAAGTACTGTCAAAGCCTGGCTTGGAGAGTTTTGAGCATTAAGTTGATAGTGCGTGAGATGAGTGCAATTGTGTGGTTGTTTGAACATTCTTTGGCATTGCCTTTCTTTGAGTTTGGAATGAAAACTGACCTTTTCCTGTCCTGTGGCCACTGCTGAGTTTTCCAAATTTGCTGGCATAGTAAGTACAGCACTTTAACAACATCATTTTTTAGGATTTGAAATAGCTTAGCTGGAATTCTGGGTTTCCGTGGCAGCTCAGCTGGTAAAGAATCTGCCTGCAGTGCAGGAGACCCTGGTTCAATTCCTGGGTCAGGAGGATCCCCCGAAGAAGGGATAGGCTACCCACTCAAGTATTCTTGGGTTCCCTGGTGGCTTAGATGGTAAAGAATCGTCTGCAATGTGGGAGACCTGGGTTCGATCCCTGGATTGAAAAGATATCCTGGAGGAGGGCATGGCAACCCACTCCAGTATTCTTGCCTAGAGAATCTCCACAGACAGAGGAGCTTGGTGGGCTACAGTCCACGGGGTTGCAAAGAATCGGACATGACTGAGTGACTAAGCACATAGCATAGCTGGAATTCTATCATATCCACTAGCTTTGTTTGTAGTGATGCTTCCCTAGGTCCACTTGACTTTGCACTCCAAGATATCTGGCTCTAAGTGAGTGATCACACCATCATGGTTATGTGGGTCATAATGATCTCTTTTGTATAGTTCTGTGTATTCTTGCCACCTCTTCTTTATATCTTCTGTTTTTGTTAGGTCAATACTGTTCCTGTCCATTATTGTGCCCATCTTTGCAAGAAATGTTCCCTTGGTATCTCTAATTTTCTTGAGATCTGAAGTCTTTCCCATTCTATTGTTTTCCTCTATTTCTTTGCATTGATCACTGAGGAAGGCTTTCTTATCTCTCCTTGCTATTCTTTGGAACTCTGCATTCAGATGGGTATATCTTTCCTGTTCTCCTTTGTCTTTAACTTCTCCTCTTTTCTCAGCCATGTAAGGCCTCCTCAGACAGTCATTTTGCCTTTTTGCATTTCTTTTTTCTTGGGGATGATTTTGATCACCACCTCTTGTACAGTGTTAAAACCTCCATCCATAGTTCTTCCGGCACTCTATCAGATCTAATCCCTTGAATCTATTTGTCACTTGCACTGTATAATTGTAAGGGACTTGATTTCAGTCTTACCTAAATGACCTAGTGGTTTTCTCTACTTCAGTTTAAGTCTGAATTTTGCAATAAGCAGTTCATGATCTGAGCCACAGTCTGCTCCCGGTCTTGTTTTTGCTGACTGTATAGAGCTTCTCCTTCTTTGGCTACAAAGAATATAATCAATCTGATTTTGGTATTGACTATCTGGTGATGTCCATGTGTAGAGTCTTCTCTTGAGTTGTTGGAAGAGGGTGTTTGCTCTGAGCAGTACATTCTCTTGGCAAAACTCTGTTAGCCTTTGCTCTGCTTCATTTTGTACTTCAAGGTCAAACTTGCCTGTTACTTCAGGTATCTCTTGACTTCCTGCTTTTGCATTCCAGTCCCCTATGATGAAAAGGACATCAATTTTTGGTGTTAGTTTTAGAAGGTCTTGTAGGTCTTCACAGAACCGTTCAGCTTCAGCTTCTTTGGCGTTACTGGTTGGGGCATAGACTTGTATTACTGTGATATTGAATATTTGCCTTGGAAGCAGAGATCATTCTGTCGTTTTTGAGATTGCACTGCATTTCAGATTCTTCTATTAACTATGATGGCTACTCCATTTCTTCTAAGGGATTCTTGCCCACAGTAGTGGATGAAATGGTCATTTGTATTAAATTCACCCATTCCAGTCCATTTTAGTTCACTGGTTGATGTTCACTCTTGCCATTTCCTGTTTGACCACTTCCAGTTTGCCTTGATTCACGGAACTAACATTCCAGGTTCCTATGCATTGTTGTTCTTTACAGCATCAGACTTTGCTTTCACTACCAGACACATCCACAACTGGGTGTTGTTTCTGTTTTGGAAACAGAAGGCCTGTCCTTTCTCTCTCTCTATCCACATCACCAACAAAGTGCCATGCACGCTGTAAACGTTTATAAAATGTGGTCAAACGGTGTCTGTAGATCACTGTTGTCATTTTCTTAGCACCATCCTGCATGCTTTATAGTGACGCTGTGACAGTAAGAAATATGTACATGGGTTTATCCAGTTCCTGGCATAGAGCTCCTAAAGCTCTTAGAATTTCCTGAGTGACTGTGGAGAGGGGAATACCTTTTTTATTCATAACTAGACTCTTTCAACTATACCTGAGTTTATGGTAATGAAGTGATTCTTGGAGGATGGTTCCTTGTTGCTAGAGAAACCAACCATGTGATTAGAAGGTGGGAACTCTCAGCTCCACCCCCAGGTCACCAAGGAAGGGGGAGGGGCTGAACATTGAGTTGATCATTAATGACCAATGCTTTAACCAGTCATACCTGTGTAATGAGCTAATGAAAACTTTACAAAAAGCCTGAACAATGGAGTTCAAAGAACTTCCAGGCTAGTGAACACATCCTGTGCTGAGAGGATGGGGCACCCAAGGGAGGGACTGGAGACTTCATTCCGCCTGCTGCACTTCGCCCTTGCACTTTTTCCACTTGGCTGTTCCTCAATTACAAGACTTATGATAAACCAGTCATAGTAAGTAAACAGCTTTCCTGAAATCTGAAAAAATGAGCAAACCTGAAGGTCCTGGGAACCCTCGATTTATAGCCAGTTAATCAGGAGGATGGGAAGTCCAGGCTTGCGATTAGTGTCTGAAGTGGGGTTAGTCCTGCAGAACCAAGCCCTCAGTCTGTGGGGTCTATACTAATTCCAGGTAGTGAGCGTCAGACTTGAATTGTAAGGTGCAGTGTTGGAGAATTGGTTGGTGTGGGAAAAACCCTCACATGTTTGGTGTCGAAGGTGTTCTGAGACTAGAAACAGATCATGGTACTAGTAATAGCTATCATTTACTAAGTGCCAGATATTTTGCCAATGCTCATCATGTACTATTTCCAGTTCCAATGATCTTTTAAGATCATTTTCTTGGCACCATTTTACAGAGGAGAAAAACCAAGACTTAATTACTCAGCAAAGGATATATTTCTAATAAGGTAGATTTTCAGTTCTTTAAGACTCCCAATCTCTGCCTCCCCTCCTCCTCTCACCTGTACTAGGCTACTGCATGCCTCTATAACCATATGAAATCTACTGTGGCCGATTTATTCAATAAATATAACTGAGTGCCACCTGAGGTGCCATTATTCTGCAGGCCTCTGTGAGCAAGAACATACAGAAGGAGAATAACAGTAATAGGAGCAAACGCTTAGCTGATCTTCATAAAATAGAAATATAAGGATTGCTCTGTAAGTTATCTAAGGCCACATAGCTAATAAATGGCAGAACCATCACTGAAACCCAGGACATCTGACTCCAAAACCGAACTGCCTCTTGTGAATATGCAATCATTTAGATCAATGTATTTCAGTCTAATTTGGAAACAAACACATATGATACAGCCAAAGAACTATTATTTCATAGTGCTCATACAAATTTGAAACAATCGATTATAAACTTCACATTCAAGGGGTTCAAGATAGAAGAATATCTTCATGGATTTCACATGCTGTTTTCAGTAGTGGCAGTATGATTCAGTTGCTAAGAAAGATCATTTCAGTTAGTTACTACCTGGTTTAACTTGGTTGAACCCATTCTTGTTCAGTGATTTTTGGTCATTTTCTGATTGAAATTCTCTAAAGAAACTCCCATCATGACTATTCCTGCTTTTACTAATCTCAAAAAGACAAAGACCACGAAGATCACATATAAGCCTCTGAATAGAATATAATAGCTTTGGTGAAATGCAGTTGGCTCATTTAGACATAGTTCTGCCCAAAATAGCCTAGATGGACTGGATGGAATTTATTGCAAAACTAATGTTCTAAAGGCAGATTTCCCAGTAATAACTTACTCATAAAACTTCTTTAACAAAAGGCTACTTGATAGCATAGAATAAACTGGAATGCATTTTTATAGCCAGAGATTTCCAAACCATAAATACTTCCATCCCTGTAAGCAAACGTGTCAGAAATATTTGTGAGGCATCCTGCATTTTTACCACCTCTGTGACGGAATACAGCAATTTCATCATGACTACATTCTATCTCTACCTTTATACTGGTGATGGACTCCTTAGCATATCATAAGCGATCCATTAGTGAGAGGACCTTTGGCATTCAGAAACGCATGAAGAGAAAAATATCATATAGAAGTTGTTGAAACTGGTTATTTTTGAACACTATGTTATTCACAGCAAACTAAATCCAATGGTTAATTTCAGAACAGTGTCAATATTGGCAGTTGAAAAGGTGATTGCCTAGTAACTTAATTTACCTGCTGATGGTACTCAAATTTATTTTTCTCCCTAATAGAAATAAACATTCAACTGGGAATTGGGCTTGGAAAATTCCAGATTGCTGACATTTGGGATATGGTGTGAGACTCATAATTTTTAAGTAAGCCTTTTCTTTTCCTTTTTAAAAGGAAGCCTGTGGAAGTAACTGCTTTAAAAATATCTCTTTAAAGATGTCAAAAGGTCAAATTAAAATATTATGCTGTCCACCATTGTCACTATTTTGTCTCTCTTCCTTGTTAGAATGGTAGATAGAAAAAGCCAATTTTGATTTTACATTAATCTTAAAAGAATAACATTATTTATCTAAATGTTGCATGCTTTTTATTTTAAAATTCAAGCAATTAAAAAATTCACAAAAAGTAAATCTTAAAAAAATGAATTAGAAAAGAAACATATGACATTAGCTAATATGAGTATGACAAGTCTAAGATAAATATGGAGTAATATATACACTTTGTTTTAGAAACAGTGCTTAAAAATCTGGCTAGTCAACAATCAAATCTTACTATAGTGTGACAAGCATTGTTAAAAATAAAATTTGTAGATGCCCTCAAATTAAATGTTAGTTTCAGATTCTTCTAGTTATAATTTTTAAAAGGAAATATTGCTTTGCATTAATACAAATTTCTTTGTATAAACTGTTATTAATTTATTGTTAATAAAATACCTATGAGCAAAATATCTTGTTAGTCACAAAGATAACCAGACATGATAGCTGAGATGGGTAGGTACTCATCAACCTTACTTCCACGTTTTGAACACATAGCTAGGTTACATTTCCTGGGCTCCTTTGGCATTAGATACAGACATGAGATGGAGTTTTAGCCAATGGAATGTAGGGAGACTGACCTACACTCACCTTTGGTTGGGTGGTTGGTTTAGTCGCTAAATTACGTTCTCTTTAGAGAGAACCCAAAAGGTTTCCTGTGTATTTCTGTAAAGGCTCTTTCTCTGTCTTTGCCTCCCAAAAAGATGTGGTAGAAGATTTCTAAGCCTTAGGGATAAGCGACTATAATTACAGAGATAATGCCTGTAAGGAGCAGAGACCCCCACCAGCAATCCACATTGAATTATTACAGAGGCAATAAACCTTTGCCGTGGCAAGTTGCAGGGACAGAGGGATTTTTTGTTTTGTTTTGCTTTTGTAGGCAGTTTTATTTTTTAATTTTTTAACAGCTCTGTTCTTACCCTATGCCAAGTTTTCTCTACTTTGCACTATTATTGGACTAGGTAAATCTTTGCTGTGGGGGCTATGCATTATAGCATCTCTGGTTTCTATTCATTAGATGCTCACAGCACCTGTCCTCCTCCATCAGCGACAACCAGAAATGTCTCCAGACATTCCAAATATCCCCTTGAGGGTAAAATTACCCCTATTTGAGAACTACTGGTCTAATATAGTCAGGTTTCTGTTCTTAAAGTTTTATAAAAGAGTTCTGTACTTTTTTATATAATGAGTTTCTGAAAAATCTGAAGTCAGTGTCTGAAAGGTGAGCAATATATTTATGTTCTAAAGAGTTTTGTTATAGAAGAAAATAACTTACCGTTGCATTCAGTAGCACATCACGAGTCTGTGACTGCAGTAATTTTTCCGTATTTTTAAACTCTGCATTTTTCCTTCACCATTGAACCCACATTTGATCACCATAAATCCATTGAACTGTAGCTTGAAGCTCAAGCATTATCACTGAAGGCATAGAGAAGGACTTTCATCTGTGTCACAATTTTGTAAGACCAGTGCTTTTCATTTTTATAATACGGTACATTGCAATTTTTCATTTTCCACTCATTTTTATGAAATAAAAATAAATATCAAAATAATTGAATAAATATCCCAATATAACAAAGATGGCCACAAAGCCAGAGTCAAATTGGTGACATTCATTTTTATTTTTTTTAATTTCTTTCTTATTTTATGTTAGATTATAGTTGATTTACGATGTTGTTAGTATCAGGTGTACAGCAGTGATTCAGTTCCATATGTCCAGTTCCATATATACATATGTCCAGTTTTTTTCATTCTTTTCCCATGTAGGTTATTACAAATTATTGAGTAGAGTTCCCTGTGCTATACAGTAGGTCCTTGTTGATCATCTGTTTTATATATCATACTGTGTATATGCTAATCTCAACTCCTAATTTATCCCTCCCCTGTCTTCCCATTTTGGTAACAATAAGTTTGTTTTCTATGTCTGTGAGTCTGTTTCTGTTTTTGTAAATAAGTTCATTTGTATCATTTTTTAAGATTCCACGTAGGAGTAGTAGCATGCGATATTTGTCTTTCTCTGATTTACTTCTTTCGGTATAATAATCTCTAGGTCCATCTATGTTGCTGCACATGGCATTATTTCATTCTTTTTATTGGTTGAGTAATATTCCACTGTATATATGTATTTCATCTTCTCTATCTATTCCTCTGTCAATGGACATTTATGTTACTTCCATGTCTTGGCTGTTGTAAATAGTGCTGCTAAGAACATTGGGGTCCATGTATCTTTTTGAATTACAGTTTTCTTTAGATAAATGCTCAGGAGTGGGACTGCTGGGTCATACAGTAGTTCTATTTTTGGAACTACTGTTCTTCATAGTGTGTGTGTATAAAGTTGCTCCTCCATACTGTTTCCATAGTGTGTATGTGTGTGCGTGTGTAAAGATGTTCAGTTGTGTATGACTCTTTGTGACACCATGGTCTATAGCCCACCAGGCTCCTCTGTCCATGGAATTTTCCAGGCAAGAATACTGGAATGAGTTGCCATTTCATACTCCAGGGGATCTTCCTGAGCCAGGCATTGAATCCACATTTCTCGTGTCTCCTGCATTGGCAGGCATATTCTTTACCACTGTACCACCTGGGAAGCTCTGTTCTCCATAGTGGTTGTATCAATTTACATTCTCACCAACAGTGCAGAAGAGTTCTTTTTTCTTCACACCCTTTCCAGAATTTATTGTTCATAGACTTTTTGATGATGGGCATTATGATGAGTGTGAAGTGATACCTCATTGTAGTTTTGATTTGCATTTCTCTAATAATTAGCAATTTTCATATACAGCATATTTTCATGTGCTTTTTGGCCATCTGTATGTCTTCTTTGGAGAAATATCTATTTAGATATTCTGCTAATTTTGATTAAGTTATTTTGATGTTTAGCTGCATGAGTAGTTTGTATATTTTGGAGACTAATCCCTTGTCAGGTGTTTCATTAGCAAATATTTCTCCTATTCTGTGGGTTGTCTTTTTAAAATTTTTTTTACTGAAGTATAGTTGATATACAAGGTTATAGGTTGTTTTTTCATTTGTTTATGGTTTCCTTTGCTTTGTAAAAACTTTTAAGCTTAAGTCTCATTTGTTTATTTTCATATTTATTTTCATTAATCTAGGAGGTGGATCCAAATATGGCAAAGAATGTTCTGCCTATGTTGTCCTCTAAGAGCTTCATAGTATCCAATTTTACATTTATTTAGGTCCTTATCCATTTTGGGTTTATTTTTGTGTATGGTATTAGAGAATTTTCTTGTTTCATTCTTTTACATGTAGCTGTCCAGTTTTCCCAGCTTTGCTTATTGAAGAGATTGTTTTTTCTCCATTGTATGTTCTTGTCCCATTTGTCATAGGTTAATTGAGCATAGGTGCATGCATTATTTCCAGATTTTTTATCCTATTCCATTGATCTCGATTTCTGTTTTTGTGCCAGAACTGTTACTGTTTTGATTACTGTAGCTTTGTAGTATAGTCTGAGCTTAGAGAACCTGATTCTTCCAGCTCCATTTTTCTTTCTCGGGATTGCTTTGGCTATTTAAGGTCTTCTGTGTTTCCATACAAATTAAAATTTTTTTATTCTAGTTCTGTGAAAAATGTCACTGGTAATTTAATAAGGATTGCATTGAATCTATAGATTGTCTTAGGTAGTATAGTCATTTTGACAGTATTGATTCTTCCCTACAAGGCCATGGAATTCTGTTTTCCTTCTTTGATTTTCATTGGCATTTTATAGTTTTCAGAGTACAGGTCTTTTGCCCCTTAGGTATGTTAATTCCCAGGTATTTTCTTCTTTTTGATACAATAGTAAATGGAATTGTTTCTTTAATTTCTTTCTGATGTTTTGTTGTTAGTGTATAGAAATGCAAGAGTTTTCTATGTATTAATTTTGTATCCTGCAACCTTACCATATTCATTAACGAGCTCTAGAAGTTTTCGGTCAGCATCTTTAGGATTTTCTATGTATGGTATCATGACATCTGCAAATAGATGCCAATTTCCAATTTGCATTTCTCTTACTTCTTTTTCTTTTCTGATTGCTGTGGCCAGGGTTTCCAAAACTACGCTGAATAAAAGTGTCAAGAATGGACATGCTTGTTTTGTTCCTGATCTTAGAGGAAATGCTTTCAGCTTTTCACCATTGAGTATGATGTTAGCTGTGTGTTTGTCATATATGGACTTTATTGTGTTGAAGCAGTTTCTCTCTATGCCCACTTTTTGAAGAGTTTGGTGGTTTTTTTTTTAATCATAACTGGACGTATATTGAATTTTATCAAAAGTGTTTTTTTGCATCTATTCAATATAGTTTTTATTCTTCAGTTTGTTAATGTGTATCACACTGATTGATTTGCAGATATTGAAAAATCCTGCATCCCTAGGGTAAATCCCTCTTCATCATGGTTTATGACTCTTTTTAATGTATACTTGACTGATGCTGAAGCTGAAACTCCACTACTTTGGCCACCTGATGTGAAGAGCTGACTCATTTGAAAAGACCCTGATGCTGGGAATGATTGAAGTTGGAAGGAGATGGGGACGACAGAGGATGAGGTGGTTGGATGGCATTACCAACTCAATGGACATGAATTTGAGTAAACTCCAGGAGTTGGTGATGGACAGGGAAGCCTGTCGTGCTGCAGTCCATGGGGTTGCAAAGAGTCAGACATGACTGAGCGACTGAACTGAACTGGATTTGGTTTGCTAGTGTTTTGTTGAAGATTTCTGCATCTATTTTCATCAGTGATATTGGCCTCTAATATTCTATTTTTTTTGTGGTATATTTTTGTGTCTGGTTTTGGTATCAGGGAGATGGCAGCCTCATGGAATGAATTGGGAAGTGTTCCTTCCTCTGAAGTATTTTGGAATACTTTTAGAAGGAGAGGTTAATTCTTCTCTAAATGTTTGATAGAATTCTCCTGTGAAGCCATCTTGTCCTCGACTTTTGTTTGCTGAAGTTTTTAAAATCGTTTCGATTTCAGACTTGTGATTGGTCTGTTCATATTTTCTATTTCTTCCTGGTTCATTCTTGGAAGATTGTACCTTTCTCAGAATTTACCAATTTCTTTTAGGTTGTCCATTTTATTGGCATATAGTTGCTTGAGATTCTTTAAATCATAAAGAATGATTCTTATGATTCTTTGTATTTCTGTGGTAACTTCTATGGCAACTTCCCTTGTAGCTTCTCCTTTTTATAGATTTGAGCCCTCTCCCTTTTTTTCTGGCTGAGTTTAGCTAAAATTTTCTAAATTTTATCCTTTTAAAGAGCCAGTTTTTAGTTTCATTAATCTTTTCTATTATTTTTTTTGTTTCTAGTTTATTTTGCTCTGATCTTTATGGTTTTTTTCCTTCTATTAACTCTGGATTTTGTTTGTTATTCTTTCTTTATTATCTGTCAGTGTAAGGTTAGGTTGTTTATTTGAGATTTTTCTTATCTCTTGAGGTAACTTTGTATCACTATAAACTTCCTTCTTAGAACTGTGTTTGCTGCATTTCATAGGTTTTTGATCAGCATGTTTTCATTTTCGCTTGTCTTTAGGTATTTTTTGATTTCCTCTTTCATATCTTAAGTGATCCATTGGTGTTTGCAGCATATTATATAACCTCCACATGTTTGTGTGTTTTACAGGTTTTTTTTTTTTTTATGTAATTGATTCCTAATCTCACAGTGTTATGGTTGGAGAAGATGCCTGATATAATTTCAGTCTTCTTAAATTTACCAAGGCCTGCTTTGTGGCCCAACATGTAATCTGTCCTGGAGAATGTTCCAAGTGCACTTGAGAAGAATGTATATTCTGCTGCTTTTGGTTGGAAAGAATATCTATTAAGTCCATCTAGTCTATATGTCATTTAAGACCTTTGTTTCCTCATTGACTTTCTGTCTGGGTGACCTGCCCATTGATGTAAGCGGAGTGTTAATGTCCCCACTATTATTTTGTTACTGTTGATTTCTCTTTTTATGGCTGTATTTGCCTTATATATTGAGGTGCTCCTATCTTGGGTGCATATATATTTACAATTGTCCTATTCCTTGATCATTAGGTAGTGTCCTTGTCTCTTATTTTAAAGTCTATTTTGTCTGACATGCATGTACAATTGATGTAATGGCAAGCTTTATATTAATAATTTTCTTGTTTCTAGTTGTGGCCTTTTCCACTTAGTGAAGTTCCTTTAGCATTTGTTGTAAATCTCATTTGGTGGTGCTAAATTCTCTTAACATTTGCTTGTCTGTAAAGTTTTTGATTCCCCCACTGAATATAAATAAGAGCCTTGCTGGGTAGAGTATTCTTGGTTGTAGGTTCTTCTCCATCATTTTAAATATATCATGCCTCTCCCTTATGGTCTGCAGATATTCTGCTGAAAAATCAGCTGACAACCTTATACGAATTCCCCTGTATGTTATTTTGTTATTTGTTTCTTTCCCCGTGTTGCTTTTAGTATTTCTCTTTGTTTTTAATTTTTAACTTGATTAATATCTCAGTGTGTTCCTCCTTGGGTTTATACTTTATGAGACTCTCTGTGCTCCTTGGACTTGATTGTTTCATTTCCCATGTTAGGGAAGTTTTCAGCTATGATCTCTTCAAATATTTTCTCATCACCTTTGTCTCATCACCTTCTGGCACCCTATAATGTGAATGTTGGTATGTTTTATATTGTACCAGATGTCCCTTACTCTGTCCTCATTTCTTTTCATTCTTCTTTGATTCCCCTGTTCTGCAGCAGTAATTTCTACCGATCTTTCTTCCAGCTCACTTATTTATTCTTCTGCCTCATTTATTCTACTCTTGATTCCTTATGATGAATTTTTCATTTCAGTTATTTTATTGTTCATCTCTGTTCTTTAAAGTTTCTAGCTCTTTATTAAAGCTTCTTGTATTCTCTCAGTCTGTGCCTCTATTCTTTTTCTGAGATCTTGGATCATCATTACTATTACTACTGTAAATTCTTTTTCAGGTAGATTACCTATCTCTACTTCACTTATTCTTCTGGAGTTATATATTGTTCTTTTGTTTGGAACATATATCTCTGCTGTCTCATTTTGTGAGAAAATTTTCTGTGTTTGTGGTCTCTGTTCCTCAGGCTGCAAGGTTGGAGCTCCTCTTGCTTCTGGTGTCTGTGCCCTGGTGAGTGAGGCTAGTGTAAAAAGGCCTGTGCAGGCTTCGTAGTGGGAGGGACTGGTTCTTGCCAGCTGGTGGGTGGACCTGGTTCTTGTTCTTCTGGTAGGTAGGGCCATGTCAAGGAGTGTGCTTATAGGTGGCTATTGGCTCAGGGTGAATTTAGGTAACCTGTCTGCTGATGGGAGAACCTCTTGATGAGAGTGAAAGAGGGGAGTGAAAAAGCTGGCTTAAAACTCAACATTCAAAAAACTAAGATCATGGCATCTGGTCCCATCACTTCATGGCAAATAGATGGGGAAACAATGGAAACAGTGACAGGCTTTATTTTCTTAGGCTCCAAATCTTTGCAGATGGTGACTGCAGCCATGAAATTAAAAGATGCTTGTTCCTTGGAAGAAAAGTTATGACAAACCTAGACAGCATGTTAAAAAGCAGAGACATTACTTTGCTGACAAAGGTCCTCCTAGTCAAAGCTATGGTTTTTCCAGTAGTCATGTATGGACATGAGAGTTGGACCATAAAGTAAGCTGAGCACTGAAGAATTGATGCTTTTGAATTGCGGTGATGGAGAAGACTCTTGACAGTCCCTTGAACTTCAAGGAGATAAAATCAGTCAATCCTAAAGGAAATCAATCCTGAATATTCATCAGAGGGACTGATGCTCCAATACTTTGGCCACCTGATGTGAAAAACTTATTGAAAAAGACCCTGATGCTAGGAAAGATTGAAGACAAAAGAAGAGAATGACGGAGGGTGAGATGGTTAGATAGCATTACTGACTCAGTGGACATGAATTTGAGCAAACTCAGGGAGAGAGTGAAGGACAAGGAAGTCTGGCTGCAGTCTATGGGGTTGCACACAATTTAGGGACTGAACAACTGCTGATGGGTGGGGGCGTGTCCCCACTCTATTGGATGTTTGGCCTGAGGCATCCCAGCTCTGGAGTCTAGAGACTGTTGGCTGGGGCCAAGTCTCACTGGCTAAATGGAGCCCTCCAGGATGGCTCATGTCAATGAATAGTCCCTCAGACCTCTGCCACCAGTGTCCTTGCCCCACAGTAAGCCACAGCCATCCACTGCCTCCCCAGGAGTCCCTCCAAGATCCACAGGTAGGTCTGGCCCAGATTCTTGTGGCTTTTCCCTGGGTCCCAGAGCATGTGAAACCTTGTATACACCCTCAGAGGCAGAGTTTCTGTTTTCGCCAGCTCTGTAGAGTTCCTGCATATAAGCCCTGCTAGCCTTCACAGCTAAGTGCTCTGGGGGCTCCTCCTCCTAATGCCAGACCCCCAGGCTGGGTAGCCTGATGTGGGGCTCAGAAGTCTCACTCCCATGGGAAAACCTCTCTGCTATGATTATTTTCCATTTGGGGTGTTGCCCACCCAGTGGGTACGGGATTTGATTATATTGAGAAAGTGCCTCTGCTATCATCTCTTGTGGCCTCTTGCTTTGGATGTAGAATATCTTTTTTTGGTAGGGTGGAGTCTTTTTTGTCGGTGACTATTTGGCAGTTAGTTGTGATTTTGGTGTTTTTGTGACAAGAGGTGAGCTCAAATCCTTCTACTTCACCATCTTGTCTTTCTTCTATGACCTGTTCTTGACTTTCATTGAACTGTTCACTATGGAGACTGAATGAGATAGATGCTTGTCTGCTGATATACAAAAGTACATTTTACTTTTACCTTCCTTAGTCTTAATTCATTTTTCCTATGCCTAGTTTCTCCCTTGCTGAGTTTATTTCCTCTTTTCCATCTCAGTCTCCAGACTAGGCAGTATAGTGTTTGGACTATTTGTATGACTCAGTACTGTGCACCTGATCTTATACACCAGCCCCCCCTGATGTTTAAGGCACTTTGCTCTCGCTGAAGTAGAACACTTGCCTGGGAGCACCCTCCATTGGCCCCTGCTTTTGTGGAGAAACATTACAGATAGTTGAATGCCTGATAATACAAGGATAAAGAGGGCAGAGTCCTTGTTCTTTTAGGCATTTGTCATTTAGTGATGGAAACAGATACAGCCTCAAGTAATACTTAGAAGAATTGCATAAAAAGACAGGGACACTGGAGTGACTAAACTCAAAGTAGAAATACTGGGGTTGAAGTGTGTTATCCAAGTGCATTCTAGTGGAGAGGGTTAAAAGAATAGCTCCATCTGAACCAGCAGCACAGATCTGGCGGAGGACCTCTTTTAGAACCCAACTACAGGTATGGTCTTCCTTAATCAAACCTGTGATCAGAGCACAGAAAATGTTGCAATTGAAATTCATTTCTCTGAATGTTTGGAAATGGTTTTGTTGAATTAGTGGATTCAATAGATCAGTCTTTGGTTAAGTCTTCTGATATTAGTAGACAGTGTGATTAAAGACCCTTTGGTCAGACCACCAGTGTTGGGATTCAAAATCTGCTGTGTACCCCAATGTGACTTTCACCATATAATAATTTAAACATCTTTGCCTCAGCTTTCTTATGTGTAAAAATTGGATCAAGAAACTCTCTTTGATAGAGTGTTGTGAGAATTGTGGTCCTAAAGGAAATCAGTCCTGGGTGTTCATTGGAAAGACTGATGTTGAAGCTGAAACTCCAATATTTTGGCCACCTGATGAGAAGAGCTGACTCATTTTAAAAGACCCTGATGTTGGGAAAGATTGAAGGCAGGAGGAGAAGGGGATGACAGAGGATGAGATGGTTGGATGGCATCACCCACTCAATTGACGTGAGTTTGGGTAAACTACAGGAGTTGGTGATGGACAGGGAGGCCTGGCGTGCTGTGGTTCGTGGGGTCGCAAAGAGTTGGACACGACTAAGTAACTGAAGTGAACTGTGAGAATTAAATGTTGATGCCTGTCATGTGCCCAAAACAGTGCCTGGCACCTAGTAAAGTTCTTGATAATTGTTATCTCTTATTAGTATTTATTTGTGATACCTTATAGAATTAATTTATTCTTTCAAGCAGTATACTATAAAAACTGATGATTTTATCTTTATAAAACTCACATTTGTAATGATAATTTCTTTTTTGTATAGTGACCCAGTCCCAATAAATCTCTTCATCTTCTTGTAGTCAGTAAAATGTGACTAGATTTCCATCATTAACAGACTATTTCTAGAGATACCGATGTCTCAGAAATCACTCTATTGTTTCAAAACGGGAAGCAACTTTGATGGACTATCTTTCTTTCCTTTACTTAAAAACTTTTTTTCTACTATTATTACAGACCTTGGGTGTTCATTTTATTTTTCTACTCTCAAATTTTTCTGACTTTTAAAAATAAGAATAAATTCACTCCACAAAACACTGCAAAGCTCTCAAATTCATTTGCTGTTCATATGCTTTTCTTAGACATGTGCAGTTTTGATTTTCCTCAGCACCTTGAGTGTGAGGGATGGATGGCTAGTGTCTGGAATCTTCTGACCTAGGTTAAAAGGCCTCAAGAGGCATGAACAGACTAGACTCATAGATATCATAAAACAGTCATATTGCAGCCACCTCATCACTTCTGTATGCAATAGCCCCTTAAAGGTCAACATAACTACTTTATGTAGGCCTCATAAACAGCATCCTTCTCTCCTGGCATAAAAATAACCACACTTTTAGAAAACATTTTTGAAAGAAAAAGATTGGATTTAGAGATTAGAAGTATTTATCTCAGAGACAATTCCTAGGGAAGGCTTCAAGTTTATGAAGGGTTATTATTGCAGAGAACAGGGACCAGCTGTTCTCCATCTCAAGAATCCCAAAGAGAGGGCTAAGCCTCAGCATGAAATAATTAGGTTGGTATGAAGAGGAATTTCCTGATGGTGAGAGGAAAACATTGAAAGGAATACCTTAAAATCTGAAAGAACTCCGAAAGCAGAATGATTCTCCTGGAGCACTCTCCACATCTGAAATCTACTAACGCCTTAAGCTTTCCAGAAATGTGAAATAACCATCTACATTCCTCAACAGGCATTCCTAACATCCTAAAGGATCACATGTGGTGGTGCTGTGTTTGGTATGTATTTCCTATAGATGCTCTGCAGTTTGTACTTTGCTTTGTCACGTGGTTCCAGCAATGTAGTCTTGGAGGTAGAATTGTGTCCTCTTTGAAATCAGACATACCTGGCAGGCATCCACGTTCTAACTGTTTTGATTCAGAGGCTCACTGTGTGGTGTTTGACAAGTTGCTTCATCCCTCTGAGACTGAATCTTCTATACTAAAGGAGGATATATGTGTGTGTTAGTCGTTCAGTTGTGTTTGACTCTGCAATCCCATGGACTGTAGCCCACAAGGCTGCTCTGTCCATGGGATTCTCCAGGCAAGAATACTGGAGTGGATAGCCATTTCCTCCTCCAAATACAGGAGGATAATTAAGGAAAAAAGTAATCATTGTATTTAGGTCACAAACAAAATGCTAGCACATAGTTTTTAACATCTATTAGTTAAAATATACTAAAGTATGAAAGTGAAAATGTTAGTCGCTCAGTCATGTCCAACTCTTTGCAATTCCATGAACTGTAGCCTGCCAGGCTCCTCTGTCCATGGAATTCTCTAGGCAAGAATATTGGGTGATCATTCTCTTCTCCAGGGGATCTTCCCAACTCAGGGATCGAACCCGGGTATCCCACATTGCAGGGAGGTTCTTTACCATCTGAGCCACCAGGGAAGCCTATATTTAAGTATGCACATATACATATGCATACATTAAGTAGGAGTATTTTGTAGAAAAAAAAATCCTATGGGAAACAAAACTCCTTAAACAGATACATAAGTACATAGTAACTGACATTAAATTCTTTGTCTTACAAAAATGTCACAGATTTATTTTAAAAGCAAAATCCCAGCTGGAAATTTTAAAATTCTCTCAATTCTTGGTCAAAGAGAAAAATCAAGGTAAAATGTCAGAATATCTAGAAAATATCATTAATTAAAACATTAAATGTCAGGACCCATGGGATACAGCTAAAACCATGCTTAGAGGAAAAACCCAACCTTCAGTGTTTTTACAGATGAAGGAGACTAAATGAATTAAGCATCAGTTTAAAAAATTAGTCAAAGACAAGACGATAAACCTAAAGAAAAATTGAATGAAAGAATTCACAAGTTAAAAAAAAATAATGAAATGCAAAACAGAAATACCATAAGCCTGAAAAATTAGTTCAAGAACTGGTTCTTTGAAAAGCTAGTTAAAAGGAGAAAAGCACAAAATAAGAAATAAGGATGGGTAAATGTTAACTTGTACAGACTATTTTTTAAATCTTCATAGTCTCAATTTTCCCCGCTTGCAAAAATGGGGATGTTCATAACAATGGCTTCATAGACTCATGGTGAGAACAAGGAAATTAATCTTTATAAAGGATTTATCAGAGTATTTTGGAATGAGATAAAGTTTCAATAAATGATAGTTTGTATTTTCATTATTAAAATTTTTCTTCTCCCCGCCGCCCCCCAAAAAAGAATGGATAAATGACCATAGATACAGAGGAAATGGAAATAATTGATTTTTGTTCAACTCAAAACTGAAGTGAAATGGAATAATTTTTAGAAATAGGTAAATTGCTAAAACCATGCTCTGAAGAAGGCCATTTATTCAGAGTTCATTTACAATACAAGAGATTGATGAAAGTTGTTTAAAGCACTAATGCTTCCTTATGAGAGCACTAGCATTTAGATGCAATTACAAAGGTAAGAAAAAAAAGACAAATTTAAAAGAAAGAGGTAAAATTAATGTTTATAAGCAATGATTTATATATTAAAACCTAAGAGAATCAATGAAAAAATTCCTATTGACCATAAAGAAAATTGGTAAGTTGTTTGTATACAAAAATTCATGTAAAAAGTATGGTGGGAAAAACATATTAATAGTGAATAAATATTTTAAAAAAGGAATAATCTTAAGAAATGTGTAATAATTTTATGAAGAAAATTCTAACACACAAAAGAAGGCTTGAATAAATGGAAAAGTACCTGCTATTCTTGGAAGGAATATTAAAAAGCAGAGACATTACTGACAAAGGTCTGTATAGTCAAAGCAATGGTTTTTTCAGTACTCATGTATGGATGTGAGAGTTGGACTATAAAGAAAGCTGAGTGCTGAAGAATTGATGCTTTTGAACTGTGGTGTTGGGGAAGACTCTTGAGAGTCCCTTGGACAGCAAGGAAATAAAACACATCAATCCTAAAGGAAATCAGTCCTGAATATTCATTGGCAGGACTGATGCTGAAGCTGAAGCTCCAATACTTTGGCTACTGGATGCGAAGAACTGACTCATTGGAAAAGACCCTTATGTTGGGAAAGATTGAAGGCAGGTGGAGTAGAGGATGAGTTGGTTGGATGGCATTACCGACTCGATGGACATGAGTTTGAGCAAGCTCCCAGAGTTGGTGATGGACAAGGAAGCCTGGCGTGCTGCACTCCATGGGGTCGTAAAGAGTCGGACATGACTGAGTGACTGAGCTGAACTGATTCTTGGAAGGGAAGACTGAAAATTACAATGCTTCTTGTATCCCAAATTAATCACTCTACTTAATGTAAGTCAATTAAAAATAATAACAGAAGTTTTTCCTTTTCTTTCCTTACCTGTTTTTGAACTAAGTGATTTGAAAATTTAAGAGGAAAATTAAACATGCCATAATAATCAAAATAATTCTGAAAATAAGAGTAATGAAGAGGAATAAGAGGTGCAGATTTTAAAACATTTTAAAGCTAGAATTTTCATGTTTTTAATTTAATTTTTATTTTATATTGGGGTTATAGATTTACAATGTTGTTCTAGTTTTAGATGTACAGCAAAGCGGTTCAGTTATACATACACATATATTCATCCTTTCTCAGATTGTTTTCCCATATAGGTTGTTTTCAGAATATTGAATAGAGTTATCTGTGCTATACAGTAGGTCCTTGTTGATCATCTATTTTATGTATAGTAGTATGTATATGTTAATCCCAAACTCCTAATGTACTCCTCCTTCCTCACTGTTCCCCTTTGGTAATGATAAGTTTGTTTTTGAAATTTATGAGCTTGTTTCTGGTTTGTAAATATGTTTGTCTGTGTCATATTTTAGATTCCATGTATAAGTGATATCATATACTTGTCTCTTTCTGACTTACTTAGCATGAATCTCTAGGTCCACTCATGTTGCTGCAAATGGCATTGTTTCATCGTTTTTAATGGACGAGTAATTTTTCATTGTGTATATGTACCTCATCTTCTCTATCAATTCCTCCGTCAATGGTCATTTAGGTTGCTTTCATGCCTGGCTACTATAAATAGTGATGGACTGAACATTGGGGTGCATGTATATTTTCATGTTATGGTTTTCTCCAGGTTGATGTCCAGGAGTGGGGTTGCAGGGTCATGTGATACAGTAGTTCTATTTTTAGTTTTTTAAGGAAACTCCATGTTGTTCTCCATAGTGACTATACCAAGTTACATTCCCATCAGCAATGTAAGAGGGTTCCCTTTTCTCCATACCCTTTCCAGCATTTATTGCTTGTAGACTGTAGAATTTTTAATGATGGACTTTCTAAATGGTGTGAGGTGATACCTCATGGTAGTTTTGATTTGCATTTCTCTAACAATTAGTGATGTTGAGCATCCTTTCATATGTTGTTTATCCATCTGTATGTCTTCTTTGGAGAAAGGTCTATTTAGATATTCTACCCAGTTTCTGATAAGGTTGTTTGTTTTTCTGATGTTGAGCCACATAAGCTGTCTGTATGTTTTGGACATTAATCCCTTGTTGGTTGTAAAGCTGGCATCTTTAAACCTGATTGTTATAGGGTATGAAGAGGCAGATCATTAATAAAAGCTAGCAAGTCAATAGATTCAGTTCTATATCTTGACAGAAGTTTGGGTTACAAAGGTATATGTATTTGTCAAAACTCAATGAGTGTACGGTTAAGATCTGTACATTTCTTGCACATTATATGTAAAGTTTATTTTGAAAGAAAAAAAAACCCATGAAAATGTATTAGACTTTAGTCTAAAGGCATGCTTACTAAAATATTTGGTTTATGTTTAATTTTTTTTATTGAAGTATAGTGGATTTACGAAGTTGTGTTAGTCTCTGATGTACAGCAAAGTATTCAGAAACATATATATATATATATATACATATGTAATTTTTCAGATTCTTTCCCACTATAGTTTATTACAAGATATTGAATATAGTTCCCTGTGCTATACAGTAGTACCTTGTTGTTAAAGCATTTGGAGCAAAGTGCACTGATTGATATCTGCAATTTATTTTGAAACAAATCAGAAAATAAGATGGATTGATGATTGACTAGCAGAGTGCAAAAATGAAAATTTTGTAATTAGTAAAATTATCTCAACATTGACATGAGCTTAAAATTTCCATCATGTATAGTGTATAGAGAAATTTAGAACACTAAAGAAACTTTAGGATCTTTAGAGCATAACTTGCATTATAGAATGAAAGACTTCTGTCTCTGTAATAGTTTCAAGAACCAGAATGCCAGTGGGAAGGGTTGGCTGTGGGGAGCAGAGTTGCTCCTGGGGTCAGTTTCCCAGATTGTCTAGTGTTTCCTGGTGTCCTGACCTGTAAGGCTGCCCAGAAAGTTGGCTCCACTTCCTGTGAGAGCTCTCTGCTGGGCAGAGGCTTTCCAGCCAGGAGCCATGTGGGTTAGCAAGGGGAGATCTGATCCCCAGGGGCTACACGTGTTTAAAGGTCTAGGAGAAAAATGCGTCACTGTATCAGAGTGTATGTTGTTCAGGCCCAGAACGGTTCTGCTGTTCAAGCATGGTGACTATTCACTCCTTTCAGTTTTTTGTTAAGTTGCTCTTTTTCACCTTAAAAGGAGTTACATCAGTTTATTCAGGAGTTCTGGGTAGTTCATAAAGTGCTATTATTTAACTATTTGTCTTCTGAGGTTTTACACTACTCAACCCTATATTTATATTTCTCAAAGACAGCATGGAGTGGGTGTTTTGGAAAGAGCATTGTTCTGCTGTTCTGTGTAGAGTCTGGAAACAGTGGGGTTCTAGGGAACTCAGCCCAGCTCTGGCAGCTGTCACTTTGCTGCCAGGTGGAAACAGCCAGGCATCCTCAACCTTAAAGACATGCTTAGACTCTGATGGGTAAAATGGGGCTCTTTTTAGTTGCAGTGTGCAAGTGGGAAAGGGTGTATACATTTTGGTGGAAAAAGGGAAATATATTATTAGAAATTTGAATATATGAGGACCTTATAGTTTTGAGCTTCCAGGGCTTCCCTGGTGGCTCAGATGGTAAAGAATCTGCCTGCAATGTGGGAGACATGGGTTCGATCTCTGGGTTGGGAAGATCCCCTGGAGGAGGGCATAGCAACCCATTCCAGTATTCTTGCCTGGAGAATCCCATGGACAGAGGATCCTGGAGGGCTGCAGTTCATAGGGTCACAAAGAGTCAGATATGACTGAGCGACTAAGCACAGCACATAGTATAGTTTTGAGAGCTCTCAGGGAGGGAAAGGTGTTAAAACATTGTACAGCATATGACTTCAACTGAATATATCTTCTCAGGATTTCTTCATTGATAATATTATATCTCATGTCACCCTTTTGTATCTTGAAAACTTTCCATATGAAATATGGAAATGCTAGTGCAAAGTTTCTGAGAAAAACCTTCCTTGTCTTCTGGTTTAAATGTAGTTCATTGACAATACTGAAGGCTTTTTAAACTTGTTGCCTGCCTGAGCCCTATTGGAAACAAGCACTGGAAAGCTTTCAGTGATGAAGGTCACCTGGCTCTTACACATAGTTCCCAATGGGCATTATTTCCATGAGTATATAATTAGCAGAGAGTCAGCAAATAAAATTTTTAAGAATGTGATTATGGAAGCAGAAGAGTCATTTCAGGCAAGTTTGTAATATGTGTTTCAGCAAAGGAGCAGAAGCCAACCAGTGAGGTCCTGGACCACACCCCTGATTCCAGCTGCCTTAATACCCTCGTTAGAAACTCAGGTTTCAAGCTCCAAAGCTCCAGGTCTCATGTGCATTTCCTTGTCAACAGGTGCTGTGCTAAGTGCCTGACTTGCCCTACCACTCAATTCTTGTAAGTCTTATCTTCATTTTACAGATAAGAAACTGAGGCCAAGAGAGTTAATTGTGCTAAAGTGTAATTTTAAAAAAGATAAAATCAGAACTCATGGGCAAATATAAAAAAGAAAGGAAAGGGAAAGGGTTAGTTGTTCAATTGTGTCCGACTCTTTGTGACCCTGTGGACTGTAGCCTGCCAGGCTCCTCTGTCCATGGGATTCTCCAGACAAGAATGTTGGAGTGGGTTGCATGCCCTTCTCCAGGAGATCTTCCCGACCCAGGGGTCAAACCTGGGTCTCCCACAGTGCAGGCAGATTTCTTACCATCTGAGCCACCAGGGAAGCCCTAATATAAAAAGGGCAAGGTATCAAATATTTTATTGAATTTATTAGTTAAGGAGGGTAAAAGATATGATGAGTTCAAAGAGCTTGTAAGAACCTAGTGTATTTGTTGGTAACTTAAAGAATTGTTAGGGTGAGATTGCAGAGTTAGACACGTGAGAAGATCTACTAATCACCCAGCCATGTTTGACTCTTTGCGACCCCACAGACTGTAGCCCACAAGGCTCCTCTGTCCGAGGAATTCTCCAGGCAAAATACTGGAGTGAGTTGCCATTTCCTTCTCCAGGGGATCTTCCTGATCCAGGGATTGAAACCCTGTCTCCTGCATTGCAGGCAGATTCTTTACCATCTGAGCCACTAGGGAAGCCCCTAGACTTAGACATAGAATTATTTAATGTTCAGCTGGCCCTTGATTTGGGGGACTATCTGTTTTATTGCATGGAAATTATTTGTATCTCTACTGGACAAAAAACTACAAGTTAGCAAGTAAATTTTTTATGTATGGAAACTTTAATCAATAGTAAAAATGAGATGAACTAAGTACAGGTCTTGACACTCCTTGGGTGATCCTTTGTCCCCTTGTGATACTGAAAGAATCTGCCTCCACTTCTTTGCTTTATTTCTGAGTTTGGGGAATTTTTCTGACAGTAGCCTGCCCCCAGGTCCTGCAATATCAGTTAGAGGAGCAAAGATTTGAATCCCTCTCACTGTATGAACTAGCCTTGGTAGTCAATGCTTTGTAATGATGCAGTAATGTTAACTTGTTTTTTATTTGTAAAGAATGTTGGAATCTATCAGGTCTGTGCAGATAATTATCTCTCATAGCCAAGGCATCTCTGAAGCACAAGGGCTCTCTGGATGGCAAAACCATCTGAATCAATCAATAAACATCAATCTGAAGTAATAGCACCTTTTGTTTCTACATTAGTGGAGACTGCTGGGACCACAGATCTCAGGAACATGAACACGGCAGTAAGAATGACATTGAGCATCTTTTCATGTGCCTGTTGGTCATCTATATGTCTTTTTTGGAAGAATGCCTGATACTTCTACAGTCTATTTTTAAATCATTTTTTTTTGATATTGAGTTGTATGAGGTCGTTATCTATCTATTTTCGATAGTAACTCCTTGATTACAAGGAAGCAATGTGGCCCAGGGAATATAGCCAATGTGTTATAATAACTATATATGGAGTATAATCTATAAAAATATTGAACCACTATCATATACCTGAAGCTAATATTTTAAGTAATAACCATACTTCAATTTAAAAATTGGCACTTAAATGGCACCTAATTTTTATACTTCTGTCTGTATCTATATTAAAACATTTGACAAACAGATAGGTTTAGGCAGGGAGCATATTCTATAAACTGCTTTGCAAGGTAGGGATCTTGGTATTAGTGACTTGAAGTTTAGGGAATGTCTCTTGGAATAAGGAATAGATAAATAGATGCTCATATTTGGGTATTCTCCTGCCAACCTTCTTTCTTGTTTTACATTTGAAGTAGGCTAATAATAGGGGGTTTCCAAACTGGGTTCCCAGAAAAGGGGCTCTCATGTAATCACTGAACATGTCATGTCACCAGGATGAGTCATGAATACCAGGAAAATAGCATGATGGTTAGAGGTTGGGAGTCAGGAGGCTGACCCTAAAGTTAGGAAAAATAGAAAAGTCAATTCACTTTTCTGTACGTTAGCTTGTTTCTTCCTATATGTGTGATTGCACCAGATGGGAAGTATCTAAGCTTTGTAAGCACGGAGAACACTATGGTTACAGGAAACGAGAAAGAAACAGATGTGGAAGGCCCTGCCTTCTTGCTACCCCATTGTCTCTTTTCCTTAGGGAAAGAATCAGGGCTGACGACAAGATCTGGAGGGCCCAGTGCAAGATGAAAATTCAGAAATGCTGTTCAAAAAATTAAAGAGTGGCATTAAAGGTGCTATGAAATGTTTTCCTTTAAAAATATTTGACATTAAGTGTGAAGGTGTAGTTGTGACATATGAGTATTAGCATAAACTTACAAACTGCAAAAAATATTTCGGATGCCATAATTTTTTGTAGTATAATATACAATAGCACTTTAATAATTTCATATCTTTATTGACCATAAGATTTTTTTTGGCTCACTTTTCTGCAAATTATACATTGGATCATCAGAATTTATATTTTAAGCAATTTCATTTACTATTAAATTGACAGCAGTGTTAGTCACTCTTGACAAATGCAAGCTTGCAAATAATTTTTGATAATTTTTAAAAATATCTTTCTGCCATTATAACTGTTACTGGAGAATATGAAGAGTATTTGAAAGGCGGTGACAGTATTAGGACACATTTATGATAAATTTATATAAAAACCCATCAAAACATAAATTTTAGTACATCTGGAGCTGATTATTCTTTTTCTAGAAAAAGATTTAACTCTCCATACAAACCAATTCTATGTAAGTCTGAATTTAATTTTAAATGTATATTTATACAATGGCATTTCAATATTTCCTCTGACACTTTTGGTAATTTATGGAAGTTGTGCAAGAAATCAAAAGTAGCTTTACGATTTGTATGTATTTCAAAATGTCTGTTATGCATCCTATTGTCTCGTCTTCATTTATAAGAAAAAAATTTTTGTCCTCTTCTTAATATTTGGCTCATCCAAAGCTTCCTGTGAAAATATTGTTATTTTCCACTGAACATAGCAATCTTTACATTTAATTTCTATTTCGAAACCTGTGAATATTTTGTCTTGCAAGGTTGTAGCAGTTTTGAAAACACATTTCACAGTTTACTGCTGAAACTGTCCACTTACCCACCAGCAGTTCATCCAGGCATGCCTGCTGCCATCCCTACTGGCATTCTGTGCCCAGGTCCTGGCCTGGTTCCCCATCCTTACACTCTGTATCTTTGGACAATTCCAGGCCCTGATGTACACCCAGGACTGACTGCTCTGTGGATGCAGTTTGCGGTGCCTGGGGCCTGAGCTTGCATACCCACTGACTGCTTGAGGACCACTACAGCTCAGATGTGCTGCTGCCCTGTACCACCTCTGCTTATGCACATGCTCCACCGTTCCATCACTACTGACAAAACTTAAGTTCAAAGATAAAATTATTAAGAATTACAAGGCACTGAGAGCAGAGAGTATTAAAACAAACATGAGGTCCTTCTCAGCTTGGAGTCCTAAGTGACTATACAGGTTGCATGCCTGGTAAGCTCGCCCTGGGAGGAATTCTCAGGCTCTGTAAATACACATGACAGATCTCACTTACCAGCTCTCTCCAATTCATCTTCCCATATCGTGAAAGCTCAATTCTGATATTTTTATCAAGGAGCCATTATTTATTGTGTAGGTAGATGAGGATAAACCCACAAGGCTAAGAATGAACAGTCAAAAATGGGAAAAGTCAGAAGAGTCTGATGCCAAGAAGCCAAGAGAAGAGAGGATTTCAAGGAGGATAAAGTAACTGATGGTGTCAAGTGATACAAAAGGTCATCAGGTAAGTGAGATCAGGACTAAAAAATTTCCATTGACTTCAGCAACACAGAAGTTGCACGATCTTAGCTCTTAGTGGTCTTCAAAATAAGTTGTTTCAATGGAGAGATGTAGGCTGAAGCCAAATGAAAATTTACATGGAGGAATGAGTAGAAGCTGAAAAATAGACTCCTGCAACCCTTTTTCTGCTGGGGCCTGAGGGTCAACAGATATGAGCCCTCTACTTCAGCAGTTGCCAACCTTTTTGACACCAGGGACTAGTTTGATAAAAGACATTTTTCCACAGTATGGGGTGGGGGGATGGTTTCAGGATAATTCAAGCACATTACATTTATTGTGCACCTTTTCCTAATCTAATGCCACTGCTGATCCAACAGGAGGTACTGGTTCGTGGCCCAGAGGTTGGGGACCCCTGCGCTTGAATTGATCCCAGGTTCCTGCTTCTCCATCATCATAGTGCCACTTTCTGCTCTGAACCACCCTTCCCTTTTGGTGACATGAAGAAGGGATCCCAAAGGAGATCAGGTAGTCTGTAATCCTTTGTTGACTCTTATTTGTTAGTCTTGATACATTTCACATTTTGGATATCTCTTTGGATAAATCTTACTCAATACATTCTACTGCAGTTTGCTAAACTCTTTGATTGGAGTTTGAATATATAAACCTCTCCACATAGCAACTCAGTCAGCTAATAATAGGGGAAAGTTAGTCAGACCCACCACAATGCCCACCTTACTTTGGCCTCATCGATAGTTCCCCTTCTTGAGAATTAATCAAGTACCACCCTGGTCTGGGTCTCCATCATCTCCTGACCCTTGTCTGAATTATAACAGTTATAAGTCTCTCTGCTTCTATCTTTGCTCCCACTCACAGCAGCCAGAATGATACTTTAAAAATGTTAAGTCAGAATATGTTAGTTCTCTCTTTAAAACTTTCCTTTGGTTCTGTGTTTCACTCAGAGAGAAAAATTCTGACATCCTAACAATGGCAGATAAAGCCCTCCCTACTCACTCCTGACTTCTTCCCTTATAGCTCACTTCCTTGTTCATCCCGCTGGAGCCACACTAACCCCTTGTTTTTCTTCAGTCCTGCCGGGAAAAGCCAGCCCTAAGATCAACCTAATTTTTAACCTTAGTCAGCCCTACTTTTTCTTTTGTTCATAGCATTTATTATTACCTTTCTGAATCACAACTCTGGGAGGGCAGGGATCTTCTTCATTGACGTTTTGCAAGTGCCTAGAATAGGGTCTGGCCCACAGTAGGTGCTCCGCAAACATCTCTTTTAAAAACAAAAATTTTGAGAGAACAAGATGGTGGAGGTGTAGGTGGACATGGAGTACATCTCTCTCCACGGATACATCAGGAATACACCTTCACACACACAAGTGCATGCAGAACACCAGCTGAGAGTAGATAGGAGAACCTGACCAGTGGAAAAGGAAATATAGAACCACACAAAACTCGGTAGGACAAAGGAATTAGGGGGAAAAACAAGACCGTCAGAACTGGACCTGCCTTTGGTGGGTGGGGCACCTGAAGCAGGCGTCTGATCCCCACATTGGGGGAATTGTCCGAGTCAAAGGAGAAATATTAAAGGCTGAGAGTGAAACAGCTGATCTGTGGGAGCCTAAATGGAATGAGAATCAGACAGTCCTTGCCGCAGCTATACATACCCCAGACAGGGCTGCAGGTCCCCTAGAAGGTGCAGCGGCTGGGAGCTGGAGTTTAGGGATTGTGGAGCAATCCCAGGGCTAGAGCTGCTGTTGACTGTGGAGAGACCAATCAAGGGGATGTGAGGGAGGAGATCATGGTGGGAAATGCCTGTGGAGGAAAGCCAAGCAGCCATGGAAGCAAGGCAATCCTGTTGAGTCACGTGTAGGGGGTGGAGCCATCACCATAGCCTCTCTCTCCCCACAGGCCAGCATCAGCAGCTGAACAGTAGAGAGGCTGGCCTATCAAATGCCTGACACACTGAACTACAGAGTAGGACCCCAGCCGGGGGCGAGGGGGGGGGGGGTCCTCCATGTGTCTGATGCAGAACAACAGAGAAGGACCCCAGACAAGGGAGCCCTCTAAGTGCCTGAATGGGCGGAGCTACGGAGAAAAGCCAAAGAGGCCTTCTGATTGCCAGCTACAAGAGGCTTGAAAAAAGACTCTGATAGGGCTATAACTCCTGTGGTGGAGGCAGCCTATGTCCCTGTACACATGGCGCCGCCAGGGTCCTCGCAAGCCAAGCAGCTGTGCCACCTTCACGCTTAGCCCTCACTGAGGCAGAGATGCCACAGGCAAAAAAGTCTTGCATCTATGCATGCAGGATTGCTTTGGTTGTGTCCAACTCTTTGTGACCCTGTGGACCATGGCCTGCCAAGCTTCTCTGTCAAGGGGGTTCTCCAGGCAAGAATACTGGAGTGTATTGGCCAATACTAGTTGCCATACCCTTCTAGAGCACTATATTTCATGCTTCCCTAGCCACCAACTCCCCTGAGGAGTGCCTGGTGCTGCCAGAAACCCTGCGACCCAAGCAGCTGCACCACCTTCACACCTGGCCCTCACAGGGGCAAACCCAAGTCCTCCAGGGCAGCCTCAGGAGCAAACCCCAGTGGATTACCCACATGCAGAGGTGGAAATAAAACCACAATTGAAACCCAGGGGCAGTGTGGCTAAGGAAGAAGACCCAAACCTTCCCACCAGCTGTACAAGCTGCAGATTAAGTCCACTCTGTGTCTATGGAATATATAAAAGATCATTGAGAGCTCACACAAAAGAAAACACATTAGTTTGGATAGTGGTGGACATTGGAGGCTAGAACACACAGGAGTAGGACCAGATTAGAATCTGAGCTGCCCCCACAGCAGGTCCAGAGACCAGCACAGTGTTGGGGGCATCCTAGGAAGGTGAGGTGGACTGTGACTCCCAGCGAGGGAAAGGACTCTGACAGCAGTGACTCAGGAAAAAACATTCATTATTCTTATGTTTTGACTACTTCTGTAGAGTCTTTTGGATTTTTTTTTTTTTTTTTTACTTTTTTCCCCCCTTTTCCCCCTTCTGGTGTAATTGTCAATTTTATTGGCACTATGAAATCTAATTAAGCTTTTGAGTTTTCCCCCTCAGTCACATTTTTTATTGTTGTTATAAACCTCTGCCTCTACATTGGGCATTTGCAGTTCTGTGGGGTTTTCCTTTTTTTTTTTCTTTCTTCTTCCTTTTTTTCTCTTCTCATTTTAATTTTTTAAAACCTATCATTTTTTTCTACCTTTATTCCTTTGTTTGCTTTTCCTACTGTTCTTTTCTCCTTGCAGTTAATCTTTAATGTATATAAATCTTCTTTATCTACCTCTGTCTAACTTTGCATATTTATTCTTTCTTTCTTTCCTCTCAACATACTTGTTAGTTCTGTGTTCACTGCTTTATTCCTCACTTGGCACCCTGCTCTAGTTTTGTTTACCAGTTTGTGCTTTAGTTAGTTTTGTTCTTAACTGGTAGATTTCGTTTTTGATTGCCTTTGTTTGCCAGGTCAGTCTACTGTACTTTATTTTTGTTGGACTGTTTTGATTTTGCTTATGGGTGTATATGTATATGTGTATATTCCGTTATTTTAATTATTACTTGCCTGATTTTGTAATTGCTATTTGTCTGGGGTTCATCTTTGCTTTCTCGTTTCTGGGTATTTGTTTTAATGCCATAAAAAACCACTTGCGGAATCTTTGTTCCTGCCCAGAGATCAAGCCCTGAGCCTTTGGAGTGGGAGCACTGACTCCAAGACCCTAGACTACCAGAGAACTAACCCTTGGGAGTATCAAATAGTGAGACCTCACACAAAGGAAGAAAACACTTGAAATACAAGACCAGGCATCACACATCACCAGTAACACCCTGTGCAGGACGCCTCATCCAAACAACAAACAAAACAAAAATAGAAACCCAGTCACCAGCAGCCAGGATCGCCGCCTCACCCAGCCCTGCCCAGCAGAGGAAAAACAAACACAAAACTCAGCACAGCTCTCACCCTATATGAAGCTCACACAAACCACTGGACCAACCCTAGGAGGGCAGAAACCAAAAGGAAGAAAGAATTCAACCTTGAAGCCTGGGAAAAGGAGACCTCAAACACGATAAGTTAAAAAAAAATAATGAAAAGGCAGAGAAATACTACACAAACGAAGGAACAAACTACAAACACAGACGTCCAAATAAATGAAGAGGAAATAGGCAAACTCCCTGAAA
This sequence comes from Okapia johnstoni, assembly GCA_024291935.2. NCBI lineage: Eukaryota > Metazoa > Chordata > Mammalia > Artiodactyla > Giraffidae > Okapia > Okapia johnstoni. The sequence continues at coordinate 39,063,757 of CM044323.1, forward strand.
AAGAATTCAGAATAATGATGGTAAAGATGATCAAAAACCTTGAGAACAAAATGGAGAAAATGCAAGAATCAATCAACAAAGATCCAGAAGAATTAAAGAATAAACATACAGAGACAGACAACACAATTACTGAAATTAAAAATACTCTCGAAGGAATAAAAAGCAGATTATCTGAAGCAGAAGAATGAATCAGTGAGCTGGAAGATAAAATGGTGGAAATAACTTCTGAAGAGCAGAATAAAGTAAAAAAGAATGAAAGAACTGAGCATAGCCTCTGAGACAATATCAAATGCACCAACATTCGAATTATTGGGGTCCTAGAAGAAGAAGAGGAAAAGAAAGGGTATGAGAAAATTTTTGAAGAGATTGTAGTTGAAAATTTCCCCAACATGAAAAAGGAAATAGTCAATCAAGTCCAAGAGGTGCAGAGTCCCACGCAGGATAAACCCAAGGAGAAATATGCCAAGACACATGCTATCAAAACTAACAAAGACTAAATACAAAGAAAGAATATTAAAAGCAGCAAAGGAAAAGCAACATGTAACATACAAAAGAAACTCCACACATTTAACAGCTGATCTTTCAGTAGAAACTCTGCAGGCCAGAAGGGAATGGCAGGATATATTTAAAGTATTGAAAGGGAAAAATCTACAACCAAGATTATTGTACCTGGCAAAGATCTCATTCAAAATTGATAGAGAAATCAAAACCATTTCAGACAAGCAAAAGTTAAGAGAATTCAGTACCACCAAACCAGCTTTACCACAAACGTTAAAGGATATAGTCAGTAAATACAAGAGAAGAAAAATATCTACAAAATCAGCACCAAACAATAAAAAAAATGGCAATAGGAACATATATATCAATAATTACTTTCAATGTAACTGGATTAAATACTCCAACCAAAAGATACAGACTGGCTGAATGGATACAAAAACAAGACCCATATATATGCTGTCTACAAGAAACCCATTTCAGACCTAAAGACACATATAAACTGAAAGTGAGAGGATGGAAAAATATATTCCATGCAAATGGAAAGCGAAAGAAAGCTGGAGCAGCAATCCTCATATCAGACAAAATGGACCTTAAAATAAAGAAGATTACAGGAGATAAGGAAGGACACTACATAATGATCAAGGGATCAATCCAAGAGAGGAAGACAAAACAATTGTAAATATCTATGCACCCAATATAGGAGCACCTCAATACATAAGACAAACACTAACAGACATAAAAGGAGAAATTGACAATAACACAATAATAGTGTTCCCTGGTGGCTCAGAGGGTAAAGCATCTGCCTACAATGCGGAAGACTCCGGTTCAATCCCTGGGTTGGGAAGATCCCTTGGTGAAGGAAATGGCAACCCACTCCAGTACTCTTGCCTGGAGAATCCCATGGATAGAGAAGCCTGATAGGCTACAGTCCATGGGGTCGCAAAGAGTCAGACATGACTGAGTGACTTCACTTTCTTTCACTTTCAATAATAGTAGGAGACTTGAACACCCCACTCACACCAACGGACAGACCATCAAAACAGAAAATTAATAAGGAAAGAGAAGTCTTAATTGATACAATAGATGAGATGAATCTCATTGATATCTTCAGGACACTCCAACCAAATGCAGAAGAATACACCTTTTTCTCAAGTGCACATGGAATATTTTCCAAGATAGACCACATCTTGGTCACAAATCAAACCTCAGTAAATTTAAGAAAACTGAAATCGTATCGAGCATCTTCTCTGACCACAGTGCTATGAGATAGATATCAATTACAAGAAAAAAAAAAGCCTGTAAAAAACACAAACACGTGGAGATTAAACAATACGTATCTAAATAACTAACAGGTTACTGAAGAAATCAAAAGGGAAATAAAAAAATTTCTAGAAACAAATGACAATGAAAACACGACAACTTAAACCCTGTGTGATGCAGCAAAAGCAGTTCTAAGAGGGAAGTTTATAGCAATGCAATCCTACCTCAAGAAACAAGAAAAACATCAAATAGACAACCTAACTTTAAGCCTAAAACAACTGGAAAAAGAAGCACAAAAACCCCCTAAATTAGTAGATGGAAATAAATCATAAAGATCAGAACAGAAATAAATGAAAAATCAACAAAATTAGAAATGAAAAAGGAGAGGTTACAACAATGCAGAAATACAAAGGATTATGAGAGAGTATTATGAACAACTGTATGTCAATAAAATGGATAACCTGGAAGAAATGGACAGATTCGTAGAAAAGTTCAATCTTCCAAGACTGAACCAGGAAGAAATATAAATTATGAACAACCCAATTATAAGCACTGAAATTGAAGCTGTGATAAAAAATCTCCCCCAAATCAAAAGCCCAGGACCAGATGGTCTCACAGGAGAATTCTATCAACATTTCAAGAAGAATTAATGCCTATCCTAAAACTCTTTCCAAAATTGCAGATGAGGGAACACTTCCAAACTCATTCTATGAGACCACCATAACCCTAATACCAAAACGAGACAAAGTCAACACAAAAAAAGAAAACTACAGGCCAATAGCACTGATGAATATAGATGCAAAAAATCTCAACAAAATTTTAGCAAACAGAATTCAGCAACACATCAAAAAGCCCATACACCATGATCAAGCTGGGTTTATTTCAGGGATGTAAGGATTCTTCAATATATGCAAATCAACCAGTGTGACACACCATATTAACAAATTGAAAGATAAAAACCATATGATAATAGATGCAGAAAAAGTCTTTGACAAAATTCACCACCCATTTATGATTCAGTTCAGTTCAGTTGCTCAGTCATGTCCAACTCTTTGTGACCACATGGACTGCAGCAGACCAGGCCTCCATGTCCATCACCAACTCCTTTAGTTTACACAAACCCATGTCCATTGACTAGGTGATGCCATCCAACCATCTCTTTCTCTGTTGTCCCCTTCTCCTCCCACCTTCAGTCTCTCCCAGCATCAGGGTCTTTTCAAATGAGTCAGTTCTTTGCATCAGATGGCCAAAGTATTGGAGTTTCAGCTTCAGCATCAGTCTTTCCAATGAACATTCAGGACTGATTTCCTTTAGGATGGAATGGGTTGGATCCCCTTGAAGTCCAAGGGAGTCTCAAGAGTCTTCTTCAACACCACGCACGGTTCAAAAGCCTCAATTCTTCTGCACTCAGCTTTCTTTCTAATCCAAATCTCACATCCATACATGACTACAGGAAAAACCATAGCTTTGACTAGACGAACCTTTGTTGGCAAAGTAATGTCTCTGCTTCTTAATATGCTGTCTAAGTTGGTCATAGCTTTTCTTCCAAGGAGCAAGCATCTTTTAATTTCATGGCTGCAGTCAACATCTGCAGTGATTTTGGAGCCCCCCAAAATAGTTTGCCACTGTTTCTACTGTTTCCCCATCTATTTGCCATGAAATGATGGGACAAGATGCCATGATCTCAGTTTTCTGACTGTTGAGTTTTAAGCCAACCTTTTCAGTCTCCTCTTTCATTTGCATCAAGACTAGAGATCACTTCAAGAAAATTAGAGACAACACCGGAACATTTCATGCAAAGATGGGCTCAATAAAGGACAGAAATAGTATGGACCTAACAGAAGCAGAAGATATTAAGAAGAGGTGGCAAGAATACACAGAAGAACTGTACAAAAAAGATTTTCATGACCCAGATAATCATGATGGTGTGATCACTGACCTAGAGCCAGACATCCTGGAATGTGAAGTCAAGTGGGCCTTAGAAAGCATCACTACGAACAAAGCTAGTGGAGGTGATGGAATTCCAGTTGAGCTATTTCAAATCCTGAAAGATGATGCTGTGAAAGTGCTGCACTCAATATGCCAGCAAATCTGGAAAACTCAGCAAAGGCCACAGAACTGGAAAAAGTCAGTTTGCACTCCACTCCCAAAGAAAGGCAATGCCAAAGAATGCTCAAACTACCACACAATTGCACTCATCTCACATGCTAGTAAAGTAATGCTCAAAATTCTCCAAGCCAGGCTTCAGCAATATGTGAACCGTGAACTTCCAGATGTTCAAGCTGGTTTTAGAAAAGGCAGAGGAACCAGAGATCAAATTGCCAACATCCGATGGATCATCGAAAAAGCAAGAGAGTTCCAGAAAACATCTATTTCTGCTTTATTGACTATGCCAAAGCCTTTGACTGTGTGGATCACAATAAACTGTGGAAAATTCTGAAAGAGAGGGGAATACCAGACCATCTGACCTGTCTCTTGAGAAACCTGTATGCAGGTCAGGAAGCAACAGTTAGAACTGGACATGTTACAAAAGACTGATTCCAAATAGGAAAAGGAGTGCGTCAAGGCTGTATATTGTCACCCTGCTTATTTAACTTATATGCAGAGTACATCATGAGAAACGCTGGGCTGGAAGAAACACACGCTGGAATCAAGATTGCCAGGAGAAATATCAATAACCTCAGATATACAGATGACACCACCCTTATGGCAGAAAGCGAAGAAGAACTAAAGAGCCTCTTGATGAAAGTGAAAGAGGAGAGTGAAAAAGTTGGCTTAAAGCTCAATGTTCAGAAACCTAAGATCATGGCATCTAGTCCCATCAATTCATGGGAAATAGATGGGGAAACAGTGGAAACAGTGTCAGACTTATTTTTTTGGGCTCCAAAATCACTGCTGATGGTGATTGCAGCCATGAAATTAAAAGAAGCTTACTCCTTGGAAGGAAGGTTATGACCAATCTAGATAGCATATTTAAAAGCAGAGACATTACTTTGCCAACAAAGGCCGTCTAGTCAAGGCTATGGTTTTTCCAGTAGTCATGTATGGATGTGAGAGTTGGACGGTGAAGAAAGCTGAGCACCGAAAAATTGATGCTTTTGAACTGTGGTGTTGGAGAAGACTCTTGAGAGTCCCTTGGACTGCAAGAAGATCCAATCAGTCCATCCGAAAGGAGATCAATCCTGGGTGTTCATTGAAAGGACTGATGTTGAAGCTAAAACTCCAATACTTTGGCCAACTCATGTGAAGATTTGACTCACTGGAAAAGACCCTAATGCTGGGAAGAATTGGGGGCGGGAGGAGAAGGGGACGACAGAGGATGAGATGGCTGGATGGCATCACCAACTCGATGGACATGGGTTTGGGTAAGCTCCGGGAGTTGGTGATGGACAGGGAGGCCTGGTGTGCTGCGATTCATGTGGTCACAAACAGTCGGACACGACTGAGCGACTGAACTGAACTTTCACTCTCCTCTTTCACTTGCATCAAGGGGCTCTTTAGTTTTTCTTTGCTTTCTGCCATAAGGGTGGTGTCATCTGCATATCTGAGGTTATTGATATTTCTCCTGGCAATCTTGATTCCAGCTTGTGCTTCATCCAGCCCAGCATTTTGCATGAGGTACTCTGCATATAAGTTAAATAAGTAGGGTGACAATATACAGCCTTGACGTTCTCCTTTCCCTATTTGGAACCAGTCTGTTGTTCCTAGTCCAGTTCTAACTGGCGTTTCCTGACCTGCATACAGATTTCTCAGGAGGCAGGTCAGGTGGTCTGGTATTCTCATCTCTCAAAGAATTTTCCACAGTTTGTTGTGAGCCAAACAGTCAAAGACTTTGGTGTAGTCAATAAAGCAGAAGTAGATGTGTTTCTGGAACTCTGTTGCTTTTTCAATGACCCAGCAGATGTTGGCAATTTCATCTCTGGTTCCTCTGCCTTTTCTAAATCCAGCTTGAACGTCTGGAAGTTCATGGTTCACATACTGTTGAAACCTGGCTTGGAGAATTTTGAGCATTACTTTGCTAGCATGTGAGATGAGTGCAATTGTGCAGTTAGTTTGAACATTCTTTGGCATTGTCTTTCTTTGGGAATGGAATGAAAACTGACCTTTTCCGGTCCTGTGTCCGCTGCTGAGTTTTCCAAATTTGCTGGCATATTGAGTGCAGTACTTTCACAGCTTCCATAAGCTTCTCATCCTTCTCTATCAGAAAGCAGACAGACTGAAAACCATAATCACAGAAAACTAGCCAATCTGATTACATGGGCCACAGCTTTGTCTAACTCAACGAAACTATAAGTCATGCTGTGTAGGGCCACCCAAGACAGACGGGTCATGGTGGAGAGTTCTGTCAAAACATGGTCCACTGGAGAAGGGAATGGCAAACCACTTCAGTATTCTTGCCTTGAGGATCCCATGAACAGTATGAAAAGGCAAAAAGATAGGACACTGAAAGATGAACTCCCCAGGTCAGTAGGTGCTCAATATGCTACTGGAGATCAGTGGAGAAATAACTCCAGAAAGAATGAAGAGATGGAGCCAAAACAAAAACAACACCCAGTTGTGGATGTGACTCCTGTTCAAAGTAAAGTCCGATGTTGTAAAGAAAAATATTGCATAGGAACCTGGAATGTTAGGTCCATGAATCAAGGCAAATTGGAAGTGGTCAAACAGGAGATGGCAAGAGTGAACATAGACATTTTAGGAATCAGTGAACTAAAATGGACTGGAATGGGTGAATTTAACTCAGATGACCATTGTATCTACTACTGTGGGCAAGAATCCCTTAGAAGAAATGGAGTAGCCCTCATAGTCAACAAAAGATTCCAAAATACAGTACTTGGATGAAATCTCAAGACGACAGAATGATCTCTGTTCATTTCCAAGGCAAACCATTCAATGTCACAGTAATCCAATTCTACGCCCCGACCAGTAATGCTGAATAAGCTGAAGACGAACAGTTCTATGAAGACCTAGAAGACCTTCTAGAACTAACACCCAAAAAAGATGTCCTTTTCATTATAGGGGACTGGAATGCAAAAGTAGGAAGTCAAGAAATAAGTGGAGAACAGGCAAATTTGGCCTTGGAGTACAGAATGAATCAGGTCAAAGGCTAACAGTGTTTTTCCAAGAGAACGCACTGGTCATAGCAAACACCCTCTTCCAACAACACAAGAGAAGACTCTACACATGGACATCACCAGATGGTTAACACCAAAATCAGATTGATTATATTCTTTGCAGCCAAAGATGGAGGACCTCTATACCGTCAACAAAAACAAAACTGGGAGCTGACTGTGTCTCAGATCATGAACTTCTTATTGCCACATTCGGGCTTAAATTGAAGAAAGTAGGGAAAACCACTAGATCATTCAGTTATGCCCTATATCAAATTTATGATTAAAACTCTTCCAAAAAAATGGGCACAGAAGTAACCTACCTCAACATATTCAAGGCTGTATATGATAAGCCTACATCAAACATTATTCTCAGTGGTGAAAAACTGAAAGCATTCCCCCTAAGATCAGGAACAAAACAAGGGTATCCACTTTCACCACTATTATTCAACATAATTTTGAAAGTCCTAGCTACAGCAATCAGAAGAAAAAGAAATAAAAGGAATCCAGATCGGAAAAGAAGAAGTAAACTTTCACTGTCTGCAGATGACATGATACTGTACATAGAATGCCCTAAAGATAGTATCAGAAAATTACTGGATCTAATCAGAGAATTTAGCAAAGTTGCAGGATACAAAATCAATACACAGAAATCACTTGCATTTCTATATACTAACAATGAAAAATCAGAGAAATTAAGGAATCAATCCCATTCACCATTGCAACAAAAAGAATTAAATATCTAGAAATAAACTTATCTAAGGAGACAAAAGAACTTACGCAGAAAATTATAAGACACTGATGAAAGAAACCAAAATGACATAAACAGATGGAGTGATATTCCATGTTCCTGGGTAGGAAGAATCAATATTGTGAAAATGACTATACTGTCAAATGCAATCTACAGATTCAATGCAATCCCTATCAAATTACCGATGGCATTTTCCCACAGAATTAGAACAAAAACTTTCACAATTCATATGGAAACACAGAAGACCATGAATAGCCACAACAGTCTTGAGAAAAAAGAATGGAGCTGGAGGAATCAACCTTCCTGACTTCTGATTATACTACAATGCTACAGTCATGAAGACAGTATGGTATTGGCACAAAAACAGAAATATAGACCAATGGAACAAGATAGAAAGCCCAGAAATAAACCATGTACCTATGGGTACCTATTTTTGACAAAGGAGGCAAGAATATACAATGGGGCAAAGACAGCCTCTTCAATAAATCGTTCTGGGAAAATTGGACAGCTACATATAAAAGAATAAAATTAGAACACTTCTTAACACCATACACAAAGGTAAACTCAAAATGGATTAAAGACCTAAAGGTAAGGCCAGAAACTGTACAACTCTTAGAGGAAAACATAGGCAGAACACTCAACGACATAAATCAAAGTAAGATCGTCTATGGTCCACCTCCTAGAGTAATGGAAATAGAACCAAAAGTAAACACATGGGACCTGATTAAACTTAAAAGCTTTTGCACTGCAAAGCAAACTATAAGCAAGGTGAAAAGACAACCCTCAGAATGGGAGAAAATAATTGCAAATGAAACAGCTAACAAAGGATTAATTTCCAAAATATACAAGCAGCCCATACAACTCAATACCAGAAAAACAAACAACCCAATCAAAAGGTGGGGAAAAGACCTCAACAGACATTTCTCCAAAGAAGACATATAGATGGCTAACAAACACATGAAAAGAGGCTCAACATCACTCATTATTAGAGAAATGCCAACCAAAACTGCAATGATATCACCTCACACTGGGCAGAATGACCATCATCAAAAAGTCTACAATGAATAAGCACTGGAGAGGGTGTGGAGAAAGGGAACAATCTTGCACTGTTGGTGGGAATGTAAATTGATACTGCCACTATGGAAGATGGTATGGAGATTCCTTAAAAACTAGGAATAAAACCACCATATGACCCAGCAATCCCACTCCTAGTCATATACCTTGAGGAAGCCAAAACTGAAAAAGACACATGTATCCCATTGTTGACTGCAGCACTATTTACAATAGCTAGAACATGGAAGCAACCTGGATGTCCATCGAAAGATAAATGGATAAAGTTGCTGTACATATACACAATAGAATATTACTCAGCCATAAACATGAATGCATTTGAGTCAGTTCCTAATGAGGTGGATGAACCTAGAGCCTGTCATTACAGAGTGAAATAAGTCAGAAAGAGAAAGATGAATACCATATTCTAACACATATGTATATGGAATCTAGAAAAATGGTACTGAAGAATTTACAGAGCAGCAATGGAGAAACAGAAAGAGTAGATTTATGGACATGGCGAAAGGGGAAGAGAGGTTGAGATGTATGGAAAGAGTAACATCGAAACTTACATTACCATATGTAAACTAGATAGCCAGCAGGAATTTGCTGTATGGCTCAGGAAGCTCAAATAGGGGCTCTGTATCAACCTAGAGAGATGGATGGGGAGGGAAATGGGAGGGAGGTTCAAAAGGGAAGTGATTTATATGTACCTGTGGCTGATTCATGTTGAGGTTTGCAAGAAAACAACAAAATTCTGTAAAGCAACTATACTTCAATTCAAAAATAAATAGATTAAAAAAAAAAACAAAAATTTCAAGTTTGTTACTATTTTGCCTGGCATTTCTCCCAATCCTGTTCTGTCTCCTTTTCCCATTTCCACCTTGCAGGTCTGGGGGTTCTTCTCTAAATCTTTCTTGTTTCAAGAACCAATTTGAACTTTAAAAAATTAAGATATGATTCATGTGCCATAAAATTCACTCTTTCAAAGCATGCAATTTGGTGATTTTAGTATATCCATAAGGTTGTACAACCATCACTACTACCTAATTCCAAAATATTGTCATCATTCCTCAAAGAAACATCATAGCTCTTAGCAATCACTCCCCATTTTCATCTCCCTCATTGCCAAGTAACCACTGATCCACTTTCTGTCCCCATAGATTTGCCTGTTCTGGATATTTCATAAAATGAAATCATATAATAGAATATGGCTTCTTTCATTTAAAATAATAATATTTTCAAGGTTCAGATGTGTTTTGGCATATACCAGAACTTCACTGCTTTATATTGCTGCTTAACATCACATTGTATGGCTATAACATATTTAGCTTATTTATCAGTTTATTTCTACTTTTTGACTTTTGATAATGCTGTTATAAACATTTGTGTACAGTGTTTGAACACCTCTTTTTAATTCTCTTTAGTATACATGTAAGGATGAAATGGCTGGGTCTTAAGGTTAATTCCATACCTAACATGAGGAAATGCAAAATTGTTTTTCAAGGTGACTACCATTTTACATTCCCACCAGCATTGCCAGGTTCTGTTTTCTCCACATTTTTGCCAGTACATGTTATCGTCTTTTTTTTATTATACTCATCTCAGTGGAGGTGAAGTGATAGCTTATTATGGTCTTGATTTGTATTTCCCTAATGACTAGTGCTTTAGGTATATTTTCATGTGTTTATTGGCCACTTGTATATCTTCTTTGGATAAATGTCTATTTAAATTCTTTGCCCATTTAAAAATTGGTTTTTTTAAATTATTGAATTTTAAGGTTTTTTTTTATATTATAGCTACTAAAGCGTTATCAGATGTATGATTTATAATATTTTTTCCATTCCAAAGATGGCTTTATTACTTTCTTGATGGTGTTCTTTGATGTACAAAAGTTTTAAATATGGATGAAGGTCAATTTATCTATTTTTCCTTTGATTGCTTCTACTTAGTTGTTATATCCAAGAAATAGTTGCCTGTTTCACCCCTGTTTTCTTCTGATTTTATAGTTTTTAGATCTAACATTTCAGTCTTTGGTGCATTTTGAGTTTATTTTTGAACATGTTATGAGGTAGGGAGTCTACCCTCATACTTTTGCATATGAAAAACTAGTTGTCCCAGCACCCTTTGTTGAAAAGACTGTTCTTTCCCTAATATTTGTCCTGGCAGCCCTGCTGAAAATCAACTAACTGTAAGTATTTGGGTTTATTTCTGAACTCTTAATTCTATTCCATTGATCTACATGTCTGTCCTTATACCTGTACCACACATTCTTGATGACTGTAACTTTGTAGTAAGTTTTGAGATCAATTAAATGTGAGTTCTCCAACATTGTTTTCCTCTTCAAGATTGTTTTGATTACTCAAGGTCCCTTGCAATTCTGTATGAGTTTTAAGGTGAGGTTTTCCATTTCAGCAAAAAACAAAAAACAAAAAACAAAAAACCCCAACCAAACAAAAAAGCAACAAGTCATCGGTATTTTGATAGAAATACATTTTATGTGCTTAGTCACTTGGTCGTGTCTGACTCTTTGTGACCCCACGGGCTGCAGCCCTGCCAGGCTCCTCTGTCCACGGGATTTTCCAGGTAAGAATACTGGAGTGGGTTGCCATGGCCTCCTCCAGGGGATCTTCCCAACCCAGGGATCAAACCCAGGTCCTCTCGCATTGCGGGCAGATTCTTTACTGACTGAGCCACCAGGGAAGCCCAGAAAGACATTGAATCTGTAGATTACTTCTGGTAGTACTGCCATCCTTAACATTATCAAGTGTTTTAATATATAGGATATATTAAAAGACATAATGGAATGTCTTTCCACTTATTTTTTTTTTCCTTTTAAATTGAAAAAGATAATTGCAACATTGTGTTGATTTCACCATACATCAACATAGATCAGCCATGGGTATACATAGGTCCCTTCCCTCTTGATCCACGTATTTAGATCTTTAATTTTCCTCGGCAATGTTTTGTTTGTCTTCAGTTACAGATCTTATATATCTTTGGTTAAATTTATGATGTTGGGTAGGGGGGAGCATCTAGTCTTTCACAATTAAGTATGATGGTAGCAGTGTGTTTTTGAAGATATACTTTATATTTTTATTGAAGTATAATTACTTTGAAATGTTGTGTTAGTTTCTGCTATACAACAAAGCGAATCAACTATATGTGTACATATAGCTCTTTTTTTGATTTCTTTTCCATTTAGGTCAGCACAGAGCATCGAGTAGAGTTCCCTGTGCTATACAGTAAGTTTTCATTACTTACCTATTTTATACATAGTGCTGTATATACGTCAATCCCTGTCTCTCAGTTCATCCCATTCCCAGCAATGGGATTTTTATATTGATAGATTCCCTTCATGAAGTTATTCCTAATTCATTTATTGAGTGTTTTTATCTTGAACTAGTATTTGGTTTTTATCAAATGTTTTTTCTGCATCTACTGAGATCATGTGGTTTTCGTTATTCTATTAATGTGGTATATAATATTAACTGGTATTTGAAAGTTGTATTGACTACATATTCCTGAAATAAGTCCTACTTGATCATGGTGTATAATTTTTATGCTACTGGATATGGTTTGTTTGTTTATTGCTGAGAATTTTTGCACCTACTTTCATTAGCAAGATTGGGTCTGTAGTGTTCTTGTAAGATCTTTGGCTTTGGTTTTAGGGTGACACTGGCAACATGGGGTGAGTTGGGAAGTCTTCCTTCCTTTTCTATGCTTGCAAAGAGTTTTTAAGTGTTCATATTAACTCTGCAAGTTTGGTAGTATTCACCAGTGACTAGGACTTTTGTTTGTGGGACATTTTATTATGACTTCAACTTCTTTACTTTTTATAAGTCTATTCAATATGCTATTCCTTTTGAGTCACTTTTGGAAGTTTATGTCTTTATAGGAATTTGTCCATATGCAGATCTATAATATTGACCTATAATATCTACTATAATTCTGGATAGAAAAAAATGCTTGAAAAGTGAAGAATTCTGATTTCTCTTGAATAAGGAGCCAAGTATTTGAAATTTTTTTAGCTTATAATACCCTAGAAGAAACTAATATCACCTTGATAATAAAGGAACTGAGATCTAAATATTCAAGAAAACTTGCAAATTAAAAATAGAAAATGTACCTATATACCTAAGTGATATGCCCTAAGAAGATGATGAGAAAATAGTCAACTATAGGCCCTTGGGTTTATGAGTTTAAAGCATTTTTTCCTGAATAAATATTATAAAACTTTTTAAAAAACTGATACCAAGGAAATGAGATTTTAGAATGAACCTTTCTCTGAAATCTGGGCAATTCATGTTCATTAAATTAGTTTTTCTTTTTTTCCCTCTGTCTATAGAAAACTAGCTTCCCTGGTGGCTCATATGGTAAAGAATCTGCCTGCAATGCGGGAGACCTAGGTTCAATCCCTGGGTCTAATATATTGTCGATAGATTATCAGATGAAGTCAAGCATATATCTGCTGATACTTTATAAGTTGACCTGTCTTTATACTTAGAAATGTTTCTTAATAGTAGGCTTCCCTGGTGGCTCAGATGGTAAAGAATCTGCCTGCAATGTAGGAGACCCGTGTTCGATCTCTGGGTCGGGAAGATCCCCTGGTAAATGGCAACCCACTCCAGTATTCTTGCTTGGAGAATCCATGGATGAAGGAGACTGGCAGCCTACAGTCTATGGGGTTGCAAAGAGTCAGACACAACTGAGCGACTATTACTCCCTCACTCACAGAAAACTAAAGAAAATAATGAGTTGTAAAGTAATCCCCCCTCAGAATCAAAATTTGTAGCAATAATGTTAATATACCACATTAGAAAAGAGTTTAAGACATCTGACACAGAAATAACTATTTTTAATATATATACTTTCAGACATTCTATTTTTATCCATTTCAGGCAGATTATTTTACCCTAATATGTATGTATCTTTATTTGTTCTTTGGACGGTACTTTACTGTTCCCTTTGAATATCTTTTTTTTTTCTTTAAGAGTGTTCATTTGAGCCTATTTATTTAAAGTTTTCAGCTTTTAATAAGATCGATCATCATGTTTTTCTTCTTTTTCTGTCTCTTGGCCTCAATTAAGTCTTGTTCAATATACAGCTATTTAATATTGGGAAAACATCTCCTGACTTTACCAGGGATTTTGTTACATAACCTCTCTTCTTATCTGCTAGAGCCAGTCATTTTTTCAATATTAAATTGAAGAGAGATGACAGCTTGGCTTAAGTGATATTAAACATGCAGTGAACTTACCAGATTTTTTGGCTGCACACTCTAATCTATACGTAGAAATTCATAGGTTATCCTTGCCTGTGTGGGTGGTAGCATCCTGGATTCATACAATAGCAGGTTCAGTGTGGCTGAAGTATCATTGCAAATGGGAAATTAGAGGGGTAAGATTTTTTAGGGATCTTAACAAGAAATCTGCTTTTTATTCCCTAGGAGATGGAGAACCATTGGTGGATTTTGATCAGTGATAAGACATGGTTGTTTGCAGGAAACATTACTCCTGGAACTCTGTGGAGGTGGATCAGATTAGGTAAGTGTCTTTAGAGGAGGACACTCAGTCTTGTGCTGGATTTTTTCAACGTCAGTTAAAGGTCATTTTGCAAAACTTTTCCATCCAGACCCAAAAGTTACTTCAATGAGAATCTAGAGCATAGTCTATAGGTCACGTTACATAAACCAGGTTGGACTTGAAAAATGGAATGTCCTATTTTTATATATTGCTAATAAAAACAAGATTATGACTGCTCTCTGAAAAGTCTAGGCAATATCACAATTTTTTGTTGTTTTTGTTTCTAGGACATTTATACTACAATTTTCTGTTTTTAGATTGGTTCATAGGAAGGGGCACCATTTATTTTATCTTTTGCATTCTGTAATGTAATACAGAATTGTCTAAATTTCATATAGCTTTTTCATCTTTTTGACACTTCTTCCTTGGGTAGGTATTAGTATCTTCATTTTAAAACTAAAGAAGCTGATGCTCAGTTAAGCTACTTTCATTTATTACAGAAATAGCAATTGGAATTTGAAGCCAGGTCTCTCCAACTTCAAGGTCCTTTCTCTCCATCATACCACCCTTCTTCTTTAATAGGACTTGTCTAATTGCAATGTCCTCTTTCCTTGTACACCCACTTCCCTGAAGAGTTCCTTCATGTTGTCTGAGGCATCGAGTGAGTAAAAAAATCTTCATGTTTCTGAGTTAGGATTATTCAGCTTAACTTTAGATCCTGCAGTCCCTTGTTTCCTCCATAATAATAGGATAAAGAAAAAGACAGAGGAGTTCTGCTTTCCAATGTCTTACATCACCCAGACAGTTGGCAGCCCGGAGTCAGGCAGCTGCCACACTCTTCACATATCTATTTAAAGTTCAAAGAGACACTGGATAACAATAACAAAGAGGTTAGCGTGGCCCTGAGCAGCCCACCCAACAACAGGAAGAATGGCTGAAAAAGGTAAGATTTAAGGCATCCAACTCTCTTGGCAAAAAATATTCCAGGCTCCCAGGTTTATTTTCTGTTTCCCTGTTATTCTGAAGAGCATGGTATCGTCACTCCAAATCTTTGTTGTGACGTGACAAGAACCGAGGAGCATACACTCGCGTGACAGTCTCTCTTCTAAAGGAGCATTAACCACATTATGTTAGTGTGACTGCAAAAATGCATTAGATGCATTAAATGAGTAACTTTGAAAGGTTCAAAGAAACAAAAGAGTTTAATTTGTTCATGCTTGTTTTGAAAATTGAGTTAGAAGTAGGTTATTCTCCAGTGTTGTACTGGATTTGGATTTGAAGCACGGTGGTGTACTGGGCTAGAATTAAGGATATTTTAATTTTGTGTTGGATGTGCTACTAAATGGCCATGTGAATTTGGGAAAATTCCTCTACCTTTCTGTGTCTGTTTTCTGACTTTCAAAAATAAATAAAATAGGCCTAGTCATTTCTAAGGTGCTTCACATCTCAATTTCTTTCCTTCTGGTTTTTAAATGTTTTTTATATCTAAGAAAAATAATTGATAAGATGGGCTGAATATATATACTGTATCCAAGAAAGCTTTAAATGTCTATGGAAATTAACGCTTTTAATCCTGACAGAAATCTCATGAGACATCACCATTTCCATTTTCCAGATAAGGAAACTGAGGCATAACAAAATTTAGTAACTTGCTTGTAATCATATGAAAGAGCATGGTGGCACCAGGTTTATCCCAGAGCACAGTGTTCTTAATGCATACAAGTCTACCTGCTTGGGCATGCTCAGGATTGGAGAGAAGCATTTTGAAATTATTCTTCATATTTAAAAAGAGATTTTGTGCTTATTTGTACTATTGATCAAAGTGACAAATGCAAATGTTACGTTCCTATATATTCCTATTTCAAACCAATGCTACATATTATAATAAAACTTAAAATATTAGTGTCAACAGAAGACAAATGCAGGTATGCTTTGAGTATTTAAAAGCACAATCAATTATATTGTTTTTTTCAAGGAATCATAAGTAATGAGATACTATAAAGTGCTAAAAGTAGTTGTATATATATGTACATTTTAGAATTGTATTAAAATATGCTTGTATGAAATACTTACAAATGCTTGGTTAAAATATTGGTATTAATTCTAAGTTCCTTGAAATCAGGAAAAAATACTAAATCAATATAGAAACAGTTCAAAAAAATTATTGTGACTTCCAGTGTAATGGCACCTTAATTCATAAAAAGGCTTTTATCCAAATGAGAGTAAAGAGCATATCATAATGTTTCCTTTATCCTTAAGGCAATGCCACAAGGCAGGTAAAGAGAAAATTTTTTTCACACTGTTACGGTTAATGCTTTGTTCAAGGTCACAGTGTGATGGAGAAGCTAAGTAAAGCTGTTGAACTTGTGAGAGTTGAGAGACTCCAACAATTTTGGAAACATAAGCTATTAAAATTCATATTAATTTCAGGAGATTTGCTATTATGTCTCCAAATTTTAGAAGTGTCTCATTTTGATGATTTTAACAGCATTAAAAAAAACTTCACTTTTAGAGTGATGGAAATTGTAATATGAATGCAGTTGCTAAATTAATGCATTTTCTTTGTTAGCTAATTGCATAAAATCTAATTGTGCTTTCAGTTAAGAATATATCTGAGCCTTTAACACAGGGCATTATTCTATATGATGTCTTTCTGTGTTTTGAACTATTTTGTGTGGTGTCTGAAGTAAGATTGAGATGCAGTGAAAAAATACTTTTATAAGTTGCCTTTTTACAGGTAAGGGTATAAGTAGGAAACACAGGAGGAGTTATTATACTTTTGTCTTCTATGTGTGTATTGGATCAGTGTTGGTTGCTATACTGAACCCGTTGAAAAAATAGAATCTCTTTGCTCGTTCAAGAATGATTACATGATTACGTAAGGTGTAATGCTTTCTTTTCCTATGACAAAGTCATCTATCAAATCTAAGAACAGTTTTCAACACCTTTCCCTACTTTAGTAGGAATTACCTCACTTTCCAGTGTTTCTATGTAAACAGCTGTTCTCTGTGTTGTTGAACAAATGCAGGAATGTGTTCTGTATACAGCAAACACACACATGGTGGTTAGAGTTTACAAAGTCTTGGCACTTTACTCAATGTCATTTGATTCTTAGAACAATCCCTGGAGGTGGATATCATGAGTTTCACTCTCTGTATTTTACAAATCGGGAAGTTCAAGCTCAGGATTGCCCAAGGTCACCTAACTGTAAAAGGAAAGCATATGGTTTGAACACAGTCCTCTGTCCATGGGATTCTCCAGGCCAGAACACTAGAGTGGGTAGCCTTTCCCTTCCCTAGAGGATCTTCCCAACCCAGGGATTGAACCCAACTCTCCTGCGTTGCAGGCAGATTCTTTACCACCTGAGCCATCAGGTGGCTTTCACACACACACTTCTTTTTTGAATACCCAGCAGAGTCACAAGTACCCTTTGTAGAAAAGAAAATCATCATGTATGAGTGTCATTAGAGAGTGTATTTTTTCCCTTGATATTATATCAGATTTCCTCTTATCCTCTTGATTCAGAAGATTTAATACCAACATGACCATTCTCATCTAATTTTTCTTGTTTTTCAGCAGAGTCTGCATTATCTCGCTTTCTGGTCCCTATTCTTCTCTTAATTGGCTGGATTGTGGGATGCATCGTAATGGTTTATGTTGTCTTCTCTTAGAAAGGTAAAGTTTTCAATAATTGAATGTTTATTCATTAAGAGTATACATTACTCCAGGAATAATCTTATCTGTTTTACTAATAGAACATTTTATCGTGCAGGCCAGAAGACTTCAGATTGACATCATTTAGAAGAATTAAGAAAAGCATGAAATGACAGATAATTAAATGTTTCTCATGTAAATAACTGCAGTGTTTGACATCAGTTTATACTTACATTTGTAAACTGTTACTTTGAACATAAGAATCTCTTCAGAAACATATTTAAAAATTCTGGGTACAAATAACTATAGGAAAATATAGATGAATTTCTTTGTCACCTGAGAGTAAGAAAAATGTTCCTAACTATGACTTAGAATGCATAAGCAATAGGAAAACATTTGGTAAATTAAACATAGAAAAAATGAGCCAGAAATAAGAGAGAGAGTTCATAGCAAACAAAATGTAAATGTAAGCTTGTCCCTTAAAACTCTTATTACACTAAGAGAACTGTAATTAACTCTGTACGAAGAGGCATTATTCACCTGTCAGATGGGGAATATGAAAATATTTGACAGTATATATTGGTAAGGCTGTGGGGAAATAAGTACTCTTGTATACTGTTTTTACAAATTCAAAACGATACAATACTTTTAGGGGTATTTAGCAATCAAAGTACCAGAATTACATATGCATTTAACTTTTGACCCAGCTATTCCTCTTCTAAGAATACTGATGTTTCCTCAGATACACTGGTAAAAATACAAAACCGTGTATGCACAAGTCTATTCACTATAGCATAATCTAGTAGAGCAAAACCCTGGAAAAAGTCAAATATCTATTAATAGAAGACCAACTGAATAAACTGTAGTCAATCTACATATTGTGGCACTTAAGCATCTGTAAAGGGCTTCTCTGCTCTGGTGGCTCAGATCGTAAAGAATCTGCCTGCAATGTGGGAGTCCTGGGTTCGAGCCCTGGGTCAGCAAGATCCCTTAGAGAGGAGAATGGCAATCCACTCCACTAGAAAAAGGAGTGAATGAAGGGGGTCTCTATACAGTGACATGATGTCATCTCCGGTAAAAACAAAAAACCCAAAACAGGTACAGAACAATCTATGTTCTCTTTTGTATAAGAAAGGAGGGGCTATACCAACATGCACACATACCTGCATGTGTTAAAAATACCAGAACAGAGGAGCCACAAATGGCTGAGAACTTCATAACTTCATTTCTAACAAGTTTTCAGGTAATGCTGATGGTCCTGGGCCAAAATCCATAGTTTGAAAACCACTCCTCTAGAAGTGCTATAGTCTGAGTGTTTGTGTCCCCTCAAGATTCTTAAGTTGAAAACCTAACCCCTAAAGTTGATGGTATTTGGCAGTGGGGGTGAGGTTTGGGAGGTGATTAGAGTATGAATGTGGAGCCCTCACGAATGGGATCAGTGCCCCAATTTCTTCCTTTTTAACTACAGCATCCTTTTCTAGTCAACTAATTTTTTGTAGAAAAGGAAAATCTCTCATCAAAAATATTAGGGAATGCTTTGGCTTTGTTCAGTAATTCTTATTTTATAGACTTGATTAAACATTTCGAAAAAACTTTTACAAACTTCTGTTTAAAGCAGTATTTTAAAAATGCTAACAGAAAATGTGTATAAAATTAGGCTCAACTATTCTCATGAACAACTTGACCTAATCTTAGTTTTCTCATGACTTGAGAAGATTGAACTCATCCTGAATCAGAGGACCACTGGATCTGGCTCCTGTAGTCTTGTGAAAGCCGATTGTTAAGTTTTCAGGAATTTTCTAAATTAGTCTCTGTCTCATTGGCAGCTTTAAATTGGCCATGGTGGAAGTACTTACATCACAGAAATCAACAAGTACTATCAATCAGGGCTTTTCCCCACTGAAGAGCCAGTTTTTAAACATTCACCAGGACACTGCTGACCTGAATCCTCTAGACTTCCCTGATACTTACAGAGGTTTGTGAGGGTTTCAAAACCATCTACCATTGACTCCCTTCTTCACATTGTTTGAATTAATTAAAAATATGGTTGTTCTGTTCCCTTGACCTCTTTCTGTATGATAGACTTTAATGAGAAACCCATGAAAGCCATAGCTTTCTCAGAACACATACATTCAAACAAAACTGTAGATGCTATTTCAATGGATTCCCTGAAATCCATTAAAAGACTTGCTAGGTGAAGCAGCCCACCAGCTGTCACCAACCTTCTGAAGCCTTTAGGCTTCTTTACAACTGGGCTCTGCTTTCACTTGGGGTTAAGGACATCACCTCATATTTTAGCTTTCTTCCTAGAGACTGGGTTTTTCTCTACTTCTTTCTGCTGATACCATTCCTGCATGACCTGTCAGGTTTATTGCATTTTTATACCTCTATACCACAGAGTTCTGACATTAGATTAGAAAGTTAGAAAACAAGATTGAGGTAACCTATGTACTTTGTCAGAACAACTTTCTTTTCTTTAGTCTGGAGTATTTTTCCTTCCTACACACTGGTCCTTTTCCTCAGTTTTTTGAAGCTATAGGATATCTCGTTTCTTGTTCAAATGTGTGTCCAACTTTCCCCTGAAACACAAAAGCTTCAGCATTCCCACAAATTTTAATTTCCCACCTTGAACAAAGACTTTCTTACTTCAAGAGCTCAATATTCTTTAACACTTTAAAACAGATTGTAATGTTGTTTTCAAGCAGTAGTAGAAATGAATTTTTCTATAATTATTTTAATGCTGTTTTCATATCCAACCTGATCATTTGCTCAGAGAACAAAGAAAGCTTAGTGCAGTGAAACAAACAAAAGTTTTGGAAGTCAGATTGTTGTATTCTAGTTTAGGAGTCCATTGAGGAGTTAATTAATCTCTCTAACCTTAGTTTTGTCAACTATAATAGAAGAAGAAGAATGTTTTCATGGAATTGTGAAGACTGCAATGTTTGCTAAGCCTGCCTGAACTTAAACAATTGAATCATTTGTTAAAAAGACAGATTCTCAAACTTCTGCTCTGTAGAGTTCATTTCAGTAGGTCAAGAGACAGCCTATTAAGAAATAAATTCCACAGGTGATTTTTGTCATCACAGAAGTTTAGAAACATACCTATCATATATATGTGTGTATGTATGTAGGCATTACTTCTCTGATACGTAAGACCCTGATCAACGACAGCTTATATTGGTAAATCTCAACCATGTTTCTGTTTATTGCTACAACAGAAAATCAGCACTTTGTATGAGCTTATATTACATCATACCCTTTTTAATTACATGAAGTATTAATGACATATTATTTGTTCATTGATATTTTCCTACATGTGAATTTTTTCTGTTAAGTTTAAGCCCTTTATGGATGAATATATTTCTCATCTCTCCAAGTCATAGTATAAAATATCAAAATACACAACTAAGAAATGTGTCATACAACTAATAAATGGGTAATTATTTCTCCCTTACAATATTCTTGAATGCACAGTGTTGATGTTCTAACTTTAAACTTTCTAGATGTCTTTGGAGCAATGTAAGCTGGATAGGAATTCTCAAAGAAGTGATTAGTGATCTGTGAACAATAGGATTAAGTAGGTGGCAGCATACAGATTTCACAAGGCATAGAATCTTATATGCTTTAAATTTACAAAATCTTCAGCTTACGTAAGTGCAGATGTAATTATTTGAGAAGACGACTCTGAGTCAACTGTTTATCATTTTGACTGCATAACTTCCCACCTTACATCATCACAACCCTCGCTCTGTGCCCCTCCCTCTCAAGGTATGTATTGATGTCAGAGCTAAAAATGTTAATTTCTCCATACCCTGTATTAGGACATAAAACATAAGAACCTCTTAAAGCTTTTTATTACTCACTATATCTGAGAATATAAATAAATTCCAATGAGTTCTGAAATATCTAAGGAAACTCATCATGAGCAACCAAACCTGATAGAGCTGAGGAGATTCCCTAGAGAACAGAAGGCTAGAGGTGAGATCCCTGTGCACAAGACCTGTAGCAGTGTTTTCAAGTACAGTCAGCCCTCTGTGCCCACAAGTTCTGCATTGTGGATACAAGCAACTGCAAATCAAAGAATTTGAAAAACAATTCCAGAAAGTTCCTCAAATTGAATTTGCTACATGCCAGTAACAATTTACATAGATTTACATTGTATTTATAACTATTTGCATTGTATTTATGTTGTGTTAGGTATTATAAGTAGCCTAGAAATGATTTAAAGTGGATTAAACATCCAAATGTAAGACTGGATACTATAAGACTCTTAGAGGAAAATATAGACAGAACACTCTTTGACGTAAATCACAGCAATATCTTTCTGTATCTACCTCCAGGAGTAATGAAAATAAAAACAAGAACAAATGGGATCTAATTAAACTTAAAAGCTTTTGCACAGCAAAGGAAACAATGGACCAAATGAAAAATGGGAGAAAATATTTACAAATGAAGAGGTTGACAAGGCATTAATCTCCAAAATATACAAATAGCTTAGACAGCTTAATATAAAAATAAAATCCAATTAAAAATGGGAAGAAGCATGGATGGAGCTAGAGAGTATCAAACTGAGTAACGTAAGTCAGAGAATGGGAAATATCATATGACATCCCTTACATGTGGAATCTAAAAAGAAATGATACAAATGAATTTATTTACGAAACAGAAACAGACTCACAAAATTCGAGAATGAGCTTATGGTTGCTGGGGGAAGGATGGGGAGAAGGAACTGTTAGGGAGTTTGGGATGGACATGTACACACAGCTATACTTAAAATGGATAACCAACAATCACCTTCTGATTAGCACATGGAACTCTGTTCAGTGTTATATGGCAGCCTGGATGGGAGGGGAGTTTGGGGGGAGAATATACACGTATGGCTGAGTCCCTTCACTGTCCACCTGAAACTAACACAACATTGTTTATTGACTGTCAGTCAGTTCAGTTCAGCTGCTCAGTCATGTCTGACTCTTTGCAACCCCATGGACTGCAGCACATCAGGCTTCCCTGTCCATCACCAGCTCCTGGAGCTTATTCAAACTCATGTCCATCACATTGGTGATGCCATCCAACCATCTTATTCTTTGTTGTCCCCTTCTCTTCCCACCTTCTATCTTTCCCAGCATTTAGGTCTTTTCCAATGCATCTATTTTTTGCATCAGGTGGCCAAAGTATTGGAGTTTCAGCTTCAGCATCAGTCCTTCCAATGAATATTCAGGACTGATTTCCTTTAGGTTGGACTGGTTGGATCTCCTTGCAGTCCAAGAGACTCTCAAGAGTCTTCTCCCCAATACAAAATAAAAAGTTAAAAAAATTGGCAGAAGATCTAAATAGACATTTCTCCAAAGAAGACATACTGATGGCCAAGAGGCACATGAAAAGACACTCAACATCACTAATAACAGAGAAATGCAAATCAAAACCACAATGAGATATTACTATCACTTCACACTGGTCAGAATGACCATCATCAAAACATTTACAAACAGCAAATGCTGGAGAGAGTGTGGAGAAAAGGGAACTCTCCTACACCATTGGTGGGAATGTAAATTGGTACCCCCACTATGAAAAACAGTAGAGGTTCCTTAAAGAATCAAAAATAGAATTACCATATGATTTAGCAATACCACTCTTGGGCAGTTATCTGGAGAAAACCATCCTTCTAAAAGATACCTGTGCCCCAGTGCTCACTGTAGCACTGTTTACAACAGCCAAGACATGGAAGCAAACTAAATGTCCAAAGACAGATGAATGGATAAAGAAGGCGTGTACATATATACAGTGGAACACTACTCAGCCATAAAGAAGAAGGAAATAATGACATTTGCACCAACATGTGTGGACCTAGAGACGATCATACTAAGTGAAGTCAGACAGAGAAAGATATATGATATAGCTTATATTGGAATTTAAAAAGAGGGTAAATGAATTTACTTACAAAGCAGAAATAGACTCACAGACTTTAAAAACAAACTTATGGTTACCAAGGGGGAAGGCATGGGGGTGAATGAATTAAGAGTTTGGGATTAACATATAGACGCTATATGATGTTATAAAATAGATAACCAACAAGGACCTACTGTATAGCACAGGGAACATTACTCAATATTCTGCAATAACCTATATGGGAAAAGAATCTGAAAATTAATGACTATATGTATAACTGAACTTCTGTGCTGTACACCTAAAACTAATATAACATTGTAAATCGATTATACCCCAATATAAAATAAAAATTAAATAAAATTAGATATATAAAAGGTAAAGTACACAGGAGGGTGTGCATAAGTTATATGCAAATACTATGCCATTTTATACAGGGGACTTGAACATCTGTGAACTTAGGTATCTGCAGGGGTCCTGGAATCAATCCCCTGCAGATACGCAGGGATTGCTCTAATATCCATCTGTAGATCTTGTAATTAAATGAATTTTCTCTTTTTATTTTCTGAGGAAATTATCTCCTACTTTTACTGTTTTATTTGCTACCCTTTATTTTTGCTACTACTATTTCTCAGATATGATCTCTCACTTTTTCTTTTTTGTCTTTTTGGACAAACAGAGGAATTCCGCTTAAAATATATACTAGCTTAAGATTCCTTTATAGGAAAAGAAAGAACACCAAAAGCTGAATAATACTATTTTTAGTTGGTAATTTCCCAGAGATTGAGAAGGATGAATGTTTTACTTTCATTCCACTCTTGTTTGAAAGTGATTTCTTGATTTGCGAAGAGTGAGATGGCTGTGCAATTTCTTATAAATCATCCGAATGAATCTGGAGTGGGCCCAGAGTTGTGGATTTTTTCAGAAGGTCAGAAATAGTGCAGAGTTTAACACTTTGGTTATTATTCTAGATTTAAGTTCATTTTCAGTCATTTTCTTATATATGCTCTTATAAATTCAAAATTCCAAATGATACAAATATATATCTGTCCAAGTTATTTTATGGGTCTATGCCTATGAATATTAAAAGAAATAGGACATTGATTGGAATCTTGATGTTGAATGAAACAGCATCGTGGAGAAATCGTTTTGAGTTTTTGTAAGTTACTCATTCTGTGAAATTGGTCCAGAAGTGAAAAGTAAATGGAAATAGGCTTCTCAGTGGTTTGCATATTGATGTGCTCAAAGCCACATTTTCTCTCAACTACACCATGTGAAGGTATACTCAGGATAGGGTGCATTTTGATTTAGAAAATACAGTTCTTTAGTCTAACAAACATGGTAAGCTCATCAGCATGTTGTAGACATTGGGTGTATTCCTCATTTATCTTTCTAAAGGTAGAAACTTGATTTTGAACCTGTTGACAATCAATGGACAGATTGCTTTGGAGTCAGACTATAAGTGCCTTTTAAGCAAGCAATCAGATTCATCTAGTTTCTTTTTTCCCTTTCTGCTCTTGTCTTTTTATTTAATATCCACTCACTTTTCCTATACTCAGGTAATATGTAACCAACACTTCACTTCTGGTTTCAGTAGCCCATGCAGAGTACTGGGATCACTTTTAGTACTGGGAGTTCAAACTTCCCTTGTGGTTGCCTCTCTCCTGATGAGGAGCCCAGGAGGGTAGATAAATATCTGCTCCTTCTAGTCAACACTTCTCCTCTTCAGGAACCCACTGTTTCTCCCAGGCACTAAGGATGGCTTCCCACTTCTCCCCATCTCTCCCATCACAGCTCTCATAGTTGTGGTCTATGGCTAAGTTGCTGTTTGTGGAGTTCTCAAACAGTGTTGCCTATGCCACATACATTTCCCCATGTGAAACAGATAGCTAGTGGGAAGTTGCTGTATAAAAAGGAACCCAACCTAGTGCTCTGTGACAACCTAGAGTGGTGGGCTGGGGACGTGCCATGGAAGGGAGGTAAACACGGAGGGAACACCGCACACTTATGGCTGATTCATGTTGTTGTATGGCAGACACCAACACAGCACTGTAAAGCAATTATCCTCCAATTTAAGAAAATACTATTTTCAACTCACCAAAATGATTTCAAAATCAGTGGCTTGACCCACAGTTTGAAACACATTACTTAAAATTCAATATTTTTAGACATTACCATCTTGGTAAGAGTTTTCTCTGACCACCCACATCTTCAAACACACACACACACACACACACACACACACACACACACACACACACACACACACACACACACACACACACACACCCATCCACCCACCCACCCCTAGGCTTCTTTGTTCTTCCTATGTGAGAACTTTTCCCTTTTGCATCCTTAATCAAACAGTGGGAATGGAACCCTTACTAGTGAGAGGGTAACAGGAAGGCCAGAGGTCCCCAAGCTGGAGGAGGAAATAAACTGCAAATGGCAGATGGTTTTTTCCCCCCTTCTCTATACAAAATTAAAAGACATTTCTTTAATTCTGTGTTGAGGACACCTGGCTCTGCCTTGAACTAACCAATTCTTTTTCCTATGGAAATATTTTTCATAAGCTATGTTAATGAAACTATGTATTTGCTTTGGAAACTGCCTTTCTCCAAAGTGGTTCCACCTAAAACTAAATTTTTTTCTTTTCTCAAACCTTGCGCTGATAATGATTCAACAAACCAGTATTCCTGTCAATTGTTTTATGGCTGGGGATGACACACCTCCTGACATTCTATCTCAAAAGTGCATATGGTGGGAGAGGAGCCTGGTGAAACTACCTCAGCCTTGAGGTGTCCCTCTTATGTGATTAGCAGCTCACAAACAGGCATAAAACGCCTTACTAAAAAATAGCAAAGTTCTTTCTGCCCCTTTCTGATGTCTATGTTAGAGGCTTTCTCTATCTTTCTTATACTTTAATAAAATTCTGTTACACAAAATGTTGCAAGTGGTCAAGCCTGGTCTCTGGCCCCAGATCGAAATCCTCTCCTCTGGAGGTCACTAATACTGGCACACTACTTGCAGTAGCAACCTTTCACTAGGTACTAAACTTTTTTAATGTAGGATATGTGACAATGTAGGATTCATTGGGTATAATTAGAAAATGTCCAGTAGATATATGTCAAAGGAATGGAATGAATAAATGAATGAATGTCTAAACATTACCTTTAATCAAACAGCCTCATGAGATACAAGTGTGTGAAGCTCTTAGCACAGCATCTAGTGCTTAGTCATGTCGTGTCCAACTCCTTATGACCCTATGGACTGCAGCCTGCCAGGCTCCTCTGTCCATGGGGATTCTCCAGGCAAGGACACTGGAGTGGGTTGTGATGCCCTCCTTCATGGGTTCTTCCCAACCCAGGGATCAAACCCAGGTCTCTCACATTGCAGGTGGATTCTTTAAGGACTGAGTCACCAGGGCATCTAGCACTTACTAAATGTCTAATTAGTATAAAGGATTATTTTAGTTATTATTAATATAACAATTTTCCTCATTACTTCTTATATACATTCTTATTTATTACACCCAGTGACTCCCTGAAGTAGATGTTGCCATCATCTCCATGCTGTGGGAACAGGAGTGCAGAGATATTGAGACCTGTTCATGAAGGCAGTGGCACCCCACTCCAGTACTCTCACCTGGAAAATCCCATGGACAGAGGAGCCTGGTAGGCTACAGTCCATGGGGTCGCTAAGAGTCGGACACGACTGAGCGACTTCACTTTCACTTTTCACTTTCATGCATTGGAGAAGGAAATGGCAACCCACTCCAGTGTTCTTGCCTGGAGAATCCCAGGGATGGGGGAGCCTGGTGGGCTGCCGTCTGTGGGGTCGCACAGAGTCGGCTACGACTGAAGCGACTTAGCAGCAGCAGCAGCATGATTATATAGTTAATATTGATACAACCAGAACTTGAACCTATGTCCTTTGATTCCAAATTCCAAATTGCTTTTCAACTATGCTATATGATCACCAAATTACAGTTTTTTTCAACTATACTGTGAGATGCACCAAATTTCAGAAGAAGGAAATCATCAACCTACATTTATTTCTTCTGGGCAACACTACTTTCATGCTTCTTGAACTTCACAGTTAAATTCTGTAGCAAGATCACCCTTATCTCCTTTCTCTAACTTCCTTTCGGTTTTCTATTATTTCAGTCTCATTCTATGCAATGTGGTCAAGTTCTTAGATTTCTAAGTCCCTTGGTATAAGGGCATATTGTATCACAGAACTTAAAGGTTCTTGATCAGATATATATGGGCTGCCTGCTCTAAGCCCGTTTTGTACATTCAGTTCCAGAAAAGAACCACTCTTGGCCCTAACATACCTCACCCCCTTTCCCAGAACCTATATTTTATACAACTACTTCCTTCCAGCTTTTAAATTTTGTCTCAACATGAGTCTCTTCCAAGAAGCAAAGAGATATAGAACTTTAAACCCTTCTCTATATATGCAGATACAGAGAGTGAATTGAGGGTTTTCACATTGTAAATCACTGTACGGAGATGCTTGTGCTTAGAAGTAAAACTAAAATCCCTATATGTCAAGGGTTTTCAATGCTTTCCTAGTTCTCACTAACAATAACATATGAAAAAGACTATCACTAAAAGATACATATGTAAAAAGTGACCTCTTTCCCCAAACATTTCAAGCAATACAGAAGAAAGTGAAAAGTTTAGATTCCCTGCCTCAGAGGTAGCCAACCACTATTAGCAATTTAGTGCGTATCAATCCAAAACCATTTCAATGCAATTACAAAATATGTTGTATGTTATAATTGTAAAAATACTGTCTTGTACATTATTTTGCTTGATTCTCATGAAAGGTGGGTGTGTCTAGGTGTGTGTTATGAGACTTATGAAGGTGGACTTGTCCAAAGTCTCATAGCTGGTTACCAGCTCAGCATAACTTAAATTTTTGACCAAGGGCTCTGAATCACATGTCAGGTACTGTTCTAAGCATTTTGCATGTGTTAAGCTCACTTACTCCTTAGGACAGCCTTCTTAACTAGGGTTATTATTATGCCCATTTAAAGATGAAGAGAGATTCAGAGAGGTTAAGTAACAAGCTCTAGTCACACAGTTAGACTGTATCAGAACTTGTACCAAGAACTTGAACTTGAACCCAAGAAATATTCTTGGGTATTAGAACTTGAACCCAGGAAATCTCCTTTTGAGCCTGGAGATGACAATGTTATGTTGTATATTATTTCTGCTATAGTCAATTCCATCTTGAAGTCTGTGTATTTAAGCCTAGTAGAGCTGTAGTCAGCATTGTACTCTTACAGCAAATGACTTAGACCTTATTTATGCTGCTGCACATACCTATTGCTTATATTTTCGTATCCCATTAGACTGTACCTTTGAGTTTCCCAGGTGGCGTGAGTGGTAAAGAACCCACATGCCAATGCAGGAGACGTAAGAGATGTGAGCTTAATTCCTGGGTCAGAAAGATCCACTGGAAGAGGGCACAGCAACCCACTCCAGTATTCTTGCCTGGAGAATCTCATGAACAGAGGAGACTGGTGGGATCCCATGGAGTTGCAACGAGTCTGATGTGACTGAAGAGACTTAGCACACATGCAGACCATATCTTCATGTATTTAAAATACTCTGAATAGCCTTGCTTGGTGTGAGATGCTCAATAGTCTACCTTCTTTCCTCCCCTTTTCCTCCCACTTTTCTTTTTCTTCTTCTTCTATGACAGAGGTATTCACTTTCCTTCCATTCTTCCCTGTGTATCCACTGAAAACAGTGTAAAGTGACAGTGATGTGGGAGCTCTGAAAGTCTCCCTGGGGGCTGCCTGGTAAATGTCTCCAGAAAGTGATGATTTTAAAACTTCGAAGTTTAGGGACTTTGCTTCACAGTCTTGGGACTTATATATGATGCAAAAGTAATTCTTTAGAAGATTTTATAAAAACTATATCTACATAAAATTTACTTTAGAGAAAAGTGAAAAACCAAATCAGTGGACATTTTACTGGTGACTGTAATCCAGGAATCCAAAGAGGTTTTAAAACAATAAAAGCAGCAGCAGCAACAACTCATCAATCTATGTAATTTTATGGCCACAGTTAGTGACAAGGAAACTTTTGAGAAGAAAAGGGGCATGGTGTGTAAACACATCAGGTCATAGGAACAGAATGGAGTCAAAGCAGACAGCAAGGTTTTGTGATGTATCACCTGGAGAAAAGCAAATCCAAGGTCAAGTGGAGGGCAAAGCTCCATGTTACATTTTCAAACCATATCTGAGTTTTCACTGATATCAAAGGAAGAAATTTAGCTACTGAGAAGCATTTGAAACTCACTGCCTGAGATAATTTTGCTTAACAGTTATCACTGGAATTTTGTCTTTTAGGGGAAGGCCATAGCCCAGGGAGTGAAAATATTAGTGCCTTCTGATTAATCATCTTAGTCTAGGAAACAATAATCTGACTCAATACCCAGCTTTAGAAAAAATGGTTAGAATTCCTCTGCTCTTGGGGCTTTCCAGGTGGCGCTAGTAGTAAAGAACATGTGGGCCAATGCTGGAGGTGTAAGAGATACAGGTTTGATCCCTGGGTCAGGAAGATCCCCTGGAGAAGGGCATGGCAATCCACTCCAGTATTCTTGCCTGGAGAATCCCATGCACAGAGGAGTCTGGCAGGCTACAGTCCATAGGGTCGCAAAGGGTCAGACATGACTGAAGCAACATAGCATGCATGCATGCCCTTGGGATAGATGGTATATGAACTAGTCACCACTTGTAGAAGAACTTGAAGAATGATAGGAACCTAAAGGCTCAGTAATTGTCAATCATATTGTAATTAATTGGACTGATCTCTGACAAAACTACTCAACATATTGTTTCCTTTTCTGGCCCATAGTGTGATAGAAGAGTGTAACAGATATGTTTTCTCCAAATGCAAGCTGATAAAAATGTGTTTTATAACCAGACCAGAGATCTGGGTAGTATGAATCATCTTTGCAAATAAGTATCCGAAGTTTTATTGTTTGTTTTTGTCTGGGTATGGATTGGTATATGTCAAGTCAGTGTGCATGTATGCTCAGTCCTGTCTATCTCTTTGCAACTCCGTGGACTACAGCCCGCCAGGCTCCTCTGTCCATGGGATTCCCTCAGCAAGACTACTGGAGTGGGTTTCCATTTTCTTCTCCAGGGGATCTTCCCAACCCAGGGATCAAACACACATCTCTTGTGTCTCCTGAATTGGGAGGCAGATTCTTTATCACTGAGCCACCCAGGAAGCTTGCAAGTCAGTGTACTCTGTTTCATAAAACTTACCCCTCAAACCACCTTTTTAACTCATCCCTGTACATCCCCTCTAAATCTTATTTACTGCTTTTCAGTAACTCGCTACTATCATTGTTATTCCCATTAGGCTCTATCTAGTGGAACTTGCATCATTTAGTAAAGAAAATAAAGTCTGTGTGGCTGTATGTGTGTGTCCTGAAAGAGCAATCTGACAAAGGTGTTTCCTCCCTTTTAAAACTATATCAATAATCAGAAATGAAAAAGAAGTGGCAATAGACAGCGCAGAAACACAAAGGACCATAAGGGGCTACTATGAGCAACTCTATGGTAATAAAGTGGACAATCTGGAAGAAATGGACAAATTTTTATAAAGGTATAACCTTCCAAGACTGAACCAGGAAGAAATAGAAAATATGAACAAACTAATCACAAGCACTGAAATCAAAACTGATCAAATATCTTCCAACAAACCAAAGCCCAGAGCCAGAAGGCTTCATGGGCGAATTCTACCAAATGTTTAGAAAAGAGCTAACACCTATCCTGCTCATACTCTTCCAGAAAATTGCAGAGGAAGAAAAACTCCCAAACTCATTTTACGAGGCCACCATCACCCTGATACCAAAACCAGACAAAGATGCCACAAATAAAGAAAATTACAGGCCAATATCACTGATGAACATAAATACAAAAATCCTCAACCAAATTATAGCAAACAGAATCCAACAAAACATTAAAAGGATCATACACCATCATCAAATGGGGTTTATCCAAAGGATGCAAGGATTCTTCAATATACACAAATCAATGTGATACATCACATTAACAAACTGAAAGATAAGCATATGATCATCTCAATAGATACAGAGAAGGCTTCTGATAAAATTCAACATTCATTCATGATGAAAACTCTCCAGGAAATAGGCATAGAAGGAACCTACCTCAACATAATAAAGACTATATATGACAAACCTAGATCAAACATTATTCTCAATGGTGAAAAACTGAAAGCATTTCCTCTAAGATCAGGAACAAAACAAGGGTGCCCACTCTTGCCACTGTTATTCAATATAGTTTTAGAAGTCCTAGCCATGGAATCAGAGAAGAAAAAAAATAAAAGGAATCCAGATTGGAAAAGAAGAAGACTCACTGTTTGCAGGTGACACAATACTGTACATAGAAAATCCTAAAGAAGCCATCAGAAAATTACTAGAACTAATCAATGAATATTGTAAAGTCCCAGGATATAAAATTAATACACAGAAATCTCTTGCATTCATACACACTAATAATGAAAAAATCAGAGAAATTAAGGAAACAATCCCATTCACCATTGCAACAAAAAGATTAAAATACCTAGGAATAAACCTACCTAAAGAGACAAAGACCTGTATGCAAGGAACTATAAGACACTGATGAAAGAAATCAAAGACAACACATGGAGAGATATTCCATGTTTTTGGATTGGAAGAATCAATATTGTAAAAATGACTATACTACCCAAAGCAATGTACAGATTCAATGCAATCCCTAGCAAACTACCAATGGTATTTTTCACAGAACTACAACAAAAAATTTCACAATTTGTGTGGAAACACAGAAGACCCTGAAGAGCCAAAGCAATCCTGAGAAAGAAAAACAGAGCTGGAGGAATCAACCTTCGTGACTCCAAACTACAGTCATCAAGACAGTATGATAGTGGCACAAAAACAGAAATACAGACCAATGAAACAAGATAGAAAGCCCAGAGATAAACTTATGCACCTACGGACACCTTATCTTTGACAAAGGAGGCAATAATATACAATGGAGAAAAGATACAGTCTCTTCAATGAGTGGTGCTGGGAAAACTGGATGGCTATATGTAAAAGAATGAAATTAGAACATTTATGAACACCATATACAAAAATAAACTCAAAATGGACTAGAGACTTAAATGTAAGGCTAGAAACTATAAAGCTCTTAGAGGAAAACATAGGCAGTACACTCTGACATAAATCACAACAAGATCTTCTTTGGCCTACCTCCTAAAGTAAAAGTTTCTCAGTCATGTCTGACTCTTTGTGACTCCATGGACTACACAGTCCATGGAATTCTCCAGGCCAGAATACTGGAGAGGGTAGCCTTTCCCTTTTCCAGGGGATCTTCCCAACCCAGGGATTGAACCCAGGTCTCCTGCATTGCAGGTGGTTTCTTTACGAGCTGAGCCACAAGGGAAGACCAAGAATACTGGAGTGGGTAGCCTATCCCTTCTCCAGTGGGTCTTCCCTACCCAGGGATTAAAACGGGGGTCTCCTGCATTGCAGGTGGGTTCTTTACCAACTGAGCTATCAGGGAAACCTGATTTACCTCCTAAAGTAATGGAAATAAAAGAAACATAAAAAATTGGGACATAATTAAACTTAAAAGTTTTTGTACAGCAAAGGAAACAATAAGCAAGATTAAAAGACAGCTATCAGAATGGGAGAAAATAATTTCAAGTGAAGCAACTGACAAAGGATTAATCTCCAAAATATATAAGCAGCTCATACAGCTCAATATCAGGAAAACAATCCAATCAAAAAATGGGCAGAAGACTTAAACAGACATTTCTCCAAAGAAGATTTACAGATGGTCAATAAACACATGAAAAGATGCTCAACACTGCTCATTATTAGAGAAATGCAACTCAAAAATACAGTGAGATATCACCTCACACCAATCAGAATGGTAATCAACAAAAAACTGCAAACAATAAATCCTGGAGAGGATGTGGGTTATAGAGAACCCTACTGCACTGTTAATGGGTATGTAAACTGATACAGCCACTATGGAGAAGAGTATGGAAAGAATCCACCTGTCAGTGCAGGAGATGCAAGAGATGTGGGTTTGATCTCTGGGTTGGGAAGATCCCCTGGAAAAGGAAACGGCAACTGAATCCAGTATTCTTGCCTGGAAAATTCCATGGACCGAGGATCCTGGTGGGCTACAGTCTATCGAATCACAAAGAGTTGGACATGACTGAGCATACACACACACACACACACACACACACACACGCGGAGATTCCTTAACAAATGAAGAGTAAAACTACCATATGACCCAGCAATCCCACTCCTGGGCATATACCCTGAGAAAACCACAATTCAGAAAGACTCATGTATCCCAGTGTTCATTGCAGCACTATTTACAACAACTAGGACATGGAAGCAACCTAGATGTCCATTGACAGTTGAATGGATAAAGAAGTTGTGGTACATACATACAATGGAATATTACTCAGTTATAAAAAGGCATGGATTTGAGTCAGTTCAACTGAAGGGGATGAACCTAGAGCCTGTCATACAGAGTGAAGTAAGTCAGAAAGAGAAAAACAAATATCATATATTAATGCATATACATGGAATCTAGAAAAATGGTACTGATGAGCATATTTGAAGGGAAGGAATATAAATACAGATGTAGAGAACAAACTCATGGACACAGTAGGGGAAGGAGAGGTTAGAATAAATTGAGAGGGTAGCATTGACATATATATATATATATATATATATATATATATATATATATATATATATATATATATATATATATATACACTATCATGTGTAAGATAGGTAACTAGTGGGAAGCTGCTGTATAACACAGGGAGCCCAACCTGGCACTCTGTGACAACCTAGAGTGGTGGAATAAGGTGGAGGGAGGCTCAAAAGGGAGGGGATACATATAAATATAAATATGACTGACTCATGTTGTTGTATTGATTTACAGAATTGTAAAGCAATTATCCTCCTATTAAAAAAAATTCAGATACAATTCTACAAAAAAACCCCCAAAACTATAAAACTATACCAAGTCTCTGGGTATTTCTTATTCTAGTAGTTTTCAAAATTTGGTCCCTTAACAAGTAGTATCATCATCATTTGGAAACCTGTTAGAAAGGAAAATACTTGGTTGGACTCCAGGGCTACTGAATCAGAAACTTTGAGCCCAGCGATCAGTTTTGACAAGATTTCCAGGTGAATCTAATGTACAGTTGCTCAAGTCTGAGAACCACTGTCTCCAAGCCATCTCTCCAACTTTCCTAAAATATCACCTCAGCTTGGACATACATCAAAAATACTAACACAGGCTATTTCTTTGAAACCCATGAATTTCTTTTTAAATTAAAGATTACACAAATGTTTTTGTTCTCTTCCTGAATCTGGCACTAACTTAGTCATAGTGAATGCTATGTTATTATAATACACACATCGGTAATTCATGGATCCCTGACTCATATGCCTTTGGAGACAGCAAGATAGCAGAGGTTAAGAGAGATGGAAAACCAATGTAAGAAAGTAGAAAATACTAACAACTTTGTTAACAAATGGAGGCCTTGCTCCTTCCTGCTCAAGTTCACTAAAATATATATTTAAAAGAATATTGCCTTTAGAACATATCTTTCTATAACCTTTGGTTTACACTGAAGTCAATATAACAAACAAAAAAATCTATTTAAAATCTACTCTGAAGAATTTGTAAATAGTGATTTTCTGATTGCTGT
The DNA here is from genome assembly GCA_024291935.2 of Okapia johnstoni. Taxonomy (NCBI): domain Eukaryota; kingdom Metazoa; phylum Chordata; class Mammalia; order Artiodactyla; family Giraffidae; genus Okapia; species Okapia johnstoni. Next base: position 39,099,272 of record CM044323.1, read on the forward strand.
TGGAATTACTTATATTAATATATAATATATACACACATATATATCAGAGTAAATAAAATAAAAATGTATAGTACAGTAAATTTCTTTGCTTTGTGTTAAACTTTGGGAAACCAAAGTAGGGTCTATAAATTTTAAAGACTTGTGCAACTTTGAGATCTTTTTACAATGACTTGATCTTATTTCCTCATCTGATTTCACTTAGCACTAAGAAATATATGCAAGAGCAAATACAAGACAGCTGCAACTTGAAAAGAAATCAAAGTATGGGGAGGCAGAGAAATTAATGTAAGATATACTTTTTTGATCTAAGATCACCACTATACAGGACTCTTGGGCTTTTGGATAAAAAGTTAATATAAGTAAACCAAGTGTTACTAATTTTCTTTCATCTAGTGAAGGTTTAGAAAAGAAAATGACATTTCTGGGTCCCCCCCCCCTTTCAAGAGACGATATTAACTTTCTTGTTAGCATATGTTCCCCTCATCTCCTTCACCTCAATATCTAAAAAATATTCTTTAAGTTAAAATGAGTTTATGTTTTGTTGGACTTCTGGAAACTATACTGTAGTTTTAAATATAATTTAGAGAAAGGGTCTCTTTTTCTCCCAGATTTACTGAGAAATAATTGACCTATGGCACTGTATGTTTTAGGTGTACAGCGTAATGATTTGACTTACACACATCATGAAATAATTAACACAATAAGTGGAGTGAACATTCATCTCATACAGATACAAAATTAAAGAAATACAGATTTTTGAACAAAGAACTCTACTCTGAAGAGCTGGGTACAAAGCTTCTAAATGTGGGACCCAAAGAGCAAGTGCAACTAGATGAAGCGCAAAAGAAAGTGCGCTCAGGAAAACCAGAAACTAGTGAAAAGTTTACTCAGGCGAAGCATTGGAGGAGAGACCTCCACAAAGACAGGAGTGAAGGAAGACTTTAAGAGTAAAAACTGGAAAGGTTGGGGGTAGGGGAGGAGCAGCCGAGAAGGCAGAGTATTAAGAACCTGAACTCACTTCCTCTCACAAGCATAGCAAAAATTACCTCTATGTGCAGAGCAGCCATCTGTGAAAAAGACTGGGAGAAGAAACCACAACAAGATGGGTACGAGGGGCAGGGATGTGATATAATCAAACCTCAAAACCTCCAGGTGGGCAGCCCACAAACTGGAGAATAATTATAGCAGAGGTTGTCCCACAGGAGTGGCAGTTCTGACTCCACACCAGAATCCCCAGCCCAGGGGTATGGCACAGGGAGGATGAGCACCCAGAGCATTTCACATTAAAGGTCAATAGGCTTAATTGCAGGAGCCCTCAGGACTGGGAGGAATAGAGACTTCATCTTTAAAGGGTGCAGACAAAATCTCATGTACACCAGGACTCTGGGCAAGAGCAGTAATTTGATAGGAGCCTGGGCCAGACCTACCTGCCGGTCCTAGAGATTCTACTGGAGACACTGGGGTGGCTGAGGCTCACACTGGGAACATAGACACTGGTGGTAGATATGTTTGTGAACATTCAATTCCATTAACATTCCTGGCAGCTGCCATGTCGGGTTATTAGAGCCAAGATTGGACACACTCATTCCTCAGACCAAACAATTGAGTGGGGATACAATCCCACCCGTCAGCAGACAGTCTGCCTAAAGACTTCTTGAGCGCAAAGCTGCCTAGACATGGTCCTGCCCACCAGAGGGGTTGAGACTTGGCTCTACCCATCAGTAAGCAGGCACCAGCCCTTCTAGCCAGAAGGCCTGCACAGGCCTCTAGACCAGCCTCACCCACCAGAGCGTAGACACCAGAAGCAAGAAAACTATGAACCTGCAGCCTACAGAATGAGACTGCCAACAATAAGTCAGACAATACTCTGGGACAAGCTGGGCCCTGGCCCTTCCCATTAGCAAGCCAATGCAAACTTTGGGACATATTGATCACAAACTCAACCATATCAAGAACTGGCCCCCTCCATCAATGATCTAAAACAAGCCCTGGGATCTCTGGGCCCTGCAGTCAGACTCTAGAAACAAGCTTTGCCTGCCAACCATCAGGCACTCACCACAGGATCTGTCTTTACCTGTTTACCTGACAGTTGGTGGACCTTGACTCCACCCATCAGTGAGCCAGCACTAGCTCCAGGGAACCCTAGGGCTCTACAAATATCCATCTCATGACCAAGTCCTGCTAAAGAGCAGTCAGCAGCATCTGCACAAGGCAGGGCCTGACGACCCACCAAATTAGAAGCCAATCAAGCCTACCAGACAGCTTACCTAGTCAGTCTATGATAGCAGGAGGACACACGCAGCCCTCCTAGGGGGAAAACCTAGAGCATATAGCTTGGGTGATGAGAAGGGAGAACACTGCTTGGATGCAAAGGACACTTCCTACAGAAGGCCACTTCTCCAAAATCAAGAAATATAACTAACCTGCAAAATACATAAAAATGCACATAGCAATTTAAACAAAATGAGGCAGCAGAGGAATATGTTCCAGATGAAGGAACAAGATAAAACCCCAGAAGAAAGGACTTCCCTGGTGGTTCAGTGGCTAAGACTGTACTCCCAGTGCAGGGGGCCTGGGTTTGATCCCTGATCAGGAAACTTGATCCCACATGCCACAACTAAGAGTTTACATGCTGCAACTAAGGAATCTGCATACCGAAATGAAAATCAAAGATTCTGCCGCTTGTAACTAAGAGCCAGTGCAATCAAATAAATAAATATTAAAAACACACACACACACACAAGAAGAACTAAGTGACCTAGAGATAGGCAACCTACCTGAGAAAGAGTTCAGAGTAATGATCATAAAGATGATCAAAGAATTTAGAAGGAGGATGGATGCATCGAGAGAGAAATTAATTTTTTAACAAAGAGTAAGAAAATTTAAGAACCACCAGATAAGAAAATAAATAAATGAAAAAAATACACTAGAAGGAATCTAGAATGCATTAGATGATATAGAAGAAAAAAATGAGTCAGCTGGAAAAGAGTAGTGTAAATCACTGCCACTGAACAGAAAAAAAAAAAGAGTGAAAAGAAATAAGGACAGTTTAAGAGATCTCTGGGACAACATCAAGCACCTTAATATTTGCATTTAAGGAGTCCCAAAAGGAGAAGAGAGAGAGAAAATCCTGAGAAAATATTAGAAGAGATAGTCTTCCTAAGTGATCAATATAAGTCTGAATTTGGCAATAGGAATTCATGATCTGAGCCACAGTCTGCTCCCGGTCTTGTTTTTGCTGACTCTATAGAGCTTCTCCATCTCTGGCTGCAAAGAATATAATCAATCTGAATTCGGTGTTGACCATCTGGTGATGTCCATGTGTAGAGTCTTCTCTTGTGTTGTTGGAAGAGGGTGTTGGCTATGACCAATGCATTCTCTTGGCAAAACTCTGTTAGCCTTTGACCTGCTTCATTCTGTACTCCAAGGCCAAATTTGCCTGTTACTCCACGTATTTCTTGACTTCCTACTTTTGCATTCCAGCCCCCTATAATGAAAAGGACATCTGTTTTGGGTACTAGTTCTAGAAGGTCTTCTAGGTCTTCATAGAACTGTTCAACTTCAGCTTTTTCAGCATTACTGGTTGGGACATACACTTGCATTACTGTGATATTGAATGGTTTGCCTTGGAAATGAACAGAGTTCATTCTGTCATTTTTGAGATTGCACCAAAGTACTGCATTTCAGACTTGTTTGTTGACTATGAGGGCTACTTCATTTCTTCTAAGGGATTCTTGCTCACAGTAGTAGATATAATGGTCATCTGAATTAAATTCACACATTCCAGTCCATTTTAGTTCACTGATTCCTAAAATGTCTATGTTCACTCTTGCCATCTCCTATTTGACCACTTTACGTCGATTCATGGATGTAACATTCCAGGTTCCTGTGCAATATTGTTCTTTACAGCATCGGACTTTACTTCCATCACCAGTCACATCCACAGCTTGGTGTTGTTTTTGCTTTGGCTCCTTCTTTTCATTCTTTCTGGAGTTATTTCTCCACTGTTCTCAATTGGCATATTGGGCATCTACTGACCTGGGGAGTTCACCTTTCAGTGTCCTATCGTTTTGCCTTTTCATACTGTTCATGGGGTTCTCAAGGCAAGAATACTGAAGTGGTTTGCCATTCCCTTCTCCAATGGACCACATTTTGTCAGAATTCTCCACCATGGCCTGTCTGTCTTGGGTGTCCCTACAGGGCATGGCTCATAGTTTCATTGAGTTAGATAAGGCTGTGGTCCATGTGATCAGATTGGTTAGTTTTCTATTTGTCCTCTGATGGATAAGGATAAGAGGCTTATGGAAGCTTCCTGATGGGAGAGACTGACTGAAAGGGAAACTAGGTCTTGTTCTGATTGGTGGGGGGGCTGGGGGGGCATGCTCAGTAAATCTTTAATCCAACTTTATGTTGGTGGGCGGGGCTGTGTTCCCTGTTGTTTGACCTGAGACCAAACTATGATGGAGGTAATGAAGATAATGGTGACCTCTTTCAAAAGGTCCCATGCATGAACTGCTGCACTGAGTGGACCTGACCCTGCAGCAAGCCACCGCCAACCCACATCTCTGCAGGAGACTCCTGGTCACTTACGGGCAAGTCTGGGTCAGTCTTTTGTGTGGTCACTGCTCCTTTCTCCTGGGTCCTGGTGTGCACAAGGTTTTGTTTGTGCCCTCCAAGAGTCTGTTTTCCAATCCTGTGTAAATTCTGGCAGCTCTATGGTGGGGTTAATGGTGACCTCCTCCAAGAGGGCTTATGCCACACCCAGGTCTGCTGCACCCTGAGCCCCTTCCCCTGCAGCAGGCCACTGCTGACCTATACCTCCACAGGAGACACTCAAACCCTCAAAGGCTGGTCTGGCTCAGTCTCTGGGGAGATTCCCAGGTGTGCAGAAGGTTTTGTTTGAACCCTCTGAGTGTCTCTGGTGGGTATGGGTTTGATTCTAAACACTATTTAGCCCCTCCTACCATCTTGCTGGGATTTCTCCTTTGCCCTTGCACATGGGGTATATTTATTTGGTGGGATCCAACATTTTCATGTTGATGCTTGTTCAGCAGCAAGCTGTAATCTTGGAGTTCTCCCAGGAGAAGATGAGTCCATGTCCTTCTACTCCACCATCAATAAATGCATTTATTTATCAGAAATTAAATACCTTACACTTATATGGTGCAAGTGACAAATAGATTTAAGGGATTAGATCAGATCTGATAGATAGAGCGCCTGAAGAACTATGGACGGAGGTTTCTGACATTGTATGGGAGACAGCGATCAAGACCATCCCGAAGGGAAAAAGAATGCAAAAAGGCAAGATGGTTGTTTGAGGAGGCCTTACAGATAGCTGAGAAAAGAAGAGAAGCTAAATGCAAAGGACAAAAGGAAAGATATACCCATTTGAATGCAGAGTTCCAAGGAATAGCAAGGAGAGATACGAAAGCCTTCCTCAGTGATCAGTGCAACTAATAATAAAGGAAATAATAAAAGAAAACAATAGAATGGGAAAGACTAGAGATCTTTTCAAGAAAATTAGAGTTACCAAGGGAACATTTCATGCAAAGATGGGCTCAATAAAGGACAGAAATGGTATGGACCTAATAGAAGCAGAAGATATTAAGAAGAGGTGGCAAGAATACACAGAAGAACTATACGAAAAAGATCTTCCTGACCCAGATAACCACGATGGTGTGATCACTTACCTAGAGCCAGATATCCTGGAATGTGAAGTCACGTGGGCCTTAGGAAGCATCACTAAGAACAAAGCTAGTGGAGGTGATGGAATTCCAGTTGAGCTATTTCAAATGCTAAAAGATAATACTGTGAAGGTACTGCACTCAATATGCCAGCAAATTTGGAAAACTCAGCAATGGCCACAGGAATGGAAAAGGTCAGTTTTCATTCCAATCCCAAAGAAAGGCAATGCCAAAGAATGTTCAAACTATTGCACAATTGCACTCATCTCACACGCTAACAAAGTAATGCTCAAAATCCTTGAAGCCAGGCTTCAACAGTACATGAACCATGAACTTCCAGATGTTCAAGCTGGATTTAGAAAAGGCAGAGGAACAAGAGATCAAATTGCCAACATCCGTTGGATCATTGATCAAGAGAGTTCCAGAGAAACATCTACTTCTGCCTTATTGACTACACCAAGGCTTTTAACTATGTGGACCACAATAAACTGTGGGAGATTCTTCAAGAGATGGGACTATCAGTTACCTGCCTCCTGAGAAATCTGTATGTGGGTCAAGAAGTAACAGTTAGAACTGGACATGGAACAACAGACCAGTTCCAAATTGGGAAAGGAGTATGTCAAGGCTGTATATTGTCATTCTGCTTATTTAACTTATATGCAGAGTACATCATGAGAAACGCTGGGCTGGATGAAGCACAAGCTGGAGTCAAGACAGCTGGGAGAAATAACCTCAGATATACAGATGAGACCACCCTTATGGCAGAAAACAAAGAAGAACTAAAGAGCCTCTTGATGAAAGTGAAAGAGGAGAGTGAAAAAGTTGGCTTAAAACTCAACATTCAGAAAACTAAGATCATGGCATCTGGTCCCATCACTTCATGGCAAATAAGATGGGGAAACAGTGGAAACAGTGAGAGACTTTATTTTCTTGGGCTCCAAAATCACTGCAGATGGTGACTGCAGCCATGAAATTAAAAGACACTTGCTCCTTGGAAGACAAGTTATGTCCAACCTAGACAGCATATTAAGAAGCAGAGACATTACTTGGCCAACAAAGGTCTGTCTAGTCAAAGCTACTGTTTTTCCAGTAGTCATGTATGGAGTGAGAGTTGGACTATAAAGAAAGCTAAGCACTGAAGAATTGATGCTTTTGGACAGTGGTGTTGGAGAAGACTCGAGAGTCCCTTGGACTCCAGGGAGATCAAACCAGTCAATCCTAAAGGAAATCAGTCCTGAATATTCTTTGGCAGGACTGATGTTGAAGCTGAAGCCCCAATACTTTGACCACCTGATGCAAAGAACTAACTCACTGGAAAAAAAACCCTGATGCTGGGAAATATTGAAGGCAGGAGGAGAAGGGGATGACAGAGGATGAGATGGTTGGCTGGTATCACTGACTTGACAGACATGAGTTTGAGTAACCTCCAGGAGTTGGTGATGGACAGGGAAGCCTGGTGTGCTGCAGTCCATAGGGTCACAAAGAGTCAGACACGACTGAGCAACTGAACTGAAAAAGGAATACCACTTTCTTGGAAAGATTGTTTTATGATTGGATGCACAATTTTAAAGTGGATACCAGTAGTAAGAATATTGGGTATTGGCTACTAAAAAGGTAAGGATACCATCTTAAAATGGCAACTCAAATGAAATATCTTCTTGGTCTCAATAGAAATTGGTACTTCTATAAACTGCTTCTAGAAGAAACAGGAATGAAAATATCACCAAAATTGTATTCATGATTTACCCAGATAGCTACACTCTGGTTCTACTGTGATTTATGGTAATCCATTAGTATCAAAAAGCATGAGTTAGTACAGAAAAGCCTGACTTGACCTGGTCTTAGAGTCATGTATCATCTTGCTGGTGTTTTTTTTTTTTTTTTTGCTTTTTGGCTTGCAAGCAGTCTTGGAAGAACTAAAATATAGGGCAGCCAGTTACTCAACTTACCAGACCTACAAAGAAATCAGAGTTGATTTTAACTATTCTATGAGACAAATAGAGAAAAACCACTCTTCAAAGAAACCTCTCTTCAAATTACTTCAAGTTCTAGAAATGTTTTGAAACTTACATTTCCTATGCAACTATAGAGGTTTTAGTCCTCCTTAACAATCTTATTACCCTCCAGTTCTCACAGAGCCAATTATGTATACAGAAACATACTCAAAGCAGTATTAAGGACAAGCTTACAACAAATAACCCTTTCCATCTCAGTCTAAAAATATCCATTCAAGGGTAGGGATGGGCAAAGTCAAAAGAAGTGCTAGTTACCAAATGTGTCATAACATTGGTTCATTGATTGGGTGTATAAATGTAATTCCCTCTTAAATCGAATTGCATAAGTTGCAGTTTAGCAGTATTAGACTATGATAATCACATGAGTATTTTGGTACTTTTCCATTTAATTTAGCATTTATTTCAAGAGGAGCACTCTACAGGGAATCAACATGAATAGAGCTTGCTTACAGGGGACACTTGGGCAGAATATTGACTAGATTGGAATTTAAAACTCCTAAAACTCCTAAGTCAAGTATTAGTGCTGGATACATTTAAGCCCAAGGGGATGTCAGTACTTTCCAGGCATTTGTGAGTTTGGGGTGTGTGTGTGTGTGTGTGTGTGTGTGTGTGTGTGTGTATGTGTGAAGCATGCTCATCCCATGGGAACTCAGTTGACATTGACACTGGCTGGTTATGCATGATTCTACTAGAAATCATTCTGACCTGAGGGATGAAATGAGCAGTGTTACTGTACCTAACAGAGTTCTGCGGCATTTGGCAGCAGTGAATGCTACCTCTCCATGTCTGTTTCCTTGAGCCAGAAAATCACACAAACACTTAAGAATATAAGAATTTCTATATCATCTGACAGCCTTATATTCTCACTTCACAGAGATGAAATGACAAGGCCACAGGAATTGCTGAGTAGGTTTTAAAATAGAATGAAGCTTTTATAAATCTCTAGTATGAGGCATTAAGCTCCTTGTTGTTTAATTCAGAGATAAGGATATAGCTCAAGCTAAATATGCTCTCAACAATACATTACAGGTCTGCAGACATAGCTCTGTTGTTTGAACTACTTTGCCTTATAACACAAAATACCTATCAGTTTTGAAGACAATTCTCTTCAAATCAGTTGGTACATGTGTGATGCTATGGCTATCTGCCTTTGAAAAAGTGAACCAACGCTGCATTAGTTGGCAAGTGTGTAAAAAAAATACAGAGGCCCCCTTTGGTTCTAGCCATGCAGCAGATCTGTGTAGGCATAACCTTGGAATTTCAATGTTACTTTAATGACCTGACTGAGTGAAAAATTGTGTGGGGTTTTATTTAAGAATCTATTTTTATGTGTTGCCCAGATTTCTAGCCTGAATTAAGCAGGTTAAAAAATGAGACAGCAAATCGATAGAATTATGGACACAAATGAAGTTTTCATGCAGAATTTACATGATTTAGTTTCATAGGATCTTAATAATTGTGGCATGTCCAAAAGGGCTCTGTGGTCAAGTCAGTTTAGAAAAGTTGAGTTTAGTAAAGCTGAATATATTTCTTTACAGTAAGATTACTTGGAATTTTTATGTGATAATGCACATTTTGAATCTCTAATGATTATATATGTATACATATGTATATATCTCTTACAACATTTTTTTTAAATAGTCTTGATAAAGTTGGGCTCCTCAGGTCTGGCATCTAGTTGAGAGTCATGAATTGGCTGTGTGATCTTATCTGAATCACTTAGCCTCTCTTGACCGTATTTTCTTCCTCTAGTAAAATTAAGAGAATGAACTACATTACATTTCAGGCTTTTGCAACTCAAACTAAGTCTCTGTTTTGTGGAAGTATATTATATGATGAATTTATCTAAACCCTTCCTTTAACTGTGAATCAGTATTTTAAAATAATAAATGCTTACTGAGTTTACTTCTTCTACCACTTGACTCAAAACAATTCATATATTTTAGCTGGTATTGCCTAGCTGATATTTCCAGGATTTGGGGTAAGTTTGTTAAAACCAAGAAGCTCTCTTCTGAATTCAAACACCTGAAATCCCTTGGGCCTTTCCTTTGTCATCTTGCAGTCAATTTTCTTTGGCTTCCTAAACCACTCAATATCACACCCAGTGGCACTGCCCAAAATAGATTAGAATCCTTGCTAAGTCTCTCCAAATCATTTGCTTTTCCAGGGTATCTGGTTCTAGGTCACAGAGTTAACAAGGTCATTCCCTTTGAGACCCAAGGACAAGACAGTGTCTGGATCCATGTAGGGAAAGGATGTGGTCCTCTCAGTGTGGGCCATCAACTCAGTGGCTCATATTACAACATGAGGGCACCTGCTTAGACACCATAGCATTACTTCCTAGGGTAAGGTTTTATTGTCATTCTAGCAGTGCAGCTCACAAGATGGTATTCTTTTTGTATATTTTACACTTTTGCTTAACTATCTCCTGGGACATAATTATATTTGCGGTTTTTTGTTTTTTTTTTTAGTTGATGGAAATAATCAATCAAGATGAAATAGATGGGTATTTTCCTGCTAACATCAACTGACGTAAACTGTCTTAGTTGAGAGAGAAATTATCCACAAAACAATGTTTTAGTTTATTTATAGAAATTGCCTCAAAAATAAGTTTCACAAGAATCTCACACCAAGAACCTCAACTTTTTCTAAGAAGGAAAAATAGGCAAGACTTGAAAAAGATTCCTCATAATATTGTATGTCTGGTGAAACTTTAACATTAAAAAAAAATAGTGTGAATAAGCAATAGTATTGATGCTCCTCTTTTGGAAAAACATATATATTTATAATCTGGAAAGAGCCAATTTGTGGTAGACTAAGGAGCATGGCTGTTCAGCAGATGTCTGTGCTATTGCTCCAAATATTCTGCTTCCTTCTAAGTGGGAGCCAAGAATATGGTCTTATTTATGCCTTCTGGTTCCTTCTTTTCAATATTCACCCCCACTCATCTCCTTTCCCAAGAAAACAGCAGTGCATATAATCAAGAGCAAATATTTCTTCTTCTGCTCTTTGTTGGATCAACTCATGATAATTAGAAAAGAATTACAAATTGTATTAAATAAAAAGGAAAATTATGTTAATAAAATTTTTTCTTCTGCAGTGCGCTCAAGGCTGATGAAATTGTCTGGGCCAATCTGTGGGGCAATCAGGACTTTTTAGCCTTCTCAGAATAGCCTACATATGTTCCCCTTTGTCCCAGAACAATATCTTAATCTGCTGGCTTGCTGGTCTGTTGTTTCATTAGGGAGGCATGCTTGGCTTTTCAAAGGATTGCATGCAACAGAGTCCCTTCCTGGGAGTAACTGACCCCCAAGAATGTCCTGGAAGCAGTTAGCTTGTGGCCTCATTTGAGTAATGTGGCACTTTTTGGAACCAATCCATTATTCTTTGCCCCTATATAATGTTGAGCCACTTAGAGTTGGCTTCCTTGTTTACTCTTCTCAATTATTCTTCTTTGGTTTGTGCCAAGAGCAGTTATCTTAGGTCTTCATGTGCATTTACAAATGGAATAAGATGGAAGGTGGACAAGTCACTAGAGACCTTAGAGGCAGGGCTAACTTGTGGCAAAATTGTGAAGTAGTTGCATGGGGAAAGAGGAGGAGGAAAGATTTTCCAATTCCTTTCTAGAATTGCCTCCTACCACTTCCTCCAAATTTGAAGATGCGTGCACACACGAGCACTCTTTATTCCTGCTCTATTTCTCTTAGGCCTCTGCTGAATCCCCTTTATATCCTCTGCTGATAATCAATCCTTTCTAAACTTCATTTTTTTTTTCCTCCAAGATACCCACTGATAACAAAAAGTATGCTGTCTCTCTCTCTCTTATTATTTGCATCTTACAGCACTGGAGACCAAAAGCCTTGATAACTCCACAAAATCAAAGGGAAAAAATGTTACAGTAGAATTATTTAGTGCAGGAGTTAGTTCTTTGTATTAAGAGATACAGATTTGATGAGACTAAGAATTACTATTAAATCATTGCATGTCAAAGCCACAATCATACAAATTTATGGCAATACATTTTTTCTAGAATTGTCTTCTGTCAATACTATAATTTGATTTGGAAATAGCAGGCAGGTAATTAAATACTGACCTAAACAAAAATTTCCACTCTCCTCTAATATTACATACATGTAAATGCTTTTTGACTTGAGACCTCCTTTTGTTACACCAGGTAGCCTTCAAAATAAGCATCTTATTTTGCAAGCATTTAGGTAAGAGAGTTTTGAAAAATTCCCAATTAGTGGTATTGATAGACTTGTTATGACTTTTTAGGCTTTTAACTGTCTTGCAAGACTTAATTATGGCTCACATCTTTGGCTTGCTTGCAAAGTATGCTTCAGATCAGTTCAGTTGCTCAGTTGTGTCCGACTCTTTGCAACCCCATGAACTGCAGCACACCAGGCTTCGCTATAAATTACCAACTCCCAGAGCTTACCCAAACTCATGTCCATCGAGTTGGTGATGCCAGCCAACCATTTCATCCTCTGTCATCCCTTTCTCCTCCTGCCTTCGATCTTTCCCAGCATCAGGGTCTTCTTCAATGAGTCAGTTCTTCTCATCAAGTGGCCAAACTATTGGAGCTTCAGCTTCAGCATCAGTCCTTCCAATGAATATTTAGGATTGATTCCCTTTAGGATTGATTGGTTTGATCTCTTTGCAGTCCAAGGGACTCTCAAGAGTCTTCTCCAACACCACAGTTCAAAAGCATCAATTCTTCAGCACTCAGATTTCTTTATAGTCCAACTCTCACATCTGTACATGACTACTGGAAAACCATAGCTTTGACCAGATGGACCTTTGTTATTGAAGTATGCTTGTTAAAAGTTTTTATGTTACATCTGCTGACCAAACTAGCTGGTTTCATTATCCCAAACATGTTAATACAGGTTCACCCAGCAAGAGGGGAGCCAGCATTCCCCAGTGGCATCCCTCTGCCATTGCTGTGTGCCATTTGCAGGGGACAGGCCGTGCCTGTGGTCATCACATAATCAGCATTTCTCCTCTGGCTGGAGCCCAAAGAACACCGTGCCTCTCTCCATGGATGAGCTCAAAAGGGTTCAGGGTGAGGTGAATGCAAGAACAAGGGATTAGGGTGACTTTCACAGATGATGGGCTAAAAATGTGATCTAGAAAGACAAGGGCTACAACGTGATATAATGGAGCCTGAACAGTTGCCTAGTAGAGAACTTTGTGTATTACATTCATGAATGGAGAACAGGGAGGCTATTTCCTGAAACCATAAGAAAGTCATTTTAAGATAAGTTAAAGAAGTAGAATGAGACGTCATCTCCAGTCTAATTACTGATGATTCTCTCTGCCTTATGATAGCTTCTGAAAAGATGTTATAGCCATTCCTTTTAGGAGTTAATCATCTTAAATTGGAATTAGAGAGCATGTGAGCAGTTTACAAGTGTGTGGCATAAGAAAAGAATTTAGACACTGACATTTAAGACATCACACAGGTTCCAGATAGGAATGTTATTTTTCTAGCTGAGAATCATGGCCTTTTGGCAAGCAAAGTCAGTGCTCATAAGATGATAAAATGATCTCAGTGGGAAAAAAAAGAAAAAAAAAACCCAGCGCATATTCAGTTGCCTTCCCAGGTGACATGAACAGCTGTTTCAAAATCCCAGACCTCAGTCCCTGCCAGCCCTCAGGCTGCTGAGCACAGAAAACAAAACCATGACTCATGGTGAACATTCACTGCCCCCAAGGTGGATATAGTCACTTACACATACTCAGCTTCAGGAAATCGGACTCAGTTACCTAGCTATCCATAGCCTAGAGAGGAGGCCACCCCAGCCTGTCTTTGACAGAATGCAAAGACATTTGGGGAGCCCATCTCCTTTTTTCCCCAACACTGAAGAAAGGAGTCTGTGTCCCTTAATAGGGCATGATCCTTCAAATTCCATATATATGCATTAGTATACTGTATTGGTGTTTTTCTTTCTGGCTTACTTCACTCTGTATAATGGGCTCCAGTTTCATCCATCTCAATAGAACTGATTCAAATGTATTCTTTTTAATGGCTGAGTAATATTCCTTTGTGTATATGTACCACAGCTTCCTTATCCATTCGTCTGCTGATGGACATCTAGGTTGCTTCCATGTCCTGGCTATTGTAAACAGTGAGGTGGGAGGGGGGTTCAAGATGGGGAACACGTGTGTACCCATGGCTGATTCATGTCAATGTATGGCAAAAACCACTACAATATTGTAAAGTAATTAGCCCCCAACTAAAATAAATAAATTTATTTAAAAAAAAAAAAAGAGGGCATGATCCACAATAACCTGGTTTAACCTCCTATTTCTTCTTTGCCTGATTTGCCTGGGACTCTGTGTTTGGGGAAGATGAATGTTTTGAGTTTGATTTTTTTTCCTTGAAAGTAAGTCAGGTTATCTTGGGACTCTTTATGATCTCAGCAGTTATGCGGCAGCCTTCACAACCCTGTGACCATGATCAGAAAAGTGGGTCTACTCCAGCTCTATAATTGTGATTTGGAACTTAGGCGGATAAGGTTCAATTTCTGGATCGGACTGTTAAGACTAGTATCCTGAAAGTTTTTTTCTCATTTTGCATTTTATGAAATGATGCATGTTCACTAAACTTACTGTGGTAATCATTTCATGATTAAGTGAATGCTATAAACATTAAATTTATAAAGTGCTGTATGTCAATTTTATCTCAATAAAACTGAAAGAAAAAGATAATCGGAGTACATAATTACAAAAAAAAGATTAGTATCCTGAAAATTTTAGAAACTTGGAAAGGTCAACGTTAAATATTGAAAAATGACCCAAACAATTCAATCTAGAACTGGAGATATACATTCAAATACTTCCCAGACCCAGGCAGGTACTGTGGACAAAAGAGGCAGGCCACGAACCCGGTATGTGGTATGGACAGGAAGTGCTGAGGACCACGGTGAGTGCTGGGACCCAGTCTCAACTAAACAAGAGGAAGAAGCTGAAGCTTGGCAATAACCAATTGAGGACACATGAGGAGGTGGGCCCACAGTTGATAGTTCTTCCAGTTTTTTCAAGAGAAGCCAGAAATCCAACTTAGTAAATGACATGCTGATTTTTAAATATCGGCCACTAATTTAATCGCTCTATAATTCAAATAAGATATATCTATAAATTGGGTTTTGAGCTACCAATTTTTGACCTGTGGTACAGGAAACATTACAATATAGACATTTTCACTGATGCCTTACATGGGAGTTTCTAAAACTCTGAACTCCTACCTCTGAGATTCTGGGGATAAAGGATGATGCCACTGCAAGGGTGAATGTTCTTTGAAGGTTCTTTTTTCTTTAAAAAAATCTATGCTTGACATTTAATAAATGCTTTTTTATGATAATGGCAAAAAACTATGCTAACTTTACATTTCTTCTTCATAATACACTTGTGTTTACTTCCAAATTTTGTTTTGGGTTGCTTACCTTTGTGCCTAGCATACAACAGATCTTCAATAAGTATCTGTGAAATGAATGTGTGGAGTACAATTGGTACTTCTGGAAGATACACCTTGTTGATTCTGTTGTATTATGTCCTCCAGTGTGAGAAACATACCCTAGCATATAAAGTGCCACGGTGACTCAGTTCTTAGGTTCTGGAGTTGGTGGTATCACCAGCAAGGCAACATTGTACTGCTTGGAACTCTTCACCAAACTCAACCCACAAGAGCTTTCAGAGGGGTCCTGAATTGTTGCTTTCATCATGTGGGTTCAATTTTCAGCCTCCCCCATCCCCTCACTCTCTCTTTTCCCCATACATTTATGAAGTACCCACTATCTTTCAGAAAAGGGAGATGAAGAAGTAAATAGACAACTTTATAATCCAACATAGAAAGTGAAATTAGAGGTGAAGCAGTTGAATCTGGGGCCCTGGACGTATAAAAATTATGCTCTCTGAGTTACATATTCTATCCTTTTCCATTTCCAGCGATTCAGTCCTACAGACTCTACCCTTGATTTGATTACCCATTGTTGCATAAATTTAGTAGTGATGTAAAACAACAACAATAACCTATTATTACTTACTTCTCTTTGTTCTTTGAACTGAGTGGCCTGAGGCTGTTCTTGTTTAAGGTCTCCCTGCTGTTGCAGTCAGACAGGAAGTGAATCTAGAGCTATCTCAAAGCCTTCCTTAACAATGAGCATGACAGGAGTCAGCTCAAAGCCTTCCTCACTTACCTGTCTGACAATTGATGGAGACTATGACACGAATCTTAGTGGAGGCTGTTGGCTAGAACTCCTACTTTCCACCTCCCCATTTGGCCTGTCTTCCTCACACAATGGCAACTGAGCATTAAAACATTATTGACCAGAGATGTATTAACATGCGGATAAGGCAATGGCACCCCACTCCAGTACTCTTGCCTGGAAAATCCCATGGACGGAGGAGCCTGGTAGGCTGCAGTCCATGGGGTCTCAAAGAGTCGGACACGACTGAGCGACTTCACTTTCACTTTTCCCTTTCATGCACTGGAGAAGGAAACGACAACCGACTCCAGTATTCTTGTCTGCAGAATCCCAGGGATGGCAGAGCCTGGTGGGCTGCCGTCTATGGGGTCGCACAGAGTCGGACAAGACTGAAGCGACTTAGCAGCAGCAGCAGCAGTATTAATATGTCTTTTGTTACCCAAACATTATTGACTGGAGATGTTTCAATATTCACTTACATAACAATTTGCTGGCCACAGGTGTTAGTTTCTGCAAAAATCCCCTAGTCAATAATGTGTTAAGGTCAAAATTCCAAGTGAGAAAGTGGAAGCTGTACTGCCTTTTCTAACAGCCTCAGAAATCCCATAGTTGCACTTCGGCTGCATTCTTAGTCACAAAGGCATCACAAAGCCCTGCCCTCTTTTAAAGGAAGAGGACACTGTGTTCACCTCTTAAAAGGAGTACTGTCAAAGAATTTGCAGACATTTTTTAGAACTACTACAACTTAGGAGAAAGTGTCCAAGATGGCAGAGTAAAAAAACTCCGAGCTCACCTCTTCTTACAAGTTCAACAAAATCACTACTATCTTCAGAACAACCATTGATGAAAAAGACTGGAACCTAACAGAAAAGATCTTCTGCCACTAAAGACAAAAGAAGGAACCACAACAAGACAGGTAGGAGGGGAGGACTCAAGAATATAATCAAATCCTATACCAACTGGGTGAGTGACCCATAAACTGAAGAATTATGTTGCAGAAGTTCTCCCACAAGAGTGAGAGTTCTGAGCCCACATCAGGATCCCCTGATCCTGCCAGTCTGGAGGTCTGGCACCTGGAAGATGAACCTACAGAGCATTTGCCTTTGAAGGCCAGTGGGGCTTAACTGCAAGTCCACCACAGGACTGGTGAAAATGGAGACTTCAGTCTTAAAGAGAACACACAAAATCTCATGCACAGTGGGACCCAGGGCAAAAGTAGTATTTCGATAAAAGCCTGGACCAGACCTAACTGCTGGTTTTGGAGAGACTCCTGGAAAAATGGGGTAGTGGCTGACTGCAGCTCACCTGGGGACATAAACACTAGTGGCAGACATATTTGGGAACATTCAATCCCATGAACACACTGCTGGAGGGTGCCTGCTTGGCTCATTAGTGCCAAGACCTGGCCCCACCCAACAACCTATAGGCATCAGTACTGGGACACTGCAGGTCAAACAACTAACTGGGCAGGGACACAACCCCACCTATCAGCAGACAGGCTGCCTAAAAATGGCCTGAGCCCACAGCCACCCCTTGACATGCCTGTAGGTACGACCCTGGCCACGAGAGGACCAGGAACCAGATCCAGCCACCAGTGGGCAGGCGCTAGCACTTAGTGCCAGGAAACCTAAACAAGTCTCTAGACCAGGCTCACCCAACAGGTGGCAGGCACCAGAAGCAAGAAAACTATGATCTTGCAGCCTGTAGAATGAGTCTGCCAACAGCAAGCCAGATCCTACCCTGGGATCAGCTGGGCCCTGGCAATGCCTACTATCAAGTCAATGCAACCTTTGGGCCACCCTGGTCATACCCAACTGTGTCAGGAACCAGCTCCTGCCAGTGAATGATCTGAAATGAGCTCTGGAATTCCTGAGCTCTGTAGCCAGATTCCAGAAAACCAGCTCTGCCTGCCAGTAGTCTAGCGCTAATCCCAGGAGTTGGTTTCACCTGCCAGTGGGTGGGCAACAGACCTAGTGTTTTCAGGATCCTGACTCTGCCCACCAGTGAGCCAGTACCAGCCACCTCATAACCAGATCCTAATAAACAGCAGCCAGCAGCAGCCACACAAGGTAGGACCTGGCAACTTACCAGACTAAGGGCCAATCAAGCCTACCAGACTGCCTACCTAGTCAGCCCAATATGCAACCCTCTTAGGGGAAACCCCTAAAGCTTATAGCCTGGGTGGTGAGAAGAAGTACACTGCTGGGATACATAGGATGTTTCTGTCAAAGGCTGCATCTCCAAGGTGGAGAAACATAACTAACCTATTACAAACATAAAAATACACATAGCAACGTAGACAAGATGAGGCAGCAGAGGAATATGTTCCAGATGAAGGAACAAGATAAAATCGCCAAAGAAAAACTAAGTGAAGAGGAGACAGGTAATCTACCTGAGAAAGAGTTCACAGTAATGATTATAAATATGATTGAAGAATTTGAGAGGAGAATGGATGCACACAGCAAGAAGTTAGAAGTTTTTAACAGAATCAGGAAATAAAAAGAACCAGACAGAGATGAAGGAAATAATAACTGAAATAAAAATACTAAGAGGAATCAAGAGTAGACTAAATGATACAGACTGGAAGATCAGTGAGCTGGAAGACAGAGAAATGGAAATCACTGCCACTGACCAGAAAATAGAATGAAAAGAAATGGGGACACTATAACGGACTTCTTATAGCTGTCTTAAAGTTGGATTTAGAAAAGGCAGAGGAACCAGAGATCAAATTGCCAATATCCATTGGATCATAGAAAAAGCAAGAGAGTTCCAGAAAAACATCTACTTCTGCTTCATTGACTATGCTAAAGCCTTTGACCATGTGGATCATAACAAACTGTGGAAAATTCTTCAAGAGATGGGAATACGAGACCACCTCATCTGCCTTCTGAAAAATATGTATGCAGGTCAAGAAGCAACAGTTAGAACTGAACATGGAACAAAGAACCAGTTCCAAATTGGGAAAGGAGTATCTCAAGGCTGTACATTGTCATCTTGCTTATTAAACTTATATGCAGAGTACATCATGAAAAATACCGGACTGGATGAAGCACAAGCTGGAATCAAGATTGCTGGGAGAAATATCAATAACCTCAGATATCCAGATGACACCACCCTTATGGCAGAAGCAAAGAGGAACTAAAGAGCCTCTTGATGAAAGTGAAAAAGGAGAGTGAAAAAGCTGGTTAAAACTTAACATTCAGAAAACTAAGATCATGGCATCTGGTCCCATCACTTCATGGCAAATAGATGGGGAAAAAATGGAAACAGTGACAGACTTTATTTTCTTGAGCTTCAAAATTATTGCAGATGTTGACTGCAGCCATGATATCAAAAAATGCTTGCTCCTTGGAAGTAAAGCTATGACCAACCTAGACAGCATATTAAAAAGCAGAGACATTACTTTGTTGGTAAAGGTCTGTATAGTCAAAGCTATCATTTTTCCAGTAGTCATGTATGGATGTGAGAGTTGGACGATAAAGAAGGCAGAGAGCCGAAGAATTGATGCTTTTGAACTGTGGTGTTGGAGAAAACTCTTGAGAGTCCCTTGGACTGCAAGGAGATCAAACCAGTCAATCCTAAAGGAGATTAGTCCTAAGTGTTCATTGAAGGACTGATGCTGAAGCTGAAACTCCAATACTTTGGCCACTTGATGTAAAGAACTGACTCACTGGAAAAGATCCTGATGCTGGGAAAGACTGAGGTCAGGAGGAGAAGGGGACAACAGAGGATGAGATGGTTGGGTGGCATCACCGACTCAATGGACATGAATTTGAGCAAGCTCCAGGAGGTGTGATGAACAGGGGAGACTAGCATGCTGTAGTCCCTGGGGTTGCAAAGAGTGGGACACGACTGAGCGACTGAACTGATAAGAGATCACTGGGACTATATCCAGCACCCTAATATTTGCATTTTAGGGGTCCCAGAAAGAGAAGACAGAGAAAGGACCTGAGAAAATATTGGAAGAGATAATAGCTGAAAACTTCCCTAATCTGGGAAAAGAAACAGTCACTGAAGTCCAGGAGGTAGAGAGTCCTATACAGAATGAACCCAAAAAGGAACACATCAAGACACATTATAATCAAAGTTACAAACATTCAAGTTAAAGAGAGAATACTAAAATCAGCAAAGGAAAAGCAACAAATAACATACAAGGAAACTCCTAGAAAGCCATCAGCTGATTTTTCAGCAGAAACTCTGCAGGCCAGAAGGGAGTGGCATGATATATTTAAATTAATGAGAGGAAAAAGGCTGCAATTGGGAATACTCAACCCAGCAAGCCCCTCATTTGGATTTTATGGAGAAATCAAAGTTTTAAAGATAAGCAAAAGCTAAAAGAATACAGCACCACCAAACTAGTTTTACAACAAATGTTAAAGGGACTTCTCCAGGCAAAAAAAAGGCCACAACTAGAAACAAGAAAATTACAAGACAAAAGATTTCACCAGTAAAGGCAAAGAGACTAAAGTAGGAAATTATCCATATACAAAACTAACATAAAGGGTAAAAGAAAAGTAGTAAAATCTGTATCCATAGTAAGCAGTTAAAGGATACACAAAACAATCAGATGCAAAATGTTCAAAAACAGTGATCATGAAGGGAGGAGAGTACAAATGCAAGATTTTTTTTTAATGTATCTGAAACTAAGATCAGTATCATGGAAATCAAAAATCTAGAGTAAATATATACACAAAGAAAAAGGAATTCACACATAACATTAAAGACAGTCAAGTCACAAGATCGATAGTGATCAAGTCACAAGAGAACACAAAAGGGGAAAAAGATTTTTAAAAAGTCCTAAATAATTAACACAATAGCAACAAGAAATACATATTGATAATTACCTTAAATGTAAAATGCACTAAATGCTGGAACCAAAAGATATAGATTGGCTGAATAGATTAAAAAAAAAAAACAACAGATCTCTGGCCAGGCTCACCAAGAAAAGAGGATCAAATTAAGCAAAATAAGAAATGAAAGAAGAGAAATAACAACTGATACAGCAGAAATACAAAAAAAGAGAATAGCACGAACAATTATATGTCAAAAAATTGGGCAACCTAGGAAAAAAATGAACAGGTTTCTAGAAATGTACAGTCCACCAAAATTGAATGAAGAAGAAATAGATAATCTGAACAGAACAATCACTAGAAGTGAAATAGAATCTGTAGTAAGGAAAAAAAAAAAAAAAACTTCCTACGTACAAAAGTCCAGAACTGGATGACTTCACTGGAGAATTCCACCAAACATACAATGAAGAACTTATACCAATCCTTCTCAAATTCTTCCAAAAGATTGAAGAAGAGGGAACACTCCCATAGTCATTCTACGAAGCCACCATCACCCTGATACCAAAACCAAAGACACTACCGAAAAGGAAAATTACAGGCTAATATTATAATGTTGTAATTACAGTTGTAATACTGTAATTCACCAATATTGTTGATGAAAATAGATGCAAGAATTCTCAACAAAATATTAGCAAACTAAATCCAACAACATATAGAAAGAATTATACACCATGGGTGTATAATGGCATTTATCCCAGGGTCAAAAAATGATTCAATATATGCAAAATTAATGTGATACACCACATAAGCAAAAGGAAAGACAAAAGCCACGTGAAATGAAAGACAAAAGACACACAGTCATCTGAATAAAGGCAGAAAAAGTATTTGATAAAATTCAACATTCCATTCATGATAAAAACTCTTGCCGAGTGGGTGTGCTGAGCATATCTCAGCATAATAAAATCTATTTATGAAAAGCCCACAGTCAATGTAGTATTCAATGAAAAGCTAAACGTATTCCTGCTAAAATCTGGAACAAGAGCAGGATGCCCACTCTCACCACTTCTATTCAACATAATATTGGAAGTCCTAGACACAGCAATCAGAGAAGACAAAGAAATAAAAGGTATCTGAATTAAAAGGGAAGTGATAGAATTGTCATTATATGCAGATGACATGTTATGATATATAGAAAACTGTAAAGACTCCACACAAAAACTACTAGAAGTGATAAATTTGACAAGGGTTTGGCAGAAACCAATACAATTCTGTAAAGCAATTATCCTTTAATTAAAAATTTTTTTAAAAAGTAGTAAAATATTTTTAAAAACAACAAAAAAAGAAATTCAGCAAGGTAGCAGGAAAACAGACTAACACAGAGAAATCAGTTGCATTTCTTTATGCTGACAATGAAATATCAGAAAAGGAAAGCAAAAAGAACAATCTCCTTTTAAAATACTCAGGGATAAACCTGACCAAGCAGGTGACTTACATGTTGAGAACTATAAAACATTGATAAGGAAACTAAAGATGATTCAAAACAAAAGGGAAGGATATCCCATGCTCTTGGATAAGACAAATATATTTAAAGCAGCCATACTACCCAAAGCAATCAACAGATTTAGTGCAATCCCTATCAAATCACCCATGACATTTTTCACAGAACTAGGAGAAATAATCCTAAAATTTATATGGAACCACAAAGACCCAGAATTGCCAAATCAGTCTTGAGGGAAAAAATCAACAAGAAAGCTAGAGGCATAACACTGCTGGATTTCAGACATGGAATATATAGTGATCAAAACAGTGTGGTACTGATACAAAAACAGACACATGGATCAATGGAACAGAATAGAGAGCCCAGAAATAGACCCAACATACCTGTGGTCAATTAATCTTCAACAAAGGAGGCAAGAATATACAAAGGAGAAGAGACTCTTCAGCAAGTGGTGTTGGGAAAGCTGGACAGCCACAGGTAAGTAACACACCCTCACAAATAAACTCAAAATGGCTTAAAGACTCAAATGTAAGACATGAAACCATAAAATTCCTTGAAGAGAACATCAGCAAAACGTTCTCTGACATACATGGTAGCAATGTTTTCTTAGGTTAGTCTCCCAAGGCAAAAGAAAAAGGAAAACAAAAAAAGAAATTGGGACCTAATTAAACTTATAAGCTTTTGCCCAGCAAAGAAAACCATAAACAAAATGAAAATACAACCTCTGGAATGGGAGAAAATATTTGCAAATGATGCAACCAACAAGGGGTTAATTTCCAAATTATAAAAGCAGCTCAAAAAGCTTGATATCAAAAAACAAACAACCAACCCAATCAAAAAATGGGCAGTATATAACCCAGCAATCCCACTGCTAGGCATACACACTGAGGAAACCAGAATTGCAAGAGACACATGTACCCCAATGTTCATCGCAGTGCTGTTTACAATAGCCAAGACATCTATAACAGCCTAGATGTCCATCAGCAGATGAATGGATAAGAAAGCTGTGGTACATATACACAATGGAATATTACTCAGCTATAAAAAAGAATACATTTGAATCAGTTCTAATGAGGTGGATGAAACTAGAGCCTATTATACAGAGTGAAGTAAGCCAGAAAGAAAAACACCAATACAGTATACTAACACATATATATGGAATTTAGAAAGATGTAACGATAACCCTATATGCGAGACAGAAAAAGAGACACAGATGTATAGCACAGTCTTTTGGACTCTGTGGGAGAAGGTGCGGGTGGGATGATCTGAGAGAATAGCATTGAAACATGTATATTATCATATGTGAAACAGATCGCCAGTCCAGGTTCGATGCATGAGACAGGGTGCTCAGGGCTGGGGTACTGGGATGACCCAGAGGGATGGGATGGGGAGGGAGG
The DNA here is from genome assembly GCA_024291935.2 of Okapia johnstoni. Lineage (NCBI taxonomy): Eukaryota > Metazoa > Chordata > Mammalia > Artiodactyla > Giraffidae > Okapia > Okapia johnstoni. Next base: position 39,122,866 of record CM044323.1, read on the forward strand.
TGGGAGGGGTGTTCAGGATGGGGAACACATGTAAACCCATGACTGATTCATATCAATGTATGGCAAAAACCATTACAATATTGTAAAGTAATTAGCCTCCAACTAAAATAAATAAATTAAAAAATATGGGCAGTATTTCTAAACAAACATTTTTCCAAAGACATACAGATGGCTAATGGGCATACAGAAAGATGCTCAATATTGCTAATTATTGGGCTTCCCTGGTGGCTCAGATGGTAAAGAATCCACCTGCAATTCAGGAGACATGAGTTCAATCCCTGGGTTGGGAAGATCCCCTGGAGGAGGGCGTGGCAACCCACTCCAGTATTCTTGCCTGGAGAACTCCCATGGACTGAGGAGCCTGGCATGCTACACTTCATGAGGCTGCAAAGAGTTGGACACAATTGAGTGACTAATTATTAGAGAAATGAAAATCAATGGGGTATCACCTCACACCAGACAGAATGGCCATCATCAGAAAATAACCAATGCTGGGGAAGGTTTGGAGAAAAGAGAACCTTCTTACACTGCTGGCAGGAATGTAAATTGGTGCAGCCACTATGGAGAACAGCATGGAGCTTCTTTAAAAATAGAGTTGCCGCATGATCTAGCAATTTCACTCCTGGGCACATATCTGGAAGCAACACTACTTACAATACCCAAGATAAGGAAGCAACCTAAATGTAAACAGACAGATGAATGGATAGAGAATATGTGATATGGACTTCCCAGGTAGTCCAGTGGTTAAGAATCCACCTGTCAAGGCAGGGGACACAGGTTCAATCCCTAGTCCGGGAAGATCCCACATGCTGCAAAGCAACTAAGCTCATGCTCCACAACAACTGAGGCATAGCTCTAGAGCCTGCGAGCCACAACTACTGAAGCTTAAGTGCCTAGAGCCTATGGTCCACAACAAGAGAAGCCACCACAAGGAGAAGCTCACACACTGCAATGAAGAGTAGCCTCCTCTCACTGCAACTAGAAAAAGCCCTCATGCAACGAAGACCCAGCTTGGCCAATAAATAAATAAAAATTTATAAAGAAAATGTGGTAGCTGAGAGAGTAACATTGAAACATATACATTACCCTATGTACATTTATATAGCCAGTGGGAATTTACTATATGATGCAGGGAGTTCAAATCTGGTGCTCTGTGACAACTTAGAGGGGTGGGATGGGATGGGAAGGAGGTTCAAGAAAGAAGGGACATATATATACCTATGGTTGATTCATGTTTTTGTATGGCAGAAACCAACACAATATTGTAAAGCAATTATCCTCCAATTAAAAATAAATTAAAAGCAAAAAAAAGTCATATATATATATACAAACAATGGAATATTCATCAGCCATAAAAAGGAATGAAATAAAGCTATTTGCAGCAACATGTATGGATCTATAGATTAGTATACTAAATGAAGTAAGTCAGACAAATACCATATGATATCACTTATATGTGGAATCTAAAAAAAACAGGATACAATGAACTTATTTACAAACCAGAAATAGACTCATACACATAAAAAAAAAACAAACTTACTATTACCAAAGATTAAAGGGGCAGGTATGGGATAAATTAGGAGTTTGGGATTAGCAGACATACTGCTATATATAAAACAAATAAACAGCAAGGACCTATTGTATAGCTCAGGGAACTAAAGTCAATATCTTAATACCTATAATAGAAAAGAATTTGAAAAGATCTGTATTTTATATAGATATAAGTAAACTAAATCACTTCGCTGTACCTCTGAAACTAACACAACATTGTAAATCAACTATACGTCAATAAAAAGCCAAAAAACTACTACTTCAGATCTCTCTTTGTACCCGTGAAGTGTTTTCTGAAGGGAACTTGGCAGCAGCTTCGTCAGCATCACAGTTAAATTCTCAGTACTGCTAACAATGCCATCCTCCTAGCTCAGGTCTCAGGGGCAGGTAGTGGAGACAGTAGAGCTATGGTGATTGCCTTAGAAATAGGGTTTAGGAGGGACCTGCTCCTAGTTCCATGGCTGGACTACCCGTGCCGTATACATCATTCGAATCAGAGAGTATTAAATCAGAGCTAGATTAAAAGTGGTAAACCTTCCTGGAGCATCAATCAACAAATATTTAAGATGAGAAAATTACTCACAGAACCTTTAAAATATGAGTCTTATATTAAAGTAAATAACCTGGATTATAAAATAATAAAACCAAGACTCAAAGAAACTTTTACTTGCAAAGGGTCCCTGGTGAGGCTCCCAGGCCTTCAGCATTCTTGTTGGGTTTCCTCTTCTATGATACTGGGCATTCTTTGTGGAAGAGTTTCTGAAGCACCAGCTCTCTCATTTTACCATTGAAAACCAAGATTACAATGTCAGCTTTTAGTGGTGCATTTGAACTTAGTTATTACTGATCTTCAGACATGCGCTTTATTCTTTATAATTCTCTGACTTTCAGGCTATTAGAGCAGGAAAACAATGTTACTTCTGTGGCGTCTTGATTACCCAGGCCCAGCTGTAAGCCCTATAGCTGTTTGCTTCCCTGAGTTCTCTCCTTCTGCCTGACTCAGCACTTTTTCTTCTGGCTAGTACTAGATTATGGTAGCTATTGCTTATGGAGTTATTTGCTTGTTAATTTTATTTACTAAGCCTCCTTTTCTATCCACTTGGTCTGTAACAAAGGAATTTTATCTGGGGGTACATTATCCCTGATTTAATGTGGTCTTGATTATACCATCAATCATGTACTCTCACCCACCCTACCCCCAGGCATCTCCCACCTTCATTCTTGACCACAAGTCAAAAATTGTTAACCAAACTGAGTCACATCAGGAAATACATTTGTAATAGTTTCTACTGCTGCTATAACAAGTTACCAGAAACTTAGTGGTTTAAAAAAAAAAATTAAACTTGTACTCTTACAGTTTTAGATGCGAGAGTCCAAGATGGTCTGGTTCCATTGGATGTTCTAGAGGAGAATCTGTTTCCTCGGCTTTTTCAGCTTCTATACACGACTTCTATTCCATGGCCTGCAGCTCCCGCCATTTTCAAAGCACAACTCGATCTCGGCTTCCAGCATCACTCTGACTCTGAGTCTTCCTGCTTTCCTCATCTAAGAATCCTTGTGATTACATCATTGGGTCCACCTGTATTATCCTGACTACTCTCCTCTCACGAGATCCTTAATTTACCCACTTCTGCAACATCCCTGTGGCCAAGTAAAGTAATGAATTCACAGGTGAAAGATATTAGAATGTGAATATCTTTGTGGATGGTGTCATTTTTCTGTATAATGCACTACTGTTTGGAAAAGTAATCCAGCCAAAGGTGGACGTGTGACCTCAACAGGAAAATTAAGGCCTTCCCAGGGATTCTTATTAGGATGGGAGGAGAAGTTATTTTTCCAGGGAGTGGCTAATCTTGCAGAAAATTATGTTGGGGCTGCAGGCCACTATCTTTATGGTTACATGGAGGAAGTTCATTGGCAGCAGGAGGGAAAGCAGCCAAGTGACTGAGAACTGCAGCCAAGGACAAGGCAAAAACAGGGCAGTGATGATAATATTCGAAAACCTGTCCAGCTACACTTCAAATCAGGCTCACCTAATTTCCCAGGCTTAGGAACCAAAAGGTTCTCTTTTTGCTTGAGCTACTTTGAATTGATTTTCTATACTAACACTTCCCCATATTTTTTCTTAAATAATGAGAAGGAGACGATATGAGAGCCAACTCTTGTCCTGATATTTTTACTCCTTTGAAGGGGTATGATAACTACGTTTGAATAAAAAAGAGGTCGAAGCCGTCAAAATAAATCTTTATAAATATCATTAGGCTTTGTTTTCTTATGTCTGTACTCTACCAAACTACAACAGAGAATTAGAAGCGCATTATATTTTAAAAAATGAGTGTGACCATAACTGAATAAGTTATTGAAATAATAAATTTCTTGATATTTTGCTGCTGTTTTTTCATTTCCAAAAAGAAAGAAAAGAACAATTCTTTTTCATAAGAAGCCTAATGTTATGAGTTCCCTTGCCTAGAAGGAGGCAGGTGGATTGTGTTAGCAATTTTTTGTGTTTCAAGCCTGGAAATCTTTGCTTTGAGAAGTTAGGTCTATTATGGAATTATCATGGGTTTTTCCTGAAAGGATGCAGTATAAGGAAGCTGATGTTTAAAGGAAGAAGAGTGGTCTAACATCCAAGGCAGGCCATAGAATGGTGGATTACATCAGCCACATTCCTTCAAGAGGTAGAGGTTCTTTGCTTGAATTTTGGCTGGCCTTACGGATTATCTCAGCAGATAGAACATGGAGGAACACATATCTTGTCAGTTTCTGGCCCAGCTCCTTTCAGGACTGATAGAGTGACTCTTCAGAAAAGTTCTTTAACAAGACATATCCCCTCACCTTTTCTCCTTGCCACTGTCTTGGATTTAAAAGTACCAAGTAGAGCTCCTGTAGTCATCCAGGACCCTGACACAATTTCATGAATGAAACTTGTGCCCTAAAAATGGCAGAGCAGAAAACTGGAAGGCTCTAGGGAATTAGAAGACCCAGTGGAGACTCCACATTTGGAATTCTTACTTCCAGACTTTTCTCACTTGATGAAGTAACTTTTATATGACTTTCAGCCATTTTAAGTCTCAGTTAATGGGCAGCTGGAGGCTTTTCCTAACTGAAACACCCCACAGAATATCTGAGGTTATAATTCCCACAGACCTTAGTGAGTTATAGAATGAACCTTATTGAACATGATTGAGGAAAGTAGAGAAATGTTATTTTCCCCTACTTTTTTGCACAAAGGAGGTCATTTAGTACCAGGTCTTTGGAAAATAGTAGCATAAGAAACTGTAGAGATTTTATAGCCAATTAGGTTTCTCCTACATAGATGTTGTGAGGAAAGCTTGGATTTATTTTTTTTTTATGCTTTTTTTTTTCTTTTTAATTAGTTTATTTTCTATTTTTTTTACTTTACAATATTGTATTCGTTTTGCCATACATTGACATGAATCCACCATGGGTGTACATGTGTTCCCCTTCCAGAACCCCCCTTCCACCTCCCTCCCCATCCCATCCCTCCGGGTCATCCCGGTGCACCAGTCCCGAGCACCCTGTATCATGCATTGAACCTGGACTGGCGATTCGTTTCACATATGATAATTTACATGCTTCCATGTAAATTTACATGCTTTCCCAAAAGCTTGGGATTTAAATGGAATTTAGGTTGAATAAATTCTGGGTTTGAGTCCTAGCCCAGTACCAATTGCTTGAACAGGTGACAGTAATCTCTTCAAACTTCAGTGTTCCTATATAAAAAACGGGGATAAGGCACTTCATTGAGATTTGGGGGATGATTTAATGAGATACCTTATAAAACACAAATTATACTCCTTGACAGAGCAGTCTTCAGTGGATGACAGTGTTCTAGACTGTGTGTAATGGAGAGGAAGGAGACTAATATAGACCGGAAAAAAGTAAGAGCGGAGGGATATCACGGTCACGCATCAAGAGAAGAAGGCTGAGATATGATGAAAATGATTTTCAAAGCTCTGCTTCCTGCAGATTTTCATCTTCCCTTGGAGCAGAGCAAGGAGATTCCAATTAGCAGGTTACTAAATCAGCTACTAAACCAAACATCCAGCTATATGCCCAAGATCTGAAAACAAAACAAAATCTCAAACCTGGGCAGTTGTAAAGAAAGCAAGTCAGTACTAGTAAAGAATTCACAAAAGTCTACAAGCAATAAATGCTAGAGAGGGTGTGGAGAAAAGGGAACCCTCTTACACTGTTGGTGGGAATGCAAACTAGTACAGCCACTATGGAGAACAGTGTGGAGATTCCTTAAAAAACTGGGAATAGAACTGCCATATGACCCAGCAATCCCACTGCTGGGCATACACACCGAGGAAACCAGAATTGAAAGAGACGTGTGCACCCCAATGTTCATCGCAGCACTGTTTACAATAGCCAGGACATGGAAGCAACCTAGATGTCCATCAGCAGACGAATGGATAAGGAAGCTGTGGTACACATACACAATGGAATATTACTCAGCCATTAAAAAAATACATTTGAATCGGTGCTATTTAGATGGATGAAACTGGAGCCCATTATAAAAAGTGAAGTAAGCCAGAAAGAAAAACACCAATACAGTATACTAATGCATATATATGAAATTTGAAAGATGGTAACGGTAACCCTATATGCGAGACAGTATAAGAGACACAGATGCATAGAACAGTCTTATGGACTCTGAGGGAGAAGGTGAGGGTGGGACGTTCTGGGACAATAGCATTGAAACATGTATATTGTCATTTGTGAAACAGAACACCATTCCATGTTCTATGCATGGGACGGGTGCTCAGGGCTGGGGCATTGGGATGGCCCGGAGGGATGGGATGGGGAGGGGGGTGGGGTGGGGTTTCAGGATGGGGAGCACGTGTGGACCCATGGCTGATTCATGTCAACGTATGGCAAAAACTACTACAATATTGTAAAGTAATTGGCCCCCAACTAAAATAAAAAAAAAAAAAAAAAAAAGAATTCAGTCCCAGGACTTCCCTGGTGGCACAGTGGATGGAAATCCACCTGCCAATGTAGAGAACACAGGTCCTGGAAGATTCCACATGCCACTGAGCAACTAAACCTGCGGGCTGTGACTACTGAAGCCTGCAGGCTCTAGGGCATTCAAGCCACAGCTACTGAGCTCACATGCTGTACCTCCTGAAGCCGTACACCTACAGCATGTGCTCCACTGCAAGAGAAGCGCAATCGAAGGCTTGCGCACCACAATGAGGTATAACCCCTGCTCTTCAAAACCAGAGAAAGCCCTCAAGCACAGCAATGAAGAACTAGCGCAACCATAAAAAAAAAAAAAAATTCGATTTCAGTTATTCCTTCAGCAAATATCGACTGAGCACTTCCAGTGTTCCCAGCCCTGGGGATATAGTGGAGAGGGCAGACCAAGCGCATACCCTAGAGAAACTTCCATCTTGGCTGCAGAGGCAGGCAATACACCCATAGATTAGAGCACTACAGTCAGGCGCTGAGGTGTACGCTGAGGAAACTCCAAGCAGGTGAAGAGATGGAGAGGGATAAGGTAGGCGGCGTGCTTTTTAAAAACAGGCTTTTATGGTCTAAAACAGTATTTACAAGAATTAAATTAAATACATAAGGCTACATTTTTCTCTATTACTTTATCTTCAAATGATCATAAGTATTGTTTGAAGGAGAGATGCTGATCGATCATTTTCTTCTCTATGGCCAGATAACAAATCAGGTCCCGAATACTTATTCTAGCACTTACTGAGTGCCTTTGGACTAGTTACATAATCTCTCCAAGCCTTGGCTTTCTTAACTGTAATATAAGACCATAGTATCTACTTCATGAGGTTTGTGGAAAGACCAAATTAGAAGGTTAAGGTATGTGAACTGCTTGGCATACTCTCAAAGCTCAAGGAATAGTTGTTCCTTTCTCTTTTCTTGGGGTAGGATTTATCCAAAAGAAAGTGATTCAAACTAAACCCAGATCATTTGTGGAAAGACAAGAATTCTTGATTATTGTGGTGGTGACTTTGAAATTGAGCTTTTGATGACACTTGTGGATTTCTGAGATTTTGAAGGGACCAGCACTGTCGTATCCTTTAATTAGAATAAAGACAGTGGGCTGGGCTCAGTCATGCCATCACATTCTTTCCAGCTCTGGGGTTCTAAACTTGGCTTACTTGGCTTCTGCTCTTACTTTGGCAGAAATCAGAATTCCCTAAATGTAAGTTCACCTACTTCTGCAGGCCCATCTGCATTATGACCACCTGGGAACTTGTTGCAAGAACAGCTCCCCTGGTTCCAGGTCTAGATATTTTGATTCCATAGTTTAGGGTGTGGGGTCTGGAAATCTCACTGAGTCACTTTGTATCGAATTTTGTTTTAGGTTATTCATCCACTTATAATGAAAAGAGTTATTTCCTCCAAGTCCCCTGTGTAATCATTGCTTTACATCTGTCAAAGGAAAACATAAAAAGCCACAGTGATACTTTCTTAACATAACCTAATATTTTTCCTATAAAACTTTCTACATTTGTGTTCATCTGTTTACTGTTTATCTAAAGACAGACTCCCAAGAACAAATTCACATTTTTGCTGCCATCTTCAGTGAATACTTTTCTAGACCCTTTTAGGAATATTAGCTTTGAAAGTAACAAAACCTTACTACATTTAGCCAGACATTTAAAATTCATATTTAAGGACACTAGAAACATGAACTTTTAGTAACTGCCATTGATACAATTGGATAAATAACACCAGGGGAAAAAGCTGGATCTCTACCTCACACTGTTCACTGTTATAAATTTCAAATGGACCAGAAGTTTAAATGTAAAAAAACAAAATCATACTATTACTAAAAAAAACACAATAATAAATTTCTTTACAATATTTGAATAGGGAAGCTCTTTTCTATGATTCAAATTTCAGACTCCCTAAAAGATTAAAGTAAAAATCAAAAATTCTTCATGGAAAAACAATTCACCAGAAATATATGAAAACACAAAACAACAGACTAGGAAAGAGCTCTTCAGCTCATAGTACAAATGAGAACATCCTGAATATAGAGAGGACTCCTTTAAATGACAAATCATGACTAATTTTTAAAAAATATAGAAAGAGAAATGTAAATGGTCCCTAAAACTTATAAAGAGATGTTCAAAATTCCTCATAATCAAATAAATGCAAGTTAAAACTGTGATTAAGATACCGTTTGTCACCTATCGGATTGATAAAAGTCTGTTTGCCTTCAGGTACATGCATATGTTGCTAGTGGGAATGTAAATTAGTACAACTCCTGTGGAGAATAATTCGACACTAATGATAAAAATTACAACTGCATTTACCCTTTGACTTGGCAAGACCACCTTTGGGTATTTGTCTTAATAGAAATTTTTTCCCTTGTGCAAGATGATGTATGTTTGAAGTTTTCGGTTCCACCACTGTGTGTGGAAACAGGTCAAACACCCAACAAGGGAGGATAGTTAAACATCTAATGTACATTCAAACAATGGAATACTTTGCCACTATAAACATGCAATGCCATTCACAGAAGTGGAAATCCTCCAAGATATATGGTTTCACAAAGACAGCAAGGCCCAGGGCAGTGTGTCTAGGCTCACTTTTCTGTAGGAAAGGGGAAAATAAAACAGTACACATCCCTATTACCTTGTATTCGAATGAAACGTCTTTGGAATAAATGAGAAACTAATAAAATGATTGAGGATGTGGGAGCTAACTGGATTCGGGCATGGGTGGGTTGTTGTTTTTTTGTTTGTTTTGCAATCACCATATGACTAATAGTTTATTTGAAAGAAAGATATCTGACAATAGTCTTTAAATTTGTTATTTTTTTTTTGGCCTTGCTGCGTAGCTTGTGGGATCTTATTTCCCCAACCAGGGATCGAACATGGGCCAACGACAGTGAAGGCCCGTCTTTAGTTTTTAAATTTGGTTATAATGATGGAATAGACTTTTCACTGTAATCCTTTTTATACTGTTTTGTTTTATGAACAGATGACTGTATTACCTATCTAAAAAATAAAATAAAATTTTAAAGCCTCTATGAAAAAGAAAGAATATGCAGATTTCATGTGGATAATTAGTGTTTTAAATAAAAATAACATTTTGCTCAAACTGAAGTGAGGAAACTACAGACTGTCCAATACTAAACACAAGAGGAAAACTTGCCGAGCAAATTGTGTAATAAACAGGAAACTTCAGGTATATTTTTCCAAAGTGAGAGTGGACCAGACATGAACCATGAGTGCTGCAAGATTTTCCTTCCTGAGAGAGAGAGAAATTCATTCAGTGAAATGTTATTACAAAGAGACTCAAAACCACAAAGAGGTGTTACTAGTCCTCACCTGTGTACTTTGGCTGCAAGTAACAAAAACCCTTCTGATAGTCCCATAACCAGGAGGAAGCAGGTCTCTGACATTGCTTTAGAGACTCAAAAAAGACGCAAAATTGCTTCCAAAGCCCCAGACGTGAACAGACATAAACATAAGCCCCTTCAAGGGGGATAAAAAGGAGGCAATGCGTGTCAGCTATTGTTTTTACAAGGGAAAAAAAAAAAAACTTTGCCTAAATACTCTGGCATAGTTCTTTCTTTGGAGAAGGCAATGGCACCCCACTCCAGTACTCTTGCCCGGAAAATCCCTTGGACGGAGGAGCCTGGTAGGCCGCAGTCCATGGGGTCACTAAGAGTCAGACACGACTGAGTGACTTCACTTTCACTTTTTACTTTCATGCATTGGAGAAGGAAATGACAACCCACTCCAGTGTTCTTGCCTGGAGAATCCCAGGGACGAGGGAGCCTGGTGGGCTGCCGTCTATGGGGTTGCACAGAGCTGGACATGACTGAAGCGACTTAGCAGCAGCAGCAGCAGTTCTTTCTTGCCTTGTTGGCTTAATTGTGTCACACAGCCATTCCTAAATGCAAGGGGGTGAGGGTGGAAAAGTAGGTATTTAGTTTGCCAGCTTCCATGGCAGGAGCAGAAACGGCGAAGAGCAATGACATTGAGGGCTGGCTACCTAACAGATAACATCCAATTAACTGCAAAGGGCAGGCCACCTGGTGGTCACTGCGTTGTGTCCAACTCTCTGTAAAAAATGTAATTTCCCTTACGCAGCGAGATTCCTGAAACAAAAGATTTCTTTGAATTTCCCTTTAGGAATTGCCCAGCTGTCTTGTGCCTCTGTAAAATGTAGTGCCCCTTACGCTGCATGCATGCTATCATTTCAGTCATGTCTGACTCTTTGCGACCCCATGGACTGTAGCCCACCAGGCTCCTCTGTCCATGGGATTCTCCAGGCAAGAATACTGGAGTAGGTTGCCATTCCCTTCAGTGTCACTTACAGGAATAGTATTCAAACCCCATCCTTATATTAGTTACTATTATATTGTAAACTTTAAAAACGGTTATGAGTAAGCTCTTCACAAACCTGAGAAAATCTCTTCACTGAATGCTTTAGTGGTCAAATGACACATTCTGTAAGAAATCTCCTGGGATTTCCCTGGTCCAGGGGCTGAGACTCTGAACTCCCAATGCATGGGGGCCTCGTCCAATCCTGGGTCAGGGAACTAGATCCCACATGCTGCAACTAAAGATACCACATGCCATAAAGACCCAGTGCAGTCAAATAAATAAATATTAAAAGAAAAGAAATCTCCTAACAAGCCTGTCTGGCTTGGATTATTTAGACTATTTCAGCACATTTGGTAGTTTGTAAGGCAGTTCTGATCACTTGACCTTAAAATTTTTCATATGACCTTTCAGTTCTATCAAATAATTAGTAAGCCAAGTCTTGTAAAGTGGAAGAGAATACTTTTAATTAGGAAACACAATTTTAATAAGGTGTCTATCTGCCATTACACCCAGAACATGCCCTTATTTCCAACTGGTTTATAATGCACTAAAGTGAAAGTGAAAGTTGCTCAGTTGTGTCCAACCCTTTGCAGCCTCATGGATAGCCTTTCCCTTCTCCAGGGGACCTTCTCAACTCAGGGATCAAACCCAGGTCTCCTGCATTGCAGGTGGATTCTTTACCACTGAGCCACAAGAGAAGCCCATAATGCACTAAAGTACAATATAAATATTTCCTCTATTAAAATTCTATGTTGATCACTCTTTGATGACCAGATTTTTCAAGAAACATACAATACTTAACATTGCACAACCATTCAGCAAATTGAAATTTATAGTAATCTGGTGCAGGTAGCATTTAGTGTCATGATTACCATGATGGAATTTTGGGTTTGATGGTTTCTTGCAACACTTCCCTCCAGTTCCAGCAAATGTTCTATGATTCTATGGTTTTTCATTTTTGAATATGACCTATGATTTATTGAAATTTGGTTTGTTGGATTTCATTTAATCTTAAGTTCAGGTCTATAAGACCTGTTTTTGAAGTAAGAAGGTGCCCAGCCCCAATAATTACTCTACCTGATTTTCGACTCTTGATCTCCCTACTAGAAGGAACAGCTTTTTCATGTTATCTTTAGAAAGTTGTTTAAATGTTGATTCCCTTGGAAGAGTTAATACCTAACCTTAATGAGAAAAAGCCTTGGTCCTCCTGGTGATGGCATGGGGGTGAGATTCAAGAAAAGAGATAACAAAAAGGTGAAAAGAGGCCTTGATGGGGCATTCTTCACTCATTTAAACACACACTTCTTAAGGGAAGGACAATTATCTGCTTAGAATTTACAAAGTCAGTCTACTCATTTACTCATTTAAAATACTTATCGAGCAACTGCTACATAACAGACAATGGTGCAGAAAGAAAGGTTAGTGCTGAGGATTAGACCATAGACGGTTCAGGCAAATGGTTTTACAATGTTTTTAGAAGCCAAAGGAACTGATACTTAATAACATTTACACAGATGTCCCATACCTAAAGCAGATGCCGACTGGCGAGCATGTGTGGTAGACTCACGCCCCTTATTCCAGCTGCTCTCCTCACTCTCTGAAGTCTCCCCAGGGTGCTCCTGGCACATTTTTTCTAGAGGGACTGAGATAAGCACCCGCACTAAGTGGTCTCCCTTCTGAAAGTCTGCCACTTACAGCTTGACTGTTTCACATCAAGGCACCTACTGTCACTGACAGTCAGCCTCAGGATTCTTGCAGTGGCTGTGATGTTCCCAGGGGAGGATGGGGAGAGGGTGGAGCCATCCTATCTCACACCAGGGTGGCAAATTGAAGCATTTTCAGTAGCACATGCAGACAAAGCATGTAAATGAAGTGACACAGTGGGGACCAAGGTGAACTGTGCAGCACATGCTCCATCCAAAGGATGCGTCAACTCAGGTTCATGGCTTCCCAGATGTTCACACGTTTCAGAGAAGCCAGAAATTTATGTTCTTATCCTAATAACTAACTCAACTCTTTAGCATTTTGAGAGTCAAACAAAATAAGTCTATGGGCTGGCTGAGAGTTTGAAATTTCAGATTTAAATCTTTCTCACTTTCAACTTCCCCAAGAATCTTATTCACTGACCAAGATTATGCAGTTTTTTTTTTTTAATGTTTGTTCCATATGACTTGTCTTATAGATCAATATGCATGTTGCACAATATTGTAAAGCTGCTGCTGCTGCTGCTAAGTCGCCTCAGTCGTGTCCGACTCTGTGCGACCCCATAGATGGTAGCCCACCAGGCTCCGCCGTCCCTGGGATTCTCCAGGCAAGAATACTGGAGTGGGTTGCCATTTCCTTCTCCAGTGCATGAAAGGGAAAAGTGAAAGTGAAGTCGCTCAGTTGTGTCCGACTCTTAGCGACCCCATGGACTGTAGCCTACCAGGCTTCACTGTCCATGGGATTTTCCAGGCAAGAGTACCGGAGTGGGGTGCCATTGCCTTCTCCGATATTGTAAAGCAGTTATCCTCAAATTGAAAATAGATACTTTTAAAAAAACATAAAAATACACATGTTGCATCATAGAAGAGGTGTACCCAGTTGCTCAGTCGTGTCCAACTCTTTGTGATCCCATGGACTGTAGGCTTCCAGGCTACTCCGTCCATGGCATTTTCCCTGCAAGGTTACTGGAGTGGATACCCATTTCCTCTTCCATCATAGAAGAGGAGTGAGAGATAAATAATAAAGGGATCCAAACATGAACACCATCTTATGAGATGCACTAGTAATAGTTACAATAGCACAATTAAATAGTGTGCACTGTTACATTCATTAAAATGTTGAGAGCCAGTCAGTTACTATATAACCTCTGGAAAGCTATTTAACTTCTCTGTTTCAATTTCTTTGTCTGTAAAATGGGGATATATAAGTATCCACCTTGAAAGGTTGTTGAGAAGCCTAAATGAGATAATGTATGTAAAATATCATGAAGAATTCATGACACATGCTGTTGAGGTTATGAGCAGGACTCAAAACTGCACCTCTCTTCACTGCCCAAGTTCTGAGCTAGTTAAAATATAATAAAGTTAGTCCATGAAGAACTAAGATATCAGCATTAACAAAGATGAGGGCTAAGTTGCTAGACACAATTTGGTTGGACCAACCAAATGAGCTTGCTAACTTCCTCCCATTCTTGACCTTGGAAGAATCTATCTGAGGGAAGTTTTATTTCATGGGAGCAGAGGTACTAACTCTGAACAGAAGACAGAACCCAGGGTACTAACTGCCCCTGACCCAGATGCAGAGGAAAGACAACAGGCTTAGTGTCTTTGTTCCTTCCCACTTTTGACATATTATCTCCATCTAACTGAGAAATGTTGACCAATGGCTATTATGATAGCCACCAATAGCTCTCCACATCCAAGAAGAAGAGTTCAGAGAGTGAGACAGAAAGTTAGGGGTGTTGAGGGGAAATCCTGCTCAAGGAGTGGGGAAGAAGCATTTCCCTAAGATTTACTAACTGTTCCATAAGTGGTACCTTTTATTATTGATATGTGAAACACTGACCATTTTTAGTTTGATAGCCTTTCTATTAATTGCAAGATGAACCCTGCCAAAATGTACTCATGGTGTCCCCAAACTGGAATCTGGCAAACTATATTCTGTATGATGCTAACAGGGAGCTGGGTAAACTGGATTCCAGACTCAAGTAATTTTGGGAAAACGTAGATTAAAGGACAAAATAGGTTTCTTCACCACAGAACAACTTAGTCTTTTCTACGCTAATGTGCTTTTGACATGCTGATAAATGTATGTAATGAAACCCTCTATTTCAAACTTATTTTGTGCTGGTACATTTCTCTCCTAGCATATTTATTAGTATTTTAGGAACAATGTTCTGTGGTTGACAGTTAGGGAAAGGCTAATTTAGATCAATTTTAAATCAATCGATTTATCTAAATACTCAGGGAAAACAACATTAACTATTGTATATTGTGTATGTCAACTTACCATGGTCTTAGACCAAACATAATGAACAAATGGAAAGCAAAGAAAAATACATTTTATAACAAACTTCTGCCTTAAAACTATTGCTTTGTGTTTTTTGACCTGGAAAGGAAAATAAAAGTGTTTAAGCTAATTCTTTGTTGTGGTTTAGTCACCAAGTTGTGTCCAACTCTTTTGTGACCCCATGGACTGTAGCCTGCCAGGCTCCTCTGTCCATGGGATTTGACAGGCAAGAACACTAGAGTGGGTTGCCATTTCCTTCTCCAGGGGATCTTCCCAACCCAGGGATCACACCCATGTCTCCTGTATCGGTAAGCGGATTCTTTACCACTGAGCCCCCAGGGAAGTCCGATTCTCTCTTAGGCAATGGTTTATTCTTTTTTTGTTGAATGAGCCTGTATTTGGTAACTCCCAGGGCATGAATGAATGTATTTTGGTAAACTCCCAGGGCTCTCTCAGTAATTTAAAAGCCACAATGTTCAAACTGTCCTGGGAGGGAAAGATTAACAGGAACAAAGAGTTAGCCAATGATGCCTAATCAGGCCAGCGTGAGGAGCTGAGTGAGAAATGAAAAAGACAAGTTAAGTTACAGATGGGATGTGACCGGGATGAAAGGGCAGATTGTGTTCCCAAAGCCTGAAGGAGAAATGGATGGAAAGCGCAGCAAAAATTCATACCCCTTAGGAACTCTGAGGACACTTTACAACTGAGGCCATTGTGAAATAACAGTAGTCAAAATTCTAAGGCCTCAGATACCTGAACACTGCTTTCAAAATATTGCCACAAACTATGATTTATTGTACATGGGCATTTTTGAAGATGTGTCAAAATTTATACTTTATCCGATTTGAATTCTGAAAGGGCACATGATCACAAATGAGGATAAATTACCTCTCTGCAGGCAGAAATATTCTCATTTTCATTTAGATATGTTGGAGTTTGTGTTTCTTCCTTCTTTCTGTTGTTACAGCTTGAGCAGTGTTCTATCATGTGAAACAGAATTGGCTCTGTGCAATCATCTGGAAGAATATTAAAGCCACATTTCAGCCTGGTATGGCATGTTGCTTACTTTGGGGGTGGGGGTGGGGGGAATTATAGTTCATGGTTTTATTAATCAAATACTCAGAGATGAATATCAAATCTGATCTAGAAAGAACATCAAATTATGCTCTCCCATTCTCCTTTCCCCCTTTCCATCCCTCCCCATTGAGCTTAAAGATTTTCAAGTAACTTTTTTCTGAGTTTTTGCCAAACTTTCTATATGAAACACTAACACATCTGAAAGAGAGTCCTTGCCTCCACAGGACAGTCACATGGAGTATCCAACTACACATCAAGTATCTATCACATGAAGGAGGGCCATAGCAACAGCTTTAATGGAGAAATGAAATGTGATGAAATCCAGAGTAGGTCAAGTTTACATCAGCCTGAGAGTATCAGAGAAGATATCACAGAGAAAGAGATGTCTGAGATTGGGTTAAAGAGTAAGCAAGAATGTGACTAGCAGAAAAAATGTTAGGTAAGGATTTCAAGCATCCAAGTAGCTTAAATCAAAAAGGAGTGGTGGGATTTGCACGTAAAGGTTTTGTTCCCAGCTAAAGGCACACAATTCTAATTGAAGAAAAAAAAATGCAGATGCATTTGTTTCAGACAGTCTGCGGTCGACTAGTTTTCAACCTTTGGGTTAAAGATCAAAGGGTATAAGCCCACAGTCAACAAACCTTGCTATCCCTCACTGCTTTTTTTTTTTTTACACCTTTTTCTTAAAAGATGAGCAGATAATTAGATACCTGAGGAATCTTAACAAAAAAGATAAAGGCTGAAAAACACACATAAAAATAGACAACTTGAGGGAACCAAAACTGCACATAAATGTGAGAACATAGAAAGGAAAATTACCATTAATATCCTTAGAGAGATAAGAGAGGATATTACGTCCTTGAAATGTGAGCAAGATGCTATTATTAAAGGAACATTAAAAAAAAAAACACCTCAGAAATATTTGCAGCCAATTAAGCCAACTGTGCCCTTTTCCTTTTCGGGGCCCAGTGTTCAGTGGCCTCAAACAGCAGCCTCCTCAGTGGGGTATGCAGCCTTTTGCCGGTATCGGTTTCCTTATGGGACCTTGGCAACAAGCCTTTCCAGTGGACATTCATGTCTGATTGCATGCTGTCCCAAATCTAGGCTCCAGACAAGTGTGTGTAGTGTCTTTGGAAAGCCCTAGGGTGCAGTGGCCAGGGTCCACATTGGCCAAGTCATCATGTCCATCTGTACCAAGCTGCAGAACAAGGAGCGTGTGATTGAGTACCTCTGCAAGGCCAAGTTCAAGTCTCCTGGCCACCAGAAGATCCACAGCTCCAAGAAGTGGGGATTTACTAAGTTTAATGTGAAAGAATTTGAAAATATGACGGCAGAAAACCAGTTCATCTCAGATGGCTCTGGTGTCAAATAAATCCTTAATTGTGGCCCCTGCACAAATGGTGGGCCCTGCACTCACGAGAGCCTTGGCTCTGTCTCCTCCTTACTCACATCCACCAATGAATCCTACTTTCCTGCCCAAACCAAAAAAACTCGGAAACAAAAAAAAGTGATAACAGATATAAAAAAAGTATAAAATTAATATTATAAAGTAGAGAAAGGCAGACTATTAATTTGTTAGGGCTGCCATAACAAAGTATCACAGACTGGGTGTCTTAAACAACAGAAATTCATTTTCTCAGTTCTAAAGGCTAGAAGTTGAAGATTGAAGTATAAGCAGGTTTGGTTTCTTCTGAGGCTACTCTCTTCAACTTGTTTAGTGGCCACCTTCATGTTCACGTGGCATTCTCTGTGTGTGTGTGTGTGTGTATTCTATCTTCCTCTTCTTATAAGGGCACCAGTCATATTGGATTAGGTCCCACCCTAATGACCTCATTTTAACTTGATTATTTCTGTAAAGACCTTATCTTCGAAAACAGTCACATTCTGAGGTACTGGCAGATAGGAGTTTAACTTATGAATGTGGGGGAACACAATTCATCCCATTACATAGACCAAGAAGACTTAGAAATGGAAAACTGGAAAGAAGAGTAAAGAATAGAGGAGCATGGGCCAAGAAAATCCAACACCTGAAAAAATATGAACTCTGGAATAAAAGTGCAGAGGAAAAGCAGAGAAGAATAAAGTCTGTAATAAAAAAAAATTAAGACAATTTCTCAGAATTATAATACTCAAGTTTCAAAATTAAAAGTTTCTAGGAATATGCAAGAAAATAGATGAAGACAGAGCCACACCAAGGCAATTATTTAAAAAAATTAAAAATATGGGGACAGAGGGAAGATCCTATAGAAATCTAGAGGGAAAATCACAGGTTGTATACAAAAGGGTAGGAATCAGAACATCTTCAGAATTATCAAAACCAACATTGAGAGATAGTGGAGCAATGTCTTCAAAAATTTAGAGAAAAAATTATTTCTGAGTATGAAGTCTACATTAGACAAATAAGTCAAATGGAGAGCATAATGAAAGCATCACCGATAAGAAACATCTCAAAATTTTATCTTTTAAGTACTCTTTCTCAGAGCTTCACCTAAATTAGAAAGCAAACAAAGAAAGATACAGATAGAAGTGGTTCTCATTCACAGCTGCCACTGGAATCAACCAGGATGCTTTAAGAACACTGACAAGGGGGGCCCATCTCCAAAAGTTCTGAAGCAATTGGTCTGGAGGAGGCCTGGGCCTTTTAAATTTCCCCAGATGATTTTTATGTACATCCAAGGTAGATATGGAAGAAAGAAGAGACAGGAGGGGAAATCCCTATGGTAAAAGAGAAGGGATTCTGGAACAAACGTTCTACACTAAGAAAAGAGTGCAACCTAGTGGAAAACCCCATGAGAAATTCCTTCAAATAGATGAAATAGAAACGATATCTACAGCAAGGTATAGGGAGCAAATTTGGACAACTGATATAGTTTTGTTGTAGAGTTAGTGATAGGAATATAGGAAACAAAAGAAACAAAAAAAGAAACTAATTCCATGGATGCAAGAACTATGCAAGAAGGAAATGTTATCAGAGCTTACTACATGATTCAGCTGTGAAAAGAGTTTACATAAACACTGAATATCAGTCAGTTGAGTCAGTTCAGTCCCTCAGTCATGTCCGACTCTTTGCAACCCCATGAATTGCAGCATGCCAGGCCTCCCTGTCCATAACCAACTCCCAGAGTTTACCCAAACTCATGTCCATCGAGTCGGTGATGCCATCACCAGCCATCTCATATTAGAGTTGTCATCCCCTTCTCCTCCAATGAACCCCCAATCCTTCCCAGGCATCAGGGTCTTTGCCAATGAGTCAACTCTTCACATGAGGTGGCCAAAGTATTAGAGTTTCAGCTTCAGCATCACATCCTTCCAGTGAACACCCAGCCCTTTCCTTGCAGTCTTTTAATTTCAGGGACTCTCAAGAGTCTTCTCTAATGCCACAGTGATTCAAAAAAATAAAGTCTGACACTGTTCCCCCATCTATTTCCCATGAAGGGCTGGGACCAGATGCCATGATCTTAGTTTTCTGAATGTTGAGCTTTAAGCCAACTTTTTCACTCTCCTCTTTCACTTTCATCAAGAGGCTCTTTAGTTCCTCTTCACTTTCTGCCATAAAGGTGGTGTCATCTGCATATCTGAGGTTATTGATATTTCTCCCAGCAATCTTGATTCCAGCTTGTGTTTCTTCCAGCCCAGCGTTTCCCATGATGTACTCTGCATATAAGTTAAATAAGCAGAGTGACAATATACAGCCTTGATGTACTCCTTTTCCTATTTGGAATCATTCTGTTGTTACGTGTCCCATTCTAACGGTTGTTTCCTGACCTGCATATAGGTTTCTCAAGAGGCAGGTCAGGTGGTCTGGTATTCCCATTTCTTTCAGAATTTTCCACAGTTTATTGTGATCCACACAGTCAAAGGCTTTGGCATAGTCAATAAAGCAGAAATAGATGTTTTTCTGGAACTCTCTTGCTTTTTCAATGACACAACAGATATTGGCAATTTGATCTCTGGTTCCTCTGCCTTTTCTAAAACCCACTTGAACATCTGGAAGTTCACGGTTCACGTATTGCTGAAGCCTGGCTTGGAGAATTTTGAGCATTACTTTAATAGCATGTGAGATGAGTGCAATTGTGTGGTAGTTTGAGCATTCTTTGGCATTGCCTTTCTTTGGGATTGGAGTGAAAACTGACCTTTTCCAGTCCTGTGGCCACTGCTGAGTTTTCCAGATTTTCTGGCCTATTGAGTGCAGCACTTTCACAGCATCATCTTTCAGGATTTGAAATAGCTCAACTGGAATTCCATCACCTCCACTAGCTTTGTTCGTAGTAATGCTTCCCAAGGCCCACTTGACTTCCCATTTCAGGATGTCTGGCTCTAGGTGAGTGATCACACCATTGTGATAATCTGGGTCATGAAGATCTTTTTTGTACAGTTCTTCTGTGTATTCTTGCCACCTCTTCTAAATATCTTCTGCTTCTGTTAGGTCCATACCATTTCTGTCCTTTATTGAGCCCATCTTTGCATGAAATGTTCCCTTGGTATCTGTAATTTTCTTGAAGAGATCTCTAGTCTTTCCCATTCTGTTGTTTTCCTCTATTTCTTTGCATTGATCGCTGAGGAGGGCTTTCTTATCTCTCCTTGCTATTCTTTGGAACTCTGCATTCCAATGGGTATATCTTTCCTTTTCTCCTTTGCTTTTCACTTCTCTTATTTTCTCAGCTATTTGTAAGGCCTCCTCAGACAGCCATTTTGCATTTTTGTATTTCTTTTCCATGGGGATGGTCTTGATCCCTGTCTCCTGTACAATGTCATGAACCTCCGTCCTTAGTTCATCAGGCACTCTGTCTATCAGATCTATGATATCACAGGGAGAGGAAAAGAAAGTGTACAGGTGTGCAATGGTGGGTTGGTTGTGAAACAGTTGCTTTTCTTTTCCTATAATGGGAGAATAAGACATAATGGTTAGAAATAAAACATCAAAAAGTAACAGTACAAGTGTGCTATTTAGAAAGATAAGAATTTTGGAAATGGTTCCTTCTGGAGGGTGGGGAATAGGTTGGGAAGATAGAGGATTGCTGTTTTTCATAACAAGTTTTGTAAAACTATTTGACTTCTTCAACTATGCACATTTTTAACTTTAATATAAGTTTAAAAAAACCCATAAGAGCTAAAAAGGAAAAAAAAAAGATAAGACAAATTACCGAGAGATGACAAAGGAAAACATGAGAACAAAGGAAAGCTAGATCATGCCTTGATCTAAACCTTGACATCAGGGAGATCAATCAGAGTCTTCTACAGAAACACTTTGAGTAGAGACCAATATTAAAGGCTTAAGTTAGGATGAAAAGAGCTGTAACTTTTTTCAGGGATTAGAACTGTTGTGGATTTCCTTTAAGGTTAGAGGATTTTATCAGAGAGTAGAGCCATCTAAGGGGGCTTCCCTGATGGCTCAGCAGGTAAAGAATCCACCTGCAATGCAGGAAATGAGGGTTTGATCCCTGGGTCAGGAAGATCTCCTGGCAAAGGAAATGGCAACCAACTTCAGTATTCTTGCCTGGGAAATCCCATGGACAGAAGAGCTTGGAGGGCTACAATCTAAAGGATCTCAAAGAGTCAGATACGACTGAATGATTGAGTAGGCAAAGCCATCTAAAGAGCCCAGACAACCCAGTATTTAATTATCTAATGACTAATTAAATAAACATTGAATGATCATCTGCTTTACCCTGGATGTTAGATATAATAGGAGCAATGGTTAATTCCCCTTTGGACATCAATTTAGTCTCCTCAAAGCACTTGGTTATAGTCTGTAGTGGGCTTTAAAAAAATCTCATTAGCAGGGAACACAACTTTTTAGGGAAGAATTGCCTTTGTTTAGGAAAAAGTCTTGATCATCCCCCAACACATAATTGAATAGCAAAAGATCTGGCAATATAGTACGTGGCCCAACTGCTTTGCATAAGAATAGGAGTTTGCAGCAAGTAGGGTAGAGGGGGTGGACCAAAAATGTCTGTTTAGTCAAAGCTATGGTTTTTCCAGTAGTCATGTACAGATGTGAGAGTTGGACTCTAAAGAAAGCTGAGTGCTGAAAAACTGATGCTTTTGAACTGTGGTGTTGGAGAAGACTCTTGAGAGTCCCTTGGACTGCAAGGAAACCCAACCAGTCCATCCTAAAGGAAATCAGTCCTGAATATTCGTTGGAAGGACTGATGCTGAAGCTGAAACTCCAATACTTTGACCACCTGATGTGAAGAGCTGACTTATTTGAAAAGACCCTGATGCTGGAAAGATTGAAGGCAGGAGGAGAAGGGGATGACAGAGGATGAGATGGTTGGATGGCATCACTGACTCAATGGACATGAGTTTGAGTAAGCTCCAGGAGTTGGTGATGGACAGGGAGGCCTGATGTGCTGCTGTCCATGGGGTCAAAGAGTCGGACACTGAACTGAACTGAACTGAACAGAGCAGGTGGAGGTTGGAGGAAACAGCTGAGTAACAGGGCAGAGGAGTCTAAAGCATTAAGTCAGGAACATCGATGTTCCATTTAAGGGTCTCTGTTTAAATGACGTACATTCCTATCCATATTCCTAAAGCCTTCAGTAAAGTATGCTACACATTTAAAGTCCTTATGAAAGTGAGGCTTTTATCTTACTTTGGAGAAGTTTATTTAGTTCAAAACAGTGGAAATAAAGACACACTCCCTGAGCAGAGAGGGAAAAAAAAAAAATCAGCAGAACAGAACTTGGTGACTGAAGGTACTTATGAGTCATAAGACAAAAATGGGGATTAAAGTCAATTTTCTTTACATCCCAAGTGACAGCAAAATCTTAGCTGCTATTTGGGTTTCAATTCAGTTATACCTGTTATCATAATCCATTTTAGATTATAGATGATTGTAGGTGATGTGTGTAGTTCCTGGGGTCAGGATCACATCAAAATCCTGGCAATGGAGTGGGGATGGGGTCAGTTCATAGAAGGAGAGGGATTCTAGGCAGAACAGCAATGAGTGTCTGACAGTGATTTTCCTTAACTCAGCAGTAATTGTTTACATCACCTATTAGTCATTGTCTATTGTATTGTTATTTGAGAGATCTTGGGTGTGGCTGGCCATGGTAATACACCATAAACTTCTTGTGAGAATATTATATTTCTGTGTACTCCTTTTGCACTAAACCCAAGTTTACAAATGAGATCAAGGAATAGGTTTTATGAAAGCAGAAACTGTGCCTGTTCTGTTTACCAGTGTATCCCAGGATAGTGCCTGGCCTACTATAGCAGCAAAATATAAATATTTGTTGAATTAATAAAAAAAAATAGCTACCCAGTAAATAGTTTGTTGAACAATGCATTTTTATGAGTTAGAACTGGAAGAAATGTGGTGATTGGTGGCCGATAAGAAGTAAGACAGGAAAATACCAAATGTGCTAATCTATGTAACATGTTATCATGGTCTCTTTTCTTTTCTCAGTGTTCACTGACCTCAGTTGCTACAGAATGGAATCACGATTACCTTAACTCTGTGTTTGGTGATTTTCCAACTAATTCACAAATGAATTTCAACAAACGGAACTGGATCCACAAAAACACAATCTCATGGCCAACAAATTGAACTGATCTCATTTTTCATATTATTTGACTCCTTTCTCTTTGCACTCTTAAGCAAAGCAAAAATGCATAAGAAAGTATGGTTGGAGTTTAATGGTTGGAAGCTACTCCTAAATATTTTGGAGAAAGGTAGCTATAAAGGCTGTTCTTGCTTGTCACCCTTCATTCTCTAGAGCTTCAGAATCATAACCTTCCTGCACTGAGCTGAAAGCTGTGATTGGGTTTCAGTAGTTAAATATCTTCCTGTTTTGGGGCAATATCAATTTTCTATGTGAATTGAAAACATGCTTGTCAATTTCACGTGCAGGAATCTTGGAGAATATAGTTCTAGGAGGCATTAAAATTATCATACTAAAAGCTTTTATTTTGGGGAGCAATTAATATAATTAAAATACTTGGTTACATTTTCTGAATACTGTGCTGATCAGAGTAGAATACACATTGATCAAATAGTGGATTACTTTTGCCTTCTGAATTTTTATTTGAGTCTTCTGAATAATTTTGTGTTATATAATTTGCATCTATTCCCTTATTGTCCCATGTATGAGTGTTCAGTGCATGGTGGCTCTCAGTTTTCTGGGGCTGCCATAGCAAAACACCAAAGTGGATTGTCTTAAACAACAGAAATTTATTGTCTTATGGTTCTATAGGCTAGAAGTCCAAAATCAAGGTGTCAGCAGGGATAGTTCCTTCCAAGAGCTGTGTAGGAGGGTCTGTTCTGGGCCTCTTTCCTAGCTTCTCATGGATTTCTGATAAATGTTGTTATCCCTTGTCTTGTCGATACATCACCCTGAACTCTGCTTTATCTTCATATGAACTTCTCCCCATTACCATGTCTGCCTTGGTGTTCAAATTTCCCTTCTTACAAGGACACCAGTCATGTTGGATTAGGGCTCATCATAATGAACTCAACTTGATCATCTACAAAGACTATTTCAAATAAAGTCATATTCACAGCTACTGTGGGTTAGGACTTTAACATCTTTGCAGGGTTGGGGGAGGTTGGGGGACAATTCAATTCATAACAGTGGCATGTAACTTTCAAGGATCAGTGTAAGGCAAAGCTGATAAGAAATAAAAACCTCTTTCAAGTGTTGAGCTGGATCTGAAGGGGCAGAGTACAAGGGATGGTGGGGAAAGACAAAATATCTGACAAGCCTTGGTAATGAGATTATTGTTATTCCTTTGATTACTATGTCACATCTGAGCCAAACACAAACAGAAAGGTCTTATTGAAAGCAATAGTAAAAAAAAAAAAAAAAAAAAGCTGGATGTTAGTTCCAGCTCTGTCATTTTCCCAGTCAAGTAACCATATATAAGCAAACCAAATTCTGCAAGCCTCTTTTTCCTTGTCGGTAAACAGAAGATCTAACAGCTTGAGGCTTAAATGAGATGCTATGTAAAGCACCCAGAACTATACCTGTAACTTAGCAGAGCTCAAAAAAAGAACTTCCCTTCTCTCCCAATCCCTTTTCCACTCTCCTTCCCTTTTTGCCTTAAGCCTTAAAATTTCCCATACTACTGGCTTAAAATAAGTGAAAAATTTATAGCACCCTACTGCAATTTTTTAAGTGTTTGAAGAATGAGGCTGCAGTTATATTGTAAAAAGACAATGATTCTGAACTCTTTTTCTGTCTTCCATTCTGACTCCTGGGTTAGGAATTAGCATGAAGGTATTTAGTCTCAACAGTTTTTTTTTAAAAAAATGTTTTACTCAGACTTGGGTGGTTGTCACATGAACACATTAGCCTGTGATATTAGGCTGATGAATATGGGGGTGGATATTATTCACTGGAAGAGCCAAAAGGGTCTTGAGGGGATGTGATGAGATCAGGTTTGTTACATCTAAAATGCTTGTGAGCTATTCACCTGGTATCTACTGAGCTCCTTCTCTGTGCCAGGCATTCAGATCAGTGCTGGTGTCTGCTTTTGACAAGGCTTACCTTTTCCTACCATAGGAAGGCTATTTGTCTGTGGACAAGAGGTATCTGTACAGTAACAGTCCTGTATGTGAGGATGGATGAGGCCACAGGGAGGGTCCTGAGGAAAAGATGCCATTAAAGTTGTGCTCAAGTAACATGATAGCAAGGTTATCAAAATCCTTCAAGCTAGGCTTCAGTACTATGTGAACCGAGAACGCCCAGATGTACAAGCTGGATTTAGAAGGCAGAGGAACCAGAGATCAAATTGCCAACATTCATTGAATCATAGGAAAAGCAAGAGAATTCCAGAAAAACATCTACTTCTGCTTCACTGACTATGCTAAAGCTTTTGATTGTGTGGATCACAACAAACTGTGGAAAATTCTTAAAGAGATGGGAATATCAAACCATCTTACTTGTCTCCTGAGAAAAATGTATGCAACTCAAGAGGCAATAGTTAGAACTGGACATGGAACAACAGATTGGTTCAAAATTGGGAAAAGAGTATGACAAGGCTGTATATTGTCACCCTGCTTATTTAACTTGTATGCAGAGTACATCATGCGAAATGCCAGGCTGGAAGAATCACAAGCTGGAATCAAGACTTCCGGGAAAAACATCAACAACATCAGACATGCAGATGATACCACTCTAATGGACAGAAAGTGAATAAGAACTAAAGAGGCTCTTGATGAGGGTGATAGAAGAAAGTGAAAAAGCTGACTTGAAGCTCATATTCAAAAAAAATGAAGATCATGATGTCTGGTTCCATCACTTTATGGCAAATAGGGAAAAAGTGAAAACATGACAGAGTTTATTGTCTTGGGCTCCAAAATCACTGCAGATTGTGACTGCAGCCCTGAAATTAAAAGATGCTTACTCCTTGAAAGAAAGGCTGTGACAAATCTAGGCAGCATACTAAAAAGCAGAGACGTCACTTTGTGGACAAAGGGCCATATACTCAGTGCAGTTCAGTTCAGTCACTCAATCATGTCCGACTCTGTGACCCCATGGGCTGCAGCATGCCTGGCCTCCCTGTCCATCACCAACTCTCAGAACTTACTCAAACTCATGTCCTTCGAGTCGGTGATGCCATCCAAACATCTCATCCTCTGTCGTCCCAATCTCCTCCTTCCTTCAATCTTTCCCAGCATCAGGCTCTTTTCCAATGAATCAGTTCTTTGCATCCGGTGGCCAAGGTATTGCAGCTTCAGCATCAGTCCTTTCAGTGAATATTCAGGACTGATTTCCTTTAGGATGGACTGGTTGGATCTCCTTGCAGTCCAAGGGACTCTCAAGAGTCTTCTACAACACCACAGTTCAAAAGCACCAATTCTTTGGCCCTCAGCTTTCCTTGTAGTCCAACTCTCACATCCATACATGGCTACTAGAAAAACCATAGCTTTGATTAAATGTACCTTTTTGGCAAAACTATGTCTCTGCTTTTTAATATGTTGTCTAGGTTGGTCATAGCTTTTCTTCCAAGGAGCAAGTGTCTTTTAATTTCATGGCTTCAGTCACCATCTGCAGTGATTTTGAAGCCCCCCCAAACAGTCTCTCACTGTTTCCATTGCTTCCCCATCTATTTGCAATGAAGTGATGGGACCACATGCCATGATCTTGGTTTTCTGAATGTTGAGTTTTAAGCCAACTTTTTCACTCTCCTCTTTCACTTTTATCAAGAGGCTCTTTACTTCTTCGCTTTCTACCATGAGGGTGGTGTCAACTGCATATCTGAGGTTATGGATATTTTTCCTGGCAATCTTGATTCCAGCTAGTGCTTCATCCAGCCCAGCGTTTCTCATGATGTACTCTGCACATAAGTTCAATAAGCAGGGTGACAATATACTGCCTTGATATACTCCTTTCCCAATTTGGAGCTAGTCTGTTTTTCCACGTCCAGTTCTAACTATTGCTTCCTGACTTGCATACAGATTTCTCAGGAGGCAGGTCAGGAAGTCTGGTATTCTTATCTCTTGAAGAATTTTCCACAGTTTGTTGTGATCCACACAGTCAGAGGTTTTGGCGTAGTCAATAAGACAGAAGTAGATTGTTTTCTGAAAGTCTCTTGATTTTTCAATGATCCACAGGTGTTTGCAATTTGGTCTCTGGTTCCTCTGTCTTTTCTAAATCCAGCTTGAACATCAGGAAGTTCACGTTTCATATACTGTTGAAGCCTGGCTTGGAGGATTTTGAGCATTACTTTGCTAACATGTGAGATGAGTGCAATTGTGTGGTAGTTTGAACATTCTTTGGCATTGCCTTTCTTTGGGATTGGAATGAAAACTGACCTTTTCCAGTCCTGTGGCCACTGCTGAGTTTTTCAAATTTGCTGGCATATTGAGTGCAGTACTTTCACAGTATCATCTTTTAAGATTTGAAATAGATCAACTGGAATTCCATCACCTCCACTCCTTTGTTCATAGTGATGCTTCCTAAAACCCACTTGACTTCACATTCCAGGATGTCTGGCTCTAGGTGAGTGATCACACTACCGTGATTATCTGGCTCAGGAAGATCTTTTCTGTATAGTTCTTCTGCGTATTCTTGCCACCACTTCTTAATATCTTCTGTTTCTGTTAGGTCCATACCATTTCTGTCCTTTATTGAGCCCATCTTTGCATGAAATGTTCCCTTGGTATCTCTAATTTTCTTGAAGAGATCTCTAGTCTTTCCCATTCTATTGCTTTCCTCTATTTCTTTGCATTGATTGCTGAGGAAAGCTTTCTTATCTCTCCTTGCTGTTCCTTGGAACTCTGCATTCAAATGGGTATATCTTTCCTTTTCTCCTTTGCTTTTGCTTCTCTTCTTTTCTCAGCTATTTGCAAAGCCTCCTCAGACAACTATTTTTCCTTTTTGCATTTCTTTTTCTTGGGGAAGGTCTTGATCACTGCTTCCTGTACAATGTCAGGAACCTCCGACCATAGATCTTCAGGCACTATTTCTATCAGATCTAATTCCTTGAATCTATTTGTCACTTACACTGTATAATCATAAGGGATTTGATTTAGGTCATACCTGAATGGACTAGTGGTTTTCCCTACTTTCTTCAATTTAAGTCTAAATTTGGCAACAAGGAGTTCATGATCTGAGCCACAGTCAGCTCCCAGTCCTGTTTTTGCTGACTGTATAGAGCTTCTCCATCTTTGGCTGCAGGAATATAATCAATCTGATTTTGGTGTTGACCATCTGGTGATGTCCATGTGTAAAGTTTTCTCTTGTGTTGTTGGAAGAGGGTGTTTGCTATGACCAGTGCATTCTCTTGGTAAAACTCTATTAGCCTTTGAACTGCTTCATTCTGTACTCCAAGGCCAAATTTGCCTGTTACTCCACGTATTTCTTGACTTCCTACTTTTGCATTCCAGTCCCCTATAATGAAAAGGACATCTTTTCTGGGTGTTAGTTCTAGAAGGTCTTCTAGGTCTTCATAGAACTGTTCAACTTCAGCTTTTCCAGCATTACTGGTTGGAGCGTAGACTTGGATTACTGTGATACTGAATGGTTTGCCTTGGAAACAAACAGAGTTCATCCTGTTGTTTTTGTGATTGCACCCAAGTACTGCATTTAGGACTCTTTTATTGACTATGATGGCTACTCCATTTCTTCTAAGGGATTCTTGACCATAGTAGTAGATGTAATGGTCAGCTGAGTTAAATTCACCCAGTCCAGTAAACCCATTTTAGTTTACTGATTCTTAAAACGTTCGTGTTCACTCTTGCCATTTCCAATTAGACCACTTTCAATTTACCTTGATTCATGGACGTAACATTCTAGGTTCCTATGCATTATTGTTCTTTACAGCATCTGACTTTGTTTCCATCACCAGTCACATCCACAACTGGGTGTTGTTTTTGCTTTAGCTCCTTCTTTTCATTCTTTCTGGAGTTATTTCTCCACTGTTCTCTAGTAGCATATTGGGCATGTACTGACCTGGGGAGTTCATCTTTTAGTGTCCTATCTCTTTGCCTTTTCATACTGTTCATGGGGTTCTCAAGGCAAGAATACTGAAGTGGTTTGCCATTCCCTTCTCCAGTGGACCACATTTTGTCAGAACTTTCCACCATGATCTGTCCATCTTGGGTGGCTCTACACAGAATGGCTTGTGGTTTCATTGAATTAGACAAGGCTGTGGTCCATGTGATCAGTTTAATCAAACTAATCAGTTTTCTGTGATTGTGGTTTTCATTTTGTCTGCCTTCTGATGGCTAAGGATAAGATGCTTATGTAAGTTTTCTGATGGGAGAGACTGACTGAGGGGGAAACTGGTTCTTGTTCTGATGGGCAGGGCCTTGCTCAGTTAATCCTGAATCCAATTTTCTGTTGATGGGTGGGGCTGTGTTCCCTTCCTGTTGTTTGACCTGAGGCCAAACTATGTTGGAGGCAGTGAAGATAATGGGGACCTCCTTCAAAAGGTCCTGTGCATGCACTGCCATGCTCAGTGCTCCGGATGCTATGCCAGGCCACCACTGACCTATGCCCCTGCCAGAGATTCCTGGACCCTCATGGACAAGTTTGGGTCAGTCTCTTGTGGGGTCATTGCTCCTTTCTCCTGGGTCCTGGTGCACACAAGGTTTTGTTTGTGCCCTCTAAGAGTCTGTTTCACCAGTTCTTTGTAAGTTCTGGTGAATCTATAGTGGGGTTAATGGCGACCTCCTCCAACAGGGCTTATGCCATAACCAGGTCTGCTGCATCCTGAGCCCCTTCCCCTGCAGCAGGCCACTCCTGACCCATATCTCTGCAGGAGACACTCAAACCCTCAAAGGCAGGTCTGGCTCAGTCTTTGTGAAGTCTCTTGGTGTGCACAAGGTTTTGTTTGAGCCCTCTGAGCATTTCTGGTGGGTATGGGGTTTGATACTAAACATGATTTCACCCCTCCTACCTTCTTGCTGGGGCTTCTCCTTTGCCCTTGGATGGGGGGTATATTTTTTGCTGGGAACCAATGCCTGTTCAGCAGTGAGTTGTAATTTTGGAGTTCTTGCAGGAGAAGATGAGTGCACATCCTTCTATTCCGCCAGACAGTTATTCAAAGTATACTCAAAGTATGGTTTTTCCAGTAGTCATGCATGGATGTGAAAAGTGAAAGTGAAAGTGAAAAGTCACTCAGTCATGTCCAGCTCTTTGGGCCCCCATGGATTATACAGGTCATGGAATTCTCTAGGCCAGAATATTGGAGTGAGTAGCCTTTTCCTTCTCCAGGAGATATTCCCAACCCAGGGATTGAACCCAGGTCTCCCGCATTGCAGGCAGATTCTTTACCAGCTGAGCCACTGCACCATAAAGAAGACAGAATGCTGAAGAATTGATGCTTTCAAATCTTGGTGCTGGAGAAGACTCTTGAGAATCCCTTGGACTGCAAGGAGATCAAACCAGTCAGTCCTAAAGGAAATCATCATGAATATTCATTGGAAGGACTAATGCTGAAGCTGAAGCTCCAAAACTTTGGCCACCTGATGCAAACAGCTGACTCATTGGAAAAGACTCTGATGCTAGGAAAGACTGAGGGTAGGAGGAGAAGGGGGCAACAGAGGATGAGATGGTTGGATGGCATCACTGACTCAATGGACATGAGTTTGAGCCAACTCTGGGAGATAGTGAAGGATAGATAGTGAAGGATAGGGAAGCCTGGTGTGCTGCAGTCCATGGGGTTGCAAAGAGTCGGACATGACTGAGTGACTGAACAACAACAGAGTTATGGGTGATAAAGGTAAGGCTCTAAGGACCCACTTCACTTATATGTTACAACTAGTACTGACGGGAAAGGAAAAACCATAGACACTGCTCCTTATCATGAAAAGGTAAGGCTCAATAGTTTTCTTATGACTGTACTATTAAAAATACACTTTAGGGGCTTTCCTGGTGGTCCAGTGATTGGGAGTCTGCTTGCCAATGCAGAGAACATGAGTTTGAACCCTGGTCTGGGAGAATCCCTTATGCCTCAGGGTGACTAAGCCACAATTAGTGAGCCCTTGTGCTCTAAAACCCATGCTCAGGAAAAAGAGATACCACTGCAATGAGAAACCTGTGCACCACAATAAGAGAAAGCCCACATGCAGAAATGAAGACCCTGGGCAGGCAAAAAAAAAAATAAATTAAGAAACAATAAACTTCCAAACAGCACACCGAAAACTTTATAGGTTACTTTGCATGATATCATGAATGTTATCTATTAAACACTGGAAACAATGTCTTATTAAGGAAGTGAGGAGAATACCTTGAATCTAGGCACTATGGGCCTAATTCAATGACAAGAAATGAAGAGAGCATGGGATTCCCATCACGTCCTTATTCTTACTGTAACCCTGTTTAAACACTTCACAAATCTTTTGATGAAATACAATATTAAAGCTGGAACAGCACTTAGTCTAAGTGCCCCAGCTTGAAAGTGAAATTTAAGCACGCAGAGATTAAGTCACTTGCTCAAGGTCACAGCCTCCTTCATAACAGTTTTTCTTACTTCCAGTCCTATTCTCTTTCCTTTTGGAGTTGTTAAGAGACAGCAATGAGATCATTTTAATTTGATAACTGTCAATTTCTATGTACTTCTACATGAGACATGCTTCTATATTTTCTTTATTTTGATCAAAATTAAGTTATTGGTTGGTCTGAGATTCTTTGTGATTTGAGCTTGAATTGTTTCAAATAGAACCCATTACCTTGGAAAACTTGAATCCTTTCCTCCTCATTGCAGTATTCCTTCTTTTTCTATAGATACTTGTCTAGACAAGGTCCATTACTATGTATATTTCAACCATTTCATTAGTCATTCTTACAATTTAAGTTCGATTTTCGTTAACTGCCAGGTGTTAGGCAGCTGCTCTGCTCATTTCGGGTTCATCCTAATTTTTGTGTTCCACTTTTACCAGCCTGGACAGTTTCGAACAGGCTATCTTAATGGCTTGGCCTAATTCCAAGTTACAAAATAGATTTGTAATTAGTTAGATACTTGCCAAATCTAGTTGATTTCAAAATGAACCATAGTTTTAAAATATCTTTCACTAATTTTTTACTAGTGGTTTTACATAATTTTATTTGCAATTTTGGACTAAAAAATTGTTATTTCATAATGATAAAGTCTAGGAATGCAAAGTAATTCTTAATTTGTTCTACATGATACCTAAGCCACAGGCATTCCAACAAAGGGATTATTATGTTAGTTCTATCTTTCTTATTAAAGTTGGTATCTTGCAGACATTTATTGCATATTCAGTTTTGTTAGTTTCAAGAAAGAAGCATTTTCTGTCTTCCTTCTGCAGACTCAAGTGACAAATAAGTTTATTGGTCACCAGGTCAACCTGTGGTAACAAACATTTTGAAAGTCTGTGTGATCAAAATGTTTTATTTTGACTCAGTGTTATTAAGAATTTCTTGGGTTGACACAGTCTTCACCAGCTCAGATTGTCTCACTGACTCGATGACTTTATCAACGAAGAGTTGGAATCCTAGTAAATGAGCAGTATAAGGGGGTACTTGTCTGGCTGAGCTGAGTCTGGGTTTATAGGCCATGCAATTTCCTGACCTGTTCAGGGACTGAAGATCCCTGGGCAGAAAGTCCTTTTGAAAAGGTCTTGTTCTTTCCAAAAATCCCTATGTAGTATCTCTAGCTGGACTGCCCTTCTAGGTTAAAGAGCAGACCTAGTCTTTAGCAATAATTCTCTCTGGGCTCATGGAAGTTGTACAAAATATTGATTGAGCTAACTGCCTAAACTTTTGTAGGAAGGGTTCAACCCACTGAAGTTCATTGGATTATAGCCCAATTAGTCTGATAACCCGTGTAATTTTTAAGGTGACTACATCTCATTTTCTTGTACCTCACCTGCTGTAATGTTTTCACAAAAAATTCCCTTTCAAATCTTAGACATTTAAAATACAGCTAACTTCTTCTCACACTCATATTCTGAGACCATATAAAAGCCATCAAACTGTTGACTCACATTGTTTGAATAGCTCTGAGTTTCTTCACTTTGGTAGGCTACCCTTTCTGCCAATCCTTACTTATTCCAGTTCCTTTGATTTTCCTAGTGAATGTAGTGACTTGTGTGGCTATTATTGCTTAAGAATAGAGTATTTTAATATATGTTCCGTTTTGGAGCAGCTCTCCATGCTGGGACCCACCAAGTCAAACTGAAATGCATTTTATGAGAATCTGAAGAATAGTTCTTTGGAGGCTCTATGTATCATTGGGACCTACATGCCTGTAGTATTAAGGTAAAAGAAATATTTTAGAACTAAAAGTTATTGACTAAAAAACATGAAGCACATGTACAGATACATATAATTTATATTTCATGTAAAATCTGAGTACATTTCAATATGTTTGGTATGTAGTAGGATGAAGCAAAATGTTAAAATACTCAAGGTCTCGAAAGCTGTTAAAATGCTTTAGTTTCTAGGGAAGACATTAATTTAAAATTAGTGATCTATGTCTGAAAGCAGCAGAATATACATTCTTTTCAAGTGCACATGGGACATTCTCTAGGATACATTACGTGTGTGTGCTAAGTTGCTTCAGTAGTGTCCGACTCTTTGCAAACCTATGGACTGTAGCCTGCCAGGCTCCTTTGTCCAAGGGATTCTCTGGGCAAGAATACTGGAGTGAGTTGCCATGCCCTCCTCCAGGGAATCTTCCCAATCCAGGGATTGAAATCATGCTGCCTGCAGCTCCTTCATTGCAGGCAGATTCTTTACTGCTGAGCCACAAGAGAAGCCCAATACATTACATACTAGGCCACAAAGCAAGCCTCAGTAAGTTTTAGAAAATTAAAATTATATCAAGCATCTTTTCTAGCCACAATGCTATGAGATTAGAAATCAACTTCAAGGAAAAAAAATGCAAAACTCATAAATACATGGAAGCTGAACAACATGCAACAAAATAAGCAATAGATCACTGAAGAAGTGAAAGAGGAAATAAAAAAATATCTAAAGACAAATGAAAATGCAATATTCCAAAATCTCCGGGATGCAGTAAAAGCATTTCTAAGGGGGAAGTTTATAATGATACAAGCTTATCTCAGGAAACAAGAAAAATCTCAAACAACCTGACCTAGCACTTAAAGCAACAAGGGAAATAAGAACAAACAAAACCCAAAGTTAGTAGAAGGAAAGAAATCATAAAGATCTGAGCAGAAATAAATGTAATAGAGACTAAGAAAACAGTAGAAAAGATGAATGAAACTAAAAGTTGGTTCTTTGAAAAGATAAACAAAAGTGATAAACCTTTAGCTAGACTCATCAGGAAAAAAGGGAGCGAGCCCAAATCAAAAAATTAGAAATGAAAAAGGAGAAGTTACAAGCAACTCCTCCACAGAAACACAAAGGACCATAAGAGACTACTATAGGTAACTACATGCCAATAAAATGGACAACCTAGTAGAAATGGACAAATTCCTAGAAAGGTACAATCTCCCAAGATTGAACCAGGAAGAAACAGAAAATATGAGCAGACCAATTACAAGTGCTGAAATTGAAACTATGATTAAAAACAAAAGTCCAGGACAGATGGCCTCAGAAGAGAATTCTATCAAACACTCAGAGAAGAGTTAACATCAATCTTTCTGAAATTATTCCAAAAAATTGAAGAGGAAAGGAACACTTCCAAAATCATTCTATGAGGCCACCATCACCTTGATACCAGAACCAGAGATGCCACAATATAAGAAAATTACAGGTCAATATTATTGATAAGCATAGACACAATAATTCTCAATAGAATACTATCAAGCCAAATCCAACAATACATTAAAAAATCATATACCATGATCAAGTGGTATTTCTTCCAAGGATGCAAGGATTTTTCAACACCTGCAGATCAATCAGTGTGATATACCATGTTAATAAATTGAAGAATAAAAACCATATGATCATCTCAGTAGATGCAGAAAAAGCTTTTGATAAAATTCACAATCCACTTATGATAAAAAAAAAAACTCTCTGGAAAGTGCACATAGAGAGAATCTACCTTAACATAATGAGGTCATATACGCCAAACCCACAGCTAACATCATAGTCAATGGTGAGAAACTGAAAGCATTTCCTCTAAGATCAGGAAAAAGACAAGGATGTCCACTCTCACCACTTTTATTCAAAATAGTTTTGGAAGTCCTATCCACAACAATTAGAGAAGAAAAAGATATAAAAGTGTTTCAAATTGGAAAAAAAAGAAGTAATACTGTTACTGTTTGCAGATGACACAATACTACACATCGAAAATCCTAAAGATGCTACCAGAAAATTACTAGAGCTCAACAAAGGATTCATTAAAGTCACAGAATATAAAATTAATATACAGAAAACTGTTGCATTTTTACACAATAACAAAAGATCATACAGGGAAATTAAGTAAAATAATCCCATTTACCACTACAATAAAAAGAATTAAAAAGCTAGGAATAAACCTACCTACGAGCATAAATGTGTACTCCAACAACTGTAAGATGCTGATGAAAGAAATCAAAGATGACACAAACAGATGGAAATATACCCCAGGTACTTGGATTGGAAGAATAACTATTGTCAAAATGACTATACTACCGAAGGCAAGCTACAGATTTAATACAGTTTTGTTCAGTCGCTCAGTCGTGTCTGACTCTTTGTGACCCCATGGACTGCAGCACGCCAGGGTTTCCTGTCCATCATCATCTCCCGGAGCTTGCTCAAACTCACAACCATTGAGTCAGTGATGCCTTCCAACCATCTCATCCTCTGTCATCCCCTTCACCTCCTGTCTTTAATCTTTCCCAGCATCAAGGTCTTTTCCAATCAGTCAGTTCTTTGCATCAAGTAGCCAAAATATTGGAGCTTCAGCTTCAGCATCAGTCCTGCCAATGAATATTCAGGACTGATTTCCTTTAGAATTGACTGGTTTGAGCTCCTTGCAGTCCAAGGGACTCTCAAGAGTCTTCTCCAACACCATAGTTCAAAAGCATCAATTCTTCAGTGCTCAGCTTTCTTTATAGTCCAACTCTCACATCCATACATGACCACTGGAAAAACCATAGATTGACTAGACGGACCTTTGATGGTAAAGTAATGTCTCTGCTTTTTAACATGCTGTCTAGGTTGGTCATAGCTTTTCTTCCAAGGAGCAAGCATCTTTTATTTTCATGGCTGCAGTCACCATCTGCAGTGATTTAGGATCCCCCCAAAATAAAGTCTCTCACTGTTTCCACTGTTTCCCCATTTATTTGCCATGAAGTGATGGGACCACATGCCATGATTTTAGTTTCCTGAATGTTGAGTTTTAAGCCAAACTTTTCACTCTCCTCTTTCACTTTCATCAAGAGGCTCTTTAGTTCTTCGCTTTCTGCCATAAGGGTGGTGTCATCTGCATATCTGAGGTTATGGATATTTTTCCTGGCAATCTTGATTCCAGCTAGTGCTTCATCCAGCCCAGCGTTTCTCATGATGTACTCTGCACATAAGTTCAATAAGCAGGGTGACAATATACTGCCTTGATGTATTCCTTTCCCGATTTGGAACCAGTCTGTTGTTCCATGTCAAGATTTAATACAATCCCTATCAAATTACCAATTTTTCACAGAACTGGAACAAATAATTTTAAATTTTGCATGGAAACATAAAAGACCCTGAATAGTCAAAACAACCCCAGGAAAGAAGAGGGCTCAAGGAATCATGCTCCTTGACTTCAGACTGTAGAGTCAAAACAGTATGGTACTGGCACCAAGACAGATTTATAGATAAAGAGAACAGAATAGAAAGCCCAGAAATAAACCCACACACCTATGGTCAATTAATCTACAACAGAGGAGGCAAGAAAATTCAGTGGAAAAAAGACAGTCTCTTCAATAAGTGGTGCTGGAAAAACTGACAGCTACCTGTAAAAGAATGAAATTAGAACATTCTCTAATACCACATACAAAAGTAAACTCAAAATTTAAAGCCAAATACTATAAAACTCCTAGAGGAAAACATAGGCAGAACACTCTTTGACTTAAATCACACTAATATCTTTTTGGATATACCTCCTACAGTAATGAAAATAAAAAGAAAAATAAACAAATGGGACCAAATTAAAAACTTTTGCACATTAAAGGAAATCATAAACAAAACAAAAAGACAGCTCATAGAATGGGAGAATATATTTGCAAACAAAGTGGCCAACAAGGGATAAATCTCCAAAACATACAAACTGCTCATGCAGCTCAAAATCAAAAAAACAAACAACCCAATCAGAAAGCAGGCAGAAGATCTAAATAGACATTTCTCCAAAAAGACATACTGATGATGGCCAAAAAACACATAAAAAGATGTTCAACATGGTTCATTATTAGAGAAATGCAAATCAAAGCTTCAATGAGGTATCACTTCAAACTGGTTAGAATGGCCTTCATCAAAAAGTTTACAAACAATAAATGCTGGAAAGAATATGGAGAAAAGTGAATCTTCCTACACCGTTAGTGGGAATGTAAATTGGTATAGCCACTATGGAGAACAGTATGGAGGGTTCTTCAGAAAGAAAAAATAGTTGCCATATGATCCAGCAGTCCCACTCCTGGACATATATCTGGAGAAAACCATAATTTGAATAGATATATGCACACTAGCATTCACACTAGTACTATTTACAAGAACCAAGACATGAAAGCAACCAAAATACCCATCAACAGATGAACAGATAAAGATGTGGTATTTATATACAATGAAATGCTATCCAGCCACAAAAAAAGAATACAATTTTGCCATTTACAGGAATATGGATGGACTTGGAGGGCATTATGCTAAGTGAAATAAATCAGAGAATGATAAATACTTATGATATCACTTATATGTGTAATCTAAAAAATACAACAAACTAGTGAACGTAACACAAAGAAGCAGACTCACAGATACAGAGAACAAAATAGTGGTTACCAGTGGGGGAGGCCCTGGAGAAGGAAATGGCAGCCCACTCCAGTACTCTTGCCTGGAAAATCCCATGAGAGGAGGAGCCTGGTAGGCTACAGTCCACGGGGTTGCCACGACTGAGTGACTTCACTTTCACTTTCAGTGAGGAAGGGGCTGGAGGGGGCAACACAGGGGTGGTGGAGTGGGAGGTAGATACTGCCGGGTGTACAATAGGCTCAAGGATGTATTGTCAGCATGAGGAATATAACCAATATTTTGTAATAACTGTAAATGGAAAGAAATCTTTAAAAACTGTGTAAAAATTAAAAACAAAATTAGCAATCCATGGAATACTAGATGTGACAGATGCCACAAAAATCATTTATTTCAATTCCTTTCTCTCCAGCCTTTAATACTTGCTTATTTTCTCACAGATGAAGAAAGAACTCAGACAGGATTCTGGGATTCTCCCAAATTCACAGAATCAGTTAGGGACACAGCTTGGTTGACTCCACAAGTCTTTTGTCTCCTGACACAGCTTTTTTTCTGTGTTTTTTTTTTTTAAAGGTGGTGCATCATTGCCCATAACAGTTTATGGGTATAACAGGAAAAGGTCAATTATATTCTAAGTTGGGAGACTTCCCTTGTGGTCCAGGGGCTAAGACTCTGTGCTCCCAATGTGGGGGTCCAGGTTCCATCCCTGGTCAGAGAACTAGATCCTACATGCTGTAACTAAGAGCTAACATTTGCTACAACTAAAGGTACCATGTGCTGCAATGAAGATCAATGATCCTGTGTTCAGCAACTAAGACCTTGTGCAGCAACCCCCCAAAAAAAATTTAAGTTGGAACTAAGTTAAGAATTGATGCTTTTGGGAGGGGATGTATGTACACCTATGGCTAATTCATGATGTATGATAGAAATCAAACCAATATTTTAAACCAATCATCAATTAAAAATTAAAAAAAATAAAAGTAATCCTCATAAATAAAAAGAAAAAAGCACTGATGCTTTTGAACTGTGGTGCTGGAGAAGACTCTTGAGAACCCCTTGGATAGTAAGGAGATCAAATCAATCAATCATAAATGATATCAACCCTGAATACTCATTGGAAGGACTGATGATGAGGCTGAAGCTCCAATACTTTGGCCACCTGATGTGAAGAGCCAACTTATTGGAAAAGACCCTGATGCTGGGAAAGACTGAAGGCAGAAGAAGAAGAGGGCAACAGAGGATGAGATGGTTGGATGGCATCACTGATTCAATGGCATGAACTTGGGCAAACTCCAGGAGATGGTGAGGGACAGGGAAGCCTGGCATGCCATTGTCCATGGGGTCTCAAACAGTCGGACATGACTAGGTGACTTAATGGCAACAATAAGTTAAGATGTAATTTCAGCATTTCATCAAGGTTTTCAAAAGAAAGAATGTAAAAATAAATTTTAGTCTCTCAGCTCCTGTAAGATTAGGACCAGTGTTGTGCAACGGAGGCTATTCTGAATCCTTCCTAATGCTGTCATGTGTTATAGACTGCATCTCAGGGCATACTTCCCAAAGCTGCAGGAGATGGAGTGTTTAAGGGGACAAGAGATTATATCCAGTATGTTTGGAGTTGTTGCTTTCCAGAGCAGTCAGAATGGCTGCTGCAGAAGAGACCAAAAATACTCGTGAATATTCTTGCGTGCATTGTGTTCAGTCGTGTCCGACTCTTTGCAGCCTCATGCACTGTGGCCTACCAGGTTCCTCTGTCCATGGGATTTGCCAGGCAAGAATACTGGAGTGGGTTGCCATTTCCTTCTCCAGGTAATCTTCCAAACCCAGGGACCAGACCTGCATCTCTTGCACCTCCTAAATTACAGGTGGATTATCTATCACTGCCAACTGTGAAGTCCAAATACTGATGAGCTCTCTACATTTCCCAGTCTTGTATTTGACTAGCTCTGCAATAAAATGAGCGAAAATTTTGGTTGTCACTTCTAGGTCTGTGTGATTGTGTATTTTTTGTGTCCTGCTCAGTCCCTCTCTCTACATCCCCAACCTCCAACCCACTATCCACATGGGGATAAGAAGCAAAGAATTCCAAGATGATGGTAAAAACTCTAAAAAGGAGCCAGGTAATGGTCATGGGTAAGAGAAGAGTCACCCAGTAAAACTGTCCCACTCCAGAGGATTTCATGTGAAGAATTTTGTGCTCTCTAGGTTTGTGACTGTTACAATAACTTATATTAATTACCTAAACACATCCAACTGTCTTTTAAATGTTAGTTATTAATTTGGCTCTGATGGCCTGGAATTAACATGAAGCAGTAGCTTTAGAGGAGAAGGCAATGGCACCCCACTCCAGTACTCTTGCCTGGAAAATCCCATGGATGGAGGAGCCTGGTAGGCTGCAGACCATGGGGTCGCTAAGAGTTGGAAACCACTGAGCGACTTGACTTTCACTTTTCACTTTCATGCATTGGAGAAGGAAATGGCAACCCACTCCAGTACTCTTGCCTGGAGAATCCCAGGGATGGGGGAGCCTGGTGGGCTGCTGTCTATGGGGTCACACAGAGTCGGACACGACTGAAGCGACTTAGCAGCAGCAGCAGGAGCAGCAGTAGCTTTAGATGATATCAGACAATTTCTCTAATATATTGAATAATTATTTCATCATATCAAATGCAGTCTTCCAGACTGTTGTGCAGTAATGTAACATAATTTATCTAAAGTTTAAGCCTACAATTTTTTTTTCTCAATAGATATTATTTTCACATTGATTACACAGTCCCTAAGGTTGTATCATATAGTTTCTCTGGTCATTCAGATACAGATATTTAAACCTATATGTCTTCCTTCCAGAGACAGATGACTTTATAATGACTCTTTGCATGTGATTGCACATAGACTAAACTGCTGTAATGAAGAGTCCCCTCTCTCACCCCAAACACTGATTCAAACAAGCAGGAGTTGATTTTTCTGTTATTAGTCTAGAATAGGCCCACAGTGAGGCTGCCCAGGGCCCATACCCTATCAATCTTGTTACTTTTCCAACCCAGGTGGAAGCAAGCACCACATCTGTATGTTTGAGTCTGCACCATGGAGTGCAAGCAATCTCTTTCCTAAACTACATGATGCAAAAGTTGAATGTATCACTTCTGTTCATACTCTATTTGCTGAAACAGTCACACGTCCACCCCTGGCCGGAAAATGTGGTCTTAAGCTCAGTAGTTGCGTGTCTAGACAAAACACGTGTATTCTGCTATAAAAAGGAAGGAGAAGGGACATGGGGACACAGCAGTTTTTACCTGACTAACCACATTGGGACTTCCAGCCACATTTGACTATCAGAAGGAATCTGTCATATTTTGTACTATTCTAAAGTGAATACCCTTGCAAATGAAAATCATTGACATCCCCTGAAATAATAAATAGTACCTTTATTATCATATGGCCATCTTTTATTTTTTCTAATTTTCAAGGAATGAAGGCATGGAACACGTACTTTCCTGCAATATTTTTTAACGTGTTACTCTATGAGTCTTCATGTATTTTCTCTTGGACACGAGTTCAGATTTTAAGTCCTAAATCAAGAAGTCTGTAATAACAGGGCAAATAATATATATATATGTGTGTGTGTGTGTGTGTGTGTGTGTGTGTGTGTATGTATTTCCCTCCTTCCCAATAAAAATAAAAGTCTTTATAGGCTATGGGAACAAAGATGTCAGTAACATGGTAGTGATGCAATGGAAAGATTCCATGCTGGGATCTTTGACAGTATCAGGAGACAGAGCCCTTCAGTCAGATGACAATGCCCTCAGTGTCTGGCATCAGCACTCTGAGAGCTGGAGCAATGGGGATGTGGCTGTGCCTTTGGTGGGGGTTAGTCTCAGTAGACCCCTCAGTGAGCACAGGAGCAGAGCTGCTGCATAAGGAACTGGCATTAACAGAAGATTTTGCAGAAAAGTGGAGCAAGAGAGGAGGGAATTCTTGAGTGGTCAAGAATCCTGAAGGTGGTTTGATACGGAATGTGTGTGTGGTTCCCATTGGACTCTCAGAAATATTTGAGAGGAAGGTGAGAAAATCAGGAATTTGTTCCTACATGATGGATGGGAGTGAAGACTGGGAGAGGCTGTTTAGTGATATTTACTGTGACACTTTCTCTATTAATAGGGACTCACGGCTAGTGTTCTTGATCTATTTGATCTAGGACTTGAGGCCTTATCTGGTAGAGCTCCAAGCCTTGCTGCCTGTCCCCCTTGGCCTTTGCCACTGATTTGCCTAGCGTCTCAGAGGAGGGAAGGGCTCCAGCCTGGCACACTTTTCACTCAAGGAATAAGCATCCTGAGGCTGAAATTAATGATCCTCTTTACAAAAGTATCCCCCATTTCATTCGATTTTATTGTTTCTTCTGTCACCTTGGCCACTCTTTTAGCATTTGCTGCTTCTGATTCAAGGCTCTAATGACAAGATGGAAACCATACTATTAAGCAATTTCCTTTCTTCTAATCTTTGTAGAATAGAATTTTCTATTCTAATGATGTCTGCCTATCATTAGTCTTGCCTCTTAACTTCAACCTCTTAATTTTATTTGGCAAAATATCTCACCAGAGGGAAGAGTGTAAAAGTCACTTTATAAACTGGCTTATGAAATGATTTGAGATTGGCTTAGTTGTGATGTATTAAAAATGTTTTAACAAGTGCATTTCATGGTAGAAAGATTAAGGACAATGACATAAACTCAGCTCATGATCCCTAAATAGAAAAAAAAAAAGAGTGCTGTGATGAACTGGGTCTATACCAAGCCCTGAAGGTACAATGGTGAATAAAACAGACGTGAATTTTCACATTGTTCCCTAGGTCTCTTGTTTCATGTTAGTATAATTCCATTTTGGGCAGAAAAATCAGGCTTTAAAAATTCAAATGGACTTCCAAAATGTAAACTTCTTAGTTTGGAATTCTAGATCCCAACAATTAGTCCACAAAATATCTTGAGAAGTGAATTTTCTTCTGGTTAGTTTAAGACAACCCAAGTGACTCTTTGAAGAACTGTCACAGTTACCAACCTGGTCCCATGTTGTTCTCTTCTCTTGGAATTCCTGGCCTGCTACTTGTCCTGAGGCAAGTCTATCCATCTTTAAAACCTAGTTCAATGATGAATCTTCCTAAAACCTTTGCAAATAGATGTAGTCTCATTTGTATCATGATTAAATCCAACATCATAGTTACTCTGACTTAACTTTCTTAAATTACCATTAGCCTACACATTACAATTGGGTGAATTAGAAAAAAGTACTTCTTCTTCAAGATATTTTACTTTTATCTACTGGGAAATTGTTGTAATATGTTACAATAAAATAATTACAGTCATCTGTGAGAAAAGTTACAACCATACAAATCTACTGTATCTAAGACATATAAGAAGTCCCCGAGATTCTGTTGGCCTTTAGATGGTCACCCAGGTTTTACTTACTAGGTTGTGATTTGCCATTGTTCATGGTTAGTGGTGTGCTAGTAAATTCTGAATACCTGGCTTCCTGGGAAAATCAACCAATGAACCAACCAGCCAATCCTGATTTATAGTGTTAGCTGATATCAAATTACCAAGATGACATCAACTGGCTTGCAAAATCTATGAAAATTTAAAAATTGGCTCTCATGAGATAGTGCTGACTCCAGTACATAATGGACTTGGCTTTGCTAATTCATTTTTGATATCTACAGAGCTCAATAAATATTGACTTAGCAGTCCCACTCCTGGGCCTATATCCCTAGCAAATGATTTTTTCAAAAAGATGCATGCACACCAGTGTTCAGTGCAGCACTATTTATAGAGAGCACATAGAAGCAACCTAAATGTCCACCAACAGATGAATGGATAAAGAAGAGGTGGTATATATATACAATGGAATATTAGGCATAAAAAAGAATGAAATTGGGGCATTTGTAGAGATGTGGATGGACCCAGAGTCTGTCATTCAGAGTGAAGTAATTCTAACAGAGAAAACAAATCAAATACCATATACTAGCCATACATGTGGAATCTAGAAAAATGGTACTGATGAACCTATTTGCAGGGTAGGAAATACAGACATAGACATTTGCACATATTAATATATACACTCCCATGTGTAAAATAGATAGCCAGTGGAGGTGCAGCCTGGTGCTCTGTGATGACCTAGAGGAGTGGGATGAGGGTGTGTATGAGAGGGAGGTCCAAGAGGGAGGAGATATCTATATATATACAGCTGATTCATTTTGTTGTACTGCAGAAACCAACACAACACTGTAAAGCAACTATACCCCACCAAAAAATATAAAAAAATAAAACTCTCAGAAAAACACATTTGGGAAATGCTTCATGACATTGAATTTGACAATGATTTCTTTAACACCATTTTTAACACCATAAGCACAGGTAATGAAAGAAAATAGATAAAATAAGC
The DNA here is from genome assembly GCA_024291935.2 of Okapia johnstoni. Lineage (NCBI taxonomy): Eukaryota > Metazoa > Chordata > Mammalia > Artiodactyla > Giraffidae > Okapia > Okapia johnstoni. The sequence goes on from CM044323.1 coordinate 39,167,566, forward strand.
CATACAAAAATTAAAAACTTTTGTGCATCAAAAGTTACAGTCAACGAAGTGAAAAGGCAACTCATGGAATGGGAGAAAATATTTGCAAACCATGTATCAGATACGGGGTCTACTACTCAACAAGAAATCAGCCTGATTAAAAAATGGGCAAAAGATTTGAATAGACACTTAACCAAAGAAGATATACAAATAACCACTAAGTAAATGAAAGGATGCTCAACATCAGTAATAATTTTTTTAAAATGCAAATGCAAACCACAGTGAGATACTATTTCATACCCATAAGGATGGAAAACCAAAATAAAACAGAAGAAAGTAACAAGTGTTGGCAAGGATGTGGAGAAATTGGAACCCTTGTGCAGCTGGTAGAAATGTAAAATGGTGTAACCACTAAGGAAAACAGTATGGCAGTTCATCAGAAAATTAAACAGAATTACAGATCCTGCAATTTCGCTACTGGGTATACACCCAAATGAATTGAAAGCAAGGTCTCAAAGAGATATTTGCATGCTCTTGTTCATTAGCAGTATTATAGAATAGCCAAAGCAGAATCAACTTAGGTTTTCACAGATATGTGAAGGGATTAATAAAATGTGGCATATATATACATACAGAGAGAGAGAGAGAATGAGTTACTCAGTCTTAGAAAGGAAATTCTAACGTATGCTGCAACACAGAAGAATCTTAAGGACATTATATTACGTGAAATCAGCCAGAAAACTAGAACAAACATATGATTTCATTTATATGAGGTACTTAAAGAAGTCACATCCATACAGACAGAAAGTAGAATGGAGGTTGCCAGGAGCTGAGGGAAGGGAAGAATAGAGTTATTGTTTAATGGTTTTGTAGTTTCAGCTTGGTAAAATAAAAAGATTATGGAGTTGGTGGTGGCAACAATGGGAATATCCCTAACACCACAAAACTGCGACACTTAGAAATAGTTAAGGTGGTAAATTTTATGTCATAGATATTTTACCACAGTTGAAAAAACAAAACAAAATCTTTGACTAGTATTGTAGAAGTTAAGCTCTTAAATTGCATTTCACTGAGTCACTGAATGAGTACCTAAACGCAACTGGCTGAAAGGACAACTGCCAAAAAAGCAGAGAGTGCCTACCTTCCTAGAGCTGTCTGTCATCAGGCAGCACTGAAGTAGCCTCAGGAAAAAAATAAAAAAAACTAAAAATGAAGAAGCCCTAAGCAATGCAAATATGAAACTTACAGGTATTCTACCTGAAAAAATTCAAGAATATGCTTGGCGTTGCTACCAAGGACAACAGCATTTGACAGTGTAACTATCTCTTTAATATTTGAGCACTGGGGTAATATATCTTTTTTATGACACACTTCTGAGGCTGAAGTACAGAAGTTCCTGAGAACATAGCAATTCATTAGTTTGCCTAAGGTAAAAATAATACCTATAAATAACCTTTCAGGAAAACGCAATGTGCCAAGTGCAGTAAAATTTCAAGGCTGTCTTATGATTATTATTTCCTTGGTCCTGGGTTTCTATTTTCTCAAAGCTTTGCCTAAACAATTTACATTTTAGCTACTTTAGTGGATAAAGCTATAAATATTTCCCTGACATATTAGTGCTTATACAAGTAAGGTCCTCTTCATGGTTAATTAGTTTGCATGCTGAGATGACGGGTGGGTGATAGGCAAGGCTCGTTAAGTGTCAAACACCTAACTTCTATGAGATAGATTATGTTTATTTCATAAAGGTCAATGTTGGACTCTTTGCATGAGTGACTCAATTATGACTATGCACATTAGTTGAGAATAATGGCAACTCATATCTAGCTATCTCAAACTGGTGTTGTGTCCATATACTTCGCTATCTAATAACAGATAAGCGAAGAATAATAAATATCCTTAAACCAACCTTTTATAGTTGTATATATTTTGCTATTAGAAGATAATAGCGAATATTTATATTGTGCATTTTCTGTAGCTGCTGTAACAAATTAACACAAAGTGATGACTTAAAACAACATAAATTGGTTACATTACAGTTCTGTAGATCAGAAATCGGCGAGTGGTCTCCCTGGGCCAAAATGGTCCCTGCTTGTCCGGTCCCTCCTGGCAGTGCTAGGGAAGAATCCACTCCCTCACCTTTTCTAGCTTATAGAAGCAGCCTTCACCCCTTACCTCGTGACCCTCTTTGTTTATCTTCAACTATCTACAGCTGGTCATTTTCTCATATTGCCTGGCTTTGAGTTCTACCTCTAGCTTCCCTTTTAAGAACCAGGTGATTACACTGGACCTGCCTGTACAACCCAGGATACTCTCACCTTAAGGTCAGCTGATCAGCAAACTTAATTCCATCTGCAAAGTTTAATTCACCTTTACTCCATGCCCTCACATCTTTACAGGTTCTGGAAATTAGGATGTGGATCTCTTCGAGTGGGGAGAGAGGCGTTATTCTGCCTACCACAGAATCACAGGACAAAAATGCATTTACATTTTTACACTCTACTTCTGAGCAAACTAAGCTTCAAAGGAGTTAAACAGCTTTCCCAAGACTTCTGTGCCAATGCCATTTTCCGAGCAAAGTAAAGGTACTTGCATAACTGTTTTCCCCCAGATTATCATTTCACTCAAAACTTCAATTTTGTTTTGCGTGTGCTGCTTTTGCTTTTTCTTACTTTTGAAGAAATCTTCTGCTATGTAAAGGATTGCACGTTTTTTGCCTTTTCTGTTTCAAGAGAGTCTAGAGAGAAAAATGATTCGACAGGGATTAAGTAAGTGACTCACCTAGAGCAACAGAACAGACAATATGGTAAAAATAAAAATAAAATTCTAGTCTTTAAGCCAAAGCCCTCATGTTTTTAAAGACCTACAGGTTTAATCAAGATATTAAATTTCAATGTAGTTGAAAATACAATTTGCTGGCAACTGGTACAGTAACCTTTTCATAGAGGTGTGTGTAATTATGACCATTTTGAAGAATAAATTGAAGCTTATAGGAGCCAAATGCTTGCTGTGTCAGCATTTGGCTAGTCCTTGCCCTGTGTGTCCCTGTGTCTATATGGAGCGCTCTGGATTCAAATTTTTCCACCACACTGTGACCTAGTTCTTCTGCACTGTAATATCTTTAGCCATCTCCAATAGGTTCGATTTGCAAAACATTCAATCTGCCCGACTTCTGGTTTAGAAAAGGCCTTGATCTTTACTGATTTAAATTCTGAGATGATGGAAATGCAAAGAAATTATTTGCTTAATGCAGTGATTTAGCAACAGAACTAGAATGAGTAGTATTCTAAATTCCCAGTAATAGAAACAAATGTTATCTTTATCACACAAATTCTGGCAAATGCAAGAAATGCACAGAACTTCTTTCAAAGTAAAATGATAGTGAATAAACTTTGAGAATAGTTTGATACTTGGGGGGGAAAAAGGCCCTATTCTTGGTATAAGACATGTCAAGAGCTGTGAATAATGAACAACTGTTTTATTCTCAGAGTGCATACTCCCCTTGGCTGTCTCCTTCCAGAATTAGCATTGCTACCTAGAGTAATGGGGTTCTTATGTACTTTAGTTGCCTAATTTTGTATGAGGTGTGTGTGTGTGGAGTTCTCAGTCATGTCGAACTCTTTGTGACCCCATGGACTGTAGCCCCCCAGGCTCCTCTGTCCATGGAATTTTCCAGGCAAGAATACTTGAGTGGGTTGACATTTCCTACTCCAGAGTCACACAGCAATATTCTTTATCTCATTTTCCAATTGTCAAAACCCCATCCATCCTGTCAAATACAATGTATTACTTCTAACAGAATGTCTTTGTCATACTAGGAAAATGCCCTGAATTCTCAAGTTGTGTTTTCTCTGTATTTCTTGGCACATCACACATTCAGCTGCATAAGTATTTGTGTACATTTTAATGTCTGTACTAAAACTCCAGCTGTTTTCACTTATTTTTATCTTCTAATGATCCCACTAGAAGCTAATCTTCTAAGGACTCTTTTATATGCAATATACTGCATCACACGTAAGAGCTGGTCAACATTTGGTCAATGAATAAGCGAATGTGTGTAATGGACACCTGCAGTGCCCATCAAAGACTATCACTTTATCTTGCTTTGTTTTTTCTATTTTTATTTTGTTTCTAGTAGAGTACCTTGAATATAGCATATGCTCAATACGTGTTTACTGCTATAATTGTTTAAAGCACTAAATATTCTTTTAAAAATAACAAAGGCTTATATAAAGCAATAAATTGGAAACTGTATTGTCTCCTATAAAAGATACTAGTTTTGCCAAGACATGGCAAAAGATAGAATCCTGATGAAAACCAATGAATAAAATTACTTAAGCTTTAAAAATAAAAAAGATATGTTTTGGGAATTTTAGCTATAAGTGATTTGATATTGATAGGCTAAAATCCATTTTATAGTGACATTGAAAACTGATAATAAATTTATATAGATTTTGGACATCAACGTATCTTGATTTGGTCACTGGCCTTGTCATTTACTATCTTTGTGAATTTGGGCAAATTAGTTAAACTCTCAAACCCAAATTCACCATCTATAAAATAGGAGTATTAACATTAACTTACAGGGAAGCTACAGTAAATGGAAACTTCATACAAACAACCTAAATCATGGGCCTTACTCATAATAAAATATATTCTCTTCCTTCCCACCCTCTTACTGAAAATGTATTTCTTAAATATTGTATCTAAGTAAAATGCATGTCTTCATTTGACACATTCAGAATGTAATATGCACAATATAATCCAAACTGAGGCGTTTTGCAAAGTTTTAAAGAAATATCTAGTATAGCTGGTGTTTGGGATGTCTGTGTCTTTCTTTCTCTTCTAGGGACAGTGCTTTTCTTCTTTTGGGAAACTGCCCTTCTCCTACTCTGTAGGGAATCAATGATCATAATTTCTACAACCTCCTCACTTCCCCATGACCTATTCACATGGGTAGGCATGTTTCTAAAACAGGCCAATTGGTTTTCTCCAGGATTTGTCAAGTGTATTGTAGCTAGAGGCTGCACTTCCCCTGGGAAGGAAACAGAGACTCTTTGAGCCTGTTATGGTTGACCAGCAAGGTTTCCTTTTGGCAAAATTTGACTGGCAATCATAAAGTAACCACATGGAAAGAAGCCCCAGTTACTCTTGTTATTTAGTTGCTTAGTCATGTCCAACTCTTTTGCGACCCCATTCATGTAGCCCACTGGGTTCCTCTGTCAATGGGATTTCCCAGGTAAGTATACTGGAGTGGGTTGCCATTTCCTACTCCAGGGGATCTTTCCGACCCAGGGATCAAACCTACATCTCCTGTATTGACAGGCAGATTATTTAACACTGAGTCACCTGGTACTCTTACTATCCCAAATTGGATTATGGGATCAACACAATCTCCAGTTTTGGCTCAATTAGAGTTTGAATTTCACATTTATAACTAAAGTCAAATATAAGCAGTGGCTCACCTAGAATTAGCTGTATCCTGGTGTCTCCTCCTGCTCAATCTCTACACATTAGCATCTGACCCTCTGGTAAAGCATATAAGTCTGATCACTGTATAGTTTACTGCCTTCTGTTTCAGTCCTAGACTGCATCCTTAACTTTGGCCAGTGTTTGGCAAATGATAGCATTTTGTATGGAGGGAGACCAACGGGAGAGGGTGGCCAGATCAGTCCTTTAGCATTTTCAGGGGGAAAAAAAACCCAAGTGGACCTTCCTAGAGCACATCTCTATTCTCACAGAACCACTTCAAGTAGTCAGTGGGAAGTCCATTAAAATCTCCTGCCCTATGTTAGGCAGTGTGTGTAGAAGCCATTATGTAAATCTGAGGTCTAGCCTGTTTTGTGTGTGCCTGTGTGGCAAGGCAGGTGAAGATGAGGGAAGGAAGCTCCTGACCCAGATTTTCTGCACTGAATTCCTTGGGTCTAAGTAAATTGAGATACCAAACTGACTAGCTTCTTAAATAAATCAACATAGCTTAAATCCAGGGGAATTATATTTCTCTTTTTTGGTCCTTTTCTCCCCCATCATTCTTTTCCTTCCATCTTTGCTCCCATACTTCCTCCTTTCTTCCAAATGGCAAAATGTACCATTTTCACATTATAGAAATATTTAAAATGCAAGGAAAAAAGGAAATAAGAACCACCTGAAATATCATCAACAGGAGATATTCCCTACTAATTTCTGGCATATATTCTTCCAACTCTTTTCCTATGCAACTGTATTTAAACATGATTGAAATCATAATGCATACTCAGCACTGTGTCCTTCTCATATTTTCTTTGAACAAATCTAAACATTTTCTGCTGTTTATTTTTTTCTTCAGTATCATGGATAAAGATGTGGCAACCATTTTAGCATTCACTGCATCTTTGACAACATATTGTAGGGAACAGAGAGCTTGGCGAGCATATGTGTTCAAGGATTAACACCAAGGTAATCAATATTCTTGCCTGAAAGATCCCACGGACAGAAGAGCCTGGCAGCCCACAGGGTCACAAAGAGTCGGACAAGACTGAGTGACTTCACTTTCAATCAATAATCCAGGTACTTGACAAAACTTGATAATCCATTTTTGTCTTCTTGGATGTAGAGTAGATTTTCAGGATGCATTAGAATTTGAGATGATCAGCTCAGAAATGACAGCAAGTGCATTTACCAAAGTCGAATCAGATGTGACCTGAAAAAACGATCGTTAGTTTTGGCCAGAAGTATAAAAATTAGTCATAACGGCTAGATGTCATCTTTCTTCATTCCTTAAGCTGAGAGTCCATCCTTGTTTCCAGCAAAAGCCAATGCCCATTCTTCTGCTAGACTTCGCTTGTACAACCTAGAGGATCTGCTTTGTCAAACAAAATAGAAGCAGTTTGACCATGAGGTTGAAAATGCTAGTAGTATTTCTCACTGTTTTAGAGGAAATGCAAAAACAAACAACACCCCTCCCCCAAACAAATAAACAAAGGAGTTTAAATTAAGGCAGCATTGTTAAAGTCTAGAATGCAATAAACACGTGCCACTTGGACACCAGTCACATGTGGCTTCTCTCTTCACCTGATCAACCAAAAGTCAAGTCTCAGTCCTGGTACATTGCACATAAACACTTTGGTTCCTGCCTAAGTCATCTGATTATACCTGTAATTCTCTATAGCATTTGGCAACCTTTTTTCTTAACTTCTGAAAACAAATCAGATCAGAAAACTATGGTATCTTTGCAAGACAGGTGTGGTGAAAACAAGAAAATACAAGTCAAATAGCATCTGTCATTCATTTTTAAAAGATTCAATTTGAAGCTAGCAGGAAGTATAAGATTACAGTGACAAATGCTCCGTTTAGCCTTAATGTTTTTCCAGGCATAAATGCTGTGAGGGTTTACATGAGGGGTGGTGGGGAGGCTGGAACAGAGACTAGAAATAAGAGCAACAGTATGAAATATGTGTGTTTTCACTATATATTTTTGAAACTGGAACCTGATAACAAAGGACTCCTCTCCCAGGATAGCATCCTTTCCACTTTGCTCCTAGAATTTACATAGACAGTGGAGCGTGGAGCAGGCACCTCACCAAAGTTGTTGCCAAGAAATTTTTCCTATCTTCATTCCTGAGTAACATCAGCCCCCAACCCTTAGTGTCTCAGCTTATGAACTCTTCTTGACCAGGATTCGAGCATGGTTAGATTTATGTGCGAGATCGTTACAGATAGCTTTTATCTGATGGGATAATACCAAGTGATTGGGCATAGTTAAGAGAGGCCGTAATATCCCATACAACTCAACACAGTGCCATGTACAATGAATGATGTCCACATGTGTGACTTTATTTTTCTGGGCTCCAAAATCACTGCAGATGGTGATTGCAGCCATGAAATTAAAAGACGCTTACTCCTTGGAAGGAAAGTTATGACCAGCCTAGACAGTATATTAAAAAGCAGAGACATTACTTTGCCAACAAAGGTCCGTCTAGTCAAGGTTAAGTGGTCAGGTATGGATGTGAGAGTTGGACTATAAAGAAAGCTGAGCGTCAAAGAATTGATGCTTTTGAACTGTAGTGTTGGAGAAGACTCTTGAGAGTCCCTTGGACTGCAAGGAGATCCAACCAGTCCTTCCTAGAGGAGATCAGTCCTGGGTGTTCATTGGAAGGACTGATGTTGAAGCTGAAGCTCCAATACTTGGGCCACCCGATGCTAAGAGCTGACTCATTTGAAAAGACCCTGATGCTGGGAAAGATTGAGGGTAGGAGGAGAAGGGGACGACAGAGGATGAGATGGTTGGATGGCATCACAGACTCAATGGACATGGGTTTGGGTGGACTCCGGGAGTTGGTGATGGACAGGGAGGCCTGGCGTGCTGTGGTTCATAGGGTCGCAAAGAGTTGGACATGACTGAGCGACTGAACTGACTGACTGTGTGAGGGGTGGGGAGGTACTGGTATTCTGACTTTGGTCTATCTGGTAGTCTTCTATTTCTAAAGATAAAAAGATCCAGGCACTAGAGATTTCATGAGGATGGGAGCCTGATGTTTTTAAGAGCTGGCAGTGGGGAGTCCAGTGCTTTATTATAATTTGTACTAGTTGCTTTTCAGTTCTGGTTCTTCAGCTGTTCTGACAGGATGAAAATTAAATAATTCAGAGATAGCTTTTCTCTTCAGAGCAGGATACTCCAACTATTCAAATTACTTAGGAATGTTTTAAATCTTTTTCAAGGAAATATACACGTAAGTATTTTATTCACAATAAAAATGGAAGTGATAAAGGAGGAAGAGGTGAAGTAGTTGTCCTTGGAAGAGTGAAGTGGACAGTTGGGAGAAGGGGTTTCTCAGGCACTAATAATGTTGAATTCTCAGAGTCCTAGGCTACAGGACGTGTTCAGCTGAAGAAAGTTCACTGGGTTGCACACTTATGCTTTATGAAATTTTGGTATAAATATTTCAATACCATTAAAAAAATGTAAACAGGAATTTTTCAAGAGGTAGGAAAACCAACACTTGTATTTTGGATATTTCATCTTCATGTTTCATTAGGAAAATACGGATTTTGGACCTCTTCTGTAAAATATTACTCAAGTAATGAACTGAACTAGCCAAAAGGACGAGAAAAGAGAACAGAAAAGCCTCAAGAACTGAATTACTATCAGGGACTAGATTCCTCCTCCCAGAACTCTAGGTGAGTTAGAATTTTAGAAACAAGCCCACTAGATATGCAGAAGCCTCTTATTTCTATTCAGAAATGCACTTCCAAAGCTGGACGGCTGCACAATAAGCTTAGTGAATAATGGGTTCACAATTTCAATTTATTATCAAAATATTTCCATCATGACAAATCGGAAAAGACAGGAGATGCAGAGCTACATAAATGCAGTTGTGCCCTTTTATCATAGCCACCCTCAGAGAAGATTTCATTTTGAAAATCCTGCTTATAAACTATAACTCTTATGTTATCTTTAAACCTCAACTTTTATGTACCTCTAACCAACTGTCCAGGGGCAGTTTTTAACCCAAAGTTTGTGCTTAAAGCTTTTCATCAATATGATTTAAAAGTTTAAAAAGTCTCAAATCTTTATCTGTACGTCACTTTACAGACCTTGGTTCATTAACTATTTATCTTGGCCTGAAGCTTCAATATTCAATGGTTACTTATAATAACAATTATTTAGTCATAAATGTAGTTAATAATTAAATATAAAAATTATTATTTATACATTACTACAAATCTCTTAAAAAGACCAAGTTTTGAGAGAGAACAAGAAACTGCTTAGAAAATTGCAGGGAGCCTCAAGAATCTCATTATCAGTGAAAGCAGGTACAACAAAAAACAGTTTTAGACATTCATTTTAGCCCTAAGAGTGCTTAGAATACTCTCAGAATGAATAACTGATGACTGGTAAAATTAGATTAAAACTATGTTGAGTCTCAAGGCCCCGATACGTATAACAATTCTTTGGAAGAGTTCTGAAGGAGTGCAAATGTTGCAAATAAAGGTAAAAATAGGTACACAGGCTTCATGTTTTTAATTCTTACGTTACTGCTGTGCTTTTGGGGCTGAGTGAATTATTCTACCTCTTCTTTCTCCCTTTGATTAGAAATTCTGGTCCACATCAACGGACAACATCAAATTGGCAGATCATATGGGAAACCGAAATGAATGGTAATATTCTGTCTAGAGATTAAGCATAACTTACACAGTGAGAATGAGTGATTTGATAGACATTAGACCCCTCCTTCCTCCACACCTTTTCCAGAATAACCTAACTTCATTTTTATTGCCATGCTCTCACCCCTGAGAACTACCTCCACGTAATCAGTGACCTCTCTGACCCCTTCTCTCTTGGATAGAGTTTCCCAATTCTGTGATTTGGGCCAGTTTAGCCAAGGGCTGCACCACTTCTTCTGAAGATTACCAAACCCGGCATTTCTTTTCTGGATTCATGTATGAATTCTTGCGACAATGGAAGGCTTCTGAAAACTGAGGAGAGTTCTGCAAAGTCCCAATAATCCTGGGAAACAAACAAAAGTCACCATCAGCATTTGATACTCATGTCCATACCATGTAAGAGCTCTACAGAATTTATGTAGATCAAGTGAGTAAGTTTGGAACTTTCAGTTTAAAAGGAAATTAAAACAAAACAAAGCAAAAAACTGGTAGAATGAGCCCATTCTTTTTCATTAACAGAATGTTTAAATAGAGAGATGGCAAACTACAGGGGTTAAGTGCACAGATTTTGAAGACAGACCACATGCTCTGAATCCCAGTTATGAGCTGTTTTTATTTAGCCTCTCTGTGCCTCAGTTTCCTTTTCTGTAAAATGCGTATAATAATATTACCTGCATTTTAAGCTTGGTTTGGAGAGTTAATTTATAAATACTCTATATATGTTGATATGATAAATGAATAATTCAAGTTTGGAAGTGCAGTTATTTTAAGAATTTGGTCAAAGAATAAAATTATGATTCCTTAAAAAGCAGAGACATTACTTTGCCAATAAAGGTCCATCTAGTTAAGGCTATGGTTTTTCCAGTAGTCGTGTATGGATGTGAGAGTTGGACCATAAAGAAAGCTGAGCGCCGAAGAATTGATGCTTTTGAACTGTGGTGTTGGAGAAGACTCTTGAAAGTCCCTTGGACTGCAAGGAGATTCAAGCAGTCCATCCTAAAGGAGATCAGTCCTGAGTGTTCATTGGAAGGACTGATGCTGAGGCTGAGACTCCAATACTTTGGCCACCTCATGTGAAGAACTTACTCACTGGAAAAGATCCTGATGCTGGGAAAGACTGAGGGCAGGAGGAGAAGGGGATGACAGAGAATGAGATGGTTGGGTGGCATCACTGACTCAATGGACATGAGTTTGAGCAAGCTGCAGGAGGTGTGATGAACAGGGAGGCCTGGTGTGTTGCAGTCCATGGGGTCAGAGTTGGACACAATTGAGCGACTGAACTGAATTGAATATATCTTGAAAGGTATCACAGTGTAACTTTATGATAGACTTTAAATAGGTATCTATTGATTTAATAGAGAAGATAACAGTTATTTTCCTTTCTCCCTCAAAGAACCCCATAGATATCAGAAACTGGATTTAGCCTGAGTAACTGGGAAGTGTTGGCAAAATGCCAATTTCCTCTTATCTCTGAACCCCAATGGGCAAAAACAACAGTGTCCAACCCACTATTGGCACCAAGCAGTATTTGAAGGACATGGGTCAGTACAGTGATGGAGAGGTGATGTTTTCCTATCAACCATGAACCAGCTCCTTCCCTTCTCTTTCCACTGGGACCATTCTACCTCAGCCACCTTGGGTTGGGGGCATGGGGTTAGGAGGCAAGCAGACTGCAGTGGTCAGAAGACTATGAACATGTTCTAACTTGCTGAGATCTCCCTACATGGCAGAAATATGAACTGCATTACTGTTGTTGTTTAGTTACGAAGTTGTGTCCGACTCTTTTGAGACCTGTGGATTGTAGCCCATCAGGCTCCTCTGTCCATGAGATTTCCCAGGCAAGAATACTGGAGGGGGTTGCCATTTCCTTTTTGAACTGTATACATCCCAGCATCTCTCTCCCCCTCTAACCCATTCTCCACACAGCAGTCAGAGTGATGTTGTTAAGTCAGAAAGGGAAAAACAAATATTGTAAATTAATGTATATATGTGGAATCTAGAAAAATGGTACAGATGAACCTATTTGCAAAGCAGAAATAGGGACACAGATATAGAGAACAAACTGATGGACACCAAGCAGGAAAAGGAGGGGTCAAATGAATTGGGAGACTAGGATTGACATATATACACTACTATGTACAAAACAGATGACTAATGGGAACCTACTGTGTAACACAGGGAGCTCTACTTAATGCTTTGTGGTCACCTAAATGGGAAGTAAATCCAAAAAATAGGGGATATATGTATGACAGATTCACTTTGCTGTACAGCAGAAAATAACACAACACTGTAAATCAGCTATATCCCAATACAAGTTTTAAAAGTATTTAAATCAGTAATTTTTTTACTTATAACCTTCCAGAGACTTGAAGAAAATCCAAACTCCTCTCCATCATCTCCAATGTCCTGATGGCTCCAGCTTACCTTCCAGCCTCCTCATGGTCTGTTTCCCCTATCCGTCATTAGGCTCAAACTACATGGATCCACCTTCCATCATGCAAACTGGCTAAGCTCTTGCCTTTGTCTGGCCCTGCTGTGCCTGCCAACCCCACTCCCTGCAAAGTTACTTCCCATTGACTATGCAGCTAACTCCTCAGCCCCTGCTTCAACACATCATCTTAGAGGCCTTCTTGGAATACTGTCCATGTGAGCCCCTCTCACCTATACCAGCCCCATCACAGCACTTATCATGAAATGTGATGATTTTTTTTTCTCCTTCTTTCCTTCCTGAAATACTGTCAACACTGTAATCTCTATGAGGGCAACATATGGAGTCTACTTTGCTCCCTGCTGCTCCACGACAGCTTAGCACTGTCCTCGTTTATTGCAGAACTCCAGAAATAATGAATGAGCCTGTTACCTGGTCATGGTGATTACATGTAGAGAGTAATAGGATATTACAGAGAAAAACAAAGCTTGTTTTTGGTTTATTTGTTACAATGAAACAACAGGAGGGAAGGAAGCATTTCCTCCCCCTATTTCATTCCACATCGAATTTGTAAAAGTCCTACTTCCTAATGTGTAACCCATCACCACATCAGTTATTTCTCAAATTTCCTGTTCAGGGAGGATGTAAACTTTTTTGGTTGTATGTTTTTGAGGACTCCTAGAGCAATCTTGGGGCTACCCTGGTGGTTCAGATAGTAAAGAACCCGCCTGCAATTCAGGAGATGCAGGAGACACGGGTTCGATCTCTGGGTTGGGAAGATCCCCTGTAGGAATGCATGGCAACCCACTCCAGTATTCTTGCCCGGAGAATCCCAAGGACAGAGGAACCTGGTGGGCTACAGCCCATGGGGCTACAAAGAGTCGGACACGACTGAGTGATCTCTCATGCATGTACTCAGAGCAGTATTAAAGATCAAAAGGGATCTTCCTGGCATGAAGTGGGGTAGGAGAGAGGGGTAGAACAGAAGAATTTACATCTATCTGTTCACTGGCTGAAGAGGGAGGTCTTCTCAAGCCTCAAGAGGGGCCCAGTAAAGGCAGGTTGTGTGAATGACAAGGACGTGTCTGCCTCTCTGAGCAGGGTCCAGAGAGGATCCCTGATAGGATGGAACGTGGCTGTCAGTCAGGCTGAATATCAAGAGCAGTGGTTGCTGCCTAGCTTGACCATGACCAACGGAAGGAAATGGAGCCACTTGACTTCAGATAGGACGAGAGGACTGCAAGGATGCCAGCACCCGTGGCAGGCCAGAGGAGGTAACTCCTTGATTTCTAGCCTCATGAGATGCCTTTGGATTCCTGTATGACCCTCGGAAGGAGTACACCGAAAATGACTGAAACTGAATTTCTCACCTCCTGGCTTAGGGTGGGAGCTTAGAGTTTGAATTAATTTGATTAATAATAATAATAATGTCCATGTGTCATTTCTTACACTTGAAAGTTCATGAACAAATTTACTTGATACCTGGTCAAAGTGATCATACATATAACAATAGGAAGATTTCAGACATCAGGGATTTAGAGTAGTACTTAGTCTTTAAGGTTCTAGGCTCACAGACTCGGAGTTAGAGAAGGGCTTTGGTTCACTTAATCTGATCCTCTTCCTTCATTAGAAGCCCTAAGTGCTCGCTGAGGGGCAGTGTGCTGGTGGTCTAACTATTCCTCTAACTGAGGAGCAAGCTCCCTGATGGATGGGGTCATGAGCACTTGAGCATCACTGGTTGGAAGGGCTGCCCTCTTTGCTTTTATTTGATTAATATTTTTTCAAGGGATCGTTATCTTAGATATCACCACATGGGGACAAGCACTTCAGTAACAATGTCCAAACCCAAGACTTAATTCTACCTTTCTCTTAAAACTATTAAAGAAATTTAAGGGAATATACCTCAAAACAAGAAAGCCCACAAAACACCACTGGGAGTTGACCATGCAATGACACCCCAAGTAAGGAACTCTCAGCCCTCCATTTCCATTCCAGTTCCTTTCCTTCCATCCAAAAACTTCAGTTGAGATAATCTGATTCTGAAAAATTAGGTCAACAATGTACCAGGGCTTCACTTACTTTCCTAGGACTTTAACTAGTGCTTGGTTGTTTACAACATCAACTCTTTGGATGGATGACATAAATAATCTATTTCAAAAAGTGGATACATTATTAATTAACATAAATTTCTTCTCTAAGAATAGGATCATATTTCATCCATTTTTTTAATGCTATATGAAAACTATGCAGTGTTCGTGTTTATAATAACAGGAGACAATAACATCTTTTATTATTTCCTAAAGTAATTTTCTTGAAAATTTTAGTTTATTATATAAAATATATACTACTGCTATTTTATCATATTCCTACTGCTTATTACCTTGGCAAATAATTGCTTATACTGAAAATATCTAAGAGATGTGGAGTTGAACATCATGTAATCAAGAATGAACTTTATCTAACACATATCTGACTACTCCTGCTTGAAATTAACTGTTTTTTTAATTACTGAATGAGCTTTTAACAATTTATGAGTTCCCTGAAAATCTTTTGCTACTTTTTTAAAACAGGCAACAGGGTTACAAGGTTAACTAGTTTCAATCATGAATAAACTGTTCAAAATTTATCATTAACTAACTTTCATGATTCTTTTAAGGTAAGGTCACATCGGTCCACGCGTGTTCCACTATAAATTTATTAAGAAATAAATGTGTGGATAGATTCCCAGGCATGGGCTAAAGATTAGTAAGTGCTAAAGAAATTCTACAAGGCCCAATAAAATCCACACCATGTATAAAATACCAGAAGTGAATGCTAATATTTAAGGTAAATGGAGGAAACATCAGTACTTCAAAGAGAGTTTAGCTTAGACATGCTAAATCATAGAATGTGCTGTGCTGTACTTAGTCACTCAGTTGTGTCAGACTGTTTGCAACACCTTGGACTGTAGTCCACCAGGCTCCTCTGTCCATAGAGATTCTCCAGGCAAGAATACTGGAGTGGGTTGCCATGCCCTCCTCCAGGGGATCTTCCCAACACAGGGATTGAACCCAGGTCTCCCTCACTGCAGGCAGATTCTTTACCATCTGAGCCACCAGGGAAGCCCGAGAATGCTGGAGTGGGTAGCCTATCCCTTCTCCAGGGGATCATTCAAACCCAGGAAATAGAACTGGGGTCTCCTCCATTGCAGGTGGATTCTTTACAAGTTGAGCCACCAGGGAAGCACAAATACAGAATAATAAGGAACAAAATAGCCACATTACCTTAAAAGGTCTAAATAAAGCATTAGAAAGAATATTCTTTTAAAAATATTAGATGTTAAGCTGTGGAAAACATTTCTAGCATCAATAGTGGTGAAGGATCTATCCAAGAAAAAGAAATGCAAAAAAGGAAAATGGCTGTCTGAGGAGGCCTTAAAAATAGCTGAGAAAAGAAGAGAAGCGAAAAGCAAAGGAGAAAAGGAAAAATATACCCATTTGAATGCAGAGTTTCAAGGAATAGCAAGGAGAGATAAGACAGCCTTCCTCAGTGATCAATGCAAAGAAATAGAGGAAAATAATAGAATGGGAAAGACTAGAGATCTCTTCAAGAAAATTAGAGATACCAAAGGAACATTTCATGCAAAGATGGGCTCAATAAAGGACAGAAATGGTATGGACCTAACAGAAGCAGATGATATTAAGAAGAGGTGGCAAGAATACAAAGAAGAATTGTACAAAAAAGATTTCCTGACACAGATAATCACAAAGTGTGATCACTCACCTAGAGCCAGACATCCTGGAATGCAAAGTCATGTGGGCCTTAGGAAGCATCACTATGAACAAAGCTAGTGGAGGTGATGGAATTCCAGTTGATCTATTTCAAATCCTAAAAGATGATGCCGTGAAAGTGCTGCACTCAATATGTCAGCAAATTTGGAAAATTCAGCAGTGGCCACAGGACTGGAAAAGGTCAGTTTTCACTCCAATCCCAAAGAAAGGCAATGCTAAAGAATGCTCAAACTACTGCACAATTGCACTCATCTCACACACTAGCAAAGTAATCCTCAAAATTCTCCAAGCCAGGCTTCAGCAATACGCGAACCGTGAATTTCTAGATGTTCAAGTGGGTTTTAGAGAAGGCAGAGGAACCAGAGATCAAATTGATAACATCTGCTGAATCACTGAAAAATCAAAAGAGTTCCAGAAAAACATCTATTTCTGCTTTATTGACTATGCCAAAGCCTTTGACTGTGTGGATCACAATAAACTGTGGAAAATTCTGAAAGAGATGGGAATACCAGACCACCTGACCTGCCTCTTGAGAAACCTGGATGCAGGTCAGGAAGCAACAGTTAGAACTGGACATGGAACAATAGATGGGATCCAAACAGGAAAAGGAGCACGTCAAGGCAGTATATTGTCATCCTGCTTTTTTAACTTATATGCAGAGTACATCATGAGAAATGCTGGCTGGATGAAGCACAAGCTGGAATCAAGGTTGCCAGGAGAAATATCAATAACCTCAGATATGCAGGACACCATCCTTATGGCAGAAAGTGAAGAAGAACTAAACAGCCTCTTGATGAAAGTGAAAGAAGAAGGTGAAAAAGTTGCCTTAAAGCTCAACATTCAGAAAACTAAGATCATGGCACCTGGTCCCATCACTACATGGCAAATAAATGGGGAAACAGTGTCAGACTTTATTTTTTTGGGCTCCAAAATCACTGCAGATGGTGATTGCAGCCATGAAATTAAAAGACGCTTACTCCTTGGAAGGAAAGTTATGACCAACCTAGACAGCATATTAAAAAGCAGGGACATTACTTTGCCAACAAAGGTCCGTCTAGTCAACACTATGGTTGTTCCAGTGGTCATGTATGGATGTGAGAGTTGGATGGTAAAGAAAGCTGAGCACCGAAGAATTGATGCTTTTGGACTGCGGTGTTGGAGAAGACTCTTGAGAGTCCCTTGGGCTGCAAGGAGATCCAAGCAGTCCACCCTAAAGGAGATCAGTCCTGGGTGTTCATTGGAAGGACTGATGTTGAAGCTGAAACTCCAATACTTTGGCCACCTGATGCAAAGAACTGACTCATTTGAAAAGACCCTGATGCTGGGAAAGATTGAGGGTAGGAGGAGAAGGGGACGACAAAGGATAAGATGGTTGGATGGCATCATCGACTCAATGGACGTAAGTTTGGGTAAACTCTAGGAGTTGGTGATGGACAGGGAGGCCTGGCGTGCTGCAGTCCATGGGGTTACAAAGAGTCAGACACTACTGAGCGACTGGACTACTACTACTAGGAACTATAAAATACACTTTATTCGGATTGGAGGATGATCTCAAGCAATCTAAGTATCTAGATTAGCACCCTTACTATCTAGGAAGCAGACATGGGTATCATTTTTGTCTATTTGGATTTACTTTAAAAAATGATCAGACCCTTATATCTTATACAGAAATATTATATCTGAATAAACTTAGAAACACATTTATAGATTGTATAATAAATAGTATCATAGCAACCATTCCCTGAACTGACTGTAGACAGCTAACAAAAACTATATTTCCAAATGAAGTCATTTAAATTTCTAGAATATCAGGAGGAAAGAATTTTACTTTAAACACTTAAGTTTAAAGTACATAAGACTTTTGTTAGGAGGAATGAAATAATTGTAGCCTAGACCTAGTGTTGTTTTGGAGCTTCCCAGGTGGCTCAGTGGTAAACAATCCACCTTTAATGCAAGAGATGCAGGTTTGATCCCTGGGTCAGGAAGATCCCCTAAAGTAGGAAATGGCAACGGGCTCCAGTATTCTTGCCTGGAAAATCCCATGGACAGAGGCTTCTGGCGGGCTACAGTCCGTGGGATTGCAAAGACTCAGACAAGACAAAGCAACTGAGCATGCACACACACACACACACACACACAATGCAGTTCTATAGATTCAACTTTATAGCAACTATACTTGGCCTTATACTTTTGATAGTGTGGTTATTTAAGCATAAAGTTACAAAATCTCCCTTCATTTCAGGAATATTTCTACAGAAACCACTAAGCACAATTTTTCAATATCAACTCAATGTCTATTAGTTTTTAAGGTTCTTTAAAAAAAATGCATTTTACTTTGTACAGCCAGGAAGCAGCCTGTTTCCAAAACTAAATGTGACCTCAACCTTTTGCCAAGGAAATCCCTTTACCTCCAGAGAAAATAATAATTTTCCTGGAAAAAAGGTTGGCATTCCATTTACCCTTTTATAAAAAATCAACACATGCTTCTCTTATTATGAATGAAAAATCGTCCAAGAGGCATCTTTTGGGCCATAACAAAGAAAATAAAAGTTACAAATAATTTTACATATTTATAACAAAATACTATTTTCAGTTTAAAATTGGGGGTAGAAAAAAATTCCTTGTTTACCTATATGATCACTTACTGGTGATCAGTTATTGACATTTTGAACTATGCAGACATAAGAAATGAGAAAAAAAAAAACCAAAACCCTTGACTGTTAGCTAATAGGGAATGATTGCAAAATCCATGTGCTTTATTCATAGGAACCTTATTCTGTTCACATTTCTCTCACATAAAAGTAATTCAGGTACTAATTTTCAAGCACACACATGTATAGAGATTTCATATACATTAACATTAACCCTCCAAGCAACTCGCATTATAATTTACTTCTCATTTTATATATCAAGAAATTGAGACCCAGAGGTTAAGGAACAGCTCATATATGGCAGAGCCCTGAATGGAACTCAGCGTTTTTCTTAATTCAAGGCTTGCATTCATTTTCTACCATAAACTGTAAGGATACGTTTTTTGAGCCAACAGGAATGGAGAAATGGGATGGCTGAAGGCAGGCAATTTCATAAGAAAAAAACTAGGAAAGGGACAACAGGTAGAAAAAACCTACTGAAAAACCTAAACTGAAAAGTCAAAAAAATCACCATAATGGCTCTATAGTGTGGGAATAACTCCACATGTTACAGCCTCTGAGGCCTTCACTAACCTAATAAACAGTGAAATCATAAGTATTACTCATAACAAAAATCTGCATTATCAAAAAAGAAAACTTAGGTTTTCTTCAGGATACTGTGTTAATAAGGCAGGAAGTTGGAAAATTTATTTTAAACACAGAAACTTTAATCCACTGGTAAAATAAAAATGGTAATACTCAAGAGACAAACATTAGCTGTCAAAAAATTAATATGCCACCCCCTGTTCTTTGAGGATGCTGTACATGAAAAGTACTGTATTAAAATTATTTAAATTAACCTGGGCTTTTTATGGCTATATGCTTTGGTTCATGAGAATATATAGGGCAGAGATTTGACAGATTAGATTGTTATGGTGATTTGTGTGACCTTATAAATACTCTGTTATCTCCACATTGTTAGACTTTAAGACTTCAGTAAGGAAAAAGACATCTTTAAAAAATTAAAGCTATTGAATCACTGTTGTAGCAGGAATTAATATGGTGTTGTAAGCCAATTATACTCAAAAATAAAGAAACACACTCAGAGGAAAATCTATCACATTTGTGGTTATCAGGGGGAGGGGAATTAGATGAAGGTAGTTGAAAGGTACAAACTTCCGGTTATAAAATAAATAAGTACTAGGGATGAGATGCACAACATGACAAATAAAATTAACACTGCTGTATGTTACACATGACAGTTAAGAGAGTAAGACAGAAGAGTTCTCATTATAAGGAAAAAGTATTTTTTCATTTAATTTTGTATCTATTTGAGATGATAGAAGTTCAATAAATTTATTATTGTTATGGTAATCACTTCATGATGTATGCAATTTGAACCATTATGCTATACATCTGAAACTTATACCGTGCTGTGTGTTAATTATATCTCAATAAAACTGGAAGTACAATTTTAAAAATAAAAATGAAAAAAAAAAAAACCCTAAAAGTTACAAAACCATAATGAGAATTGGTCCAGGGATTATGCTGCTCATGGCTTAGACAGTAAAGGATCTGCCTGCAATGCAAGAGACCTGGGTTCGATCCCTGGTTTGGGAAGATCCCCTGGAGAAAAGAATGGCTACTCACTCCAGTATTCTTGCCTGGAGAATCCTATGAACAGAGGAGCCTGGCGGGCTGAAGTCTGTGGGGTTGCAAAGAGTTGGACATGACTAAGTGACTAACACTTCACTTTTTTATCTAAAAAAGAACCTAATTTGTACATCCTAGCAAGGATAAATTTAGTTTGCACTATACATATAATAGGCATACAATAATCAATTGTTGACCGAATGAATTTGAAAGAACTATTAAGGCAAACACTAAGTGGTGATGATGATACCAGAATAAGATGAGTAAATTCTTTAATTTTAAAGATGCTTTTTTATTATTTCACAATTGAATGTGTATTTTTTTCAGGAGTGAATGATCTGGGTAGTATGTTTGTGCTTGTTTTAGGAGAAGCTTTTAAAATTAGCCCATTAGTTTTCTTTTGTTCTCAAACTGTTTCCCAATAAGCCTACAGAATTTTTAATTTGTTTCTCACACATTCATGCCTGAGAGGTGCTGCTGCTGATCAGCAAATCGGTGATGAAGACTTTAGTACCTGAGGAAGGGGTAGGAATTAGGAACTCCACCCTAAAACAGACACACAGGGATCTACAATTTAACATTCAAATGATAGTAGGTTGATCTTCTTACAATCTGGTGTTCTCTTAGGTTTTCTGAATTGGGAGGGACTTGAGATACCTTATATTTCAACCTTCTACTCTGCACAGAATTTTCCTCCAGCATCCCTACCAGGTTGTTCTCTGACCTCTGCTTCATCATACTCTTTCCTGGAGTTTTGGGAACAACTTAACTCGACGCTGGGACCTTTAATTAGTAGAAAATTTTCCTCTGTGTTGAATGGAAATCTTTTTGGAACAGCTACTCACTGTTTCTAGGCCTTTGCCTTTTGTAGCCTCTTAGAAATGTCTCTGCTAGCTTTAAATAGAGTCGCTGTTCTGAGGTGATATCTTTGTTGGAATTCATCAACAACTGGGCCTAGGTCATATACAATCTGAGGATAAGAGCAGCCAAGGCTATGCTTGTGTAAACATGACATTTATCTTGATGTGTTCGGTTAATTCTTTCTGAGACCCTCAAAACACAAAAAGAAAAAAAGAAAGGAAAAAGAAAAGCACTGGACTTCCAAATTGTACAGAATCAGAGTCAAAAACAACCCTCCAAATCTGAAATCATGGAGCCAATATTGGAGCACTTTGACACTATTGATAGCCACACACCTGAAATTGCCTGGACTGTGCACATCTGTTTTAATGGAGTTGAGCGCATACTCCGTCCTGTAGGTTCCACACCACACCTAGGATAGAAATAGACAAACAAAAGCAGTGTACTCAGGTTGCATCAAGGATTATTTGTTTGGGCAGTTTGGAAGAAAAGCAAACTTCCTATTGCAAAAATTAAATAGGAATTGTGCATTCCACAACCAATTACTCTTCAAATAATGTTTAATACTAGGCAACCAGAAACATAATTATCATTAATATGGTCTGACAGACTGTTACACACAATGAAAGTCAGTCAATCAAATGCTCTGCCACAATTGATTAAAACAAGAAAATTCAGTATGCAATATCTAACTTAGTATGAAATTATAACTCCAAATGATTTTCATATCCATCAATCAAGAAAGATAACAATACCTGGGCAAAATTCAGGAAGAACAGTTGTCTGTGATTTAGGTCAAGTCCAGGAAGTAATTTTTCTTCACCATGCTTTTTAACATAGTTTTGATAGGCCTAGGCAGTTAATGAAATAGAAACATGATGTTTATAATTTCTAAATTTATATAAAAACCTATTTGAAGATCATGTGACCAAGTAATTAACCTTTTATATCAGAATCACCATAATAATACATTTAGTTATGGCAACCTTCAAGTATTTAATGGATTAGAAAGAAAACTAGAATTTACTTACAAATACTCTGAAAAGAATAATATTAATGACTAACAGATGATAAAAGCCTAGCTAATGTCAGAAGATCAGCAAATGTTAACTGAATGAAAGGATGGATTTACATAAGTGATGAAAAACTTATCTAAATGTTGTTCTATAAATGAGTAAGTCTAGCCAGTTGGAAGAAAGAGTAGCCAGGAGAATCTGAAATTGCTATATTTGGCTGGGTTATCACTCTCAGTAAAAAGAGACTCACAACAGATTTCATTTGAGAGATTCTTGTGGAAAGTTAAGGGAGTCTCCTGAGATTCCTTAGAGGTTTAGCACCATATGATTCTAAGAATAAGGATGAGCAATTATTATGGCCCCTGAAGACAGGGCAAAATAAACTGAACCTCAGTCACCCTATGAAGAAGGAATTTAGATTACTGGAATGTCAGGAAATGTCCTTAAAGCTTAAGGATTTATAGACACTATTGGAAAATATAATTTTCCGCTACAAAATATACTTAAGAATGGGATTGACAACAAATTTCTGAGATGTGTTAGCTTTAACTGAATACAAAGAAAGGTAATAATTAGATACACAGAATATATATTTCATTTCTTCTTGCTTGCCATCAACATAGATTTTCTGCATCTCTAATGTGCAAAGATGCTGGGGATATAGGAAAGACATGAACCTACTCCTCTAAGGGAGTTCACAATCTACCAGGGAGTATTACAAGTCAAGACTTCATATATACTAATATATTTGCACAATTGTAATTTGCTTCGTTATTATAAACCTGTACTTGTTCTACATGAGGATCTCCACAGAAGTACCCTTAACCCAGACTTTGGCTGAATTTTTACAGCAGTGATTCTCAATCTGGTTGCGTATTAGAATCACCATGGAGTATTAAAAGGGTCAATGCCTTCCACTTCCAGGCAAGATGGAGTGACTGAGACTGAATTTATCCTTCCACTGAAACAACCACATGATAGACAAAATATATTAAACAATGGTTTGCATGACGCTAGACATCAGGCAAAAATTGATCTCTAGGAAATGGTAAACAAGAGGAGCCCTATGACTGCCCTAGCTTATAACTTGAGCACTCCAGATCACAAACTAGAGCAGGAAATCCCAGTGGAGGCTGGTGGACTTCTTGAAAGGGTGAGGAAAAGGCATTGAGAATTCAAGGACACCAAGGACAGGGTGAAGAGGAGAAAATGCAGAGAAAGAGACTCTCAGAAATCAAATATCCCCTCAATATTCAGCTGAGTACCTGAGTATATATGTGGGCAAACTATCCAAGGTTAGGGAAGGAACTGCAGAAAAGGATTAGAGATAAAATGTCTGGTACTCACACAATACAAGAATGGAAGACCTCTAGGTTCACACAGTGGGTGTTGCTCAGCAGTGAAGAACTATCCCTAGACTGAGCACTACCCCAGACATACCTAACACGATGTAAAAGCAAGATCTAAAAGGATATAGCCATTTCTGAGGGATTTAACTTCACCCTAAAATAAAGCTCAAGATATTATCAGGAGAACAAAAATTTTCTCCACCCAAAGATGTAAAATGTACGTCTGGCATCCAGTTAAAAAAAAAAAAAACTCAAATATTCAAAGAAGCAGTAATCTATCATCCCCCAGGACTTGGCTGGGATTCATTCTTTTGGAAATTTTCCAGCCAGATTTATCTCCCAAGCCTCACACTTTGATCATCCGGGGTCACTGCCAATTCACAGGCCTCACCAGTCACCTCTCCCACATTGTTCTGATAATTCCTTCTTCCTGATCCAACCACCAAGTCTTTTCTCCCCTCTAACCCAAACATCTGTATGGTGAACAAATAACACTACATCTTCATCCACTACAATGAATATTCCATCCGTCTTATGTCAGTAGCCTGATTCTACCCTGTGGACACCTTGTCCCCTGTGTCCTCTCACCTAGCCTCTGCCATTTTCTCCCTCATGTGGGCTATCTCAGGGTTGGGAAAACAATTCAAAATCATACTCACTCCATATTTACTTCCAAGACCATTATTCCCCCACTCTTTTGTGAAAAACCCTACTTTTTCTTCTGCACATAGTATCCACTAGGCCATCTTTAATCCTGGTTCAAATCATCAAATAATAGCATCTTTTATGAAGGGTCTGAAGCTGGATCTTGAGCAACAAGAATAGTGCCAAACACAGAGTGAAGGCCTCAGAAAGTATTGTTGAATGCAAGCCTAAATGAGATTCTAAGGGATATTCCAACAATATACTCCTCTGCGTTTATGGTATGGACCATTACAAGGCACATGCAGGAACCATATCACTTCAGTCCTTCACTATCACTGTAATTGGACTCGGTTTATGTTGATTATTATTCCCCAATACTGCTTCACCTGCCAAGAAACTGAGGGTCCTGCTCAGTATGTCAATGAATGATTCTATAATAAATCTTTTTGTAGACTATCTTTTCTAAAAAACTATCTCAGAGATTATTGCTTAGAAAAATGTTGCCTCCTCTATGGAACTTGCATACCTCCTCAATTCTGTCATTATAATATTGTTTCCTTTTCTCAGTTTCTTTCAAGCTTAGAGAATGGTATTCAGCTCAACCCTATCAACTGTATTGCCCCTTCTTATTAGCATATTTACAATCCCCTTTCTCCTTGTGTATTTTCAATTTTCTATTGTTACATGTATCTTTTGCAAAAAGCTTTAAAATGAATGATTAAATGTGATCAATATGCACTCTAACCATTAAAATGGAAAGAAAATATTATTACTCACTCTGTATGCTTGGCCAATACCACCATTATCAGCAATGTTTTCTCCCAGTGTATTAATTCCATTGAGCTGTTAAAAAAAAAAAGACACTTAAAGATCCTTAACTATGTTTGGATTGTTAAGAAAGCATCAGTAATTCACTTAAGATTGAATACAATTTTTCAAGAGAATGCTGATGACATACATGCTGTCCATTTGCTAGGTCCCAGGAGAAGTTTCCGTACTGGTACACCATGCACTGGGATAGGTCTTTAAAATTATTTGCAGACTGTTGAGTCCACCAGTCAACGAGGTCTCCATCCTTGTTAAAATTTCTTCCTGGAATATATATTTATCTAAGTAAAATGAGAACTCATTACATCAAGAGTTGCAATAAGATATCTTTAATTCAAAGTGCAAGGACTGAAATACCAAGTATGCAAGAGAATATTAACCTGGACAGATGAGTAGATAAACTGTTCTGCTTTCTCATCTAGTGTTGATAAAAACCAGACCATTGGGGCTCTCTTTGCTGATACGCCCTGGTATTAATCCAGATTAATCCAACTTCACCCACTTGGTTGTTGATATCTCGGCCAGGGCCACCAGATAAATACTCCTGAAATCATGACTTGTTTCTGTTGGATGATTTTTGCCTGAACCAAGTCTGTTTACTTTGCTGTTTTGGGATTTTTAAAGAGGTCAGTATTTCACTATGGCATTCATTTCCTGTCTCAAACCCTTCATTAATAATTGTGGACTCATAGTTTTACCCTACTTCAAGCACAAACAAAAAGTCACCTTTACTCTTGGAGCTTTCTTGCTGATCCTAACTACATTGATCTTTCTTGTTCTTGAGCTTCAGAAGCATTTATATACATTATATGTTTGACACTTGATTTTGTCATCTTTTAAACAGTTATCTATGATGTAGTGAATAAGGTAAGGGCTATGAAGACAGACTACCTGAACCCATATCCTGGTTCCACCAATTTCCAGTTTTGTAACTTTGACCTAGTCTTACGCGTCTCTATATTTATCTGTTTGAAAAATGGAAATAGTACTAATACCTACCTGTGAAGATTGCTATATAGTTTAATTGAGTTATAACAGACCCTTAGTATATCCTTCCAGTCTCCTTTCCTTCCTCTGACTCTCTGAAGTTAGACTAAGGCTTAATTATTTTCTCTCTACTTTTCTTATTTTCTTTCCAATTATGAACTGATCTTTGTTACAGCTTCAACTCCTACCTCTTTACATATCTCATGTCTTTACTTCTATTCCTCTCAAATTTCATTGAAACTCAAAATGGGGCAGCATGTAAACATTTAATTTCCTACTGTTTGCAAGGCTGTGAACTAGGTAGTAGGTGTGAGACGCAGTCAAAAAAAAAAGTCTCTGACCACAGGAAATTTAAAAGTCCTAGGGGCACCTTACTTTCTGCGTTTACATCTAATTTTAAGACATGGACTCTGCCTTCTAAAATTCTGGAGAGATAAGACATAATCATGAAATAAGAACAAACATTATCATTGGTGTTGACAAATATCAATGTTTTCTCAATGTGGATATTGTTTTATTCTGTCAGAGTAAAAAGCACACATTGCTAAACCTCACTATTAGAAAATTCTGATCTTCTAAAGCAACAATTTAAAAGGAACATTAAAAGTGCAGTGATTGATACTTGATGAATAAACATGTTTTATATTGATACATTATCATAACTCTTAATTAGGTTTACTAGAGTATATCTCAGGCAAATAAAAGCATCAGTTGTACTTTACCATTGTCATCAAAGCCATGGGTGATTTCGTGTCCTATGACCATGCCAATGCCCCCATAGTTCAATGACTTAGGCTGCTGGGCACTGAAGAAGGGTGGCTGCAGAATGCCAGCTGGGAAGACTATAAGCAAAGAAGATAGTTAAAGATCCCTTGTAGTTTTTTTCTGTAATGACAGGCATTGGATTGGCTTTTTGCCTGCTAAGCTGCTTTCCAGTATGTCAGTTTCACTTAATTATATACAAAAACCTTCTGTGACAGAAACAAATGCAGGTCATCTATTGGCTTTTTAAAAACGGATATTAAGATGCTGTTATTTCTTTATATTTTATTTTATTTATTTTAGACGCACCGCCAAGGCAAGCGGGATCTTAGTTTCCTGACCAGGGATCAAACCCATGCTCCCTGTAGTGAAAGAGCAGATTCTTAACCACTGGGCCACCAGGGAAGTCTCCAAGTCATTTATTGTTGATGACAGTAAAGAGTTTACCCCAGAGTGCACCATATCTGTGATTTACAATCACAACTGACTGTGTGACATCTGTTAAGATTGTTTTCATGCTATAAGGAATTTAGAGCAAGGGAAAATTATCACCTCATTCAGAAGGTCTTTTCTGCACTGCAAATATTTTGGAGAAATAGTTAATAACAGAAGTATTGTTTTTAACATGTCTAACAGTTTATCCATCTATAGTAGCTTAGTAAATAAACAGAGACAATCAAAAGTACCCCCTAATTATACAACCTTTTAAAATTTTCACTAAGGCATGTGACTACTTCTTTATTTATGGTTGTTTAGTCCTTCATTTTTCATGTCTTCCTCAAAGCACCTCTAGTATTAGCTCTTTGAGAGCATATATTTGTTTGCATGTATATGTATTTGTTTATTTGTTTTTGAGTCCATTTGAATTTTTAATTATCTCTAGCACCTTAAATTGGATAGTGCCTGGAACATAACAGGTACTCAGGAATTGTGCTGAATAAATCAATAACTGATGAATGAATGAGTGAATTTCCTACAGTGTCCTAAAGACTTGTAAATAAATGAATTGTAATTTTTATATCTATCCTGACATCTGTTTTAACTACCTAATTTTCTATACTTAGACATTTCACACTGTTTAAATTTCATGTGTCACACATCAAACTCCTCATTTCCTTTCTAAGCCATCTGACTTTATTATTTCTGCTAATAGCATGTGAAGACTCTCAAACACCCAAAGTGAACATTTTTTTATTTATCTTTCATGTCTCCTTTCTTTTTACAAAGTCCTTACATGATCTAGTAAGGAAAAAATCAGATCCTGTACCTTCTTTCCAGTAGCATTTCTTCTGTTTGTCTCCTCCTATCAGTCCTACTGCCACCTTCTGAGTTTACGCTCTCATTTCTTACCTGAAGAATTACTTAATTTCCTAATTGGTTTTCTTAGGTCTTCTTACTTCCAGTCTCCCCCCACTGCAATCTATCCTACATCTACTCTATCCTGCCTGCCAATTAAAGTGCCACTGTGGTCATTATCACTATCCTGCTAAAACACCTTGGATGGCTTATCATTGTTCTCTAACTAAAGACAGCATATTCTTCCTGGCCTTTGTCTCTATGGTGTTCTACTTCTCCACCTCCCCTATGCCCTCCCCTTCTCTCATAACATTCATAGTTTTGAGATTTTATCTTTCACATTGTAAAATTCTAGTATTCACTGAAGCATTATGTGGTATAAGCAAAAATAAAAAATCATTAGTATCATGTCTACCACACGCAAAGGCCTGGGCTATTGCTGCATGGGACATCAAGAGCACAAAAGAAAGGCCTTTATTTTAAGAAATATAAGACCTAGTTAATATAGAGTAGCAAATGTTGTTTTTTGTCATTCAGCTGGGGTGAGTATGACCTTAACTTGCAAGTGTTTCAGGGATAAATACGAGCTATTTACAGAGGAGACTTTAAAATATACACTGGGCAATTTAAGCGCTCTTTAGATCTTTAAAAAACATCTGGAAAGTTGTCTTAACAATCAAAATGACTAAGTTAAAAAAAAACACACAAAATTTTTGTCCTTGGAGAATTCTGATGAACATTATACGTCACGTGTAGCTGCCTGAGCTATCAACGGTGCCAAGAAATTATTTTTAGCTTTAAGTATAAAAATTATGTGCAGTACTTTATTAACTTAAAGTGAGGACTATCTCCCACACTATGTACTTTGATTAAAATCCATCCATTATATAAAATGCTCTTATGAAACACACTATGAAGACTAAACATTAACTGTAAAGATCCTGCTGCTTTAATTATCCCCTGATATACATTTTTCAGGCAAGTGATAAGATTTTTATGGCTCATATTAAATACTAGTCTTCAAGTTCAACTTTGCAAATCATGATTTCTCCTTTTACTCTGTCAGCTAAATATTTATGAGGATTGTACTGATTAGTCTTATCATTGTTACTAGTAGACATCACAACTGTTGATAATAACCAACTGCTTAGTTGTGCATTTTTTATGTTCATGATTGTCAACAAGTTAGTTAATTAAATACACTATTGGTCCATGAAACAAAAAAACAGTGTTTCTCCCCATGCCTATTCTCTCACTTCCCTGGTTTATTTTTTTAAGGCTGCAAGCAATTCAGTTTTAGAATCTTTGATATAGCTCAAGAGTGCAATCAGATAAAATCAATTCTGGTGGAAAAATTAAACATTGTTTTTATATTAAATGAAATAGCAACATGTTTGGAAAAATTTACTCTTAATTCTTAAGTCTGAGAATAAGAATCCTAAGGATGAGTAAGACAATTTTAGAAAGTTTAATTATGTCAAAGTAGTCATAGATCACCCAGGCTGAATACACTATAAATTTATTTATAAATTATCTAAAATTGGAAAAGAATTTTGTTATTGAAAAAGGAGAATGCAGCAGTAGTAAGACTTCTCAAATGACTTGTCATTTCCTTGGATAAGACTTGAAAGTTTAATAAGATGATTGGGTAGTGCCTGAAACTTACAGAGAAACACTTGACAAAACATTCAAGTGCAGCTTTTCTAATGATATGAAATGTCCCTAAAGCTCTATGGTGCAATTACACAAGGAAGAGGAACAAGTGAACTTAACACTTTCAGCATGCCTTCCTGTCCTGAAAGTTCGACTTTTTGTTTTTGAGAAGGGGCAAAGGTGCATAAAAATTGGAATGTAGCCTACATGTGTGAGTTATGACACAAAGTAGTGGGAACTGAATTAAAAAGTAGAAATTATTAATATGAGTAACTCCCTATATAAAACAAGTTCTTTTTTTACCATAACATAAAAAGATCAATCCCGCAAGAAATTGCATGTGATCTAGTTTAGGGGATTTGTGTGAAAGTGGGAGGGTCATTTATGAGACATGTTATTCTATATACCAATTCTAATTCTGTGATGCACATGATATCAAATCCATTAAGAGAGTATTGCAAAAGCTATATATTTAGGTATGGATAGGCACACAAATACACTTTTATGAAGATGAAAATGAGAGATCAGGATCTTCAATTGGTTTTAGTTAAGACAATCCCCATTTTGGAGATTTAAATGAATTGTCAAGGAGAAAATGTATACGTCAAAGCTTTCTCCTCATGCATGACACTTTCCCTTTCTCTGAACTGCTGTTATTAGTAGATAAGCATATGAAAAGAGGTCAGCAATTTTTCAGATTTCTTATTTCCATCAAATGAATTTATATTAAGCATTTTTAAGGTCTTTCTTATACATTAAGAATGCTTATTACAGCCAATTCTTGATTATTCAGATGATAATTGTCTGCTTTGTGAGATGTCAGGCCATTTTTAACTTCTTTTTCCTTTTGCTGTGTAGCTTGTTTGGTTTGAGGGTACCCAGGTCTTCTCTGCCCAGGGAATCTCTGAGGCAACCAATTTTGAGCCAGCTTCAGGAACATGCAAAAACAGACCTTAAAAAGTGAAAGTTTTGAGGCAGGGGTTTTTATAGGGAGAAGGCAATGGCACCCCACTCCAGTCCTCTTGCCTGGAAAATCCCATGGACGGAGGAGCCTGGTAGGCTGCAGTCCATGGGGTCACGAAGAGTTGGACACGACTGAGCGACTTCACTTTCACTTTCAGGAACATGGGGTAATTTAGAGACAAACGAAGTCTGTCTTGACCTGCTCTAGAGGACCGAGAGGATGAACATGCCAGAGTGGTCTCTTGGGGATGATTCAGCGCTAGGTCTGATAGGATCCTGAGCTGGATTAATATAAAGCAGTATCCTTTAGTCTGCCCTAATGCAGAATTGAAGTCGAGGCTGCCTCACTTTGCCTTGGGAATCCTTTAAAAGTCAATTATCCTATTTAGTCTAAGTCTTGAATGAACGAGGGGCTTCCCAGATGGCTCACTAGTAAAGAATCCACCTGCCAAGCAGAAGATGTGGGTTCAATCCCTGGGTTGGGAAGATCCCCTGGAGAAGGAAATAGCAACCCACTCCAGTATTCTTGGCTGGAGAATCCCATGGACAGAAGAGCCTGGCAGGTTATAGTCCATGAGGTTGCAAAGAGTTGGATGTGACTTAGTGACTTAACAGCAGCAGCAGCAGAATGAACTAGACTTTACACCTGACAGAACTACTGAATATCAAAGAGGTCTTCAAAATTAAGACTCTCCAGAGAAAAAGCAAAAGTCTTTAATAATAAAGAGTTCCCCTGGTGGCTCAGATGGTAAAGAATCTGCCTGTAAGGCAGAAGAACTGGGTTCGATCTCCGGGTCAGGAAAATTCCCTAGAGAAGGGAATAGCTACCTACTCCAGTACTCTTGCCTAGAGAATTCCAAGGACAGAGGGGCCTGGCGGGCTACAGTCCATGTGGTCACAAAGAGATGGACACAACTGAGCAACTTTCAGGAAAAGGTCTGAATGGTTTCTAGGAACACTTTACAAAAGATAGACTGCACATGTTTTGAGTTGATCGTTAAACAGGCTCTGATCTAGGTTCAGGTAATCATTTTACTAGCTGGGAGATGTATCAGACTAGTTTTAAAAGCAATGGGAAGAAGTATCATCAAACTTTACCTTCCCACTTGATTCTTGACTACACTTAGAAATGAAGGGCTGGACTGAACAAACCTGGAGAAGCTGGCTATACTGTTGAGAATACTTCCACTGAAGTACTAAATCAGTTGGTTGTCTTTCTTCATACTAAAACCCTTGAGGGGGGAAAGTGTATCTATTTGTAAGATACTTAAGAGAGAGCTTCAAGATGTCAAGGTATTCCCAGGAAGAGAAAAAATATATCTTTATTAAGCCATTTCATTATTCATAGTATTATTCACTGAGGTATTAATTTCTATGCTTATTTATGTGATATTACTACTAGTCAACATAAATTTTTTTTTGGATCAAAAGTGGTTAAGTAAACACAATTCCACATGGTTCAACCTAGTAAAACTGACTTTGCAACTTTCTGAGCCTCTCTCTTGGAACCTTCTAGGAAAAAACAATGATACAGAGCATGATGGTCTCTACCAAGCCTGCATACAAAACTGAGAAAAAAATCGGATTTCTGAAACTTTGGTTCTTGAAACTTAAACCACTTAAGATGCTGATGCTTAGAAAGTCCTAAAGTTAATATAACTTTATGGAGATGTATGGGAATTTTTTTTAAAAAGCAGTTTGAAATAAAAGTACTTAGCAATAAGATAAACCATTTAGCTATAAATGAGAACGTTATAAAAGAGACAAAACCACTTAATGTAACTTATACCGATTTAAATTTTGCTATTATAGTGAAAAGAGATACATGGATACATTTACTTCCAAGGAGGATATTCAATAAATCAGTAACTCAGCCTCAACAGTGCTTTTATAGGGAATATAATAAATTGGTCATGCCAAGCACTAAAGCGTGGGACCAACAGAGAAATATTATCCAATTATTTAAGAATAGACCTTACCGATCTGATTTCTGCCTGAAGAGTAAAATGCATTGACTACAGCTGCTCCGCTTATCCACCTATAGAAAACATAAGAACTTGTTACAAAAGATACTAAGTTATCTGATTCAATCTGTTCACCATCATAAAAGCATTATTACTATTCCAAGATGAATTTTAATTTTCTGTTTGAAATATGATCAACAAATTAAAATTAATTCACTAAATGAGAGAATTCATTTAAAAATTTTCTACTTCTTTAAAAATGAGACTACACACAGGTCTGCAATCTGTTATTAATTTGCGTAAATTTTTAATGACGGCATCTCACAGTGCAAAACCCATTCTAACACATCTCTTTGAAACTGCAATGGATTAAAATTATACTGAAATTTATTTAGTTCTGTGTTCCTGATACTAGGTGACTATGCCAACAATTCTGGAACAGTTGACAAAATATAGAAATACAGGTTGCTAAAATTTCAATTCAGCAAATTTCAGGTTGCTAAAAGTACATTTAAACATTCTAAATTCATAGTTTACAAAGAGCCTTTTTGGGGACTAGGAGATCCCCTTGACAGGTATTTAGCTTTGGGTAGTGTGCCTCCTCTGATTATAGCCACTTAATTTTTTTTTTTTTTAAATACGACAGGTAAGTGGGCAAAGGTATATTTTTGTATAATGACTGCAAAATGAAATCCAGGTGATTCTTAAACAAATCTGTCTGTGTATTTCATGAATTAGGCTCTATATTGGACCTAGAGATTTTATAAAATACAATTCTTGACTTTAGAAGACCCTAGTTGAGGAGATGATAAAGAAGCATAAATAACTTATATAAGAGTGAGTGAGAAAAAAACCAACAATCCAGTTCCCCAAACAACAATCTGAGGGCAGCAGTAAGCTAAAGGATGGAGCCAGTATTCCCATGTCTTTCTGCTAAGATGTTATGAAGACTGCATATCAAAAATCACTGTTAAGCACTTTTGTGCAACAGGAGTAATATTGTCTTGATAGGCTGTGTTCTTATATACTCATTATAGACACATATCCTTATATTGAAAGTGTCAGTTGAAAAATTGACACTACTTGAATTCTGATATCTTCTTAAATGTCAGCACACATACACACACACACTCAAGACAACCATATATTGTTATCTAATGGCTGCATAGTTACTCCACTTTTAGGGCAACAATTTAAGTGACAATTATTATCCTACTCATGAAATGAGTTTACAGTAATTAGCACAATGAGGTTAAATCAGAACTCTTTCCAGACTCTGCTTTGCAAGGTAAGCAGTCCAAAGTCAGCTGCCCAAATCAGCATTTTAGTTAAAATTTCAGTAACTACTCTGGGATGTCAGATGTAAGTCCTAGTTTGATCTATTAAAAGTAACTCAGACAGGGCCACATATAACAACTGTTGGATAAATTCTAATTAAGCATGAGTTTTACCTCCAATAACAAGACTAAGACATTCATATGAAGGATTTATGACTTAAAAAAATCAAGATAGAGTTTCTGTAGATAAAAAAAAATTCAGATAGAATTTCTGGGAATTTTTCTTTAGGAAGAAAATAAGTTTGAAGACGGAGGGTTTGGGTTGGGGGACGGTCAATCAACTTGTTTCTTCTTTACTTTGATTTTGTTGTTTCTATAGAGAAAAACATTTTCAAACAAGATGGTGTGACCAATATTTCAGTCCTCCCTAATTTCACCACAGCTGAGTCATCAATATTTTAATTTCTTGCAGGTTGATGGTTATAAGCATACAATTTTTTTAATTTTAATTAAACTCGACTTGCTTCCCACATGCTTTGTAGTGACTCACAACAAAAACATGTATTTGTAAACCCAGGGATGTTTAACTAAAATCTTGAGATCAGAAACTACATAGGAAAAGTTGATTTTGTGTGACCCAAAAGTATTATGAAAGAAAATGGATAAATAAAACTCATGATCAGGAAAAATGATGCATTAGGACTATGTTTAAATAAATTCACACAGAAGCACATGACTCACGTATGGTTCAAGGCCATTTGGCAGGAGCAGAAAATAGTAAACATGTTCACCCTACTCCTGAGGAGAATCACTGTTCCTTGTGGTCACTTTAGAGGTATTTCTGATGTGTCATCAACATTCTGAAAGTGTGAGAGAGCAAAATTTGCCACCCCCAAAAAGTCTCTTTGGCATGACAATAATTTTGAGATGAAAACAAATCTCCCAAAAGACTTAGGAAGAAACTTTGACCTGCCCCATAACTGCCTAAAAACATTTAGATAGAGGAGGCCTGTTCCTGAAATAGAGCCATCACCAGAGGGATCTTCAGAGAATATGGGCCAGATGTGGTGGGGGAGCTAGGCAGAGCCTAGAGATCAGAGTCTGCTCTGTATCCCATTGTGACAGCATGACTCACTGAACAAGTGTTTCCCCAACATTGGATTTTCCATCTTCATGTGAATTGCCTTCCTCCCCTTTGAGGTCCCAAAGCACTATTCCCAACATCCTCTTTTGTCTTTAGCTGAAGATGGTATTTAGCGTGAGGGGTTCAGCCTTCCTGGAAAGTTACTCAGTTTTCCTGGGTCTCTCTTGTGTACACATGGTATTAAACCTTGATTTTTCTCCTGTTAATCTGTCTCATGTCAGTTTAATTCATAGACCAGCCAGAAGATCCTGGAAGGGTAGAGGAAAATTTCTTCCTCCCTGATAATAGCCAACACAACAGATTTTATGCATAAATAGCTTATACTTATTAGAATTTCAATTGTTTAAAAATTACTTTAACATATTTCTAGGCCTCAGTTGTTCAGTTCTGAACTTCTGATTTAGTGATAATATACTCTGCATGGACATTAGTGGGTAATCACAGATAATATATAAATTGTTGGGTTTTTCACTCAGGCACAGTACTAATAATGAAACACAAAAGATGCCAATTCAAAATGTTTTCTTTTTTAAATTTAGTATATTAGACAGGAACAGAACTAGATATAGGAAACTGATGTTGCAGATAGCAACAGATCTCAAAAGTCAGACACAGATGAATGGAGTTTATATTATCCATCTCATGTTTATTGCTTTTGTAAAAATAAATGTCCCACCTATTGTTTTAATGATTTTTTTTTCTGCTCTTCTGTTTAAAATTGCACTTTGATCAACGTTTATAACGTCTTAGCAGGGAAAGTTTTACATATTAAAATGTCCAATGTGAATTACACCTTCAAGAAAATAGGTAGCTATTTATGACTACAGAACACTCACATAAAATTAGAATTATGGTGGTTAGTTTCACAGAGCACAGGTGTGTAGTGTTTGCCTTTTCTTCCTTGAGATCTTTCACAGTACATCCTCAGACTACCCCTGGGTAATTATCCAGATCCAAAAGCACAGGGCACTTTGTCCCTGGGAATGACCAGAACTTCAGGTACTGTAATTGGATCATTTCATCTTAAAGTGATGATAGCAGTTACAGACTCAGTGTCTAATATTTGTGGTCGATCATGAAATATCTCACTATGTTATGACAAAAGCTAAATTAAAGGATGAAGAATATAGTTTTCAAAGTAAATGGTAATATACCAAAAACCGTAAGATCTGATTTGGATGTAGCCTCAGAGTTTCAGGAGAGGCTTTCATTTATGGAAAACAGGCAAATGCGACCCTGAATAGCAGCACAGAAAAGAGAAAATGCACAACTAATGAGAGAACCAAGTGTCCAGTAACAAAATGGATAGTGCATGTTATCTGAAGATACCTGTAAAGTATGGAGGCCAGACACTAGCATCTCCTACAGCAGGTATGCACTCTGAGAGAGAGTGCATATCACTCTGTTCTTTGACTTCTCTTCCTGCCTCCACTACGTGGCTGCAGAAGGATGGGTATGTGCGGTATAAAGTGAAGGGTGGGGAAGCAAGAGGTAAGCAGACTTTACTTTCCATTTCTGAGAAACAATTTTGTCAGGTAATCTTATTCTGGTTTGGGGGCACTTACTGTAGAACAAAGTGCCACTATAAGCAGCAAGGCCCTCAAAGAGGAACAACGTAGTTGGGAAATACAACTGAAATCTCCTGGAGCGGCAGACCGGGTTGTGTTTCTCTTCCACCCCTTAATTACCCTGAGGAACCTAAGTGGTGGTGAGATGAAAGCACAGGACGTCCTTTTACCCAGGGAACTGAAAACAAGTCTACAGCCTGATCCTACAGCCTCTTGGATATAATAAACCCGCTGGATTGCAAAGACATATGGAATAAAACTTCTTTCACTCATTCATGTGTAACTTTAAAACAAACATCTTTAAACAACAAAATCATGAATGCTCCTTTCCCTGAAAACATTTAATTTCTCAGCATCTAGTGGCTTTGAAGCAATTCCTTTGAAATCAGCAGCACAATACGATGGTTTTCTCTGTCTTCCTCAAATACTTCTGGAAAGGAGGATTCTCATTTGTAATGGTAATTACCACTGTAATTCTTTATATTTATTAATATCCTCTCAGCAAGACTTCAAAGTTTTCTATATATTTTCATTCATCTTTCAAACCATCTGTATAAGACAGATGATACCTCAATTTTCATGTATAGAAACTAAGGTACATCATAGATCAAACTCTTTTTCCTAATTTATTTATAGAGTTAGTGATACAACTGGGAAAAGAATATATAAACTATGGAGAAATATGACACCCTCATCTTCCAATCAATCCCCTACTTCTAGCATGCTGACCTGAACCATGCATAAAATTTCATTACAAAAATCAATGCCATTTCCTGGCTAACCTCTTTAAAAATGAAGGTGTTCACATTTTTAATTTTTATTTTAAAGATTTATTTTATTTTTTGGCTATACTGTGCTTAGGATCTTAGTTCCCCAACCAGGGATCAAACCCATGGCCCCATTGGAAGTGCAGAGTCTTAATCACTGGGAAGTCCCAGTGCTCATTTTTACACTGCTTCATATTTAGGGCTGCCCTTTACCCTAACAAGCTTTAGGATGCTGGCTTCTACACCACCCTGAAGTCTCATCATGACCCAATCATAACGACCACCTAAGTTATGTGGCAAGCACACTACACAATACACAACAATGACCTCACAAAGCAAAAGTAAATGCTATTATCCTCAGTTTATAAAGGGACCACTGAGGCTCAGAGGTATCATGGTGGTTGTCTAAGTTCACACAGTTAATAAGCGGCAGAGCAGGAATCTTAACTCAGGGTTGCTCACTCTCTCTACCCACCACCTCAGCCCCCTGGTTCCAGAGTACAAGCTCTTTCCACTGCTGCATAAAATACAATATTTTATCCAAAGGAAAAAGCACAGTAGGACCAAGGAGCCTCAATCAATTGGTCCTTTAAGAGTTGTTAACATGACTGAAGCACTCTGAGTGATTCACCTGATCCTCTGAGGTGAGAGCCAAGGCTCCTACTCTAACAGCACAATAAGAGAATCTACCTCTCTTTCAACAAAAAAAAAAAAAAAAAAAAAAAACCCAACCCCCCAAATCACTGATTTTCTTCCTAGAAGTCATCAGTTGGTTGTGTATGGTTATAAGTTGGCAACAAAACCCAATTGCTTTAGTCTTCAGTAACTCTATATGTGTGTACATGCATGATGTATGTACTCATGTGAGCGATATGTCAAATTCAGAGAATTTCCCAATTTGGAATATATAGGGGTGGGTGGATTTTTTCTGTTAGAATTTTCTTTTGGTGTTTATTCTCCTGACTGAGACTAATCTTGTGATCTTTCAGGAAAGAACTGAAAGCTCTTACATCCTATATAACCCTTAGCAATGACATAACATGACATTACAAGTCTATTGTCTGTCTAGCTCATGAAATAGTGACTCCATGAAGGCAGCAATGTTTCATGTTTTGTCCTTTTTCTAAATTGTGGCAATAACACTTATCATGAGATCTATCCATTTAATATATTTTAAGTATCTAGTACATTATGGTTGACACTAGGCACAATGCTGTAACTCATTCATCTTGCTTAGCTGGAAACTTTTTCCCTGTTGATTAATAACTCCTCATTTCCTTCTCCCCTCAGCTTTTGATAATAATGATTCCCTCCTTTGATTTTATGAAATTTGACTATTTTAGAAACCTCAAATCAGTGGAATCAGGCAGTACTTATCTTTCTGGGCTTATTTCAACTAGTACATTTTCTCAAGTTCATCAACGCATACTGCATAATTTCCTTCTTTTTAGATACTGAGTAGTATTCCATTGTATACAGATATTTTTTTTCCAACCATTCATCTGTTGAGGGAAAGAGGTTGCCTCCACATCTTAGCTATCGTGAATGGTACTGCAATGAACACGGGAGTGCTAATGTCTCTCTGAGATTCTGAGTTCAGTTAGTTTGGCTATAGGCCCAGAATTAATGGGTCTTATGGCAGTTCTATTTCTAACTTTTAATGGAATGCCCATGTTGTTTTCCATAACTTTTGCACCCTTTTGCATTCCCACCAATTGTGTTCCAATTTCTCCACATCCTTGCCAATACTTGTTGTCTTTTTATATATTTATTTTTTAACAATATGTCATCCTGACAGGAGTGATGTGATATCTCACTAGGGTTTTGATTTGCATTTCCTTGATGATTAGTGGGGCTTCCCAGGTAGCACTAGTGGTAAAGAAACCACCTGACAATGCAGGTAGACATAAGAGATGCAGGTTTGACCCTTTGACCCTTGGGAAGATCCCTTGGATGAGGGCACACCAACCCACTCCAGTATTCTTGCCTGGAGAATTTCATGGACAGAGGAGCCTGGTAGGCTATGGTCCATTAGGTCTTAGAGTCGGACATGGCTGAAGTGACTTAGCACACATGCATGATGATTAGTGATGTTGAACATCTTTCCATCTATCTGGTGGCCATTTGTACGTCTTTGGAGAAATGTCTATTCAAATTCTTGTATGCGTGCTCAGTTGCTAAGTCATGTCTGACTCTTAGTGACCCAATGGACTGTAGCCCACCAGGCTCCTCTGTCCATGGGTCATTTTAAATTTATTATTAGGGTTTTTTTTTCTGCTATTGAATTATAGAAGTGCCTTACATATATTGAAGATTAATCCCTTACCAGATATGTGATTGGCAAATATTTTCTCCCATTCGTTAGGTTACCTTTAATTTTTTTTTTTTTTGCTGGGCAGAAGCTTTTAAGTTCCAAGGAGCCACACTCCCACTTATTTATTTCATGCTTTGTTCTTAAAGCATCTCTAGGGCTTAGCACAATATTGAGAACATGAAGGGCAGGTACACACATCTATATCTTGGCATACCAATGAGTCCTTCAAGCCCCAAGAGTACTGACTCTTCTCATCCTGGAAGGGTGATGGGTGGTAAGACTAGGTGAGGTGCTGCTGCCATGCAGACTGTGGAGAGTCATGACAACCAGAAGCCACACACTATCTGGGCATTGTCCTCTCAAGAGGGCACACTGGTATCGAGTTCTAGACTTCTTTTGCAAAGCTCTCCAGTTTAAACCTTTAAATTATTAGCCTTCCTTCTTTATCTCTTCTTTCCCCTCTGAAACAAACCTTCCTTGGGTGCTAATTAAAATGCAAAATTTTTTTTTACTGATAAGATATATTTTGCTTATAATCCAAAAACGTGTTGAAAAATCACAGCTTGTTATCTTAATGGGAATCTAAATAGATGGAACTTCACATTTTAATCTATCATAATAGGTGTAGAACATGAGCACACCAGGGCAGATACTGCCATAGGAAATCAGAGTGACTTGTCCAGGTTTAGTCTTTGGGACTAAGTAGTACTTGATGAGTCAAATTATCTGCATTACGTATCTTCCCGTACATCTACACCATGGAAAGTCACTTGTATCCCAAGTCTCCGGCACTCTAAACGCCCACCCTGGATGGGTCTTATCAATTTTCCACCTCTGGGCCATCTCATTTCTTCGCAGAAATCCTCTATAGCTATTCTTTTGAAATTCAAGTTCAATGATACAAGACTGAATTAGAAGATTGAGTCTAGAAACATCACTGAAGGGGAAATAGCAGAAGAAATACTTTAGAAAGAAGCGAGGTACATCCCTACCTTATAAGAATATGTTCTCTCTTGGGTCACTTGTGGAAATGCCAAGGACTAAAACATCTTGGCTCTTATCAAAACTTCACAGTAAGGGCCCTAAAATTTTAGTGCTGGAAAGAACCTTAAAGATGTTATAGAGTCTAAATCAACCTGCTCATTTTATAAATACAGAAACTTCAAGGCTTTTAAAAGGCTACAGATAGTAACCGGCAGAGCTGAGACACCGAAAAAGGGATAGCAGCTCACTGCAGTGGCCAAACGACAGTGGTACCAGCCACCCTGCCTTTTTGGTGCTGTTGGTCTTTCAGGAAGAACCGCACAGAGCCACAGCTGTTAGCTGCCAACCTCCATAGCACCACTTATTTCAGGGAAGAGCGAACATCTAGTTAGTCCAGATTAGAAAAAAGGACTTGAAGCAATAAAGGAGAAGAAATGAATCAATCATTTTGTTTGTTTTGCTCTAACTGAATCCTCTGTTCACCTCAACATTAATTTAAATGCTGACATGTTCCTTCCGGAGAATGTTTTACTAATAAGTAAAGGTTTAATTGCGGTTTTAAAAAAGTGCTATCCTAGCACCTTGTTGTCCTGTAATTGCAACAAACAACTCCGCCTTTCATCTGCTTTCATTGTGACATCCCTGCCTCTTCCACTAGATTGCTAACTCTGAGTCTTACTCATCTCTTTATCCTCTACAACGTAGCACAGTACTTTGCACACTGTAGCCATTCGGCAAAATGTTTATTGAGTTGGCTGCTGTCACTGTCAGCTTGTTTTTATTTTGATGTGCAACGGCAAGAGAGATGCAGCAGTGAACAAAGTCACTGTAGTTTATGAAACGCACCTCTACATGCTCAACAGTCGCAACTTACCAAGGCCGGCACTACCTGTCCAAATTACATGACAGAAAATTCTGCCTTGAGAAACTAACAAAATAATGCCAAGTCTAAACTTAAGGAAAGGAATTCACTTTATTCTGCCCTAGTACATTGTTTCTTTTTAGAGGTTTATGTTTGTTCCAAAGAGTCTAAGTGAATAATCATGTTACTGAAAGCAAATTATTTCAGATACTTTGCCAAGTAATTTTGCCAATGGATATTACATTTTCAACCTAACATTATCACTATTTGATAACATGATGTGCTTGAAATTATTTACAAACTGTCATTAAGTCCCCAGAGAACATGATGTTTGAGGTAATTTTGGAAACATAAGCTGGGTACTCAGAAACCACATGAACTAACAGCCTTTTAAATTTAAATCTTTGTCCTTTGCAGTTGCCAGCTACTTGAATGAGCAGAAGGAGGTCCTTTTAGCCAAATGATTAACTTAGGTATATCACACTCAAACTTCCTGACTTTCTCAATTTTTTGAATTTTTAAGCAGAGAAAACAGAGATCATGTTGGACATATTC
Organism: Okapia johnstoni; assembly: GCA_024291935.2. Classification (NCBI taxonomy): domain Eukaryota; kingdom Metazoa; phylum Chordata; class Mammalia; order Artiodactyla; family Giraffidae; genus Okapia; species Okapia johnstoni. Next base: position 39,209,964 of record CM044323.1, read on the forward strand.
ACCAATGATGATGGTGAAATGCTTGGATATATCAGTATTTATTTTAGTGACTGAGTTCACTTTATCAGCACTGTTACAAATTTACTATTTTATCAATCATTCACTCTATCATCATTGAAGGAAGGTCCACATTCTATTCATCAAAGTTCAATCTCTGGTGACACAAATACATGACTTCTGCTTTCTTTCAACAAGAGCTATTCCAGCTAAATGTAACATAATATATTGGCTCTGTGACTAAAATGTGTGTCAGGTATCATACAAGGACAAGGTGAAGAGAAAAATGTAAGGGATGCATGAGTAAGGAGGTAACACTCAAGAAAAATCATACTAAGTGTAGGTTAAATGAACAAGGGAAGAAAGAGTGGTCCAAGGTAAGGGATAAGGAAGAGGAAGAGATGGAGCAGTGATTTTAAATTCCTATGGCTGGAGATTTGGGACAATGCTGTGACTCAAGGGATTCTGGAGTGTGAGTGGGAGATTGCAGAGCTTTGTACAAGCTTCATGAGATGGGCAAAACACACTGAGAAGTTTTCATCAGAAAACAACATGACTCAATCTGTGTTTATAAAAACTCTCTAAGGTCATAGCCTGGAGAATTAGCTCAAGATTGACTGTGATAAGATTGATAAGATTAGGAAAAATATTGTAATCACTCTGGTGAACAGTGAGAAACGTCTGAGTAAGGCATGACAATGGAGAAGATGGATCCACATGCCCTCATGCCAATAAAATAGTTAATTAGCAGCTGGTGGATATAAACATTTTTTAAGATAGCATTTGTAGTAAACGTCACAGCAATTGCCAGAGATGATACAAAAGAATTGCTCTGGGATGATGAACCCGTGTGTGTGTGTGTGTGTTTGTGTGTGTGTTAGTCATTTAGTCCTGTCCAACTCTTTGTGACCCATGGACTGTAACCCTCCAGGCTCCTCTGTCCATGGGATTCTCCAGGCAAGAATACTGGAGTGGGTTGCCATGCCCTTCTCCATGGGAATCTTTCTGACCCAGGGATAGAAAACAAACTTGTATTGGGACTTCTCTGGTAGTCTAGTTTCTAGGACACTGTGCTCCCAATGCAGGGGGCCTGGGTTCCAACCCTGATCAGGGAACTAGATCTCACATGCCATGGCTAAGACCCAGTGCAGACAAATAAATAAATATATATATATGTATATATATATAAAAAAGGAAAGCAAATTTATAGTTACCAAAAGGGAAAGGGGGAGGGGGATAAAGTGGGAGTTTAGGATTGACATATACATACTGCTATATTTAAGGTAGATAACCAAAAAGGCCTAGAGCATAGCACAGGGACCTTTACTCACTATTTTGAGATAACCTAAATGGGGAAAGAATTTGAAAAAGAATAGATACATGTATAACTGAATCACTTTGCTGTACACTTGAAACTAACATAGCATTGCAAATCAAGTATAGTCCAATATAAATTTAATTTTTTTAAAAAATCAAAATTCCTAAATTAAAGGTATCATCTTGTAAAAATATTTCACAATATTGAATATGAGCAAGTATGATTCAATATAAAAAGAAATTAATATTAATGCAAAGATTCTGACTTGAGAAGGGGGTGTGGCACTTAAAAAGAATACCAGTACCTGAGACCCCACCCAGAGGCATGTACATCACAATCTAGGGTGCGAGAGCTGGGGAATCAGTCTATTTCAAATGCTCTCCAGGTGAATCTAAAGTGTAGTCAAGAGTGTTGAACCCTTATACTCAGCATACAGGTAGAAGATGAGGAAGGAAGAAAAACTAGCCTCATATGGCAGTGAAGGCCTTAAAAGGCATATTGCACTTGTGATTGACTGTCAGAGGCTCATGGAAAGGATCCAAAAAGTACTACTGAGCTGTGCATGCTATTGAGAAAACATTCATTAAATCTTAGATACAGTATTTGCTATTGATCATCTGTGGTAAAGAGAAAAGAACTCAGAGAAAATCAACACATATGATGAAAAGGAGTGAAAATTGCACACTACATTACAAAATTATTAAGGACCTGGGACTATATTAACTTCCAAAGAAAACATCAAGCAATAATTCAACAACTTTTAAAATTATGAAGAAATATTCTGATGTCAGGTGGATGCAGCTTATATTACCTCTTTTCAGAAAAATAATTGATGATAATTGTATACAGGTATTTTACAAAGTGCTAACAATTGTTAAATGTAACTATATGGTATGTAACTATATTTTGTAAAGAAATAAAAACATTCAGACTTATAAGGAGCTTCTCAGATTATAAACTTTTCCACAAGGTATTCTTTTTGATGACTTTCTGTCAATTTCTAGAGCTAGGATTTGACAACTGAGTATGATAGAAGCCATATGTACCCAATCTTTTTCTTTCCCACCTGGGACACTAAACATTCTCTGACATTTGCTGCCCTGTTTTTAGTACCAGATAACATAACATTTTCTCCAGTGTAAACACAGAGGTCAGTAAAAGAAATTGATCTCTTTTTCAGAATACCTGAAGGGTTCAAAATGTTGTACAGGGATTGAAATGTATTGGCATTTTCATACTGGGAATTTTGTCCATCCTGTACTTGGTTTACTGAGAATAGAACACTCTGTCATCAAGTAGTCCTTCTGCACTTTGGCCCTTTCTTGGCACATTTCTCTCCTGGAGGTAGTTTATTATAACACATCTTTCCTACACTCTACTATTGCAATGTAATGTAATTGAATCAAAGTTCACCTTTGAGTTTTCCAGTTCCCACTTTGACTTGGTCAGTATTCCAAAATATTCTCTTAATAAATGTTAGTGAAAGAATAAAGGAATGCAGGAGTGAACCATACACTTCACTAGCATGGCATTGTGTCAGTTACCACAAAGATCATGTCAGTGTATTTACTCTGCACTTGCTCACTCATTAATTTAGTTGTAATTGAAAATCTCCTATGTATCCAGCACTGTGCTGAATGATCTCCTATTCTCTTGGAGCAAAAAGCCTAGCGGGAAAAAGTCCACACAGATGATTCTAGGGATTTAAGTGCATAAACACTTATGTTGATAAATATTTTAAACACATCCATTTAACCGAAAAATAAACATTAAACTGATCATTACTATGATATACTAATACCAGTAGTTAAGCAGAGATTAAGATCATTTGAAAGCTGTGAATGCGACTGAATCCTGATATCTCAGATTTGGCTCTCACAGGGTTGAGAGAAGTGTTGCTTGGACAAGCTAGTTAGGGGACGGAGTTGCAGGATGGCTGAACGATAGAAAGGTAGTGGGGCTGAGGGTAGATGATAATTCTGAGTACAGTGATAGACTCAAAGAAGGTTTGAAGGGGCTAAGGACTGCTTAGACTAAAGTGTTCTAGGGAGCTCTCTCCACAAACAAAGTAGAAGGGACAGACAATAATATGCTTCTGCTGCTAAGTCGCTTTAGTCGTGCCCGACTCTGTGCGACCCCATAGACAGCAGCCCACCAGGCTCCGCCATCCCTGGGATTCTCCAGGCAAGAACACTGGAGTGGGTTGCCATTTCCTTCTCCAATGCAGGAAAGTGAAAAGTGAAAGTGAAGTCGCTCAGTCGTGTCCGACTGTTCGCGACCCCATGGACTGCAGCCCACCAGGCTCCTCCGTCCATGGGATTTTCCAGGCAAGAATACTGGAGTGGGTTGACATTTCCTTCTCCAGTGCATGAAAGGGAACAGTGAAAGTGAAGTCACTCAGTCGTGTCTGACTCTTAGCGACCCCATGGACTGTAGCCTACCAGGCTCTTCTATCCACGGGATTTTCCAGGCAAGAGTACTGGAATGGGGTGCCATTGCCTTCTCCGACAATAATATGAGAAGAAACCAAAGGTAGTCTGACATCTTAAGGAAAAAATTTGTATTTTGATTAAATCCTCCTATGTTCTTAGATGCTCTTAGAAGTACTCAATAGAAAGAGAACATTCCACCTTTTAACATTATTCTGTCAGGTTTTTAATCCAACAAAGGCCCTCTGCTGAATGAACATATTAGAAAATTGAAATATACATACTCATCCTTGTCCACCTTTTCTCGAAGCTTCTTTAGTTGCCTATTTTGGCCAAACTTCAAGTTTTGAATTATATTCTCAAAGTATTCTTCTTCCTGGTAGCTCAACTGTATTAATCAAAAAGAATTTTGAGAACAATATTAAAAACGTGTCTCCAAAGTTTTGCTAAATAGCATTAAGAGATTATCACTTAATAATATTAGCAGAGAGCATTAAAACTTGCCAAAGAAAAATTAAATTCTAATTAAATCTATACAAGTCACTGCTGCTCTGGCTGAATCATTCCTTCCGTGTATTCTTTTCTAATTAATCAAATGAAACTAAGTGTCAAACAAGCTTTTCTATATTGATATCAATCCTTACATGACAGATAACAGCATTCTTATTTACTGTGTTATAAGAACACTTATTCTTCTAATCCTCAAAATAATTTTATGAAGATGGGCTGTTATCACCATTTTACAGTTGAGGAAACTGAGGCACAGACAAGTCACTTGTCCAAGTTAATCTGTGATGAAGTTGAGATTTGAACCCTAGGAGTCTGACTTGGAGTTGATGCTCTTAGCCAGTTAGTGTGTGGTATAGCTGAGATCTGAACCCACGCAGTTCAGCTGTTAGGCTATGTGCTCAGCCACTAGACTCCTGCCACAAGGGCCCTGAGGACTCACATGCTACAGTGAGCTCATTTTTTAAAAAGTCAAGCTTTTCTGCAATGGAAAAATAAACGAGGACACTGTGCCTTGCAAACTCTCAAGTTAGGCTTGTAATCAACGGATTAGAAATCATCATCCTTGGCTCTAGGCAAGGACCACCTTGTTACCAAGGCGGCAAGTAGTCTTGGAGACTGCAAGGTTAGCAATAGCTCTTAGCTGACTCTGAAATCCATACTTCAATCAATTCTGGTTTCATCATTTACATTACACAAGGGGAATAAAATAGTTTCTCATTCTCAAATAATAGATGCTTTTTTTTCCAAACAGAGAAGACATGACCAGGTTAATCCAGCGGAGGAATAATTAGAAATTGGAAGGAAACCTGAAGATTTGACTTTTCAGGCATGTATAAGAAGCCTGAGTACTGTCTGTTCATCACTTAAATATCTATGCCTTAATGCTCTTAAAAAAAAAAAACACCAAGTTTTTATCACTACTCTTAAAATGGACTATATGGAAAGCAAAATAAGAAAACCAAATACAGACCAGGACAATGAAAAAATAGGCTAACACTCAAACAAACATAGTTCTGGCTTCAGTGTTAAAGGCTTAATGTAATAAGAGCTCTGGGTGTAGGCCCACATACGTTCTGGCCCCCCACAGCAAGAAACGACATTGCCAACAGCCTCAGGCATCATCAGTGTAGAGTCTTTTTAAGACTTACCTCAAGGTACTCATTATTCAGTTTGTCGTCATTTGAAATAATGTCATCAGGATAGCCAATTCTTTCTTTAATTGCTAAGGCCTATGAAAATTACAATATTGAATGTGAGCTTGATTATGAACTTTCAAATGGAAACATTATGATTGTGCCCTTGACTGGAAATTGAATAACTTGATCCATACTGTTTACAAAATGAGTATCTGACCACATTTAAACAGAGATCTTTGCCAAGAAGATATTTGCTTCTGCCTGGAATTCAAAATAAAAAAGAATCCTGAAATTTAGCTTCTAATACCCTATTCTCATAGTCTGAATCTTGCCCAAGAAAATTAACATGAAAACTGACAAGTCTTTGTTCCACAGGTATTGGAAAAAAGGTATTGCAAACATAGGTATTACTCTTATGAACGTTTTCTCTGCAAGGCTTTTTCCTTCAATCTTATAGGAGAAATAATATTTAGAACTTCCTTTCTAGTAGCTTATCTTTCCACTTCACCAATTTGGCCAAGAAAACAGGTATGGGCTTACAGGTTCAGTACTAATATTCTTCTTGAATATTGGTTCCTGGAGTTTTTATTTTCTCTTTTGGTCTCCAGAGCTAGTGTACCCAACTTTCCATAGTTAAATGAATGATATTAGTTAAATGAGTAGAAAACAGGGTTTTTCTTGTTATACGATCTCATATTTACCACTTGCTTACTAGTGTTTGTGTATGTGTGTGCTATGTTGCTTCAGTTGTGTCTGACTCTTTGCGACCCTATGGACTGTAGCCTTCCAGGCTCCTCTGTCCATGGGATTCTCTAGGCAAGAATACTGGAGTGGGTTGCCATGCCTTCCTCTAGGGAATCTTCCCAACCCAGGGATCAAACCTGAGTCTCTTAAGTCTCCTGCATTGGCAGGCCGGCTCTTTACCACTAGCACCACGTGGACCGTCCTTAAAATTGTTTATTATTATAATTATTTCATTATTACCGCTTGCTGTGGGTGCCAAGTCACTTCAGTTGTGTCCAATTCTATGTGACTCTATGGACCATAGCCTGCCAGGCTCCTCTGTTCATGGGATTCTCCAGACAAGAATACTGGAGTGGGTTGTCAAGCCCTCCTCCAAGGGATCTTTCCAACCCAGGGATAAAATCTGCATCGCTTATGTCTCCTGAACTGGCAGGCAAGTTCTTTACCACTAGTGCCACCTGGGAAGCCCATTTGCTTACTACTTGCTATTTCTATTTTTTACTTCTCTCATTTTTCTCAAAGATATTTGATTCAATCATACCACATTGCTCTTAAATAATTTAACTAATTTAAATTTTTCATGAGGTATTAAGCTTGCATCTCTGAGTTATCTGTTTTGCCATCAAATGGATGTGGTTTTGTTACAAATCTGTTTCATGAGTCTAGGATTTCCCCAGTGGATCAGACAGATGTGTCAGCTAATCTAATAGGCCCAGCCTATTTTTTTCCATACTGTCAGCCCATAATAAATCACTCCTCTCTCAGTGGTGTTTTATTTTCTAGATGTTTCCCCAAAAGGTATTCTAACTGATACAAAATCTACAAAAATGGGAGGTACTACATAAGAAAGGATATATTGTCAAATATTTGGGGTAAATACTGTGACTGCTTCCCAGGTGGTTCAGTAGGTAAAGAATCCGCCTGCTGATGCAGAAGACTCAGGAGACATGGGTTCAGTCCTTGGGTTGGAAAGATCCTCTGGAGAAGGAAATGGCAACCCACTCCAGTATTCTTGCCTGGAAAATTCCATGGACAGAGGAGCTTGGCAGGCTACAGTCCATGGGGTCAAAAAGAGTTGGACATGTCTGAGTGACTGAGCATGCATGCACTATGACAGCAACATGAAGCAGGCTCTTTTACTGATGGACGTCGTAGAGTTTACAATTAAGTAACTGCAAGTGTCCAAGAGGATGAATTATTTTGCCTATTTATTCATTCAATTTGTGTTCTAGGGTCTACGACAAACCAGGTACTTTGAAAGGCGCTGAGGATACAATGCAAAAATTTCTGCTCATGGAGAGTTTATTGTAAAGGTCAATGGTAGGCAATAAAATGAATATTAACTCTCAAGTGTGGTGTATGATGCCATAAAATCATACCTTAGAGGCATGTAACCTAATCGAGGGTAGGATCAGGGAAGCCTCCCTTCAGGAAGTGTTGCCTAAACTTTTTGAGTATGTGACTCTTCCACAAAGCAACTTGCAGGTCCAAAGTTTTATATCCCCTCGGGAAATTATTAAATCTAGAACAATTTAATTGGTTACATCAAAAAGAACCATGTCATGACAGCTAGAACATGAAAGGAGCAAATCCAGCCTGAACTTCTGAGGAGCTAGACAGAGTGCTGCAAAGATAGCTATACTGGGGTGCCAAACTCTAGATCTGAGTCATCCAGGGTTCTATGGTCACTGAAGAAGACGATCCTTCTGTGTGATCTGAAAGAAAACTAGACTTCAGTTGGATTCTCTTATTATAAGTAGATTTATGGACTCTTTCTATGTTAAGTTCAGAGAATGGTCTGTTATTCCTGCTACTCTAACTACAGAGGAATCATCAGGTTGCATGTGAATACTGCTTATAAAGCACATACAGTTTTCACTGGACATGTTCCTTCTAGTTTTATATAGTTATCAAGACAATGGCATAGAAAATTTAAACCTGAGATTTCCTTAGAATTTCCATTTTGCTTATTCTATGCAAGATGTTAAAAATCTCAATAAAAGGTGAATAGCGTGGGTAAATAAGAATAGTTTATAAAGAGCTCCATCAACATCTCTGTAACTGTAGGACACTCTATAGTATTCAAATAATGGCTTACACTGGCTTAATAGAAATTTGGTATTATTTTCCTCGGTTATATTAAAAAAAAAACTAAATAGCACATGTTTAAAAATTTTTAGCTAGAAATTTGCATTAAAGATTATTGAATATTGGTAAAAGCCTTTTAAATATGTTTCATAAAAAAAGGAAAAATATGAACCACTGATAATATCTTTTAATGCTTCCTTATTCACACAAGGGTTTTCTCTTATTTTCTTGGTTGGTGAAGACTTCTTTTTTAAAGAAAAGGAAGGTTTTTTCTTTTAAAGTTTTGAGCTGAGCATGGAGAGTAGGAGCTAGTTGCAAAGAAATAATGAAAGATGAAAATCATAGAAAAAAAACTTCATCCATGAAAATTGTTCCTGGAAACGTTACATCTTGAAGGAGTGTGTTTTTACTTTATACAATTCTTGATTACTATATTTTCCCCAAATATCTTAAAAGTTCATCTTTTCTTATAGATTTTTCTTTGGTAGTTAGCTCTGCCTTGCTCTTTACCTTTTCTTCAGCTTTCTTTTTTGTTTCAGCGTCCATCCAAGTTAGGTCATCTAAAGTCTGAATAAAAACCTCCCGGATCTGGGCAATTAAATCCTCAACCTTAAGCCAAAAGAACAGAAAGCAAATATGAGCCATGAGATAATTTTTTGCAATAAAAATTAAGAAAAAATAAAATTATAAGCTGTGTTGATGTGATTCAATAATATGTTAACAAATATAAATTTATAAATGATCTAAACAAATGGATATATATGGATAATTATATTTTTAAAGCAGCACTTCATTATCAACACTAATGATTGAATAGATCTTAATGTATACATTAATAAAATTCTTCTTTAGAATGTATGGTTTCCATTATCAAGAAAGAAGAACTAACATAAAATACTAGCTGTCATTACTGTTAATAGTTTAGCTAAGCATGAAGTAGCATTTCAATAGATTCTTTCACCTTGGCTTTAAGTTCCTTTGCCTTCACTTCAGTAACAATAAAAAATATAGTACTTGTCTTATACTTCAAATGAACTCTGATTTACTTTCTGGTTTTTAAGAAAAAATACTAATTCTTGTCAATGTCACTAACCGAAGAGACTACAAATGACTATATTATAAGAACATGTGACTAGGTATTGTGAATACACTGCTTCTGGAAAATGGACAATTGCTTTTGGGTTAAACAATATTTGGATCTGAAAAATATGCAGACCTTTGGGGGAGGGAGGATAAGATTTATTGGGAAATAATGGCAAATGGTAATTCAGAAGTTCTCAGCCAATCAGTAAAATTTTAGCAAAATGATGGACTATTGTGTTGACTGCCCGTTGATGCAAACTGATAGAGTACTGTGCTAAAAACATTACCACATGTTTACTATCTCCAGCAAATGCCGCTTCCACGTAGAGCCTTCCCACGGCATTTTCCATATTCCCATTGACATAGTTTGCACAGCGTCTCCAGGTTGCTGTTTCTGATGTTGTGCCATAAAGAGCCTATGGGAGAGAGAAAGGAAATGGCATCTGAGCAGGCGTAGACAGCCGAAGCACGGTGAGAGCACAAATTTCATAGGACTCTACCCTTATGTCTCAAATTCTTTCAATATTCATTGCTTCTCCTCACATGTCAGGATGTCCTTGCATAGGAAGAAATGTAATCCAATAGAATTATTACTTATATATGATCTGGAAATAAGGTATATTTTCAGTAGCAAGTGCTAGAAGAACTGTTGGCTATTGAAAGTTAATATCCTTCTGGACCACTTTAGGAAAAAAGCTCTGCCCCGCCAAATCTCCAAATAATGCCGTTGCCACTGCATAAACATAAACATGAAGCAATATTCAATATATGTAACAGGGGAGAGACCTGGTATACAAGAAAACACATTGCTGTTTTTCAATGCTTTTGCTGAACTTCCAGTACTTAGAAGAACTGCATGTGTACACATTTAAGTACCAATAAAGGGATACATTTATGGAAGGAAAATTTAGCAAAACACAGCTTTTATCTTCTTTAATTTTTAAAATATGTCTAAATTTTCTTTTAAAGGGTAAAAAATTAAAAATTTCCATCAATCAGAATTATTCCCTTCCCATGACACCAACCAATACATTTGTGAGAATTTCTCCTTTTTTCACATTAGGACCAAAATGATGATTGTTTAAATAATATGGGTACAGCCTAATAAAAGGTTTTAAGGGTATCTCCAGGTAGGTGTAGTCTCAGGGGGTAGTCCACACAATGTAGTCCATCTGCTTGTATGTCTACTGTGCTGTGGGTACTAGAAAAATCAAATTAATTGAGATAGATAGCCCTGAAATTACTTGGAACACAACACCAAACCAAGCCAGTACTCTTTCACGAACTGTGCAAATAACCAAATGCCCTTCGTTCCAGGGCAATTCAATCATGGTGCCAAAGTAGACAGAGGACAACAGAGCACCTGAAAACTGGCTTTCTTAGGCAACGTGGCTTGAATACAGGAAGAGTAACCAACATTTGGTCTTCTGTCTCTTCACAAAGTTTACCACATTCTAGCAATGGACATGGCAAGCCTTCATAACCATGGATCTCTTTATGCTTTAAGTCTTAAGAAAAGAGAGATTTTTTCTTCACCTTGCGGAAAGCATTTCTGGACTCCTTGTAGTTTCGGCTGAGGCTGCTTACAAGATCCATTATGAACCGCCAGGACATTAAATTTTGAAGATCTCTGTATAAAAAAACCCACCACCCAGCAACAGAAAAGATGAGGCTGCAAAGCTTCTAAAGAATGATATTAAATGCAAACTTTGGGGACATGGGCACGCTGACATACCTACCTGGCAGAATATTTGGCAAGAATGAGCTTAAGATTGGTTAAATATTCTGGAGCATAAACAATAACTTCTTCATCATGTGGAATATTAATATTCACAGTTGACATGATTTCATTTGTGAAATTTGACCAGCTGAATGGCTGGAAAAAATCAGGCACAAAACATTCAGTAATTATGGACTTTTCTTCTTGGTTCCAAGAATCAGTTATGGTTACAGGGTCAGACATGGTTACAGTGTCAATTGTATCACTATATAATTATCACAGTGGTCAGTGTGATATTTGTTTGGGCTTCTTCTTTAATTGTTTCTGTCAGTTTTTGAATAAAAATTAGTTCTGCCGCATAATTATTTAAATACAGAATTAAACCAACCATTTAAGAGCAAGAACAAAGCCTCTAAGAGTAGTAGTCATATGGTAGAAATCAGGCTCAATGTCATATTCTTGGTCTAGCCCATATGAGAGAAAAAGAAATTTAGCTATAATGTTTTCTAGGTTTAAGCAAAAATTTAAACGGGTATAATATGCGTATTTCTTAAAAGTGTATATTAATAGACAATTCGTTTGAACACAGTAAAACATTTCAGTGGAGACTGTGCTGTACATGAAAGTGAAAGCACACTATTGTTCTAGCAGAGGTATAAGTAATGGTAATGATACAATATACATGGTCTCATGAAGATGAACAAAATGTATTATATGCTATCAATGTCAGGTCTATAGACATGCAGTTTTCACACTTCAGAAGCTGGATTTGGAGTTACTGAAAGATAGAATCTTGTTTCTCTATTATTCTTTAAGTGGGAATTGTGGTTATTCAACCACCAATGGATATAAGGAAAGATAGCAAAAGTGAAGACTATGCAAATCTTGCTGAAATGCCACATTTCAATGCTTGAGAATGTTTAAGATTACTGATATTTTAGGCTACCTAGAAGTACATAAATATACTGATCACTTACTCAGTATGAGGTGCTATGGCTTTTCTTCATTTCCTTTAGTGGCTTGGACTATTCTTTCAAAACATTTATTAAACACTTATTATATTAAAAAGCTTTATGTAAGAAATTCCTTGTTTATTGCAATCAGACAATAAACAAAACAACTGCAATTGTTTATTGCAATTCCAAATAGAATTCCATCACTGAATGTGGTAGTTAGTAGATTTTATGAATGTTGCTTCATTATCCGATTGTGTGCATCAGCTCATACACAGAATATATGCATAGCTTAGAAGAGATTATTAGATACTAGCTAAGGAGTTACAACTAAGCAAAAAGATGTCAAATGATGTTTATAAATGGTACCTATAGATTTTTCTGTTTCCTGTGTTCTATTTCTCCATTATTGCTTTGAACACCTCCATAGATGGCCCTGATGAGAACATGGCAAGTTCTATGAATAAATTATTCTTTTTTTGGAGGTAAGAAGTCTGGTACTCATAGTATATGACTGTCCAAGTCCCATAGTTATAGAATGGCCTTTCAGAAGGATTTTCACTTTTAATGTTTCCAAACCCTTTTCTATGATACTTTCTAATACTATTCCATAGCTGCTTTGAAAGGGCTTTTTACCTTTGAAATTCACTCCAATTAAATATAAATACAATGATTTAGAGTAGTTTTTTTCAAGTCTTTTCATAAAGTCAAATGGTTGGTATCATCTAAATTCATTTTGATGTTCAATTTATCTCAATAAATTAAAAAATCATTGAATTTTAACTGCATTTTAATATTAACTTTGAAAATGACATAAGTACTTAAATTTTGCTACTTACCTTCCCATCGAATTCCAGCGAAAATTTATTTTGGATCTCAGCTAATGTCATTTTGTTATAAAGAAGCATTGGATCATTTCGATCTTCAGATTTAGTTGTAGCCTATGGATTTAATGTTTTATTATTATTTTAGACCAAGAATTCTTTTGAAAAATATAACTATATACAAGGGGGAAAGAAATATGGCATTGGTACAACATAATTATATTTAAATTCTATTCTGTATTTGTTTCATAATTCATCTTGTCACATCAAGAAGAAAAGAGAAATATAAGAGATTTTAAGTATATTTAGTAACAATCATCAAGACTTGGTTAGTGTTAAGTATGAGGGCTTCTTTGGTGGCTCAGTCAGTAAAGAATCTGCGTGCAGTGCAGGAGATTGTCTACAATGCAAGAAACCTGGGTTTGATCCCTGGGTCAGGAAGATTCCCCTGGAGAAGGCAATAGCTACCCACTGCAGTATTCTTGGCTAGGAAATCCCATGGACACAGGAGGTTGGCAGGCTACAGTCCATGGAATCTTCAAAAATCTGTCCGCTCATGTGGCCTAATGAGTTTAGTGCTATCATCAGCATCCAGTATTACTGTTTGCACTGACTGAAAAAAGAAAATTTCAATAACAACTCCCCAACTAGTGGTTGAAAGGAGTAGAAGCAATTTTAAGTGAAGAGAGACAAAAGGTAAAAATGGGAATTATTTCTCTAGTTAACAACGACTCGTGACTTCAGTTCACTGATTTACTTATTTATCTCAAGAAAAATGCAAAAAGGCAAAATGGCTGTCTGAAGAGGCCTTACAAAGAGCTGAGAAAAGAAGAGAAGTGAAAGGCAAAGGAGAAAAGGAAAGATACACCCATTTGAATGCAGAGTTCCAAACAATAGCAAGGAGAGATAAGAAAGCCTTCCTCAGTGATCAGGACAAAGAAATAGAGGAAAATAACAGAATGGGAAAGACTAGAGTTCTCTTCAAGAAAATTAGAGATACCAAGGGAACATTTCATGCAAAGATGGGCTTAATAAAGGACAGAAACAGTATGGACCTAACAGAAGCAGAAGATATTAAGAAGAAGTGGCAAGAATACACAGAGGAGCTGTACCAAAAAGTCTTAATGACATGGGTAAACACCATGGTATGGTCACTCACTTAGAGCCAGACATCATGGAGTGTGAAGTCAAATGGGCCAAAGCTAGTGGAGGTGATGGAATTCCAGCTGAGCTATTTCGAATCTTAAAAATGATGCTATTAAAGTGCTGTGCTCAAGATGTCAGCAGATTTGGAAAACTCAGTAGCAGCCACAGGACTGGAAAAGGTCAGTTTTCATTCCAATCCCAAAGAAGGGCAATGCCAAAGAATGTTCAAACTACCGCACAATTGCTCTCATTTCACTTGCTAGCAAGGCAATGCTCAAAATCCTTCAAGCTAGTCTTCAACAAAAGGTGAACTGAGAACTCCCAGATATGCAAGCTGGATTTAGAACAGGTAGAGGAATCAGAGATTAAATTGCTAACATCTGTTGGACCATAGAAAAAGCAAGAGAATTCCAGAAAAAAGTCTACTTTTGCTTCATTGATTACAGTAAAGCCTTTTACTGTCTGAATCACGACAAACTGTGGAAAATTCTTAAGAGGTAGGAATACCAGATCACCTTGCCTGCCTCCTGAGAAGCTTGTATGTAGGTCAAGAAGCAACAGTTAGAACTGGATATAAAACAACAACCGGTTCAAAATTAGGAAAGGATTACGTCAAGGCTGTATATTGTCACCCTACTTATTTAACTTCTATGCCGAGTACGTCATACAAACTTCCAGGCTGGATGAAGCTGAAGCTGGAATCAAGATTGCTGGGAGAAATATCAACAACCTAAGATAGCAGATGACACCACCCTAATGGCAGAGACTAAAGAGGAACTTAAGATCCCGTTGATGAAGGTGAAAGAGGAGAGCGAAACAGCTGGCTTAAAACTCAACATTAAAAAAAAATGGCATCCGGTCCCAACACCTCATGGCAAATAGACGAGGAACGATGGAAACAGTGACAGATTTTATTTTCTGGGGCTCCAAAATCACTGCGGATTATGACTGCAGCCATTAAATTAAAAGACGCTTGCTCCTTGGAAGAAAAGCTATTACAAGCCTATAAAGTGTATGTATTAAAAAGCAGAGACATCACTTTGCTGACAAAGGTTGGTACAGTCAAAGCTATGGTTTTTCCAGTAATCATGTATGGATGTGAGGGTCGGACCATAAAGAAAGCTGAGCACCAAAGAATTGATACTTTCAAACTATGGTGCTGGAGAAGACTCTTGAGAGTTCCTTCGACAGCAAGGAGATCAAACCAGTCAATCCTAAAGGAATCAACCCTGAATATTCACTGGAAGAACTGATGCTAAAGCTGAAACTCCAATACTTTGGCCACCTGATGCGAAGGGTTGACTCATTGGAAAAGACCCTGATGTTGCAAAAGACTGAGGGCAGGAGGAGACTGGGATGACAGAGGATCAGATGGTTGGATGGCATCACTGACTCAATGGACATGAGTTTGAGCAAACTCCTGGAGATAGTGAATGATAGAGAAGAAGCCTGGTATGCTGCAGTCCTTTGGGTCACAAAGAGTTGGATATGACTGAGTAACTGAACAACAACAATTTAAAGATTATGTTTGTAACATCTGCCTGCAATGACATGCTGGACATTCTTAGAACACATAGGTGATTCAGAGCACATTAAGATCCCACTAAATCTCAGTGTCCGAGAGGAGAGAAAATATAGACACAAAGAATTTTGAAGTAAGATACGACTATTACAGAGCTGAGCCTGATCAAAGGAACACACGGTCTGATAAGGTACAAGTGGTAAAAACCCAGGGTAATAAAGTATGCTTCTCTAAGAACTCTGTTTCCAACACAGAACCACATGTAACCCATCAAACTGCCATTCACCCAGCTGCAGCTCCAACCAATGTCTGGTTCTGTTTCTAGACTTTTAGTTTCATGTGGCCCCAGGAAAGCTAAAATTGCCCTTAAAGATCTTTCATTTTCAAGATTCTGATGGCAAACTGCCAAGCAGGTGGGGATTTAGGACTGTAGGTTGCTGCTGGCAATGTCACAGCTCTGTGGATCCTAGACTGAAACCGACTATGAGATCAGTCAATAACCTGGATGCTATTTAGACAGAGTTCACTTGCTTGAGACTGCAGATCCTATCAGAGGTATGTCAGAACAGACTGTGCCAACTCAGCCTCTAAGGGCCGGCCCAGAACCAGAGGAATCTCAGTAACAGACCCCTTAAGATCCCTGATAAACTCCTCCTGTCAGATCTCCCCTGAGCTAATAAGCAGCCTAACAGTCTGAACTCAGTGAATTTCATACTGTACTGTGGCCATGTTAAGAGGCTAATACTTCTTAGCAAAGGGATAGAGACAATTTCTGTGGTCACCTTAAATTTTAAAACTTTAAAATAAAGCAAAATTGTGTACATTAAAATTAAAACAGCTTTGTTGAATAGTCATCACATGTGTCCTGAATCTCAAGGGCATCTCAACAACAGTGTGACTGTAAATAGTTAAGCTCTTGAAGTGCTCCAGTTATAATAGGTCATTAAACAAATCTAGTTTAATATTTTTCAAAATTAGTATGTCTCCTGGATGTCTGGAACTTGGTTTACTGAAAAACTCCAGTTTCAAAGGTCCTCTTGAAGTCAATGATCCATTACTGAGCTGTACATTTTTATCACTTGGTTGAGGAGTTGTACCTTTTACCCTTCAAATACGATAGAGAGGAGAAAGAAATAAAAAGTAGTTGACATTATTCATTGTATCAGAGAATATGTGTTTTACATTGGCAATTTCTTTTTCCAAATCCATAACTTTATTCATTTCCAAAGAAAGCTGGTTTTCATCTATGGGCAGTCCTCTTTCCTGACGAATCAATTTGGCCACAGAAATCATAAAATCCACATATGCCGTACAAGCCTGCAAGAAATAAATGACAGTATATTACTGAAGAACCTTCTAAATATTCATCATTGCACTTTAAATTAAAATTTATTTTCAATTCAATATTCATTTTTGGTAACAGATGAAGCACAAAATAGAAATTCGTTTCTGAATCTTAAAAGAAATGACCTGCACAGATTCTCAAAGTCGGTGTGTCTTTGAATCATAACAGATTCTCAATGTACCTTTGAATTAGAACAGAACAATGAGGGATCACTCTAAAAGTACTAAGGCTTTTAAAAGCATTTGGTTATGGAGATTTTATAATCTTCAACTTTTAACCAAGTTACACTGCTTTAATAAGAATGCAGTCGCAAAACACTTGGTAAACAGTAAACTAGTATTTTTTTTCTTAAAAATACATTCTTTTGCCAAATTTTCTTTTATTAGGTTTTCTCTGCTCATATAATTGTTTTTTTTCAACTATCCATGAAGAGATGGCCACAAGCATATCACATTATCAAGACATCTTTTAATTGTCTCCTCTAGCCAAGCAGTATTTTTTTTAAATGAGACTGTTTTCCCATGAGCTCGTCCAAGACAAATCTGTGGGCTTTAGTTAATTCCATAGCTGGTTCTTGTTACCGTGAAATTTCTAATATGCCATTTTGACTATCAGCTTTCTTTCAAGAACTCAAATTTTTCCATTTTATTTTCACACACATTTAACTGTATGAAGATAAGCTATAACCTAGTTATGTTATTGACCTTTTACAGAATATATAAATCCCTTATTCAAGTTCTGAGTGGCACTGAACCCAGGAAATTGAATACCACTTTCATAAATCTCAGCCCATTGCTATTTAGTTACTATCTATCAGCAGTTTAAATAACTTATGATCCCACCACATTAAAATTTACTCAAAATTTCAAGTCCCAACATCAGTTTGGGAAGGGCTGCCCTGGTGGCTCAGTGGTAAAGAATCCACCTGCAAATGCAGGAGACTAGGGTTCAATCCCTGGGTCTGGAAGGTCCCTTAGAGGAGGAAATGGCAATCCACTCTAATATTCTTGCCTGGGAAATCCCATGGATAGAAGAGCCTGATGGGCTACAGCCCATGAGGTAGCAAAAAAAAAAAAAAATCGGACACAACAGCAACTAGACGACTATAATTAGGAAAGCCATTCCACATGTTTGGGATCAATGAGTGGTTTTGAGCTTCAAATATTTGTCCACACAGGGTAAATATGAAGAAGAGCTGAAGAGTACTTAACCCTTTCACAGTTTCCAGGGGTTTATATAACCCTACTGATTATCAGTGAAAGGGGCATTCTTCTTGTCACTTTGAGTGAAAAAGGCACATTTAAATTCAGTGACTCATTAAGAGGATCACACAAAAAATTTGTAGGGAAATGAAAATATTTTATCAAACAAGAACCTAAGCAAAATGTAAGCTATTATTAATTTGAAATTCAAGAGGACATCTTTAAGTAATGTTTAGATACTGTATTCCATGACCATTATTCAATGTTAAGTAAACAACTTCCTGGGGAGAGGGCTCTCTCTTCCAAGGATACCCTGCAATTAGGAGGCTGTCTAACTAGCATCTCTAGCCTGGACCTGCTACTCAATAAAAATTTCATCTGTTTCTGTATTAAACATTTAATCACTAAGGTAACAGGGATAAAAGGATGTTTTTATGTATAGTCCTGCCAACTCCATTCTTTTCCTATTAAAAAGTAATCAGAATTCTTGTTTCACTCTGAAGAAAACAAACATGTCTGAGTTCATACCTAATGGGACCAACTATTTCAAAGTACAAACACACGGTATTTGGAATTAACTGTATTTCAAATCATATAAATTCATCTGCATTCAACAGGGAATTACTACTGACTGCAAAGAAATGGTAATTTGAATTTTCCAATATCAATCTCTAAGATTTTTTTGTACACTATGGGATGCTTTTTTGTTAACGAGGTGAGAAAAAAATAGCAAGAGTGCTCTCCTCCATTTCAATGACTCTGCAATGGTGTTACTCCAGTGTCTTCATCCTTAAAGATGTATTTAAAGGCTACAGAACTTGGCAAGCACAAGAACTTTGTACAATGCTTCCAATCTGCTGAACTGGTAAAGTTTCCCAGAAAACTAGAAGTATATGATATCATGGACTTCTGGGATGCTTGAATATTAAATACAGTTAACACAGAATACACTCTTTCCTTTAATGAGCTCCATTACCTGGCAAAATTTTACAGTGGGACTGATTAAAGCATGTTTCAGTATCTGTTTTTTTAAATTGCAGGATAATTGCTTTACAATGTTGTAATAGTTTTTTTTTACCATAAAACAACACGTATCAGTCATAAGTATATGTATATACGTATATATATATATATATATATATATATATATATATATATATATATATATATATATATATATCTCCTTCTCTCTTGAGCCTTCCACCCACCACCACCCCCATCCCACCCCTCTAGGTCATCACAAAGCACCAGGCTGAGCTCCCTGTGTAATATAGCAACTTCCCACTAGCTAACTATTTTACACATGGTAATGTATGTATTTCAAAGCTACTTTCAATTTATCCCTCTCTCTCCTTTTTCCACTGTGTCCACAAGTACATTCTCTACATCTGCCTCTCAATTCCTTCCCTGCAAATAAGTTCATCAGTACCATTTTTTATAGATTCCATATATATGCATTAATATTGTATTTGTTTTTCTCTTTGGAGATTTCCTTCAAAAACTAGGAATAAAACTGCCATATGACCCAGTAATCCCACTACTGGGCATAGATTCTGAGAAACTATAATTCAAAAAGACACATGTATCCCAAGTGTTCATCACAACACTACCTACAATCGCCAGGACATGGAAGCAACCTAGATGGCTACTTATAGATAATTGGATAAAGAAGTTGTGGCACATATGTACAATGGAATATTGCATGCTCGGTCACTCAGTTGTGAATGACTCTTTGCGACCCCATGGACTGTAGCCTGCCAGGCTCCTCTGTCCATGGGATTTTCCAGATAAGAATACTGGAGTGAGTTGGCATTTCCCCCTCCAGGGGATCTTCCTGACCCAGGGATTGAACCTACAACTTCTATGTCTCCTGCAGTCGCAGGCAGATTCTTTACTACTGAGTCACCCGGGAAGCCCACAATGGAATATTACTCAGCCATAAAAAGGAACAAATTTGAGTCAGTTGAACTAAGATAGATGAACCTAGAGCTTGTTATACAGGGTGAAGTATGTCTTAGTATCTTTATTTTATCTTCTTTGGATTCCAAATTTATCCAGTAGCTTTCAGAATCCAGGCTTAATGCTGCTGTTAAATCCTTTCTACAAGAGAGGTTTCCCTGGTGGTCCAGTGGTTAAAAATCCACCCTGCAATTCAAGGGACACCGGTTTGATCCCTGGTTCAGGAAGATCCCACATGCCACAGAATAGCTAATCCTGTATGCCACAACTACTGAGCCTGTGCTCTAGAGCCCTCAAACCATAACTACCGAGCCCCTGCACTGCAACTGCCAAAGCCTGCAGCACCCAGAGCCTGTGCTCCACAACAAGAGAAGCCACCTCACTGGGAAAACTGCACACTGCAACAAAGAGTAGCCCCCACTCACCACAACTAGGGAAAATCCCATACAGCAACAAAAACTCACCACAGTCAAAATACATAAATAAATAAATAATCTTTAAAAAGTCTTTTCTACAAGCTATGATTCTACCCTAACATATTAATTTTCTTCCTTGAGATACTTCTAGATATGTAAAATGCCAAATAATAGCAATTATAATTTGGGGAGAAAGTAATCAACACATATTTTAACCTTAAACAGTATATTAGCCAGAATATTTTTTACTTTTAAATTTTCTTTTCTGTCACTAATAGAGCAACTAGATATTAGGACAAGGGTGAGAGGCAGCTATCTTCTTTGATAGTTGTAAGGTAGCCTAGTTGAAGCTTTGATACAGTGAATCCTTTACGTGACCAAAAAAACCACAGAAAACAAAAAACCTAAATATCTATGTAGTCTTTCCTTAAAAAATAAAACATTATAAATCCCAATGCTTGTAATAGCAGGTTCGAAGATGATAATTGGTTTTAAATGGTTGGATAAAACCCACAATAGCAGTTTTGTGAGCTTTTAAGTTATACATTATTGGTGAGATATTTACCAATACCCAACACCAGGAATTTTTATTCTAATTCTTTATTTTGCAGGACCAGGCAATAATATTTACATATTGGCTCTGTTCAGAAATTGGATTCCTTCTGCTTAGAAAAAAAGCTGTTATTTGTTGGAGTTGCCAAAGAACAAGAGAGCAATGCCATTTAACTATTGTCCTTCACGCTTAATATCTTTGTTAATAAGTAACAGCAAGTCCCAGGGAGGAACAGAGAGCACTCTGGAAATATTGCCTGATATTTGTGCACCTTGGTGTGCCAACAACCATGGACCAGAGGTTTCATTTCCAGGACACCTCAGTCTTAGCAATTTTCTGCCCTTCCCTTTCCCAGGTATTATGTGGAGCATTAAGCAACTGAAAAGTCACAGAACTGTCATTCCTAGCCGCTGATGCCAGGGGTATTATTTAATAGTGTTACACAGGATGTTTCGTGAGGGAACACATAGGGCCCCCACCAGGAGAGGTATATTTCCTCTCAGAAGACTATGATTTTTTTTCCACTTGACGAAGCATGTCAGGGATCATGCAGCTGCCAGAACACAGAGACTTGCTCCCCAAAGATGGATACAGACATCCAGAATCACACAGCAGTTCCTGGGGACAGGAAGTGAGAAAGTCCCCAGATGCTAGCAGGGCTCAGAAACAGGAGAAACATAGGACACAAGAGAATTCACTACAGATGAACATGGGGATGGTCAAAGGCTTTTGTCGGGTTATTAATGAGAGCACCTGCAGATTCACATGAGAATTTGTTGTGTAACTTCTAAGGTTTGTTGTTTATGTTTGGGAAGGTGCATGTACCTCTTTTTACAAACTGAGTTCAGTTGATCTTAAAAATTTCCCTTGTCAATACCCACTAAGTTCCAAGTTCAAAAGCTCCTTTATGTTTTGTTAAATACAGATACTTGGACTGGGTGAAGCCTCCTGACTATTAGTCACCTGGTGCCCAGAAAGAACAAAATGAGGTCAGCAGTTTCCCTTGCAGGATCTGTTTTATCAAGTCAACCAAACAGCAGTCAGAGCAATCCTTTTAAAAAACCAAATCAAATCCACTGACCTGGAACGCCAGTCATTCAACTTTTATAACACTGTCTTCATTCACCTTATTTCCTTAAATTATTTTTTATCGTCTATCTCCTCTGATTAGAACATGAGAATTCTATGTGAATTAAAGACCATTTCTGCCTTGTTTCCTTGGTATCCTTCCTGTCCAGAGGAGTATCTGTCACATAGTAGAAGCTCAATAAAAATATAGTTAAATTGTAAGTATACTGAGCAAATTTCCCTCACTTACTATGTCATCAGCCTTCTAATCGTAGTCCAAGTCCAGAGCAGTTTTTCTCTGAGCTTGCATTTTGGGTAAGCAGTTCTAAAACCTGCTCATCTAAAGGACCGAAAATCTCAGTTTGTGATATTTCCAGAGTAGGTACAGCTTAGAGAATTTCCCTGGATTGTGATTTCTCTTATTTAGTACCCAAGCCTTGGATCATCTCTTTTTGGCTTCTAACCATCTCGGCCATATTCTAAGTCCTCTGTCTTCATCCCTAAAGTGTTTTCTTTCCCCTCCTTTTTTTTTTTAAATGAATATCATTTTTTCTAACTGCTCTAAATTTCTTCATAACTCTGACCTCTTCTTCCTACCCTGCCATGCCTCATAGCAATATACTCTACAGCTTCTAATCTCCAACTCCTTTGTTACCTCCTTAGGCTTTCATTAACTAGATGAGACATTTTCTCACTTTTATTTTAGCCCTGAAATGCATCTATTCAGATGAATGTTTTGTTAATGTATAAACAAGTGAAATAAATCTTGAAGAATGTATACATGAAGGTGTGGCTACACAGAGCACTGTCACTGGCACATGCAAAGTGGTCTGAACATTCAGAAACCACTACCGTGGCTTATTCTACCTTCTCAGACAAACATAGAACATAAACATATCTACAATCCAATTATGCTCCAATATTTTGGTTACCTAACTTGTAGATTTCCTTATGAAGGAGGACAAGGTAAGAATTAGCCTTGAAACACTAAGGAGGTAGAGAAAGAGAAGATTTGAAACCAATTCCATTCTCCCGAATGGAGTTTAAAAACTCTTCTGAAGGTGTGATTTTTCAAGAAAATTAAGGTTGTTATTCCTTTCAGTGAATCAGTATGCAAGCACTTTCTTACACGAAGTAGTAGGTTGGTTCCATTTTAAAATTCTGTGAATAGGATGATAATTTTTTATGGGCAATGGGTGTCTCTCATATTGTTTTCCTAGCATAGAAAAATGTATGCTCTTGTACAGGATAGAGTTGTTTCAAATCTCATTACTTCTGTCCTCTGAGGTAGCAGTGTGTCATTAAGCGATCTCTTCAGATAATCAGAATACCTCAGAAATAAAGTTCTATTTTTTCAGCAAGAGACTTCCAGCATGAGTGGCTCCTTAATGAACCCATTTTGAGAGCACAATTAAATCCCAATTTTTATATTTGTTCAGTATCTATACAGATGTCTAATGTGGCCTTCCGCCTGATATTCGGCCAGAAGGACACTGTGTTATCAGTTTTACACTGCAAACGCCTGGAAAAAGACAGTGTTTGTCTAGTTTGGCATCTTGTGTCATCCACATGAGCCAGCTTAATTCACTATTTTCAATGAGAGCTGCTCTCCAGTTTTTTTTTTTTAGAAATTGCACCATCTAGAAGTAAAACTACTTGGGAATCAGGAGACAGGGTCATGACGAGGGGAGCTATACTAGCTATTTCTCATCAACTTCTCACAATAGAACGCTCTGTTCTCTTTCTTCTTGGTGGAGAAGGGGTCTACTTTCCTGAGCCATTGGGATGGGTTGACAGTCAATCAAGGGGTCTACTTTCCTGAGACACTGAGATGGGTTGACAGTACCAACTAGCTAATCAGAGAGCCTGGTTCCCTGGACACAGTGCTTGGTCAAGAGAAGGGCAGATGGCTCAGTCAGGATCAGAGCCCTTTCCTCAGAAATCGATAGACAATAACAGAGATGGAATTTCTTTTCTCTAGATTGCAAAGCTGCCAGGGATCATCTTTGATACTGCAATAGAGATAGCCCGCTAGAAAAGGACTCCAACACAGCAGAAAGTAGAGCCTTGAGAATGGGAAAAAGAGTTAAGATGATTCAGTTGAACCCCTGGAACCAATCATGCTTGATTCATCCCTGGAACTTTCAGTATCTATACAGATGTCTAATGTGGCCTTCCGCCTGATATTCGGCCAGAAGGACACTGTGTTATCAGTTTTACACTGCAAACGCCTGGAAAAAGACAGTGTTTGTCTAGTTTGGCATCTTGTGTGTGGCAAACAAATAGAAAACATTTTTTTTACAGAATTTAAGTTAGAGTAGGTGTGGCAAACAAATAGAAAACATTTTTTTACAGAATTTAAGTTAGACTAGGTTTCTATTGCATATAATTACTGTTCATGACACACGGATCTTCTAATCCACGACTTGAGCAAATCATTTTACTTATTTGGGTCTCTATTTTCTTATTTTTAAAATGAGGGGTTGAACTAAATTCTTTAATGTCCCATTTAGCTCTTAAAGTCTGTGCATAAGTAAATATAATAAGAAAATACATGATACTATCATGTAAAGAATACAAGAATATATTTCTTTGAGTTGCTATTGCCTTTAAGGCCTATTCCCTCTTTAGGAGGGAAAGTACAGAAAACAAAAAGGAACTGAGGTATTTAAGTTCAGAACCATAACCAGAGGAATACAATATGCATTTCTCAAAATATAACATTCAAAACCGCTGAATAAAAGCACACAAGTTTGAAAAGCAGCGATTTTTTTTTTAAACAAGAGAAAAATAGGTTTTGTTTTAAGGAAGGAGGTTAGACATAGTTCTTGAAAAAAATGCATTATCTATTATCATCACTTAGTGGTATAATGACACATTTTACTATTTTGAATGCCAAACAAATATTAGAACACAAAAATTCCATTCCTAGGATATCAGAAGCCCCCAAATACTTCAGTGTAGTGGAATGGACTTCCTTGTAATTATAGGTGCTGTTTTCATTGCTCATAAGAAGTCTGGTTGTAGAATTGTAAGATGATTCCCTAGAAAGAGGGATCAAAAAAGACCTGGGGGAAATGGCCTTAGGTAATGATTTGATCAAGGAAATCTATAATTAGGGTTCCTTTGATCAGAAAGGGATGCTTCCTCTTCCCCAGCCCCTGAGACATATCTGCAAACCAGATGCCATATCATAGTGTGAAAATCACTGGCTAGAGTGACAGAAAAAGAAGCCACGCTTCTCTACTTAAAGATAAAGCACCTTTCCTCTCTTCCCTCTGATATCTTCCCTGATATCTTCCCTCTCAACCATTCATCCATAGATTCAGCAATAGACATGAAATAGAGTATATAGAAATCTGCATGCTATGGGGACATATATATTCTTCATCTAGACAAAAGCTCCAGGAAAGCCCTTCATGAGTAAATAAAATTCAAACTTAGATTAAAGGGATTAGGAGAAAAAGAGGAGGGCTGGCCAGATGGTGCGTGCATGTGTGTGTGTGTGTGTGTGTGTGTGTGTAGTGTTCCTGGCAAAGGAAACAGCATACATAAAAGTATATAAGTGAACAACCTAGAGGGGTGGGATGGGTCTGGGGGTGGGAGGGAGGTTCAAGAAGAAGGTGACATGAGTATACCTATGGCTGTTTCATGTTATATATGTCAGAAACCAACACAGTACTGTAAAGCAATTATCCACCGATTAAAAATAAATATATTTTAGAAAGAATTAAAAAAGTATATAAGTGAGAAAATCAATGAAAACCACTGTTATACTGATACAATGATATTGAGATTTATTCTAGCTTTATAAATTCTCCACTAGTGTTATTTTGTTATCCTATTGTTTTCACCATTTTTTCTCCATGAATGATAAAACCCTAAAGAAAAAAGTACCTGAAGGGATTGAATTCTTTCAGAGATAGCAGAGTAGTGGAAAAACTAGAATGAACTTTTATTTGATAGCTGGCTGGGGATGCAGATGAAACTAAGTGAGGGATTACAGGTAGTAATGACTGGGAAAGAGTAGCAACTATCATGAGGGAAATAGGTAGAAAATTGGAATTTTCCCCAAAGTTATATGCTCTTCCCCTCCCCCTAACACTCCAAAAGAATGGATTTTAAGATGGGGAGAGTACAGAAATGTTCTAGCAATTACCCATTTTTAAGATGACAGAATTTCATCTCATTAAAAAAAAAAGAATTTCATATTGTATACAGACTCCTTGCAACCGGAAGGACGTTGCTTGGAGCACTAAGATGAGGCATACTCTGAGGTCGGAGGTTAGGAGGAAAGAGTGCAGTGACCATATAGCCATGGTTATGGAAGCAGGGTAAGGCACCCAGCATGCTGTGTGTTTGCTTTTCTTATCCAGATCACAGGAGGGCACGTAATTTGAGCCAATAATAACTTCCTAGCTGAAAGTGCTAGTGCTACTGAGTTTTCTAAACCATTTGTTCACTTAAAGAACTCTACTACAAGAAATACTACTCTTAGGAAGCTGGAATGATGTAATGGAAGGAACAGAAGATAAGGGACTAAAGTTCTATCTCTGGTTCTACTATTGTTTGACTGAGGGTTCTGACAAAGACTGACAACCTTTGGGCCTTGGATTTCTCACTCATAAACTCTAATCACATTACTAATTCCAGATTTAATCTCCACTCCATTGTTTGACTATAAATACAGTATTTTCCCAACCAGTGGATGCAATGGGTAGTAGAGACTGCCAAATGTAAATATCTTTGGTCTGAGCCCCTCTTCTTTTCAGTAATACAACCTTGTTCCCATTAACCAAATTTTAATAAGGCACACACATGGCCACTTGTTTAATACTACATTTCTCAGCCTCACTGATACTTAGCTGTGCCCACTTGACAATCTTCTAAGCAATGAAATGTATACAACTTCTGCATCACTTACATAACAAGAAATCGCTTGTGTATCACTACCTCTTTTCTTTTTCCTATGAACTGAAATGTGAACAGGGCACTGGTGAACCAACTTTGACCAAACAGACTACAAATAAAACACTTGAGGAGGTCAATATTACAGCAATAGGTCAAAGAAAACAGTGCTCCTGGCCATTCCCATGAAGAGAGCTTCCTACCTCTCCGGAGACAGAAATGAACTTATCTCTTGCTTGAACTACAGTATTTTTCAGCCTCTTTTTTACCACAATTTAGTAAGACCCCAACTAATTTACAAACTCAAATGTCTAGAGGAAGCACAAAGTCAAAAGAAATCAATGAATTATCTCGATGAGGACTGCCCAAGTCTGGAGAACAAAGGCCCTACCTGAAGGAATAACCATAAAAAACTCTGTCCCACAACCACATGGGGATATAGGTTTAGGGTTTCCAATTCTGCTAATTTATCAGGAGATCTGGATTCTCAAGTAAAATCTTCAATTTTTATAAAATCTTGGCAACTAATATAAAAATTTTAAAAAATTAACCACAGGTTAAACAAAATGCCTCTCTATGACTCAAACCTATGACCTAGATTATGACATTCTATTAATTATGAGACAATATTGAATACCAAATGCACAAATACACCATCCTCTTAACAACAGGATCCTTTCCAAAACACAAAATGCAAAAAGGAAACTTTATCACATTACGTGTATACACTGATTGCCAGGTATACCTTGCTATCAGGAATGTTAAAATACAAAAATATGTATCCTTTTTGTTGTTGTTTAGTTGCTAAGTCATGTCTGACTCTTTTGAGTCCCCATGGACTGGAGCCCACCAGGATCCTCTGTCCACAGGATTTCTGAGGCAAGAATACTGGAGTAGGCAGCCATTTCCTTCTCCAGGGGATCATCCTGGACCAGGGACTGAACCAACATCTCCTGGATTGGCATGGAAATTTTTTGCCACTGAGTCATCAGGGAAGTCCTCACACATCTTTATAAGGTTGGGTAAATTTAGTATGTTTTCAGGACAAAATCCTAAATTTGAGAAACATTCCAGTTAATAACAATGAAAATGTAGTATAATGAGCCAAAATTCTTCAATCACCCTCAACTCGGCAATAGGAAGCAGCTAGACAGCTTGTAAAGCCAACAACTACAACCCACACGATACCTGCATTGTCAAGAACTCAAATATCCCACATCCATTTGATTGTTTATGATATTAATTGTGGACTTTTATATTTATCTTTTTCTTCATTTCAATGCTGTATAGCCATTCATGAAGATACTTTATAGTGAATTTATTCCATGGCTTTTGAACTTAATAATGAGGCAAAATGCACGCTCAGTATGAACATATAGAGCTAATCATTTTAATTAAGAAGTAATTTCAGCCACACCACCTCTGACCCATTAGAATAAAAGGTAACTAAACTTACTTCCAAGCCTCAAATTAGTAAGGAAAACATTTATGCAACCAAAACCTTCCCCAAATACTTAATACATTACACTGCTAAGTTTATCTTCTGTGGTTCCTTTATATCAACAAGCAAATGCACACCAACACCAGCTTGAGCAAGGCAAGGCTGTGAGACAATAAGAAGCAGTGTTGTGCGGTGTGATGAATAGAGTCAGAAGGTGGCCACAAAGGTTTGTCTGAACTGAATGCCCCTACGTGGGTAGCCCTCTGAAAGTCAAATAGGAAGGCTCTGGAAGAATGCTGCTGAGTACAACAGATGTACTACTGGACCATTCCCCTGGACCATTCCCTGGTCTTCACTGGCACTGATCTAGACCATGATTCATCTGTTCATTTTTTTAAATCATTCGAATTTATACAGAAAATAAGACATTTAAAATTGGCTTTTCAGGGAGAATGGATACACCATGATATGGTTGTTGATAACAACCTCAGATATGCAGATGACACCACTTTAATGGCAGAAAGTGAAGAACTAAAGATCCTCTTAATGATGGTGAAAGAGGAGAGTAAAAAAACTGGCTTAAAACTCAACATTCAAAAACTGAAGATCATAGAATCTGGTCCCATCACTGCATGGCAAACAGATGCGAAAAAAGTGGAAACACAACAGATTTTATTTTCTTGGGCTCCAAAATCACTGTGACCGCAGCCATGAAATTAAAAGACGCTTGCTCCTTGGAAGAAAAGCTATGACAAACCTAGACAGCATATTAAAAAGCAGAGACATTATTTTGCCAACAAAGGTCCATATAGTCAAAGTTGTGGTTTTTCCAGTAGTCATGTACGGATGTGAGAGTTGGACCATAAAGAAAGCTGAGCACCGAAGAATTGATGCTTTTGAACTGTGGTACTAGAGAAGACTCTCAAGAGTCCCTTGGACAGCAAGATCAAATCAGTCAATCCTAAGGGAAATCAACCCTGAATATTCGTTGGAAAGACTGATGCTGAAGCTGAAGCTCCAATACTCTGGCAACCTGATGTGAAGAGCTGACTCATTAGAAAAGGCCCTGATGCTGGAAAAGATTGAGGACAGGAGGAGAAGGGTGCGACAGAGGAGATAGTTGGAAGGCATCATCGACTCAATGGACATGAGTTTAAGCAAACTGTGGGAGATAGTGAAGGACAGGGAAGCCTGGTGTGTTGCAGTTCATGGGGTCACAAAGGGTAGGACAGTGCTTTCACAAAAGGTAGGACAGGGCTTAGTGACTGGACAACAACATACGTATGCTGAGCCCCTTCATTGTTCACCTGAAACTATCATGACATTGTTAATGGGCTATACTCCAATATAAAATTAAAAGTTAAAAATAAATAAGGAAATAAAATTGGCTTTTTTAAAAAATGGGCCACGTGACTTAAACACTAAGAATCAAGACACAAACAAGGAATTTCAAGTTTCTTTGTTTCTTAAAAGATCTTCATTTGTTCTGTTGAGAATACTCATTCAGTCAAAGGAAGCTCACTATTATGTGTGATTTTCAGTATCTGCCTGAGTGAAGAAGATAGGAGGGTTAAGTTTAAATCCTGTAGTTTAGTTGTGTTGGGTTTTTGT
Organism: Okapia johnstoni; assembly: GCA_024291935.2. NCBI lineage: Eukaryota > Metazoa > Chordata > Mammalia > Artiodactyla > Giraffidae > Okapia > Okapia johnstoni. The sequence continues at coordinate 39,239,937 of CM044323.1, forward strand.
TTTTACCTCTTTATACGCTGCAGTGCATTCATAGTAGTCTCTGGAAGGCAGGCCAAGTTGAGGTTGGTCAATCTATAAAAAATGTACAAAGAAGAAAATATTTAGTTGATATAGAACAGTTTGACAAATTATAAGGATGCCTACCCATGTGTAAGCAAGATCTTAGTGTTCTTGCTCTATGTAACAAGCTAACACTGAGTGAACATACAATTAGGAAATGGTTTCCACAATACTTCTCAGTGTTAAACTGATGGGTAGGTGAGACAATCTGGAAGATCATACTGCAGATATTTGAGAGAAACCAGTGAAATCTTAAACCCACAAAAACCATATGGGGAAGGAGTTTAATGTATAATAATGGGAGAGATGAACAAATACACATTAGAATCTAGGGCTGGAGAGTTTTATACTTTTATAGGAATTTCAGGTCCCTAGGCTTCTAATATACTCCCTTGCCAGACATTTTCTTCTACCCCTACCCTCAACTGTAATGAAAAAAAAAAAAAAGGTGGAAAACCTCTGTGGTGACTCAAGAAATACTAAGCTAGTAGAAATCTTGCCAGAGATTTTTCTGAGACTCTCTACCCTAAGAGGGGGCTTCCTCAGTAGCTCAGTCAGTAAAGAATCTGCCTTCAATGCAGGAGATCGGGGTTCAATCTCTGGGTCGGGAAGATTCCATGGAGAAGGGAATATGTTAGTGTTCTTACCTGGAGAATCACCATGGAAGAGGAGCCTGGTGGGCTACAGTCCCTGAGGTGACAAAGAGTCAGACATGACTGAGCAACTAACACAAACACACACACAACACCCTAAGAGGACAGAGGAGACTCCTCTTCGGTTCTCTTCAGAGCTGCCCTGCTCAGGGCCTCAGCAGACCCAGCTGCCAGCTGAGCATATGAAAGAGGTAACCCATCTCTGCTCCAGCACGTCCACTTCACCCTGGATACCCCATGAAAGCTCCCAGACATCCTCGCAGCTTTGTAAGATTCCCTTCTACATGCTGCATGGTAAGTGGGTAAGGTAAACCAGAGCATTTATGACTGGAAGTGAGAATCCTAGCAGTGTAAAGAAACAGGGCAATATAAAAGAAACAGAACCCAGAGGACTTGCGGGGAAAGAGCCAGAAGGCATCCCCACAGGAGGGGCCCCGTTCCTTCTCTAACCTTCTGAGCCTCCTTAGCAACCCTCATATGGTGATCAAGCAGGATACTGGCATTCCACAGCCAAAGGAGAGGCTCTAGGAAGACAGAAAGGGTCTACTGCAGACAAGAATCAGGTTCAAATGTTTTCATGGTTTTAATAAAAATGACCATAAGGATTTATATAACCATGACTTACATCAGCTTCTGTGACCTGTAACTTTTGGTAGTTTCTTTTACAGGAGACTAAAGAAAAGCTCTGAAAATGTTTTACTCCATTCCAAACATACTTATTAAGTACTAATCTCATCTTAGGTGATGTCTTAGGTTAATCTAAATGAATGGTTTACACTCTAAAAAAAATCAAGTAAAGCCCTTTAAGAACAATGACATTTTGCTTACTTTAACTGGGAAAAAAAGTACCGATGTAGCAAGCATCAAAATTATGTTCAAAATCCCATTTTTATGATCTTTTTGGAGTCAATTAGGAATTTCTGATTTCCAACCTGTATTACTTATATAAACTAGACCGTGCTCCTTTCATGAACATACAGAGAAATCAAGTGCTTTTTCTAAATTGTTGTTCTTCAGTCACTAAGTTGTGTCCAGCTCTTTGTGACTCCATGGACTGTGGCCCACCAGGCTCCTCTGTCCCTGGGATTTCCCAAGCCAAGAATATTGGAGTGGGCTGCCATGCCCTCCTCCAGGGGATCTTCCTCCTGCCCCAGGGATCAAACTCAAGTCTCCTGTATTGGCAGGTGGGCTCTTTACCACTGAGCCACCAGGGAAGCCCCTTTTCTAAACAGGAAAGACCTGAAGTCTTTCATTTCTTATCATTTATTTTTATAAAGGGAGAGCTATCTAAACAAAGACAACAGAAAGGAGAGTTGAAGGTCTAAAACACAGCATCAAGAAAACATTTTCAAAATTGGAAATCCAGGCATCTGTCCTTGAATTTATTACCACTTTGTTCCTACAATTCAAATAAGAATAACCTGCTTATTTCTAAATATCAATAACAACAATGCATGTGAATGTCTTATCACAATTTAAAGATAACTCTGGCTGTTGGCCCTACAAACTTACATGAATTATATGATTCGTAGAGTTTTTATCATCAGTGCCAACAAAAAAATTAATAATGACTTTTTTTCCGTATTTAGAATTCAGTTGTGCAATAGATTTCTCAGCTGTCCAAGAAGAACCTAAAGAAATGAAAGGTGAAGCATATCATTAGATGTTTAATGCACTAATATGATACTATAGTATAATAATAACAGATTTTATACAGAAATAATTTTTTTAAAGGGAAGACTGTCTTACCATATGTTTGCTCCCAGTTTTCTAGCGCCACTGGCCAATCATATATATCTGGCAGCAGTCTGAGCAGAGGTTCTCCGCCTTTGCTCTCAATAGCAGCTTTTAAAAATAATGAATATAAATACATTATGAAGTCTATACATGTTTTGGCGTCTCCTAAGAACATAAAATAAAGAGCACTCACTTTCATTTATACAAGATCTATATAACATCTTTGCTTTCTGCACCGCTGCTGTATCTTCAGTTCTGGGTTCCTGAAGGACATCTGAAATGGAGTGTTGGTAAAACACATCAGTATAATTGCTCATTTGCAGCTCTAAATAACATTTTCAATGCAAGTTTGGTTAAAACACATCAGTATAATTGCTCATTTGCAGCTCTAAATAACATTTTCAATGCAAGTTTGGTTAAAAAAAAAAAATGTATGTGTTCATACCTCTCCCATTCTAAAACCCTATGGGAAAACCCAAACTCCTTATCAGATCATTATTCCTGGTGTAGCAAGAGGAGTTACTTTCATTAGCCAACTCAGATGAAAGTCTTTTTTTTATTAGTTTCTGGTGAACAGTGATACATACTGCTCTGCCGTACAGAAGTTACTTTTTCTGATATTGAGATTAAAAAGAAAACAAATTTGTTTTTGGAATTTAATACGATAGTCTTCTTGATGATTGGAGGGTAATTATTTTTGTGAGATCATACGGTTCATGCTCCAAATGAAATGTTCTACTTGCTTGGATATTAAAAAATAGTAAAAAAAATTTTTTTTTTTTTTTTTTACAAAGTAACTTCTAAACAAGAACACAGAATGTAGGATAACAAAGGACTAGACACAACTTCCTCAACTTCCCAGGGAGAGTGTCTTGATTATATCTGGATTAGAACAGATATACCTAGTCTGGGAAGGCAAATCTTGGTAGTATCTTACAGCAACTTCAACATAGGGCCAGGGTAGAAAGAACATGCATGTGCTGTTTAGTGGCAATCATTTAATTTCTCCAGTAAAATGCACAAAGATGCCACCTTCATGGATAATAGAGTGTTTATCATGTTACATACAAATGAAAGCAGGAACGCTGAGATCACAACATATTCATTTTAGTGTCTACCATCCTTACAGCAACTCAGCAATGGTCCACAAAACTTGGAGGGATTATCACCTTTTAATTTTGTGTGACACTCCCTGTAATGGCTAAGAGTAAAATCTTGAAAATGGATGTTATTTAGTTGCTAAGTTGTGTCTGACTCTTTTGTGACCCCATAGACTATGGCCCACCAGGATCTTCTGTCCATGGGATTTCCCAGGCAAGAATAATGGAGTGGGTTGCCATTTCCTTCACCAGGGGATCTTCCTGACCCAGGGGATCAAACCCATATCTCCTGCACTGGCAGGCAGATTCTCTACCACTGAGCCACCTGGGAAGGCCTTAAAATGGATATATTAAGACAGAAATCTTTGATACATAGACTTAAACTTCACTAACCTTTCAAAACGACTTCTAATTCATCTCTTAAAATGTCAAAGTTACTGTAACGAGAGCTGGTCTCAGGAATGACGTTACGTTTCAACCAGCCTCCGCAAGCATATTTGAAAAAGTCTGCACAAGGCTCAACAGTGGCATCCATGTTCTGGATCAGTCGAGCGGCTGAAAGACCAGACAAAGGACGAGATAAAGTGAAGGGTTTGTTTCGCAGGCAGTTTGGAAGGGAAAAAAAAAAAAAAAGAGACACGTTACTTCTTTATGATCAAGTCAACTGGACTGAGGCTCTTCTTTTTACTTGTGGAACTGTGGACTTAGGTTGAGTGATGAATATTACCTGTGTATACTCTTTCTTCCTTTACTGTAGTTGGTTGGTTTTATTCTTGAGAGGTCTGGGTCTTCCTATCCTGCATCTTACCTCTTTCTTTAAATAACCAAGTCTCTTGCTAGTTTCTACCTCAGATGAAAGAAAGAATGCAGGCCTGCCTTAGCCGTCCTGGGCCTGGAGTCACTCTTCACTATGATAACTTGGGCTGCTGACTTCTTTCTTCAAGGTGCTGTGACCTTTGAACATCTACGAGGCTCCAAGGCGTTTATTGTTTCAGTAAAGATATGAAGTTACAGTTAATACTTCTTGGACTCTGCTTACAAAATTTCTGCAATTCATACTGGATATCCAATTTGCATTTGTTTATGTAGAGTCTGTCATTATAAAATTAGCTGTAAGCCTGTTAGTTTTTCTTTCATCCATGATTTTATCTTTGAGAATTATGATGAAAAAAACAAATCAACCAATGTTGAGTATTTACAGCGTGCAAAACACTGACTGTACTAGGTGTCTCAATTAATAGAAAGATGTATAAAGAGAAGATGTATGAAGAGAAGCATATTATATTATGTATAGGACCCCTGTGCTCACAATTTCTACACCTGGAATAGTGAGAAAACCCTACCATTGCCCTCCCCACATTCTTTCTCATACAAGTTGAATTGTTTTGCAAGGAAAACAAAAGAACAATTGAGAATTCATCTGTATCAAGAGAGTATAAGTTCTCACGTAAGCTTTTGAAAATACTGTGCCTTCTGAATAAAATAATTAATTAAACACTTTTAAAGAACTGCTGAGCTGTGTGAATTCTTCCAGCTTGCAATGGTAAATCTGTCTTCCAGCTGAGCCTTGAGCCCCCGCTTCTGACCACTTCTGGACGTGTTTGCTTGGCTGTCATCTCAGTCTCCATCTCTTTAAACTCTCTGGGTTGTCTCCAAACCAGTCCTCTCTGGATGTTTGTACTTTGGCATGCAGTACAATTGTTATCATAGCCTCCCAGGTTTGAAATCTTGAGTAGAATATTTCACGCTCTCCCTTTTGCCTCTTTCCTATACGCTAGACAATCAATGTCAACCTAGTTTATAGCTTCATCCCTTTTGACTAGACATCACCCAACTACTCCTCTTGGTATTAATAGTATTATCTCTCTACTTCTATACACGTGTTGCATATCTTTCACAGGTTAAACTTCCCCAAAGACCCTTTTGCTCTAGCTACTCCCTTGCTCAAAAATGTCAGTGGCTTGACACTGCCCAGGTTAAATTACGAACTCTTTAACTTGGCTAATCAAAAGTCCCTACCTTCTCTCTTTTTTCCTCTCTGGGTTTTCACAAAAACACTGTACTTCGGCCAGGTGGGTTTTGCCGCATGGACCACAAACACTCCTGTGCTTCTCTACCCTGCATCTTTGTTTCTCTCCTCTTCACTCCACCCTTTTTTAAAAAACAGTTTTATTGGGGTACAGTTCCTTTGTAATGTTGTGTTAGTTTCTCCTGTACAACAAAGTGAATCAGCTATACATAAATTTATATTCCCTCTTTGTCACCACAGAGCAACGAGTAGAGTTCCCTGTGCCATACAGTAGGTTCCTGTTAGTAATCCATTTTATACATAGTAGCATATACATGTCAATCCCAATCTCCCAGTTTATCCCACCTTCTCTTTCCTCGCCTTGGTATCCATATGTTTGTGTCTTTATTTCTGCTTTGCAAATAGGTTCATCTGTACCATTTTCCTAGATTCCACATATATGTGTTAATATACGATATTTTTTTTCCTCCTTTGACTTACTTCCCTCTGTATGACATGCTCAAGGTCTACCCATGTCTCTGCAAATGGTACAACTTCGTTCCTTTCTATGGCTGAGTAGAAACTTGACCCTTTTAACTTCTCCTTCCATTCTTTCCAAATTCTACCCACTATTCAAGGTTCAGCTTCTGTCCCATCTCGTCCAAACCTTAGGGAAAATTTCTTTCTCTGAACTCCTGGGAGGTCACTGTCTCACTCAGTCTTAAATGCTCTAGATTAGGCTATTTTGAATTTCTCATATGAATACCTGCTGAGTCTTCCTGACCATTCTGTTGATGAACTCAACCTCTTTGTATTCCTGTCACCTGGAATGTTCAGTAAAATGCGTTACATTTGTATGATGACATTACTGAATCATCAGTGAGTCCCTTTACTTGTTCCTCCTACATATCTCCTTCCCCAGTTCCTACAGATCAGACCAGTTCTCATTTCACAGCCTCCAGAGTCAATCCCATACTTCCAGTTCCCACTGTTTCCATTCTTTCTTGGGCCTTTCTCTCTAAGGCTCTATTCATGCCCTTTCACCATAGTAGGGCCCCAGGCCTCTTCCATGCCATCCATTCTGCGTGTCAATTGGATTCACACCATCCTAGCATTTTAGCCATTTTCCACTCCAAAGTATTCAATATAATCCTCTCACATTCATAATAAAATCCAGATTCATAGCATATTCTATCCTTAATATACCTAGTAAATCTTCTCTCACCACTTTCTTACATGAGCCATCTGCCCCAATTAAATGAATGTATTCGTTTTCTGCTATGAAACATCTTACAGTTCTCCATTTCTGTAACTTTGACTATGTTGGCTCAACCCTTGTCAAAATATCCTTTTTTATTTTTTCACATTCAGAAATTTCAGGCTTGTTCCAGCTGAAAAAGTTCAAATCCTTTTTCTTCATGAAGGACCGTCCCTACAAAGCCCATATTGGCTGACATTCATTTTTCTGTTGGAAAACCCATTGCTTCTTCAACTGGATTGCGGTTCCCGTAAAGGTAGAGATACAATTTCCAGTTTTCTCTCAGAGCCTAACATTGTGCTCGATCAAGACTTGTCAGTAAAAACTCTAACTTGAAACCTCAGGTAAGGATTAAGAAATAGATCCTAAAAAGGTAGAGAGAAAATGAAAATCTCTTAAACTTTTGAGGAAATGAAGATATGATGACAGGGGAAATAAAAATAAAGACCCCAAATAATAGGAGACTATCATGTAAAGTGAAAAGCCAGAAAACTGGAACCTGAAGGACTACTACCTAAAGGCATCCTCAGCACACATTTTTTAGCGATTTTATACAACTCTTGTCTTTCAACACACTTTAAAAAATGTAAGCTGAATGTTGTAAAGGCAACCACCATTTTGAAAGCACTTCTACTTTCTTCTGTTCTCTGAGGAAATAGATGGCTTCTATTCTAACACTACAAAGAGCCATAGACTCCTAGTTAGGAGGGCATCGAACACATAGTGACCCACCCTGAATGAAAAAGGAGCAGTGGCTGCAGTTCCACATTCGTGAGTGCAGACACATGCCACATTCACACAGCCTCACTTCCCACAATGAAAAAGATGACCCTTCCCATCTTAGATTGAATTCCTCACTTGATACCCAGTGAAAGTACTTACATCTCGACAACAGACCAAAGAAGCAGCATTCAAGCAATTTGTGAGGTGTGTGCAGGGAGAGAGAGAGAGAGAGAGAGAGAGAGAGAGAGAGAGAGAGAGAGAGAGAGAGAGAGAGAGAGAGGAGAGAGAGAGAGAGAGAGAGAGCTCACACCTCTGCCAACCCTTCTGTGCCACTTTTAAAGTTTCCCTTTGACCAGTGAGCTCATCTGAGCACAGGCGCTTCCAATCACATCAAAGAAAGCTCTGTTCTGATGAATATTTGGGGGCCATGGGCCAAGGCAAGTCATGGGCTAGCACTTTCATGCTGGGGCTTTGATCAACCTTCCTTTAATCTCTTATCGTGGGTTTTGATTCTCGTTTTGCACCTTATCCTCTGGACCTCCTCTGTGCTGGCTTTCCTTTGAAGCCAGCGGTAGACTCATGGGTAGGAGGGCCATAGGAAACAGACGCACCACTGTCAAACTGATTGTAATTGTTTTTATATTTTGCTCTTTGTTTTGAATTACTCAACCTCTCCACAAAGCCACACTTGGGGCTCTTCAGATGTTTCCTAATCTGTGGGTTTCTGATTTCTGAGTAAACAAATGTGATTTTAAAACAAACAAAATTATTTTACCTTCATAAGCAGACATAAAAATGATGTAGTAAATACCAATGTATTGACACGAAATGCTGTTGACCAGATGTTTATAAAGGTGAAAGAAAGTGCATATTATGATTTTTTGAAAATCTATAAAAACAGAGAAAGTCTAAAAGGTCTTTACAGCAATTATATCTGGGTAGAGGGATTATGAGTGTGTTTAATTTTGTGTTATTTGCTTATCTCTATTTTCCAATTTGTATTAGATGAACATGCTTTGCTTTTACAATAAGAAAAGACTTTATTTTTAATTTAAGAAAATAGTCACATAAAGACAAGAAAAGTAATCTTTTCTTAATAATGAGCTTATTTCTCATGAATGACAATTCTGAATGTTCTAGGCTGATAATAAATGGCACACTGTTTTTTTCTCCAATTAATCTTTTTGTAATATTTGCCCAACTTATTTGACTATGGGAATTTAAAAACAAGCTCAACTACCATCTGGGACGTTATTAATTGCTGTATTCATTACCAGGGTCTATTGTATGGGTATGGATTAGAAGATGCTACATAAGCTGAGAAAATGTTTAGAGTTCTTAAATCAGTCAGACTTGTTTTGAATCCCTGAGCTTCCCCACTTTTTAGTTGTAAAAGACTAAGTAGTTCCTGGATTTCCCTGGTAGTCCAGTGGTTAAGAATCTGCCTTCTAATGCAGGGGACACAGGTTTGATCTCTGGTCAAGGAAGTAAGATCCCACGTGCTGCAAAGCAACTAAGCCTGGACTCAGACACTGCAGCTACTGAAGCCCACACACTGTAGAACCTGTGGTCCACAACTAGAGAAAGCCTGTGTACCACAAGGAAGACCCAGGGCAGCCAAAAAGAAAACAAGCCAAAAAAGTAGCTTCCCCAAGATCCAGAAGCTAGTAAGTGATGGAGACCCAGAACTTACACTTGGGTGTGTGTGGTTCCCCGCTCACACTCTCCCATCCACACTCTGGCCATAGCCGGAGTGTGTGAGATGCAGTGAGTGTGCTCCATCCCTCTCTCCTCCTCCACTTCTTCCCAATTATCCTTTACTCTCTCCTTGCCCTGCCCTCTTCTTCACTTCTTCTCCTCTGTTCAATGTTGAGCTTATCACCAGAAACTAGTGCAGAGTCCAAGAAAGGAGAAGGCATCAGAATTTGGAGTCTGTAGGGGCCAGGTCTTCCTGGGAAAGAAACAGATGAATTCTTCACAGAGGAGCAAGCAGACAGAGGCACACCCAGGAGAGCTCTTCTTGAGGTGGACATGTAGCAGGGTTCTTGCCTAAGCCTCCTTTAGATAGAGCAGGATGGATGACGGAGAGTGAAAATTTTCTGTGATATATTTAACAGCAACAACTTCCAACTCTGGTTAACCATGTGAATCACCTTAGAAGCCTTTTAAACATAAAGATGCCAAGGATAGATCCCTGATCAATCAAAACCTTTGAGGTGGTTCCAGCATTTTTTAAGGCTTCCTGAGTGATTCTAATGTCCATCCAAGGGAAGAACTATCAGATTAGACAATACAGAAACATGGAAAATGAAAACAAGAGAACTCAATATCAGCAAGTAAAGACAGTCCCATGCTTAGATGTGTGTGTGTGTGTGTGTGTGTGTGTGTGCGCGCGTGCGCTCAGTTGTGTCCAACTCTTTGCGACCCGAATGACCCATGGACTCTAGCCTGTCAGGCTCTGCTATCAATGAAACTTTCAAGGGAAGAATACTGGAGTGTGTTGCCCTTTCCTACTCCAGGCATACTTGGATGGATCAGGCCTATTCCTTCTCGCCTTTTCAGCCTGTAAGTGTGAATGGGCTCGTGTCATGACCACCCATATTTCTAAGTGCACTGATCCTTTCCGAGTCCCCAGCACAGTATGGCAGGGAGTCACACAAGTGTCTTCTGTACAAGCCCACTCTCCTTAGGCCCCCACTATACTGGCTTTGCCTCCACAACTTCCTTTCCTGGATCCCATCCACAACCGCTGGTGCATGGAACATGCTCTCTTCCATCAGTCACTGTCTTAGAGGAGTCATGGCCTCTAAGGCCGTGGCTCATGACCCCTCCAGGTGGGAAGCTCTCATGATTTTATCTCCATGCCTTCCTCTCTCAAGAACTGCAAGGACCAGTGGGCCTGGTTTGGTGGGAGAGCCACAATAGCAAAAACTGGACTGCAGACAGAATCACTTCTCTGATGGGAAAGGCTTTCTTCAACAGACATTTCTGTTGAGCCTGACTTTTTATTCCTCTGAGATGAGCTCTATCTATCTTGGGAGGACCCTGGCGGTCTCAGAAAACAGACCCAAGACACAAACACTCCTCTAGTTATCAGACATGATTAGGCATGGTGGAATTCTAACTTCACTGGAAACCAGCTACTGGTCTACCTCAAGAAGGGGCAATCCTTGGTCTACCTTTGAATGCCAATGGCTTCCAAGTCTTAGGATCCCCCTTTTTTTTTATCTATATGCCATGCTTTCAAATAACATCAATGGTTTGCTAACTGAAAATGGAATTTGGGGCACTATACACAAGAAAGATTTCTAAGTTTATACATGTACATTCCATACAGGCCAGTTTTCTGGTTCTGTGTGTATGAATGTATGTATATTTGAAAGAGACTTCTGCATGTGTAAAGTGTTCCTAGGAAGACTCTCAGAAAAATAATGTAAATCTGAAATAAATGATTGCCACTGGATAGCAAGAAGCTTTGTGCTGTGGCACTTTGTTGTGGATTTAATTTTATTTAATGTTAATCCTTACTTAGTAGATCACTGATACATTCCTATGTGAATGAATTAACAGGAATTATGAATAGGGTTCAGACTTAAATTGAAGAAAGTAGGGAAAACCACTAAACCATTCTGGTATGACCTAAATCAAATCCCTTATGATTATACAGTGGAAGTGAGAAATAGATTCAAGGGATTAGATCTGATAGATAGAGTGCCTAAAGAACTATGGACAGAGATTCGTGACACTGTACAAGAGGCAGTGATCAAACCATCGCCAAGAAAAAGAAATGCAAAAAAAGCAAAATGGTTGTCAGAGGAGGCCTTACAAATAGCTGTGAAAAGAAGAGAAGCTAATGGCAAAGGAGAAAAGGAAAGATATACCCAACTGAATGCAGAGTTCCAAAGAATAATAAGGAGAGATAAGAAAGCCTTCCTCAGTGATCAGTGCAAAGAAACAGAGGAAAATAATAGAATGGGAAAGACTAGAGATCTCTAAAAGAGAATTAGAGATACCAAGGGAATATTTCATGCAAAGATGGGCACAATAAAGGACAGAAATGGTATGGACCTAACAGAAGCAGAAGACATTAAGAAGACATGGCAATAATACACAGAAGAACTACACAAGAAAGATCTTCATGACCCAGATAATCACAATGGTGTGATCACTCACCTAGAGTCAGACATTATGGAATGAGAAGTCAAGTGGGCCTTAGGAAGCATCACTACAAACAAAGTGATGCAGGTGATGGAATTCCAGTTGAGCTATTTCAAATCTTAAAAGATGATGCTGTGAAAGTGCTGCACTCGATACGCCAGCAAATTTGGAAAACTCAGCATTGGCTGAAGGACTGGAAAAGGTCAGTTTTCATTCCAATCCCAAAGAAAGGCAATGCCAAAGAATGCTCAAACTACCGCACAATTGCACTCATCTCAGTCAGTTCAGTTCAGTTGCTCAGTTGTGTCCGACTTTTATGACCCCGTGGACTGCAGCACACCAGGCCTCCCTGTCCATCAGCAACTCCCAGGGTTTACCAAAACTCATGTCAATTGAGTCGGTGATGCCATCCAACCATCTCATCCTGTCGGCCCCTTCTCCTCCCGCCTTCAATCTTTCCCAGCATTAGTGTCTTTTCCAGTGAGTCAGTTCTTTGCATCAGGTGGCCAAAGTATTGGAGTTTCAGCTTCAACATCAGTCCTTCCAATGAACATCCAGGACTAATCTCCTTTAGGATGGACTGGGTGGATCTCCTTGCAGTCCAAGGGACTCTCAAGAGTCTTCTCCAACACCATAGGTCAAAAGCATCAATTCTTTCGCACTCAGCTTTCTTTATAGTCCAACTCTCATATCCATACATGACTACTGGAAAAACCATAGCCTTGACTAGACGGACTTTTGTTGGCAAAGTAATGTCTCTGCTTTTTAATATACTGTCTAGGTTGGTCATACCTTTTCTTCAAAGGAGCAAGCATCTTTTAATTTCATGGCTGCAGTCACCATCTGCAGTGATTTTGGAGCCCCAAAAAGTAAAGTCTGCCACTGTTTCCACTGTTTCCCCATCTATTTCCCATGAAGTGACAGGACTGGATGCCATGATCTTAGTTTTCTGAATGTTGAGCTTTAAGCCAACTTTTTCACTTTCTTCTTTCACTTTCATCAAGAAGCTCTTTAGCTCTTCTTCACTTTCTGCCACAAGGGTGGTGTCATCTGCATATCTGAGGTTATTGATATTTCTCCTGGCAATCTTGATTCTAGCTTGTGCTTCATCCAGCCCAACATTTCTCATGATGTACTCTGCATATAAGTTAAATAAGCAGGGTGACAATATACAGCCTTGACATACTCCTTTTCCTATTTGGAACCAGTCTGTTGTTCCATGTCCAGTTCTAACTGTTGCTCCCTGATCTGCATACAGATTTCTCAGGAGGAAGGCCAGGTGGTCTGGTAGTACCATCTTCTTCAGAATTTTCCAGAATTTGTTGTGATCCACACAGTCAAAGGCTTTGGCATAGTCAATAAAGCAGAAATAGATGTTTTTCTGGAACTCTCTTGCTTTTTTGATGATCCAACCAATGTTGGCAATTTGGTCTCTGGTTCCTCTGCCTTTTCTAAAACCAGCTTGAACATCCGGAAGTTCACGTTTCTCACATGCTAGTAAAGTAATGCTCAAAATTCTCCAAGCCAGGCTTCAACAGTACGTGAACCATACTCTTCCAAATAGTGTTCCAAATAGACTAGTTCCAAATCGGGAAAAGAGTACATAAAGACTGTATATTGTCATCCTGCTTATTTAACTTCTATGCAGAATACATCATGAGAAACGCTGGGCTGGATGAAGCACAAGCCGGAATCAAGATTGCCAGGAGAAATACCAATAACCTCAGATATGCAGATGACATCACCCTTATGGCAGAAAGTGAAGAACTAAATAGCCTCTTGATGAAAGTGAAAGAGTAGAGTGAAATGGCTTAAAGCTCAACATTCAGAAAACTAAGATTATGGCATCTGGTCCCATCACTTCATGGCAAATAGATGGGGAAACAGTGGAAACAGTGGCAGACTTTATTTTGGAGGGCTCCAAAATCACTGCAGATGGTGACTGCAGCCATTAAATTGAAAGACGTTTGCTCCTTTGAAGAAAAGCTGTGACCAACCTAGACAGTATATTAAAAAGCAGAGACATTACTTTGCCAACAAAGGTCTGTTTAATTAAAGCTATGGTTTTTTTACAGCTTTGTGAGAGTTGGACTATAAAGAAAGCTGATCACCAAAGAATTGATGCTTTTGAACTGTGGTGTTGGAGAAGACTTTTGAGAGTCCCTTGGACTTCAGGGAGATCCAACCAGTCCATCATAAAGGAAATGAGTCCTGAATATTCATTGGAAGGACTGATGCTAAAGCTGAAACTCTAATATTTTGGCCACCTGGTGTGAAGAACTCACTCATTGGAAAAGACCCTGATGCTGGGAAAGATTGAAGGCGGGAGGAGAAGGGGATGACAGAAGATGAGATGGTTGGATAGCATCACTGACTTGATGGACATGAGTTTGAGAAAACTCTGGGAGTTGGTAATTGACAAGGAGGCCTGGTGTGCTGCAGTCCATGGGGTTGCAAAGAGTCAGACATGACTGAGTGACTGAACTGAACTGTACTGAACTGTTGAATAGGGTTAATTTCTATTATTTGATGGATTTGTTCTAAAGTCAACAGTAACACTAAATTAACAAATACTGATACTGTATAGCTCAGGGAACTCAGTGCTCTGTGGTGACCTTAATGGGAAGGAAATTGAATAAAGAGGGGATATATGTATATGTATAGTGGATTCACTTTGCTGTACAGTAGAAACTAACACAAATTGTAAAGCAACTATACTCCAATAAAAATGAATTTTAAAAAATACTGAAGCATTGACCCTTGGAAAATACAATGTTAGGTTCCTATGAGCCTCTGATCACACAGCATTTTCATCAACTGATCAATACATAACCTCGTTTTATATGTTCCTGTTTAATTTCTGATTTAATATATATCATTGATTCATTAACATTGAAGTCAGAGCCAACAGCACTACAACTCATACCTGAATGAAGCTTATGCATCATGTCTTATCTCTGTAAGGCACATCAGTCTTTTTTGCACTTAGGAACACTAGACAGCACTTCAGCACTAGGTCTGGGGACAATTTTAAACAATAAAATAATTAACAAATAGTATTAAAAATTTGCATCATGTGGCAGTAAAAAGACAAAGGGAAAGACTCTCGTTTACAATCTCATTTGGACATCAGCAGGGTACACATGTGAGGGTGACGGAAATCTTTCATCAATCTATAAATGATCTTGAAAGTGTGAAGATTGATTTGGAGGTTACAAATAAATTTTAGCCAGTGGGCAAATTAGCAAATAGAAAATTTGTAAATGATTAGGGTCAACTACACTTTTGTCCACTTTTTTCTTTCAGGCTTTTAAAAAATATCCAGGAAAATGTGCAAAACAAGCAACAATATCAAGTGGAAATGGATTCAAATCATTTCTAAGTTACTATTATATTATTAAAAACTCCTGGCCACTACATGTTTTAGTGTGAACATTTAAAATAGACTAGGCATCTATTTATTTACAACACATATGAAACATTCCTGGCTTGGTGGCAAATTTTCTTCATTGACTATTCTTTCCCTGCTTAAGCCAGGTTTAAGGAAACTGTTATAAGTAACACTGTTTTCAGCTTATTCTCTCTCAATCGGTCTACGCCCTTAGTTTTTTGCTCCCAACCACATGACATGTTCATTTTGGTACCTTAAAAATTACTATAATCATCAGCCTGGTCTATGACCATTTTGGAAGTGTACAGAAGACGTCAGAGAAATACTGGGCATCTAGGAGCAAATGCTTCTGTGAAGACCAGAAGACATTCATTTCTGACTCAACCTCCTATCTTGTCTGCTTTATTAACAGATACCAAGCTTCATACTCAGGTTTCCCTGGTGGCTCAGTGGTAAAGAACCCACCTGTTAATGCAGGAGACATAAGAGACGTGGGTTCAATCCTGGGTTGCAAAGATCCCCTGGAGAAGGAAATGGCAACCCACTCCAGTATTCTTGCCTGGGAAATCCCATGGACAGAGGAGCCTGGTGGGCTACAGTCCAAAGGGTTGCAAAGAGTCGGACATGACTAAGCAACAACAACAAACCACAAAGCTTGCTATTACTTACTAGGCAATTTTTGACAATTTAAAAATCTCCTTTGACAACATTTTGAAAGTACTGCTGACATTCCCCTGCTGCCACCCTCCTCCCACCATCTCCCAACCAAAATTAAGGCAAAGTCAGAACGTTTTGAAAGAACACAAGGAAAATGCAATGTAATTACAACGGGTCACAAAGGACTCCATTCAGAAGGCAGCAATGTAGAAACTAGAATCTGGGGGACCATTTGTAAAGAGAAAATGACTGAAAATTAGCAAGCACACAGACTAATGCTAATAAAACCAAACCATTTTCATTATAAATGTTCAGATTCTTGCAAAATCCAATCCTCCCTTTTAAATGAAATCCCTATTTCAAATGGCTTTTCTGATACCTTAGTTAAAGAAAGATTGGGGGGAAGCAGGTGAGGGAATACCTGATGCTAGATGTAATCAGGACGTAATAAGAACTGCTAGTCAATCATTTAGTCAAACACTCCCTGTCAACCACTGGGTAAGTTCAAGCTAAGCGAAAGACAAGTCTTGCACTAGTCCAACTAGGCAGTGCCAAAAGCCACCTCTATACCACTGTTCAGAAACTGTGGATATACAGAAATAGATTTGAAGAAAGTTTCAAGATAGTGAATTTTCTCTGTAGAGTTGAAACTCCCAGGAAAGGAGATTTACTTTTTGTGTTTTAGCTTGAAGAGTAATCAGTTTAAAATTATATCTCATGTACGACATGCATGTGTGCTCAGCCATGTCTGACTCTTTGTGACCCTATGCACTGTAGCTAGCCAGACTCCTCTGTCCAGGCAAGAGTACTGGAGTGGATTGCCATTTCCTCCTTCAGGGGATCTTCCCAACCCAGGGATTGAATTCTACGTATGGCACATCTCCTTCATTGGCAGGCAGATTCTTTACCACTGTACCATGTGACCAATTTACCTTGAATGCACAGGTACAAACACACACTCACAACCACACCCCATAGGCTCCATACCCACATACACACAGACACAAGCTATACATAGTTAACCTGGAATCCATTTGCTATCAGATTTACAGATAAACTCACTGTCAAATTTATAGGTAAAATATAAACTATAAGATTTTAATTAAGGCTCGGCCAAAGATGCGTATGTCATAATAACAATAAAAAGTCAATGTTTGACATGTGTTAGGCACCAAGCACTTACTTTTGCACTTGCTTCAAACTTTAAGTTTGAAGTATGGCAACAATATTTTTGTCCCCACTTTGGGTGCTTAGTTGTTCAGTCATGTCTGACTCTTTGCGACCCCATGGACTGTAGCCTGCCAGGTTCCTCTGTCCATGGGGATTCTCCAGGCAAGAATACTGGAGAGGGTTTCCATGCCCTCCTCCAGGGGATCTTCCCAATCCAGGGATTGAACCCAGGTCTCCTGCATTGCAGGCAGATTCTTTACCGTCTGAGCCAACAGGGAAGCCCACTTTAGAGCTATAGTAATTGAGTCCCCACTTTAGAGCTAAAGAAATTGAGGGTAAGGAATCTGTATGCAAAGTCACATTGTTGGTAAGTAGCAATGCTGAAGGTTTTAATTATTTTTCTTTCTTACAACATCTTCCCATTGCTCTATAAATAGGACATATTACCTTTATTTTAAGGAAACCTAGGCATAGAGTGATTACATGCTTGAAGTTATCAATACGACTTTAGAGAGAGCCTAGGTCTAGTTTAAGCTGATGTCTTTCTATAGAATCATCCTTCCGTAACTCCAAATAACACTAAAAAACATTTTGGAAGCTCCACAGAGAGAGAGAATCCAAATTAAATTATACAGCAGTCACTGTTTTTTTTTTTTGATGCCCAATTAAGACTTTAATTGCTTCATAACATGAGTATAGCTACATAAAGTTTTTCACCTCGTTTAACCCTAGACTTTAGAACTTGTATAGATAATTACAGAAATCTCAAGTCTAATGGACGTACAGTAATAATCCTTAGTTGGCGTTTCCAAATTAGCGAAGTTCTTCAGCCTTATCTTACAGCCTATTTAAATGAATGGCTCATAGCCAAGAGAGGATAGTCAATAATTTTCCAGTAGGGATTCCTCCAAAATTCACAACCCAAAACATCCTGTTAACAAATGGAAGCCCTGAAACTGTGTTACAATTAAGTTAAAGTGCCCTAAGTCTAAAAATAAATTTTCTTTTTCAAGTCCAATTTGCATTTTAAATCCTAAAAGATTCTCTGCTGGCAAAAAGCTATTAAAGATTATGCTGCAATTTAAATACAATATATCACTTAAAATAAGTTATCAAGGCTGCATGTTGATTATAATATTAATGAATAATAATGTTTCTCATTTAAGGAAAGATACAGAAGGTTATGAAAAGGCTACATTGTTCCCTTAGTAACTCAATTAGGTAGATCTCAAACTCTGGACGCTGGTGGGTGTCTCTGAGGAGAAAGCAATGAGATTACATAGCCATGTTTCTCCCATTTAAAAATTTTGTTATTTTGGATCATGCCGTTGAACAAAAGCGATCAGTCCAACTTCAATGATATATAATTACTGGGAGTAATTCAAAACATTCTGCCTTTGCACCAGTTTTGGAGAGGGAGAGGTGCAAGATCACCATAGAAGGATAAACTGGGTCACTGGTGCTTTAGAATACTGCCTAAAGTGAAGTCAAAATTATAAAAACAAAGCAAAATTCTAATGGGCACTATGACATTGAGTACATATTAACAAATTAGGCATCTAGTGGATACAAGGTAGTGCAAGGCTCCATATGTTTATCTTTTTAAAACATATCTCTCTTCTATTACAGAAGACCCAGAAGATTATGTTAAATCATTTGTCTTCTCCAAAAAAAGATTTTTTTCTTTGTGGACCATGAAAAGACTCTGAAACTTTTCAACAACTATTTTTGAGTACCCCTACAAGTCTGACACTATTGGGATCTGAATATATGTCGTGATGAATAAACAGATATAATCCCTGTCCTTACAGAATCTGCAGGGTTTCCTCTGACACAAGACTATTTCTTTCATGATGCACATGAATTCCTATAAAGTAACTATATCTAGAAAGGAAGGGTTGTTATGCTCCACACTATTTCCATTTCCCGAACTTATCTAGTGTCCAGTTGACAGGTCAAGCTCCTATTTTCTCTAACTCCGAGATAAGGAGACACTTGCAGTGAGCTTCTATGAATGAGCTTATTACGGGTGATTGTGTGGACTAACCAGGAGTCTGAATGAGCATACGACGAGTGAAACAACCTGGGATAGAGGAACCTTCAAGGATGATGGTCAAAAACCAGCCACACGTAGCCAAGTAGAGACATTCAAGAGAAGGTGAGCACGGGGTCTCATTCAAGGAGAGCAGAGATGAGTTATTGAGAAGGGAGAAGCTCTGAGAGAGCTGGTGTTGGAAAAGAAAGGCCAGATTAGTGGAGATTTTGGTCACAGGAAGCTGGAAATGCTTATATAAGTAGGAAATTAGTTACAAAATCTCCCTGAAACAGGAAAATAGTGGGAAGAGAAATACATACAGAAACTGTCTCCTTGTTGACCCAGTTCTAGCTTAGGAGGGTGGAACTAACAAGGAAAATTAAACCACCAAGAAGAGAATAATTGACTTTACTGCTAGCAAAAGAGATAGATCAGACAGAAAAGGGTTAAATTCGGGAAATTTGATGGGGCGATACAAAACTAAGAAATCTGATTTACATATGTGGAACAGTCAGAAGGAGACCACTTCTTTGCTGCTGTATTTATGTATCAGGTGCCCTGAAAACACTTTGCCTAGACAACAGTGGCTTTGTAACCAAGATAAGGAACCTGACAGAATAAATAGAAATAAATATAAAATGTAAATAAAATATATAAATATAAAACATAAAATATTCATATACACCATCAGTATTTACTGGTGAGTTACTATTTGCCATGCACCTTGTTAGCTGCTAGAAACAGACTGATGAGTAAGATAGAAAGAGTTATTATAGTAGGGCAAATCTAGACATTGGACAACTAACTACAAGTGTGATGTGTTATGGGTAAGCATATAGGATGTGTTGGGAGCAAAGAAGTTAGCTAGGAGTTAGTTAGTGGAAGAGGGAAGACATTTCATTCATTCAACAGATAGTAAGTCAGGAACAGAGTTGTGGTCCAGGCAGAGAAGGGGAGTGACAGGCTTGACAAAAGAGGCAACTGAAAGAGGACTGGAGTGCAGAACGGTTCTCTGTGAGTATGGAAAAGTAGGCCATCCTCAGAAGGAAGGATACAGGATGGATAAAGAATGAAGGGCTAGATCCCTGGGGCTTCAACATCCCCAGGGCAGAGCATCCCTGTGGAGGAGCCGTGCCTCTTCAATTGGTGGAAAGAGATCTGTGGGAACCAAGAAGCAGGGAAGGGAGTTGATCACAGAAAAGGACTTCCTCTTGCTGAGGTTGAAGGAAATAGCCAGCCTTGTCCTAGAAGTCCTCATCATGTGCATCTAATAGAAATGGGCCTTTTGATCCTCAATCTATCTGTATGGCTGGTCAGAAAGATATAAACCATCTTTCAGCACATGCCCTTGCCCAGTCAACTTAGGCTTTCCAGAGCCCTTGCTTGGACAAGGCCTTCCCATGAATTCAGGAAGAGTTCTCATGGATTACAGATATTAAGCTGCTGGTTAACCTCTTCTGTAAGATTCATACATAAAGGCATCATTCATATGACTGTATGGCTAGGTTAGAGATGGAGCTTCAGACTATCAATCATGCAATAAGTTATCAGTATGAGATGTGCAGTTTCTAAGAATTAACTCAAAGTATATTTCCAAGTAATCCACAGACTATAAAAGCAGTAATAATTACAAGTACACCCTTTACTCACAGCAACAATTCTAATTCCAATATCTTGCACAATGACTAGTCCATAACAAACACTCCCAAAGAACCCTTTCTTCTCGTCTTCTGTTAGTGAATTATCACCACCTGTTATTTTAAAGCTGTACTTTTACTGTATCAGAATCTTAAGATATTTTGATACTGGCTTCTTTTTTCCTGTTACTACAGTTAAATATGGCTTTTATTGTTCATTTAAAGTCAGATAGGCAGTATCTGAAAAATTTTGAACTTTTGACACATAGATTTTCTTGTATTGAAGTAAAACAAGACAAAAAACTGATTCCTCCCTCTGTAAATTTTTAAAATTAACAGGCATGATTGGCTGATAGTTGAGAGAAAAGCCAGATCCTTGGATTTCTGTGTCAGCATACAACATCACTGAGCTGTTTCTTCGTCAGTAAATGAAGAAACATTCTCCTTCCATATAAAATGTTGTCATGTACATAAAGTGGGCTCAGGTAGAAATAGTCTGAGCAATCCAGGGAGACTGAATCCCAGTTTAGATAGACTATGAGGGATCAGCAACAGAGAAAGTTCCTGGCTAATAGCAATGGAAAGAAGCTACCCAAGGACAAGGAGCAGCAGGCAGCTGTGATGAGGGCACTGTAACTAGCAGACTGTGTGCAAAAGGCAATAAGGTTAAGAGCTAAGCTAGGTTCCAGTCCCAGGAGACAGAGAAGAAAAAGCAGAAACTCATTTCCAGAACTGGGGGATGAGCCACAAGTGAGGTCCCAAGGGACAAGGTAGGAACCCAGTCACTAGAGTGGGGTCAGAGGCAGTTCACCAGGCGCGAGACTGACCAGACACGGGAGCCAGAGCCAATGACCTTGGCTTAGTAAGTGCCTGGGGCTGGAATGAAGCTGATCCTGCAACAAGGGCCTGTATGGAACTCAGCTAGTTTGTCAGCTTTGCAAATCTTTCCACTTCTTTACTTTGTTTTAAGTTTATTACCATAGTTGTTGAAATATATCATGTTTCATAGCATCTGTAGCTGTTACCTTATATTCTCTTTTAGAGATTCATATTTGCATGGATATGAGTTTAAGGAGACTTTCAAGGTTTCACTTGTACCATTTTTTCTCAACACATTGTCACTTCCTTGCTACAGAATATTATACGCAGGGCTTAGAGAAACATTCTGTTCAGTTAATGATTTTTTAAATATTGCTTTATTTTGATTCACTTATATATAATTAAATTATTTCTCTGAACAAATATAATTTTAATACTTTGTTTCTTGGTTTCTAAGTTAATGAAATCATTAATTGCTATATATATATGTGTATATGTGTATATATGTGTTTTGGGGATAATGAATTCATTCTCGCTTCAGATTGGCAAGAGGTATCAGAAACATCTTAATTTCACTCAATTTCATTAAAGCAGAAAATTAAGCCCCTAGATTTAACAAAAAACTTTCTTTTCTGGTAGTATATTTGAATAACTACTAGATCCTCAACCACGTTTTATTATAAGTCTTGAATGATTTGTGAGTTCTTTAAATAAGAAATTCTCTGAAGTTCAATAAAGTCTTAATTAACAAAGGAAACTACTTAAAAGATATGGCCTAAGCCATCGTCACCACTTTATGGTTGGCTTGTTTATTTTTGCTTTAAGCATCCCAAAGAAACAGAGGTACTGCTGGCTATTGGTTACCTGCTAATTGATTTCAATTTGATTTCCTAATCCATCTAGTCTGTGCTATGGACCAAGCCCATTTTTATTAGTTTCAGACTAAGGTACTACTTTGAAAAGTTTTTTTTAAAGACATGTTGTGTCTAAAATGTGACAATTTTATTTGGACTTTTTTTTTCTTTTAATTTTGAAGGAAGATTGATTATGCCTCTGAAAAATGTTTAAACAACCGATTTTAAGAACTCACTGGTTCACTTTGAGTTTTCATCTAGGCTGGTAAAAAAATAAAATAAAAATGAATTCATGACTAATTCTAATTCCATCAAATGGAGTTCCCACACAACATGCTAGACAGGTGGCCCTCCAGCATCTCCTCTTACCCGTTGCTGCTGACCCACTGGGATGATACAATAACTGATGATACACAGAAGTTGAAAACCCTAACCAGAGTGGGCTCATTTCCAAAGTACAAATGATACATTGCATTTCATCTCTGAAAACAAAAACAAAAATGTCCATAATCTAACGAGAAACTGAACAACTATTCTAAACTTTACCTGGAAATGGTATGTAAACAATTTCTTTACAGTAAGGCAGGGTATAGAGAAGGGTTTGGAAAGATACCTTTCATGAAATATTTTCCCATACTTACTTTAATAAAACATTATAATCATTGCTGCTATGTCTGGCAGCACTAGCTTCTAGATCGGGTGGCCCATACTATGATTCTAGAATCTGATTCCTATCAGCAAACATTTACCTCCATTCAGAAGGGTATCTCCTGTAAGTCTGCCTTTAGAGAGGGAAAGAAAGCGATTTGGGTTCTGTGATCAGGATCAGGATCAGGATCAGAAGAGCATTTCTAGAATTATCTTGGACAAGAAGGCATGATTTATTAAGCCCTAAGCTTACTCACAGGTGGTCAAGAATCTGTCCACAATGCAGGAGACCCAGATTTTCTACCCCTGAGTCGGGAAGATCCTCTGGAGGAGGAAACGGCAACCCATTCCAGTATTCTTGCCTGAAGAAATCCACGGACAGAGGAGCCTGGTGGGCTACAGTCCATGGGGTCACAAAGAGTTGGACATGACTGAGTGACTAACACACACACAGCCTACTCACAGGACGCTTCCCCAGCTCTCTGATATAAGGGAGGCCCCTTTCCCTGAAGCTCTCTCTCCCTCAGCACTCCACACACCGAAGAACAAAACCAGCCTCCTACTCTCACTCTACGCAGCTTCAGATCATTCCTCTCCACTGGGTTTATTTAGGCTTCTGCCAGCTGACCATCTTCACCTCACCTGCTTGATCTCTGTCATCTACTAAATTTCTAGACATTCATCTTTATTCAAGACTCGACATCTTGCTCAGTCTTCCCTACGGCAGATGTTCTACCATGTTCCCAGATAACATCAGGGACTACGTGGACAATCTCTGCTACTATCTGACTTAAGAATTTCTTAACCTTACAAAGTCTCATGACCTTCACCTCCATTCCACATTCATATCTGCATTTTCAGGGTGATGTTCTGATGTTATCATATGGAATAGTTACCTTTGAAATCTTTTACTTGCGTCATCTACACATCAGCCTTCCCATTCTCAGAAGCTTTTTCAGTTCTTTAGTCCCTCTGTACCGGCTCTTCTACTTCCCTGAGAATTCTTACTTCAGGTCCACTCTGCTCTTCCTTGGCTTTTCTTTTACCTTCTATTAGGCTACATCCTATGGTGCCATCATTTAAACTGTCACCTCACCAGAGAATTTCATTCCCTTCCCCTGGCAAATGAGCCCACCCTGAATGCTGCCTGCCACATACCTTTTCCCTTCCAATTTTCAGTTCAATTCAGTTCAGTCACTCAGTCGTGTCTGACTTCTTGCAACCCCATGAACCACATCATGCCAGGCCTCCCTGTCCATCACCAACTCCCTGGGTTAAGATATTTCAGAATATTTTTATAGAATTATTGATTGACTTATTTATTGTCAGTCTCCCTCTTTACTGCATGCTCATTATGAGCAGGGACTTTGTGTTGTTTGCTTCTACATCTGCAGCAACTGGAACAATGTTCAGTAAATATCTGTGGAAGACATTATCTGTGATGCTGGGAAAACCCTGTAACTGCTTAGTTTAATGCCATTTCAAATAATAAAACTTCAACAGTGCCATTAATTCTGTGCAAAGCCTTTCTACACAGCCCTGGTTAGTCTGTCCTTTCACTCCACACACTGGCCCTTTCCAGCCTTCAAAACCCTTAATTCCTCTTACAAAGAGAAAACTGAAGTAACTAGGTGATGTTGCCAGCCTCTAACCATACTAGCATTCACATTATCATTGCCACTTTCCCCCTGGTAAGAGAGGAAGAGGAGTTCCTCTGTTTAAGAGTAGCCCTGCTATCTTTTCTCTGGATATATCCTCTTTTATGTCCCCAGGGACAAGATCCATCATTTTTCCCATCTTCCAATGGAATCTTCAATCTCTTCCTTCATTTTTTTAAAGTTGTTTTTTTTTTTTAATGTGGACCATTCTTTAAAGTCTTTATCAAATTTGTTACATTTTGCTTCTGCTTTATGTTTTGGCTTTTTGGCCATGAGGCATGTAGGATCTTAGCTCTCGGACCAGGGATCAAACCTACACCCCCTGCATTGGAAAGCAAAGTCTTAACCACTGGACCACCAGGGAAATCCCAACCTCTTCCTTTCTGCTTTCATTTCTGTCTTATCAACCTCTCAGCTGCATTTAACTCCAATCATCAGGCTCTAGTTTTTAACATACTCTCTAATTTCTTCCCCTGTGACCCCTGGCTGAGTGACTGGCAACACTTATCACCCAGTTTCCCAAGCCAGAAATGTCAGTTACATTTTACTCACTTCTTTTTCACAACCTCACATATTTACTTTATGCTTTATATTTACTTCTAAAGATCTCTCAAGTCCATCTATTCTCTCCACTCTGTTACCATCAAATCCAGGCAACTATTAGGGTTATGGTTAAGGGGTAGTAGACTAATTCCCTGCCCACGGCCCTTCTTTAGTTACAGTCAGTGAACCTTCTCAACAATTCTGATCTTCACTGAAAACTTCATTCCATAACTTTTCATTGCCATTAGTAGAAGGTTCAAACACTTTACCATGGAATTTACCATGGACTACAAAATCCTGTGCCAATGCTGACATACCCTTATCATCCCTACTCTCACATCCACACACACATCCTCTATGACTTAGCCCTATAGTCATTATTCCAGTTCTTTGATCTTGCTAAGCTCTCCCTCATACCCAGGACACAGAAATAGTATTCCCTTGTATGGGTAAAGCTTTGTCTCCCCTTCACCAGGTTGGCGTGAGCCAGCAGGCAAGCTTGACAATGCCCCACCTCTGCTTAAAATCCTTTAGATGCTCCCTATAACATACTTATGCATTTTCTATAGACTTGAAGAGGAATTACAACCCAATGCATTTCACATTACACTCCAGTCATCATGAACTCCTTGCAGACCCTACACTTACCCAGGCTTCCCAGGCGTATTGCATCCAGCCTGTGCACATGCTGCCCTCTGCTCCACTGGCCTGCCAATCCCTTACTGGCCTTCTGAACCAGCAGGCGATGTTTCCTCTTGCAAATGCTTTCCTGGCTCTGTTACAATCACTCTAGCTGCCAAGCTATATAAGGATTGATGTGGTTTAGGTGCTTTTTTCTCAGAGCGCCTGAGGCACACCCTGCTTCTCTCTGCCCTAGCACTTACCCAAACTGCATGGTAACTTTGTTTATTGGCCTGTCATGCTGACCAGACTGTCACTTTCCTGAGGACAGGGTATATCTAAGTTCAAACTCCCAGTGTCTAGAAAAGTGCTCAATATTTAGAAAGTGTTCAATTAATGTTTTGGGGAACTATAAATGAATAAAGAGAGGAATAGATGAGGAAAGATGTTGTTCTGAAGTCTCTATGGAAATATCCGTGCCTACATTCTACTAGGAAATTCAAAGGAACAGTCCAGGTTCAGCTTCTCCATTATAGTTAGCTAAAAAAAAACAAACAAAAAAACGGGTCCAGTGTCCCTCAGCTCTGACTTAGTTTTCACTGAGTAGCACTATCCAAAATTGCACCTTTTAAAGCAATCAGTTGGTTACATATAACTTCTTGTAAAAATGCAAATGCCTAGGGAATTTCTATATACCTTAATGTCATTTTATTTACTTAAATTCCTTTTCTGCCAACACTCAGCAGAAACCACTCTGCTGAAGCACTGGGAACTTTGTGTGTCAGGGAAAAGAGATAGGCTGGCATGGGTATATTTTAAAAGTTTCCCCAATTATCGTAATAAGCAGCCATAGTTGAGAATCACTGTTGCTCAGTGCTTCTCAATCCTTACTGTGCAGTGTCCTCTCCTGGCAATTTGACTAAAAATGCAGTTGCAGATTCAACAGGTGTGAGTTGGGATCTGAGAATTTGCATTTCTGCTAGTTCCCAGCTGATGCGGATGCTGCTGGTATGTGGACCACACTGTGAATAACAAGAATCTAGTTATTCTCCTCTTACTGTAGCCCTCGGGCGTCTTTACTTTTAGAGTTTAATCACTGGGGAGGGAAGGGATAACAGTGACTGTCTGCAAGGGTGAGCATAGAAGAGCTATGTGTTCAAATCAAAGTGTGCCTGACTGATTTCACACACACCTAAAAATGTGGTTTGCTTTACAGGAAACATGGAGGCAAGTGCCCATCACTAATTTTGCTCATTTTACCTGATTTTCAGGCTGACTGTCACTCCTTGTGCTAAGACATAGCACAGTAGTCAAGGAAACTGTTAATAAGAGATGACACATTTTTACCTGAGAGTATCTAAAATATACCACTTTCTCTCCCCCCCTCCAACTCCTACCCTCTCTCTTTTTTAGATACACCTTCCACTTAAAAAATACATTGACTGCCTTTTGATTCTAATAAATAGATTTTTACCCTTCAAAAATTAGCTTTAAATAGTGCATCTGCAACTTTCATGAAAGAACATATTAAATGGCATATATCTGTGCATTATACCTGTGATGCATCTCCTTGAAGAATGCATAAGATGAAATAGGCTGCCATTAATCTTTGCTGTTTCTCTGTAAAATGAGACACTTTTAATTTCAATTTTGTAGATAAGGAAAATGAAATGCAGAGAGCTAAACTGACTTAATTAAGATCACATACTAGCAACACAGGATGTGGCCCAAACTTACATCTCAGTTCTTTCATGCTGTTGGCTTTGTGGAAAAAGAAGCCATAATCTTTCAAAAGATTTTCCCTTAATTATTCATAACACATCTCTTTTAAATAAAGTTTACCCTTTAACAGTCTTTCTCATGCACATATCTATTACTGGAATTTCTCTATATTCTAGTCATCTAATTATTAACCTATGTGGTTCATAAAAGAATTCAAAGTGGCCTTACAGGGATATATAAAATAAAATCATATACATCAGCTGAGAAAGAAAAAGGAGGGCAGGGATAATGCTAATGAATCAAATGTATACAAAGAGGTCCTATAATTATAGGTTAAAGACAAATCTCTTGACATATTAGTTGTCAGGGTGAAAAGGGAAACAATTCACAGAACTCTTGGGAAAAACCAACACCTTTTCCCAGGAGCATGATTATCCCTAAGAACCACTCTGTGGTAGACCCAGTATCCTGCCTTTGATTAAGAGGTGGTTGATCTACCTGGCCTACCGTACCACATATATTCCCAACTTCCTCTGAAAATGCAACTCCAGCATATGCAAACAATGCTTCCCATGTCCAATTCTGAAATAATTTCAACTTCCTAGTTGATTTACTATTTCCATAGACTTTTCATCAATATAATGCTAATGTAATCAAATAATAGGTACTCACTCAAACTGAGAAGCTTAAATTATTTAGTGATTTGGTAGGCATAGAAAATGACACATAATTGCTTTGAATTGTGGAAATGGGAATCAATGGACTCAACATTTACTAACGATAGCAAGTATAAGATCAAAACAGAAGATAACTACTTATAGATGGACACTAGAGAGATGGAAAAAAGGGATAAGGGTGGTTTTGTTGCTTTTAAACCACATACCATAAAATTCACCCAGTGACTTTTAATACATCTACACATTTGTACAATGATCACCACAAAATCCAACTCTAGAAACATTCCATCACCCCAGAATGTTTCCTTATGTCCATTGTGGGAATCCTTGTTTCAATCCCAGCCTGTAGGCAATAGCTATTCTACTTTCTGCCCCTATAGCTTTGCCTTTTCTGTAAAATAAACCTCAAGATACCAAATGAACTTATCAGACATTGCCAATTTTTTTTCCATTTAGCCACTGAATCCAATTTATCTATGTTTTCCATACTTTGACCATGTACTAAAAAGAGATGGTGCATGACTGCTTAAAATCTACCTAGAAGGTAAGAAAAATATGTAATATATGAGTGTATCTATCATATAATTGACTCCCATTCTTGGAAAGGATCTGATTGACAGATGCTAATTTAGACTGGAGAATTTATGAAGCAAGTATTTCTATGCAATTGTCAGGAGAATGGTGTCAGGGAAGCCCAAAGCAAATTGCCACATGCCACATTTAAATTAACAAAGCTGTGCTTCACCAGTCTTTCCACTAAGATACCTGCTGTGCTCTTATTGCCTGAAGGATTTTTTTCAAGCTTAATTACATAATGAAATCACCTCATCTTCCACTCTGAAAGGCTGTTACATGGCTGGCATCCCTTGTGAGTCAGTCTGCAGTCTTCACTGTACTCATCTAGTTGTGTCATTTTTCTTCATGGAGGTTTCTTGGGTGTCAACAGAAAAGGAAGGAGGGACCATGGCCCATATCAATGCAGATATTCCCTGTTGTTGCCAGGAAAAGACCAGTTGCTAACAAGATGCGTCACTGAGGGCACTACCAGGATCTGGCCCTTGCAGAAATGATCAGATATTTAGAAGTTTCATTTACTTCAAAGTTTATAGCTCTAGCCACATAAAAGTGATTATATATCAGAATATGAATACATTATCTCACCAAGCTGAATATATCTATCAAGTGAACAGAATGCTTCCTCTCCTGTATTAATATTAAAATACTCATCAAAAGTTTGCTTGGTGAGTAGAGAACTAAAGTAAAGAAAATGGATAGTTCTGAGAGGTTCATCCAGGTCCTGGTGCTCCACAAATCTATCCCTCAGGACTGCCAAAATTGTGCAGTGTACAACCTGCACAACTGTACAGGTGGTCCTGCTCTCTTGAGAACTGTATTGATCATGTATCTGAACTTGGTTTCCCTATCCCCTGGAGAGTTGAGGACCACACTGCTAATGTTTGCTTCTTTAAACTCCTCAATTCCAAGTTGAGTTTGATGTACTAAAATCACTGATAAAGTTGTTTATTGTTCTCAGTAAAGTAGCTTGGTTCTTGGTCAAAGACATACTCATTCTTCTCCTTCTCAGTTTGGATTTAATTATTTCAGTTCTCTGAGAGTCATTTATGTCCTTTAATTCCAAGTTCTAGCACGAGGGGAGGCAAATTGCTCTCAAATACTGTATGTACAAGCATAGACCATTAAAAGTTTGACAGATGCCTAATTTTCTTTAAGGCAACATGGAGAAGTGGTCATGAATACAGGCTCTAGAGCCAGGCTGCCTGGAGTGCAATGCTATCTCAAGTTTGTTCATCTGTAAAAAGAATGTATAATGGTACCAAATTCACAAGGACACTATGAGGATCAAATGTAAACTGCCTGCAGCAGGGTCAGACACACAAACATTCAATAAGTGTTAGCTATTATTATTCTATTTTATTATCTCCTATTTTTACTTTATTATATTCTATTATTATTCTCCTGTATTATTATACCTCTCTATTAATTTATTTAACATTTATTTCTTACACACAATTTAGTAATAAAAGACTAGTTTAGCAAGAGACACTGTGTATGCATGCTTAACTCGTCAAAGACAGGCCTCAAATAAAGGAACTATAGAAGGGTATATTACTAGTTCCCTATTGCTGCTACAGCAAACTGTCACAAACACAGTGACTTAACAGAAATGTATTATCTTATGGCTCTGGAGGTCAGCAGGGATACATTCCTTCTGGATACTCTACAAAGAACCATGCCTTTCCCTTTTCAGCTTCTAGAGGCTACACACATTCTCTGGCTCATGGCTGTATTACTCCAATTTTGGCTTCCCTCTGCTTCTGTTCTTACATCTTCCTCTCTGATTCTGACCCTCCTGTTCCCTTCCCCTTATACTGGGTTGGCCAAAAGGTTCATTTGGGGTTTTCTATAATGGTACAATGGTACTTGAGCGGACCTTTTAGCCAACCCAATAAGAACACTTGTGATCTCATAAGACCATCCAGATAACTCAGGATAATCTCCCTGAGTTATCCTTAACTTAATAATCACATTTGCAAAGTATCCTTTGCCTTATAAGGTAACACATTCACGGAATCCAAGGACAGGAAGTGGACATCTCTAGGGAAGCATTATTCTGTCTAGTACAAAGAGAAAGCATTAGATGATCTCCTGAGATTATTTAAGCCAGTGGTACTCAACTGGAGCTGATTCTGCTGCCCCAAGGAGACATCTGGCAATGTCTAGAGACATTTTTTGGTTGTCACAATTGGGAAATGGTGCTACTAGTCACCTAGTGGTAGAAGCCAGGGATGCTATTAAACATCCTACCGTTCCAAGAACAGTCCCCTCCGCACAGCAAAGAATGATCCAGCCCAAAATGTGATGGAACTGGAAAACCTTGATTTAATTTCATGATTCTTTGACATCTCAGTAAGGTTTCAGTGCAATGGAAGCCAGTTTCAGGATATAGATTTTAGGGACATTTGAGAAATCACATTCAGCCTCTATAACTCCATGTTTTTTACAACCTTGTATGGTAAATAAGAGATGAATAATATTCCTCATACTTTAATAGTCGGGTTTTGAACACTGCCATAACTTGTTAAGTAGTGTTTGTTTCATTTTAGGTCTGGTGTAATCTTTCATAGTGATGCATTTCTTACACAAGCAAGTTAAAGTATGTATTATAAACATCATTTTGTGTATATTATAAATATTGGGTTGGCTAAAAAGTTTTTCAGATTTTTCCATAACAGCTTATGGAAACCCTGAACTAACTTTTTGGCCAAAACAATCTTTAAATTTATAGAGGTTTAAAGGACAAACATTAAATTTCAAGATGATCCACAGCCTATGCAATATTTTATTTTTGCCTTAGTATGGCTTGACCTCCATCCTTTGACTTCATAGGATCAAAGAGAGAAGTACACTTGCCATGACTTTCCCTTCCACGGAGAGAAAGATTTAAGCCAAAACCAATTTTTACTTAAAATAATCACCATGGGTATCAATACCTAAACTTTCCAATGCTCAACAATTTCTGTGCTCAGATTTGAATCGTCCCAACCTTTTAAAGTAACCTATAGAATTGCTGGTGGGAGACTTTAAATTTTTTTCAACATCCTTTTCTCCATCTTTCTTTTTCATCCATTCCCCTCTTTCACTCTCTCACTTTTTTTTTCTTTCCAAAATTCCCCCTAGAGTTTTCTCAATCTATAGAAACTTCCAAAAGTGACAGTTGTATTTTCTGACACAGAAAAAATTTTCTAACCAGTAGAGAAAATACACACACACACACACACGTGTGTGTGTATGTGTAAGTAGAGCATGAAAACTCTATCCATAAGTGTAAGTTTCACCATTCTCCCCCCAGGGAGGAATAGTAACTAGGAATATGAAAGTATTCTTAACAGCTTGTGAATCAACAAAGCAGAATGAAGAAAAACATACAGCTATTCTGCAATCTTGTTTATCACTGAAGTTATTTCTATTGTATAGGTTTCTCTGCCAAGATACAGTTCTGTGAGATATTTTTTACATTTGGTATGATTTCTAAGCTACAATTAAAGAATCTGGTTTAAATACATTTTAATGAGTTAAGCCACTATCAAAAAAAGCCAAAGCCTTACCCCTAAACAGTAAGTCATGTGTAAGATTTCAGATTCCAAATGTCACATTGCTCATTGGGTGGGTGTCACTGAAGAAACCTGCTCAGATCTCTAGGGTATAATCACCTGCAGGATTTTACCCAGTTAAGCCTACAGAATCAAAGGATCTAGTTTCTTCAAAAATAAAATCCAAGAGAAAAAAGTGAGAGGGAAAAAAAAGAGTGCCTGAGAGAATCTACAGATTAAGAGACTTAATAGGTCTGTCAAGTGTATTGAAAAACAGAGATAATTAGAAGTCAACACATAAGTAGGGGTTTTTCAAAACAGAATAACATGAGCATATAATAGGGCAACTGGTAGAGAGAAAGGAGGCATGCGACTCAGGGAGAGAGCAAACAGTAATTCAGACAACTTGAGCACTACCAACTCTAGCACAGAGACCCTGGACACCACCCAGCCAAGGGACCTGTGCAGGCATCCCCCTGAGGAACAGGGAAGCTCCTTGGTTTCTGGGAAGCCCCTTGGATGGGAAAGTGCATGTTGTTATGCTGAGGAGCAAATGGCTGGTATCCTAATCAGGTTGCCCTTAAGCTACCCCCAACATGTCCCAGAATGTCTATGTGGCTAGTGCCCTTGAGATCCAGTGGCGGGGGGGGATGGTAGGCAAAAGAGCACATATACCCTCAGGACATTATAACCTAGAATCCCACAGTTTTCCCATCATTATTTTGCAGAAATCCGTAAATAACCAAAAAAACCACATAAGACAGTCCAACAGAAAATGTTTAAAACTGATTTGTGACAGGTTATTTCTTAGAAGAAATGTAGACATTAGAAAGGAAGTTTAGAACCTCTTGCTAAAGGGCTTAAATATGTCCATATCCAAGGTGTTCATCTATCTGCTACCACCTTTCTTCTCTTTGTCAAAATGTCCTTTTTTTCACCACACTCTAATTGATACGACTTCTAAAAGCATCATATACGTCTCTGTTTTCTTCGTTGATTTTTCTCTTCCTTCTACTCTAATTCTTGATGTCCTCTTAATTTCAACCTTGTACTTCTCCTTTTAAGAACTCAAATATTCCCAAGGCTTCAACCATCACCTCTTGGCTGACTGACCCTAAATCCACTCCATCTTTACTTTCTTGCTGTCGATCTTCGCTTTGATATTACCTGTGACTTAGACCCAACAGGTCTAAATCCACATTAATCACATCCCTCCCCGAAAAAACACTTACCTAACTTCGTTGTTTCTGTGTGAGCTGCCACAGTTTCCCAAGTCCCTCGAGGCTTCATACTTGGTGTCGTGTTCAAATTATTCATATCCTTCATTTAGCAAGTCAGTGCTATTGAGCCATCCAATTGTCTCATTGCTTTTTCACCCTAACCCTCCTCAGCTCATACCTGAGTTACAGAAGCAGCCCCTACCTGCCTACTCTCCCTAGCTTCTCACTCAGTCCACCTACTCTAGCATTCCCGGAATCACCTTCCAATTTTTGCCTTATTGAGTGATCTGTTTAGGAAAACATCCTTTCTACTCCTACTACAAAATTAGGGCTAAAATGAATTTTCAATGCTCTCTGTAACTTTTATCTATCAAGTCTCTACTTTCACTGCTTCTCTACATGACTTATTCCTGTCCTTTCTCCTATTTTGGAATTTTCTCTTCTGTACTGTCACTTCCACGTTCTAGCCCTACTTTAAGGCCCCTCCCAAATCTCAGTTTCTCCACCTTGCTTTATAGGATTACATGTTACTTCCTTCTTCATTCTAAGCCTTCTAATGATTTGCATCGAGAAATTTAAAACTCAATGATACGATGTGTGCCATTTCAATGTGCTGATTTTCTTTCTCCAACTATAAGGCAATCTTCAAAAAGCTAGAGATACAGTTCTCCATCTCTACCCTAGCATATACTCTGGGGTTCAAATGAGTGAATTTCTTTTTATAATGAATAAATTAACTATCTACTACATAAATGTATTTTTATTTTCTTTGACTGTAAATTAGTGATTTATAATAAATAAAAATATACACAAATATAGAGATACGTTAGCATTTGATTTTTAAATGTTATACATTAATTATAAAACTATTCAATTTAAAAACCATATCCTTACCTGATTTTATGCACTCTGATGACTTGCAAATACCGTCTAGAAAAAGGAGGATATATGCATAAATATTCGCAATACATGTTTTCTATTTTCTCCCTACCTTTT
This sequence comes from Okapia johnstoni, assembly GCA_024291935.2. Lineage (NCBI taxonomy): Eukaryota > Metazoa > Chordata > Mammalia > Artiodactyla > Giraffidae > Okapia > Okapia johnstoni. Next base: position 39,274,394 of record CM044323.1, read on the forward strand.
CTTCTTTTATAAACTGTCAATTAAATAATCAATTCCTTAGAGCAAGAACTAAACCCTGAGTATTATACACCACTGACAGAAGTTGGAAGAAAATAAAGAGGAATAAAATAAGCAAATCCTAAATTTAAAACTTTTTAAACGAAGAGAATGTATTTCCTATATCATCTCTGTCCCCTAAGCCCTTAGTACTATTAAGTTGAAATATCAGTTGTTTTAGTCTGATAACCACTTTTTTCCCATTTGTGAAAAACTTTTAAGACTGAAATTAGACCTCTTAAATTCTCATAAAGCTGTTTAGAATTTCAATGACACAACAAAAGTTGACCAAATGAAGTTGGTTTTAAAATTGTGAACATTCTCATCAAGTAAAATTACACATTAGAATCTTCATAAAATAAGTATGAGTGCACTAACTATACTTGGCAATTCATAACTTAGCTCAAGCATAAAAAAACATTGTACTTTAGTCAAAGTTAATTGTTTTGGCATATTGATATTACATTTTATAAATGAATCTTTATATCACAGACTTTAAGTGTCTCTCTCCTTTACCTATTGTTTAATAAGTGGGAAAAGTCTAGGACAAAGACTTCACTCTCTTCTGCCTGTTTGTGGGCATGAGTGTGGGAATAACTCACCATCATAGGTTGCATAGAGAGCTATCATTGTCACTGCAATGATGGTGAGCAGCAGGACAAGGACAGACAGACTGATCTCCAATGGGGTCCATCTCTGTTTCTTCTTTGGCTTTGGTGTGTTGATATCAGTTATATCCATCTGACTTTCTGATCTGCCCATTACCTAAAATCTGCAAAAAACTTCTTCTTTAATTTTTAAAAACTAGTCATAACAAATAAATAGATAAAATGAAGAGATCTATCACAATTTTCTAAATGCCTAATGTGGCTGAATAAAAGTAAAAGGCTAACTCAGTATAAATTAGAAATAGAAATTTTTTTGCTGAAAGTCAAAATTTTGATTCTGAAAGCAAAGAGTATATAGTCATATAAATTAGACAGATCCTGGCCACAATCTTTCGGGTTTTTTGACATATCACTAAAGATCCAAGCAAAATTAGACAAGGAAACTTGCTTAAATACTCACATAGAATTTCTTCAGTGGTTCATAAGTTAGTAACTTCTGTACCATTAAGGAAAATTTTAAACTCACCCTTCTGAACTTTGGACAACATCAAAGGTGAATTTTATATCTTGTTCCACTGTCTCCCTTTACAAGCTTGGAAATCAATGTCTAATACTTTGTGGTTTTGACTAAATAATAATTTGAAACATGAATACAGATAAAAACAAAAATGAACAAACATTTGTGGTAGTTTTTTTTTTTTTTCAGTCTTAAAAAAATCTTTTATTTTTACGGTTCAAAATTACAACTGCTAACATGAGTATCTATTAACTGGTAAGACTGTCTTGGAAATGGTCATTCACTGGACCAAAAGTCATGGTTTACAACCTGGGATGAGAGATATTAACCACAATCACAGCTTCCTTGTGCAACTAAAGGAGGAGAAAATATGATTAAAAAAACAATTCAACCTTGAAGGTCAAGATAACAAGATACTTATTTAACTTGTTTTTAAATTACTAATATTAACACTTCTACTAATAATAGCTGACATTTATTGAGTACTTCCTCTGTGTCATTCATAGTTCTTAGTGCTTTGCATGTGCTAATTCTCTGAATCTTTGTGAGGTGGATTTTAATATTCAAATTCTATACCTTAGGAAAGTGGGGCAAAGAAAAACCAGGTAACTTGCCCAGAGCTACACAACTAAGAATACATTTACAATGAATACATTTCAAAGAACACAATTACAAAGAACACATTTTGAAATAAAATTGAATAATCATAGAAAGATAGCTACTTTAAACCTTATTGCAGAAGTCTAGGGGGTAAAATTAAGGGGATATAAGCCTAAGTATTAAATTTCACTATGTTTCTTTTAGAGGCCTAGTGACTCTTTATCAACCATTCGCCAAAGCTTAGAACAGACAACTTCAATTTCCTGGCTAACAGATTAGCTGTTTATAGCCTGATGCAAATTAAGCATATAATTTAGTTCCCAGATGAAGTGACTGCTCAGAGATGCTCTTACTGTTAGAAATCTTTGTAATTTTCTGAGAATGTGTTTTGTGGAAACTGAGGCACAGCATAAAGTAGATAAGGATTCTATGTTTAAAGGATGGCCTGGGTGATCCAGCAGATAACTAGGAATTTAATATCCCTAGTGAGTTATTACTAAGTGAACCACAACCGGACTTTAAATTTCTGGATACATATTTTTAAGTATGCTGTTCCCTTGATTACATGAGGCTATAACCAAGGATAGACTATCAAATAAAAATCTTTTATTCGACCATGATAACCATGTCTACTCAATAAAAACAGAATGTAATGTACCTGAATGTTAAAATGTCTTAATGGTTATGTAACTCATGTTGGCTTCATCTCACAGCCTCTTTCTTGGGTTATGATATGGAATTGCATTGATAGTAGTCCTTGGAGTTTTAACAAGGGAGGTAGGTAGGTAAAGAAAATGTGGAAACAAACTGAACATTTGTATGTTGTACAGAAAGGTAAACAATAAAGAGAATAATTTTTCCACTTCTCCCAGATGAACTCAAGATTGACTTCAATAACATCTTAATATTAATCACATTTACTTGAGTATTTCCCTTCCCTGAGTATTTCTCTCCCTTCACTAATAGTAGTTCAAAAGACAATCTAGAGAAACATTCTCCTGATATATTATGACCCACTTTTCTTTTTAGTTCTTTCTTAGAAGCAACAGTCAGTTTCTCTAGCAAAACTTAGGGCCAGGAACCAGGGCAGCCATGGGGTTAAATTAAAGGTGCTCTTTGGCGCCACCAGGCTTCCACTATACAGGAAAACTAGTAGGCATATGTATCTTTCTGTCTTCTGGGGTACTTTTCCCAGGTTTCTCCTCCTTACCCGTGAGATTGGGGTACTGAAGCAGTTGAGCTCCTAATGGTTCTGCACCTAAGGCAGCAGAAATTGTTACAGGGATAAATGAAGGCAGTGACTGAGGCTGTTTAGTCCTTCCACCTGCATCAAAAGAATACCATTTTTTAACTACATGCTAACTCTCCATCTGCCCTTCTTGTAAACGCCCAGTAAATTTGCAATCTTTGCTTCTAAGACACATTTTTCAACAGCACTTACCAAAGCAAAAACGAGGCAGGCATGTTTAACTGCCTAATTAACTTTGTTATTCATTTCCAGTCAATTCCAGTGGATTCACTATTTTCTTATATGAAAATAAGCGTCAGTATCTTGAATTTCAGGAAGAAACTTAGCACTATCTCTCAGATACTTAGACGCCCAATGCAACTACACCCAACCCGTTTTAGAGAGGGGTAAAGGAGGCAATTATACAAAAGAATATAAAAATTATACAGCTGATACTTGTAGTCCCATATAAAGCAGGATATGCCAAAACATACCTACATCCTTAAAGTATTTCACCTCAATTGGAGATGTGTTGGCAAGTTCAAGCAAAAAAGTAGACACTTACAGGAGAAGAGAAATAGAACATTTAACCTAACAAAATGCAGACTTCAGACTACATCTCCAAAAGAAAAAATGATTATTTTGCCTAGCTAGAAATTGAGTTTCAAAGCAATATAAAGTAGCAATTTTTATACCAGTTGAGCATACACATTACTTTTATCACAACATCAAATCAAAGAATCCAGAGGATAACTGGTTTGTTAAAAAGAAGTCTATAAATCCAAGCAATGTTCATCTTCACAGTACATTAACATTTCTACTAGTACCTGAGGTTAATCTATGCAATTACAGTTTGTATTATGGAAACTGAGGCATAGGAAGCAAGAGAAACAGGTTCCACCTATTGTGGAGTATAATCTACAGAAATACTGAACCACTATGCTATACACCTGAAACTGACACATATTATAAATCAACTATACTTATATCCAAAAGAGATGGTAACAGGTCCCATATTTAGATGGCAGAACATATACTAGATGGTAGCCACAGATCTGAGGAGGCACATATGCTAGAGAAATCACCTCCTTGTTTCCCCAGACATTAACTTGAAGGTGTTTCCAGGATCTATTAATAATATTCGGAGTTCTGAACACAAAGTCCCAACCACATTACTCTCATATGCAGTGTAGCAGCTATACAACAAAAGACACAGCATGGAGCGCAAGCAACTGTGGGACAATATTTCTGTAAGTCCTGAAACCCAGCAATAATGCAAGGTAGATGCCTTCATAGCCGATTTGTGGATTAGCAACTTCCAAATGCTGACACTGCAAATCAAGGTACTACTTTTCAGTTTAATAAAATTACTATTTGCATCGTATATGGGAGAGGAGTAGGCTTGATCAAGTGGCTAAAGAGAACAGTTTGGTTGCAAGCACCCTTTTGTTCGAATAATACAAACTGGCTGAGGCCGATTAAGGAAACTTTCATCTGCTAAAGAACACTACCCACCCCACTCCCACCAACCAACCCTCGAGAGATCTAAGCACTCTATCAGCATAAATTATGTAAGAGGAAACTAAGGTTCAAAGCAAGATGAAGAGGTGGGATAATAAAAAGATCTTCAGGTTAGGGAAAGTAAAAATAGAAAAGTGAGCTACAAAAGGGAAGAAAATCTGACAGAAACCAAAATGAAAACAAACCTTACTTTAAATATACAAAAACACTGTGTCTGTCCAGCGGAATGGCAAATTCCAAGTCCCCAAATCAGCCCCGCTGCAATCTGGTACCGCTGAACTCAGTAACCAGACCTAACTCTCCGAGGAAGAGGCTGCAGGAAAGCTATGGAAATGAACCTGAAGAGTCGACCTCACATCACTTGCTGAGCCCTCCTCCAGGTTACCCTCTCTGCCCTGGTCCCTCACTCTTTAAGTCTCAGTTTCGGCTTTTCCCAGGGCACGCCTCCCTCGCCCGCGGGGTCGCGGGCGCTCTGATCGCGCCGGACCTGAGTCGTCCACCCGGTTCCGTGCACCTCCCGGGCAGCTGCGCCCCGCGGCCAGCTCTGCCCTCCAGCTCCTGTCCCAACAGCTCCCACCGCCCCAGGGGAGATCTCACGCCCTTTGGACCCATCTCCCTCAGTTTCCAGGTGCCAGCTCGCTCTCCCGGGACTCACCCGTGGGATTCGGGGGAAGTTGGCGGCTGCTGAGCAGACACATCCCTGACCAATGAGCGCACGGGGCCGGCGGGCGGCGGGGAGCCCCGCAGAGCGCGGGTGGGTAGGTGCGTCCGCCCAGGCGCGCCCGGAGCAGCGCGGGCTCCCGGCAGCGGGTGGCAGCGCAGAGCCCAGGCCGGACTCCGGGGAGGTTCCGGGCCCGCCTCGGCCGGGGCCCGGGGGGCGACGGGGAACCGGGGCATCTCTAGACCCGCACCCGGAGAGACTCACCGTGGCCTCTCAGCAGATCCTGGGCCGGGAGTTTGGCGGCTGCTCCCGCCTGCGCTGGGTCCACCTTCGCCACTCGCACATCTCCGCGCCCCGCGCGTCTGGGCGCTCTACCCCCCACCCCCCAGCCCGCCTCGCTACTGCAGGACCAGCGAGAGGAGCAGTTTCCTGAGTGACCTGAAGGTTTCCTCTAGGTCTCCCAAATCCTGTCACATCCTGTGATGGGGCCAGGGCTGGGGGCTAGGGGTATGAGAAAGTCCTCCCCACCAGTCCCCCACCTCACCCTTCTCAAAAGGTCTTTGCCAAACATTCCTGGAATAGCTTAGCTTCTGGGCTTTCAGGAAAACAATACATTGCCTCTTCGAGATTCTGTTGTGCTGATTAAGGTTCTATTTCTCTTCCTAATGGACCTGAGACAAAAACAATTCTCTTCCTCACACTCTTTCCCTTTTTCTCGCTCCCATCAGCGAAGCTTCCTACCTTTCTCATTTTTTCTTTATTTTCTTTCTCTCCTTCATTTATGTGTTTTCTTTCATTCTTTTCTTGCAATCCCTCGCTCCCTTTATTCTTCTCTCCTTCTGTTCCCCCCGCCCCCCACCTTCCTCTTTGCTTACCCTCTCATCTCTTTATTCCCTTCCTTTCTTTTTCTTGGGGATGTCCAGAGCTACCTTCTGTACTGAAACTCTCCACTTCCATCTTCTGACTCTAGGGAATCTTGTAATGTGCATACCTGGGGGGCTGGAATGGGGAGTGAGAACGTCAGAGAAAAAGAAACTCAAGTGTGTCTGCTCTACCTACTAAAATTAGCTATAATGTTTCTGCTGGACCCTCATCATTTTAATGCAGTCAAGCAACATACTATTTTCATGTAAGACATGCGATTCCTTTTCAAGGGCACAAAAAACAGTTTAGTTTAGAAGAACTAAACCTCTTCTAATTCCTTTTTTTTTCTTCAATAATTTTTGGTTCAGTTAATCAATGCCAAGTATATAGGTAGCTTTAACATCGATCTCTTTTTCCTTATGTTTGTCAACATGTATACACCCATATACACACATATAACACATCTTGGGGTATTTATACTGGAATACAGGCTGAGTTTTCCTGAACTTCCTGTTACTGTTTTTAACATCACAATGACTTAATGCTTGAGAGAAGTACCTTTGCATTGACAAATTTTGAATCTTTTTCATAACAAAGAAAGCCGAAAAGCTAAGAGAAAAAGTGATACTTGCTAATGAAAGGGTAAATGGGATACAATGGAGAGACATTAAGAAAAAGAACAATCATTATATAATTAGATTATATAGCAAAATCAAAAATACTCTCCTCAAACCTCTGTTCTCTACTCTTTCTTGATGCATGGTGCAGACACTACTTAATCCTCACAATATTACAATATGAATGTAATTATTCCACAAATAAGCATAAGCTCAGCTCAGGAATTTGAACCCAGTTCATTTTGACTCAAATAAGAGTTACTCTTATCCTCACTTTACAGGAAAGACTGAAGCATAGAAAGGTGATTTACTCAATCTGTGAGAAATCTAGATTTTCTAACACTCCAGTACTTAATTTTTACTACTTTTCAGCTAAATCATCAGAATGTTATTTCAACCTTATATAATTAACAATAAATTAAAATGAGCTAGAAAAGTCTTTTTTTTATGTAGTCAATCCTCAGTTTCTTCATAAGGAGCCATGTACGTTAAAAGTTTAATACATTTCTTCCGATTAATATGTTATGAAAGTTGGTGGTAGAGGGGGAATACCTTGGCCACAATAATCACCAAGTTTGCATATCAACAGGAAATGTAAGTAAAACTCAGTCCTGGTCCTAACGTTTCTATTTGAATTTTTGAAGCTAGTTTCTGTTTTCAAATTTGCACAAAATTTTTTAAAAGAAATGTTCTTTGGAAGTGTCAGGCGAGTGTATGCTCCTCGGTTCTGTCTCATCACAACAAAGATTTGGAGTGACGTACGTTAAAGCCCTCGGCGGGTCACAGCTCTCTGGTCTTGAACAGACTGTGTTATAGCTCTCAGGTCTCAAACAGACAGTGTTATAGCTCTTAGAAGAATCAGTGTTACAGCTCAGTGTTACAGCTCTTTTATTTAGATAATAGCAGGAAATCCATCCTCGAAGCGTGAGGGCATGCCCACCCAAAGACATGAAGAGAAGAATGCCGCAGCGCGCGGGAGAGAGAGAGCGAGCGCGCTTTGGCTCCTCTTTTTATATGTTTTTTTTCCTCCCCCTGGGCCTGCCCTATGTAAATTGGGTTGGCCAGGAGTGTTGCTCTACCTGAAGTTCTCACTCCAGTCCTCGGACCTTCCTTTGACCTTCCTTTGTTCTGTTTTCGCGGGCTTTTCCCTTCCTTGTCTTTTAGCCACCGCCATTTTGGGCTCCTGTTTTCTATTCTAACTACCTAACAGAAGGTAATACTTATCCTTGCACTTCAGGAATATCTTATTTCTGATAGAAACAAAGATGGTCTGATTTGTTTATAGTGCCTCTAAACTTAGAGTTAAAACACAAAAACAAAGGTAATTCATTTAAATTTTCTTAAAAATTAAGATTTGTTAATGAAAACTTTTCGGACTATTCTTAACAGAGCATATGTCATAGATTTTAGTCAGTTCAGTTCAGTTCACTCACTCAGTCATGTCCGACTCTTTGTGACCCCACGAACTGCAGAACGCCAGTCCTCCCTGTCCATCACCAACTCCCGGAGTTTACCCAAACCCATGTCCATCGAGTTGGTGATGCCATCCAGCCATCTCATCCTCTGCCATCCTCTTCTCCTCCTGCCCTCAATCCTTCCCAGCATCAGGGTCTTTTCCAATGAGTCAACTCTTCGAAATGAGGTGGCCAAAGTATTGGAGTTTCATCTTCAACATCAGTCCTTCCAATGAACAACCAGGACTGATCTCCTCCAGGATGGACTGGTTGGATCTCCTTGCAGTCCAAGGGACTCTCAAGAGTCTTCTCCAACACCACAGTTCAAAAGCATCAATTCTTCGGTGCTCAGCATTCTTCACAGTCCAACTCTCACATCCATACATGACCACTGGAAAAACCATAGCCTTGACTAGATGGACCTTTGTTGGCAAAGTAATGTCTCTGCTTTTAATATGCTATCTAGGTTGGTCGTAACTTTCCTTCCAAGGAGTAAGCATGTTTTAATTTCATGGCTGCAATCACCATCTGCAGTGATTTTGGAGCCCAAAAAAATAAAGTCTAACACTGTTTCCACTGTTTCCCCACCTACTTCCCATGAAGTGATGGGACCGGATGACATGATCTTAGTTTTCTGAATGTTGAGTTTAAGCCAGCTTTTTCACTCTTCTCTCTCACTTTCATCAAAAGGCTTTTTAGTTCTTCTTCACTTTCTGCCATAAGGGTGGTGTCATCTGCATATCTGAGGTTATTGATATTTCTCCCAGCAATCTTGATTCCAGCTTGTGCTTTTTCCAGCCCAGCATTTCTTATGATGTATTCTGCAGATAAGTTAAATAAGCAGGGTGACAATACACAGTCTTGATGTACTCCTTTTCCTATTGGGAACCAGTCTGTTGTTCCATGTCCAGTTCTAACTGTTGCTTCCTGACCTGCATACAGGTTTCTCAAGAGGCAGGTCAGGTGGTCTGGTATTCACATCTCTTTCAGAATTTTCCACAGTATTGTGATCCATACAGTCAAAGGCTTTGGTATAGTCAATAAAGCAGAAATAGATGTTTTTCTGGAACTCTCTTGCTTTTTCGATGATCCAGCGGATGTTGGCAAATTGATCTCTGGTTCCTCTGCCTTTTCTAAATCCAGCTTGAAGATCTGGAAGTTCACAGTTCACTTATTACTGAAGCCTGGCTTGGAGAATTTTGAATACTACTTTACCAGCATGTGAGATGAGTGCAATTGTGTGGTAGTTTGAGCATTCTTTGGCATTGCCTTTCTTTGGGATTGGAATGAAAACTGACCTTTTTCAGTCCTGTGGCCACTGCTGAGTTTTCCAAATTTGCTGGCATATTGAGTGCAGCACTTTCACAGCATCATCTTTCAGGATTTGAAATAGCTCAACTGGAATTCCACCACCTCCACTAGCTTTGTTCATAGTTAGGTCTATTCAATTGCAATTAAAAAAAAAAAAAAAAAAAAACTCGGCAGGAATCCAATTCAAAGATTCACTTTTGATAAGTTTGTTTCATAGAGAAAAAGACTGGATATAGAGTATACATTTAACAAAAAAAGTGCAAAGTTGTTTTTAGAATGAAACTTTTGGCTGTTGGTCAAGTGTATGTTTCCTACAAGAAATCTTAATCTCATTAAAGTTCCCCAGAAATTTAAGGGTTTTATCAAAAATGCCAAATCTCATCCTAGAAAGAGGTTATGTAAACTGGGAAGATTTCTTTTATAATAGATCTAATAAAGAGTCACTAGATAAGGAAACTCAGAAAACCGAGATTTCGTAGAGGTTTTTCAAAGTCAGGTAGTTTGGTGAGTTACAGAGATGGAGGAGAAAATGTTAGGGAATCTTTGGCCAGGCATGAGTTGTTGCACAAATGGAGGTCATGATAAGGAACACAGTGCTGCTGCTAAAAACTAACTGGGAGAATTTAGAAGGGGTCAAAAAGAGGTGGGAGATACCATTTCCTGATATGTCTTGTAAGACTAACTGGGAGAATTTGGGAGGGGACAAAAGGAGGGACGGGATGCAGCCCATAATATGTTCTGCCAACCTTCCAGAAACCCTGTGCTGGAAACCACTTTAATTAACAGATGTGTGCACTGCCAGGAAGGGTCTTGAATCATTTTGCAGGGGCAAAATGACCGGCCAGAGACAACCCAGAAAGAAAACCGCATCACCATAAAACCTAAGACTGCCAGCCTCATGACAGCACAGTTCTCCTGAGTTCCCTTACTCTCCTGCTCTCCACCTAGTGCCTATTCCCAATAAAATCTTTTGCTTTGTTAGCATGTGTTTCTCCTGAGACAATTCATTTCCGAGTGGTAGACAAGAGCCCACTCTTTGGCCCTGGAAGGGCCACTCTTTTGTTACCCTTTTGGTAACAAAAGTAGTCCTCCTTGCTGCTATGCATAAGTTATTAAGAGTGGAACACAAGTTCTAGAAGGATGCAGAGTAGATCCTTCAAAGCTGTCCTTGTATACAATACTTACAAATTCTTGATAAAGTATTTTTTAAAGGCCCTTTAAGTGCACCACTGAGCTAGCAAGAAAGGGGAGGAAAATCTGAAAAGCCAAAAGCTAGGAATCCAGAAAGGCATTTGAGTGATGAAATTGGTGCTGCCCTGGTGACATTTACCTATCTCAGAAGGTCTTATCAAACCTAGATGATCTGGAGTTTCAATTTTAACAAAATCTGTGTCTCCTTACAAAACCTAGTCTAGACCAAGATGAACGCCAGGTCAGATTCCTACATAAAGTTGAGATGACTAAAAAGGAACATCTGCAGTAAAAAGGCGAACTAGAAAAAAAGAAAAAAACTTCAAATCCCACTTTCACTCTTTCCTACTCCCTAAACATAAATACATAAATCTATTTGTTTTTAAGCCTCCACTTCAGGTAAGTAACTTTATACCAAAAAGCTTCCAGTGAAAATTCATGATCAGACCAGACCTCAGATGGATATAGGGCTGAGATTTATACTAATTGTGCAGTCTGAAAATTCCCAAGTTAAAAATTCATAGTAAAGTGGTCCCAGGTAGACTATGCCAAACAAAAATTGAGAGAATTATCACTACCTAACTCTCACTAAAGGAACTTGTTGAGAATGAATTTGTGAAACAAAATAATACTGGATATGAGATCTTATATGCAAGAAGAAATAGTAAGCAAAGAATATAGTAACAATATAGGTAAATCTCAGGAAACACTGATGAAAAAAATGTATGGGAATAAAAAAGATCAACTAAAACACTAGGAAATGGTGATGTGTAACTCAGGAAAGTATCAAATAGAGTTCAAACACTCTAAAGCACTTACTTAGGTTGTTGGAAAGGAGGATAATGATACTAATTTTAGACCTTACTAAATTAATTATACATGTAAAAATTACTAGTTAAGCATAAAGAAAAAATAAAGTGTATAAGGTCAAGTTTTACATAAGGAAAATAACTAGAATTAAATTAAAGGCAATCTAATGAGAAGGAAAGAAAAAAATGAAATTCTAGAAATAAAATTGTAGAAATTAATCCAAATATGTTAATTATGGGCTTCCCTGTTGGCTCAGATGGAAAAGAATATATTAATTATAATAAATATGATTGGATCCAATTTTCCAATTATAGGACAAAGATTGTAATACAACAAATAAAAGCCAGCTATCTTCTGTTTAAGAGACACATGCGTGCTAAGTTGTTTCAGTCGTGTCCAACTCTTTGTGACCCTATAGACTGTAGCCTGCAGGCTCCTCTGTCCATGGGATTCTCCAGGCAAGAATACTGGCTGCTGCTGCTGCTAAGTCGCTTCAGTCGTGTCCGACTCTGTGCGACCCCATAGATGGAAGCCCACCAGGCTCCCCTGTCCCTGGGATTCTCCAGGCAAGAATACTAGAGTGGGTTGCCATTTCCTTCTCCAATGCAGGAAAGTGAAAAGTGAAAGTGAAGTCGCTCAGTCCTGTCCGACTCCTAGCGACCCCATGGACTGCAGCCTACCAGGCTCCTCCATCCATGGGATTGTCCAGGCAAGAGTACTGGAGTGGGTTGCCACTCCCTCCTCCAGGGGGTCTTCCTGATCCAGGGATCAAACCTGGGTCTCCTGCATTGCAGGCAGATTCTTGCTGTCTCAACCACCAGGGAAGCCCAAGAGACACACATATAATCTAATAATATAGAATGGTTGAAAGCAAAACAATGTTAAAAAAAGATACTTCAAACAAATGTTAACCAAAAGAGATCTGGTGTAGCTGTATTGTAATCAGACAAAATAAACTTAAAATTTACCAAAAAAAGGTAGTAATCAGTTCAGCAGGGTGATACAATTCTAAACCGTACTATAAAGTTTAAATATGTACTGCAAAAAAAAAAAAAAAAAACAGAATTGCAAGAGGAAAATGATAATTCACCATGATAACGGGTGATTTTAATCCATTGTTCATGATTTTTGACAAATCATGTATACATAGCAGTAATGATACAAAAGATCTAAATTACAATATTAAAAGCTTGCCTAATGAAAATATATTGAACATTTTACCCAAGAACTGGAGAAAACACACTTTTTAAGCACCCACTGAATATTTATAAACATTGATTACATATCAAACCATTAAACAAGTGCCAATGAATTTCAAAGACTTTCATTATAAATAACATACTCTTGGAACTTAACACAACTAAAGAAAGCTAAATCCAAACCACATGTACACTTAGAAATTGTTAAATGATGCACACAAACACTTTTACACATGTTAAAGACAAGAATACAGGTCCCAAATGGAGTGTAGCATATGTTAATCCCCGCAACACTTTAAACGGCGACTGAACTTAATTACAGTTTAGGCTATTCCAGAAATGGAATTTTAAACTAGTCCATCAGGATTGCCTGATCAGCACTAGTTAGCTAATCTACGTGGTGGACTCCTGCCAAAGGAAAATAATCTTGCAGTAACTAATCTTTTTTTTTTTTTTTCCCCAGTACAACTTCCGTGTTCCTCCTTCCTTGTATCTATAAAATCTTACCCTGTATAAATCTTCAGAGCTCTTATCTACCTGCTAGGTTGAAAATTTCTGCTTTAAAGAATTGCTGATTTTTATATTTTACTCAATTGAATTGTTTTTAAATAAATAACACATGAATCAAAGATGAAAGTTAAAAAAAAAACAACTGGGTGACAATGAAAATACTGCCTATCAATTGACTTATCTAGAGGGAGACTTACAGTCTTAAAGGTTTTTAATTTAAAAAGAAAAATGTTGAAACTTCATGAAGTGAGCATTCAACTTAAAAAGTTAAGAAAAGAACAACAGGAAACATTCTAACAAAATGAAAGAAAAGAAAAAATTACCTTAGAATAATAAATTCATGACATATAATAGAGAAGAGCAACAAATTCAAAGTTGGATCTGTGAAAAGACAAATAAAACTGGCAAGGCTAAAAAACATGGATGAGTCAAGATTACAACTGAAACTTGCATGGCTTGAATAAAAGAAAAAACAAAACATAAAACAGAAATTAAAAGATAATGAAAATATTATATGCTGTTATATCCAATATATTTAAGAAATTAGGTAAAATGAACAGAGTCCTAGGACAATACAAATTACAAAAACTGTTTCAAGAATAAATAGAGAACCTAAATAATCTTATAATCATTCAATAAGTTTAACAGTTACGAATCTTCCCAAAAAGAAAAAAGAAATAGGCCTAGACATTTTTAAGGCAAATTCTACCTTATTAATGGGCAATTCCATTCTCATACAAACTTTCCTAGCAAATAAAATAAGGAACAATATTTCCTAATTCATTTTATGAAATGAAAATAACTTTGACACTAATAATAGAAGAGTATCTAAAGGGAAAATTAAGATCAAACTCATGCATGAGTTTGGAAGCAAAACCAAAATAATAGTAAACAATGCAGGCAGTATATAAAAATGATCCAAAAGCTAGAAATACAAGTTTGCACAATAAGTGTATTTAGAGAACTGAGACAATACAGTTAAAAATTAAACAAAGAAAGAAAGAGAAAGAGAGGAGGCAGGAAAAAGAAAAGAAGAAAAGAAGGAAAGAATGAAGGAAATAATGGCAAACTGTCATTGTTTGAAAATAGTATGACTGTTACCAAGTCCAAGCTTACTCTGCTCATTGGACAACAGGCAAAGAAGTTTACAAACCAGGTGTTGAGGCAAAGAATAATGACTTTATTCAGAAAGCCAGCAGACAGAGAAGATAGCAGATTAGTGTTACAAAATAACCATCTCAACAGGGTCTGGATGTCAGTTTCCTTTTTAAAATCAGAGAGGGGGAGGAAGTGAGGAACTAAGGTAAAAAGGCTATTTCAGTTCAGTTCAGTTCAGTTCAGTTCAGTTCAGTTCAGTTCAGTTCAGTCACTCAGTCGTGTCCTACTCTTTGTAACCCCATGAATCGCAGCACGCCAGGCCTCCCTGCCCATCACCAACTCCCGGAGTCTACCCAAACCCATGTCCATTGAGTCGGTGATGCCATCCAACCATCTCATCCTCTGTCGTCCCCTTCTCCTCCTGCCCCCAATCCTTCCCAGCATCAGGGTCTTTTCCAATGAGTCAACTGTTTGAAATGAGGTGGCCAAAGTATTGGAGTTCCAGCTTCAACATCAGTCCTTCCAATGAACAACCAGGACTGATCTCCTTTAGGATGGACTGGTTGGATCTCCTTGCAGTCCAAGGGACTCTCAAGAGTCTTCTCCAACACAACAGTTCAAAAGCATCAATTCTGCGGTGCTCAGCTTTCTTCACCGTCCAACTCTCACTTCCATATATGACTACTGGAAAAACCATAGCCTTGACTAGATTGATTTTTGTTGGCAAAGTAATGTCTCTACTTTTAAATATGATACCTAGGTTGGTCATAACACTCCTTCCAAGGAGTAAGCATCTTTTAATTTCATGGCTGCAATCACAATCAGCAGTGATTTTGGAGCCCCAAAAAATAAAAGTCTGACACTGTTTCCACTGTTTTCCCACTTACTTCCCATGAAGTGATGGGACCAGGTGCCATGATCTTAGTTTTCTGAATGTTGAGCTTTAAGCCAACTTTTTCACTCTCCTCTTTCACTTTCATCAAGAGGCTCTTTAGCTCTTCTTCACTTTCTGCCATAAGGGTGGTGTCATCTGCATATCTGAGGCTATTGATATTTCTCCCGGCAATCTTGATTCCAGCTTGTGTTTCTTCCAGCCTAGCGTTTCTCATGATGTACTCTGCATATAAGTTGAATAAGCAGGGTGACAATATGCAGCCTTGACGTATTTCTTTTCCTATTTGGAACCAGTCTGTTGTTCCATGTCCAGTTCTAACTGTTGCTTCCTGACCTGCATATAGGTTTCTCAAGAGGCAGGTCAGGTGGTCTGGTATTCCCATCTCTTTCAGAATTTTCCACAGTTTATTGTGATCCGTACAGATGGACTGGTTGGATCTCCTTGCAGTCCAAGGGACTCTCAAGAGTCTTCTCTAACACCACAGTTCAAAAGCATCAATTCTGCGGTGCACAGCTTTGTTCACCGTCAAACTCTCACATCCATACATGATCACTGGAAAAACCATAGCCTTGACTAGATGGACCTTTGTTGGCAAAGTAATGTCTCTGCTTTTTAATATGCTGTCTAGTTTGGTCATAACTTTCCTTCCAAGGAGTAAGCGTCTTTTTAATTTCATGGCTGCAATCACCATCTGCAGTGATTTTGGAGCCCCCCCAAATATAGTCTGACACTGTTTCCACTGTTTCCCCATCTATATATTACACTTTTACACATACTAAAAAATTGTTAGTATGTGTAAAAGTGTAATAACATTATTGAATATAAAGTCAGTATTAAAAAGCTAATTGTATCTTTATACAGCAGAAATAAAATTTTAGAAAATGTAACCTTTACAAGACCTGTCTACAGTAACAAAAATTATATATATATATATATATATATATATATGGGAGAAATGAAATATTTCTTGCCACATCAGTAAACAAGGATGTCCCAGTCATCAGCGATTGCAGCCCTTTAAGGTGAGCCCTAAGGGAAACTCTGGAAGAAGAATATCTGTGAACTAGCAGCCATAAGGACTGAAGCCACTCCCTATGGTGAGCCCCAAGGAAGCTCAGGATGTGAAACAACACAGGATACTGACCCCGAATAGCTGAGATGCACATAAAAGGTATGATTTCAGTGAACCCAGACTCTTGCATCTTCCCACACATAGAAAAGCACTAAATTCCTTAGCTTAGGATATCTGGTTTTTGTTTAGTTAACAATAGTCTTTTGATGTTCAGACTATCTGCCCTTCATTGCAAAACTTCTATATAACCTGCCTCCTCCCCTTATCTGCTTGGAGAAGTTCTCACAGGGTTACTTGAGATGCTGTCTCCCAGGCTTGAAGTCTTAAAAATCCACAACAAATAAAACACAACTCTCAACTTTTAGGTTGTGACTATTTTTTAGGTTGATATATGTATAGATAGATAATGATATAATATAATTATGGACAGAGAAAGATTTTTTCCTAGAAGTAATCTTCCCAAAAGTTATGAAGAAAACCAGGTAAATTAAGAGATAAATCAAGAAATCAGAGTTGAATATTTAATATTATAAGAATATCAATTCTTAATCTATAGATTAAATTAGATGTCAATCAAATGCCCCAAATATTTTTTTGAAATATAATAAGCTGATTGTAAAATGATCACGAAAGAAACAGAAAATTATAGCTGAGACAATTCCAAAAATGAGCAAGGTAGAAGGAATTTAACCTTCTAGAAGAAAAGACTTACAAATTAATTTTAATAGTAATTTACTAGTTAGCAATAGTTTACAGTTCAAAGAAAATGTATCAAATGAAATAACGATAGAAAATGTGGATTCATTTTTAAGAAAACTTGATATATCCTTAGAGTTGGCTTATAGATAGAGAAAGAATTTAAAATTATTTAAATAGTGATAAAATCTCAGATGGAAAATATACTGCATTTGTATACATTACAAAAAATTAGCTATATGTGAATTAGAAATTTAAATGTGGTAAGCAAAGATTTTTAAAGTGTTAAAAGTGTTAGAAATAAATATAAAAGAATATCTTATGAAATGGAATTATTTCAAAGCCTCAAAAGTTCAAAACCTAAAGAGACTGATAAATATAATTACAAATTGAATTCTATTTGCTTACCAAAAAAAAAAAACTGTAAAGAAAATAAAAAGACAAATAATGCACTAGGGAAAAGTATCTCCAACACATAAAAGTGGAAAATTCTTAGAATATATACAGATCTGCAAATAGAAGCCAAGTTAATCACTCCAAATGAATAAGAGACATAAGCAGACATTAAATAGAAACGGGCTTCCCTGATAGCTCAATTGGTAAAGAATCTGCCGGCAATACAAGAGACCCCAGTTCAATTCCTGGGTTGGGAAGATCCCCTAGAGAAGGGACAGGCTACCCACTGCAGAGTTCTTGGGCTTCCCTTGTGGCTAAGCTGGTAAAGAATCCACCTGCAATGTGGGAGACCTGGGTTCGATCCCTAGGTTGGGAAGATCCCCTGGAGAAGGGAAAGGTTTCCCATTCCAGTATTCTGGCCTAGAGAATTCCGTGGACTGTATAGTTCCTGGAGTCGCAAAGAGCTGGACAAGATTGAGCGACTTCCACTTTCATTTTAAATAGAAATGACCACAGCACATAATAAGATACACAATCTCATTAATTAACAGGTAGATATCAATTAAAACTTCAACATAAAACCAAATTTTACTCACCTGACTTCTTACATACCACTGATAAGAGTATTAATTTGTTCAATCTGCCAGGAGGAAAAAACAATTGTCCTTGTAAAGGACAAAAGAGATTATTTTTAATGGAATTGAGGGAATTGGCTAGCACAAAAGTAGGAAAACTTGTTCTGTAAAGGACCAGAAAGTTAATAGTTTAGGGTTGCCCACATATATTTGTTGCATTTTTTTTCTCTTTTTTTACACCTCTTTAAAAATATAAAAAATTTGTATGTGGGATCTAAAAAGCAGGCTACTACTGGATTTGGCTAGCCAGTGGTAGCTTGCAGATCCCTGGCTAGCAGATTCTGCAGGACTCTCTGATTCTATTATTCTGTACAACTTTGGTTGACTCTTTATTGGCCATGCTATTTTACAACTCTGCAAAGTTATCTATTTTTGGAAATTGATAGGAAAGTACATGCATTCAAATATTTAGTAATTTGTAGGAAACTGATAGGAATCAAAAGAATTATTGTTTAAAACAATACAAATAAACTTTCTCTGACAGAAATTCTATTAATTTCCATTGCAAAGATAACCCCAAACATTACACTTAACTAGCACTGGCCAATAAAAATTTTTACTGGCCAATCAGTTCAGTTCAGTTCAGTTGCTCAGTTGTGTCCAACTCTTTGCGACCCCACGGACTGAAGCACGCCAGGCTTCCCCGTCCATCACCAACTCTCAGAGCTTGCTCAAACTCATGTTCATCGAGTCGGTGATGCCATCCAACCATCTCATCCTCTGTTGTCCCCTTCTCCCTCCCCTTCAATCTTTCCCAGCATCAGGGTCTTTTCCAATGTGTCAGTTCTTCACATCAGGTTGCCAAAGTATTGGAGTTTTAACTTCAGCATAAGTCCTTCCAATGAATAGTCAGGACTGATTGCCTTTAGAATTGACTGGTTGTATATCCTTGCAGTCCAAGGGACTCTCAAGAGTCTTCTCCAACACCACAGTTCAAAAGCATCAGTTTTTCACCGCACAGCTTTCTTTATAGTCCAACTCTCACATCCATACATGACTACTGGAAAAGCCATAGCTTTGACTAGACAGACTTTTGTTGGCAAAGTAATGTCTCTGTCTTTTAATATGGTGTCTAGGTTGATCATAGTTTTTCTTCCAAGGAGCAAGTGTCTTTTAATTTCATGGCTGCAGTCACCATCTACAGTGATTTTGGAGCCCCAAAAATAAAGTCTCACTGTTTTCATTGTTCTATTACTGGCTAATAGAATTTTGAAAAGAAAAAAAACAACAACTACACTTTAGCAAATCATTTTGAAAAATTTTGCATTGTCTAGAAAAATTGAAGTACATTATTGACATTCCAGCAATTCTACTCTCAAATTCATAGTTGTGCACATGTGCATCTGGAGATGTGTGAAAGACTTCATGGCAATACTGCCTATAATAATAATAATATACAAGAAACAAAAGCCAACTTATGGAAGATTGGATAAACTATTCTAATACATTCATAAAATGGAATCCTAGAAGATTACACAGAATGTAAAATAACAATTTGCAGCTACACAATCAATATGGATGACTCAGAAAGAAATTTTGAGTGAAAAAGCAAGCAAATCCTTTGCAGGATTGTGTAGATAAAAAGAAAACAAAAGATAAGATGATTAGGTAATCAAGGAAGTTATAGTTTAGTGGGTAAGACAAATACAAACAAACTTTTACAATAGAACATAGTTATTTTTATAATTGAGTAATATATAAAGTTCATTTGAAATATGTGACAGGGCATTTTTTTTTATCATTGGGTACATCAGAGCACTTCATCATTTAATATATTTCTTATTTGATTTGAGGTATTTGGCAGATAAAAGGGAGGATAAGAGCAGTCAAGACAGAGAGAACATAGAGAAACTTCTCTATGTCCTGAATATTGTATGAGATACATTGCAATATTTTGATGACTTTGAGTGGTTAGTTATTGCTGAAGTGTAAAAGGCATAGGGAGGGAGGAGAGATGAGGAAGTTTCTCAAGAGAAGACTGAAGAGGTAAGAACCAGATAATGAAGAAATTTGTATGTGCTGCAAACTGTTTACGTTTGGTTGCATGCAGTAGAAAGCATGGTAAAATCTGTACAAAGGAGCAATAATATCAGAGTGGTACATGAGAATACCTCTGCTGCATGGACGGTAATGGGAAGCATGGCTGGAGGAGGCAAAAATGGAGGCAGAGAGAGCTATTAGAAAGCTTGTGCAATCGTTCTTATGAGAGGTGTCTTAAAAGCAAATGATCTAAGGCAACCAAAGGAGAGATTTTTGAGGTTGAATCATAGGACTTTGGATTTTTTTTAATATTGAAGGTGCATAAGAAGGAATCTAGAATGACTCCTGTAGTTTGGGGCAAGTAGGTGGATCTATCACTTCACTGAGACAGGGAACATTTGGTGGTGGTGAGTTGTAGACAGAATGTAGAACACATTGTTGAAATTGCCGCATTTCTGTCAAATGACAGAACATAACAATGGGCTGTTTGTTGTTTCTGACAAACTGGCAAAACATCTAAATATTTGTTATGTGCCAAAGGCAATCATTAATTGTGATTTTGATACAAATAAGGCTCAGAAACATTGTAACACCAAGTTCCACTCATCAAGCAATTTTTTGATTGACTATAACTGACTGAAAATTGCATTTTAAAACATGGAATTGAGCCTTTTCTCTGGCTAAACTGTTCCATGTGCTCTGATATTGTGGGGCAGGAAAATCTGTCTGGGGACAGGCTGCACTCACCCCTCACATGACAACACGACTAAGCTCAGTTACAAAGATGTGCTCATCCCTCACATCCCCAAGATGATTACATGTTTTATCTCAGCAACACTCCAACATTTCATCATTCACACTACTGAGAAGGGGAAGGAGAGGCAGTTTTCCAGCACAGACTCTCGGCGGCCTTCACAAACCTGGAACCAATTCTGGCCTGAGGGAGCCCTGGCTGTGGCCAGCACTTTGAGGATGCCCATCATCACATACCAAGGAACATGTGCATCTGATTCACTCCCATTAGACCTCTCGGATGCATTTCCTGTGGACATCTGTGGCCCTGGCTCTGGGGTAAGAGTGGGGAGTTGAATACTACACAGCAGCAGCCAAAGGAAGAATCCAGACTGGGGACAGCTGTTCAGCCTTGGGACAGTTTACCTTTAAATATCTGGTACTTTCTGACTCTGACTATGGAAGGAGAAGTGGGATGTTTACAAATAGTCAAAACTAGGAGAAGCACGATAAAGGAAAGAAATGTGTCTTCTAAGCAACCCTGAAGAGGAAAGCTGGTATCTTACCTTGATATACTCATATTTTAAATATAACTGATTCCCGACTTCTTTTGAATGCCTAATGTTTCCAGGAGAAGTGCCAAGTAAAATAGAAATATCTTGATTTTAGACTCATGTTTTCTGCTTTAGTTTCTACCAATTCATTTGCAAAGATAAAGCTGATCTTTAACTCCATCCATCTTAATCCTCTCCACCAGACAGTCATTCTTACCAATCATATTATTGCATTTACCTACATTCTTTAAGTTCAATTGTAAAGAAAACTTAAAAAAATTCAATCTGATCTGTACAAGCAGATGTATGTACCTAGTGGCTTTTAGTGTATATTTTTAATAATGTTTAAAATTTCTGAATGTCAATTCCTAAATAAAACCAACTGCTCATTGCTAGAAGATACTTTTTAATGTAAAAAATCTTTTCAAGTATAGTGATTTGGGAATATTACTTCACAGGTTTGTTCAATACACATTAATGCATTGTAACTTTCAAAACTGGGCCAGGAAAATTAAAGAAATTTCACTAGGGCAAAACTGATGTAATTGAAAGCTTCAGAAATATTAAACTGTGTGGTCTGTCATGTTTTTACTTCTATCAGACTAATTGTATTTGTATAGACAAGTTATTTGGAGAAGGAAATGGCAACCCACTCCAGTTCTTGCCTGGAGAATCCCAGGGACGGGGGAGCCTGGTAGGCTGCTGTCTATGGGGTTGCACAGAGTCAGACACGACTGAAGTGACTTAGCAGCAGCAGCAGCAGACAAGTTATTGTCTCTTCCCCTAGTCCACCTGTGATATCTGTTGGTTTTGGGTAGAGGTGGCAGTTACATTCCAAAGGGAAAATAATCTCTCCCTGTTCTCTCTGGTTATGCTCATTTCCGGCTGCTTCTGGAGCTGGGTAGGAAGGCAAATACCAAAGAGGTGTTTTTGCTGGGGTTGCCTGACATCACAAAGATAAGGAATAGGTTCAGTTTCATTCTTGCCAAATTGAGTCAGTATCTGGGTATTAAAATAGCCGAAGGTAATGGAGCCTATTCTCAGTTTGTTAAGCTGATGGTATTGCTTCTTACTCCTCTGAAACTCAATGAGTTTCTTTCTGCTAAGGAATTCAGGGCCAGATTAATTTCTCCAGGAACTCTTTGAAGTAGGTGTTAATATAAAAGTAAAAAAGATTTCTCCATAAAGTACAAATTTTCTCCTCCTCCAATATCTTCAATAAATTGCTAGGGCACCATTTCACATTCTAGCAAGAAATTAATACTCCTCTAAAGTGCCTCAGAGAAAAAGGGTCAGGTTAGTGCTCTTCAGTTACAGGGATGTTCATCTTCTCTCTAGCCTTATCCTGGGCCTGGACAAAGCTCTCAACTCTGAGTTGTCCACTCTCTTACTGAAAGCCTTCAACTTTCTCCATTACTTCTTCTCCTGAAATCCTTAACACATATATTTCTTGAACTTTTAACTCTCAGCTTCTGCCATGCTATGCTAACACTGTGCCTACACCGGCCTCCCCTGTCCTCTTTTCCCTCTGTGTGTCTAGTAAACAAAGCATCTTTTCTTCTCTTTTCATCTCTCTACCATTTCTTCCTTGATTATTTTTATCCATTCCCATCATCTCAGCTATGATCTCATGACAGACAACTACCAAACTGATGTCAGTCTGTCCATTGTATTTCCTGAGTGGTAGACCCACCTTTCTTTCCATCTGCAGGACACTCCACATACCCATGCTCTTATGAACCCATACGTTTTATAGAATCACCATTGTCCCAGTTCACCTAGGCTTTACACATTCAAATGATCTTTAATGACTTCTTTATTACTAACCATACAATAGGTTTCCAAGTCCTAATGTTTTTACCTCTATAGGATCTGCTGAATTTTTCCCCTATGCCCCATTCCAAAGCTAACATTAACCAGCATGAATGCTCTTACTTTTTCTGAATTATTATACTAACATTTTAACTATTATTCTTACAAATGCACAATTTCATCTTTTCTTTATGCCAATCTATTGTTCACTTTACTCTCTGGTAGATTGTTTTAAATAGAAGCTCAGATTATTTTACTCCTCAGCTATTCAAAAACTTTCAATAATTCCCTACTGCTGTAGACTTCTGTGGTCTCATATGTTACTCATGCTACACTAAATTTAGTAAAACTTGTTAAGTGTGTGGTGGGCCAACTAGAATGGGAAAGATGCTTATAAGTACAGAGACTTCAAGCAAAGTAGTTGATAATAACACCAATGATACTGTATCAGGCAAGCTTACAGTATCCAAGTTTTGGGGGGGATTATTTTGGCTTCAGCAACTTTATTAATGTTTAATTGACATATATTTAAGTGTACAACTTGATAAATTTTGGCATATGTACATATCAATGGAAGAATCATTGCAAGATAATAAATTTATCCATCACTCTCCAAAAATTCCTTCTGCTCTTTGATAATCTTTCTCTCCTGCCCTCCTCTACCTTTCTCTTGTCCTCAGGCAACATTTAATTGGCTCTCTGTCACTATATGATAATTTTCACTTTCTAGAATTTTATGTAAATGTAATCACATATACATATGTATATTTATTAATATGTAGTTAGTTACTTAGATTTATAAAAGTATACCCTTTTTTGGCCTGGCTTTTTCACTTAAAATAGTTATTCATCCATTTAATAGCAAAAGTCCATTCTTTTTTTTTAATTGTTGAGTGGTATTCCATTGTATGGATACACCACAGTTTGCTTATCCATTAGTCTTTGTGCTGTTTCCCATTTAGTCTACTACAAATAAAACTGTTATGAAAATTAATGTACAAGTCTTCTTATGAGCATATGCTTTCATTCCTCTTGGATAAATACCTAGGAGTGAAATGATTGGATATGATAGTCATGCTTAACTTTTCAACAAACTGCCAAACTGTTTTCCAAAGTGGCTGTAGCTTTCTCTCTTTTCACCAGTAATGTACAAGGGTTCTGTTTGGTCCACATCCTTGCCAACACTGGCATGGTCAATCTTTTAATTTTAGCCATTGGATCAGATATGTAGTAATGCCTCATTGTGATTTCAATTTATATATTTTTTAATCACTAGTGATTTTGAATCTTTCCATGTGCTTGTTTTTTATCCTTATATCTTGCTTGTTAAAGTGTCTATTAAAAAATAATTTTTAAAAACTTTCAATACGGTAAGTAATATTCAATTGATACTCAGATATGCCAAACTCACTAACAGAATAGACAAATATGGCTAGCAGAAAGCAGTTGTATAGCAGAGGGAACTCAGCTCAGTGCTCAGAGATGACCTAGAGCCTAGAGGGGTGGGATGGGGGTGGATGAGAGGGAGGCTCAAAGGTGGGGGATATACATATACTTATAGCTGATTCATGTTGTTGTACAAGCAGAAACCAACACAACATTTTAAAGCAATTTTCCTCCAAATACACACACACACACACACGGCTGAAATTTGGGAAAAACTGCTTTAATATTTATCCTAATTACTTTAAAACTATGTTCCACAGGAAACGAGAGTTTACATGGGGGTGCCTTCATTATTGGCAACTGGTAAGCAAGGAGAGATGAGTAAACAAGTTTATGGTGCCCAACCTTGGGATCAATCATAACAGCTCATAGTATTTATTTATAGGAAATAGGAAACATCAGAAAATGCAAAGAAGGCAATAATCATCTGTGTTCATTTGTGCTGTCATTTCCTTTCAGTGTATATCCTGTACTCTCTTTCTATGTCCATGTGTATTATTTTGGGGCTTCCCTGATGGCTCAGTGCTAAATAACCTGCCTCCAAATGCAGGAGAAGCAGGTTCAATCCTTGAGTTGCGAAGATCCTCTGGAGAAGGAAATGGCAACCCACTCTAGTATTCTTGCCTGGGAAATCCCATGGGTAGAGCAACCTGGTGGGCTACAGTCTATGGAGTCTCCAAGAGTCAGGCACAGCTTAGCGACTAAACAACAACAACGTATTATTTTATAAATGAGATTGTGTCATTATTTTATATATTTCTTTAAGAAATAAATACTGGAAAATGCTTATTTTCTGTCATTACATAGTCTTTCAAAGTTGATTTTTGAAACAGAGTACTTAAACTGTGAGCCTCAGTTTCACTTCTACAAAATCAGAGGTGGACTATATAATATCTAGCATACTTTCTTGCTCTAACACTCCTTGATTCATTAAGTGAATCAGCTAGAAGCTCCTGAGTGGCTTAAAAATATCAGTCCCTTCTTATTCATCCTGGAAGGCACTGTACATATGGAGCCGCCCATGTAAAAGTAGCTCCATATACAGCAGTGATAGTAATTAGGAACATCAGCCCATATCAGTACAATTTGGGTTCATATTTAAAGCCACTGTTCTTTTACAACCACAGTGTCTTATTTTGTATGAAAAGCTTCTTCTAGTTAATCTCTGGCCTCTCACTTCACCTCAGCTTTGGTTGCTCTGGACAATGACTGCCTGTCTATTTAAGGCACCTCCTAGTGCTTTACAAGGTAGATTGTGTTCATGTCATATAGCTCATACTTTAAGTTAGATAATACAAAACTCACCCTGATGAAAGAATGCCCCAAGTGGTCAATTAAAAACAAACAAAAAAGAAGAATTCACACAGATTATCTTTGAAGAAACTGCCAGACACTACTTTATTGGGCTTAATAGTGTTCCCACCCCAAATTCATGTCGTTTTGGAACCTCAGACTAAGAATTTATTTGGAAATAGGGTCACTGCAGATACAATTAATTAAGATGTGGCCCAATTGGAGTGCATGCATGCTCAGTCACTCGATTGTGTCTGTCTCTGTTACCCCATGGACCGTAGCCCTCCAGGCTCCTCTGTCTAGGGGATTTCCCACGCACGGATACTAAAGTAGGTAGCCATTTCCTTCTCCAGGGGATCTTCCCAACCCAGGGATTAAACCTGTATTTCCTGTGTCTCTTGCACTGTAGGTGGATTCTTTACCACTGAGCCACCTGGGAAGTCTTGGAATAGAATAAGTCTTAATTTAATATGCCTGGTGTCCTTGAAGAGAAAAGACTCAGAGCAGAGTCACACAGGGAGAAGGTGACCATGCAACAGTCAAGGCAAGGAGTAGAGTGGTGCTTCTACAAACCAAGGAATGCCAAGGGTTGCTAACAAGTATCAGAAGCTAGAAGAGGCAAGAATGAATTCTCCCTTACAGGCTTTACAGGGAGCCTGGCCCTATTTACACTTGGCTTTTGAATTTCTAGCTTCTAGAGCTGTGACACAATAAATTTCGTGATTGTTTTAAGCATCCAGTGGTGGTACTTTGTTAAAGATGTCTTTGGGAAACTAGTCCATATACCTAGGAGCTCACTAAGTAGACTGAAGGGAAAGATTTTCTAGGTAAAGGTACCAGTATATTCAAAGGCAAAGGAATAGAAGAGTATGCACAGTCCCATCAACACAATTGAGTTGCAATTCAACGTGTTATGTGTGGTTAAATGAATGATAAATACAACCAGCGTGTGATGTTCCTCATCATGCTGTACGATCGAGCATATGCCACAGAATGAACATGAGAAATGAGACATAGACTTTAGCTTGTTTTTTTTTTTTTTAAGCTGGTCACTGTGCCTCTCATCATTGAGTATTTCGCAAATTGGAGGGTTAATACAGTTGTTAAATATAGTTTTTAAAAAAACAACATGGCCCCAAACACTTCATCTGGTACTCAACTGAAGAAACAGGTATCTATTCCAATATGAACTAAAACTGGATATCTTAATTACTCAGAGATCATTAATAGGTTTACAGTTTAGCAACTTTCTAATGTTTTACAAGAGTAACTTTGGCTCTACCTACTTTTTGTCTATCGCTGGATTGACCTACAGATTCTACTTCATCGTGAAAGGTTATGTAATGACAAGTTTCCTGTTTCTATACTCCTCAAAATTGGAGGGCAGGGTGTAGGTCATTAACAGGTAAGCAATTATTATTTTCTTCTTTATCAGGTCAATGAAATATTGAGAAAGTTTACAAAGCTATTTTTCACAGTTTGTTCTTGTATGATCCTTATAAGGATACTAAGAACTGCCATATATATTAAATAGCTACATATATTTACCCACATTTATATAGCATATGAACATATATATGCATCTGTGTGTGTATATGTACAGTGGGGAAGCTGAGATGGGAGAAATTAAGGAATTTTCTGAAGTTCATAGATTAATAATGATAAAATCTAGCATATTAATTTAAGTATTCTAATTTCAAATTTAGCATCTTTCCCACTTGAGTTTGATGACTAATTATATATACATGATTTTCAAGCAAAGAGGTTCTCAACCAGGAATTGTTTGTTTTCCAGGCAATATTTGACAATGTCTAGAGACATTTTTAGTTGTCCCACTGAGGGGATACTGCTGGCATATGATGAACAGAGGTCAAGATAACCTCTGAAAATTTTACTATATATAGGATATTTTCTTGGAGAAAGTTATTCAGTCCAAAATGTCAAGAGCTAAGGTTGGAAAACTGTGACCTAGCATAATGGCTAATAATAAATATCTTTATTAAATATTTATCAGATACCAAGCATTGTGCTAAATAAATCATTTCTAAACAATAGTTTCTTTATCCTCAAGATAGTCTTGATTTAGTACATAGTATTATGAATACCATTTTACAAATGAGGAAACTAAACGTTGGAGAAATTAATCTGTCCCAGCAAATGATGGGCTACAAGTCAAGCACGGGTGTTTTTGTTGCCAAAGACTCTACATTTAACTGCTATATTCTAACTGTCTCACTGACAGAAAGGTCATCATATGACACTGTGTGATTCTAAATAATTTTTGTTGAATATTATTTTATAGTTTGGTTGCCTTTGCCTGATAACAACTATTGCATCTTTTATAAGATGATGATATGGTATAAAATTTGCTGAGATCAGTTAGCATAGCAAAATCAATCACATAATGAACACAGGATCCAGTTATCTTGCCTTAAAAATAAATATTTCTTTCTGAATTATACCTTGAAAAGCTAGAAATACAATTTTTAAATCCTATTTTAGCTCTTTTAAGATAAAAATTATAAAGTAATTCTATGATCAGCAACTTCTTTTCAGCTATATCACGGTTAAGAAATTAAAAGAAAAAATGACCATAAGACCTTATGAGTTTGAATTAGAAAGAATTGGTTTATCTATAATAGTAGACTAAATGTGCTCAGTCACTTCAGTTGTGTCCAATTCTCTGTGACCCTATGCAGGGTCAGGCTCCTCCCTATGGACCCTATGGAGCCTGCCAGGCTCCTCTGTCCATGGGATTCTCCAGGCAAGAATCCTGGAGTAGGTTGCCATGCCCTCTTCCAAAAGTGAAAGTCACTCAGTCGTGTCTAACTCTTTGCAACCTCATGGATTATGCAGTCCATGGAATTCTCCAGGTCAAAATACTGGGGTGGGTAGCCCTTCCCTTCTTCAGGTGATCTTCTCAACCCAGGGATAGAACCCAGGTCTCCTGCATTGCAGGTGGATTCTTTACCAACTGAGCTATCAGGGAGGATCCTCCCAACCCATGTCTCCTGTGTCTCCTGTATTGCAGGCAGATTCTTTACCCACTGAGCCACCTAGGAATCCCCAGCAGACTGCGTAATTCAGAACAAAATTTCTACTGTGAACAACAGAAAAAACAAGGAAGATAATATAATAAAAATAGTGGAACATCAAAGGGTCAAAATCCAGGAGAAAAAGATCATCTAGGAAGTGAGCCCTCAATTTGGAGCACTGTTCCTCCAGGGTCATACGCTCATTTTTGAAGAGATGTCAGAGCCTGAGATGGAGCAGTGCTTTTCACAGTTTTGTACAACTAGATTAAAAAAAAAGTTGAGTATAGCACCAGCCAATAGAAAACAAATGAAATAGTAAATGTCTCATTGCTTTGAGTTGAGACCACACTTTAAGAATTAAAGTGTTTGAAAATAACCTGTTTCTTCTAGGAACTGAAGTTCAGTGTAAAACATATCTATCCCTTAAATTGAATTAAGTTAACCCAGGATTGTTAGCCCCTCACCAGTAAAGAAACCCGTTTCAATATTCTTGCCTGGAAAATTCCATGAACAGAGGATCCTGGTGGGCCCTCTGAGTCACAAAGAGTCACAGGGGGTCACAAAGAGTCAGACACAACTGAGCATGCACGCACCAGTAAAGAAGCAAATCTAAACCCTCCATGGTTTAGAGAAATTATTTCAAAAAATAATATTATACTATGCTTAGAATTGTTCCACAATTTTTAATACACAATTTTTAGTGCTCAGTCAAAAATAAACGGGCACATGAGCAAAAGAGCGAAAAGAAACAAAACATTGGGTAAACAATATATAATAGAAGTGACTGAGAAGTAATGGATACTGGAATTATCAAAAATAGATTTTAAAATAATTATGATTATTATGATCCAAGACATAAAAGGCAACCATGAATACTTTTTCATATAGCTGGAAACTTTAAAAAAGAAAGAACTAAATTGAAGATAAATATAGGATTATTTACCTTGAATCTAACTCAGAAAAACAAATCAAAACAAAGCAAAAATTACCCAGGACAAAACACTGGGAAACAAAGGGGTGGTAAATAAAGAAAAGAAGGTAAAAGGCAGGAGGATACAGAATACATTGAGAATATCTAACATACTTGTAACTGAAGTCCCAGAGGAAGAGAAAGTAAGGTAGAAACATTGTTTGGAGATAGTGGCTGAGAATTTTTCAAAATGGATAAAAGGTATCAATTAACTAATTCAGAAAGCTGAAGCTAAATTTAAAAAGAAATGCATATGAAAGGAATTGGTTTCAGTGAGCCCAGACTCCTGTACCTTCCTATACATGGAAAAGATAAGTCCTCAAGGTCAGTAGATGTCCAGTATGTTTTATGGGGAAGAACAGAGAAACACTCCAGAGGGAATGAAGAGGCTAGGCCAAAGTGGAAACAGCACTCAAATGTGAGTGTGTCTGATGGTGAAAGTAAAGTCGAATGCTGGAAAGAACAATATCGCAGAAGAACCTGGAATGTTACATCCATGAATCAAGGTAAACTGGAAATAGTCAAGCAGGAAATGCAAGACTGGACATTAAATTCTTAGAAATCAGTGAACTAAAATGGACAGTGATGGGTAAATTTAATTCAGATGACCATTACATCTACTACTGTGGGCAAGAACACCTTTGAAGAAATGGGGTAGTCTTCATAGTCAACAAAAGAGTCCAAAATGCAGTACTTGGGTGCAACCTCAAAAACAACAGAATGACCTTGGTTCATTTTCAAGGCAAACCATTCACAGTGATCAAAGTCTATGCCGCAACCATTGATGCCGTAGAAGCTGAACTCAAATGGTTCTATGAAGATCTACAAGAACTTCTGGAACTAACATCAAAAAAAGGTGTCCTTTTCATCACAGGGGATTGGAATACAGAAGTAGGAAGAGATACCTGGAGTAACAGGAAAGTTTGGCATTGGAGTAAAAAATGAAGCAGGGCAAAGGCTAACAGAGTTTTGTCAAGAAAACACACTGATCATAGCAAACACACTCTTCCAACAACACCAAAGATGACACTACATATGGACATCACCAGATGTTCAATAGCACTTCCCTGGTGGCTCAGATGGTATATAATCTGCCTGTAATGCAGGAGACCTGGGTTTGATCCCTGGGTCAGGAAGATCACCTGGAGAAGGGAATGGCTGCCCACTGCAATATTCTTGCATGGAGAATGCCATGAATAGAGGAGCCTGGCAGACTACAGTTCATGGGGTGTCAAGGAGTCAGACACAACTGAGCAACTCACACTTTTTCACACATACTTTGGCTTTGGAATAGAAAATGAAGTAGGACAAAGGCTAACAGAGTTTGCCAAGAGAACATACTGGTCATAGCAAACATCCTCTTCCAACAACACAAGAGATGACTCTACAAATGGATGTCACCAGATGGTCAATACCAGAATCAGATTGATCATATTTTTTGCACCCAAATATAAAGAAGCTCTATATAGTCAGCAAAAAAGTGAGCTGACTGTGGCTCAGATCAATGGTTCCTTATTGCAAAATTTTGGCTTAAACTGAAGAGAGTAGGGAAAACCACTAGGCCATTAAGGTAGGACATAAATCATATCCCTTAGGATTATACAGTGAGAATGGTGAATAGATTCAAGGGATTAGATCCAGTAGACAGAGTGACTTAAGAACTATTGTATAAGAGGTGGTGATCAAAGCCATCTCAAAGAAAAAAAAACGTAAGGAGGCAACGTGGTTATCTGAGACGTCTTTACAAATAGGTGAGAAAAGCAAAGAAGTGCAAGGGAAAGGAGCAAAGGAAAGATATACTCAGCTGAATGCACAATTCCAGAGAAGAGCAGGAGAGATAGGAAAGACTTTGGGCTTCTCTGGTGGCTCAGACTGTAAAGAATCTGTCTGCAATTCAGGAGATCCAGGTTACATCCCTGGGTTGGGAAGATCCCCTGGAGAAGGGAATGGCTACTCACTCCAGTATTCTTGTCTGGAGAATTCTATGAACAGAAGAGACTCACAGAACAGACTCACAAAGAGTCTGACATGATTAAGCGACTAACACTTTCTTAAGTGAACAATACAAAGAAATAGAGGAAAGCAATAAAATGGGAAAAACTAGGGATCTCTTCAAGATAATTGGATATACCAAGGGAATATTTCAGGCAAAGATGGGTACAAATAAAGGACAGAAATAGCAAGGACCTAACAGAAGCAGGAGAGATTAAGAAGAAGTGGCAAGAATACACAGAACTATACAAAAAAGGTCTTAATGACCCATATAACCACAACAGGTGGTCACTCACCTAGAGCCAGACATCCTTTAGTGTGAAGTCAAGTGGGCCTTAGGAAGCATTACTATGAACAAAGTTAGTGGAGGTGATGGAATCCCAGCTGAGCTATTTCAAATCCTAAAAGATGATGCTGTTAAAGTGCTGCAGTCAATATGCCAGCAAATTTGGAAAACTCAGCAGTGGCCACAGGACTGGAAAAGGTCGGTTTTCATTCCAATCCCAAACAAAGACAATGTCAAAGAATGTTCAAACTACCATACAATTGTGCTCATTGGACATGCTAGCAAGGTAATGTTCAAAATCCTTCAAGCTAGGCTTCAATAGTACACAAACCGAGAACTTCCAGATTTATAACCTGGATTTAGAAAAAGCAGAGGAACCAGAGATCAAATTGCCAACATTTGTTGGATCATAGAAAAAGCAGGGGAATTCCAAAAAGCATCTACTTCTTTTTCATTGACTATGTGAAAGACTTTGACTGCATGGATCACAACAAATGGTGGAAAATTCTTAAAGAGATTGGAATACCAGATCATCTTACCTATCTCTTGAGAAACCTGTATGTGTGTCAAGAAGCAACAGTTAGAACCAGACATGGAACAAGTGACTAGTTCAAAATTGGGAAAGAAGTATGTCTGGGCTGTATATTGTCACCCTGCTTATTTACCATATATAATAGAGAGAACATCAAGAAAACTGCCAGGCTTGATGAATCTCAATCTGGAATCAAGATTGCTGGGAGAAATATCAGCAACCTCAGATACTCACATACCACTGTAATGTTAGAAAGTGAAGAGGAAATAAAGATCCTCTTGATGAGGATAAAAGAAGATAGTATAAAATTTGGCTTAAAACTCAACGTTCAAGAAACTTAAGATCATGGCATCTGGTCCCATCTCTACATGGCAAATAGATTGGGAAAAAATGGAAATAGTGACAGATTTTATTTTCTTGTACTCAAAAATCACTGTAGTTGGTAAGTGTAGCCATGAAA
The DNA here is from genome assembly GCA_024291935.2 of Okapia johnstoni. NCBI lineage: Eukaryota > Metazoa > Chordata > Mammalia > Artiodactyla > Giraffidae > Okapia > Okapia johnstoni. The sequence goes on from CM044323.1 coordinate 39,307,405, forward strand.
TTAAAAGATGCTTGCTCCTTGGAAGGGAAGTTTTCACAAACCTAGATAGCATATTAAAAAGGAGAGACATCACTTTGCCAACAAAGGTGGGTATAGTCAAAGCTATGGTTTTTCCAGTAGCCATGTAGGTGATAGTTGGACCACAAAGAAGGCTGAGTGTAGGAGACATAGGTTGCATCCCTGTGTCAGGAAGATACCCTGGAGAAGGAAATGCAACCTACTCCTGTATTCTTGCCCGGGAAGTCCCATGGACAGAGGAGCCTTGGGGGCTATCTTCAATGGGGTCACAAATGAGTCAGACATGACTTCACAACTAAACAACAATATCATAATAACCATGTTGAGGACTAAAGTCAAGGAGATAAATCCCAAAAGCAGTTAACAGAGAAGCAGTAGGGGTTGGGGAAACAGGAATTTACCTTTAGTTTTGTCAGTATTGTCGGCTGTTTCTCTAAAGTTTCATTTCTGTTCTGTTTCCTTCTCAGATGCCTGGTTACTTTAAATTGAGTGTCGGAGATTGTATACAAAAATTCTGTGATATAGCTCCAAGCCTGTAAGTATATTACCTTCCTCCATAAAAATTTATGTTCATTTCTTACAGGTAACTAGGGACAAACACTCTGGAACTCAAAGAACTAACAATTAGGGTAATAGCTGAATTTTCAACATGAAGAATGGAAGCTCAAAGGCAATGGAAAGATAGTCTTTAAAGTTTTAAACGAATTTCGTTGTTGCTTAGTCACTAAGTCATACCCAACTCTTTTGCAACCTGTGGCCTGGACTGCAGCCTGCTAAGCTCCATGGGATTTCCCAAGCAAGAATACTGGGGTGGATTGTCATTTCCTTCTCCAGGGAGTTTTCTCAACCCAGAGATTGAATCTCTCTCTCCTGCTTGGCAGGGGTATTCGTTGCACTGAGTCACCAAGGAGGCCTTTTTGAAAGAATAGTTTCTTTAAAAAGGAAGATAAATTAAAGGCATGCATGCTTGCCAGGTTACTTCAGTCATGTCCGACTCTTTGTGACCCTATAGACCGTAGACTGCCAGGTTTCTCTGTCCTTGGGATTCTCCAGACAAGAATACTGGAGTGGGTTGCCATGTGCTCCTCCAGAGGATCTTCCTGACCCAGAGATCAAATCTGCATCTCTTATGTCTCCTGTACTGGCTGGAGGGTTCTTTATCACTAGCACCACCTGAAAAGCCCCTAAACTAAAGGCATTTGTTACCAAAAGATCCATACTTTGCCTATGGAAAAGGATGCAGGTGAAAGTTCAAAAAGGCTGGAAGGAATGATGAACAAGACGAAGGTAAATAGGTAAATCTAAATAAATGTTAAGTGTTTGAAAATTAACTCTAGAAAAAAAATTACAATATATGACAAGGATGCCAACTACCACCATTTAAATTTAAAGCATGAAAGAAAATATTCTAACTAAGGCAGCAATTAGTCAGAATGAAGAAATAAAGTGTTACAAGTTTTAGAAAGGAACAAATGTAACTGTTGTTATTCTCAAATGTAATGTTATGTACCTAGAAAATCTAAAAGAACCTATAGATAAACTGTTAGAATTAATAGATGTGCTTATTAAGGATAAAATATATAAAAAGCAAATATAAAAAATCAAATGCATTTCTATATACCTGTAACAAATACAAGTTTGTAATTGTGATATTCTGATTTTTTTAGTTAGAAATACATATTTGATCTTTGTTTCTATCTGGCATAGAACTACTGAAACCCTCAGAATTTCCAAACTGATGAGCATAATAAAGGTGTCTTTGTTAATGAGGTGACTTTTGGAAAGCCCCTAGTCATCTAAGGATGGGAGTTGGTTGCCTGAGAAACCAACCCTGGGGTTGGAACTTTCAGTCCCACTTCTATCCCTGGCCTCTGGGGAAGGGAATGGGGCCGGAAATTGAGTTTAATAACCGAGGACCAAAGATTTCATTGATCATGCCTAGGTAATGAGGTCTCCATAAAAACTCAAAGTATCAGGGTTGGGAGAGCTTCTGGGTTGGTGAACACATGGAGATTTGGGGAGAACGGTGCTCAGAGAAGGCACTGATGCTCCTCATCCTTTCTTCTTACCTTGTCCTGGTGGACCTCTTCCATTGGGCTCTTCCTGAATTATACCCTTTTATGATAAACCAGGTTTGATCCTTGGGTCAGGAAGATCCCCTGGAAAAGAGAATGGCTACTCATTCCAGTATTCTTGCCTGCAGAAATTTATAGGCAGAGGAGCCTGGCAGGCCACAGTCCATGGGGTTGCAAACAGACATGACTGAGCAACTAGCACTTTCACTTTTTTTCACTTTTCATAATAAGTCAATAACCTTGTGAGTAAACTGGTTTCCTTAGTTCTGTGAGTCGCTCTACCAAATTAACTGAAACCAAAGAGGGGGTCATGGGAAACTGACTGATAGCCAGTTTGTTAGTAGCACAGGTAATAATCCGGACTTGCTGTTACCACCTGAAATGGAGAGCAGTTTTGTAGGACTGAACTCTTAACCATGGAATCTGATGCTATCTGCAGGTATACGTGTCAGAATTGAGTTAAATTTACAGACACATAGCTGGTGCCAGGGAATTGTTTGGGAAAAAAGCAAACCACACTTCAAAAATATTATCAGGATCTTAGTAATAAGTGGTTGCTATGGTAAGAGTCCCCTCCATGACTTCTTAACTCAGAACAAAGTTGAATAAAGAATGTGTGATACTTTTTATTTGTATGGCTGGCACATGTAGCCATATGTTACATGACAATTATGTTACATGACAATTATCCTTTTATAAATATAAGGCATACCTTAGACCAAGTTCTAAAACATTCGGGTTTATCTTTAGCCCTCCTTGCATCAAGTCCCCTTCCCAACTCACCCTCATTGAGAAAGTTTTGTTCTTTCTCAACGTCATCAGGACCTCAGGACTTTCCTTCCATTACAACCATCAGTATCTATCTGCTCTCTGGGAAGGATCTGAGGACTCTAAAATCTTGACATATCAGGTCTGGGAAAAGTCTTAGGTTATCTTGTTCGACCTCTCACATTTTACAAGTGAATAAACTGAAGACAAAAGAGGCCAATATACTTGCTCTAAACCACCTGCTCTATGGGAGAGATGCCTTAGTAAAACATCATAACCATAGGCATTTCAATGAACAGATTAAGAACGCTTCTAGCTATAAAGAAGGATCTTTAATAACATGGTTTCAGCTTTTCGCTATCCCAAAGGGACATTTGCAGATCAGAGGCAGTTTTACGTATACAAAACTACATTCTTTTGCTTCAACTCTCAGGACATTGATTTTCCCTCAGTTTCCCAAAGATCAAGAATGAAGGTCTATTCTTGACGTCAATAACCTCTGACCAAGCGACCTAAAGTAATTTTAGGTGGCATATAGTTACCTTCTACCCTTATCCTTATCATTCAAGAGAGTGATCAACTGAGTAACAACTCCTGCTTTCAGACTCTGGATCTAGTTGCCCCTTAGCCAAATCCATTCAACAACCTCTTACTGAATTTTCATATTATTATTTTTTTTTCATTTTGTTTTCCTCTGTTCACTGTATTTTTTATTAATAATGGTAACTGTTGCTTCTTTCATATATAGTTTATTCTGTTCTCTGAGAATGATTACATAAAATTGATTTCTGATTGAATGAATACATAAAATTTTAATTTACTTAAAATTTAAGAATTGCATAAATTGTCTTTATACTCGAGTTTCTTCGATTTTCTTTAAAAAACCCTCTTTTGGTCATGATATATATTTGTTTTCTTCAACTTTTATATACTTTTGAATTAAACTTGCTAGCAATTTATCTCAGATGGTGGCATCTTCATTCAAAAATGAAGTAGGGGTGTAACTTCTGTTTTCTATGAAAGGCAGACAGTGTAATGGTTGATAGCTTGTCTTCTAGAATCAAGTTACTTGATTTGCATTCCAGTTCTACAATTTACTAACTGTGAAATCTTGGAGAAGTTATTTAGCATCTCTGTGTCTAAGTTTTCTTATCTACAAAGTTTTAATATGCATCTATCTCATAAGCATTTTGTGAGAATTAAATATATTTATATTCCTAGGACCCTTAAATAATGCTTATTATAGTAAAAGCTCATTTTCAGTGTTCAATAGCTTATTGAGAATTGGAATATTTTCTGCCATATCAATAAACAAGGATGTCACAATCATCAGTGATTCTAGGTCTCCAATATGAGCTCCTGAGTGCTAAGGGCACTCAGGGAGGAGAAAAATACCTGTGATCTAATAGCCATCAGATTGCAGTCATTCCCTACAGTGAGCCCAAGGAAGCTCAGGATGTGAAAAACACAGGTTACTGGCCTCAGGATAGCTGAGGTGCATATGAAAGGAATGATTTCACTGAACTCAGACTCTTGCATCTTCCCATACATAGAAAAGCACAAAATTCCTTAACTTAGGGTATCTGGTTTCTTTCAACTAACAATCATCTTTTGATGTTCTGGCTACCTGCCCTTCGTTGCAAAACTTCTATATAACCTGACTCCTCCCCTTGCCTCCTCAGAGTAGTTTTCTCAGGGTTACTTGAGATTCTGTCTCCCAGGCTTGAAGTCCGAAAAATTCCCACCAAATAAAATATAACTCAACTTTTAGGTTGTGAATATTTTTTAAGTTGACACTATTATAATATCATTCTCTAGCCATGTTTTGGTATCAATATGCTAACTTCACAAAATATACTTGGAAGTGATCCTTCTTTTTCTAGATCTGGAAACACTTTAAAAAGCAGCAGAATTATTTATTCCTTGAAGATTTAAAATAACTCAGTTATGAAATCATTTGGAAACTGTATCCATTGGAGAGGGTAGTGCTTTGACAAATTCATATTTTCTTCCTCTTCTTGGAGTAATTTTGGAAATTGATGTTTTACTGGAAAATTACACTATGTACAAAATATTAAGATGCTTTAAATATATCAATATAGAGTTTTATTTTCAATCTCTTTCCTGTTGAGGTTTAAACAACTGTGGTTCACTTTGTGGCATTTTCAGAGTCAGATTACAGCTTCATTTACCAACTTATTCTTTGTGTGTTTGTTTTCCATTCATTTCTGGTGTCAATTTTAAAAATATTTTCTTTTCCTGGGTTTTAATTGTCTAACTTATTAAGTGAAATGCTTAGTTTGATTTTTGGCACAATGCTGGATAACTGCTTTCAAAGTGTGAAGAAATGGCTAAGAGATGCTTCTTCCATTTTTCTAATTTTAGCATGATCTATTTACATGTTCTTTGTTATGATTACATTCCCATTCATTAGTTTATTTATCCCTCCTTAAGTATTATTTAGAACTAGACATTGTCCATGGTGTTGGCAGCGGTGGTAGGGCAGTGAACAATAAATTGGACCATTGTCACCGACATGAAAAAAAATCCAGTGGTTAAATGTCCTTTGAGGAGAAAGAGATGCTCTTTCTCTTTCTTGGGGTCTGAATTGAAAGCCTTCTACCATGTAACATTTTGGGTCAATCATGATCGGGCATCTTTATTAAAAGTCTTGACAATTTTAACTTAGCATAAATGTATTAATACTATTGTTATTATTTATAGGGGTTCATAAAAGGTTTTTGTTTTTAAGTCAACTACCTCCTAATGTATTTCAAAAGATATGGTAACTAGGTAAGTTAGTTGGTAGTTAAGTAAACTTGACTTGGGGTTTCTGGGGAAAGACAGTGAAAAAAGTTATATTTTAGATCCTTCTTTGTCCAAAAATAAAACAATTAAAAATAAGTTTCAAACAGTAACAGCTATAGAAATGGATGAAGGAAAATTTTAGTATGGCAAGAGGAGTTCAACAAATAGATATAAAACCAAGCTGGTTCAAAATTGGGAAAGGAGTATGTCAAGGCTGTGTATTGTCACCCTGCTTATTTAAATTATATGCACTGTACATCATGTGAAATGCCAGGCTGGATGAAGCACAAGCTGGAATCAAGATTGCCAGGAGAAATATCAATAACCTCAGATATGCAGATGACACCACCCTTAGGGCAGAAAGTGAAGAAGAACTAAAAAGCCTTTTGATGAAGGTAAAAGAGGAGAATAAAAAAGCTGGTTTCAAACTTAACATTCAAAAAACGAAGATCATGGCATCTGCTCCCATCACTTCATGGCAAATAGATGGGGAAACAATGGAGACAATGACAGACTTTACTTTTTGGGGCTCCAAAATCACTGCAGATGGTGACTGTAGCCATGAAATTTAAAGATGCTTGCTCCTTGGAAGAAAAACTATGACCAACCTAGACAGCATATTAAAAAGTGGAGACATTGCTGACAAAGGTCTGTCTAGTCAAAGCTATGGTTTTTCCAGTAGTCATGTATGGATGTGAGAGTTGGACCATAAAGAAGGCTGAGTGCCAAAGAATTGATGCTTTCAAACTGTGGCGTTGGAGAAGACTCTTGAGAGTCCCTTGGATTGCAAGGAGATCAAACCAGTCAATTCTAAAGGAAATCAACCCTAAATATTCATTGGAATGACTGATGCTGAAGCTAAAGCTCCAATACTTTGGCCACCTGATGAGAAGAGCTAACTCATTTGAAAAGACCCTGATGCTGGGAAAGATTGAAGGCAGGAGGAGAAGGGGATGACAGAGGAGGAGATGGTTGGATGGCATCACCGACTCGATGGACATGAGTTTGAGCAAGCTCTGGGAGTTGGTGATGGACAGGGAAGCCTGGCGTGCTGCAGTCCATGGGGTTGCAAAGAGTCAAACAAGACTGAGCAACTGACCTGAACTGAACTGAAAGGCAGAATACAATAGGCATTGTGAAGACTTCATCCATCCTGTAAGCAGTCGGGGGGAAAGCAAATGAATTATATCCTTGAAAGATCACTGATCTCCACCCTTTCACTCTTCACCTCCCCTCCTGTGCAAGAATACTGGAGGGGATTGCCACTCCCTTCTCCAGGGGATCTTCCCATACCAGGAATTGACCCTGGGTCTCCTGCATTGCAGGCAGATTCTTTACTGTCTGAGCCACAAAGGAATCCTGAGAGTAGGCCTATGTAAAAAAATAAATAAATAAAAATTCCAAAAACCTGTGTCCTGGCTAGGAGTAGGGAACTAAGGCACTGAAATTTTAGAAAAGACAATTTTTCTAATTTTTTTTCACAAAATGTACATTTAGAAAAATGCATACATCATAAATGCATAAATCAGGAAAATGCATTAGTGTACATCCCAATGAATTTTCACAAAATTAAGACATTCATGCAATCACATCAAGAACAGAATATCCCTAGTTAGCCTTAGGCATCTTTCTGGGCTCCCTTCTAGTTATTTCCTACTTCTCCCCAGAGTGACTATTATTTAACTTCTAACTCCATAGATTAATTCTGTCTGCTTTTGAATTTATATATTTGGAGGATTTATATAATAAATTCTTTTTTAGTGTGATTGAAATGCCATAAAAAGTATCATAATCTGGGCAGCTTAAATGACAGAAATTTAATTTCTCATAGTTCTAGAGGCCAGAAGACCTAGATCAAGGCCACAGCATATTCAGCTTGTGGCAGGAGCTCTCTTCTTGGCTCGCACGCAGGTGACTATCTTCTTGCTGTGTGCTCACAAGACAGAGATGGAGAGAAAATATGAGCAAGCAAGATCTCCAGTGTCTCTTCTCTTAAGAACACTAACACTAGCTAACTGTGGCCCCATTTTTGACCTTATTCAACCTTAACTATCTCTTAAAGGTTCTATGGGCTTTGTAGGTGGCTCAGAGGTAAAGAAACTGCCTGTCAATGCAGGAGACTCAGGTTTGAGCCCTGGGCCTGGAAAAGGAAATGGCAACTCACTCCAGTATTCTTGCCTGGAAAATCCCATGGACAGAGGAGTCCATGGGGTCACAAAAGAGTTGGACATGATTTAGCGACTGAACAACAAAATGGCTCTATCTCCAAACACATCATATTGGAGGTTAGGACTTCAATGTATGAATTTTGCATCAACACATTCAATCCATCACAGATTTCTCTCTTTTTTTCGTCATCATTATCTTTGTGAGATTCATCCATGTTGTTGCATGTAGTTTTAGTTTGCTTATTCTTTCTGAAAGTGAAAGTGAAAGTCTTTCAGTCATGTACGACTCTTTGTGACCCCGTGGACTATACAGTCCATGGAATTCTCCAGGCCAGAATAGTGGAGTGGGTAGCCCTTCCCTTCTCCAGGGGATCTTCCCAACCCAGGGATTGAACCCAGGTCTCCCACATTGCTGGCAGATTCTTTCCTAGATGAGCCAGAAGGGAAGCCACTGTGTGGTATTCCATTCTGTGAGCATATCACAATTTATAGTTGACACATTCTTAAGCAGGTCCCAGTTTACAGATGATATGAATCTTTGTATGTCTTTTAGTGAAAGTGTGAATACACTTCTGTTTGGTACATATCTAGAAGTTGAATTTCTGGGTCATGAGGTATATATATGATCAGGCTTAATAGGTGCTAACAAACAACTTCCCATGATGGTTGAACTAATTAATATCAACAATCTATGAGATTTCTGATTATTTCAGATCCTTGCCAACTCAGTCATTTTCATTTTAGCTATATGTTTATTGGCCATTTGGATATCCTCTTTTGTGGAGGTACTCAGTGAAGCCTTGAGTCCATTTTCTTATATGGTGAATTTCTAACAAAATGATATGAGAGGGAACATAGGCCAGGTCATCTACCTATAGTTGTCCAAAGCTGGACTTAACTCTTTCAATTCATGCATAACTAGGAAAATGAGGGTCGGAGAAGGAAATGGCACCCCACTCCAGTATTCTTGCCTGGAAAATCCTATGGACAGGGGAGCCCGGCAGGCTGCAGTCCATGGGTTCGCTAAGGGTCGGACACGACTGAGCGACTTCACTTTCACTTTTCACTTTCATGCGTTGGAGAAGGCAATGGCACCCCACTCCAGTGTTCTTGCCTGGAGAATCCCAGGGACGGTGGAGCCTGGTGGGCTGCCGTCTGTGGGGTCGCACAGAGTCGGACACGACTGAAGTGACTTAGCAGCAGGAAAATGAGGGTATTCATACCAAAGCTCTGAGGAAGAAAAAAACCTGGGTCTTAGCCCATGGAAGGAAGAGAAGAAGAATGTATCCGAGTTATTTAGGACCAAAAGAAGGTGGTGACAAAACAACGTAAATGAGTAACAAAGACAAAAAGAAATGATAGGAAAGCTGCATAAAAACTGCTACAATGAAACCATTACAGAAAAGAATATAGTGTAAACCTCCAACAGATGAAACACCTCATATAAAAAGGCCGAAGAAGTGAAAGCAAATTCCACACTGTGTTAGTGTCCTAGGGCTGTCACAGCACATTACCACAGTCTGGACGACTCAAAATAACGGAAATGTATTCTCTTATAATTCTAGATGAATAGTTTCTGGTCATTGCTGGAAATCCTTGGCAGTCTTCTCTGTATCTAGACTGGTGAAACCAGAAAACAAGTTCCGTGCATGCTTGGTTGTGTCCACCTCTTTGTGTGCCCCTGGACTGTAGCCTGTCAGGCTCCTCTGTCTGTGGAATTTTCCAGGCAAGAATACTGGAGTGGTGCCATATCCTACTCTAGGGGGGTCTTCCTTACCCAACGATCAAACCCATGTCTTCCTGTGTCTTCTGCATTAGCAGGCAGGTTCTTTATCACTGAGGCACCTGTGAAGCCAGAAAACAAGTTGTCCACTTCCAAAATATAATAGTGGGACGGGCATAGGATAAACATTCCTATTCCCATAGGGAGGCACTGGAAGGAATAAAGGGGTCACTGATCCCAAGCAAATCTGAAATCCAGTAGGACAAATTCCATTAAGTTCAAAGGCTGAAAATAATCATCTAAGATTTGATGCTCTGTCCTCTGGGCCTGTATCAGTTGTTTTACCCTTTCAGCCTGTGGCAATGATTCTATTTCCTTCTGGTCTCTGCCTTTACATCTATCTGCAGCTCTCCCATGAATTCATTTCTTTTTTTTTTTTTTTTTATTGACAGTCAGTACACTTTTACAGCCAAGTAGCTTTGTCAGTCCATTTATTCTTTGTCTATATAGTCCCAGAAGTCTGACAGTCTTCCTTCATTTTGTCCCACCATTATCTCTTTCAGTCCAGGCTGGCAAAGTTTCTGCTAGTATAACAGTTTCAAAAGCTTGTTGGTCTGCTACACAATTCACCGTAATCTGCGCCATCAGACAAGAAAGTCCTCTACAGACCTTTCCTTGATAATCCTATCTCTATTCTTGGCTTTTGTTGACATGGTTGATTTGATTCACATGTTATAAATATATACCTAATCTCTTTAGCAGGAGTTTGTCCAGAATGCTTGATTCTGTCTCTAGAGCATGCCTTCTGTATAGACTGAGAATCTTCCAAATCATCAAATTCTGATTCCTTATTGTTTAACAATTCCTTCTTCAATTTATCTCTTTCCTCTCACATTTTACTATAAACAGCAAGAAGGAACTAGGTGAAACCTTTCATACTTTTCTTGTATCCTCAGCTAAATCTCCAAGTTCTTAACTTAGAAGTTTTGTTTTCCACCAAACTATAGAACACATTTCAGAAAAAGTTTCTTTGCTTTCTGAGAAGGACAATTTTTCTTCCATTTGACAACAATATCAGTTCAGTTCAGTCACTCAGTCGTGTCCGACTCTTTGCAACCCCATGAACCGCAGCACGCCAGGCTTCCCTGTTCATCGTCAACTCCCAGAGTCTACCCAAACCCATGTCCATTGAGTTGGTGATGCCATCCAACCATCTCATCTCATCTCGTCCCTTTCTCCTCCTGCCCTCAATCTTTTCCAGCATCAGGGTCTTTTCAAATGAGTCAGCTCTTCACATCAGGTGGCCAAAGTATTGGAGTTTCAGCTTCAACATCAGTCCTACCAATGAACACTCAGGACTGATCTCCTTTAGGATGGACTGGTTGGATCTCCTTGCAGTCCAAGGGACTCTCAAGAGTCTTCTCCAACACCACACTTTAAAAGCATCAATTCTTCGGTGCTGAGCTTTCTTTATAGTCCAACTCTCATATCCATACATGACTACTGGAAAAACCATAGCCTTGAATAGATGGATCTTTGTTGGCAAAGTAATGTCTCTGCTTTTTAATATGCTGTCTAAGTTGGTCATAACTTTCCTTCCAAGGAGTAAGCGTCTTTTAATTTCATGGCTGAAATCACAATCAGCAGTGATTTTTGAGCCCCCCAAAATAAAGTCTGACACTGTTTCCACTGTTTCCCCATCTATTTCCCATGAAGTGATGGGACCAGATGCCATGATCTTAGTTTTCTGAATGTTGAGCTTTCAGCCAACTTTGTCACTCTCCTCTTTCACTTTCATCAAGAGGTTCTTTAGTTCTTCACTTTCTGCCAGAAGGGTGGTGTCATCTGCATATCTGAGGTTATTGATATTTCTCCTGGCAATCTTGATTGCAGCCCGTGCTTCATCCAGCTCAGCGTTTCTCATGATGTACTCTGCATATAAGTTAAATAAGCAAGGTGACAATATACAGCCTTGACATACTCCTTTTCCTATTGGGAACCAGTCTGTTGTTCCATGTCCAGTTCTAACTGTTGCTTCCTGACCTGCATATAGGTTTCTCAAGAGGCAGGTCAGGTGGTCTGATATTCCTATCTCTTGAAGAATTTTTCACAGTTTATTGTGATCCACACTGTCAAAGGCTTTGGCATAGTCAATAAAGCAGAAATAGATGTTTTTCTGGAACTCTCTTGCTTTTTGGATGATCCATCGGATGTTGCATCAGAACCTGGAATGTTAGGTCCATGTGTCAAGGCAAACTGGAAGCGGTCAAACAGGAGATGACAAGAGTGAACATCGACATTCTAGGAATCAGCGAACTAAGATGGACTGGAATGGGTGAATTTAACTCCAATGACCATTATATCTACTACTGTGGGCAGGTATCCCTTAGAAGAAATAGAGTAGCCATCATAGTCAACAAAAGAGTCCGAAATGCAGTACTTGGATGCAATCTCAAAAACGATAGAATGATCTCTGTTCGTTTCCAAGGCAAACCACTCAATATCATGGTAATCCAAGACAATAATATATCCTTCATTTATTTCTGAGATCTCACCAAAAGCATCTTTTATGTTCATTGTTGTTCAGTCGCTAAGTCATGTCTGACTTGTTGAGACCCCATGGACTGCAGCACACCAGGCTTCCCTGTCCTTCACCATCTCTCAGAGTTTGCTCAAATTCATGTCCACTGAGTCAGTGATGCTATCCAACCATCTCATCCTCTGTTGCCTTCTTTTCCTCTTCCCCTCCATCTTTTCCAGCTTCAGGGTCTTTTCCAGTGAGTCGGCTCTTTGTATTAGGTGGCCAAAGTATTGGAGCTTCAGCTTCAGCATCAGTCCTTCCAATGAATGTTCAGGACTGATTTCCTTTAAGACAGACTGGTTGGATCTCTTTGCTGTCCCAGGGATTCTCAAGAGGCTTCTCCAGCACCATAATTGGAGAGCTTCAATTTTTTGGCACTCAGCTTCCATTATAGTTCAACTCATATCCATACATGACTAGTGGAAAAACCATAGCTTTGACTATACAGACTTTTGTCAGCAAAGTAATGTCTCTACTTTTTAATACACTGTTTATTTTGTCACAGCTTTTCTTCTAAGGAGCAAGCGTCTTTTAATTTCATGGCTGCAGTCACTGTCCACAGGGATTTTTGAGCCCAGGAAATAAAACCTGTCACTGTTTCCACTTTTCCCCATCTATTTGCCATGGAGTGATGGGACCAGGTGCCATGATCTTAGTTTTTTGAATGTTGAGCTTTAAGTCAGCTTTTCCACTCTCTTCATTCATATTTCTACCCATATTCTGTTCATAATGATATGTGTATTTGCTAAGATTTTTTTCTCCATCGTGCTCCTAACTTCCATCTGAGTCCTCATCAGAATTGCCTTTCACATACATATTTCTACTAATCATCTCTTCAAGGCAATCTAGACTTTTTCCAAGAAGTGCCTCAAAATTCTTCCAGTATCTACCCATTTCCCAATTCTAAAGCCATTTCCACATATTTAGATATTTGTTACTGTAGCACCTCACTTTCTAGTACCAACATAAGGTGTAGATCCCTAGTGTTGCCATAACAAGTTATTACAAACTAAGTAGTTTGAAAAAACACAGGTGTATTATTTTCATACCTCAGGAGGCCAGGAGTACAAAATCAACAAGGTCAGTTCTTTCTGAAGTTTGAGGAAGAAACTCTCCCATACTTCTTTCCTAATTTTCAGGGACTGTTGGCAATCCTTGGCATTCCCCGGCTCATAGAAGCACTCATTACTCCTACCCTGCCTGTATCCATCTTCACATGGCCTTCATTGCCTTCATATCTGTGTCTCTCTGTCCTTTTCTGTCTTAAATGAAAGCAAGCTCATAGGATTTAGGACCCACTCTAATGCAGCATGATCTTATCTCAATTATTAGATTAATCATATCTGCAAAGACCCTATTTCCAAACGAAGTCATATTCTGAGGTTTTGGATAGATATGAATTTTGGGGGAGAGCAGACACTATTCAACCTATGACAGATACCACGGAGATTTGACCACAGGGAGAACAAGAAAAGCACGAATTCATGAATAAAAAATAAATAATGAAGTGACAGAAAAAGATGAAATGTGAGATTTCAGGACTAAGGAAACAAACTGAGGGTGCTTAATACAGAAGTCATGAATAAATTAGAATTAGTAAGGATTAGAATAGACATGTTAAAGACAGACTGTTTTAGAAAGGTTTGGGATAATCGCAGTGATTACATATAAAAGAGACAGCGATTAAAGCGATTAGAGGGCACATAATAGATATAAAGAACAAAAATAAATTTCACACAAAGATCTTCAGCATCTATGAATAAGATAAACTAAATACTGAAACAGAAAAAAGTACTCAAAGATAGAATAATGAGGATTTTTATAAAAGGAAGGGAAGAACTGAAACTACAGATTAAAGTGCTCACCATGTTCTATGAAAAACTAATGCAAGGTATTCATTATCAAGGGATATTCTGAAGAATATACTAAAATTCAAGGCCAGAGAATTCCGTAAGGATGTAGGTTTTAAAAGTCTGCATTGAGGACATTGCAAGCTTTCTCTGATTTTACCCTGAGGCAATTTCTATTGAGCTCTGAGGAAAGAGTTAATAAAGTTTTACAAGTCTTGTTAAGTAAGCACAAAGGCAAAGAGTATAAAACCAATACAACAATCTCAAGAAATACTCTCACTACAGTCCATGTCTCCCTATGATTATAATGAAACAACAACTCTGAACAACAGACAAACAAAAGTGCTCTGAATTGTCCAAGGACTCCAAAAAGAAACAAAACCAATTAAATGTTGGAGAGTAAAAACTGAGTGAAATAATTCACATGGGGTGACTTTCCATTTATTCATGAATTTATCTTTCTTCTGTGACTCTATGCATGTACAGGTTTGACCTCAACCAACACATAGCAAGGTCTTCCAAATGGAACTGAGAGTTAAACCACATGTACAAACTCAGCTTTAACCCAAAAATATGCCCTTCTGGAACAATGCCTACACAGGAACAGCCCACACAAAAGCTTAAAAAGAGCTGAGTTGAAAACTGGACTATTCAAAAAAGTCTTGTACTAACACATGAGCTTTAAATGCATGGGCCAGACCTAAAACAGATTAGCAAAGTCTCAGAAAACTGCACAGAGGTTTGAATTACCATTCATAAATATAAAACAGATCTTACTGTTTAAATCATATTGGTTTCTCTAGAGGATCACAATAGGACTCAGTCTACACAACATACCTCTTGTAATATCCAGGATATAATAGAAAATTACATACACAGAACCAAGAATATATGTCTAACTCTCAAAAAAAAAAAAAATAAAGACAAGGAACAGCTGTCATCCCTGAGATACACCTAGGTATTGGAATCATAGCTATTTTATAGCTATACAACATGATGTAGAAAACCTCAACTGAAAAAACAATGGAATGAGTAAAAGTCTCATGTGATTAGTAAAGAATATAAAAAAGAAGCACAAGAAAATTTTAGAAGTGATAAATATAATAAATTAAAACAAAACTCTTACTGAAAGTTAGGTTCACAAGTGGAATGGAAATAACAGAGGAACAAATCAGTAAACTTGAAGGTAAGTCAATACAAGTTATCTAATTTGAAAAATAAAGAGAAAAAATATTAAAAATATTTTTTTTAAACCATCATCTCTCAGGAACCAGTGAGATACCTCAAAAGGTCTAATATACATGAATAGACTCCCAGAGAGTCAGTGCAAGAGATACAGAGGCACAAAAAAGAGTTGAAGAAAATAATAGCTGAAAATTTTTAAATTTGATGAAAGACATAAATTTATTTATTCAAGAAGATCAGCAAACCCCAAATAGGATAAACTCGAAAAATACCATGGAAAACAAGGGAAGTAAGAAAATAGTTTGGCTGAATTATAATTCAAAGATAACATATCAAAGTTTATGAGATAAAGCTAAAGATGTAATGAGAGGGAAACTTGAAATTTTAAATACTAATATTAGAAGAAAACAAATATTTAAATCAATGCCTAACATTTAAAAATAAACTGGGACTTCTCTGGTGATACAGTGGATAAGAATCCTCTTGCCAATGCAATGGACGTACATTCAATCCCTGGTCTGGGAAGATCCCACATGCCATGGAGCAAATAAGCCCATTCGTTGCAACTACTGAGTCTAGAGCCTTCAAGCCACAACTACTGAGCCTATGTGCTGTAACTATCAAAGTGCATGTTCCTAGAGCCTGTGCTCCAGCCCAAGAGAAGCCACCAAACTGAGAAGCCCACACACCTCAGTTAGAGTAGCTCTTGCTAGCTTCAACTAGAGAGTGTCTGCATGCAGCAACAAAGATCCAGAACAGATAAAAATAAATTTTAAAAATAAATAAATAAAAAATAAACCCAAAGTCAGTAGAAGAAAGGAAATAA
The DNA here is from genome assembly GCA_024291935.2 of Okapia johnstoni. Classification (NCBI taxonomy): domain Eukaryota; kingdom Metazoa; phylum Chordata; class Mammalia; order Artiodactyla; family Giraffidae; genus Okapia; species Okapia johnstoni. The sequence goes on from CM044323.1 coordinate 39,323,407, forward strand.
TAAAGATAAGAATGGAAACAGATGAGAGAAAATTAACAAAGAAAAAGTTGGTTCATTGAAAAGACCTAAAAAATCAACCAACTCTTAGGTAAAGTGCTCAAGAATAAAATAAAAAGAAAAAGAGAATCAATTGTTATGATGGGAAATAATAAATAGATCAGCAAAGAGACTACAATTATTAAAGGATAATTAATTTAAAAAATATCCTCAAACCAAAACTACCTGAAAATTTATACACTTATAATATCTTTTTGGTAAGGAAGAATCAAACCAAATTTGCTGAACACATATTAATAGTACTCTCTGAAAAAATGGTCCAAATGGTTTTATAGATAATTTCAACCTAATTTAAAATATTTTAATGAACACTAAGGAAGGAAGGCTTCCCATGTGGCGCTAGTGGTACAGAACCTGCCTACCATTGCAGGAGACATAAGAGACGCAGGCTCCATCCCTGGGTTGGGAAGATCCCCTGGTGGAGAGCATGACAACCCACTACAGTATTCTTGCCTGAAGAATCCTGTGGATAGAGGAGCCTGGTGGGCATGGGGTCACAAACAGTTGGACATGACTGAAGCAACTTAACACACACCAGTGAAGGAAAGCTTTCAACTTTTACTTACTAGATCAGGAGAAAAGTAATAACAAAATTTGCCCCTCCTTCATTACAAAGCTAATCTCACTTATAATATTGATACAAATATCTTTTAAAAATGCATAAATAGCATAAAGTGGACAATTAAGGAACACTACTTCCTGGCCTGGTGAGGCACACCCGAAGAATGTAAAATTGTTTACACATCAGGAAATTAATTAATATAATTCCTCACAATACTGGGCTAAAGGAGGAAAAATGATTATCTTATTCCTAACAGGGTATTTGTTGAAAATATTTGACAACAGCATAAAGAATCTACTTAATAAACATTCAAATTAGAGATAGGAGAAAGGTAAGGATTTCTAGTGTTAGCTCTATTACTAATATTGTTCAGGAAGGAATAGCCAATACAAATTAAACAAGAAAAAATAGTGATATAAATACTGGAAGGAAAAAAAGAAATGGAAAAACAGAGAAAAAATTATTTGCAGGTGAAATGATTTATCTACCTAGAAAATTTAAAAGAATCACCCCAAAACCCTTTTATAATTAGTAAAATAATTTTTATCAAGATAGCTACTTACAAAATTAATACACAAAAGTTAGCAAACTTTCCTAAGAGTACACAACAACATATTAGATAAAAAGGAAGAAACAATCTCATTTACAATGGTTCTAAAAAGATAAATAATAAGAAACTTATAGAATTTCTAAGACTTTTAGAAATGCATCTAAAAAACTATTGAGATTGATAGAGGAAATGATACTTTGTCTATGGATAGGTTAAAAAATGATCACTTGGATGGGATGGGGGTGGGGTGGGAGGGGGGTTCAGGATGGGGAGCACGTGTGGACCCATGGCTGATTCATGTCAATGTGTCACGAAAACCACTACAATATTGTAAAGTAATTGGCCCCCAACTAAAATAAATAAATTTATTAAAAAAATAAAAAATAATTTCAATACAACAACAACAGCAAAAAAAATGATCACTTAATGATAAATTATTAACTTAAGTCAATCAATCTCATTAAAACACCAGAAGATTTTATGGGAAATCAGACAAAATTTTTGTAAATATGTAAAATATGGAGAGTTTTAGAAAAGAAAAGCAATAAAAGAAGACTAGTCTAGGGACTTCCCCTGGGAGTCCAGGGGTTAAGAATCTGCATGCCAAATGCAGGAGACAAGGGTTTGACCCATGGTCTGGAAACTAAGATCCTATGTGCCATGGGGCAACTAAGCCCATGCACCACAACTATTAAACCTGTGATCTAAAGCCTGGGAGCTGCAACTACTGAAGCTCACATGCCCTAGAGCCCAAGCTCCAGAACAAGAGAAACCACTGCAATATGAAGCTCACGTGCCACAATTGGAGAAAGCCCAGATGCAGCAACAAAGAGCCCATGCACTGCAACAAAGACCCAGAATAGCCAGAAATAAATAAATTAACTAATTTTTAAAGAATTAAAGAAAAAAAGAAGGCTAGTCTACCAGATAATAAAGTGTGTAATCAAGTTAAGAAAAAAACCCAAGAGAATTTGGTAGTATAGAAGAAATAGATCTAGGAAACATAAAAAAGAGTCCAGTAATAGATAAATTCATGGGAAATCAGTGTGTTATGAGGGTGGCATGTCCAAACAGAGGAGAAAGAATAGATTCACAAATAGTGTTGAAAAAATATGCTAGTATCTTGTAAAAAATAAGGTTGATTCCTTAATATCAAAAAAAATTTCTAGGTACATCAGAGATTTAAAATAAATTTATAAAATTACTAGAAGAAAAGTTGGGCAAACTTCTGTATAATCTTACTATGAGGAGACTGTAAGTAGGACACAAAAACACTAAAGCCATAAATGAAAAAGTTTAAAAATTGCACTGCAAAAAGATTGTAAGAGCAATTTTACAAGAGAAAAAAAAGCAAAATAAATACCCCCAAAATGATTAACTTGGAAAAATATTTGTAAGAGGTAATAATTTACAAATGGTGATTTTTCTAAATTTACAAATGGTTTACATGAATTGTCACATAAAGGAAAACATAGAAGAAAAACATATAAAGGTGATAAATGTGTGTGAATGTGTGTGTGTGTGTGCTCAGTCATGTCTGACTCTTTGAGACCCCATGGACTATAGCCCATTAGGCTTCTCTGTCCATGGGATTTCCTAGGCAAGAACACTGGAGTGGGTCCCCATTTCCTTCTCCATATCTCTTGCATTGCATTAACACTGCTGAGCCACCGGAGTAGCCCTTAAAGGTGATAAACACTTAAGGGAAAAAAGAAATATAAATGGGTAAAAAACATGAAAAATATTCACTTTCATTCATAATTAGTTAGCAAAAGCAAAAATGGTGCTTTCTTTTATATTTTATATTAAAAATTTTGTTTTAAGTTTACTAACATTCAGTTTTGGAGAGTCTATGAAGAAATTCATGTATTTCTTCATGAATTCATGTATTTGGAGAGGTTATGTGCAGAAATTCATGTATTTCTGGTGGGAAAATAAAATATACAATTTCTTTGACAGGTCATTTTGGCAATGATTACTCAAATTGAACAATATGAAGATTCAAACATTCTTTGCCATATAATGCAATTTGTGTAAAACATTAAACACATATGTAACCTTTGTGTGTGTGTGTATATGTGTATTTTTCCCCTATTCCCTGAGGGATCCATAAGAAATTATTCTTACTAGTTACATCTGGGGAGAAAGATTGGCCATGAAACGGGAAGAGAGATCTTTTCATTGTATATGTTTTTGTCTACTGATTTTTAAATTTTTTTATTACAGGTCCATATCATCTAAAATAAAAATTAGCCAGACCCCCAACCTTTACACACACACACACATACACACACATACACAACAAAACAAAAAAATTAAAAAGTGGCTGACAGAAGGAACTCCATTATAAAAATTGTCTTTAATTAGTTTGTATCCATTGTTCTGAACTTTTCCGACAGGAGAATCTGAAAGAGAAGGTGGGAACACTCTCACTCCTGACTGTTTATGAACTTTATTTCAGTGAAGATGAAAACCAGAATGGTCATTATGACAGGCAACTCCATTTGACTAATTTCTCTAAACTCCTGAATTGAAATACTCTTTTGTTAAGATAATCTTTCAGAGCTAAGTAGTGTTCCTGTAAAATGAAAAAGTCCAATTTCAAGAAGATTAAAAGAAGTGGCTCAATAAAAGTCTAGAAACATGTAGTTTTCAACTCTTTCTTCTCTTAGGATAAGACAGTACAATGCTGCTGACAATTTCCATTTCCCTCTGACTCGAAATGAGCATACTTTTCAGTGGTTTAAATTGACACGCAGGCTTTAGGTCTTTGCCATTTATGGTGAGGTACTCAAGACTTTAAGTTTTTTCCATTTTTTTCCCCTACTTCCTCATCTCTCACTCTTTGTCTTCTGTTAAAACTGAAGACAATTCCTTCTTCCCGGTCACTTTTCTAAGATGCTGCTCTGTGCACTTCTGTTTAAATAGAAACCCTGGAGTTTGAAGACTGTTTTCAAAAGGGCTTTGGGTAAGTAGGCTGAAATGCCTTTAATATGCTGCAAAATGATCTGAACCATCATCTCAGATACAAAAGTGACAATTGCCTGTTTTGCTTGCTTTATCTTATGGAAAAATCCTTCCTTTCTCAGAAAACTAAATTTATGGATTTTTTAAAGATATAAACAATTTTGTATCATAAGAAATGCAACACAGCTTTCTGCTATCCTTCTATGAAATCTCTTTTTAAAATTTGCTATAATAGGAACAGTCAAGAAAGCAAAGAACTTGTGACCTTTAAATGCTTGTGGCTTTTGTATGATCTTTACTCTGGAATCAAGTTTAAGGTCTTCACTTCCACTATATTTAATACTGCCTGCCTGGGCATTCTGTGTCACATGGCCTACTTTTATCTTTTTATAATACTTATCACTCCTTAAAACATTTTTGCTGTAATTGTTTATGATCTGTCTTGTTTACAGAATTAGGAGTAAATTTCCCATGAAGCTAGTGAAATTTAAGCTTCAGAGCCCCGTCTTGCTTGAAAGTGGAAGTTAGTTATGTCCGACACTTTGCGATCCCATGCACTGTAGCCCATCAGGCTCCTCTGTTCGTGGAATTCTCCAGACAAGAATACTGGAGTGGATAGCCATTCCCTTCTCTAAAGGATCTTCCTGACCCAGGGATTGAACCTGGGTCTCCTGCATTGCAGGAGGTTTCTTTGCCATCTGAATCACCAGGGAAGCTCTGTCTTGCTTGGAGCCCTGTAATTGCTGGGAGTTTCTGGAAGCTGTGCAGTGTTCAGGGTGAAGAGGGCAAGGCAAGTTGTATCAGGAAGCCTTAGCATGTAAGCACATCTAGCGATTTGCTGAAGGATTTCTCAGAAGAAAGGGGTCTGAGACTCCGAGGCCAAGAAAGTGCTTGAAATTTCTTCTCTTATTCTAAATAACTACTAACTTCTGTATCTACTTTTGTACTCACAATTTATAGCTTTTTTTTTTCTTAGTGAGAGCAGGCCAAATTTATGTTAACTTCAGGCTTTATGAATCCTGAGTATGTCACTGACAAGAACACAAGATCTATGAAAAGACCATGAATGTACTTTCACTAGTGTTACCACAAAGCCTAGAACAGTGCTTGGCACATAGCAGGTACTTCATAAATCATTATTGAATGAATGATGAGATGTGGGAGATGAGAGAGAAGGGCATTCCAGTCAAGAGTGCAGATATAGGAACAGACATAACTTGTTCTAGAAGTCAAGGAAAATTCTGTGTTGTTGGAGCATGTAGAATGATGAGGAGAGGCGATATGCTTGGAGGCATATGCAGGGCCCAGAAAATTCTAAATGCATTGGAATATTTTACGTGTATAACATGACTGGCTTTAAATAGACTTTGGTTAGAATGTAGAAAATATATTGATGGAGAGGTGATAGGGAAAACAGGTCTGCTGGGCTTTGATGGTGGTGACATGGACTAGAATGATGATCATAGAGATCATAGATTCAGAGTGAGGGAAGTAATTCAGAATGAATAAGGGAGATCAAAGCAACAGTATTTTCTGATGCACATATATATATATACATAATATACACGTAAAATATATCTATCAGTTCAATTCAGTTCAGTTGCTCGGTTGTATTCAGTTCAGTTGCTTGGTTGTATCCGACTCTTTGCAACCCCATGGACTGCAGCACACCAGGCTTTCTGTCCATCATCAACTCCCAGAGCTTGCTCAAACTCATGTCCATCGAGTCAGTGATGCCAGCCAACCATCTCATTCTCTGTTGTTCCCTTCTTCTCCTGCCTTCAATCTTTCCCAGCATCAGGGTCTTTTCCAGTGAGTAGACCCTTCTCATCATGTGGCCAAAGTATTGGAACTTCAGCTTCAGCATCAGTACTTCAGTGAATATTCAGGGTTGATTTTCTTTAGGACTGACTGGTTTGATCTCCTTGTAGTCCAAAGGACTCTCAAGCATCTTCACCAACACCACAGTTCAAAAGCATCAATTCTTCGGCGCTCAGCTTTCTTTATACTCCAACTCTCACATCCATACATGACTACTGGAAAAACCATAGCTTTGACTAGATGGGCATTTGTTGGCAAAGTAATGTCTCTGCTTTTTAGTATGCTGTCTAGGTGTTTCATAGCTTTTCTTCCAAGGAGCAAGTGTCTTGTGATTTCATGGCTGCAGTCACCATCTGCAGTGATTTTGGAGCCCAAGAAAATGAAGTCTGTCATTGTTTCCATTGTTTCTCCATCTATCTGCCATGGAGTGATGGGACCAGATGCCATGATCTTAGTTTTTTGAATGTTGTATGTGTGTTTGTATATATATATATATATGTATACGTTTAATCTCATATATATACATTATTCATTTTCTGAACCATTTAAGAGTAAGTTGCAGAAATAATGTCCCTTTCTTCTCAAATATTTCATTGTGTATTTTCTAAAACCAAGCAATTGTCTTACAGAGCCATGAGTGAGTGAGTGTTAATCACTCAGTCGTGTCCGACTCTTTGCAGTCCCATGGATCCTAATGTTCATGGGATTCTGCAGGCAAGAATACTGGAGTGGGTTGCCATTTCTTCCTCCAGGGGATTTTCCAGAGCCAGGGATCAAACTTGTGTCTCTCATGTCTCCTGCATTGCAGGTGAATTCTTTACATTGAACTACCAGGGAAGCCCTACAGAGCCATGGTTAATTGATTAAAATCAGGAAATTATCTTCAGTAAAATAGTACAATTAAATTGGCAAATTTTATGGTCATTCTTTTGGCCAATTAAAAAAAAATTAAAAGATCTAAGCTTATTAACTTTTCCCAACAATATTATTGGAATGAAAATGGCCATTTAAAAAAAATGAGAGCTACTTATTCAGTATTAACTCACTGTCATTTTGCATGTATGATCATTACCCTCAAGCATGCATCCAGTGTTACTACCTGGAAATTCTACTACATTTCTTTAATCTATTTAATTCTTACTCTCACAGAGACCCATGTTCAGGCCCTGGTTCGGGAAGATCCCCTGGAGGAGGGCATGGCAACCCATTCCAGTATTCTTGCTTGGAGAATCCAATGGTCAGAGGAGCCTAGTGGGCTACAGTCCATAGAGTTGCAAAGAGTTAGACATGACTTACTGACTAAACCACCACCACCACATAACTGATATCTTTTCCACTTTCATCAAATTTCTGCAATTTTCTTGCCCCTCTTCACTTTCAGCTGATGGTCCAACTTCTTCCTTCACTGAGAAAATAGAAGCTCCCAGAAGAGCCCTCCCACACATCCCTACCACAAATTCGGTCAGACCACCCTGTACCACATCCTCTGCCTTATTATCCTACTACTAGGAAGAGGTTATTTCCCCTTCTACCTGCAGCTGACTCTTCTGCTTGGCACTGGGTCTAACTGCTATCTTCACTTGTCCCCTCCAGGATTTGTATTCTTCAATTTCCTCTCCTCACTTTTGCATCATCAATATTTTCTTCTTCATTAGGTCATCCACATCATCATACAAACCTGACTACATCTACCACCACCACTATCACTCCCAGCTACCACCCGATCCCTCACAACAAACACAGCTAATGAGGTGTGTACACTTTCATTCTCCACTTTCTCTTCTCCCTTTTCCCCTTGATCCCACTCTATTAGCTCTAATTCCCCACTGTGGTCCCACCACAGCTGTTCTTATGAAGATCAACAACTCATGTTGCCAAATCCCATGAGCATTTCCCAGCTCTCGCCTCATTTGACCTACCAGCAGCATTTGACATAGTTGATCACTCCCTCCCAGGAATACTTTCTTCCCTTAGTTTCTAGGACACTCCTTTTAATGATTTTTTTCTTTCAAGGATTATTTCTTTTCAATCTCCCTTGTTGGTTCTTCCTCATCTTTCTGAGCTCTAAACTCCTAGCTCAGTCCTCTGATTTTTTTTTTTCTCTTCCTGTTTCCATTCTGCATGAATTCACTTAGTGAATTAACGTTTGAATATCTTTGGTATAGTGATATTTGCTAGTGGTAAAGCAGAGTGTTACAGGCAAACGCTCAGGAACTGGATTACCTGGCTTTGAAACTTGGCTTTCACCACTTACAACTCTTTATTTAATAGACAAAATAGTTAACTTCTCTGTGCCTCAATTTCCTCATCTGTTAAGTGGGGATAATTATAGTACTTTCTCACCAATTTTTTGAGACTTTACATTAGTCAATTTTAACCTGGAAACCACTTGAAGTATTTACAACAAATGGAATTTAATGTATTTGTTAGTAAGAAAACTAATTAGAAGCTGAGAAGCTAACAAAGGGCTGGTGAGAAAATCCAGATGTTAGTAACTCAATAAGCCACTACCACTACCTGGAGGGACAAAGCAACACTTAGTATAAAATTAATATTCAAGACAGTATAATAGTGTCATGAGAATACATAAAGATCGATTCAACAGAATGGAACATCCAAAAATAGTCTCTCACATTTATGGTCAATTGAATTTTGAAAAAAGTTGTCAACATTACTCAATGGAGGAAGTAAATTATTTTTAAAAATTGGTGCTAGAAAAACTGCATATCCATTTGGAAAAAAAACTGTACATCATATATGAAAACTAACTTGAAATAAATCACAGAGCTAAACTTGAAAGTTAAAATTATAAAATATCTAGAAGAAAACATAGAAGAAATTTTGCAACTTTGGAGTACGTAAAAAATCTTTTGGACATAAAATATACAAACCATAGAAGAAATGTGATAAATCAGACTTCAACAAAATTAAAAGTTCTGCTTTTCAACATACACTGTTCTTCTAAAGAAAAGGCAAACCACAAACTGGAGAAAATATTTGCTATGCATGTATCTGACAAAGGAGTAGTATTCAGAATTCAGTAGTATTCAGAAAATGTTTTCTATGCATGTATCTGAAAAAGGAGTAATCTTCAGAACCCTTGTGTGTGTGTGTTAGACGCTCAGTCATGTCTGACTCTCTGCAGCCCCATGGACTGTACGTAGCTCATCAGTCTACTCTGTCCATGGAAATCTCCAGGCAAGAATACTGGAGTGCGTTGCTATTTCCTTCTCCAGAGGATCTTCCCGACCCAGGGATCGAACCCAGTCTCCTGCATTGCAAGTGAATTCTTTACTGTCTGAGCTACCAAGGAAGCTCAGTAAAACTCTTAGAACTCAGTAATAAAAAGGCAAATGATACTCAGCAATAAGAGGAAACAGACTACTGATACAACATGAATGAAATCACAAAAATATTGGTCTTGACTGAAAGAAGTCAGTCCAAAGATTATATGCTATAACATAATCTATGCTATAGGGACAGAAAACAGAGCAGTTGTTGCCTGGGGCCTGTAGTGGCTGGGGAAAGGACTAGGACAAGTTCTGGAGGTAATGGTAAACACTCTGTATCTTGTTTGCAATGACAGTTACACAAGTGTATACATTTGTCAAAACACATCAAACTTAACACTTTAAATTGGTATGTCTAATTGTTTATGAATTATACCTCAATGAAGTCTATTTTAAAAAAATTAAAAAGAATTTAATGTGTTCAAACATGAATTATTAATTTTTTCCTGAAAACTGCGGCTTTCACAATCTTCCCCATCTCAAAACAAGACAAATATATTTCTCCAGTTGCTCAGGCCATAAATACTGGAGTCTTTCATGACATTCTGTGTCACATATCACTTCCAACCCATTAAAAAATTCCACCACTTTTACCTTCAGAATACATTCTTTTGATGGGAATATAAATCAGTGTAACCACTGTGGGAAAAAGTATGGGAATTCCAAACAAAAACACTAATTTGAAAAAGAGATATGTATCATCATGTTCTCTGTAGCATATTTACAGTAGCCTAGATATGGAAACAACCAAAGTGTTCAACAATGAATGAATGAATAAAAAAGTTGTAAAGAACTTTCAGTTTCCTTGAACTGTGCCTTAACAAACCTGAACTTATTTAAGTCATATATACAATGGAATAGTATTCAGCCCTAAAATAGAATGAAATCTAGCCATTTGTGACAGCACAGACAGACCTCAACAGAGAAAGACAAATAATCATATAATCTCCTTTATATGCGGAATTTAAACAAATAGACAAACTCAAACTCATAGATACAGAGAACAGATTGGTGGCTGTAAGAGTTGGGGGTGGGGAGTAGGAAAAATGGGTGAGCTGAGTTTTTCTTTCTGGTTTAAAGAAATTAAATATAAATCTTAAAATGTAAATATTATATGGAAATATACATACACATATATAAATGTGTTATATATACATATATATATATATATATATATATATATATATATATATATGTATGTATGTATGTGTGTGTGTATATATAGAGAGAGAGAAAGAGAGAGCTATCTCCTGATATGATCACTTCTCCCCTTCACCACAACTAAACTGGTTCAAGATTATCACAGCTGTCTCCTGAGTGTTTTTGCTTTTCTTTTCTGAGTGGTCTTTTTTCTTCTATTTTTGCCCCCTTTCCTTCCCTGCACAGTTTTTCTCAGCAACCACCAGGTCATTCATAGTAACTTTCCGCTCAGAACTCTCTATTGGTTAACTTGTCAAACTCAGAATAAGAGACAACTTTCTCACCGGCTGACGAGGCTTAGCTCTCATTATCAGCCCCTGTTCCCTCCTCATCTCCTTCACTCTCATCAGTGCTCCTTGCACCCACAGAAATCCTTGCTGTTCGTCAGACACCAAGAACACTCTGACATCAGGTCTTTGTGCTTGCTCCTGCCTGAAGGAGACGTGCCCTCCCTGTACGTCTACACAGCTCGGCCACTCACTTCTTTCAGGTCCTCCTTCCAGGCCACCTTCTCAGAGAAGGCTTCACCCACTGTTTATGAAATAGCACTCCTAGTAATCTCTGCTCCCTTTCGTCACGTTATTTTTATTCTCAGCCTTTATAACTCCCAGAATTATTTGTTTAATTGCTTGGTTTTTTTTGGTCTTTTCCTCACATGAAATATAACAGAATTAGAATGTTGTTTTAGTTTTTATATATGTCTAGAACCTGGAAAATACACTCAGCAAATATTTATTTTTTCATTGTTCATATATAATGCATATAATGCCTGCTTTCCATTACAATATGTAAGTATATTAAAAATATATTTGTACTATATGTAATACATGTTATAGTAATATTATATTATTATATTTGTTAATTATTGTTAATAATTTAGTTATTATTAAACAAACATACAATAAACTTTTAAATGAATGACTAAATGGCTTTACTCTGGAGTCACTATACACATACGTATTTTTTTATTTTCTACCTTATTGGTGGCACAGTGGTAAAGAATCCAACTGTCAATGCAGGAGACACAAGAGAGGTAGATTTGATCTCTGGGCTGGGAAGACCCCCTGGAGTAGCCTTAACTGCTCCAGTAATGTTGCCTGAAAAACTCCATGGACAGACAAGCCTGATGTGCTACAGTCCATGGGGCCACAAGGAGTCAGACAGAACTGAGCACCCACACACCATTCTTGGTATGGAAGTTTCATTTTTCATCCATCAGGGTTCCCTGAAACAGTCATCTGTCTTCATGTTTCTTTGAGTGTCTCCATCAGAGTCAGTGAACACGTTGAGTGGGCCTTGTCATATTCCCTCCTGGAGTCTATGGTAAACATAAGTAACTCATCCTGGTTTCTTTCCCATGAGCTAGTGTACTTTACCATCCTGCTCGACCCAGAACTCCAGGCAGCCACCTCTAGTTGATGAGATCTGGCAGGGTAGGCAATATGAAACCTGTTTGTTATCCTGGATATAAATTTAAACTTTCTTTGGTTGTTGTTTTAGGCTTGATTTCCAAACTGATCAAGAGACCTAGACCCATGGGGTAAAATGGAAATCACATGTTCTTCAAAATTCTTCCAGTTTTGTTAGGAAGGACCAAAGAGGCAAATTGTGTGTTAATGACTACTGCATATTTTATTAAGACCCAAGGGGGTTGGTTTCAAAATAAAACTCCTGCTTCTCCTTCATCTGTGCCTTAACAAAAATCTCAACTTAATTGAGTCATATTCCTCCTTAGTCTCCTGAGGTCTAATCAATCACAGATCGCTAAGGCATGTACAGAAAACCTTAAAAATTGTTTGCTTTGTTTATAAGGAGAGACCTTTATGAACAAAACTCTGCACCTCTTCTGAAGTGAGGCAGACTGTACAAAGTCAGAGAAACATCACTTCCAATCTCTGGCTCCTATAATAAAATTGATAACTATAGTCCTTATTTCTAATGAGGTTTCTGGATGTACAGTAAGATATTTATTATTACCAGGAGATCGCTGGGACAGGAAAAGCATACCTGGAGGGAAAAATAAATCTCAGCCAACAACCCATGCACATTCTGCCATGTGTCTAAGACTCAGGAATTTACTAGTGGCTAACTTTTTCTTCTGGTTGAGGAACACACATGCCCAAATCCTCTTTATGATATATGATAATGACCTTAGATAGGTTAAAGTCCTCCTATGCTAGTTTCTCTCCATACACAGTAACTCAGAACTTGAATCTCATTGTTGAGATGAAGACGTTTCTTAGATAAGACTCTGAAGGCTAGCTTTTCCTTGTACATTCTAAAAATCTGCAGCTTGAATCTTTTAGGCAATTGGCCAAGTTTTCTATATCCATTAATTTAGATACTACTCTAATTTTGAATCTGTTGGTATCTTTGGTTTAAGGAATATCTCCCGGTGTCAGTGAATTAATTTCCATATTACTTTGAGTTTATTCTGGCCCAAGGGAAGATAATTACATGGTATTTTAATTAACCTTTAATTAGCCTTTTTGTGGTTACTGACCACTAATAGATTAATTTTTAAAAATAGAACAGAGATGTATCTGTTCATTGTATTCACTATAAACTGAATACCCTTTTTGAAGTGTCCACAATTGTTTCATGGGTGCATTTTGTTATTAGTTTAGTGTGCTATGTCAGCCCTGAAGAATTGGTTGAATGTTTTAGCATCAACAGGAAACAATGTTTAACAACAACAACAAATGTTGTATTTTAACATTGAATTGCCTCTTAGTTTATCCTCAAACTTTAAAAACATAATGTCTTCAATAAACAGCATTGGATAAGCTGGACAGTTCAGTTTAGGTCAGTCACTCAGTCATGTCCGACTCTTTGCAACCTCATGAATCGCAGCATTCCAGGCCTCCTTGTCCATCACCAACTCCTGGAGTTTACCCAAACTCATCTCCATTGAGTCGGTGATGCCATCCAGCCATCTCATCCTCTCTCGTCCCCTTCTCCTCCTGCCCCCAATCCTTCCCAGCATTAGGGTCTTTTCCAATGAGTCAACTCTTCGCATGAGGTGGTCAAAGTATTGGAGTTTCAGCCTCAACATCAGTCTTCCAATGAACATGCAGGACTGATCTCCTTTAGGATGGACTGGTTGGATCTCCTTGCAGTCCAAGGGGCTCTCAAGAGTCTTCTCCAACACCACAGTTCAAAAGCATCAATTCTTCTGTGCTCAACTTTCTTCACAGTCCAACTCTCACATCCATACGTGACCACTGGAACAACCATAGCCTTGACTAGACGGACTTTTGTTGGCAAAGTAATGTCTCTGCTTTTTAATATGCTATCTAGGTTGGTTATAACTTTCCTTCCAAGGAGTAAGCGTCTTTTAATTTCATGGCTGCAATCACCATCTGCAGTGATTTTGGAGCCCAAAAAGGAAAGTCTGCCACTGTTTCCACTGTTTACCCATCTATTTGCTATGAAGTGATGGGACCAGATGCCATGATCTTAGTTTTCTGAATGTTGAGCTTTAAGCCAACTTTGTCACTCTCTTCTTTCACTTTCATCAGGAGGCTCTTCAGTTCCTCCTCACTTTCTGCCATAAGAGTGGTGTCATCTACATATCTGAGGTTATTGATATTTCTCCTGGCAATCTTGATTCCAGCTTGTGCTTCACCCAGCCCAGCGTTTCTCATGATGTACTCTGAATATAAGTTAAATAAGCAGGGTGACAATATACAGCCTTGACGTACTCCTTTTCCTATTGGGAACCAGTCTGTTGTTCCATGTCCAGTTCTAACTGTTGCTTCCCTATCTGCATACAGGTTTCCTAAGAGGCAGGTCAGATGGTCTGGTATTCCCATCTCTTGAAGAATTTTCCACAGTTTATTGTGATCCACAAAGTCAAAGGCTCTGGCATAGTCAATAAAACAGAAATAGATGTTTTTCTGGAACTCTCTTGGTTTTTTGATGATCCAGTGGATGTTGGCAGTTTGGTCTCTGGTTCCTCTGCCTTTTCTAAAACCAGCTTGAACATCTGGAATTTCACGGTTCACATATTGCCGAAGCCTGGCTTGGAAAATTTTGAGCATTACTTTACTAGCGTGTGAGATGAGTGCAATTATGTGGTAGTTTGAGCATTCTTTGGCATTGCCTTTCTGTGCGCCAGACTGCAATGGCGCAGGAGTGGCCGAGAGGTGCGACCCCACGTCCGAGGTCAGGGGTGGCGGCCGAGAGAAGCTACCCCACATCCAAGGAGCGGTGGCTGCGTGGGAGCAGGAGGGCCGAGAGGAGCTACTCCAGGTCAGGAGGCGTGAGAGTGATGAGATACCCCTCGTCCAAGGTAAGCAGCAGCGGCTGCGCTTTGCTGGAGCAGCCGTGAAGAGATACCCCACGTCCAAGGTAAGAGAAACCCAAGTAAGATGGTAGGTGTTGCAAGAGGGCATCAGAGGGCAGACACACCGAAACCATAATCACAGAAAACTAGCCAATCTGATCACACGGACCACAGCCTTGTCTAACTCTATGAAACTAAACCATGCTGTGTGGGGCCACCCAAGATGGACGGGTCATGGTGGAGAGGTCTGACAGAATGTGGTCCACTGGAGAAGGGAATGGCAAACCACTTCAGTATTCTTGCCTTGAGAACCCCATGAACAGTATGAAAAGGGAAAATGATAGGATACTGAAAGAGGAACTCCCCAGGTCGGTAGGTGCCCAATATGCTACTGGAGATCAGTGGAGAAATAACTCCAGAAAGAATGAATGGATGGAGCCAAAGCAAAAACAATAACCAGTTGTGGATGTGACTGGTGATAGAAGCAAGGTCTGATGCTGTAAATAGCAATATTGCATATACTGGAAAGCTATATGCAAAAGAATGAAACTGGGTGACTTTCTGCACCATACACAGAAATCAGCTCAAAGTGGATTATACACTTAAATGTAAGACCTGAAACCATAAAACTTCTAGGAAAAAACATAGACAGTAGCTCTCTGATGTTGATGGTATCATTATTTTCTTAGATCTGTTTCCTTAGGCAAGGGAAACAAAAGCAAAAATAAGCAAATGAAACTACATCAAACTAAATAGCCTTTGCATATCAACCAAAAAAAAAGGCCATCTACTGAATGGTAGATAAGATTTTCAAATGATAAGTAGTTAACATCAAAAATTTATTTTGAATATTCATAAAACTCAGTAACCAAAAAAAGAAAAAAAAAAAGGAAGAAAGAAACTAATCAAAAATTGTAGAGGACCTAAATAGAAGTTTTACCAACAAACATATACAGATGGCCACAGAAAGAAAGAAACTAATCAAAAATTGTAGAGGACCTAAATAGAAGTTTTTCCAATGAACATATATAGATGGCCACAGACACATGAAAAGATGGTCAACACAGCTAATCATCAGGGAAATGTAAATCAAAACCACTATAAGTTATGACCTCATACCTGTCAAAATAGCTATCATCAGAGTCAAAAATAAAAGTGTTGAATTGGACGCAGAGAAAAAGGAAACTCTGTGTGTTATGGGTGGAAATGTAAATTGGTGTAACCTCTATGGAAAATGGTACAAAATAAAAAATAGAACTACCATACAATTCAGCATTCTACTTCTGGGTATTTATTCAGAGAGACTGAAAAAACTAATACAAAAAACAGATGCCACCCCAATTCATTGTAGCACTATTTAAAATAGCTGAGATATGGGCTTTCCAGGTGGCACAGAGGTAAAGAATCTGGTTGCCAATGCAGGAGGCACAGGTTCAATCCCTGAGTTGGGAAGATTCCCTGGAGAAGGAAATGGGAACCTGCTCCAGTATTCTTGCCTGGAAAATTCCATGGACAGAGGAGCCTGGCAGGCTACAGTCCATGAAGTTGCAGAGAGTTGGACATGATTGAGCACACACACTTCAACCAACCAAATTATGGAAGCAACCTGTGTTCATGGACAGAAGACATTGTACACGCACACACACTACAGACAGGAATATTAATCAGCCAATAAAAGGAATAAAATTTTGCCATTCCTGACAATATGGATGAATTTAGATGGTATTACACTATGATAAACGAGTCAGACAAAAACAAATACTGTGTGATTTCACTTATTTGTAGAATCCAAAAAAAAAAAATGAATATAAGAAAGCAGAAACAGATTCATATAAAACTGGTGGTTCCTAGGACAGAGAGGGTAAAGGGATGAACAAAATAGGGAAGGGGGTTAAAAGGGACAAACTTTCAGTTATAAAATAAAGTTAGTTCCCAGTGACTTATAAAAAGTAAGTCACTGGGAAGTAATATACAGCATAGAAAATATAGTCAATAATATTGCAATAACTTTGCATGAGACAGACAGTAACCAGATTGGAGTAATCATTTTGTAATGTATAAAAATACTGAATCACTATGTAATATACCTGAAATCAATATAATATTGTAAGTTAATTATACTTCAATAGAAAAAAAACCTAATGAAATCATATATATTCTCATCAAACTATGAATTTTCATTTTATTGGTATTTATATCAATTGACATTTTAATTTGATCTATTAAAATGAAGTATGTTGTTCATAGCTCCTACCATGGTTTTGAACGGATGACAGTTGTTTTTGAAATATATAACTTGCAAATAAGGAAAAGCTTAAAACAGTACATTTGGCCTTGAAGGTAAGCAATACTGTCTTCTAACATTAGCAATATATTAAGAGATTTCAGTGTATTTGCTTCTTTTCACACTCACAGTGGTTTATCAAAAGGCTGTAAAGACACAGTGATATCTAGAATCATTTTACTCAAGTCTGAGTTTGATCCTGAACTTTTGAGACAGTCAAAATTTCTTTAGAATAATTGTTCCTTCCATTTCCAACAAAAGGGACTTTGAGAAAGTTATTTCTCTTCTCTGACTCTCAGCTTCCCCTTCTATAAAATGTGGATAGTCTTCTTTCAAGGATGTGATCAGACATAAAAGTAGAAACATGGGAAGCAGGTAGTGGAGTATTTGGTACACTCTATGGTCTTCTTCCCCGACGATGTGCCTTTCTTTTCCCAATTCATGTCTTTAGACTGTTCTGACTGTCCTCTTCACTCCCAGATCTTACGTGACAGGCTCCTTTCCAACATTTAGATCTCACCTCATCAGAGAAGAATCACCCACTCTAACCTCCATCCCTAATCTGTTGCAAAACAACATATCATTTTATAGTCCTTTTAGCCCATATTACTAGACACTATTACCTTGTTTTTCTGGTTACTTGATTATTTTCTGTCTCTTTAGAGAATTAAAGATCTTAGAGATCTTTAATTGGGCATCAACTCAGGGCATTGTCTGTATTTCTTTTCATGGAATCACCTGAGCCTAGAAGAGGGCCTGACACATAATAAGCAATTAAATGAATGAATAAATGGTGGTCATCACCCCTTTCCTGTAGCTGAGTTCACTGGCATTCCAAAAGAAAAGCAGAACCATCTATCTAGTGTGGCATTTACCCATGCATAAATAGATTGCTAGAAATCAGTAAATAGATAACTTAAAACAAGCAAAATAATCAAACTTTTATTTGATTGTGATGATGAAAAGGGAAAATATACTGGAGGTAAATTTCATTCATTCTTTCAATAAACCTCTTTGAGCAAATATTATGTGCTAAGGATTGAGCCAGTTACTGAGTTTAAGATATAGAAAGGAAAGAATTCATATATTTAAAAAGCACCTAATCCAACCTAATCTAAGCCATTTATGCATTTAATCTGTTGCCTTTAAGCCATCTATGACTGTAACACTGTTAAAATGCTATATAAAAGCAATGCCAAGGGATTCTGTGGAAGGAAGCCCAAGGCAAAGAAGCCTCTACAGCAGTGATATTTGACCTGGATTTCAGAGACCGAGTGGAGGTTCTCAGGGTAGAGAAAGGAGAAAGAGCGTTAAGGAAAGAAATCAGCATTAGCAAAGGCCCAGAACGGTCTTGGCATTCTGTGTGTATATGAGACAGGGGAGATCGTGGGGAAGAATTAACCAATAGCCTTCAAGTCTGAATAGCACAGGAAGAAGTGGCAGGACTAGAAAGGTAAACTGGAGCCATGAAGAACCATAAATACTTTACCCAGGGCTTTAGACTCTAAAATGTAGGTAATGAGGAGTGTAAACTTGATCAAATCTGCGTTGTAGAAAGATCTAGATGACTGTGTAGAAAGGGAAGCGTTATGCAGAAGAAAGGAGAGAGATAGGAGACATTACAAGTTTAGAGCTGGGATCCTTTTTAACAGTCCAGGCAATAAATCAAGAAGCCCTGAATCTGAGAAGGTCCCTAGTAAAATCCAAAGAGAAAGATGGAGTTGAGGGAAATTCATTAGGGTAGTTTTGTTAAACGGAAGATGATTCTGGAAAGGGCTAAGTATATTGATAAATATGAGAAATGCAAAGGGAAGAACTAGACATCAATATTTGGAATGTTGGGAGGTGTCTGCAAGATACTTAGACTTACAGATCTACTGGGGAGTTTAATATTTGAATGAATGAAAGTTAGAATTTGAACATTAGAATTACTGAGTGGTCAGATGGACAGAACAAAGTAGTGAGCCTGGAAAATTCTTGTTTAGAGATATAAAAAAAGAGAGAGGCAGGAAATATCAACCTGTCCCTGGGCATATATCTTTCTACATTTTTGTTTATCAAGAGCACACTCAAATACTTAGATATTTATATTAGGCTTATGTTTCTTACAAGGAAGCAGGATTCTGTATTTGAGTTAATTAAGCATTTAATTAAATTCAGTGATGATAAAATAGTTTGATACTCAAATAATAATCATTTATTAATTGCTTACTATGTCTAGGCACTAAGATAAGCTTTTTCCATGAATTAACTCCTTTAATCCTCATTTTGTGAAGTAGTTACTATTATTGTTCTCTCCATTTTACAGAAGAGGAAGCAAACGCACAGAGAGGATAAAGAATTTGCCCAAGTCACACAGCCAATCAGTTGTGGAGATGGGATTTAAATCCCAGCCCCTTGGACAACCTTATGTCTCTCTGACATCCTATAGCATGTTTCTCATGTCAGTTAGACTCTGTGGCATCAGGCAGGCTCCCATGCTCCTGCGTGTGGTATGTTTTAGGGAAACACGTTCTTAACCTCTTTACTTCTTTTAACTACTTGAGTTGTCCGACATAGGCTGCAAGGGCATTCATGAACAGATACTAAGCTTTTAAGGACAAAAACAGACACCCACAAACTCCTAGCATTCAAATTTTTGTGGCAGCAGTTTTCCCAGAGACTAGCATGAGGCAAGCATGCAGTAGACCGAATCAATCCAGGTGCTGCTAGGATGCTCACAGCTGCATTGGCCAGAGGTGCAGAATCTGTGAGTGGTCCTCACATAGGCCTTTCTTAGGAATTTCCACTGTCTCTAAGGTTTGCAAAAATCTGATACCTGGTGTCTGTTAATTTCTACAAAAGTCTGACACCACCTGGGTTCTACTTTGTCTCTATCTTTGCTTACACATCTCCCTTACACCTGAGGTCAGGTTTCAGGAGAACAAATTAGGAGCCCATCACCGTTTATCTCTGGCCATCATGCAGGCATTGTCAGCAGAGCAGACACTCTGTTAATATGTCTCTATTTTATTTGTCTTCTCCATTGGTGAGCACATGACCACTGTGGCTAGGCTGCACATCCCGGTGCTCTCAGAGTCAGAAGTAGAGTTGTGAATGTCACAGACATTCTGCTCCATTTTCTTAAGAAACTGCATCTCTCATCATCTGTCCCTCAGGCCATACCTAACAAGCCCAATCCTTTTTTTTTTTTTTTTTTTTAATTCCAGAAGCCTTCAACTATTTGGAGACAGGTATTACGTTCAGCAGGTCTTTCTTCTTAAGTTAAGAAATCCTGGTTTTTCAGCTTCTTCTCATGTAATATGATTTTCAGTGACTTCATAGCTCTTTCTGTGCACCCAAAGATATTTGCTACAATTCTCCTCTACTTCAATACAGATAGGACCACTTTTTTTTTGCTGCTGTTGTTCAGTCATTAAGTTATGTCCGAACTCCATGGACTATAGCCCGCCAGGCACCTCTGTCCATAGAATTCTCCAGACAAGAGTACTGCAGTGGGTTGCCACTTCCTTCTCCAGGGGAATCTTCCCAATCCAGGGATTGAACCTGCATCTCTTGCATTGGCAGGTGAACTTTTTACCACTGAGCCACCAGGGAAGCCCCAGGACCACTTTTATTTATTGTTAAATAAAAATTTCTATTATGGTTTCTATACATATTAATATGAATATTTATAGGAAATTTATCCTTTCGACAAAAATTCCTGTTTCTGTGTTACACTCAAATTCCTAAATTCCTTAACCACAATCACCAAATCAGGGCAATATCAATGGAAAAGTATCTAAAAAACAGCCACATGTTAATAATGGCAATTCCAACAGAAAAAAATGAAATAATATCATTATGTGAGACTAAGACTGAATAACATGAAAGTTGCCCTCTTTTACAACTTTATTTGTCCTCTCCTTAGACTACCAGCCTTATTTATTATTTTTGTGCAAATAACATGAATCATCACATATACTAAATTAAGCATGGGCAGATAATATTTTGGCTTCCCTGGTAGCTCAGGTGGTAAAGAATCTCCCTGCAATGCAGGAGACTGGGATGCAATCCTTGTGTGATCCCCTGGAGAAGGGAATGGCTACCCGCTCCAGTATTCTTGCCTGGAGAATTCCATGGAAAGGGGAGCCTGGTGAGCTACAGTCCGTGGGGTCGCAAAGAGTCAGACATGACCGAGTGACTAAGACACACAGGGAATATTTAGAACAGCATAAAGTGAAATTCTACTAGCATAGGATATATCAGTGTAAAACAGATTTCAAGACTCCAAGTAAACTTTGATAGTTAATAATAATTTTTAAAAAATTAGAACTGAACTATTCAAAGCCAAGAGCCTGGGTAGTATAAATTCCTCCAAACTCATACACTATACATCTTTATATACACACTTGGTTCAAATCTCTCAATGTAGGCACAAATCCAGCCACTGCAGGCACAAATTCCTACCAGATAAGGAATCTCACTCCTCAGTTCCAGCAATGACAGTGAACAGCCCTAATTCATACTCAGTGAGGGGGCCACACCATTGTTCCCAACACTAAAAACCCCACTGCTTATTTTTATTCCCACCACATTCCATAGAGTTCCAACTCATGTTCTGAGTAGTTTCCAAGAATGTCTTTGTATTCTTATCTCGGTGTCCTCTGAGGCTGTAAATGCTCTGCCCAGCACCCTTACTCCCTCAGATGAACAGCTGAACCATCTTTGGAGCCTTTTTCCTTTCTTGGCCCTCTCCTTCCTTGCTCCACTGGATCACCTCAACTCCAGGTTTAGTTGTGCATTTCCCTGAAGACCTGGGTGTTCTTTTTCTTTGCCTTACAGCCACTCTCTTTCTGAGCTTCAGAACTTGATGGCTGGCTGTTAAGAGAGAGGGATTCTCTACAGACCACTCTCTGTGATTCTGACCTTTTCTATCAGCAGGCTTCAGTGAACAGCTCTTAGAAAGTGCCCAGTGTAACACTTTCTGGGAGTAGTTTCATTCTCCTGTTATCGTTTTTAATCTGAAGCATTTTTTTTCAAAACAAAATCTTCTGAGAAACTTAAAATATTAATGATATAAAACTGAGGAGCAGATTCAGATGTTGGGGGCTGAAGTCCTAGTTGTCTTCTCTCCAGACCAATGATCGAAGGGAACTTGGAAACTCTATGAAGAGCAATGTCTTAACCTGGATCCTTAAAGTCTAAATAAAATCTCTTTACTTCTTTCTTCCTTCCCTCCTCCCCTCTTTTTTATTTATTTATTTCGTTGTACATGTGTGTGTTAGTCCCTCAGTTGAGTCTGACTCTTTGTGGCCCCATGGACTGTAGCCTGCCAGGCTCCTCCATCCATGGGATTTTCCAAGCAAGAATATTGGAGTAGGTTGCCATTTCCTTCTCCACAGGATCTTTCTGAGCCAGGGATCAAACCCAGGTCTCCCCCATTGTAGGCAGACTCTTTACCATCTGAGCCACCAGGGAAGCCTGGTGCATAAACTTCACTTTTCCTTTGTAGTCCTAAAACTTCCCTTCCAGTTTCTTCTGAAAATGGTTTCTTGTCTTTCCCTTCTTTGTTAACAGATCCTTTAACGTTGCCTGCACGAAAACACTGATTTTACTGAATTTAGATCATTTCCCTGTACTATTCTTATTTTTTCAGTAAGTGTTTACTGAATACTTATTATGTTCCTGGTACTATAAAAACAAACAAAAATCCCTGTACTTATGGTATTCCCATTGCAGCTGGGGTAAAACAGATGATAGGCACAATAAACAAGTCAATTATTTATTAGAAATTCATAAAGAGTAGAGAGATAAATAGATTAGGGAGGTGAATATGGAGTTGGGGAGATTTGTTTCCATTTTAAATTGTGCACTGCAAAGAATGAGCAGCGGCAAAATCTAGGGTAGCCGCATGGGGAGGTGAGGAGGTGCTTCCTCAGGTGGCAACACATTTGGCAAGCTGGAGGAATAGCAAAGAAAGCCGAGTGGATGGAGGGGTGCAAGCAAAGCTGAAAGTATGAGATGGATTCAAAGGGACACACAGGCCAATCTTGCAGAGCCTTCGAAACTGTTACAAGGACCTTGGCTTTTGTCCTGAGTAAGAATGGGAGTCATTGAAGAGTTCTGATGATAACATACTCTGGTTTATACTCTTCAGGTATCACTTGGTTGCCAGATGTGAAGAGACTGCAGGAGAGCAAAGGTGGAAGAAGAGGGGCTGTGAAACTGTAACTCAGATTGGGACTTGAAGCCACAGCCTTTTAACTGAGATCACACACATGTGGTCTCAGGACTTAATGAAACTCAGTTCTTGATATCTTGTCACAGAAAGAATTCAGTGAGAGACAAAGTGATAGATAAACGAATTTGTTCAGGAAAAAATACTACACAGACAGAATGTGGGACATCTCAGAAGGCAAGAGGTACCAGGGTATGGGGTTGTCAGATTTTACAGAGGTGGGTAATTTCATAGGCTAATAAGTGAGAGTATTTCAGCTATTTTGGGGGAAGGGTGGGGATTTCCAGAAAATTGGGACACCACCCACCTCTTGATCCTTTATGGTCAGTCTTGAAACTGTCATGACACCTCTGGGTGTGTCATTTAGCGCACTGAAGTGTTATAGTGAGTGTATACTGAGGCTCAAGGTCTACTGGAAGTCTCATCGGCCACCTTGGGCCTAGTTGGTTCTTATTAGTTTATCTTATGTCCTTGTGACAACGTCATTCTTTTAAAGGTTTTGCGCTGCCCGCTACCCTCCTCCTTCAGCCATTACTTTACAAAAATGTTTGATTCTCTAATTTATTTCAAATAATATATTGTTGTTTTTTTAATCACTCAGTTATGTCCAACTCTTTGCAACCCGAAGGACTGTAGCTTGCCAGACTCCCCTGTCTACTGGATTTCCCAGCTGAGAACAGTAGAGCGGGTTGCCATTTCCTTTTCGAGGAGTCTTCCCAATCCAGGGATCAAGTTTGTATCTTTTGCATTGCAGGCAGGTGCTTTATCAACAGTTCAACAGTAAAGCATCTGCCTGCAATGCAGGAGGAGACCATGAACAATGCAGGATATGTGGGTTTGATCCCTGGGTCAGGAAGATTCCCTGGAGAAAGAAGTGGCAACCCACTCCAGTATTTTTGCCTGGGAAATCCCATGGACAGAGGAGTCTGGTGGGCTATAGTCCATGGGGTTGCAAGAGTTAGACATGACTTAGCAACTAAACCACCACCAATACATTGTTAGTCTCTTACTTTTTCCAGGCACTGGGTTAGTGCTAAGGAGAAGATGGTTAACAAGGTCCAGGAATTTTTTTTGATCAGTCTCTTTCCCCAGCAAGTTCTAGAGAGGTGTGTACATTAAGTAACTTTATTTATTTATTTATTTTTTATCTTGTGTACCACATCTAGGGAAGAATGGGCATACAACTTTCTATTCTGATTTAATTAACAAATCTTTGAATATACTCAGCAGCTCTAAAAAAGTCTGCCCAATTATGCTAAGTGAAAGAAGTCAGATGAGAAAAACAAATACTGTATGATATCACTTATATGTGGAATCTAAAAAATACAACAAACTAATAAATAAAATAAAAAAGAAGCGTACTCACAGATACAGAGAACAAACCAGTGGTTACCTGTGGGGAGAAGTTAGACAGGAGGGGCAATACAGAGGTAGACAGGGAAAAGGGGTAACTCTAGGATTATATGAAATCATGTGTGTAAAACTTCTGAAAATTGTAAAGCATCATAGAATTTAAATAATCTTTCATCCAATAAAAAAATAAAAACATTAAAAAAATTTAAAATTATTAAAAAAAAATTCTGCCCACATCTCTTAAATAATCTAATTTCCTGAAATCTGACTCTGGTTTAATGAGACTGCTGAAGGTTATCTGCTCCAGCAGTTTGTGAATGTGTACATGTTGCTCAGTTGTGTCCGACTCTATCTGCTCCAGCAGTTTGTGAATGTGTACATGTTGCTCAGTTGTGTCCGACTCTTTGTGACCCCATGGATTGTAGCCCACAAGGCTCCTCTGTCCATAGAATTTTCTAGGGAAGAACACTGGAGTGGGTTGTTATTTCCTCCTGCAGAGGTTTTCCCAACCCAGGGATCAAACCCAAGTCTCTTGGGTCTCCTGCCCTGGAAGGCAGATTGTTTACCACCTGTGACACCTGAGAAGCTTAGGTAGCATCATTCCAGTAAAAAGAAAGCAATTCATTTGCCTAATACATGGTTACACAGTTGATAATCTTATATAATTAGCAAGACTTATCAAGTTCCTACTTTAACACCAGTGAAAGAAGATGGAATCATTCTGGGATAAAAGTCATTAGACTGGAATTTGCAGCTTCATCAATTATTCATATTATGACTTTGAACTTAACAGGCAAAATCCTTAGTCTGTTTGACCCTTAGCTTCATCCTCTGTTAAACTGACATGGGAATTGGTTAGGTTTTTCTCTTGCTAATGACAGGGTTAAATAGGTCCCTGCAGAGGTTGGTCAGCTTGTTCTGGCTAAGATCCCAAGCTTTCTAAAAGGCCAGGAAAACCCTGGAGAGAGACTCTAAAACTGCTAACAGATTCTGCAGAGATCCTAAGAACTGCCTTCACAGACCCAACTTAATATTCACGGTTTTCTCTAATGGTAAAAAGGTGTAGGAGACAGGGCTGTATCAGGAGAGTGAAGTCGTTAACTGTGCATCGACCAACACACAGAACCGGAGAGCATAGTCTTTGTCTTGTCATCCATTAGCATCGATTTTTAACAATTGTTACTGTGTGTCATATAGCAAATAGCAGTTTGATTCCTAGATCCTTATCTCTGTTTTTATTGGCCTTTAGGTTCCTACAAGTAAAAAACAAAGACCCCAACCTAACTAAATTAATCTAACAAGTGTTTAGTAGGTATTCTTTGGGACATAGGATTATGTAGTATCAGAGGATTTCTGTAATGCTGGTTTATGAATGATTATCTATTAATAAATTTCCTTGTCAAGTATAAGAATGAAGGAAGAAGAAACCAGGAAATTATTGTACTTTACCATTTCATGAAAAAAATGAATAGATTTGCTGGAAATACTTATAAAATCATATAAGTACTGATTCATGTAATTAAAATGATAATGCCTACTAAAAGTCTGTTTAGAAGTAGCTGTGTTGCTGAAACACAGGCCTCTGTTCACCATTGCTGAATATAAATATGGAGACAGAGTTTTGGAGGAGAAGAAAGGCGTAGCTTTATTGCTTTCTTGGGCAAAGGGGACCACAGCAAGCTAATGCTTTCAAGGCTGTGTCCACCTTCTTGGGAAGCTGGAAGAGGTCTTATAGTTTTAGGATGGAAAATGGGACTGAAGATAAGGGTCAAGGTTGATGTGGCCCTGCATTCTTCTCCTCCTCCTGGGGGCATTGAGATCATTAGGGCTGGCATCAGGTGATTCCAAGACAGGTTCAGATGGTCCTTGAGATCATCTTCTGGTGACATTCTTTCTGGAATGAAGACTGCTCCCAGAGGAAAGATGTGTTAGGCAGTGTTGCCCTGGAAGGGTAAACATCAGGTGTAGCTGGAGGGCAATCATTTTCAGAAAGCAATTAAGCAAGAAAGAGAGAGAGAACAAATGGTAGGTTAAATGGGTGAGAGAACAAGGGCTGGATAAGGGCTACTATAATGGGATGTCGCAGTTTTTCCTACAGCAGTTGTGTGTTGATTATTAGATTGAAAATATGTTTTCATTAATACTAAACAATGTATCAATACAAGGGAGACTTAGACTATATATCTGATGAGCTTAATTGTGCCCCTCTCTAAATTCAGATAACCCCAATACTTCTCACTGGAGAGAGAGCTTCTGGAGAGATGACTGTGCTGTATGCTGTGCTGAGCTGTGTCTCACTTGTTGGACTATATATATAGCCCACCAGGCTCCTCTCTCCATGGATTTTCCAGGCAAGAATACTCGAGGGGGTGGCCATTTCCTACTCCAAGGGATCTTTCTGACCCAGGGATCAAACCTGCCTCTCTTGAGTCTCTTGTATTGTCAGGCAGATTCTTGACCGCTGTGCCACCTGTGATGCTTAAGTTAAAATGAGGCTGTTGCAGGGAGGGGGTGGGGGGGTGGGGTGGGGTGGCCCTAATCCATTGTGACTGGTATTGAAACCAAATAGGACCAAATGGGGTGCCTGAGCACAAAAGCCTTTCTTTTTCCCCTGAGTTCCAAAGGATAGGTTCAAACATTTGCTAACCAGAAAAGGGAGGGGATGCAGAAAAAAGGGAAGAGCAGTCAAGAAACAATAGTACAAGCCTTGGGGCGGGGTCCTGGTTCTTCCTCAAGAGGTATTCACAACAATATCTTTGAGCTCTTCTGCAGAACTAAAATCCCCACCAGACAGATGTTCCAGAGAGGAAGTCACAGTTCAGTAACCTCGAGAACCAAGAACCAAAGATTATGAGACCATGAGATGCCATGAGATCTCAGATTAAAGGAATGCAGGGCTTGCATGCAGCCTGGTCCTTAGAAGCAACCCTGTCCCTTGGCTATAAAACGACTCACAAACCCCACCAGTTTGAGACACAGAGTTTTGGGGGCATGAACCTGCTGTGTCTAACTTTGCCTATCAACAGTGAAAGTGAAAGTGAAGTTGCTCAGTCCTGTCTGATTCTTTGTGACCCCATGGACTGACTGTAGCCTACCAGGCTCCTTCATCCATGGGATTTTCCAGGCAAGAGTACTGAATGGGTTGCCATTTCCTTCTCCAGGGGATCTTCCCGACCCAGGGATCGAACCCGGGTCTCCCCCATTGTAGGCAGACGCTTTTACCATCTGAGCCACCAGGGACGTTCTATCAAAGCAATAAGGCTATTCTTTACTACTTCACCCAAAACTCTGTTTCCAAGATTTTACTCAGTACAAGTGGGCACAAAGGCTAAGTTTTGGCATCAGTATCCTTATAAAAAGAGGAAATTTGGACACACCAAGAGACACCAAAGGAATGTATGCACAGATTGATGGTCATATGAAGAGGTGGCAGGGAGGTAGCCATCTGCAAGCCAAGAAGAGAGACTTCAGGAGAAACTTTGTTGGCAACTTAATCTTGAACTTCCATCCTCCAGAACTGTGAGAAAATAGATTTTTTGTTTGTTTGTTTAAGACACCACAGACTGTGGTATTTTGCTATGGCAGGCTTAGTAAACTAATACAATATAATAAGGAAAAGCAACCACTTGGAAGATAGACAATTAAGAGGACTTTAGGAATACTGCAGGTAACAAATGTAATAAGATTGAAGAAAAAAATTTCCTAGAAAAATAGTCCTTACTCATTATATTTCCGTGTTTCCTTAAAAATTCTCTTTAAGTTTCTTATTAATTAAACTATATTTATCAGTTTTTAAAACGTCTTGGAGACTATAAGGATGGCTTCAAATTTTTATAGAATGTTAATGTTAAATTCTTTCAGAGTGACTAAAGACGGAAATAATACAATATACAAATGTGAATCTTCAGATTTCAAAATGAAACAAACCATCAAACCACAGAATTAGGAAATTAAGAAATATCAGGAGAATTTTACCAGAATGGCTATAGCAAATAAAAGACAAAGGAAACACTGTTTCAAAATCTCATTATTTCCAGAATGGCAGTGTAAGGAGATCTAAGGACCCAATGCCCTACAAAAGCAACTATGAGTAGTTCAGTTCAGTTCAGTCTTTCAGTTGTGTCCAACTCTTTGTGACCCCATGAATTGCAGCACGCCAGGCCTCTCTGTCCATCACCAACTCCCAGAGTCTACCAAACTCATGCCCATCGAGTCAGTGATGCCATCCAACCATCTCATCCTCCGTCCTCCCCTTCTCCTCCTGCCCCCAATCCTACACAGCATTAGGGTCTTTTCCAATGAGTCAACTCTTCGCATGAGGTGGCCAAAGTATTGGAGTTTCAGCTTCAACATCAGTCCTTCCAATGAACACCCAGGATTGATCTCTTTTAGGATGGAACAATATAATCAACATAGGATTGAACTGACACTACTCAGTACTCCACTCAACAGGAGATACATACTTGTTCAAGCACCCGTGAAAACCAAACAAAACCACAACTCCCCCAAGCTGCTCATCATGGACTGTAGCCTATCTGGCTCCTTGTTACAAGCACTTCTCCAGAGGATCTTCCCAACCCAGGGATCAAACCGGTCTTCCTTCTCCAATTCTGCTCATACATATATTCGTATTATATTTATACACACATTTAGATAGATATCCATATCCATATTCTGTTCTCAGTTGGCAGCAGGTTCGACTCTTGTGACTCCCCAGACTGTGCCCACCACCTATGGGGGCTATGCCATTTCTATATCTATAATATCTCTGCTGCTGCTAAGTCGCTTCAATCGTGTCTGACTCTGTGCGACCCCATAGACAGCAGCCCACCAGGCTCCACCGTCCCTAGGATTCTCCAGGCAAGAATACTGGAGTGGGTTGCCATTTCCTTCTCCAATGCACAAAAGGGAAAAGTGAAAGTGAAGTCGCTCAGTCGTGTCCGACTCTTAGCAACCCCATGGACTATAGCCTACCAGGCTCCTCCGTCCATGGGATTTTCCAGGCAAGAGTACTGGAGTGGGGGTGCCATTGCCGCGCCCAAGAATATATTGATACGAAGGGAGAAAATATGATTAAAACAGCAGTTTGATTACCAATTTTTTCAAATAGATACACGAAACAGTAAAGATTAAGTATAATCCTCCAATTTCACAAAATTTTCTCAGAAAAGTTAAGCAACTTTCCCAGTGTCACTCAGTAAGCAAATGGCAGAACAACGACCAGACTCCTTCATCTCCTGACTTGAGGTTTCATGCTCCTTCTCCAGTCTAAACTGCACTACAGCCTTTTCCCGATTAACATGACAGAAGGCACATTCCTATTTACTATGCAGTTCTATTTAGTTTATGCCTATCATTTGGAATCTTCATTGAAACTGCAAAAGAAGTAGTGAACCTATCAAAGCAGTTTTACTCAGTGTGGGTGGCTCTCTGAAGGGCTTTGTCTACTTACACTGTAAGGAAGTGTGACACAAAGGTCAGATGATAGACATAATTTTCACCTACAGGAATTTGCACTAAGGGATTTTTTGGTACTAATTATTTGTACTAAGGGATATCTTTACTTGTAACAGAAGCCGTCTCAGTGGGTAAAGAATGCCTGCCATGCAGGAGACACTCGAGATGCAGGTTACATCCCAAGGTCAAGAAGATCCTGCGGAGGAGGAAAATGGCAAACCACTCCAGTATTTTTGCCTGAAAAATCCCATGGACAGAGGAGCCTGGCGGGCTACAGTCCTTGGGGTTGCAAAAGAGTCAGACATGACTAAACATCTAAGCACGTATGCACTGCTTTCCTTCCTTACAAAGCGATGATTGTGAACCTTTGGAACAATTACTTAAATATATGTGCGTGCGGGTGGAGGATTTGAAAATCAAATCACATGGTTCAGCTAAATATAGCTTTTGTCAGGAGAAGTAATTTGTAAGCAAATAAAAATTAAGAACTAGAATCCACTGTAGATGATAACTTGGAAATAATGTCTACTCTTTCTAGAGAATTTTCAGGCTGCTACTACTGTACATCAATCCACACTGACCCAGTGATGTGTAACTCTTGAAAGATATCACCACTACAGAGAACAAATGGATACATCATTCTACTTTATACTGTGGTTCTTAAAAATGTAAAAACAATATAAGCTAATCAAGCTTGAAAGACTTTGGGGTTCAACCTAGAAACAAGAGTTTTTAGTCTTTTGTGAATGATTCATCCACATTACCTATAAACGAAAAGGGTCTGCCATTGTCATTCTGGTCAAGGATAGCATTACTTATTATGGTACTATCTGTGTGGATGACTGTACATGAAATGTCCAATATGCATCCCATTCCGTCTTCTACTTAGCATTTCTGGGCAGTGGTGAAACCCAATTTGTAAATTATCTTACTCTTTGCCATCATGCTTTTCTTTTTTCCTTCAGAATCTGAGTATCTTGTCTGAAGTTGAATCTGTTGTTCAACATTTTGAATTTAATTCAAATATCATTTTCTCTCAGTTTTATGTGTGTCTACATGCACTTTTACATTCATCAATTAGCTGTTCATGGAAGTTTGCTGTCTTCCACGTGGACATTTATGTTTAATTTGGCCCTTACTGGTCCCTTTGGACTTTTTGTTGATATCATATATATAAAATATTGGCAGAGAAATTCATAATCAAATTTCTGATAGTCAATATTTTCTTGTTTGAAAAGAAAAAGTGTTCAATTTGGGCAGTCCATCCTAGGCCACATGTCACACAGTGTACCCTGGATGGATGAGTTACACACTTGCCCAGTTTCTCATTTAATAATATTAACTGTGCAGCCAGTAACTATAGTAGACCAATAAACACAGTATGAACTTTTAAATTTAAATGTGTAGGAGATGCTTCCTGCCTAAATACAATATTTTAAAACTTTGCATTATTCCATTAGGAAATATTTATTGAGTCCCCTTTATGAAGAAATTGCAGGAGCCTATTAAATATGCTTTTACGTTTCAGATCATGAGTTTCAAATGAAACAAGTCAATATAGCTTTATCTTGTTTGACACCCCACCCCCACCCCAACTAGCTTCTAGCCATAGTTATTCGTGTATCATGCTGAAAGAAATCATGAGGGGACTAGGGGGAAGAATTTATCCCATAGGAAAAATAAACAAAGTAAAACAAACTCTAAAATAGGAAAAAAGGAAGAACCTTTTAAAATTGTGTATTTTGTTTTCATAGAACAGGTGTCCATACACTTCCCCATACCCTCCATGAGCATTAACTAAAGGAACTTTCGTATTTAATCAGCAACAGGCTTTGTTCTCTTTGGGTAACTTGGGGAACATTACTGTATGCCTTGTGAAAATAATGATGTTCTCCCTTATTTAAAAAATACAAACAAAACTACAATGTTGTTTCTTGGCATTCCAGCAACGAGGACTCTTGATCAACTGATACATGTACTTGTCAGTAGCACAAAGATAGTGTAGACAATTAATAGCTATTGTAGAGCTCTGAGAGAGACAGCAGGGCTGTTAGACCCAGAGAAAGCATAACATACTTTAAGGTGGGTTTGTCCTCATTTTGTCACCTATACATGTGGAAAATGCTTATTAATTCTTGGATTAACCAGTACATCTAGTTTCCACACAATGCCATGCAACAAAGAGTTTATAGCATTTTGCATTCATTTTCAAAGGAGATACAGAAAGATCATGTAGGATGGAAGATGCTCAGAATATGGTAAGACTGTTTCTCCAGGCTGAAAAGAGAAAGGACACTGAACTCATAAATTTTAGCAACAATTAGGCCTTTGTACTATGTCATTAGAGTCTATTAGATATGTATCTTTACTTCCTCACAGGCTCATTCCTCACTGCTGGCAAATTTATTAGACATATTACCCAGGATTATAAAGGAAAGCACTTAAAAAAGTGCTATTGTTATGCTTATAGGATAAAAAAAATTTTTTTTCATCTTGAGCCAAATCAAAGTAAGAAATATAAGTTACTCCAAAGGGAGGTCTGAGCATAGTTCAGAAGTAAGGAACAAGAATGAAAATGAGAAATGTGTACATTTCACTTCTTGATTCAAAATAAGCCTTTTCAGTTGTCTTCCCTAAAAATCCTAAACACAGCTCTACTATTGTCTTCAATATCACTTTTTTTTTGGTACAGTGCATCACAGTTTCTGTATCCTAACCTCAACTCTACAAGATCAAGTCAACTTTAAGTTTAGAATTATAAGAAAAATTAAAGTAAATAAACTACATATTCTGGTTGCATATAGTTGAGCTTTGTTTTAAGTCTGGCTATTCACTGGGCTTCCCTGGTGGCTCAGACTGTAAAGAATCTGCTTACAATGTGGGAGACCTGGGTTTAATCCCCGGGTGGGGAAGATCACCTGGAGGAGGGCATGGTAACCCACTCCAGTATTTTTGCCTGGAGAAACCCCATGGACAGAGGAGCCCGGCAGACTATAGTCTGTGGGGTTGCAAAGAGTCAGACATGACCAAGTGACTGAGCACATTCATTGGATGCATAGGGAGGATGTATTCATTGGGTAACTGGGATGGACCCTAGGACAACAGAATTGGTGCCGGGCATAAAGCTAAGGCAGAGTCTGGCCTTCAACGGGTATGGTTAGCTTATCTATGATTGGAGCCTCCCTCTACTCTGGGGTTTTCCACTGGGAGGTTAGAGTTCAGGGGAGACATTTTCAGTATTTGATTGTCAGATCTTTGGCCATTCCTTCTACAGGTGCATGGAATGATAATGGAAGGAAAAATAGGAGTGTAGCTCTCTTATCACTGAGGGTGAGAGTGGTGGCTGACACCAGGACTTGAGGTGAGAAGAGTTTAAAAATAAAATTCAAAGCAGAAGACAAGGTCTAGGGACTGCTCAAGATGGGTAGTGAGGAATACTGTAACTCAGGGGCCACGTGGACACCAAAGGTTAGCTCTATCAGTCCTTGTCTGATTTAAGGAAACATGGGGAGCAAAACAGGAGCCTAGAAAGTTTCTATATTATTATATTGCTTCATATCAAATCACAAAGATTGCAAGAGTGAAAGCAAACTAATCCTCTTTCTAAGTTTTATCAGTGCATTTATTGCTATAGGTTGCTTTTTCAGAGAGATATTACCACATATATCCCTGAATCAGGAAGATCCACTGGAGGAGAAAACAGCAACCCACTCCAGTATTTTTGCCAGGGAAATTCCATGGACAAAGGAACCTGGTGGGCTACAGTCCATGGGGTTACAAGAGTAGGACATGACTTAGCGACTGAGCACACACTTATGCACTACCATATATTAAAGAACAATTATTATACTCAGAAACCTTAAGTAGAATGATTCCTCTAAATACTATACGTGTTACTTTTGTTTTATAGAAGAAACCAAGCTTCATAGAAGTTAAAGAAGTTGCCTAAGGTGACACATTAAATCATAGACCCAAGATTCAGTGTCATGGCAAATGGTTGTGAATTTCCTGCCATGCCATGTGTACTTTTACTTGCTAATTTTTGCTGGTCTGATTTTTTCATGCACCCAGGGTGCCTATTAGTCTAGTTCATTTAATTCTTAAGCTTACTCTTCCACTGTTTTGATATTTTGTGGTTGCAATGACAACTAGGACGTCCTTGAGGCAGAAGTGTCCTCTTGTGTGTTCAGCCTCATAGAAAACAGTACCCAACCCATGTGGCTAAGACCCAGGGGTTGACTCTGCCACACTTCAGAGCCATTGACAAATTGTTCACAGCTGTCTGGGGTTAAAGAACTCAGCTCTGAGAACTGACACTTTCTCATTCTCTTTTTAAAGAGACAAGTGTGCCTCCTTTTCTTCTGCACTTCTAAGGTTCCCTCTGCTTTGAAAATGGCCCCTACATTTGCAGTTTGGCCTCACTAATATCTCCACTCTTGCATTCTTCTCAGACTTAACATCATTTTTAACTATGGCAGAATAGCTTCTCATACCGTTTGAACCTTTCCAGATGACACAAAAGAAGAGATATCATTACATCTCTTCTGAAACGAGACACTCGGCCACTTAGAAATACTTCTCTGTTATTGCATTTAATTGGAAGGGGTGGCCTATTAGCACTGACGGTGGAAGAAAATGATCTCTGCATTCAACATGAAAAGGTATTGTGAACTGCTTGAGGTAGATGACTTATCAAATGATTGAGGTTAACTGATGTCAGCAGTTTTCAGAGTGTTGATATCAGAAATCAAAACGAAAGTCAAATTACATATGGAAATATATTTAGTAAACAGAAGAATTTTGAAGATTGTCAGCTCTAATGAACAAATACACAAAACTTAATTTTATTCTCACCCAAGTGCTTGCACCAACCTTGAAACACCACTGATGTATCAATTTACAAAACTAGTATTTAAAATCTTACTAAATAAAAATTCCTTTCTATGGCATTATTTTTTCATTCCTCAAAACTGTTGCTGCCACAGGAGCTCCAATTACTTTTTTCTAGAGTTGGTTATTATAAAGTTTCTAGTTTTTAATTTCCTCATGCTGCATAAAGGACCCTAAACCACAACAATTTATAATTTGTCTGGCCTACAACTGAGAACTGTTTAAGGAACTATTTGTAGAGAAGCCACATGACAATAATTAAAATGTTTCATGTCACACTGTGAATTTCCAAAATATTCAACAGCTTGTTCTAAATAAGTGCTAAAAAATAAATATATTGCTTGGACTACATCAGGTACTAAATCTTTCTTTTTTCCTCCAACAAGCTTTTAAGAGGCCAAGGATTTCTACAGAAATAGAGTTTAAAGCATTCACTGTGCTAGCATAGTATAATTCTAGGCAAAATAACAACCTGCATCTGTGAAGAGGTCACTTTAGCTGTGTACATTAAAAACACACTGCCAATCAACTGTGAGATTTAAAACTTTCTAGTAGTTCCATAAAAAAAGGGAAAAATGTGAAATTAATTTAATAATATTTTGGGGTGTGTGTGTGTGTGTGTGTGTGTGCGCTCAGTTGCTAAGTTGTGTCCTTCTCTTTGCGACCCTGTGAACTGTAGCCCACCAGGCTCCTCTGCCAATGGGATTTTCCAGGCAAGAATACTGGAGTTGGTTGCCATATCCTCCTCCAGAGGATCTTCCTGACCCAGGGATCAAACCTGTCTCTCTTGAACTGGCAGGCAGATTCTTTACCACTGAGCCACAAGGGAGACCCATTTTATTAATCCAGTATGTCAAAAACATTAACAATTCAATACGTAATCAATTTTTTTAATTATTAATAAAAATCTTGCTTTTATTTGTACTAAATTTTTGAAGTTTGGTGAATATTTTATGCTTACAACACCTCTCACTTTTACTTGCAACACTTAAAATACGGCCAGTCTCAATACGGACTGGCCGTATTTTAAGTGTGAAATACCCACATGTTGCTAATGGCTATTGTATTGAACAATCTATGGTTATGCTAATAGTAGAGGTAATCTGTTAAAAGAAAGTGAAGGAGAATGTGGCCAGCAGCGCAGAGTAGTAAGACCCTGAGCTCACCTCCTGCCATAGACACATCACAATTACAACTGTGTAGAGTATCCATGAGAGTGGCCTGAAGACTAGCAGAAAGATTTTCTACAACTGAAGTTATAAAGAAGGAACCATAGCAAGATAGGTAGGAGGGCAAAGATGTGATACAGCCAAGACCTACACCTTCTGGCAGGCAAACCACAAATAGGAGGATAATCACTGATGCAGAGTTTGCCCCCAAGAATCAGGAGTCTGAGTGCCACATCAGGCAGTGGGCGAGGGGCCCTGCACGGGAAAGATGAGCCCCTATAACGTCTGGCTCTGAAGGTCAGATTGCTTCCACGCAGGACAGATGGACGGAGGGCTTTATGAAACAGAGACTCTGCTCTTAAAGGACACAGGCAAACTCTCAAATATGCTGAGTCCCAGCACAGAAGCAATAATCTGAAAGCTCTTTACTGATCTCGGAGAGACTCTTGGCAAGGTGAGAGGAAATTGGTACTCCCTCTGAGAACACAGATGTTGGTGACAGCCGTTTGGGGAAACTTGTTGTACCACGAAGAAATTGGTATTAAGTGCCATTTTGGAGTCTTCTTGTAGCCTATTAATGCTGGGGGCTTTCCCACCCACCAGCGGGCCAGCACCAGTCCCAACACCCCCCGAACCTTGTAGCCAGCTGCTTAGAGAAGTGCCCCTTCCCACTGGCAGGTTGGCACCAACTCCAGATATGTCCACAGTAGAAGGGCCCATGCAATTCACATAGGGAATGCCACAGAGCATATAGCTCTGGTGATTAGAAGATGTGTGCTTCTGGGTCCTATAGCATATTTCCTACATATGCTAAGATTAGGAAATGTAACTTCTCTAAGTAGGAAATGAAGGAAATGTAGCTAACCTACCTAATAAATAGAAATAAACACAGAGAATTAGGAAAAAATGAGGAGACAGAGGAATATGTTCCAAATGAAGGAAAAAACAAAACCTCAGAAGAAGAACTAAGCAAAGTGAAGATGTGATTTACTTGCTAAAGGGTTCAAGGTAATGATCATAAAGATGTGCAACAAAGTTGGGAGAAGAATTGATGCAAATAGTGATGATAATTTTAACAAAACGTTAAGAAATATAAAAAAGAGCTAGACAGAGCTGAAGAATACAGTAAATGAGATTTAAAAAATGCACAGTAAAACACAAAAGCAGTAGATTAGATGGTACAGAGGAATGGATCAGCAAAATGGAAGACAAACTAGTGGAAATCATTCGAGCCGAAGAGAGAGAGGAAAAGAAAAAGAACTAAAATAAATTAGAATAAGAGACCTTTGGTACCACATCACACATAATAACATTTGCATTATGAAGAGGAGGGTCAGAAGGTGAAGAGAGAGACAGAAAGAAAAGGCCAAAGAACTTATTTAAAGAAATAATAGCTAAAAGCTTCTCTACCATTTTAGAGAGGCAGAAAATGGAGGAAGATATTTCAGGTTCAGGAAACAGAGAATCTCAAACAAGATAAACCCAAAAAGGTCTACACCAAGACACATTATAATTAAAATGGCAAAAATAAAAGGCAAAGAGAGAAGCTTAAAAGCAGGAAGATAAAAAACTGCTAGTTATGTGCAAGGGAACGCCTATAAGATTATCAAAAAACTTTTCTCAAAAAACTTGTAGGCCAGAAGGGAGTGGCACAATATGTTCAAAGTGATGAAAGGAAAAAAAAAAAAATCAAACCTTTATATCCATCAAGGCTGTCATTCAGAGTGACATAGAGTGAGATAGAGTGTTAAGCAAACTAAAAAGATTTCAGTAGCACTAAACCAGCTTTACAAGAAATATTAAAGGGACTTCTCTAAACAGAAAGGACCACAAATGGAAATATGAAGATTATACAAGGAAGATTCTCATTGGTAAAAGCAAACATATGCAAATGTAGCAGATCAACCACTTACAAAGCTATGAGGAAGGTTAGAAGATAAAAGTAGTAAAATCAGCTATATCTACAATTAGTAGTTAAGGGGATACAGAAAACTAAACGACGTAAACTATGATATGAAAAACATCAAACCTGGAGGGGAGAGTAAGACACAAAGGGTGGTTAGAATCCATTTAAATTGAAGGCATCACCAACTTGAAATTATGTTTGTGCATATGCTCAGTTGCTTCAGTCGTGTCTGACTCTGTGCAACCCTATGGACTGTAGCCCACCAGGCTCCTCTGTCCATGGGATTTTCCAGGCAAGAATACTGGAGTGGGTTGTCATGTCCTTCTCCAGGGATCTTCCTGACCCAGGGATCAAATCTGTGTCTCCTGCATTGGCAGACAAGTTCTTTATCACTAGTGCCACCTAGGAAGCTCAACTGAAAAGTATAAATACTTATAGTTGTTTATATATTTATATGTGTATGTATGTGTATATAAATATATATATATACACACACACACACACACACACACACACACATGGATGTATATATTGCTATATATGTACTTCATGGGGACCACAAACCAAAAAGGAACTACAAAAGCAACCAGAAAGTAATTTAAAAAGAGGCAATAAGTACATACCTACCAAAAATTAAATGTAGATGGACTGAATGTTCTATTGAAAAGACAGCATGGCTAAATGAATAAAAAAATAACACCCCTATATATGCTGCTTGTAAGAGATTCACCGGTGACCTAATGACACACAGACTGAAAGTGAGGGGATGCAAAAGATATTTCATGCAAATGGAAATGAAAGAGAGCTGAGGTAGCAATACTTAATTCAGAGAAAATAGATCTTAGAACAAAGACTGTAACAATAGACAAAGATGGACATTACATAATGATCAAGGGATCAATCCAATAAAAAGATATAAAAATTATAAATATGTATGTACCCAACATAGGAGCACCTAAATGCATAAAGCAAGTTTTAACAAATATAAAGGGAGAAACTGACAGCAACACATTATTAGTAGGAAAATTTAACACCTCACTTACATCAAAGGACAGATCATCCAGACAGGAAGATGATCTGTAAAGAAATACTGGTCTTTGCCATACATTGACAATATTGTAAAGTAATTAGCCCCCAACTAAAATAAATAAATTTATTAAAAAAAAAAAAAAGAAATACTGGTCTTCAATGACACACTACACCAGATGGCCTTAATAGGTATC
Source organism: Okapia johnstoni (assembly GCA_024291935.2). Classification (NCBI taxonomy): domain Eukaryota; kingdom Metazoa; phylum Chordata; class Mammalia; order Artiodactyla; family Giraffidae; genus Okapia; species Okapia johnstoni. The sequence continues at coordinate 39,362,644 of CM044323.1, forward strand.
TATAGAAAATTTCATCCCAAAGCAGTAAAATATGCATTCGTTTCACATGGGCTTCCCAGGTGGCCCTAGAAAAAACAGAAAATTAAAGGCCAATATGCCTGATGAATATAGATGCAAAAATTTTAACAAAATATTAGCAAATGGAATTCAACAATACCTTAAAAGAATAATACACTATGATCAATTTGGATTTGTTGCAGGGATACAGGGATGGTTCAGTATTCACAAATTAAACAACATGATACACTATTGAGCAACAGAAACTATATGATCATCTCAATAGATTCGGAAAAATATTTGACAAAATTCAACATCCATTTATGATAAAAGTTTCATCAAAGTGGGTGTCAAGAGGGCATACCTCAACATAATAAAGGTGAGGTATGGCAAATCTACAGCCAACATCATACTCAATGGTAAAAAAAAACTGAAAACATTTCCAAGGAAGAACACAAGGATGCCAATGTCACCACTTTTATTCTGCATAGTATTAAAAGTCTTAGTCACAGCAATGAGAACAACAACAACAAAAAAAATACAAACTGGAAATGAAGTAAAACTGTCACTGTTTGCAGATAGCATGATACTATATAAAAGTATTAGAACTAATAAACAGATTCAGTGAAGTTGCATATGATATAAAATTAACATACACAAGTTTGTTGCATTCCTATACACTAACAACGAAGTAGTCAAAAGATAAATTAAGAAGACAGTACTATTTATAATTATACCAAAAAGATTAAAATATCTAAGAATACATTCAACCAAAAAGACCTGTACTCAAAACCATAAGACATTGATGAAATAAGTTGAAGAAGAAACAAATGGATAGCTATATCATGCAGATAACTATCCAAATACCAAAGGCATTTTTCACAGAAGTTGAACAAATAATTCTAAAATTTGTATGGAACCATGTTAGCCAATCTTAAGAAAGAAGAACAGAGTTAGAAGTATCATGCTCATTGATTTTAAATTAAACTACAAAGCTACAGTTATAAAAATACAGTACAGGCACCAAACAAGACATCAAGATCAATTTAGCTGAATAGACAGCCCAGGAATAAACTCACACTAATATGGTCAATTAATCCATGGCAAAGTAGGCAAGAATATACAATGAGGAAAAGACTGGATTTTCAATAAATTGTGTTGGGAAAACTGGATAGCTATATGCAAAAGAATCTAATTGGACTACTTTCTCATACCATATAGTCAGACATGACTGAGCACACACACATACTCATACCGTATACAAAAATAAACTAAAAATGGATTAAAGATACATTTAACTTAAATTTTAGACATTAATCTGTAAAACTTCTAGAAGGAACCATAGGTGATATACTCCTTGACATTGGTCTTAGCAATATTTCTTTGCTAAGCAATGTCTATCTCCCCACACAAGGGAAACAAAAGAAAAAAATAAATAAACAAATGGGACTCCAGCAAATTAAAAACCTTTCTTCCCATTAAAGGAAAGTGTAAACAAAACAAAAATGTAGCCTCTTCAATGGTAGAATATATTTGCAAACAATATATCTGATGAGGAATTATAATCCAAAATATACAAGGAGCTCAACAACTCAACATCAAAAAACTCCCAAACAACTCAGTTTTAAAAATGAGCAGAGAAACTAAACAGGCATTTTTCCACATAAGATATACAGATAGCCACAGATACATGAAAAGATTCTCAGCATCCCTAATCATCAGGGAAATGCAAATCAAAACCACAATGAGATACTACCTCACACATGTCAGAATTTGTGTGTGCTTAGTTTCTCAGTTGCATCCGACTCTTTCTGACCCCATGGACTGTAATCCACAAGGCTCCTCTGTCCATGGGATTCTCCAGGCAAGAATACCGTAATGGGTAGCCATTTCCTTCTCCAGGGTATCTTCCCAACCTAGGGATTTAACCTAGGTCTCCTGAATTGCAGGTGGATTCTTTACCATCTGAACCACCAGGGAAGCCCAATAACTTTGTGTGCATGCTCAGTCACTTCAGTTGCACCCGACTATTTGAGACTACATGGACTGTAGTCCACCAGGCTCCTCTGTCCGTAGGGTTTCCCAGGCAGAACTACCGTTTTGCTAGTTGCTCAGTCATGCCTGACTCTTTGGGAACCCATGGACTGTAGCTGATCAGGCTCCTCTGTCCATGGAATTCTCCAGGCAAGAATACTGGAGTGGGTTGCCATTCCCTTCTCCAGGTGATCTTCCTGACCTATGGATCGAACCCAGGTCTTCTGCATTGGCAGGCAGATTCTTTACTCACTGTGCCACCAGGGAAGCCCGGTCTAGCAATTTTACTTCTGGGTATTTACCCAAAGAAAGCAAAACACTAATTTGAGAAGATACAAGCATTTCAACGTCCAACACACCATTATACATGATACCAAAGATATGAAGCAACCTGAGCGACCATCGATAGGCAAATGGATAAAGATATGGTACATATATATACACACACACACACACACACAAAATGGAATAGAGTAAGCGAAATGGATTAAAAGGAGTAAACTTCCTGTTTTATAATTTAAAAGTCATGGGGATGTAATATATAGCATAAGGAATGTGGTCAACAATATTGTAATAACTTTATATAGGGACAGATTGTACTAGACTTATTATCATGGTGATCATTTCATATGTGAACGCCAAATTATTATGTATCACACCTGAAACTAACAAATCATCTATATTTTAATTTAAAAAGAAAATAAAAAGAAGTGAGAACAGTTATTCAGAACTCATCTTGTATTAAACAACATTTCCAATATGTCTGTGTGTATGTGTGTATGTTAGTTCCTCAGTCGTGTCTGACTCCATGTGACCCCATGGATTGTAGCCCGCCAGGCTCTTCTGTCCACGGAACTCTCCAGGCAAATTACTGGAGTGGGATGCCATGCCCTTCTCCAGGGGATCTTCCTGACCTAGGAATTGAAGCCGGGTCTCCCGCATTACAGGCGGAGTCTTTACCATGTGAACTACCCAGGAAGCCCCTCCAGTACATGTAGTTCTGTTTTATTCTATGCTATAAATATTTTAGAACAACTGCTAAATTCAAGACAACATTTTGGGACTATGACAACCAAATATATTAATAAAACAAAACCAGTTCCTGTCCTCAAGGAATTTGCTATCTGGTAACATGTAGAATTTCTGTAAACTGTACTAGCATTTGCTATTCAATGAACATATGTCAGGAATAGTGCTGAGCAATTAAAATTGAATTCTTCCCTCATTGCGAAACATATCATTGACGGTATTAGCTTGTTAAATTTTGTACAAGTAGAATAAAAATAAAAATATTTCTGAATTATATACTTGCTCATATATATGGCAGGAATGATGGTAGATTTTAAATGCATTTTATAAATACCTAAAAGGTTGGGTTAAAAGAGTATTACATTAAGTTTTTCAACTATTTTTATTTCACACTTATATGAGTTTATTTATAAATTTATTTCATAATTATTATTTATGTTTATTTAATAGAAAATTCTAATCAAGTAGTAGTGGCCTAGCTTTTCTAGGCATTGAACTAAAAATTATTGAAAAAGTGAAAAATTGTTTTCTGAAAAAAAATTGCTTTTTTCACAGAATTAAACACTGTGTTAATTATCATCAGGAATAAAATAACTAGACACAGATCCCACTCTCAAGACACTTCTATATTTAATTTAAAAATTGGAACCTGTAAGCAACTAAATATTGCCAGGAAGGAGGTGACAGGTGTTTTAAGAGAGCCAGAAAGGTGCTATACATGTTCATTAGAATGAAAGAAAACTGATAAGAAATTAGTGTTGTACTTGAATTAAAAAAAACAAACCTGATGTTTTAATCTGAAAAGGTGAAAAAATAAATACATTATTTGAAACCACTTCAGCCATCTACCATCATTTCCTTCTTCTCTGGATAAGCCTTTTCCTCCTCTGCTTCTCCTTGCAAGATGTTTAAATATAGGAGGAGGGAGGGGGTTTACAAGTCCTCATGGTAATAGGAAAAAGCAGGATTGTTATGGACTGAATTGTGTTAAAAACTCCTTCAGTTCATATGCTGAAGCCTTAATTTCCAAGGTGACTGAATTTGGAGAAAGGGCCTTAAGGAGGTAATTAAGGTTAAATGAGGTCATAAGTGTTCGCTCTATTTTGATAAGACTAATGTCCTTATAAGACGATGAAGAGACACCCCAGAGAGCTCTCTCTGTCTCTGTACATGAGCACAGAGGAAAGATCAGGTGAACACACAGCAAGAAGGCAACCATCTTCAAGCCAGGGAGAGAGCTCTCACCAGAAACCAACCCCGATGGCACCATGATCTTGGATTTCAGCCTCTGGAAATGTAAGAAAATACATTTCTCTAGTATTGCCACTGGTCTGGAGTATATCGTTATGGTAGCCTTAGCCAATTAATGCATAGTCCCATGGAAGGAGGTGCTAATATTGATTGGTTGTAACATTCACATAGGTTTGTTTTTCTGGAGTGATGTTAGGGTATGGTGGTGGTAAGGGCAACAGTCTTTGGGTCCTGGAAACACTGACAGGCAGACTCTAAACCCTCACTTTATTTAGATTTCTTTTCTCTATAGGACTTTCTTTCAATGGCAACAAGTGTTTAATTTTCAAAGCTGCAATCCCAGGAAGGAGAAAAAGTGGAAAGTACAAGTTTTAGTAGAAGAAAGAGGTGAAGAGAAAGATAAGAAAAGCTAGTAAAAACTTTATTCTTGTATATAGTGACTTAGAAGATGCACGATAGCACAGATGCATTTCTGCTAAGTAGAAACAGACATGCTAAATGCTAAATGATTGGAAAGCTAGAATCTTGGTACATACCATGCCAACTCAAACTACTAATGGAAAGTATTTATATGTACCAATTCTGTTTAATAGTGACATTTATTTACTATATGCCACAACTTAAGCCAAAAATTTTTACATATTTCTGTTTATTAAATTCTTATAAGAAGCTTATAAGTGAGTCATTATTAGCATCTCATTTAGCAGGTGAGGAGAAAGAGGTGTTTAGAATGTCACAGTATTCAGTGATAGAACTAGGATTTAAATCCAGATATATTTTAAGTCTGAAGTCTTGGCCACTACAATGTGTGTTCTCTTAGAAACAAATGAAGAAATGAATAGACTTTTAATATAAGACTTATCCAAATAAGGTGGTAACATTTGGCATCTTACCCTCATAAAGCTGAGTATTTCTGATATGTTATATAGATGATTGTGAGATTTAGTGGTCAATGTGTGTAGGTTTGGAAGTATATTCTAAAAGAATTATAATTAAAGATTAATCATAATTAAAATGTTTTGTCAGTTTTTGGGTGACAAAACAAAGGAAAATAAACAAGGTACTAATAAATCTCTTCCTGGGGTCCTTTTCTGGTTTTGCTGTTTTATCAGATGACATGGAACATTATTTTAAAATTCGAAGGCAAAATGAAATAACTTACCCATTTATCAAAAGAGAGCCATGTTTAAAGTATGGCTTTTTCAGAAATCATACTCTGAGAGACAATGGTTCTAAATTTTCATTTAAAAAATTGTCTTTAATGGCAGGTTCTAAAATTTTTACTGTGTTCTTTTAAATTTGTTTTTCTATTTTTCTCAAAAGGATATGCAGTTACTAAGTTTACATGTACTTTATCTGAGTTTCGTTTGAGGATTTATCTCAATAACTCTACCAAGATTTATTTTTCACATCCTGATAGTCTTATCAAACTAAGAGAGAGCATGACTTGTCTCCAGATTACCAAGATAGGAAACATCCAAGTTGGTTTCAGTCCATTCACAACATGTTGTTAAAGAGGAAGCTGGTTATTAAAGAGAATTTGAAGGGAAAACTATAAATTCTTTAGACTGTCATAGACAGTTTATGGAACTGGAGAGATTCCTACCCACAAAACACTACATCAGTGATTTTTGTATCCTACAAGTCTCATTACTACATTTATATATCTGTTCAAACCTAATCATAGCAATACCAAGACACAGAAGTAAATTGGAAAGGGAATTAATTACCCTCAACTAAGCTTGAGCTACTACTTCAGGGTTATGAATAAATATTAAAGCATTAACTATGGAAACAAACAAACAAAAACTTTAAGTTATTAAATGGAGATAAAGTATAACTTTTTTCCTGAACAGAATTTCTCAAAAAGTGTTTCACAGAACAGAAGAACATTAATCTCCTTTCCAGGCTCTCATAAATTGGGGAAACTATCATAGGGGCTTCCCAGATGGCGCTAGTGGGAAAGAACCCACCTGCCAATGCAAGAGACATAAGAGATGTGGGTTCAATCCCTGGGTCTGGAAGATCCCTTGGGGAAGAGAATGGCTAACGACTCTGGTATTCTCACCTGGAGAATCCCATGGACAGAGGAGCCTGGTGGGCTATGGTCCATAAGGTTGCAAAAGAGTTGGATATGACTGAAGGAACTTAGCACTCACATACCATAGTTCACCACTCTCTTGGAGATTAAACAAGTAGTGGTTTTAAAGAGGCTTGTAGTTAGAGAACCACTTTAAAGCCACTTAGCCTGAGTTTTTTCATCTTCTTGGGGCACAGAACTTTTGTGGAATCCTACTAACAATATTTCCGGCACATGCCCAGGGTAATGCTACTATAACCTTATCATTCCAATTCTATTTTAGGAATATTAGGTTATAAAACTAAATTAATTTAACCAAACATTTTGCTTTTCAACTGAGATGACTTGACCAAAAAGTGAACCATGTTGTCAGAATTTGATTTTTTAAAAAAGAATTAAAAAAAAGAAAACACATAGCAATAAAGCTGGGCATCTCGTCAGAGGCCAGATCACCCAAGGCCTTACAAATAATATGACCTTTCATCCTGAGCAGGATTGTGCACACTGTTCCTGTGTAATTATTAGCAATGTTGTCCTTTACTCTCAAAAATGTCCTGCTATGCACAATAAATTACATGTTCATTCACTTATGTGTCACTCTAAAAATCCGATGAGTCTGTCATATGCACAGTATTCTGCTTTTATCTCTAGTTGAGGAGTGGGGGGGAGCTGGATAGTGTGCAGTAAGGCCAGTATGAGTTAACCTAAAATGTTGGGGCCTCAAATAAAAATTTGGAAGAAAACTATCGTGAATGTTGCTAGATAAATTTTATTGTCAAAACATGAATGGCTAAATAATAATTAAGAGAATGGAGCAGAAGTTTAGATAAATTAGAAGTTTGTTTGTTAAAGAGCTAGGTAAGTGAAAATGAGTCAGGTATGATGAAGACCATGACATTAGCCCTTCAAATAAATACAGAATGGCTTTGGAGATGACACAGATGTTCCACAGTTTTTCCCAGTATCTTTGAGGCAGGGGTTATCTCCTGGGAAGTTTGAGCTGACAGCTCAGCCCATTGTCTAGGTGGGTGGTTTTATGTATCAGATGCTCAGTGTTAACTATAGGTCACTGTCAAGGTCATGATGACTATGTAGATGGACCAAAATGACATCTCATATACATTGGAGATTTAAGAAGTTTGCTTACAATGCCAAACGGAAAAGGATATTTTGTTTTCTTTTTTAGCAGCTGGTTATTTACAAAATTATGTCCCTACACCAGAACTTTGATTTGATTGAATAGGAAATGCAGACAACAATTTTTAAAAAAAAGGCAAAAACCCACAAAGAGAAAGTTACTTCTAACTCCTTCTCCCTCATCAGATCACATCCAGATGGATACTCATTCTCAATAAGTGTATATTTAAAATGAATCTTGACTTTCTTGAATGTCTAATGCCACTTCTACAACTCATATCCCATATTTTCTTGTCTATACTGTTGTGTGTGTGTGTGTGTGTGTGTGTGTGTGTATATATATATATATATATATATATATATATATATATATGTAATATATTGTTGCTTTGTCACTAAATCGTGTCCTACTCTTTTGCGCCCCCTGGACTGCAGCCCTGCAGTCTCCTCTGTCCATGGGATTTCCCAAGCAAGAATGTTGGAATGGATTGTCATTTCCTTCTCCATATATATAGTATACCACATATATTAGTATACCATATATATAGTAACTATATGAAAGTGAAAGTGTTAGTCCCTTAATCATGTCCAACTCTTTACGACCCCATCAACTATAGCCCACCACCTCCTCTGTCCATGGGATTCTCTAGGCAAGAATACTGGAGTGGATTGCCACTATTCTCCAGGGGATCTTCCTGACCCAGGGATCAAACCTGGGTCTCCTACATTGTAGGCAGATGCTTTATCATCTGAGTCACCAGGTAAGGTCCTATACACTATGCTATACATATATATACTATATACTACGTGTATATACTATATATATATATATATATATATATATATATATCAATCATAATACTATGTGTGCTTAGTCGCTAAGTCATGTCTGGCTCTTTGCGACCCCATGGACTGCAGCCCGCCAGGCTCTAGTGTCCCTGGGGTTATCTAGGCAAGAATACTGGAGTGGGTTGCCATGTCCCCCTCCAGGGGAATCTTCCCAACCCAGGGATCGAAAACAGGTCTCCTGCATTGCAGGTGGATTCTTTACTGTCTGAGCCACCAGGAAAGCCCAAGAATATTGGTGTGGGTAGCCTATCCCTTCTTCAGGAGAACTTCCCAACCCAGGAATGGAACCAGGGTCTCCCGCATTGCAGATGGATTATTTTCCAGCTGAGCTCCCAGGAACCCCCACAATACTATAGTATTATAGTATATAAATAGCCTCCAGCTTTGTCACTGGACTCCACTTCACTCCTCCTGAATACATTCTTTAGTATTTCACAGGAGAATGCTAAGAACAATTCTTTAAGAATAACTTTGATTACATCACCTCCTTGTTTAAGCACTTAATATTGTGACCCATATATATTAAAAGCAGATTACCACATAGTTATTTTATGTATCACCAAATTTAAAAATGCTACAAAATAATTCTTTCTTATTAGACTTTTTCTCTCTAAAGACACTTTTAAATTTATTTGGCCAGATTTTTATTATATATCATTTCTGTAAATGTACAAGGAGGGAAATATAAGCTGTTGGTATTGGCAATACAATTATGTAACAATCCCTACTATAAGACTCTGTTCATTGAAAGATACATTCTGATGCTAGAATTGTCAAAAATGTACATCCTGGAATCAGTAAAGGATGGTGACTGCCCACCATATGACCCAGCAATTGCACTCCTTGGTATTTACTCAAAAGAGCTGAAAATTTATGTCTACACAAAAGTTGGCAGAGATATTTATAGCTGCTTTCAAAATTGCCAAGATTGGAAGCAACCAAGTTATCCTTTAGTAGGTGAATGGATTAAAGAAAAAATAAAAACTGTGATATATCCAGACAATGAACTAATATTCAGCATTAAAAATAAATGAGCTATCAAGTCATGAAAGGACATGAAGGAAAATTAAATGCATATTTCTAAGTGAAAGAAGCCAACATGAAAATGTTACCATATGATTTCAACTATGAATATGACATTCTGGAAAAGGCAAAACTATGGAGACAGTAAAATGATCAGTGGTCGCCAGGGTAAGGGGACTCAGGAGAGTGACTGTGGGGGGCGGTGACCATGGGGAAGGGTATGCATGTGTTGGGACAGGAGGAGTATGGGAAATCTCTGTGTCTCTCCTTGAATTTTATTGTGAATCTTATATGACTCTCTCTAAAAAAAAATAAATTTTAAATTTAAAAAATATGGTGAATACTAGTTTCATAACTCGCTCTCCTCCTCCTCAGCCCTCTCACCTTCTACATAGGAAAAATAAAATGTGAATCCCTCAGCTTGACATTCATGAATTTTCATTTCACAGTATGGCCCATAACTATGTTTTTAACCTAACTTTTTTCCATTCACTAGTGTGTCGACATACGTTCACTTTCACACTCCTCTGCTTTTTGTCCTTTTCCTTCTCTCTCTAGTGTCCTAGATTTAATGCCTCCTTTGTTTCCCCTCTCCACCCTAACAGTCCTAGTTCCTCCCTGCTGTCCCCATAGCATTATCTGCACACTGATGGTGTATGGTTTGAACTCCTTGTTCTGTAGTTAGCAGAATACATGCCATTGACCAAGTCTTTGTACAGGGCCTGGAGGAAAAGAGATGCTTCATAAACATATTTTGATGAATTGAACTAAAATAAAATGGGAAGAAATTAATTCAAGGATATAATAGTAAAATACACACAAAGCATTCTATCATTATCATCATCATGAACCAAACAAGACCATCTATCTGTATTTAAAATGATTAAAAATAGGCCTTGCCATTGTAGGTGACAAGCTTAGTGTTTAATATTTTTTTCTTTTCCTTAGGTGAAAACTTGCTAGGCGACAGGGGTGATACTAAGAGTCTTAGACAGGGAGGAGTGGCTGAAGGTCCCTGGGCTGCCTCGGGGTTATAGCATTGGGCTTCTCCTTTACCCCACATCCAAGGGCAAAGGAGAGGCCCCAGCAAAATGGTAGGAGGGGCGAAATTGAGTTTAGAATCAAACCCCATGCCTACCAGAGATGCTTGGAGAGCTCAAACAAATCTTGTGTGCACCAGGATCCAGAGACCCCACAGAGACTAAGACAGAACTGTGTTTTAGTGTCTCCTGTGGAGGTACGGGTCAGCAGTGGGCTGCCACAGGGGCAGGGGCTCTGGGAGCAGACCTGGGTATGGCATACGCCCTCTTGGAGGGGGTCGCCATTAACCCACCACAGAGCTGCCAGAACTTACACAGGACCAGGGAAACAGATTCTTGGAGGGCACAAACAAAACCTTGTGTACACTAGGATCCAGGAGAAAGGAGCAGTGGCCCCACAAGAGACTGACCCAGACTTGACTGTGAGAGTCCAGGAGCCTCTGGTGGAGGTGTGAGTTGGCGGTGGCCAGCTGCAGGGTTGGGGGCACTGAGTGTAGCTGTAATGCTTGGGACTTTTTTAAGGAGGTAAACATTTTCTTCATTACCTCCACCATAGTTGGGCCTCAGGTCAAATAAAGGGAGAGAACACAGACCAGGCCTTCAACAGAAACTTGGATTAAAGATTTACTCAGCATGGCTCTGCCCATCAGAACAAGACCCAGTGTCCCCCTCAGTTCAGTCTCTCCCATCAGGAAGCTTCCATAAGGCTCTTATCCTTCTCCATCAGAGGGAAGACAGAATGAAAACCACGATCACAGAAAACTAACCAATTTGATTACATGGACCACAGCCTTGTCTAACTCAATGAAACTATGAGCCATGCCACCTAGGGCCAACAAAGATGGACGGGTCACGGCAGAGAGTTCTGACAAAACGTGGTCCACTGGAGAAGGGAATGGCAAACCACTTCAGTATTCTTGCCTTGAAAACCCCATGAAAGTACAAACAGGCAAAAAGATAGGACACTGAAAGATGAACTCCCCAGGTCAGTAGGTGCCCAATATGCTACTGGAGATCAGTGGAGAAATAACTCCAGAAAGAATGAAGAGACGGAGCCAAAGCAAAAACAACATCCAATTGTGGTTGTGACTGGTGATGGAAGCAAAGTCCGATGCTGTAAAGAGCAATATTGCATAGGAACCTGGAATGTTAGGTCCATGAATCAAGGCAAATTGGAAGTGTCAAACAGGAGATGGCAAGAGTGAACATAGACATTTTAGGAATCAGTGAACTAAAATGGACTGGAATGGGTGAATTTAACTCAGATGACCATTACATCTAATACAGTGGGCAAGAATCCCTCCGAAGAAATGGAGTAGCCATCATAGTCAACAAGAGATCCAAAATGCAGTACTTGGATGCAATCTCAAAAATGACAGAATGATCTCTGTTCGTTTCCAAGGCAAACCATTCAATTTCATAATAATACAAGTGTATGTCCCAACCAGTAATGCTGAAGAAGCTGAAGTTGAATGGTTCTATGAATACCTACAAGACCTTCTAGAACTAACAGCCAAAAAAGGTGCCCTTTTTATTATAGGGGACTGGAATGCAAAAGTAGGAAGTCAAGCAACCCCTGGAGTAACGAGCAAATTTCGCCTTGGAGTAAAGAATGAAGCAGGGCAAAGGGTAACAGAGTTTTGCCAAAAGAACGCACTGGTCATAGAAAACATGCTCTTCCAACAACACAAGAGAAGATTCTACACATGGACATCACCAGATGGTCAATGCCAAAATCAGATTGGTTATGTTCTTTGCAGCCAAAGATGGAGAAGCTCTATACAGTCAGCAAAAACAAGACTTGGAGCTGACTGTGGTTCGGATCATGAACTCCTTATTGCCAAATTCAGACTTATATTAAAGAAAGTAGGGAAAACCACTGACCATTCAGGTATGACCTAAATCAAATCCTTTACGATTATACAGTGGAAGTGACAAATAGATTCAAGGGAATAGACCTGATAGACAGAGTGCCTGAAGAACTATGGACGGAGGTTCATGACATTGTACAGGAGGCAGTGATTAAGACCATCTCCAAGAAAAAGAAATGCAAAAAGGCAAAATGGTTATCTGAGGAGACCTTACAATAGCTGAAAGAAGAGAAATGAAAAGCAAAGGAGAAAATGAAAGATATATCCATTTGAATACAGAGTTCCAAAGAATAGCAAGGAGAGATAATAAAGCCTTCCTCAGTGATCAGTGCAAAGAAATAGAGGAAAACAATAGAATGGGAAAGACTAGAGATCTCCGCAAGAAATATAGAGATACCAAGGGAACATTTCATGCAAAGATGGGCTCAATAAAAGACAGTAATGGTAGAGACCTAACAGAAGCAGAAGATATTAAGAAGAGGTGACAAGAATACAGAGAAGAACTATACAAAAAAGATCTTCATGACCCAGATTATCACGATGGTGTGATCACTCACCTAGAGTCAGATACCTTGGAATGTGAAGTCAAGTGGGTCTTAGGAAGCATCACCACGAACAAAGCTAGTGGAGGTGATTAAATCCCAGCTGAGCTATTTCAAATCCTAAAAGATGATGCTGCAAAAGTGCTGCATTCAATATGTCAGCGAATTTGGAAAACTCAGCAGTGGCCACAGGACTGGAAAATGTCAGTTTTCATTCCAATCCCATAGAAAGGCAATGCCAAAGAATGCTCAAACTACCACACAATCACACTCATCTCACATGCTAGCAAAGTAATTCTGAATATTCTCCAAGCCATGCTTCAACAGTACATGAACTGTGACTTCCAGATGTTCAAGCTGTATTTAGAAAAGTCAGAAGAACCAGAGACAAAATTGCCAACATCCGTTGGACCATCGAAAAAGAAAGAGAGTTCCAAAAAAACATCTATTTCTGATTTGTTGACTATGCCAAAGCCTTTGACTGTGTGGATCACAACAAACTTTGGAAAATTCTTCAAGAAATGGGAATACCAGACCACCTGACCTGCCTCCTGAGAAATCTGTATGCAGGTCAAGAAGCAACAGTTAGAACTGGACATGGAACAACAGACTGGTTCCAAATTGAGAAAGGAGTATGTCAAGGCTGTATATTGTCACTCTGCTTATTTAACTTATATACAGAGTACATCATGAGTAATGCTGGACTGGATGAAGCACAAGCTGGAATCCAGATTTCCCAGAGAAATATCAATAACCTCAGATAGGCAAATGACTCCACCCTTATGGCAGAAAGTGAGAAAGAACTAAAGAGACTCTTGATGAAAGTGAAGGAGGAGAGTGAAAAAGTTGGCTTAAAGTTCAACATTAAGAAAACTAAGACCATGGCATCTGGTCCCATCACTTTATTGTAAATAGATGCAGAAACCATGGAAACAGTGGTACACTTTACTTTTTTGGGCTCCAAAATCACTGCAGATGGTGACTGCAACTGCAGCCATGAAATTACTGCTTGCTCCTTGGAAGAAAAGTTATGATCAACCTAGACAGCATATTAAAAAGAGGAGACATTACTTTGCCAACAAAGATCTGTGTAGTCAAAGCTACGGTTTTTCCTGTAGTTATGTATGGATATGAGAGTTAAAGTGTAAAGAAAGCTGAGCACCGAAGAATTGATGCTTTTGAACTGCAGTGTTGGAGAAGACTCTTGAGAGTCCCTTGGACTGCAGGGTGATCCAACCAGTCCATCCTAAAGGAAATCAGTCCTGAATATTCATCGGAAGGACTGATGCTGAAGCTGAAACTCCAATATTTGGCCACCTGATGCGAAGAACTGACTCATTGGAAAAGACCTGATGCTGGGATAGATTGAAAGCAGGAGGAGAAGGGGACAACAGAGGATGAGATGGTTGGATGGCATCACCGACTCAATGGTCATGAGTTTGGGTAAGCTCCGGGAGTTGGTGATGGATAGGGAGGGCTAGCGTGCTGCAGTCCATGGCGTTGCAAAGATTCAGGCATGGCTGAGAAACTGAACTGAACTGAACTGAACTGAGCAGAAGCCGTTACTAGGAGATGAAGAACTGGGCCTTCTCTGAAGTTGAGTGTATTTAAGCCTGTGCAAAGGGGCAAATACTCCCTCTGTTCCTCAATTCTCTAGGTTTACTTGCCCTAGAATATTTAGAACTGTTGTGTAGCTTGCTATTAAAGTGCTTATTCCGAGAATTGTTTCTTCTGATTATTTAACACTTTTGTTTTCATGAATAATGCTCTTTAATGGACAGAAATACCTCCCACAATATCTCACCTCCCTTCTCTCTTTGTGCATAAAAGTATTATATGTCATTTGTAATCCTTGCCTTCTTTTAACACTTGAAAAATGTTGTCCCCTCAGGTACATAAATCAATATCTAACTAGAGTTAGACACAAGTGGCATTTGACTAAAGTGACCATAACATTTTTAATAAAAATATGCTTTTGAATGAAGCAAGTTAAAATATGCATGTCATGAATGGAATTACATGTCCTTTTGATTTATAGAGAATTATTTGAGGTGTGCCCTGACAATCTGTACTCATTTGTTCATTATTTATACTACCAGTTATTGTCTTTTCCATGTAAAGTTTCATTCCCAGTGACACTGAAAACGTATTTTGAATAAATCTTGGCAAGAACAAAGGCGTAAATTCTTGAACTTTGTTCAGAGTTGTGTGCTTCATTCAAAAACTAGTGCACTAAAGCAGTGTCATTTTTCATACTATTCTACTGGCTTTATAGTAGTGATTCTTTAAAACAGTGGATCTACTTAGGTTTCAAGACTTAGCTGGCAGTTTTCTGGATATGTTCAAGATACAGAAGCAAGTTGATGAAGTTCAGTTAGACAGTTGCTCTTTCATATTCACAATGTTGATTCTTGATCCACCCAGGTGTTAAACCTCTCTGTTGCAATACATTCATTTCATATATTCAAAGTAAAAAAGATCTAAGATTAAATGTTCCTATTGCTTTCAAATATAACTCTTTAGGAATTTTTTTCAAGATAGTATTTGTATTTATTTGAGGCATATATACTGAGTCAAAATTTGTTAAACAAACAACAATCAAAAAATGTACTGGAGCATCTACTCTGACTATATCTAGGCTAATTATTGATATACGTCCCTGGCTCAGTGGTAAAGAATCTGTCTGCCAATGCCTGCCAGTTCAGGCAACTCAGGTTCAATCCTTGGGTCAGGAAGATCCCCTGAAAAAGGAAGTGCAACCCACTCCAGTATTCTTGCCTGGAGAATTCCATGGACATAGGAGCTGGGCAGGCTACAGTTCATGGGGTCTCAAAAGAGTCAGACATGACTTAGTGACTAAGCAATAACAACAAATTAGTGACATAGCTAAGTTTTAGAGCTCAAGCGTGTGGAACTACAGCTTACTTGATCCTATGTCATATCATGCTAACATCAGAAAACCTGAGAAATTGCTATCACCACTAAATTGTCCATGTGATGTAGGCCCCTTTGCTGCCAGGTAATGAAATGGTTCTCTGTGGGCAATGGATCTGGACCCAGTCCTATTAGTCACAGGTAACAGCCATCACCCAATCCTGTGCAAAGAGCAAGCTCGTTTCTTCAAAAAAATTAAAACTTCTATCAGAATCAGTATCAGTTCAGTCACTCAGTCGTGTCTGACTGTGATCCCATGGACTGCAGCATGCCAGGCTTCCCTGTCCATAACCAACTCCTGGAGCTTGCTCAAACTCATGTCCATCGAGTTGGTGATGCCAGCCAACCATCTCATCCTCTGTCATCCCCTTCTCCTCCTGCCTTCAATCTTTTCCAGCATCATTCAATCTTTCCCAGCATAAAACTTCTAATAAATGTTTAAATAAGAAGGATGCTTTTGAAGTTCACTTCTGATTTATTTCTCATTTAAGTAATCTTAGATTTATTTCCAAGTGATATGGCATACTAAAATTGGCTCCTTTCCCCTAGCTTAAATATTTGTTGAATTTGTTGAGTGGATGTATTTCATCACTCTGTAGCTTCCCAAGTACCTCACATGGGTTCTTGCTCATGACAGGGGCTCTACCAATAGTGATAAAATTCAATTTGTCTGGAGTTTATTCCCTCTTCTTCCATTTTTCCCTTTCTCATTTTCTTTTCCTTGTCCATCCCCTCCTTGTTTTTATGCATCTCTTTCTTTTTTTTTTCCATCTCTTTATTTCCTTACTCCTCTTTTCTTAAAAATTATTTTTCCAAAGGCATGCTATTAATTATCCTTAAATTTAGTTTCATGTGATTTTCCCAGCAATTTCATAGGGTCAGTACATTGGGAAATTTTTAAGAAAATGTCAGTCAACTCTTATAAAATCCAACTTTATCTAAATCTTCATATGAATCTGCATATTAATTTTAAATTATATAATACATTTATATAATCTTTATATAGATCTTTAGTTATAGCCGATAGTTTGTTCCAGGAATCTTATTAGTGTTATTGAAGGAAATCAGCAATCATGGCCAATTTTCAGCTCCTCTGGATACTTCATGCTATAAACTAAGTAAACTGTCCTGTTGCCCAGACCACTTACATCTGCTGTCCATCTACATATCCAGAGGTCCAGTGAGGAGAATGTTTCCTGCTTAGCCAGTGGAGAGATTGGGGTAGGCATTATTTCATATCACACAGCACTGACTGATGACGATATGAGCCGCTCAATGTGCTCTGCTTATACTCCTAGATAGGTTTACAGACAGATTACTTGTGGAAATCTCACAAAAGTGAAGCAGGGATTTGCATCTGTACAGACTCATGGTCAAGACACCAAAGAATTCAATAAACAGCTGTGTGTTGAGTGACTTAACAAGGATTCAAAAGACATGTTCCCTAGATAGTTTAGAAGAAATCTATATTTTTTGGGATTGCACTCTCAACGCTTATTGTTTGCAGATTTTTAAAAATCAGCTATGTCCTTGAGAACTTGGCAGACAATAGTATTTTATGTGTTCACAGTGTTTAACAGTTTATATATCACATTCCCGTTTATTTTCTTCCTTTTAATTTTCACTATATGAGGAGAGGTTTATTTTCACATAAACAGCATATAGATATGAGGTTTATTTGTTTTACTAAAAGTTCTACAGAGACTTTGATCATTCGGCATCACAAGACCTTACAAATTTTAGAGTCACTGTGTCATATATTTAAATACTTATAGGTGAAAACATTCTTATTCATCTGTCATTTAAAACATGGTACACTTGAAGATCGTTCCCACTAACCAGGCAGGATGTTACAGTGGGAAAGGTGTGGATTTGGAGTTTTGAATTCTGGTTTTGTCACATATTAATAGTACGATCTTGGGTTACTTATGAATCTGACTGAGTCTCATTTTTTTCATCTAAGCATCATAACATCATTCCATACAGGTACTGTTATGACAACATGAAATGATGTAGATAAGGTGCCAGAGATGCAATAGGTGTCAACAGAGTCAGCTTCCTGTCAGGATTACTCTACAGCTCTAGACTGTCTTTTCAACACATCTCTAGACTATCTTTCCCAATCTCTTCATTCATGAATGAATGACGATCTCTGGGACATAACCAGTGAACAATGCTGTCTATGGCTTTGAGGAAACAGAAAAGTATTCTGTCCATGCTGAAATCAAACCTGGAGCTCTGACCTCATGAACAGACAGTAAAGAAGGCTAACCAGTTGCAGGCTTGGGTGGTTCGTCATTTGAACCACTGAGGGAAGTCTCAAGACTCACGTGTCTTCCTCATTCATGCCTCTGAGAGAAACTCCGACGCACTGAGACCTCTCTAACATTCAAATCTACCTCTATTCTGGCATAATTGTGCCTCGGTCCACTCACCTAGTGCAAATGAAGCAAATGTAAGCCATTAAACGGGCGGAACAACTATGGAACATAACAGAGTCTATCTCGAGTATTGTCCTGCTGATTAAAAACTCTCACGCTGAGGGAGAGGTTTGATTAAAGAAGGGATTAATATATATGTTTTGGAAGAAAGTTTACTAGAAAATCCTTTCCTACAACTTACTGATGACCATGAAAAATTGTTGGTGAAGCTCCAAACATCAGTGAAAATTTAATAGTGGTATTATTGAGTAATGTGATTATGAGTGATTTTTTCATCTTTGCTTCATTGTGCTTTTCTGTATTTTCTTTAAAAAAACAGAATGGGATGGGGCAGTCAATAAACCAGCCTATAAATAATCAATCAACCCATATGGAAAAGAAATACTCTTTTGAGAATTCTTTTTGGATGAAATGAAAATATCTTCACTTAACTCCTAGAGATTGCTTTTGCTAGAAGAAGTACTTTTGTCCATCCATGTTCTGAGCCTTTTCTGTTCAGCAGTTAGATTTTCTTTTCCTGAAATAGCTCCTTCTGCCCGTCCATGGATCTCATCAGCACAATCTGTAGTATTTGTATGCAGCTGGCTTTCCCTGTTTTTACTTTTGAATGGGTAGCTTATTTCTTTCCAGCAGTTTCTTTTCTTTTTTTTGAAATTGACCCAAAATGGGTGCAGATGTGGTAAACATATGCTGAAAGTTGTTGAATATTATTTTCACCCTGAAGAAAGACCTGACATAAGCAGTTTCAGATTGTGTGAATTCTTGATTTCACAGTGGCCTTCCAACACCACCTCTGCTGCCAGTGATAACAGGAACCAGTGAGAGACCTTGGGAGGTAAACCACAGATTTACTTTGTTTCCAAGAATTGATGACCTCATGTTTCTTGGTGTGTGAGTTTGTGAAATGCAGAGGTGTAAAATGAAGTTTTAATTTTCAAAATTGGTACTAGGGTCTAAATCTAAGTGTAAGTTATTTTCCCTATATTTTCCCCTGTATTTTTCAGTACATACTTATAGAAACCAACTTCTGTTATTTGCTTATTTACACCAAAAATAGTTTCTTTGTGCCAATCCTAAATTTGGAATCTTTGTTTTTTTTCCTAATGCCTTTCTGTTAGCTGCATAGTATACTGAAGGACCATTAAGCTGGGAATCAAAAGCTTGCATTTTCCCTCTTATTTTGTGATATGAATATATTGAAAATTGCTAAAAGAAAAACCAAGGATGTTAACTTCTACCTAATTCTGATTCACAACTGCCAATCATATTGCTCATGGATTTTTTTCCAATACTTATAGAAACATGTTGAGGCAGGAGGTAGATGGGCCACAGGCTGAGAAGTTTCTCCCCTATGGATAGAAACTTCATAAAAGCAAGATGATGGAAGAGGCTGAGCCATGACCAGATAAGAGATAAAAGACCACATACTCTATTCCTCATTCTTGAAGTCAAGGAGACTTCCCCAGCTACACTTATGCAGAAAGGCTCCTCAGAGGTCAAAAAAGAGGGAATGCCACCACATATTAAGTGATGTCAGCCTACCCACAGGCTTCTTCACTAGAATCCATCTTGGTTAAGAGATGCGCGTGCATACATGGGAGGACTCTGAGATAAACCAAATACAGACTCAGAACCAGGCAAAGCAAGATGATTGGCCAAAGGAAAACTGGAAAAAAATGCCCCATAAAAGCGATTTCAAACCATCACAAGGACACAACTCTCTCTCTGAGACCACCTGTGTGTCTATCCACACGTACTGTACTCTTTTCTTCCTGCTGCTGCTGCTGCTGCTGCTAAGTCGCTACAGTTGTGTCCGACTCTGTGCGACCCCACAGACGGCAGCCCACCAGGCTCCGCTGTCCGCAGGATTCTCTAGGCAAGAATACTGGAGTGTGTTGCCATTTCCTTCTCCACTGTTCTGCCTAATAAACACTTAACTTTCTTCATTACTTTCCATCTCTATGTGGAAATTCATGTCTACCCAGCTAATAGGTCAAAGCCTTGCCACTGGTCATTGCCCTTGGTGGGCTAGTGGCTATGACTCAGTGCATTTCCTGCAGCTGCCTGACCTTGATTTCTGGTTGGGAACGCAAGCCCTGCTTCAAGCTGCTGCAGGCCTAGGCCATCCAAGATCAATGTCATTAAATAGAGTTAACTCGACCATATATATATTTCTTGTCTGAGTATTAAAACTAGTTATTTAAGAGATTCTCAAGAGAAGGTTTTCATATTTCCAAAGAAGAATTTCTTTACCTGGGGAACCTAATGACTTCTTTATCCTAATGGAGTACAATCAAATAATTGATTTTGTTAATATTTCTTTATATTGCTAAACATCCAAGAGCAAGATTAATGTACTCATACATCTGAAACTAACACAACATTTTAAGCCCAACTATACTCCAATATAAAATTAAAAAAATGAAAAAAGATTAATATTCATTCATTCATTTATTTACAAAAACATAGTGACAACCACATACCAAGTACTTTGCCAGGGATCAGGGATACAGTGACCAATTAGGGGAACATAGCTCCTGCTGTCATATTGTCTGCAGGTCAGTTATAAAAGAGAAGTTAGTCGTGTCCGACTCTTTGAGACCCCAAGTACTGTAGCCTGCCAGGCTCCTCGGTCCATGAGATTCTCCAAGCAAGAATACTCTAGTGGGTAGCTATTTTCTTCTCCAGGGGATCTTCCTGAGCCAGGGATCAGTCCTGGGTCATCTCCTACACTACAGGTGGATTCTTTACCACCTGAGTCACCAGGGAAGCACAGGTCAGTATGGAGAGCAACAAATAAGTAATTGCAGTAAGAGTGTACTGGAGGAACATCTGAACCTAGATTTAGGGGTCAGGAAAAAATTCTTGAGCAGAAGAGAGATCTGAAAATGAGCAGAAAATGAGATGTGAGTAGAACTTATACAAGTCTTTGTATCGTTGAGAAAGGGATAGTGACAGAGTGTGCCTGTGTTTGAATGTGAAGGTAAAGAAAGAGAAAAAGCTAGCTAGCTAATGGTTTAAGTCTACATTTGGAATGAATTAAAATAACAATAAAAGCTGGTGGAAACTCATTCCACAATCATCATTAGGCTCTTACACGCTTACTGGCCAGTTCCAAGCTTTGCTTTCTTGGAACACAGAAAGAGAATTTAATAAATTTCCCCTTAGGGGGAGGAGAAAGTTAATAGACCACTAAAGTGGCCTAATTTACCTCCCAGCACTAGATTACTCAGAGTTAAAATAGAGCAATTAAGACATGGATGCCATGTTTAAATGCTAGAAAGTATGCTCAGTGTAAACCTACTCCAGTATTCTTGCCTGGAGAATCTCCATGGACAGAGGAGCCTGGTGGGCTACAGTCCATGGGTCTCAAAGAGTTGGACATGACTGAGAGGCTAAGCACAGCACAGCAGCATACTCAGAGTAATTCTAAAAGATCAAAGTCCTTCAGAAAACACTAGAGTTTGTTCAGTGCACTGAAGCTTTAATTTCTTAAGGACCGCACATCTTGGTCTTAGGTAAAAAGAGGAAAAAGCAAGTCATGCCATTCTGCTTCTCATCATCAGGCACAATCCTCAATGTATTAGATTGTTTGATCTGGCTGGAGTGAGGATCAGATTCATGTTGTAAGAGGTAAACCAGATGATCTTTATGAAATATGTGTAAAATTTCTCTTGCCAGCTCCAAATAGATGAATCATATTGCCTTCTTCCTAATCCTTAGATGATTCTTAGAGCCATGTTCCTAATCCTTAGATGATTCTTCCTGATTTTTTAGCCTATTTTCTTAATTCTTCATTTGGATTATTATTATATAATATCTTTTCTCACACATCTCAGAGCCCAAGTAGACCTCCTGGAGTTGGCTCTAGGTTCCATCATGGTCCCTTAGCATTTTGTAGAAAGAACAAATCCAGTTTCAAAACACCTGGTTTGGAGGGTTTTGAAGTTCCATAAGACCTTTAAGATGCTTAAATTTCCATTTAAGGACTGAGACATGGATTACTTTAAATTATTCAAAAGATAGAGGATGCCTCAACGGGATACTTCAAACTTGGGATTTATTCATTCATTCAAGATATATTTACTTAACATCTATTATGTACCAAACAGTGTTTTAGGTATCATGTAGTATGACTGAAAGCCTATCCTTGGTTAATTCTGAGTCAGAATTTCCATATCATCAGACAAAGTCTACTGATCTTTGAAACATGGCAGAGATAACCAACATGCTGGCTCTGCCACTCAGTAGCTGTGTGACCCTGGACTCCTCTCTGAGCCTCAGCTCTCATATCCCTCATGTTCCCAGCAACTTCTACTTTCATCAGCAGACTGGAAGAGACTGCACGTGACAAGATAAATAGAGAGAGGAGCTGCTTTGAGCTCTAGTCACTCACTGTTCACCTGCCAAGTATTATCTTCCAGGGCCAGCCAAGCTAGTGGGTGGCCTAGAATAGTCCCCTCAGGAGTCACTACGTTAACTCCTACTTTTACATCAGACTTCCTCCAGAAGCCTTCCTTGACATCTTCTGTGATGACATGCCCCTGATATGAGTTTCTATGGTGCCCTGCCCTACTTCTAATATATGCCTTACCACAATTTTATCATAAAAGATGTTTGGTTTACCATCTATCTCCCTGTGAGAATCTAATTTTCAAGAGGGCAACTGACATGTGTATTCTGCTTTCTGGTATATCCCCAATATTTAAAGAGTCCACCTATCATTATTAAATAAGTGGTGAACATATGTCTGTATCCAGAGACATCACTTAGCCAACAAAAGTCCATATACTCAAAGCTACGATTTTTCCAGTAGTCATGTATGGATGTGAGAGTTGGACCCTAAAGAGGGGTGAGTGCTGAAGAATTGATGCTTTTGAATTGTGGTGCTGGAGAAGACTCTTGAGAGTCCCTTGGACAGCAAGGAGATCAAACCAGTCAATCCAAAAGGAAATCAACCCTGAATAGTCATTGGAAGGGCTGATGCTGAAGCTGAAGCTCCAATACTTTGGCCACCTAATGAGAAGAGCCAACTCATTGAAAAAGACCTTAATGCTGGGAAAGACTGAAGGCTTTGCTTTATTAAATAAAGACAAACAGAAGCTGCTAGCAGTGCTGTTGATAGAGATTTCCATTTGAAAATGAAATTTGGGGCATCTGTTCTCCCCTGCTGTATTTTACTTTGAAAAGAACATCTATTTTGTTTTTTTAAAATGATTTTTCTCAAAAGATAACGCATACATATGGCAAAAAGGTGAACATTAAAAAAGGGCACTTTTAAACACATCGTAGCACACTGTGTATATCTCTGTGTGCTTCATTTCTGACACTGAAAGTAATATATCTTCAATAGAATTCTATAGAAAAGTATATATTTAGTAATATTAATGATTACATGTAATTTCATTTTATTTGTAACATATAATTGGTAGGTTTAATAATATGCTAGCCACAGAAAAAGTAATCTAACATCAGGATTACATTGTTTACCTGGCAACACAAATACATTTTAACAAATATAGTTAATCAAGCAAAGTAACTGTTAAAAATAGAATTCCCATAGAGTAGGAAAGTACAATTCATTTTTATGTTGAAAGCAATAAAAGTATCTAAAAGTTCCTTTCCTTTTATTGTGAAACATTGCAGCCAATTATCATTTACAGTCACTCTAAGAGTGACTTTAGAGGTGATTTAGTGGAGTGGTTTTACAGTACATTTCCAGGTGTCTGTGTGTGTGTGTATGAGTTTTTTTCAAAAGCAAGCTTATACAGAGACATAATAATGTCTTGTTTATTGAACACCTACTTTGGGCCTGGAAAATTATAAGCATTTTAAATTATTATCTTATTCCTTACAACAATCTTAGAGATAGGTACCATTATATTGATTTTATAGATGAGAAACATAAATGCAAACTCTGTGGCATTTTATTAATCACACCCTGAGCAGTTCAATATACTTGTCCTCCTCATAATCTGGAAACTAAGAGTCAAAGCCTAGCACACACAGGGGGCATCCCTGAGGGAACTGGCTCTGGTTGATACCCTTGTGACTATGCCCTGTTAATGGACATTTTGCTTATTTCCAACAAACACCATATCAATGAATTTTCTTGTAAATATATGTTCATATATCTATCATATGGATAAATCTATGTGAATATATATATATATATATATATATATATATATATATGTTCATTTGGGGATATATTTTAGTATGTATTTCTAGAAATGAAATTGCTGAATTGGTTAATTTAGAAAATTGCTGAAAGTGTTAGCCACTCAGTCATGTCTGACTCTTTTATGACCTCATGGACTGTAGCCCCACCAGGATCCTCTGTCCATGGAATTCTCCATGCAAGAATACTGGAGTGGGTTTCCATTAGAAAATTGCTACATGTATGTTAACATTCTCCATAAAATAACATTTTAAAAAACTCATTGGTCAAAGCTACACTTGTGGAAAACACTAGTGTGTTGGTTGAACTCATTTGGCTTCTGGACCTTACTTTTGAAGCAAAAAAGTTTCAAAGTAGAAAATATTTTAAATTCTTTAGGGAGAGGGAATTTGAAATATTCCATCACCTGATAAATGAAGCCCAAAGCCACAAAGGGTAGAAATGTCCAAGACACTCTGAAAACAGCTTTAGGTGTGAGCAGCACTGGAGAGCACCATTGCTGAAAATAGAGGTTTAAAATGATGCCTTTTTCCTCAGGCATCCTTTGCCCACAAAACTTATCCATGATGACAGTTTATATTATGTTCATTCCTTCAGGAATAATTACTGTGCCTCCATGTGGAAGTTTTCTCATTCCAAAGAAGCAGGATCATCCATCATATCAGTGTGATATGGTTTTGCCAGATGCCAGTTGAATTAACAAATGGTATTCAATATACACATTCATCAATTCTGACTACCGCTTACATAAAATCATAATGGTATATCTTTGGAAAATACTAATGGGCTTTGAACATATTTTAAAAATTGTCCAGATAGATATATGGTTCTTTTAGCCACTTAAAGAAATTTTAGAATTAAAATAGTTTTGTTGAAAGCTGGTTCTTCTTGAATATAAATTGAGAAAAGCCAGAGGCAGAAATTTTCAAACTTGAAGCATACATCAGAATCTCCTGAAGGGCTTGTTAAAACACTTTACTGGGCTGCACCCCAAAATTTTACACTCAGTAAGTTTAGAGTGGGACTGTGGTTCTGCATTTCTAACAAGTTTTCAGGCAATGCTGGTATTCCTGGTCTGGAAATCATACTTGAGAATAGCTGCTCTTGACAAGTCTTTTACAAAATATAAGTCACATATGAATCACATAGAGATCCTTTAAAAACACAGATTCAAATCCAGTAGGAACTCAAGATTCTGCATTTTGACAAGCTCCCAAGTGATGCTAATGCTTCTGATCTGTGCAATTTTGAGCATCAAGATGCTATACAAAGTGTAGCACATTGTAGTTAGTTGACAATTTAGGGGGTTACTGATTAAAAGATAAAGGTACTTAGAGAAATGTGTGGACTTTACCCACTCTCTCCCAATTTCTCTGTCAAATGTTAATGAACACTTTGAAACTGAATGCCAGGTCTTTTAACATAACTTGGTCAATGGTCCTCTCATCCAGGAAACTTAATCCTTTGGAACCATTCTTTTCACTTCCTAATTTTCCTGAGGCTTAGTTTGATAGAATTTCAGCTACATTTCAACAAAGAGAAACTGGACATGGAACATTTTTGGCCCTTGCGATTATATAGAAGCAGAAATTGAAGCTTAGAGTAGACAAGTAATTTACCTAAGACAAGAAGCCAAAGCAAATTGGCGACTTTCGCATTGTTTAGGAGAGGCAGTTTGGTGAGGATAGATTCTAGACTGTGAAAGAGAGAGAAGGCCATACTTTGATAACATGGTGACAGTGTTAGGAACAGGCTGTGGCCTTGATAGAAGCTGGTGGTCAAGAGTGGGGCAATTACCCATATACCTACATTTTTGAACTCAGAGCTTTGGATTAAGAAAGGAGAAGGCTCTGTTTCCAAGCCTCAAAACAAAGTATTAATAGAAGGATTTCAGGCTTCAGGTATCAGATTCCAGGATCCATCCACCTGTCCTACACCTCACATACTAGTTTGTTGTTGTTGAGTCGCTAAGTCATGTCTGACTCTTTTGTGACCCCATGGACTATAGCCCACCAGGCTCCTCTGTCCATGGGATTTCCCAGGCAAGAATACTGGAGGGGGTTGCTGTTTGCTTCTCCAGGGGATCTTTCTGACCTAGGGATTGAACCTGTGTCTCGTGCACTGCAGGCCAATTCTTTGCTGTTGAACACCAGGGAAGCCCACATACTAGTTTACATCAGTTCATGTTGAGATTATTAGGGTCTGGGGAATTGAATCATAGAACCACAGGCTCTCAAAGTTGAGAAGAACATTAAGGGATCCAAGTTGTTTCTCCTCTGAGACTGTGATTCAGCACTAACAAAACTCACAAGAAACAGGTTTATAATCCATCACTAAGATTACATGTGCTGGAGATCAGAACACTTACATCTCAAATATGGAGATCCTCTGACTAGTATTAATAAAACAGTAACTGAACGAAAAGCTTGATAAGCATGGAATCAATTAGAGCTGGGGGACTGAGAAGTTTTGTGAGACACTTCATCCAAACATGGAAGAATCTGAGGACTAACTTATTCCCCTATTAATATTGCAACTATTACCTCTAGATTTTCTGAACTGGCTCTAGATCCAAGCATTTTATCTATCGTACTCAGGTCTCCTTCTCAGGCTGCATGTAACAAATTTTGGTTTAAAATACACAATTAACATAACTGGAGAATTCACCTTCCCTGAGGGTGGCATCTTTTCATCCGCAGTGAGTCTCTCTCTGTCCCCTGGAAAGAGCAGAAGGCCCACAGTGGGCCTTCACCCTCTGTCCTGCTCTCCTGGCTCTGGTCTCTGTGCTGGTAGCCTCATACTTCTTGAAGTCCTCAAGCTTTAGCGTCAAACACTGGCTAAGATTTCTGAGTCTCATGTCATATGTGATTCACAATTTTGGGGGGCTCAAAAAGAAGGTTAGCCCATAGTATTGCAAAGAATGAAATATAGGCTTACAAGTGGGGAGTGTACTCCAGCTGTTTTGGGGAAAGGGTGGGAATTTCTAGGAACTGGGCCACTGCTCACTAGTTGACATTTTATGGTTAGACTTGTAACTCTCATGGCATCCATGGGTGTGTCATTTAACATGCTGATGTTTTACAGTAAGCATATTCTGAGGCTCAGTGTCTAGTGGAAATTGACTCATCTGCCTTCTTGGACCTAGTTGGTTCTAACCAGTTTCTTTTAAAGGTTGTGCCCTGCCCCCTTCCCTTATGTTTTTTTTTTCTTTTTTTTTTTTGACAGAATAAATATCTTTAATTATACTAATTACATAAATGGATAAAAATTAATGATTAGAGCATTACTCTGAAAATAATAGCTCTGTATTAATGATTGGACCTTCTTGCAACTTATCTTCACCATCCCCCTACTTCTTTATTTTTTATGTTCTTAAGATTATTTATTTTTTAATTTATTTATTTTAATTGCAGGCTAATTACTTTACAACATTGTAGTGGGTTTTGCCATACATTGACATGAATCAGCCACGGGTGTACATCTCTTCCCCACCCTGAACCCCCCTCCCACCTCCCTCTCCATCCCATCCCTCAGGTCATCCCAGTGCACCAGCCCTGAGCACCTTGTCTCATGCATCAAACCTGGACTGGTGATCTGTTTCACATATGATAATATACATGTTTCAATGCTATTTTCTCAAATCATCCCACCCTCGCCTTCTCCCACAGAGTCCAAAAATCTGTTCTATACATCTGTGTCTCTTTTGCTGTCTCGCATATAGGGTCATTGTTACCATCTTTCTAAATTCCATATATATGAGTTAGTATACCGTATTGGTGTTTTTCTTTCTGACTTACTTCACTCTGTATAACAGGCTCCAGTTTCATCCACCTCATTAGAACTGATTCAAATGTATTCTTTTTAATGGCTGAGTAATATTCCATTGTGTATATGTACCACAGCTTCCTTATCCATTCGTCTGCCAAAGGACATCTAGGTTGCTTCCATGTCCTGGCTATTATAAACAGTGTTGTGATGAACATTGGGGTACACATGTCTCTTTCAAATCTGGTTTCCTCGGTGTGTATGCCCAGCAGTGGGATTGCTGGGTCATATGGCAGTTCTATTTCCAGTTTTTTAAGGAATCTCCACACTGTTCTCCATAGTGGCTGTACTAGTTTGCATTCTCACCAACAGTGTAAGAGGGTTCCCTTTTTTCCACACTCTCGCCAGCATTTATCGTTTGTAGACGTTTGGATAGCAGCCATTCTGACCAGTGTGAAATGGTACCTCAATGTGGTTTTGATTTGCATTTCTCTGATAATGAGTGA
Source organism: Okapia johnstoni (assembly GCA_024291935.2). NCBI lineage: Eukaryota > Metazoa > Chordata > Mammalia > Artiodactyla > Giraffidae > Okapia > Okapia johnstoni. The sequence goes on from CM044323.1 coordinate 39,391,324, forward strand.
TGTTGAGCATCTTTTCATGTGTTTGTTAGCCATCTGTATGTCCTCTTTGGAGAAGTGTCTATTTAGTTCTTTGGCCCATTTTTTGATTGGGTCATTTATTTTTCTGGAATTAAGTTGCAGGAGCTGCTTGTATATTTTTGAGATTAATTCTTTGTCAGTTGCTTCATTTGCTATTATTTTCTCCCATTCTGAAGGCTGTCTTTTCACCTTGCTTATAGTTTCCTTTGTAGTGCAAGAGCTTTTAATTTTAATTAGGTCCCATTTGTTTATTTTTGCTTTTATTTCCATTACTCTGGGAGGTGGGTCATAGAGGATCCTGCTGTGATTTATATCAGAGAGTGTTTTTCCTATGTTTTTATCTAGGAGTTTTATAGTTTCTGGTCTTACATTTAGATCTTTAATCCATTTTGAGTTTATTTTTGTGTATGGCATTAGAAAGTGTTCTAGCTTCATTCTTTTACAAGTGGTTGATCAGTTTTCCCAGCACCACTTGTTAAAGAGATTGTCTTCTCCATTGTATATTCTTGCTCCTTTGTCAAAGATAAGGTGTCCATAGGTGCGTGGATTTATCTCTGGGCTTTCTATTTTGTTCCATTGATCTATATTTCTGTCTTTGTGCCAGTTCCATACTGTCTTGATGACTGTGGCTTTGTAGTAGAGCCTGAAGTCAGGCAGGTTGATTCCTCCAGTTCCATTCTTCTTTCTCAAGATTGCTTTGGCTATTCGAGGTTTCTTATATTTCCATACAAATTGTGAAATGATTTTTTCTAGTTCTATGAAAAATATCGTTGGTAGCTTGATAGGGATTGCATTGAACCTATAGATTGCTTTGGGTAGTATACTCATTTTCACTATATTAATTCTTCCAATCCATGAACACAGTATATTTCTCCATCTGTTTGTGTCCTCTTTGATTTCTTTCATCAGTGTTTTATAGTTTTCTATATATAAGTCTGAAAAATACCATTGGTAGCTTGATAGGGATTGCATTGAATCTATAGATTGCTTTAGGTAGTATACTCATTTTCACTATATTGATTCTTCTGATCCAGGAACATGGTATATTTCCCCATCTCTTTGTGTCATCTTTGATTTCTTTCACCAGTGTTTTATATTTTCTATATATAGGTCTTTTGTTTCTTTAGGTAGGTTGATTCCTAAGTATTTTATTCTTTTCGTTGCAATGGTGAATGGAACTGTTTCCTTAATTTCTCTTTCTGTTTTCTCATTGTTAGTGTATAGGAATGCAAGGGATTTCTGTGTGCTAATATTACATCCTGCAACTTTACTATATTCATTGATTAGCTCTAATAATTTTCTGGTGGAGTCTTTAGGTTTTCTATGTGGAGGATCATGCCATCTGCAAACAGTGAGAGTTTTACTTCTTCTTTTCCAATCTGGATTCCTTTTATTTCTTTTTCTTCTCTGATTCCTGTGGCTAAAACTTCCAAAACTATGTTGAATAGTAGTGGTGAGAATGGTCACCCTTCTCTTGTTTCTGACTTTTGGGGAAATGCTTTCAATTTTTCACCATTGAGGATAATGTTTGCTGTGAGTTTGTCATATATAGCTTTTATTTTAAGACTATTTAGGCTTAAAAAAATCTATGGCCATTCCCCAAGTCTCAGAGTCCTTACAGCATCCCTGCTTTTGTTATCCTTTCTAAAACTGTGCAACCAAATTTAGGCAGATATTAATATGTTTAAGGTTAATATTATCCTATGTGTATAATAAAAAAATAATTATTCATTGTTTACTCATTCATTAATGGGTTGTTTATTTAGTGAGCATCGATTGAACTCTTATTATGTTATTCCATACTGACAATGTTATTTACAAAGAACCAATGAAGCATGGCCCCTGCCTTGAGGAAACTCACTATCATTGGTGGAGATAGGCATCCATTTTTAAATTTATTCTAGGAATATTTATTGAATGCATATCATGATCCAGACACTGTCCTAAGTTCTGAGGAGCTTACATTGTAATGAGAGGAGAGGAGGAAGGAGAAGACAGACAATAAACAAGTAAACAGACAAATGAGACCACATCAGTAAAAAAAAAAAAAGTAGACAAAAACAACAAACAAACAAACAAAAACCCAAAACATTAAAGCAAGGTAATGGGACAGGGTAGTTGGAGAAGGTGTTTTTTATCAGGTGATAATAGTAATAGACTTTAATGGTGAGAAAGACCAGGGGGAAGAAGATTCCACACAGAAAGCATCACATAAACAGCACCTAAGTATTTGGACAAAATCTCAAAAGGAACAGAATGATCTCTGTTCCTTCTCAAGGCAAACCATTCAGTACCATGGTAATCCAAGTCTATGCCCTGACCAGTAATACTGAAGAAGCTGAAGTTGAATGGTTTTATGAAGACCTACAAGACCTTCTGGAACTAACACCCAAAAAAGATGTCCTTTTCATTAGAGAGGACTGGAATGCAAAAGTAGGAAGTCAAGAAACACCTGGAATAATGAGCAAATTTGGCCTTGGAGTACAGAATGAAGCAGGCCAAAGGCTAATAGAGTTTTGCCAAGAGAATGCACTGGTCAAAGCAAACACCCTCTTCCAACAACACAAGAGAAGACTCTACACATGGACGTCACCAAATGGTCAACACTGAAATCAGATTGATTATATTTGTTGCAGCCAAAGATGGAAAAGCTCTATACGGTCAGCAAAAACAAGACTGGGAGCTGACTGTGGCTGAGATTATGAACTCCTTATTGCCAAATTCAGACTTAAGTTGAAGAAAGTAGGGAAAACCACTAGATCATTCAGGTAAGACCTAAATCAAATCCCTTATGATTATATAGTAGAAGTGAGAAATAGATTTAGGGACTAGATCTGATAGACAGTGTGCCTGATGAACTATAGACAGAGGTTTGTGACATTGCACAGGAGATAGCAATCAAGACCATCTCCAAGAAAAAGAAATGCAAAAAAGCAAAATGGCTGTCTGATGAGGCCTTACAAATTGGTGTGAAAAGAAGAGAAGCAGAAAGCATAGGAGAAAAGAAAGGAAAGATATGTCCATCTGAATGCAGAGTTCCAAAGAAGAGCAGGGAGAGATAAGAAAGCCTTCCTCAGTGATCAGTGCAAAGAAATAGAGAAAAACAATAGAATGGGAAAGACTAGAGATCTCTTCAAGAAAATTAGAGATACCAAGGGAACATTTCATGCAAAGATGGGCTCAATAAAGGACAGTAATGGTAGGGACCTAACAGAAGCAGACAATATTAAGAAGAGGTGACAAGAATACAGAGAAGAACTGTACAAAAAAGATCTTCATGACTCAGATAATCACGATGGTGTGATCACTCACCTACAGCCAGACATCCTGGAATGTGAAGTCAAGTGGGCCTTAGAAAGCATCACTATGAACAAAGCTAATGGGGGTGATGGAATTCCAGTTGAGCTATTTCAAATCCTAAAAGATGATGCTGTGAATGTGCTGTACTCAATATGCCAGCAAATTTGGAAAACTCAGCAGTGCCCCAGGACTGGAAAAGGTCAGTTTTCATTTCAATCCCAAAGAAAGGCAATGCCAAAGAATGCTCAAACTACTGCACAATTGTACTCATCTCACACACCAGCAAAGTAATGCTTAAAATTCTCCAAGCCAGGCTTCAATAGTATGTGAACCATGAACTTCCAGATGTTCAAGCTGGTTTTAGAAAAATCAGAGGAACCAGAGATCAATTTGCCAACATCCATTGGATCATCGAAAACGCAAGCGAGTTCCAGAAAAACATCTATTTCTACTTTATTGACTATCTTTGTAGATCACCACAAACTGTGGAAAATTCTGAAAGAGATAGGAATACCAGACCACCTGACTTGCCTCTTGAAAAACCTGTATGCAGGTCAGCAAGCAACATTTAGGACGGACGTGGAACAACAGACTGGTTCCAAATAGGAAAAGGAGTATGTCAGGGCAGGAGTATGTCAAGGCTGTATATTGTCACCCTGCTTATTTAACTTATATGCAGAGCACATCGTGAGAAACACTGGGATGGATGAACCACAGTCTGGAGTCAAGATTTCCCAAAGACATATCAATAGCCTCAGATAGGCAGATGACACCACCCTTATGGCAGAAAGTGAAGAAGAACTAAAAAGCCCCTTGATGAAAGTGAAAGAGGAGAGTGAAAATGTTGGCTTAAAGTTCAACATTCAGAAAACTAAGATCATGGCATCTGGTCCCATCATTTCATGGCAAATAGATGGGGAAACAGTGGAAACAGTGGCAGATGTTATTTTTGGGGGCTCCAAAATCACTGCAGATGGTGATTGCAGCCATGAAATTAAAAGACGCTTACTCCTTGGAAGGAATGTTATGACCAACCTACACAGCATGTTAAAAAGCAGAGACATTACTTTGCCAACAAAGGTCCATCTAGTCAAGGCTATGGTTTTTCCAGTGGTCATGTATGGATGTGAGAGTTGCAGTATAAAGAAAGCTGAGCACTGAAGAATTAATGCTTTTGAACTGTGGTGTTGGAGAAGACTCTTGAGAGTCCCTTGGACTGCAAGGAGATCCAACCAGTTCATCCTAAAGGAAATCAGTCTGAATATTCATTGGAAGGACTGATGCTGAAGCTAAAACTCCAACACTATGGCCACCTGATGTGAAGAACTGACTCATTGGAAAAGACCCTGATGCTTGGATAGATTGAAGGTGGAAGGAGAAGGGGATGACAGAGGATGAGGTGGTTGGATGGCATCACCAACTCAATGGACATGAGTTTGAGTAAGCTCTGGGACTTGGTGATGGACAGGGAAGCCTGGCGTGCTGCAGTCCATGGAGTCACAAAGAGTTGGCCACAATTGAGCAACTGAACTGAACTGAAATTCAAAAGAAACACCATATATTCCAGGAATATAAAGTCCAGGGGATCTGAAAGTAATGATGCCTAATGACAATGGGAAGAGATACATGATAAAAGATATGGTAGTATAAATTTGTTTGGAAAGATGAGCATCGAAAGGCAGGGCTGTGTGTGGCTCTGTCATGGGAGTTTTCAAAGAAGAGGTGGCCTTTTTGAACTTTTAGGAGTGGAAGCCTGTAATCATTTGTGCAAAACAGAAATAGAGACACAAACGTAGAGAACTAATGTGTGGACACAAAGCCAGGGGCAAGGAGGGTGGGATGAATTGGGGGAGTGGGACTGACGTATGTATGCTATTGACACTGTGTATAAAATAGATAACTAATGAGAATCTCCTGTATAGCTCAGGGAACTCTTATCTACTCGGTGCTCTTGGTGACCTAAATGGGAAGGATATCCAAAATAAAGGGGATATATGCATACTGGAAAATCCCATGGACAGAGGAGTCTGGTAGGCTACAGTCCATGGGGTCGTGCAGAGTCGGACACGACTGAGCGACTTCACTCTCACTTTTTCCTTTCATGCACCGGAGAAGGAAATGGCAATCCACTCCAGTATTCTTGCCTGGAGAATCCCAGGGACGGCGGAGCCTGGTGGGCTGCCGTCTATGGGGTCGCACAGAGTCGGACATGACTGAAGCGACTCAGCAGCAGCAGCAGCAGAATGCATATGTATAGCTGATTCACTTTGCTGTACAGCAGAGACTAACACAATATTGTAAAGCAACTTTACTCCAATAAAAATTATTTAAAAGAAAAACAAAAACAATGTCCAGAAACTTTTCCAGAGCAAAAAAGAAGAAGCCTGTAATCATTCATCTAGGGTGCTTCTAAGGCTCTTGCCTAAGGAGATGGAACAAGAGAATGGGAAGGGAGCTGGAGGGAGACTGGAGGTGGTGGTTAGGGCAACATCACCTAAAAGCTTTTTATAATTTTATGCATTTCCAGAAATAAAAATGTCCAAAAATAATCTGCAGACCTAGAAATACAGCTTTCTAATACAACTTTTCACACAATCAGATATACTTTGACTTAATCTTTTTCTGAGTGATCATAAATTCCAACTTATTAAAGTCTGCATTGATAAGATTTTCATATGGTAATATCCTATTGTCAAGGAAATTGAGGCCTGTGCCAAGACAGCATCTTCCTTATCAAGTCTATCTATTTTTTATATGTCCTTAAAAAATTTATGTGTGTGTTGTGCATTTTTTTCTTTTTAATGGAGTTGTTTAGAGATAAGGAATAATAGTGAATTTAGTCATCTTGATTTGTCCTTCCTGATAAGAGCTGAGGGTTCTTTAGAAATGTTATCTACTTTGTGGCTGAAAATAATTTAATAATATTAATACTTTAAAAAAAAAAGGGGATTCGATACAATATGGGCTTAACAATCAGAGGTATTCTTATGGAAGTCTGTGTGTGTGTGTGTTTGTGTGTGTGTGTGGTGAGTGAGAATGAGAGAGAGAGAGACAGAGACAGAGAGATAATCTGATATTTTAAGACAACAAATGAGCCTGGTGTGCCTGTGGGCTTTAGTACCACCATCATCCCAGAGGCTTATTGTTCTCTTTTTATTTAATAGATCCTCAGCACTTCTGGGTCCTTATTGGTAAAAAAAAAAGAAAAAGAAAAAAAGAGAAATGCAATGAAATTCATTTAATATCACCCTAAACAATCTGATACATTCAAGCTTCTCTTTAATTTTGAAAAGAACATGATTCTAGATTTTAAAATCCTGCTCAAGTTTGTCCTCACTTTTGTAAGTGAAACTAATAGTAAAGCTAGCATTGTCTGCTGCTGGCTCTGACAAACACAGGTGAGGGCATTATGAAATAGGTTTTATGATTACTTTAAAAATGCATTTATCTACCCTTCCTTGCATCTCTAGGCAGTTCCCTCAAAAAACTTTATTCTTAACTAAGAGGATTTCAAAGTTTGGTATTTTTGAGAATTACTGTAGTGTTTGTGTTCTTTAAAAAATAAATTAATTCTTATGAATAAACTAAGGTTAGGAAAGCATATAATATTTTCTCTCATGTTTTATCATTTAATAGAAAGATTAGAATAATAACACTTTAAATTGAACCCAGATAGCATTTTTAACCAGCTTTTAAGAAACCATACTTCTTGTTCCCTCGTTTCTGTACATATTTGAATAACTTTTAAAATTCCAAATTCACCAGGTTCCCTAGAGGTTCCCTTCATGGAGGATGGTGCATTTTCCAGTTAACCCTGCTTAGGAGCTGAAGTTGTTCAAAGCAATTTGTCCAAGCCTGAACCTGAATTAATGTGATGCATGGACTATACATTGTATTACTTTTAAAAATTCAAAACACAATGCAAACTTTTCAGTTATTCAGAGCCAGGATTAAGGTACAAGTGGAGTAAGTGATGTGACATATCATTTGAGGAGAGATGCTGGGAGACACTCGTTTCCATTCTGCATCCCTTTTCTCTCTCCTCAGGTCTCTGTTATAAAGACTTTGAGTCTGGAAGTATGAGAACAGAATGCAAACGCCTTTGTAAGGAGTTAGATGCAAAGCAATGATGAATCTATGACTCCTCAGTGGAACTGTATTCATCAGATTATGTAGCAAGAACTTTATGAAGGGGATAATATTGGCAAGTGTTTCATTTATGACAAGAGTGGAGGAGGGGCAAGCCCTGATTTTCCTGCCCCCATTATTTAAAATCTAGAATGCATGTGAGGGGTTTGGGAACTTTAAAGGGAAAAGGGGATTAAGCAACTAGTAGAGGGATAAGGGCTTCTGACTTGTCTGTTTGAGTTGATTCTTCCTGAGAGTCTCTTTCCATCTCTGCACATTAATTCTGTTTCTCAGATGGCCCTTTCTGATTCCTCGCCCCCTCCCCTACACCCGCCTCTTAATGAACTTCTTCAATTCTCAGTTTGTCACTTGTTTCCAGAATTCTTCTCCAACCTTGAGTCCTTTCCTCCCTTCTTGATCAACTAAGTGCCTCCCCCTCCACTTCCAGAGCACCATGCGCATCATCTCTACTGCAGTTAGTGTCCCTTACAATGATTTGTTTGGTTTTCTCCTCCTTGACAAATTTCAAGCTCTTTAATGGCTGGGATGATGGATCCCTTATTTTTTGGAGGCATGGTATGGTTATTTAATAAATGTGGAATAAATACATTTCAGTACTGCTCATATATGTTTCCTGACTTATCCCCTATATTTGAAGATAAGCAGTGATATATCACCCTCCATTTCAATGTCCAGTGGAAATGTATAAATAATATATTGTAGGTATATTAGTCATCACTATTTTTTTTTTTACTCTGAGTTCCTCACAATCTTTATAAAAATGGGAAACTGCTGTTTGATAGCTAGTCTAAAATATATTTAACCTTTTTTGCTTACTTGATTTTACTCCCCTATTCTTTTAAAAGAGACTCCTTCAACATGCTCTTCTTCAACTCATTTATTCTATATCTTTTGAGAGATTTCTCCATCATGTTCCTCTTCTTTTCTATATATATATCCCCTCCGTCTTGAGACTTCCTCCCACCCCCACCCACTCTTGTGAATTTTTCAATCTTTAGAAAATATTCCCCTGCTTCTTCCTGATTTCTACTTATGTCTCCAGCCAGTCTATTGAGCCTACTCTATGAGCCTCTTTTTCCACTTGCTGTTTAAATACTGATGCTTTCCAAGTTCCCGCTCTTGGCTTGCTTCTTTTCTCATTTTACATACTCTGAAAGGGGAATGTCTTCATACACACCACATCCACGACCAACTATGCTGGGGAGGAATTTTCTCAGCATAGTTGGGTATGTCTAATTGAGATGAAACACTGCCTTCCCTGCGCCTAGTCTAAAACTTGGGAGTCGTCTTGAGTTTTTCCTCTCTGTCAGTCCTGTGTCTAACAGTTTACAACTGATTACGGGGGTGGAAGCTGAGGCTGAACAGCTTCCTTCTGCTGTTTTCTCCAAATGAGTGGATCAGGTTGAAGAGCAGGGCTCTAGATTTCGTTGACAGAGAAACAGTACCAGAGACTGACCAGGTTTGGGAGCATTATGTTTGACCTTGCCCTTGTGGGGAAAGTGTGCATGGGTGGAGTCTTTTCAGGATGTGTTGTTCTCCTAAGAGCCTGCTGCAGTCTCCCGGGGCATCCTACCATATCAGCCATGTGTCTCCTTCTGTCCTCTCTTACCCAGCACCATGCCTCCCCCCCGATTCCCTTTCCTTCCTTTGCTCCCTTCCCTCTTCACAGATGTGTCCTTTCTCCACAGTGGAGAAAGAATTACATTTTTCAATGGACTAGACAGAGAAGACTAGATCTTTCTTTCTGCTTTTAGAGCAGATTTTTAGAATTGAACTTTCTTTGAATCAAAATCAGATAGAAACAAAAGCAGTCAGGACTTCCCTGATGGTCCAGTGGCTAAGACTCCACACTCCCAGTGCAGGGGGCCTGGGTTCAATCCCTTGTCAGAGAACTAGATTCCACATGCTGCAACTAAGAGTTCACATGCCACAAATGAAAGATGCTGAATACTACAGTGAAGATCGAAGATCCTGCGTGCTGTAATTACAACCCAGCACAGCCAAGTAAATAAATAAAATAAATATTAAAAAAAAATAAAGAGGGTCATTTTTACCTTGCTTGGTTCTCTGTGAATACATTTTTCTCTGGGAAGTATGCAAAGAAGTAGGTAGCCAAAAACAAGATTCAATTATTCATGATCTTTGGTCAATACAATTTTAATGTCAGTGTCTCTTCCTTTTCACCATCAGCCATCAGCTGTTTTGATTCTACCTCCTAGCTATGCCAAGAGTCTGTCTCTACGGTGGAATACAAAATGATCACACTCTTTACAGCCCTCACATCAAAAGGCACAAAAGTATTTCTTTATCCCTTGAATCTGGGCTAAATTTGTGACTTTCTTTGACTCACAAAATGAGACACAGGCAACAGTGTTTGCTCTCTGAGACTCACAGCAGTGTTTGCCCCAAGCGATCCTGCATATTTCTTCTTCATCTTTTGGAGCCCTGCCTCCAGCACATGAAGGACCCTTGGTCAACCTGCAGGAGGATGAGACTTGATAGGTATCAGAGAGGAGCTCTCACAGCAGAACCTCAGAGCAGCCAGCTCTCAGCTGACCATCTAGCTGACCACATGTACATGGACCACCCAGCTGAGGGCAGGATCCCTTAGAATCCCTGCTAAGATCAGACCAAACTGGACCTGTGGAATCATAAGCTAATTAGGGCTTCTCAACCTCAGAACACTGACATTTTGGACTAGATGGTTCTGGGGGGGTGGGGGGTGGAGCTCTCCTGTGTACTGTTGGATGTTTAGTGAAATCCCTGGCTTCTACTTACTGATGCTGGTAGTACTGTTCCTCATTGTGATGACCAAAAATATCTCAAGACACTGACAAATGTCCCCTGATGATCATGGTGGGGAAAAACCCTCCCCTCCCATAGATAAGAAAAATAAATGGTTGTTGCTACACACCTCCAAGATTTAGAGGAGGTTGTGGTAGAGAAAAAACTACTTAACACAGTTCCCTTCTTTCTAGATCCATTCTCATTTTCTTTGTCTTAGGTCAAGTTCCTATAACTTTGTTGTTGTTCTGTCTCTAAGTTGTGTCTGTCTCTTTGCGAGCCCATTAACTGCAGCACACCAGGCTTCTCTGTCCATCACTATCTCCCTCAATTTGCTTAAACTCATGTCCATCCAACCATCTCATCCTCTGTTGCCCCCTTCTCCTCTTGCCCTCAGTTTTTCCCAGCATCAGGATCTTTTCCAGTGAGTCAGCTCTTAGTTGTGCCTAAATCATTGCCAGTTGCCTAACTAAGTTACTTCCTGTGATTTGTTCCTTTACTCTAGCCTATCCATTTCCATCAGTGGTTAAACAAATGCAAACACAAGCTTGATCATATCATTTCATATTTAAATAAATTTTACTGATGTCTCATTGCCTACATGGTAAAATACCAAACTCCTGGTATACAAAGTCCTTCATAATCTAGAATCTCTATTAATATAAATATGATTTCCCACCCTCTCCCCCATACACAAGTTAATTTTCAGTGCTGTCACAATATTTACTGCTCTGGAATATGTGTTATGTTTTCATGCTTTGTACCTGACAGTTAAATTTAAGTAATTCAGATTCTCCTTTCTACTACCAATGTTTTGAAGGATTTTATAGTATAAGCTCATTGCATCCTGATAGCCTTTTAGTAACTAATTTTTTAAAAAACAAATCTTGGTTTATGCACAGATAAGTATACACATATGCATGTATAACTGCATATACACAGGCAATGTATATAGAGTGAAAGTCTAATAAGATCAGAATTCAAATTTCAGAGTTTTAAAGGGAATTTTGAGGAAATTTGTAGGCACCCCCTCAAGTATTTTATTAACTCTAAAGCTCCTCAGAATATACCCTAGTATCGTAGATAACTGTTTCAATAAGCATTCATTTAATAGGCAAATAACCCAAATTCTTTTTAGAAAATTACCTTCCTTCCACTGTGTGCAAGACTAATACAGCAATCAACCAAGGTATTTTGCCCCACCCTAGCTAAGGGGTGGAATTGTGAATTAAACTTGGCCAGTCAGCACCTCCTCTGGGATGCTGGCTGTTGAGCAGAATGATGCAAAAGCCTAAAAACTGATGGGAGCTTCCTCACCCTGTGGTGGTTGATTAACTCCTTCACCCTGGTCCAGTTCCTGATGCACTAATTCCTGCTATTTTTCAAGCCTAGTGCACACTTCCCTTTGGTTCTATAAATTACCTGTGATCCTTTCAATATATTCCTTTTATGCCTTTGTAATTTAGAGTTGTTTATGTTATTTGCAACTAAACAATCCAAAATGATGCCTCACGCTTCCTAATTTATTATTCTCATGATAGAAAAATAGCAGTTAAAACATAAGTAAAGCAAGAATGAATAGCTACAGCCTATATGTCCTTTATGACCTTAGATGGATTAACAAAGCTCTCATTACTTTTCAAAGGAAAGTTAGTTTTTATTTCTTTGAAAACTATTCCAAACACAAATTTATCATTAAACTTCATGCCAATCTGAGTCCTTTCTTGTTTCAAGGAAAAGTTGAGTTGCCATGAAACCAGTAACTTGATAGTATAGACATATCAATCATTCTTCAAGTGCTTGACTATGATATGCCAGATGTTTGGTATGTATTACATTCCTGATTATTTAAGTCTACATATATGAACTCAATCTGATTATTTGGTGATTTATGTAAACTATTTTCCATTAAGTCTTCTGGAATAATGACAACGATGTCATTTTACTATGGATTTGGAAAGATGGTATTGATATTAGTTCAGCAGAATAAAGACCTAGTATTAGTTTTTCCTTTGACCAACTGTTAAAATACAGTTGACATCCCTGACTTTTTGAAAGAGGAAGTAGTAACTTATTCATCCTTTTAATACCATGTGATTTAATATGAACTTAGCTCTTAGTATATTCTTTTTTCTTCCTGTTAGAGAAATCTCCTTGAGAGTCTATCTTCAATGATAGTTACAACTAGTTCTTACTCTTATCATAAATAATAGTGTTGAATTAATTTGCAGCTATTTCATAATACATAGTTGTTTCCCAATGGCTCCGTGGGTGAAGAATCCACCTGCATTGCAGAAGACAGGAGACACGGGTTTGATCCCTGGGTCGGAAAGATCCCCTGGAGGAGGAAATAGCAACCCACCCCAGTATTCTTGCCTGAAAAATCCCATGGACAGAGGAGTCTGGTGGGTTATAGTACAAAGGGTTGCAAAGAGTTGGACATGACTGAGGAGTGACTGAGCACATAATGTATATCTTTGATTAAATCAGTGTGGGTTTCCCTCAAGTCATTTTATAACAGTTTATTATATCTTTGCTATAGATGCATTTTCTAGGTGCTCCAAGATTTTTTTAAATTAAATTATAGTTGATTTATAATAAGGTGTTAGTTTCAGTGTACAGCAAAGTGATTCAATACACACACACACACGCACATTCTTTTATATATATGTATATACATACATACACATATGCATTCTTTTTCAGATTCTTTTTCATTATATCTTACTTCAAGACACTGAATATTGTTCTCTGGGCTATTCAATAAGTCCTTGTTGTTTGTCTGATTTACCTATAGTAGTGTGTAGCTGGGCTTCCCTGGGCTCAGGATCTCAAACTCCTAATTTATTCCTCCCTCACTGTCTGCTTTGGTAACCATAGGTTTGTTTTTTAGGTTTGTTTCTGTTTTGTAAATAAATTAATCTGTATTTTGTATATGTGGTATTATAGGATATTTATTTTTCTCTGTTTGACTGACTTCACTTAGCATAATAAATTCTAAGGTCCATCCATATTGCTTCAAATGGCATTATTTCATTTTTTTAATGGCTGAGCAATATCCCATCATATGTATATAATATACATATATATGCAGGATGAGTGTTATTCGCTCAGTCATGTCCGACTCTTTGTGACTCCATGGGCTGTAGCCTGCCAGGCTTCTCTGTCCATGGGATTCTCCAGGCAAGAATACTAGAGTGGGTTGCCATTATCTTCTTTATCTACTCATCTATTGATGGACATTCACATTGCTTCCATGTGTTGGCTATTGCAAATAGTGCTGCTATGAACACTGTGTTGCATGTATCTTTTCAAATATGAGTTTTCATATTTTCTGGATATATGCCCAGGAGTAGCATTGCTGAATCATTTGGTAACTTAATTTTTAGTTTTTTAAGGCAACTGCATAGTCTTTTCCATAGTGGCTTAGGTGCTTCAAGTATTATAAATTTTATTAGTATGGGCCAGAAGTGGGGAATCAGGCAGTTTAGAGGTTCTCTATAATATGTTGTATATAACTTCTGTTTTATGCTCTCATACGCAAGCAGAAGCAATGTTAGGAATAGTCTTCCTCTGGCCTGCAATGGGACTCCTTTAGACTTGATCAGGCTTTTGAGAGACATGAGGATGTTCTCTATAAGTAGTTATTAGTCCTGTTCACTAATATTCCCTGTTATCTCCTGTTTGGGGCACATGGGATTGTATTTCTCATCCTCATTGCGGCTGAGTGGGACAATGTAATTGGTTTTGGCTGATATGTAGGAGCAGAGATAATATGTGTTACAATACTTAGAGGAAAATCATTTAATAGCCAAAGAACTTTCAGAATTCTCTTTTCTCTCTGGCATGTTTGAGATGGTAGGGGCTCTACCAAGACTGTGAGATGGCAGGTGTCCTCTGAATGAATACTCTGAGCCAAGTAGGTAAGCAAGCAGATTGAAAAAGATGAAAAACTTTATTTTAAACCAATAAAGCTTTGCTGTTGTTACTGTAGCATACTGTGGGTTTCTTTTCTGCCTGATAGATCTCTATTTCTGGAGAGCAATTCTCTTGAAATCTCTACCTTTTCTCCTAATGATAAAACTGTTGTACAGGTAAGAAGAAGACCCTGAAGCTCCCATTGTCACTCTTGCCAACATCTAGATCTTCCATCTCAGCCTTCCATAGACATTTTGAAAGCACACATCATCTTCCTTACTTCCTTTCCTACCTATCTCAACAGTCCTGTAAATCTCCTGAAAGCTTGAAAGTGTCTAGACAAATTTCCATCAACCAAATCTTCACTCTTAAAAAGTAGAAAAGAAAAAGAAAAAATTGCTCCTATCCTACATTAAATTTTTTTAGCTTTTAAAATTCTTTCTTTTTGCCTAACAAAGTTTCTAACATTCCAATTTGTTTTATATCTTCTTGCAAAAGGGGAGAATAGTATGTGTCTCCTTTACTGATCCCTAGACTTCGTAATACTTTCCCTTGCTCCTTCAGTCTTTACATTTCTATCACTGTTAGTTTGATCTTGATGCCTGACACGTCCTTCTTATGGAGAGGGTGGAAGTGAAATGAGCATGGGGACATAACATATGCATTCCGTGACGCTTCCAGAATGCTCTGATATTAAGAGAAGTGCTCTTGGAATTGGCACTCACACTAACACTGTTGGAACTGCATTTATGAAAGTGTAATAACCTACAAGATCTGTAATTCCAAAAGGGTTATACACCTGCAAGTTGATGGTAATCTTACAGGAAGCTTTTTTCTTCTACTCTTTCCATTTAGCTTGTGCTAAGTGGCCCAGTAGAGACCAATGAAAGCATGGAAGCAGAAGGAAAAGAGTGGAGTTATGAGTCACAGGTAACAATGAGGAAGAAAATAATAAAGGCCACAGTTTAATGATTTTCTTCACTGGTTACCATGGCACAACTGAGATGTTTTTATTTTGAAAATTCAGGTGGAATTCGTTTAAAAAAATGTTGATCCTGGGAAAAAGTTTAAAAAAAAATAAAAGCATTTTTTTAAATGGAAAAGGATGATGTATAAATAAAATTAAATAGTTCACATACTTGGTTGACTGGCTGAACTGTTGGGACTATTCTGTTGAAAAACATTCTTAAGACTCTGGTTTGACCTAGTAGTGACTGAATAGCCATGATGGCCAAGGGCTTGAGTGCTCCACATTTGTCATCCTTATCCTGGATATCTGAGAAACAATCTTGTACGTTCTTGTACAACAGGAAGAAAAGGACTGTACTCTATACTCAAAATACAATTGTCCATTTTTCCCTTTAATATCTCCAGAAAAAGAGTTAAATTGCACATTTTCATCTGCCACAGGTTTCTTTTAGGTCCAGAACTTCCAAAAGCTAATCTGGAAAGCAACATTGTATGGTAGACTTTTTGCACTTATTCAGGAGAGTGTTTGTTTGTCTCTACTGAAATCTCACATAGATCTCCAGTACAAAATAAGGAACAAGTGGAACTATTTTGTTTAAAGATGAAACAGTGGTATAAGACCCAAATTCCTTAGATCTCTTTCTCTTGCCCTTTGGCATGCTGGAGGATCCATAGGGCTTTCTCAAACACGATCAAAACCCCCAGAAGTGACATTTGAGCCAGGCAGACTTGGCTTTAAATCTCTTGCTTGCTTCCTAGCCACATAAAACCTTGGGTGAGTTGTTAGCTCATCTCAGGCCTGTTTTCCTTATCTGTTAAATAGAGATAACAGTCCTCAGATTGCAAAGTTGTTGTGAGATTGAATTGAGATAGGAGAACACAGTAGATGCTCAGCAAAGATTATTTCTGTTTCCTCTCTTGCTTGAAGCTAAATCCAACAAATATATCCAATTCTTTATGCCAATGATTAAGCACAATTTGCTGCCATTATCCTTCAAATACTTGTGGAGTAGAACAGATTTTTCTTTAGCTTTTCTTTGTTGCTCAAATTAGTCCTGATTTTGTGTCCTTTTAAAAAATCTTGCTATTTATTCATCTGGTGAAACAATGGATAAAAATATTTTGTTCTTTATTTTATATTTGTCAAATTCTCATTAATGGCAATATTTTACTTTTACTAATTCATTTAATCAATACCACAATATGAGAACTACTCTGTTGGATATAATTTAGTTTGTTTATTCATTTAATGAGTGGTGTTCAATGTATCTTCTACAATTGCTTAATGTGTATTTCGATATTTTTTCTTTTCATAAATGAGTACCCTAGAATTTCTTTTTTACATAGATACTACTTCCATGTTTTTTAAGATTATACATTGTTATGTATCATGTGCATGTATGTTCTTGATGTGAAGAAAGCATTAGTGAAAATATGAAATTACTACTTAAAGTACTTTTCTTTGTACAAAACTAGTCCAGTGAATAATAGGATGCTATTTGTGAAGCTTTGTTTTTCTCATATTCCTTAGACTTAACTGTTACAAGATGCTTTTTCTTTTTTTATCTTCCTTTTATCTTAGCCCATTATTGGAAATTTTGCCATGTTTCTAAATATTGCAGGTTATTTAATACTGAACATCATTATGTCTCTGTAATACAGGTTTGCGCTCATGCCTACTCCCTGCTTTCCTTCCTTAATATTATTGTTTAATTGTCAAGAAATTTGGAAAATAGATTCAGTGAAGAAAGTTAACAGTTCCTAGACTGACCTTAAAAAAAAATCACTTCACAATATGAATGAACTTGATTGGGGTTACACTAAATGAAGTTAAAAAGGAAAGACAAATACTATATATCACTTATATGTGAAACCTAAAAATTACAACATACTAGTGAATATAACAAAAATTAAACAGACTCACAGGTACAGAGAACAAATTAGTTGTTACTAGTGGAGAGAAGAAAGGGAAGGTGGGTAATATAAGGGTAGAGGAGTAAGAAGTACAAATTCTTAGGTATAAAATAAGCTACAAAGATATATTGTACAATGCAGAGAACATAGCCAATATTTTTAATACCTATAAAGAGTATAACCTTTAAAAACTGTAAGTCACTATACTGTACACTTGCAACTTCAATTGTACATTAACTAAACATCAATAAATAAAGAAAAAAAATCACTGTCCTATTTATTTGTAGACTTACCAAATACTGATTTTTATGGGACTAACCCCTGGAAAAGTCCTATCTATTTAAAAATAGAGAGAGATTAAGCAGAATTTTTGTAAATAACTTAAAAATTTAGTTTGGTCTTCTTCATTAAGTAATAGACTATTTTAATCTGAATTCCCTGCCTAATAAAAGCACAGTCTTTTTTTTTTTACTGCCAATGATTTTATTACATATTTGCTATTATAATATGGAAGAACATTTATGATGAAATCAATACTTTAAGAATTAGGTATTTCTTTTTTAGAAAATTTTATTTTGTATTGGGATATAACTGATTAACAATGTTATGATAGTTTCAGGTGAACAGCTAAGGGACTCAAGCATATACATGAATGTATCCATTCTCCCCTAAACCTCCTTTCCATCCAGGTTGCCACACAGCTTTGAGCAGAATTCTATGTATAAGCACAATCTTTGATGCCATTCTTTTGTTATAATTTCTCAACAAAGTGTAGTGCATAAATGAAGGAAATTTGGAGTGACTTTGCTGACCAGGGTGATTACAATGTGTAAATAAATACCTATTATAAATAACACTTAAAAAGGAAGAGTTTAACAAAGTCCAACTTCCATGATGACCAGAGAAAATATGATGAGAAGAAAAAAATTACCTTAAAACGAAATTATGAGATTATATATATATATATGAAGTCGCACAGTCATATCTGACTCTTTGCGACCATTGACTATAGCCTGTCAGGCTCCTCCATCCATGGGATTTCCCAGGCAAGAGTGCTGGAGTGGGTTGCCATTTCCTTCTCCAAATTATGAGATTGGAAAGATGTAAAATGAACACTTTTTAGTAACCAAAGACAAGTTTACATTCCTGACCCATTAAGCTAACTCTAAAAAGGAACTAGACATTCTAGTAAGAGGAGCTGTTTGAAGAGTTTAGACATCTAATTTTCTTTGAGTAGACATTTAGATGAAAGAGAACTGATGAACATTTTTAACCAAATTATTTTCTTGGTGACAGAAATTAATGGAAGAAATGTACTGTCTAGAAAAATAGGCTAGGGAAAAACAGCTGGAGTTTTTCTTATAAATGAAGTGCCTGAAGGTAATCTTAATATAGTTTGTTAAATGTTTCCAACTAGTTATAAACAAACAGGTCTCCACATCTTTGAACTAAACACACCAAGTTATTAAGGAAACTCAAAATGAGTCCAAGCTGGTGAGTGGTTCTGGGCCATGTGATCCAAAGAATTAAATTTCAGTCATCACTTCCTAAACAAAGTGAATCTGAGGTTCTTATGTGGGCAAAATTTCTCATCTCAATTTTGAGTGCTGCTTTCAAAAGGCCCTGTATTGGAGCCCAAGAGAGTTTTGATTTGAGAATGATAGGAAACGTTTTTCCATCTTTGAATAAAATTCAAAATTCTTATAACATGATCATATGGATTTTCTATAACTACTTCACCTTAATAATTTATTTTGTAGAGTGGGGTAAATAATTCACAGCACAAAATGAAAAAGGGATGTGTGTGTGTGTGTATAACTGTATGGGGAATTTTTATCAACAAGTGGAGGCTTTTTTAATCCCTAAGCAATGTAGTAGAGATGAGTCATTTAGATGGACATTTTGCTGTTACACACTAAAACTAAAATTACAGAAAACTAGATAATCTGATCACACGGACCTCAGCCTTGTCTATCTCAATGAAACTAAGCCAAGCCATGTGGGACCACCCAAGACGGATGGGTCATGGTGGAGAGGTCTGACAGAATGTGGTCCACTGGAGAAGGGCATGGCAAACCACTTCAGTATTCTTGCCTTGAGAACCCCATGAACAGTATGAAAAGGCAAAATGATAGGACACTGAAAGATGAACTCCCCAGGTCAGTAGGTGTCCAATATGCTACTGGAGATCAGTGGAGAAATAACTTCAGAAAGAATGATGGGATGGAGCCAAAGCAAAAACAATACCCAGCTGTGGATGCGACTGGTGACAGAAGCAAGGTCTGATGCTGTAAAGAGCAATATTGCATAGGAACCTGAAATGTTAGGTCCATGAATCAAGGCAAATTGGAAGTGGTCAAACAGGAGATGGCAAGAGTGAACGTCGACATTCTAGGAATCAGTGAACTAAGATAGACTGGAATGGGTGAATTTAACTCAGATGACCATTATATCTACTACTGTGGGCAGGAATCCCTTAGAAGAAATGGAGTAGCCATCATGGTCAACAAAAGAGTCCGAAATGCAGTACTTGGATGCAATCTCAATAATGACAGAATTATCTCTGTTCATTTCCAAGGCAAACCATTCAACATCACAGTAATCCAAGTCTCTGCCCCGACCAGTAACGCCGAAGAAGCTGAAGTTGAACGGTTCTATGAAGACCTACAAGACCTTCTAGAACTAACACCCAAAAAAGATGTCCTTTTCATTATAGGGGACAGGAATGCAAAAGTAGGAAGTCAAGAAACACCTGGAGTAACATGCCAATTTGGCCTTGAGTACAGAATGAAGCAGGGCAAAGGCTAACAGAGTTTTGCCAAGAGAACGCTCTGGTCATAGCAAACACCCTTTTCCAACAACACAAGAGAAGACTCTACAGGTGGACATCACCAGATGGTCAACACCAAAATCAGATTGATTCTATTCTTTGCAGCCAAAGATGGAGAAGCTCTATACAGTCAGCAAAAACAAGACCGGGAGAAGACTGTGGCTCAGATCATGAACTCCTTATTGCCAAATTCAGACTTAAATTGAAGAAAGTAGGGAAAACCACTAGTCCATTCAGGTATGACCTAAATCAAATCCCTAACAATTATACAGTGGAAGTGAGAAATAGATTTAAGGGACTAGATCTGATAGACAGAGTGCCTGATGAACTATGGACAGAGGTTCGTGACATTGTACAGGAGACAGGGATCAAGACCATCCCCATGGAAAAGAAATGCAAAAAAGCAAAATGGCTGTCTGAGGAGGCCTTACAGATAGCTGGGAAGAGAAGAGAAGTGAAAAGCAAAGGAGAAAAGGAAAGATATTCCCATCTGAATGCAGAGTTCCAAAGAATAGCAAGGAGAGATAAGAAAGCCTTCCTCAGCAATCAATGCAAAGAAATAGAGGAAATCAACAGATTGGGAAAGACTAGAGATCTCTTCAAGAAAATTAGAGATACCAAGGGAACATTTCATGCAAAGATGGCCTCGATAAAGGACAGAAATGGTATGAACCTAACAGAAGCAGAAGATATTAAGAAGAGGTAGCAAGAATACACAGAAGAACTGTACAAAAAAGATCTTCACACCCAGATAACCATGATGGTGTGATCACTGACCTAGAGCCAGACATCCTGGAATGTGAAGTCAAGTGGGCCTTAGAAAGCATCACTACAAACAAAGCTAGTGGAGGTGATGGAATTCCACTTGAGCTATTTCAAATCCTGAAAGATGATGCTGTGAAAGTGCTGCACTTGATATGCCAGCAAATCTGGAAAACTCAGCAGTGGCTACAGGACTGGAAAAGGTCAGTTTTCGTTCCAATCCCAAAGAAAGGCAATGCCAAAGAATGCTCAAACTACCGCACAATTGTACTCATCTCACACGCTAGTAAAGTAATGCTCAAAATTCTCCAAGCCAGGCTTCAGCAATACGTGAACCGTGAACTTCCAGATGTTCAAGCTGGTTTTAGAAAAGGCAGAGGAACCAGAGATCAAATTGCCAACATATGCTGGATCATCGAAAAAGCAAGAGAGTTCCAGAAAAACATCTCTTTCTGCTTTGTTGACTATGCCAAAGCCTTTGACTGTGTGGATCACAATAAACTGTGGAAAATTCTGAAAGAGATGGGAATACCAGACCATCTGACCTGTCTCTTGGGAAACCTGTATGCAGGTCAGGAAGCAACAGTTAGAACTGGACATGGAACAACAGGCTGGTTCCAAATAGGAAAAGGAGTACATCAAGGCTGTATATTGTCACCCTGCTTATTTAACTTATATGCAGAGTACATCATGAGAAACTCTGGGATGGAAGAAACACAAGCTGGAATCAAGATTGCCAGGAGAAATATCAATCACCTCAGATATGTGGATGACACCACTCTTATGGCAGAAAGTGAAGAAGAACTAAAGAGCCTCTTGATGAAAGTGAAAGAGGAGAGTGAAAAAGTTGGCTTAAAGCTCAACGTTCAGAAAACTAAGATCATGGCATCTGGTCCCATCACTTCATGAGAACTAGATGGGGAAACTGTGGAAACAGTGTCAGACTTTATTTTTTTGGGCTCCAGAATCACTGCTGATGGTGATTGCAGCCATGAAATTAAAAGACACTTACTCCTTGGAAGGAAGGTTATGGCCAACGTTGATAGCATATTTAAAAGCAGAAACATTACTTTGCCAGCAAAGGTCCGTCTAGTCAAGGCTGTGGTTTTTCCAGTGGTCATGTATGGATGTGAGATTTGGACGGTGAAGAAAGCTGAGTGCTGAAGAATTGATGCTTTTGAACTGTGGTGTTAGAGAAGACTCTTGAGAGTCCCTTGGACTGCAAGATGTAACCAGTCCATCCTAAAGGAGATCAGTCCTGGGTGTTCATTGGAAGGTCTGATGTTGAAGCTGAAATTCCAATACTTTGGCCATCTCATGCGAAGAGTTGACTCATTGGAAAAGACCCTAATGCTGGGAAGGATTGGGGGCAGGAGGAGAAGGGGACAACAGAGGATGAGATGGCTGGAAGGCATCACCGACTCGATGGACATGCGTTTGGGTAAACTCCGGGAGTTGGTGATGGACAGGGAGGCCTGGCGTGCTGCGATTCATGGGGTCGCAAAGAGTCAGACACGACTGAGCGACTGAAGTGAACTGAACTGACACAACATGTGGGATTTTAGTTCCCCAACCAGGGATCGGACCCATGCCCCCTGCAGTGGAAGCTCCGGGTCTTAATTACTAGACCACCAGGTAAGTCCCTGTGGCAGTTTCTGACATAGCTCTGGAGAGTCCTTCTAAGGCAGGGGACACAGGCAGCATAGTTTCTCTGGCCTAACAGAGGAAACATGGCAGGGGAGACACAGATGCTCCACATACCCACAGGGGGACCTTCAACCTTCTCTCGAATCAGAGTCACTTGTATCTTTTTTAAAAACACTGATACCCATGCTCTAACTTCAGGGATTTGGTTTTCATTAGTCTGGCAGGGGAGGGACTAGGTATGGATTTTTAAAAAATCTTCATAGGAGAGATTGGTGTTCAGCTGGGGTTGAGAATCACTACCTCAGACCCTGGGCACCTCTTCTCCCTTGTGTGGGCCCTGCGGGGCGTTTCTAGGGGGAGTGGTGCTGAACCACAGTGCCTGGTGGGACAGTGCCATGGTTGAGTGGCACAGTAGAAGCAGTGATATGACTGCCGTTGTTATGGGAATGTATTCATTTGAATTGGGGCAAGCAACAACCATCCTTTGAGATGGTGCCCAGCAAAGGTTGTGCAGCTGAGGGTGAATTCTAATTGGTTTAAGAGCTCTGGTCAGTCATCAGGAGAATGCTTCCAGAGGCTGAGACCCCAAGTCAGCAGGCAGGAACAAGGACTATCTATTGCAGCTTAAATTAATATCATTCCTGTGTCATTAAGCCTTCCACAGCCCAAGGACACCTAGGGAAACTCAGGTTACAGCATTAATATTGTAACAATAAGCAACTTTTACAGAGAGCTTCACAGCTTACAAAGCTCTTTTGTATATATTATGTTACTTGATCCACACTTCAGCCCTGGGAGGTAGTCGGGTAAATGCTATTAGTTCCAGTCTATAAAGGAAAATAATGAAGTTCAATATTTGTCTGAAGTCATACAATATAAAAGGGCAGAGCCAGAATGCCAACTTACTTCTCCCAGCTCTCCACCTTTTTTCCTTTTTTACCAAATCTTGGACTGGTAGAAAGCGCTTGGTGATACACAGATCAGGATTCCTATGAATGTGTATAGTTATTGATTTGTTCAGAAATAGGATAAATCTCTCTTAGGACTTAACTATTTTTATTCTTCACCACAGCCAGAGCTAATAACTTTCAGCCACACCAGCTGTTAAAATGCTGAAAGACCTTTTGCTCACTTAATAGTTAAACCCTCTACCACCACAACCCCTTGTGGCCCAGTTCTTCCCATGGACTCTGTTAGACCTCCTAATGGTCCAACAAAGAAGGGGTTAATTTCTGGCACAGCAAGGGCATTCCTGGCCCTGGTTCCACATTGAAAACCAGTGTAAGTGCCTGCACTATTAGATTTGTGGTTGTTAAATATTAGAAATATTACGCTTCCCCACAAGCATTCATTTTCAAATCCAGGGGTTTTACAAATTAATTTCATGGATAGTAATAAGGCCTGGAGGATGGATCAACAAAGCATTAATCCATATATCTATCCAACAATTCATTCAATCTGTGATCAAGTACTATGGATTCTGCTTCCTATATCCTCTCTGTCTCCTCCTCTACTTCAACCAGCACTGCCTTAATCCAGTTTTTACCACTGTTCACTTAGACTCTTGCTATATAGTCCCTGTTCCTTATCTAACCCTCTCTAATTTGTAAAGTTTAAATCTGATGGTATCCCTACCAGTTTAGACTTTATCAAAGGTTGCCCTTTATTAACAGGATTTTTTCCTAAACTTCATTGAGCTGTAATTAATACAGAAAATTGTGAAAGTTTAAGGTGTACAGAGTGATGATTCAATACATTTAGGTATTATAAATGATTACCACAGTAAGGTTAGTTAACACATCTACTACCTCACCTTGTTACTTTTTTTCCCCTGTAATAACATGTAAGATCTACTTTCTTAGCAATTTCCAACTACACAATACAGTAATATTGACTATAGTCACCAAGCTGTCCATTAGATTCCTGGAACTTTATCTTATAACTAGAATTTTGTACCCTTTGATCAACATCTCCCCATTACTCCCACTCCCCAGCCCATGGCAACCACCATTCTACTCTCTATTGCTATGAGTTTATCAGTTCAGTTCAGTTCAGTCGCTCAGTCAAGCCCGACTCTTTGTGACCCCATGAATTGCAGCACGCCAGGCCTCTCTGTCCGTCACCAACTCCCGGAGTCTACCAAAACCCATGTCCATCGAGTCGGTGATGCCATCCAACGATCTCATCCTCTGTCATCCCCTTCTCCTCCCACCCCCAATCCTACCCAGCATTAGGATCTCTTCCAATGAGTCAACCCTTCGCATGAGGTGGCCAAAGTATTGGAGTTTCAGCTTCAACATCAGTCCTTCCAATGAACACCCAGGATTGATCTCTTTTAGGATGGATTGATTGGATCTCATTGCAGTGCAAGGGACTCTCAAGAGTCTTCTCCAAAACCACAGTTCAAAAGCATCAATTCTTCGGTGCTCAGCCTTCTTCACCATCCAACTCTCACATCCATACATGACCACTGGAAAAACCATAGCCTTGACTAGACGGACTTCTGTTGGCAAAGTAATGTCTCTGCTTTTAAATATGCTATCTAGGTTGGCCATAACCTTCCTTCCAACGAGTAAGCGTCTTTTAATTTCATGGCTGCAATCACCATCAGCAGTGATTCTGGAGCCCCCAAAAATAAAGTCTGACACTGTTTCCACTGTTTCCCCATCTATTTCCCATGAAGTGATGGGACCAGATGCCATGAATCTTAGTTTTCTGAACGTTGAGCTTTAAGCCAACTTTTTCACTCTCCTCTTTCACCTTCATCAAGAGGCGCTTTAGTTCTTCTTCACTTTCTGCCATAAGGGTGGTGTCATCCGCATATCTGAGGTGATTGATATTTCTCCCGGCAATCTTGATTCCAGCTTGTGTTTCTTCCAGCCCAGCGTTTCTCATGATGTACTCTGCATAGAAGTTAAATAATCAGGGTGACAATATACAGCCTTGACGTACTCCTTTTCCTATTTGGAACCAGTCTGTTGTTCCATGTCCAGTTCTAACTGTTGCTTCCTGACCTGCATACAGGTTTCTCAAGAGACAGGTCAGATGGTCTGGTATTCCCATCTCTTTCAGAATTTTCCACAGTTTATTGTGATCCACACAGCCTTGACGTACTCCTTTTCCTATTGGGAACCAGTCTGTTGTTCCATGTCCAGTTCTAACTGTTGCCTCCTGACCTGCATACAGGTTTCTCAAGAGACAGGTCAGATGGTCTGGTATTCCCATCTCTTTCAGAATTTTCCACAGTTTATTGTGATCCACACAGTCAAAGGCTTTGGCATAGTCAATAAAGCAGAAAGAGATGTTTTTCTGGAACTCTCTTGCTTTTTCGATGATCTAGCGGATATTGGCAATTTGATCTCTGGTTCCTCTGCCTTTTTTAAAACCAGCTTGAACATCTGGAAGTTCACGGTTCACGTATTGCTGAAGCCCGGCTTGGAGAATTTTGAGCATTACTTTACTAGCATGTGAGATGAGTGCAATTGTGTGGTAGTTTGAGCATTCTTTGGCATTGCCTTTCTTTGGGATTGGAACGAAAACTGACCTTTTCCAGTCCTGTGGCCACTGCTGAGTTTTCCAGATTTGCTGGCATATCAAGTGCAGCACTTTCACAGCATCATCTTTCAGGATTTGAAATAGCTCAAGTGGAATTCCATCACCTCCACTAGCTTTGTTCGTAGTGATGCTTTCTAAGGCCCACTTGACTTCACATTCCAGGATGTCTGGCTCTAGGTCAGTGATCACACCATCGTGATAATCTGGGTCGTGAAGATCTTTTTTGTACAGTTCTTCTGTGTATTCTTGCCACCTCTTCTAAATATCTTCTGCTTCTGTTAGGTCCCTACCATTTCTGTCCTTTATCGGACCCATCTTTGAATGAAATGTTCCCTTGGTATCTCTAATTTTCTTGAAGAGATCTCTAGTCTTTCCCAATCTGTTGATTTCCTCTATTTCTTTGCATTGATTGCTGAGGAAGGCTTTCTTATCTCTCCTTGCTATTCTTTGGAACTCTGCATTCAGATGGGAATATCTTTCCCTTTCTCCTTTGCTTTTCACTTCTCTTCTCTTCCCAGCTATCTGTAAGGGCTCTTCAGACGCCATTTTGCTTTTTTGCATTTCTTTTCCATGGGGATGGTCTTGATCCCTGTCTCCTGTACAATGTCACGAACCTCTGTCCATAGTTCATCAGGCACTCTGTCTATCAGACCTAGTCCCTTAAATCTATTTGTCACTTCTACTGTATACTCATAAGGGATTTGATCTAAGTCATACCTGAATGGACTAGTGGTTTTCCCTACTTTCTTCAATTTAAGTCTGAATTTGGCAATAAGGAGTTCATGATCTGAGCCACAGTCTTCTCCCGGTCTTGTTTTTGCTGACTGTATAGAGCTTCTCCATCTTTGGCTGCAAAGAATAGAATCAATCTGATTTTGGTGTTGACCATCTGGTGATGTCCACGTGTCGAGTCTTTTCTTGTGTTGTTGGAAGAGGGTATTTGCTATTACCAGTGCGTTCTCTTGCCAAAACTGTATTAGCCTTTGTCCTGCTTCATCCTGTACTCAAGGCCAAATTGGCATGTTATGCCAGGTGTTTCTTGACTTCCTACTTTTGCATTCCTGTCCCCTATAATGAAAAGGACATGTTTTTTGGGTGTTAGTTCTAGAAGGTCTTGTAGGTCTTCATAGAACCGTTCAACTTCAGCTTCTTCGGCGTTACTGGTCGGGGCAGAGACTTGGATTACTGTGATATTGAATGGTTTGCCTTGGAAACGAACAGAGATCATTCTATCGTTTTTGAGCTGCATCCAAGTACTGCATTTCGGACTCTTTTGTTGACCATGATGGCTACTCCATTTCTTTGAAGGGATTCTTGCCCACAGGAGTAGACATAATGGTCATCTGAGTTAAATTCACCCATTCCAGTCTATCTTAGTTCGTTGATTCCTAGAATGTCGACGTTCACTCTTGCCATCTCCTGTTTGACCACTTCCAATTTGCCTTGATTCATGGACCTAACATTCCAGGTTCCTATGCAATATTGCTCTTTACAGCATTGGACTTTGCTTCTATCACCAGTCACATCCACAGCTGGGTATCGTTTTTGCTTTGGCTCCATCCCATCATTCTTTCTGGAGTTATTTCTCCACTGATCTCCAGTAGCATATTGGGCACTTACTGACCTGGGGAGTTCATCTTTCAGTGTCCTATCTTTTTGCCTTTTCATACTGTTCATGGGATTCTCAAGGCAAGAATACTGAAGTATTTTGCCATGCCTTTCTCCAGTGGACCACATTCTGTCAGACCTCTCCACCATGACCCATCGGTCTTGGGTGGCCCCACACAGCATGGCTTATTTTCACTGAGATAGACAAGGCTGAGTTCATAGGGTATTGTTTAAACTTCTGACTTGGGATACAAGTCCCTCTACTCTGACTTATGCTGTCTTAAGCTTGGTTGCTCACTGAACACAGTTCCTCTTGTATCTGATGCTCACAGCACAGCAAAATACCCCTAGTTCTCCAAATGTTCCATACTGCTGTTTCCCACCACTCTATCCTGACTCATATGACTCTCCTTCATGGGCCTACTACCTCTACTTGCTGATGAAAACTAGCATTTTCTCTAGGTTTACTTCAAGCCTCACTTTCTCCACTTACCAGCATCCTGACTCCTTGTGGCCCCATGCAACTGTCAGCCCTTACCTCCTTTGTGAACCAGGTGAATTCAATATATACTTCCACCACAGCACCTACTAAGCTTTGCTACTTTTGTTGCTTTGGTGGCCCTCTCTTTTACAGTGTATACGCTCCTTGAGGGTATGAATCACGTCTTATTAGTCTTATCTCCAGCACCTAAAAGAGTGTCTGAATACTAAGTATTTAGTAAGTGCTTACTAAACAAATACTTTGGGTTTCCCTGGTGCCTCAGTGGTAAAGAATCTGCCTGCCAAGCAGGAGACATGGGTTTGATCCCTGGGTGGAGAAGATTCCCTGAAGAAGGGAATGGCAACACACTCCAGTATTCTTGTCTGGGAAATCCCAGGAACAGAGAAGCCTAGTGGGCGACATTCCATGGGGTCACAAAAAGAGCTGGACACAACTTAGCGACTAAACAACAACAAAACAAATATCTTAATTCACTAGCTCCTGATATGATTCAGAGGCTTTCACTCTGATATAGACTAGAGCTTCTGAGTTCAAAACAACAGGTTAAAAGTTCTGACAAAAGCTTTCTTGAGCTTCTGTTTCAAATCTATGATAATGATATATCTATAAATATCAGCCGCCAGACACTGCTAAATGTTTTTCAAACCAGTAGGAGTCCTGAATTCAGAAGCAGATTGCAACTTCCAAACTACAAATAAGTATATACATACTGCAATTAATAGCTTATTTGGAGATGAATAATTTCTACAAGAATGGAGATACATCATTTTCAATCAGTAAAGGACTAACACTAAGTTCTGGCACTTTTCTCTTTTGTGTAGAAAAGGATTTTAAGCATTATTTGGATACTTAAATAGTTAGAAATGTATTCATTTCAGTCATTATTTGGGTATAAGCCTGTGTCATAGGAGGACTAATCTTTTTTTTTTCCCCCAGAACCTGGTCTGTAAGGTCAATTGTTAAATGGAATTTGAAAATGGACTTCACTCACTAAGATTCTGTGAAAAGTCACAGAGTAAAAGGAACAAAAGGAAAAATAAAAACATTTTCCTACTTCTATAAATGAGATAAGAGATTTCCATTTTAGAAATTAAAAACAACAAAAAAATTGCCCCTCAATTTATAAGTGCTTGGTTGAACATGTTAATCATAGCATTTTATGGTTTGTGTCTGAATACTCTTAATCACTAAGACATTTCAATAGTCTCTTCATTATTTATCCTATCTAATAATCTTGAAAGAAACAGACTGACTGAGGCATGAACAATTTTTAAGTGAGCTAATATGTGTGGAATATTTTCCTAATGGTTGATGAAGTTAAGGGCTTTGCTTCAGCTTGCTTTTGAAGAAGATGGGATAAGCATTTCTAGTATCTTATCCACAGTACCAGGAATCAAGATGTGTTCATTTCCGACCCTTCCATTGTGTGCCCTGAAATGATCATATAACTTCTCTTAACCTCAAAGTGCAAACAAGGAATTATATGCCAAGAATGGAAGAAGTGTGTACATATAAACACATCTAAGTTTGACAGTATAATATGACTTTTAATGTCTTGTCAGAACAATAAAGAGTATTGAATAAGAGTAAATTTTAAAACATAAATATATACTGACTTTTTAAACTAAAAAGCATAGCTACTGAGAAACTCCATAGAATTTCAAGAAATTTAGAATGTTATATCCTTTCCTATACTGTGTTTACTTAGTTGACCAAGGTAATTGGTGAGCTTAGAGAAGAGAACTGGAGGACTGGAACTTTTATTATTTGCCAGCAGGGAGACACCAGGGGTAAAGTTAGCCAGAAGGAGTTTTGTTAGGATCTTGAGCAAAGCATGGGTGTCTTTAAAGGATTCTCATGTTTGATACTTTAACTATGTTCCCTGTAGTAGTTTCTGTATCTGTTCAAGGCTGACCCCTAAACCACCTGGTTGGTACTTTGGTTTCAGAGACTCTCCCTCAAATGTAGCCTAGAATTTCTGAATTAAAAAAACAATCTGGTTAAAAGATCTGACAAAGGTTTTTTCATACTTTGTGATTTGATTTACACAGTGCATTGGAATTAAGTCACTTTTATTTATAATCTCCTGAGTCATGTTAATTAGAGGAAGTAAAGTTTTGTGAAATTGGAATTATTTTGAAAAATTCCAGGGTGGATCCAAGCATATCGTTTTCCATTATCTTCTCAACTCTTTGAAAAGTCCTATCTAGGTTTTGGATGATATTGTTGCTGGTTTTCTCCCCACCTAACCATTTATGAAGATCTTCTCTCTTCTTTCTTGAAGATCTTCTTTCCCTTTAGAGTTTGATAATACTGGATGGAAATCAATATACTAAATTGTAAGAGGAAAAAGTTTATCCACTTCCCCTTCTGCTGAAACTTTATTGAAAATACTCTGACATCCTTTGGTTTGAGATGGGAAATTATTGAAGCCACAAATTATAATACCCATTCAGTTTTCATTTAAAAATACTTAAAGTTGGAAGCAGAGTACAAGTTTTCTACTGGCAATTCTATTAACTCTAACTATACTGTAATATCCCATGTGGTGTTTTTCAGATACACAGTAAGTGGGGCATATAATACGGCTAGGAGTCTTAGTCCTGATTCTGATACTTGCTTGAATGCTGTATGATCCTAGGCAACTTCTCTGAGCCTCGGTTTTCTCGTCTGTAAAACAGGAATAATAGCATACACCTAGTTTTCCTCCATAGGACACATGCAGTTGAGAGGGTCACATAAGCTGAGGTGCAATAAAGCTCTTTAATAGCTGAGGATGTTGCAGTTCCGTAGATGAACCAGCAGGAGGCTTGGTCCAGCACCTAGTTGAAAAATGGTATCCTTGCCTCCTCAGCTCACAGCTTCCTGTACAATTTGATTGAGAAGCCATTTTTGTCCGTGTTCTTTCACCAGCTTGGAAGCCTCGAGTCAGCCTCTTGCTTAAAGTAGTGAGTATGTCTATTGCCTTCTGGCATTGGTTCATTTACTCCGTCTTGGTTAAATTCCTGGCTGTGATTGCCTGCTTCCAGCTTTGTCCTGTCCTTTGTTTTGCATTTCTGTCCAATAAAAATGCTGATCTTGTTTTTGAGGTGGGCTATGGTTTTTTGGGTCTCTGTTAGCAATCTGGATGTATTTCGAGTACAGAATATACATCAAGTCCTGAAAAACTATGCAGCTAAGTTGACTAGATTTCATTAGTACGAGTGTTTTATAAACCGTCAAGTTCCATCGATATAAGATGCTAGGTTTAAGAAAGAAAACCTAAGATTCTTCTTTTCATGAACTGTACCTGGCATCACTGAGAATATCTGACAGTTTAACAATTAAGTCACTCCTACAGTGACAAAGATCAGTGATGTTCAAAGCATGGTCCTCAAACTGGGCTAGTCTGTGAACTGTTACTGATTTGGGGCAAGATAAGTTTAGAATGTAAGCATCAGCACTGGAAGCATTTAGAGAAACTTGAAAAAGTAATTTTACATTTGTTGTATCTAACAATGTAAAGGGTTAGCTTATGTTTTTGTTCTTTTCATTTCATTTTTTTATAGTTTGCAAAATATCTATTTATGATGGATTAGAAATTAAAACGACTAGGCCCTTTACCACAGAAAGTTTAAGAAGTACTGGTTGATACTGTTACTGATTATATTTTATAAACTGTAAGATTCTATCAGTTTAATTTGTGCTATTATTTTATATATCACAAAAGAAGAAAATAACGCTGCCAGTATATGCCGTATCTACACATCACTTACATTTTTAACATTTACTGAAGGAGCTCTTTTTGACTTTGACTTAATTTAAAAAATCATAGATTCCTCTCCCTAAGTATAGAAAGGAAAATATTAATCCACTAAATTAGTAACGCTATTTCTTAAACTTCTTCATGTTCTGAGTCCAATGTTTCTGACTCACTCTTTAGCTTGTGTTGTTGATGTCTGTTTTCCACACATTATCATGGAATTTTGTGATTTTCCTACATAGGTGTGCACAACACAGTATTGCCCAACATAAAGTATCTTTTTGTAAAACTATTGAGGGTATAGCACTTTAAAAAATATTTCTCCAAAATAATTTGCAGGTTTTCCCCCACGAACTGCAGACTTCACTGGACCTGTCAATAGACAGTTTTATGTATTTTGGGAACAAACTGTAACGTTTTTATACTTATTTTAGCCTTTCTTAGATTCTAGAAAGCATTTGGTGGATGAAAAAATGGAACTGTGACTATCCCTTCAAAGATGAATATCTGCTTCTTCAATGGCAGATGTATACCCAACTGCTCTGTTTCCATATCTTCCTGCAGACACAGCATCTTCTTTGTTTTAATACTGAGTTATACTGTCATCTTTTAATAGACATTCATTATGGCAATTAAACTCAACATATATAGTATTAACCAGGCATTTAACTCAATGATGGGAATTTGAAAGCTAGGAAAGTATTGATCTGTAGCGTGTTTAGGCAAGGCCTGGCTGATTGTGATTTACAATCTCATGTTGTAAAATGCATCCTAAGAGATGCTAAAATGTTGAAGAAATAGAAGAGTCTTTAAATTGATGAAATATGGTAATTTGAATTTAATGACTTTTAAGAAGGAGCTGTCATTTTACTGGAATAATTTAGGAACATGTAGGTTCATGATTAATATTTATTCCTAGGAGAGGCACTAGGGTTATTTAATACATCTAAATTTTATTAATTGAACTTAAAAGAGTATGTGTATGGAGACTATAGCATTCTATTGATTAATTCAACTGCCTACTACAGAGTTTACCTAATACCTAAGTGATTTAATTTACTGAATTACTTACTCCAAAGACAGAGTGTATCTAGCAATCCATAACACTCAGCACTTACTGTGTATAAGTCATTACTTGCAGTAACCTTTTATATTGGGTAACTATTGGTTTCCTTATTTGTAAGACTTGGCAATAAGGGTACAGAGAAGTCAGCAAGTTGTGGAGCCAGCGCTCAAACCTATATGTCTGGCCCAAGAGTCCAAAGTTTGAGCTGTTAACTTTTGCTATGTTGCTTTTCAACTAGTGAAGTTATTTTCTCTACATTTCTGGCTTTCGAAAGATTCCATAGTTAATTAAAAAAATAATTCCCTAAAACTTTCCAGATCATGAAAGCATGTAATGGGGGAAAAAACAACCTTGAATTTTAACAAACAAACCAACTGGGCTAGTCAAAGTCTTGAGTATGAATGGAAACAGCTGAAGAAAGTGTGGTCCAATGAGAGCCTTATCAAGTCTTGGTAATAAATGCCCTTGGCAAACAAACACAATCAGAACAAAAATTACTTTCCAGTACCACTGAAAGGACAAAATGTTGGCAGGGACTATGGAAATGTGGTGACTAGTAATTACTCAGTTGAAGGGGAATATAAACTGGGACTAACATAGAATTTGGATGCCAAACAAAACTATTACAATGAAATTCTAGGAGACCAAATGTAAACCAAAACTGCCCAGGCTACAGTGTTTCCCCACTATTGTATATACAAAGGTGAAATTGAATCACCAAGGATAACAAGGCAAGTAATGACATCAGCTGTTTCTCAGAATGAAAACCTAATAAAAATGAAACTGAGTTTGTCAAAACTCAATTGTCTGAAGTAGATGCATTTCCTCTTGTTAGAGGATTTAAATAGATTCTTCTTTACTCAAAATACAGAGTATAAAAATATCCACTGGCCAAATATAAATGAATCTTAGACTTTTCTGTAGATCTTTATTTAAGAAATGCAACGAATAAAATACTTAAACAACAGGGGATTTATATGTCATAAAAGGATGCAGTTATATTTTACAGAGAATTTAGTTTTCCATGAGTTAAACGGCTTTCCAGATTATTGTTTGATTATGCGGTTGGGTTCTAAGAAACTTGAAAGTAAACTGTAGTTAATGACCAAGTAAATATGAATAGAATAAATGAATAGAAAAACAATATTTGGAATGATAACATAAATCAATACCAAAAATTTTCTTTTACCAAATTGTTTAAACTGACACACCTTTTTCATTTCTACCAGTACTGCTTTTCAAAAATCCTTGCATCATTTAGGAAAAAATATACACCATGATATATTAAAAGACAACCCATTCTGGCTGGAAGGTAAAATTACAACTTTAAGTTGTATTTTAAGACACATGGTGGACTTCTCTGGAGGTCTAGTGGTGAAGACTCTGCACTTCCACTGCAGGGGCACAGGTTTGACCCCTGGTTGGGTAACTAAGATCCCACACGACGTGTCACATGGGCAAAAAATGTATAAGCCACACACATACAGAAAAGCAACCCCAAATATTTGGTGATGAAAAGATATAAACTTCCAGCTATAAATAAATCTAAGTGATATAATGTACAGCAAGATGACTATAGTTAACAATAATGCATTGTATGTTTGAAAGTTGCCAAGAGGTAAATGTTAAGTGTTTTCACCACTAGAAAAATTTAGATTTGTGTGTGGTAGTGGATGTAAAAATAAACTTATTGTGATAACCGTTTCACAGTATACATATATTACATCATTTTGTTGTACAACTAAAGTTAATACAATGTTATATGTCAATTATATTTCAAATAAATTTTTTTTCTAAAAATTGGAATTTCAAAGGACTAAAATTTTAAATATATACTTATATACACATTATTGTGAAGCATATTTAAATCTATAAAATTAAGACATTATGCCTTATTAATTTTTGTAATTTGTATTGGCCCAGGAACTGTTACTTAGTTAATGTTGCAGAGTGTAGTGGCCTTCCTGCAAAGAGGATGAACTCTACTCTCTAATGGTAGATTTTATGCATCAACATGACGGAGTCAAAGTGCCAGATATTCGGTCAAACACTATTCCATATATTTCTGTGAACATGTTTTTCGTTTTATTTTTAACTGAAACATAGTTGACCCATAATGTTATGTTAGCTTTAGGAGTACAACATAGCAATTCAGTATTTTGTAGATTATACTTCATTTGAAGTTATTATAAAATAATTGGCTGTATTCCCTGTGGTATACATTACATTCTTGTATCTTATTTTATGTATTTATAGTAACTTTCACTCTTAATTTCCTTCCCCGTTTCCCTCCTGCCCCAGCCCACCTACCCACTGGTACCCTGTGGTATACATTACATTCTTGTATCTTACTTTATGTATTTATAGTAACTTTTACTCTTAATCTCCTCCCCCGTTTCCCTCCTGCCCCAGCCCACCTACCCACTGGTACCCTGTGGTATACATTACATTCTTGTATCTTACTTTATGTATTAATAGTAACTTTTACTCTTAATCTCCTCCCCCGTTTCCCTCCTGCCCCAGCCCACCTACCCACTGGTACCCTGTGGTATACATTACATTCTTGTATCTTACTTTATGTATTAATAGTAACTTTCACTCTTAATCTCCTCCCCCGTTTCCCTCCTGCCCCAGCCCGCCTACCCACTGGTACCGCCACTAGTTTGTTCTTTGTGAGTCACTCCTGTTCTGTTATATTCATTTGTTTACTTTTTAGACTGAAAACACGCACTATTTGTCTTCATTTTTTTGACTTACTGCACTGAGTGTAATCCCCTCCAATCATATATATATACACCACATCTTCTTTGTCTATTCATCTGTTGATGGACACTTAGGTTGCTTCCATATTTGGCTATTGTAAATAATGCTGCTATGAACACTGGTACACATATATCTCTTCAAATTAGAGTTTTAATTTTCTTTGGATAAATACCCATGAGTGTAATTGATAGATCATACGACAGTTATATTTTTAAGTTTTTGAGGAACCTCCATACTGTTTTCCATAATGGCAATATCAATTTACATTTCTACCAACTGTGCACAAGGGTCCCATCTCTCCACATCCCCGCCAACATCATTATTTGTTTTCTTTTTGACAATAGCCATTCCGACAGGTGTGAGGTGATATCTCATTTCAGCTTTGATTTCCTTTCCCCTCATGATTAGTGATATTGAACATTTTTTTACGTGCTCGTTGGCCATCTGGATCTTCTTTGGAGAAATATCTATTTAGATCTTCTGCCCATTTTTTAATTGGGTTATTCACCTGTTGGCTGCTTGGTTGCATAAATTCTTTATGTATTTCTGATATTAGCCCCTCATCAGACATCAGTTCAGTTCAGTCACTCAGTTGTGTCCAACTCTTTGTGACACCATGGACTGCAGCATGCCAGGCATCCCTGTCCATCACCAACTCCTGGAGCTTATTCAAACTCATGTCCATTGAGTCAGTGATGCCATCCAACCATCTCATCCTCTGTTATCCCCTTCTCCTCCTGTCTTCAATCTTTCCCAGCATCAGAGTCTTTTCCAATGAGTCAGCTCTTCGTATCAGGTGGCCAAAGTATTGGAGTTTCAGCTTCAGCATCAATCCTTCCAATGAATATTCAGGATTGATTTCCTTCAGGATTGACTCATTTGATCTCCTTGCAGTCCAAGGGACTCTCAAGAGTCTTCTCCAACACCGCAGTTCAAAAGCATCAATTCTTTGGTGCTCAGCTTTCTTTATACTCCAACTCTCACATCCATACATGACTACTGGAAAACCATAGCTTTGACTAGATGGACTTTGTTGGCAAAGTAATGTCTCTGCTTTTTAATATACTGTCTAGGTTGGTCATAGTTTTTCTTCCAAGGAGTAAGCATCTTTTAATTTCTGGCTTCAGTCACCATCTGCAGTGATTTTGGAGCCCCCCGAAATAGTCTCTCACTGTTTCCATTGTCTTCCCATCTATTTACCATGAAATGATAGAACTGGATGCCATGATCTTAGTTTTCTGAATGTTGAGTTTTAAGCCAACTTTTTCACTCTCCTCTTTCACTTTCATCAAGAGGCTCTTTAGTTCTTCTTCACTTTCTGTCATAAGGGTAGTGTCATCTGTGTATCTGAGGTTATTGATATTTCTCCTGGCAATCTGAGTGCAGCAGTGCTTGCATGGGACCATTTGAAGGAGGTGGCCATTATCTTCATTACCTCCACCACAGTTGTTCTCAGGTCAAACGACAGGGATGGAGCACAGCCCTACCCATCAACAGAAAATTGGATTAAAGATTTACTGAGCATGGTCCAGCCCCGCCCATCAGAAGAAGACCCAGTTTTCCCCACAGTCAGTCTCTCCCATCAGGAAGGTTCCATAAGCCTCTTATCCTTATCTCTCAGAGGGCAAAAGAATGAAAACCACAATCACAGAAAATTAATCATGAGACATATCCTTTGCAGGAGACACCATATGACCTGGCAATCCTTCTCTTGGACTTATATACAGAGAAAAACATGATCAAAATGTATACATGCACCCCAGTGTTCATTGCAGCACTATTTACAATAGCCAAAATTGGAAGCAAACCAAATGTCTATTGACAGAGGAACGGATAAAGAAGAAATGGCACACATACACAATGGAATATTACTCAGTTATTAAAAAGAATGAAATAATGCCATTTGCAGCAACATGGATGGACCTAGAGACTGTCATACTGAGTGAAGTAATTCAGAGAAGGAGAAATATCATATGACATCCTTTATGTGTGGAATCTAAAAAGAAATGATACAAATGAACTTACAAAACAGAAAGAGACTTATAGACTTAGAAAATGAATCTATGGTTGCCAGGGGGAAGGGAAAGTTAGGGAGTTTGGGATGGACATGTATACATAGCTATATTGAAAATGGATAACCAACTAGCACATACTGTAAAGCACATGGAACTCTGCTCAGTGGATCAGAGGGTGGTTTAGAGGAGAATGGATAGATGTATATGTATAACTAGGTCCCTTCTCTGTTCACCTGAAACTATCACAACATTGTTAATTGGCTACACCCCAATGCAAAATAAAAAATTTAAAATGTGACCAAAAAATAAAAAGAGAGACAGTGTAGTGATTGTAGTGTTTATGAGCCCAGCCCTGGAGCCAGATTCCCTGGGTTGAAATCATTGTTTTCTGTGACTGTGAGCTGGTTTCTGTGTTTGAGTATCCATATATAAAGAATGGAATTCATAGAAAAACAAACTAAGGTCATAGACTTCTTGAGAGGATTAAAATACATGTTTAAAATACATGAAGTATTGAGAACAGTGGCCGATCTATATAAAATACCATGTAAATCTTTATTATTATATAGCTTTAAATTTAGTTTTATCTTTTTCCTTAATATACTTTGAGTTCTTTCCCTGTATCTTGATTTGCATCTTCACAGTCATGCCAAGACAATCAGTTAAAAAAAATTACAGTTCTTTTAAGAAAGAGCCACTTCTTTGGAATGAACAGAATACACTTTAGAATCATGCAATGTCAGCAGTTACTAGAGAGACTCTAAATATCATAAACATCTTTCTCATACAATTTCAGGAATGAGACTTCCAGTTATAGGTATGTAACTCCAACAAAGAAGTTGTGTTTTTCCTGAAACTACCCCTGATGAGGGACTTTCATGGGATTCTACCTTTGACAAAAGGTAACCAATTGAAAGATTGAAGGCGGGAGGAGAAGGGGATGACAGAGGATGAGATGGTTGGATGACATGACCAACTCGATGGACATAAGTTGGAGCAAGCTCCGGGAGCTGGTGACGGACAGGGGAGCCTGGTGTGCTGCAGTCCATGGGGCTGCAAAGGGTCAGACATGACTGAGGGACTGAACTAAACCTAAGCAACTCTGAATTAGGCATCTAGTTTATGACTAAATGTCTAGTACACCCTGTTGATAGACTGGCTGTAAATTTCTCCAACATTGTGTATCTCAGTGACTTCTATAGGCTCATTCTACTATGGCCCATTAGCTGATAAGGGTTGTTCTGTGGAGACTCACTAACTCTGTCCCACAATGAATACCTTTGAAACATCTGTACCATAAGAAACATTTTCTGTGCACCTTTGACGGAATATAGGCGAGAACAGAGTTTTGAACTAAGGACAAAATCTAAGGGAGAAAATTTTAAGAACAAAAATAGGTTCTTAACGAGTCCTTGGGGAGAGTTCAATTCCATTACTTAATTATGTATTTTGAAGGGCACACCACTGCCAAGATATGAAATAACCAAGAGGAATAACCAGGTGATGACAAACTTTTCCAGTAATAGCGACAAATGATATAATTTTCTTCCAACCTAAGCTCTGAATATTTTAAAAGGGAGGCCTGGTAACACTGCAGTATCTAGAAGAAAATAAAAAGGTAGGGAGCCGTTCTCCCTAGTGACTAATTATACCTCAAAGACTGCGGAAGATTGAAAGCTATCTAGATGTTTCAGATGTGAAAGCAATTTTGAGGTGTCCGATAAAGAAAACACATTAATTAGACTGACATGTAATTAGAGCTTTAAAAATTAATATAGCTTCTGGTGTTCATTTAGTTTAAAATAAGAAACATTTAAAATTATAAAAGAACAAAATGCTATTAAATCAAAACAACAGTCTGGGATCAGAGTCATAATGTAATGAGACATTTTCATGGTGAGAAATAGGAAAAATATTGTTGATTTTACAGTAAAGCTAAAAATTCTCACAAGATCATGTGTTAGAACTGTTTCTAATCAATTACAACATTCATATTCTGATATTAATTTTTGAGCTATTTGATGCTAATTCAGACTTCCAAAGTGAAGTTAAAAGAACCACATTTAATTTAGCTTTGAACATTTGAAGTGTTATCATGGAAAAATGATAGCTAAACATTTGCCAAAGGCTTTGCATCCAAGTTATTGGGGGAAAAATACAGCTTTGACAATGATCAAGCAGAAAATATTTGTCCAAATTAGGTAAAATAGAATCTGAGCAATGAATATCTTTTATCAATGTAATGACTGACTTCTGCTGCTGCCAAAGTGATGTAAGATTGGTCATGCTTCGTAGTGTGCATGACCTTGCTGGGTGGGGCTGGCGCAGTGGAACTCTTAGCTCCATGTTCACTTGGGAGGCTCTTTTCCCTGATACAGCTATCTCTGGATGGTCAGGACAATAGGAAGATGACATAGTTATGGAAGGTCCAGAGTTGCAGCCTGGGTTTCCTCAATCAGCCCTCATTTCTCAGTTCACAGAACTCATGAAGCAACCCCACACACAGAAGGGCAAAAATGGGCCAGAATGCTAAGCTTTGGAGCTTTTTTTATTCTGAGAGCTTTTTAACTGACTTTACATGACTGCAATACGCTTTTGAATTTGTATCATCATTTTAATGTAGCAAGCAAAACATGTACACACACCCACTCCACTATTGGTTTATATTCTCCTCATACCCACTCTATCAAATTACCAATTATATCATAACAATATTACTAATTTATTTAATTACCTTTTAGACTCCAGTTTAATCATCTGAAATCTATTTTGTTTTTTCTTACTAATTTATATAATTGCTTTTTATTGATTTTTAACTAGCTTGCATTTATGCAATTCTTTG
Organism: Okapia johnstoni; assembly: GCA_024291935.2. NCBI lineage: Eukaryota > Metazoa > Chordata > Mammalia > Artiodactyla > Giraffidae > Okapia > Okapia johnstoni. The sequence continues at coordinate 39,431,708 of CM044323.1, forward strand.
GGGCTTCCCAGGTGGTACTAGTGGTAAAGAACCTGCCTGTCAATGCAGGAGACTTAAGAGATAGGGGTTCTATCCCTGGGTCGGGGAGATCCCCTGGAGGAGGGCATGGCAACCCACCCCAGTATTCTTGCTTGGAGAATCCCATGAACAGAGGAGCTTGGCAGACTATAGTCCATAGGGTTGCAAAGAGTCAGACATGACTGAAGCGACTTAGCATGAACACATGAAATTTATTTAGTTCTTTCATAACTTTAATTTTCACTCTATCTTGTCTATTTTTTTTTCTGATTTATTATTTGCCTTTTTATCTGGTAGTATCTTCTTTCAGTTTACTTCATTTTCAAAATTACCAGCTAATATATTAGGTTCCCTCCGTTAAAAAAAAATTTGTATTACTCTCCTAGCTTATTAAACTAAAAGCAGGAATATGGCCCATGCCATAAAGTGGAAGATGGAAAGTTAATTTGTGCTTCAAGAAGGGAGGAGGATGATTTCTGTCTATGCTTTTCTGACCCTTTTAACACAACCAAACTTCTGCCTAGTTTAAACTAACAATTTTGTTTTCTTTTTTGGTAAGTGTATTTAATAGTAAAACTTTGAATTTCACTTATAAAGAATAGTCAATTCAATCTTTTAGGCTTTAAATTATCACATGTGTGTAATTCAGGCCTTGCTTTATATATCACTGGTAGTGAAATTTTCCTATGAATTCTACCTGGTGGTTTCACATACTTGTATCATCTTTAATGGAGGGCTTGTTGGAATGTTTTTATATACTTAAATTGTGCTTTAATGTGTTTTTTTATTAAATTATAGTTGACATATTAGTTCCAGATGTACAACAATGATTCAATATATGTATATATTGTAAAATAATTACAATAAGTCTAGTTAATATCTATCACCATACATAGTTACAAAAAATTTATTTTCTTGTTATTAGAATCATATATTTACTTTAGAACTAAGGGAACAATGCACAACATCAAGAGGAAAAGTAGAGAGAGTATCCTTTCTAGATTTCAATAAACCAAACAGTGAACAAAAGAACAGATAGGAAAAAGAATAATTTACTACCGAGTCACACATTTCTTTCAACTGTAAAGTCAAATACTAGTAGTATCTTCTGAGTTTGTCTTTGTTCCTTCATAATCAAGTCTTCAACTTTTCTGTACAACATAGGAAGACAAGTTTGTTTGTAGGGGAACTCACCGATGTTAGCCAAAGATTTGAACATAGCCCAAAGCAAAAACAAAATAAATGTAGAAACTCACACTAAGAAGTGGAATATAGTTAGGATCCAAAGAGAACTGACCCCAAGTTTTCATATATAATGATTTTTGCAGATGCTAGTTAATGATTTTCACTTCTGCTTTTTTTGCGCAAGCCCTGGAATTCATCAGATCTGGAAACAAATGTTTCAACAGTTCCCAGAGAATTTCTGGCCTACCCATCTCCAGGAAGTTATGGGAGTCTCATGAGGAATCCCGTTCTTGTACTACTTATGGTGCATTTTGCAAAGTCCAAAAAGTTGAATTAGGGTCAGCAGCAGCTACTATTAATTTGTTGCCCACTAAGTACCAGACATTGTGCTAAGCACTTTCCATACATCCTAACATTTATGTCTTATAACAACTTTATTATATAGATACTATTTACCATATTTTCTAATAAGAACTCTGCAGCTCAGTTAACTTACCTCAAGCTCACACAGCCAGAAAGGAGAGCTGGGACTGGAATTCAGGTCTTTAAGACTATATTCTTAACCACCAGTTAACACTGCCCCCATTAAATACAGCACAATTATAAATACAAATGTAAACTTGGAGAGGAGCAGGCATATAAGATTGTAAATTGTTTTCTAATTAAACCTGAATTGACTGGTAAATAAGCAGATGCATTTGGAAAAAATTCTTCATTAACTTTTCTGTGATCCTACCAGCATCATTTGAAATTTAGTGATACATGCTACCATTTTAATATCTATGGGCAAGGACAAGATAGAAGTCATCTGCTAAGGATATAAGATATCAAGTGATAAAACCAAGAATTTCAATGTAAAAATTACACCTAGTGTAATTAAAGTTGCACAAATCACAACAGGTTAAATACCCACATGTATAACTTTTTTTTTAGGAGTCCAGGCTTGCCTTGGCTTAAGCATCCTAGGGTTTCTATTTCTCTTCCCTTGGCTTTTCCCTTACCCCCTTGTTGTCAGGTCCTTCTCTCTATTTTACTGACAACTAACTCAAGAAATATTTCTTAAAAAAATGTAAAATTTTAGTACAATTCTGCTCAAAATATCTGAGTTTGTAGACAAAATCAAAACATGTTCTGTGTAAAAATACCTTAGGTAGGCTCTTATGTCTTATAACCTGCTCACAACTTCAACTTTCACTTGCTCTTCCTGAAGGTTGAATATCTTTTTACAAATCCATTGTTTTTATTTCATACTGTTCATATCATAGTAAGAACAGTACCAGGTTGTTCATAAGCTTGGGTTCTCAGTTGTCCCTGATTGGAGGGTTGACCTCCAGAGGCTCTCTGGCAAGTAGCATAATTCACTTTTGTTCAACAGTCATTTATTGAAGGCTTCTATATGCTAGGCAGTATATTGAGCGCGTGTGTGAGTGCTCAGTCGCTCAGCTGTGTCGGACTCTTTGTGACCTCATGGACTGTAACCCATGGATTACAGCCTGCCAGGCTCCTCTGTCCATGGGATTATCCAGACAAGAATACTGAAGTAAGTTTCCATTTCCTCCTCCAGGAGATCTTCTCGACCCAGGGATCAAACCCACATCTCCTGTGTCTCCTGCACTGGAAGGTGGATTCTTTACCACAGAGCCATCTGGGGAACCCAGTAAGTTGCATACTGGTGTATAATTGCAGAAAAGACATGAGTCCTTTTCGAGCACTTACAAGTTAGTGGATCAACCTTTCCTGCTCAACTAGCTGTTATTTCCTGGTTCTCACATTCCATCCAAACCAAATTTTTCTCTCTGTTGCCCTTTATATTCAGTTAAACCTGAAACATTAGTTAAGAGCTATGACTGAATGCTCCAAATAGACTTTCCTCTATCACACCCCTCTGCGGTTTCCTCCTAAAATGTACTTTTTATGAACATCTACTCCTTTCAGCAGGATCCTATCTCAGCCCTGCCAGCAAGTGTGTGCTTTGATTGATTTTATCCTGGTGACATTCAAGTTAGATTGTGTTTCTTAATGGAAAGAAGCAGATAACAAATAATATGCTAACACTCTATAGGGGGGAGTTTGCTGCTTTTCTGTCTTGAGGGCTAGAAATTTTCTATCTTATTAGTAGGCAGGAGGTAGTGAAACACGGAGGTCTGGAGTCAGGTTGCTTTGGTTCAAATTCTGACACAGACTATCCCTAACTGTAATCTTGTGTCAATTTCAACTCTCTGGTCCTCACTGTTCTATACTGTTAAACTAGCTTAATAAACAGAGCCTACCTATTAGGATCATTGGAGATTTAAGTGGGAACCAGTATGTAAATAATTTAGAAGAGCATAGATAAAAAGGTAAATAACACTCTCTGTTATTAAAAATAATTCTCATATTTTTATGGCTTCAATGTAAATTGGTATGAAATTGGCCCAGAATTTAAAATTTGCTGTGGTTCCATATATCAAGATTTCTAATTGTTTCCACTAACACTGTGTTTCCAATAACACAAAAACTAAGTTCTAGTGGTTTGATCTAATATTTCCACTTGAAAAATATATCAGAAAGAAATAATCCAAGATACAGACAGACTTAAGGCACAGAAATATTAATCACATCAAATATTTAAAAAGATGTAAAACTACCTCTAGATTTACCTTTCATTTAGACATTAAATATATTAATATACTAGTAAATATACTGAAATCATATATATTAATTAGAAAAATTTTCATTAATAGAGTTTTAATGAATGTCTATTATATAATTTACTAGTATACTATTTATTTAACAGTTATTCATTAAAACACTATACATATATGTTCTCTAATGAGTGAGAATGCTCATAACAAGTGAAAAAATAGGTTAGAAAATTGAATATATACTACAGACACAACTCAGAAAATAAGCATAGAAGGAGAGAACTATATCAAATTTAAGTTAACTCTTGGTGGTAAGACTATGGGTGATTTCTACATTTATCTGATTTTAAACTAATTTGTTCTGTGTACTGGGCTTAGCAAATTTATAATATGAATAAAAAAGATTTAAAAAAAATTGACATGAATAGTCCCATAGTTTTATAACATGCTCTTTGGAAAATTGAAATCTAGTGGGAATTTTATTTATTGTAAGCTTTTTGGAAAATTCTAAAACGTTTGAGGGAGGGGACTGCCCATTTTTAATAATCTTACTCATTTAGTAAAATGCTTTATACCCTGTTAATTTTCATGATTGTTGACATACCAACAGACTGGTTGAGAAAATCTTCAGACTTTTAAATTTTAGTAGTCAAGCTGTTGAACAAATAGAAAAATTACAAGAGCTCTTTATTATACATATGAATCTTTTTCTGGTTCCTTCTTTATTTTTCTCTTTTATGAGGCTACTGGGCCTGATTAGAATCAGCACACTACATATTATGCATTTTTACTGATCTTACAGTAGATGTAAAAGAAAAGTCCTGAAGGACTAAGGGAGGAAAAATGTGAAGAAGCTGTAGTAAAAGCTCCTAGAAGCAGAGTTAGCGGCACTGGGATGGTTGGCAGCTGTGCAATTTCCACAGAAAGTTTCCCTAGAGGGTGAAGGGGGCTAGATTTCTGCTCTTGGACCTAGAAAGGAGAGGTGAAGTTTACTTGGCTTGCCTCTACAACAACTTCTCAATAATAAACTCATCAGGCTTTTTATCACCACCTGCCATCCAACATGGCACTTGGGGTTCTGAAACAGCCCCGAATGGGTAGAGTCAGAAGATGGCTAAGTAGTTGCAAAACCATTGCTGGATATAATTTCACCAGGAGCCCAGAGACCTAGTTCTGATTCTTCCTTTCCTTCTAGCAATAGAGACTGACCTGTTCAGAGGGCAGTTTTCCTGGGACCACCCCAGTTCCGATGTGAAACCACATCACCCCTTCTAAGTTCTCCAATATTCTCCTTCCCTGTGCTTGTGCTTCAAGTCTTTGCTTAGAGGTTATTAGACAATAAACAAAGGAAAAGCAGAATAGTAGAAGAAAACACCAGTTTGGGCAGGAAAAGGCACAATAAAGATTCTCAGCAAAGGTGGCAGAGTCCTCTAGATCAACCTGAATGTGGCACTGATGTGATTTGACTTTGCCTGATTTGTGAAGATATGTTACTTTTAAAGTGACTTTTTTTTTCTTCTTTCTGCTTATCATCCTCATCTTCTGCTATATAGTGTCTAACAGTGGACAAAATGCTTTCATGTATATTATTTCATTTAAACCTCACAAGCATTTTATAAAAAATATATTATTTTTTGCAGATGAAGAACCTAGAACTCAGAGACTAAATGATTTTTCCAGCTGGTAACCAAAAGTGACTTAAGTTCACATCTCCTGATTGTTGTTCACCCATTTGGTTCTATAATTGACCTACATTATCCTATCATTTGTCCCAAATGACAAAAGTTTGGAACTGACTTTTTTCCCACTAAGGTGTATCCCAAATTCTTTGAGAACTTCTTGGGTACTTTGCTATACTCTAGTTGTCAACGCTTATAAAACTCAGAAGCCTAAGTAGAATAGGGAGGATTATGAGAGATTGCTGCCTGGGTTCAGGATACAATTTTAACCTATTTGCAGTATCCTAAAGTGGTAGATTGTAGACAGTAATTCTACTCTTAAGTCTTTCTTGATATATTTTCAATAAGTATGTAGTTTTCCCAGTGCTTCACCGTTGGTAGTAAAAGAAGAAAAAAATGCTGTTTGAGGCCCAGAAGTAAAGACTAAGAAGGTTATGGGCAAAAAATACATTGTCAAAATTCCTCAAATTTTACATAGGACTAATAAATATTTCCAATTCCCAGAACCCATGTTGGTTCTCTTCAAAGAACTCCAAACCCTTTTTATAACTTAAAATACCTCTTTTATTCTAATACCTTGATGACAGATTCTGAAAACACATAGCTGCCAAATGTCAACATTTTGTGGAGAGGGTTTCAAATTAGCTTTTCCTCCTGAGAATTTTCTCCAGTCTTCCCTGTTACTGGCTCTAGCACTCAAAGAAAGGCAGGGCTGTTTGTTATTCCTTAGACCTAGATGAGAAAGTACTCAGCCCTTTTTCTTTAGGGGATGGTAATGTTATTCAATGGCAAAAGTGCAAGAGGAATGAGAATTCCCAGCCTTGGCTGTAATTTTGTCTAAGTTGGCTTATTCAATATAATACAACAAATCTTAGAAGGTTGTAAAAAAGAATTAACAAAATTATATTATTTTGAGTTTCACTGAAACATATTTTTACAGGATTTCATGTTTTTGATTCAAACATTTATTGAAGACCTACTCTGTATAGGGCATTGAGGGAATAAAAAGATTACTTATTCAATCATGTTCTTCCGTAATCCTTTCCTACACCTACCCCAAGATCATGTACAGTTATCACCTTGTATGGTTCAATGGTGGCCAACATTTACCTTGATCACAATAGTTTCATAAAAATATCTATTGAAGGTTTTCTAACTAGTGGACAGTGCACTAGGTCTTGAGATATAGCATTCCCCCTACTAAGCTGTGGGAAATCTGAGGGCTGAGATTTAAACAGAAAATACATGACTTAAAATTATATTGGCTAGGACTTCCCTGATGGTGCAGTGGATAAGAATCTACTTGCCAATGCAGGGGACATGAGTTCATTCCCTGATCTGGGAAGACTCCACATGTCTCTGAGCAACTTAGCCCCTGTGCCTCAACTACTAAGCCCACACTCTAGAGCCCATGAGCCACAACTACTGAGCCCACAGGCTTCAACTACTGAAGTGTAAGTGCCTAGTACCTGTGCTCTGCAATAAAAGAAGCTGCTGCAATGAGAAGCCCGTGCACCACAGCTAAAGAATATTCCCCCACTCGCTGCAATTAGAAAAAGCCTGCTCAAAGCAACAAAGACCCAACGCAGCCACAAATAAATGAAATTATATTGGCTAGGTCCACTGAACAAAAGGGGAAAGTGTTGATTCAGGGAAAGACAGGAACTAGGAGAAAGTGGCAGGAAATGGTGAGCCGTCTCTTCCATTTTAAAATTAAAATTATAGGTTTTAGGGCTTTCTATTTTGACTCAAGATGTATAGTGCTTCAAAGGAGAATCTAGTTGGCTTGGCTTAACTCATAAGCCTATCATTTAACTAGAGATGCTTGGAGAAACGATCTTGGCACACACATCAGTGAGGCAGGATTCACCCAAAGGGCTGAGAATACATCAAGAGGAATGGATGCCGACAACAAAAACTCAACAAATATACTGTGTACATGGCAATGCTACACAAAGATGTTGTATGTCTAGGTTCTGAAACTTAGTAGGGGAATCCTTATTTAGTTTTTTTCCAGAAGAATTAATTTTCTTCTGCTACCCAGCTCTTCTCAGTTGCCCTGGACTTCTTTCAGGAATAGTCTGGAACAAATGCGCACAAACCCATTGCTGATATGTGATACTAAACACAGGAGACTAAGAACAGGTAAGCCAGAAAATTCTTAAACAACAATAACACTTTTGGCACTATGGTCATCTAAGGGTTCCTTTGTTTTTATCTGCATCTGTGCTGAATTATGTACTTTTTGATGAATAAATAAATACTTTTTCTTTGTAATTCAGAAAAGTGAACTCCGTCACCTAAGTCCTTATTCTTTTAAGCTCAATCAAGCTAAGCTATATACTTCCTTCTGGCCTAAATACTTATGATATTCAGGCATGTAGGTCCTTCTTTTCCCTTCAGAAACCTTAACTTTCAGTCAGATTTGGTCCAAGGGAAAAAAACGAAAATAGGTCACGTTTAACTTTAGTGGTTATTCTTTTCCTTTCACTGCTATTTGTTTCTTCATGTCTATTTCCACATTTCCCTTTTCGCCTTTCGTGAGCTAAATAGTGTAAAAAGTGAACTGACACTTTTTTTTTTTTTAGGATAGTAAGTCTGAGGAATACAGACATTTTAACCTGAGTTCCATTTTTATGCAAGTGGTACAAATCTCACATTTTCCGTGGTCCATAAGGGTGGTTTTGCTTTTAACTACGAGAAAATGTACTCCAACATATAGACTGGCCAATCTGACAGTCTTAAGATTTGTATAGCCTGTCTCTTGTCAGTTTTGAGGGCTCAGTCATTCATTCCTCAGCAAGAGAGGGCATTCCAGGGCTGTTCATATCATACAGCACAAACTACATCTGATTATGTGATGCAATGTGAGTTCTGTTGATCAAATCAAGGTTCTCAACAGTTTACAGTAATTTTTCAATGGCTCACAGAAATTTTTTTTTCTTGTAAATTCAAATATAAGTGATTTTTAAAAATTCCTAAATGGGTTATGATTGTCCTCATACATTTTTTATTTCTTGTTTTTCTGCCTTGAGAAATAATGGCAACCCCTTGCTCCTTTATTCTTAGAGCAGCCCTTTGGGCCTTTATTTCTCAATTACTCTCCTATCATTTGAGTGGCTGAATAGATTTCTTCACCAAATACAAAGAGCTTCATATCTAGAGTAAAATTATTTTCCAGTGGAGCTCTGGGACTCTTTGGTGATCAATAGAATTTTCCCTGATTGATATTTTATAATATTTATGATGCATGATTAAAAAAACTATGAATATGATTGTATTTCTAGCTTTACCTACTTTCAGAGAATTTTTAAAGATTGCTTATTTAACTCCTCTGGCAACCAACATCTGTATTAAATTGCATTTGTTAATAGTATAAGATTCTAACACAATTAGAAGGACCAAAAGCAATGCTATCTTATAGAGATTTTGTAACCTTGAATATGGTTGACCTAGGTTTGGGAGAAATATTAAAAATAGCTATTGAGAATCTACTCTCAAAACTTCTTTTTTTAAACTTATTGTTACTAATTTACCCAATTTGCTTTATCATTTGTTATTTACTTTCATTGAATACCTACTCTTTTACCATGGCCTTTATCTGCTTGTCATTTCTAATCCTCACCCCAACCATAGGTGACGTCAATCATATTTTAATAATAAGGGAGCTAAGGCTTTAAGAGATAAAGCAGACATCTATATTTTTTGCCTTTTCTTCTCCTTAGAAGAATATTCTCATTTTCCTTTGGAGAACTCTTACTGTCCATCCATGTGCTCAGACACTTGGATCATTCCTTGGCTCCAGACCTGGGTTCCTATTCCAGGCTTAGCAAAGGAGGGTAGTGGATTCTCTTTGCTAGAATGATTGGCTTGGAGATGTGCTTATGACCCAACTCAGGTAAACTAGAGACAATCAGCATTAGCCTCAGGACATTTTTCTGGAAAAACTGGGAAAGAAATTCTCTTTCACTTGGAGTTGTTAAGGTATGGAATGTAAGTTTGGAGCTGCTAGAAAGCTTTTTCCTACCACAAGTAGAAATATTGTAAGATTTGAGAATAAAGCCAACAGAGAGGAAGGGGGATTGACAGAAATAACTGGGGATTCCTGGAATCAGCATCTACAAGATAATGACTTAATCACGTGAGCCAACAGTTTCCCTTTCTGCTCAGAGAAGGTTGAGATGGGATTCTGTCACTTGCCACTGAAAACACTCTGACCAATCAAGAAACTATGCTCTTCTCCATGGTTACAAGACTATTAGGTGTCAGGAGATGGGATTTGAACTAAGTTCTGTCTTAAGTCAAACTCCTGTTGAAATTTTCGAGTACAGACTATGCCTTCTAATGGTCGTTGAGAAATGGAGAACAAGGTGAGAAAAGTGTACACATGCGATTTTTAAGAAGCGTATCTCAGTAAACCAGTTCAATTTTTAACAGACCTGGCACGCAAGTCCTTGCAGAATACCATACTCAGTACTAATGGCAAATGAAAAAAGAGTAGAAATCAGAATAACTCCCTGTGTAGGTTAAAAATTAATATAGGATAAAAGACAAAAAAGTCATAAAAAGCAAAGTAGGAAAAAAGACAAATTGAGAAGTTTGAAATGGATGAAAAATTAATAAAACATTTCAGTAGGTGATAAAAAGTAAAAGGCCATGTTGTATCTTCAAATCATCACCCATTGCTGGTGTTTCCAACACTATCCACAGAGTGACTTTGCCTTAGACCCTTTAGGTATATAATACTAGAGTTATAATAATATAACTAGTATTATAGGTATATAATACTAGAGAACTTCAGTTCTCTCTTGCCTCCATCAAAAAGTCTCTGTGTCATGATGGTTCTGTTTCTAGAACCTTATTTTGTGCTTTATATTTCCATCAGTCTGGGCATTTTTTTATTAAGCCAGGACTGCTGCAATAATATGTTTGCTATACTTCTGTTTTCAAGCTGGGGACTTTGTAACCCGAGAGTGTACTAATCTAGTATGTTTAAAACTATTTTTATATTAAGCCAAAACTGCTGCAATAATGTAATTGCTATATTTCTGTTTTCAAGCTGTGGACTTTGTAACCCAAGAATGTACTAATTTAGTATGTTTAAAACTATGGGTCACTATCCATAAGTATATCATAGGGTTGATTTACTTGATTATGATGAGTATTTCTTTTTAAATAGAATAGTAGTAAGGGTAGTTATTATAGCACAACAATTCTTTTTACATAAATGTAGCTATGATGATTGATATAGATATAGGTAATGAAGTAGATCTAGGTATATGATGCAAATGTATGTGTGTATGCTGAGTTGTTATATAAAATATATTTCTTATAGAGTAAGTATGAACAAAAATTGGCAACCCACTCCAGTACTCTTGCCTGGAAACTCCCATGGACGGAGGAGCCTGGTAGGCTGCAGTCTATGGGGTCGCGAAGAGTCGGACATGACTGAGCAACTTCACTTTCACTTTTCACTTTCATGCATTGGAGAAGGAAATGGCAACCCACTCCAGTGTTCTTGCCTGGAGAATCCCAGGGACGGCAGAGCCTGGTAGGCTGCCATCTATGGGGTCGCACAGAGTCAGACACGACTAAAGCGACTTAGCAGCAGCAGCAGCAGCAGCATGAACAAAAAACGTTTGAAAGCCAATGAACTGGACAGAGCAGTAATCAGCAATCAATCAAAGAGAATTTGTTAACAAAGTATCTAACTTGTGCAAGCATTGCTATATAGGAATTGTCATTTTAAAGTACAAATTTGCCTTTTTACTGTCCTTGCTGGGAAAATTACAGTAAATATAAATTTCCATAAGTTGTAAGCACTTTCAAATGTACTTCGAAGCTGGCCACCAGATGATGCTTTCTGTGAAATAATCCTCATCCGTTACTGCTCTCTGAGCTCTGCTCCTCTCTGCCAAGTGAAAACACTACCTCTGTTCAGAATCTTGTTCAAAACACACCCCCTCCACAAAACTGTGAGCAACTTTGTCCTTGGGAAAAGTTAGCTTACATCTCATTTGATTAAAATTCTTTAAGTTATTACTAAAACAGTATGATTGCTATAGAAAATACAGAGAAAAAACAAAAGAAAAGGAAAATCATCCATACTAATCTAGAATCATCCAAGATTAACATTTTGGGTTAGCTATAAATCACCTCTAGACGGCCATGGAAAAAATTTCACTTTGAGATGGTGGGAATTATAATTCCCACCCCCAGTGTTCCCAATTAAAACTTGAATAAAATATAACCAATTCAGTCATAAATCATTGATAACTGAACAATTAGCAATTATCACTCCTTAGTTTTACATACCAGAAGAGCAGAGGTTTGACCAAGATTACTTTAAAGTAATTGTGCATGAGTGCTAAGTCGCTTCAGTCATGTCTGACTCTTTGTGACCCTATAGACCATAGCCTGCCAGCCTCCTCTGTTCATAGCATTCTCCAGGCAAGAATGCTGGAGTGGGTTACCGTGCCCTCCTCCAGGATATCTTCCTGACCCAGGGTTTGAACCCCATCTCTTAAGTCTCCTGCATTGGCAGGCAGGTTCTTTACCACTAGTGCCACCTGGGAAGCCTTATAATTACCTATAAGTAATTAAAGGACATTTATAAGAATTGATGTAACTTACTAGTTTCATTACTAGTCTGTGCCAATTTTGCTTTGATTCAGAAAAGCTGATTTTCAGTGTCACGATGTTTTGGGTTGGCAAAACTGCAGTTTACACAGCGCTTAAACCTGATGAGGAAGGAATGAAAAATCTGTGAAAACACGTTGAAAATGTTAGGCTAACCTTTAGAGAAAAACAGGATTCCATCTGTAACTCTAGTTCAAGTTTCTATAGTCTCCCTCCTATCCCCAAACCATTTCTGTCAACCATCTTTCTAAATAAATTAATGATAAAGCTAGCAAGAATACCAAGAGTTTTACTGAATGCTGATCTATTTTCATTCCTTTACTTGAATATCATGGGAAGTAAATCTGAGGTTTTGAATATTAAATTCCATGGCCTGGTTAACAGTCTTATCTATATGTCCTGTCCCTGCATTTCTGGGCCAGGTTTGGAGCTCCCAGTAATGTCAAATGGCACTTTGCCCTGAGGCAGGAAACTGATGGGTTTTAGGAACAGAATGAGGATTTGCCTAGTGGGAATGAGTAAAGGAAACGGAAGTTAGCTTTTGTTAAAGAGGCAAAAAAGTGTGTCTAGAAGTTGAAATAAAACTTTTCCAGATATCTTTGTTATTTGATATAGAAGCTGTGGCAACATTTGACTTTAGTGATTTAGAAGTTTTCATTCAATTGTCTTTTAGAAATAGTAGTATCTGTAAGCAGTAGTGTCCTGTGGTCTCTAGTCTAGTCTTTTTTGAAAGTCTTTTCTTATCAGAGATCATAAAAACTTGTGATAGGAATTTAACAAAACACTGACTGTTTAAGAAATTAAGATTCCATCTTGGACGTTCTTATGGCAGAAAAGAGAAAAAAAGTCACTGTGTACTTCAGCAAATATGACCCTTAGAGAACTGGGAAATGACCAAAGATATGGAAAGGAACTTATTTTACATACCTCTAGAAAAAAGAAAGGGCAGAGCCAGCTTTTGGCTGAATGTCTACCAAAACGAAAGCCAAAAAGGCAAAGAAACCAACCATCTTAGAAAACCACAAAGATTAGCAGCCTAGGCTTATTGTCCAGCTTGTTTTCTATGGAATTTGCATGGGGATACATTGCATTTCACCTCAGGCAAGTCAATTGGTTTGGAAAGTCCTTTAATGGCCTGCCTCTTTCCAGGGAAAGGACGAAAGGCAGCATCCATTGGGCTGAACCATTTGAAATTGCTGGCAATAAATAGTAGGCACCTTAGATGTATTAGTACTGCTTTAATCCCTACAATTCTGCTTTGAGGTAAGCATTACTGCCTACAGGAATCTGGCCAGAAAGGGTATCAGAAGAGTAATGTAATTTACCTAAACTAGGATCACTTGGTGGTGTAGGAGTTGGAGTTCAAATAAAATCTGACTCTGAAACAAGTGATGAGTTAGTTTATCAGAAAACAAAAGTTCTAAACACATTCCTGAAATTTTTCCTTGGAGGTCCAAAATTAAAAGTGATTCACTAAATGTGTTAAGGTAGAAAGAAGATCTAGGGTTCCATGTGGCTCAGACAGTAAAGAATCCACCTGTGATTCAGGAGATGTGGGTTTGATTCCTGGGTCAGGAAGATCCCCTGAAGAAGGGAATGGCTACCCACTCCAGTATTCTTGCCTGGAGAATTCCATGAACAGAGGAGCCTGAAGGGCTACTGTCCATGGGGTCCCAAAGAATCAGACATGACTGAGCAACTAAGCATGTGCGACGTGCACACACACACACACACACACACACACACACACACAAAGAAAGAAGATCTACTGTCTTTGGAAAGAAAAGGGGAAAGAATGAGGGAAAGCTAAGTGTAGTGTAGGAGACTGAAATTATTACTTCAGCAAAGGACAGAGTCAATCTTGATCAAGTTGTATACCTGGGACAAAACAAAAGCAATCATTTGCTTCATAATGAAGAAAAGCAAGAAGTAGTATATACATGCAGTGGTAATTTGGAATGCAAAAGGAAGTTAAGAAATTAAAGAAAATACAGATTGTTGTTTTAAAATAGTCTTAAAATTCTACGGTAAACAGTGAGAGGATCTTTTAAACATGTCTAGCGAATCAGACCCAAATTATTTAGGTTGGTCAAAAAGTAATTGCAATTTTGGACCATGAATTTTAAATCATTATAACTAGGCTCAAATACATTTTTGTTAATTAACATGAGAACCATTACAATCAACACATTTTTGCCAATGAGAAATAAGTTTGTTTATTCCTATAGCATAAAAATCTGTGCTTTGGGATTCAAAGAACTCTTGGAAAGCATATTCTGGCTCCTGTTGGTTATGGAAGCATTTTTCCTGCAAAAAGTTGTTGAGATGTTTGAAGAAGTAGTAGTCATTTGGTGAGAGATCAGGTAAATACGGTGGATGAGACAAAATTTTGTAGCCCCATTCATTCAACTTTTGAAGCACTGGTTTAACAACATGCATTTGTGTAGTTATGGAGAAGAATTGGGCTCTTTTCTGTTGACCAATGCCGGCTTCAGGCATTACAGTTTTCAGTGCATCTCATTGATTTGCTGAGCATACTTCCCAGATGTAATGGTTTCACCTGCATTCAGCAAGCTGTAGATGGTCACCAGACCACTAAACAGTGACCATGACCTTTTCTGGTGCAAGTTTGGCTTTGGAAATTGCTTTGGAGCTTCTTCTTGGTCCAAACACTGAGCTGGTTATCACTGGTTGTCATATAAAATCCACTTTTTGCAGAAAGTCACAATCTGATTGAGAAATCTTTCATTGTTGTTGCATAGAATAAGAGAAGACAACACTTTGAAACAATTTTTTTGATGTGTGGTCAGCTCATAAGGCACTCATGTATCGAACTTTTTCACCTTTCCAATTTGCTTGAAATGCTGAATGACTGTAGAATAGTCGAGTTTGAGTTCTTCGGCAGCTTCTTGTGTAGTTGTAAGAGGATCAGCTTTAATGATCTTCTCAGTTGGTCATTGTCAACTTCTGATGGCCAGCCACTGTGCTCGTATCTTCAGAGCTCTTGTCTCCTTTGCAAACTGCACTGTACATTCATTAGCAGTTCCTGGACCAAATGCATTGTTGATGTTGTGAGTTGTCTCTGCTGCTTTACAACCCATTTTGGACTTGAATAAGAAAACAGCTCAAATTTGCTTTTTGCCTAACCTCATTTCCCTAGTCTAAAACAAACATAAAATAAATAGCAAGCAATGTCATTAGCCAAAAAAATAAATAAATAAAAATAAAGTGCGAAATGCACATTAAAATGATGTATAACATAACATTTATTTAAGAATGCATTCCAATATAAAAAAGCAAAGGTCAACAATGCAAAACCGCAATTAGTTTTGCACCAACCTAATAACATGCAAAATATTTCTACCTCTAACCTCATTACCTATACCCACTGGGGTGGGTTGCCATTTCCTTCTACAAAATCATGACTCTAGGACATTAATTATTTTGTCAACTGTAGGAAACAAATGCATCAATTTTCCAAGTTCACCTACTGATATGCAGATATAGCCAGGTAATACTTTTTGCAACCTCAAATGTTTGCTCTGTTTTCTAAAGGACTTAAAGGGATTCATTCAGCCAGTTACTTTATTATAGATAGTTTCTTCACTCTGAGATTTAGATCAAATACACTGAAGAAATATATTTTTCTGTCTTTGAGTGAGCCTATAATGTATGCTAATAATCAGCATTCAATTTAGAAAAAAAATTCACCAAAAGGCAAATTTACTGTATCTCTCCATATTTGATCTCTGCCACTTAGCTGAGTAAAATGTGTTCAGTTAAGTTACTCAAGAATCGGTATTTCCACTTGAAACAGTCTAGAAGTGAGTTAACCAGGATTCCTGTATTATTCATGGACTCTGCAGTATATAGTGACATAAAGTCATAGACAAAAAAATCTATTACTTTTGTAATTCTTAATGATAATATTTTTTCCTTTCAAAAATTTTATTTACTTTAAATCTACATTAAGGATCAAATATCTACAGCTGGGCTGTAAACAAAATAATTGTAACAGTATCTCTGAAAATAGAAAAGAAAACACTAGTAAATAGCAAACCTTAATGTTGCTCAAAATAAGATTAAACCACTCAAAATACCACAAGTGAAAACTATTAGGGAAATACAGTCAACTTTTACACATTAGTACATTGCTTTCTTGCTGTTTTGTTTTGCATTATCAATCTTCATTTTTAAAATTCCTTTCCTATCCTGTCTGACTTTTTAACCACCTAACTGTTCCCGAGAAAGGTTCTAAAGGCTTGGTTCACTGAACAAGCTGAATGGAAAAGAAACTTTGAAACTGAATTAAACCTTAAGTTAATTACAATAATGGACAGGGCTGGACTAGCATTAGTACCACTTGCTTTGAAGTAAAATTTAAGGGGCACTCAAAAAATAAAGTTTTAATGCAATGTTTACTGCAATACACAAAACATCTATGATGCTGCTGCTGCTAAGTCGCTTCAGTCGTGTCCGACTCTGTGTGACCCCATAGACAGCAGCCCACCAGGCTCTGCCATCCCTGGGATTCTCCAGGCAAGAACACTGGAGTGGGTTGTCATTTCCTTCTCCAATGCATGAAAGTGAAAAGTGAAATTTCGCGACCCCATAGACTGCAGCCTACCAGGCTCCTCCGTCCATGAGATTTTCCAGGCAAGAGTACTGGAGTGGAGTGGGGTGCTATTGTCTTCTCTGCATCCATGATGAACAAAATAAAAATTTTAAATAAAGGCAAGCTGTTGTTTATTTATTTGACCACCCTGCATTGTTGCACAACTGTTTCCAATCAGCTCATACTTCCCAGCCAGTGCCCCTCATGCCCTCTGACAGGTGGTCTATGAGAGTTGCCACTTGTATGTGAACAGTATTTTCATCATAGAATTTTATTAACTTTTTTTACTTGGTTCAAAATAGGGAAAGATATAATACATAATTTTTCTTTTGTCTACTCCAACATGGTCTGTCTAGTCAAAGCTATGATTTGTCCAGTAGTCATGTATGGGTGTGAGAGTTGAACTGTAAAGAAAGCTGAGCACCAAATAATTGATGCTTTTAAACTGTGGTATTGGAGAGGACTATTGAGAGTCCCTTGGAGTGCAAGGAGATCAAACGAGTAAATCCTAAAGGAAATCAGTCCTGAATATTCATTGGAAGGACTGATGCTGAAACTGAAACTCCAATATTTTGACCACCTGATGCAAAGAACTAACTCATTGGAAAAGACTCTGATGCTGGGAAAGATTGAAGACAGGAGGAGAAGGGGACAACAGAGAATGAGGTGGTTGGATGGCATTATCGACTCAATGGACATGAGTTTGAGCCAGCTCCAGGAGCTGGTGATGGACAGGGAATACTGGCATGCTGCAGTCCGTGGGTTGGCAAAGAGTGGGACATGACTGAGCAACTGAATTGAACCCGAACGTGGCTCTGCTCAGCACTGTTAATGAAGTGAGTCCCAATCAGCTGATAATTCAGACTTCATTAGCATTTACCTTTGCGTTTGAAAATGAGTGCATTTAATGTCCTGAGAATTTGCTGCAGACAAAGCTTGGAATTATTTCATGGAGAAATAATTCTTTTAGATTAGGAATTAAAACATGTTCTAGTTTTCCTGGCAACATTTTGGAGTGCCAAGGTCAATTTTGGCACTGCTCTAAGCCGAAAGATGTATGACTAATCCCTAGCGTAGGGCCTGATGTGGATTAGCTGCCCAATGCATGTTAGTTTTCTGAACTCTCAGATTCTCACAGGTGGAAAAAACACTGTGGTTTTAGTTGTTAAACAGAAAGTAATAGCAATAAACATAATCGTTCAAATTTATTAAGAACACTTGAAGGACTTAAATTATTGCACTTGGTAACCTCAAAAACGAATTTTTTACTAGTCTTTTATATTCTTTTTCAAGGTTATTTAGTCCGGGGTCCCATTTCTCGAAATCAAAATTAAGTATAACTATGAATCCATTTCCCAGCTTCTTTCTCCTATAAGCAAAGACTAAAAGATATACCATGTAGGTTTCTGTAAGATTCTGCTTTATCTCAATGAGGTCATGTTCAGTGCCTTAAGCATATTTTTCTTAAAAAATGCATATAGAATTAAATGCTATGGTTTGATTGTAGCAACAACATGACTACCAATTTTTGCCATTTTTTTTTTTACAGGTTTCAAGGGGATGGTAGCTTTCATATGCCTGGGTAATTTCAGTCTGGAGCAACACAGTTCTTCATGTGGAAGCAATTAAAAATACCTGGAGAGAGCCAAATCCCCAGAAAACTCCACCTACACCAAGCTCTGTGAGATCCCAGGGAGAAGTTCAAAAGAGTTCTAGGCAAAATAGCCTTGTTGCCTGGTTAGAAGGGTTCAAAGTAGCCTGAATCCCTCTCCCACCCATATGAAGATCTTTTTTTTCCTGCATAAAATATCAAAAAAATAAAACAAAGCAAACCTAAACTCAGAAATAGAAGGTAATAGCAAGTTGTAATACAATTTCATTCAGTGAAAGGTTAGAGAGGAACTTGTCATTCAGTAGCTTGAATATCTCCTACAACTGCACTCTACTTTTCTGGTATTTCTCTTTTTCCCTTCAGTTTGTCAAATTTATCCCTGAAACAGAAAAATAACATAACCTAGAATAATAATAATAATGGTGGGGATTTTGGATATCGTTATTAGACTCATAGATCACAGATTAGGGGATGGGAGATTTCAAGGCACATTATAGAAGCAACCACCTTGAGGACAGGTAGTCTCAGAAGCAAGCCAAGGAATAAGAAGGTTAATGTAGAAGGTTTTCAAATAGCACATTCACCTTTTGGTTTTAAGAGCAGTCCAAGAAAATACATCTAAAGCAACACTGTTGAGGATACACAATGATGTGTATATATAATTTTTATACAATCTTCAAAATATGTAACTAGCCTCTGGAAAATAAAAAGTCAACTGTTTGATGCTGCTTAAAACATAGTAGGATGTCATGTTCATAGTAGGTATTTAATACATCTGAGGTTCAATTTTGTTACTGATTTTGCTTACATTTGTTTTTGTTGTTCAGTCATGTCCAACTATTTGTGACCCCATGGACTACAGCACACCAGGCTTCCTTGTTTTTCACTGTCTCCTGGAGTTTGCTGAGACTCATGTTCATTGAGTCGGTGGTGACATCCAACCATCTCATCCTCTGCTTATGTGCAAACCCCTTAAAAGCAATATGCTATATGGCTTTGAGTTTTGCTCAGTAGAGAAATAATTTTTTTCCCCAAATCAAAAGCTTTTTTTCTTTTAACTATAAAATCATTAATAATCCTATTATATTTAAAACATATTCATTAGTCATTACAATATAAATAATGGATTCCTTGGTGTCATTTTCTTAAGGGATTCAAAATCTAAACTGAAACACTATTCTGTCTGGTTGCCAAAAAATAACTACAAACTTTACAAAACAATGTTAGTTATACTGGAAAAAATTTAGCCATGTATTACTGATTTTGCAGAGATAATTTTATAAAGATAATCTTGAACAAAGCTAGCTTACAACGTCCTAAAACACAAAGTTATTAAAGGAAATATTTTTGATGACTTGAGCATAGAACAATTTGACCTGCATTTTGAAAGCCATGAAGCTTGTTTTAAAAGTGATAGGTAGTGATGTAGCTGGTATTACTGTTGTTCTAAAGAGAAAAAGAATTTAAGTAGCATTTTTAACTTGAAACCCATGGATTGAAATGGAAGGAGAGTCTGTGAGAGAGGCTGTAATAGCTTAGGATCAGTTGCATTTTCTTTCAGTCTAGTTGTCTGGAATGATAATGGGTCAAAAACCTTAATGTGCAGCATTTGAAAATAAAAATTTTAGGACTTCCAGATCCTTTCAGTGGATCCACAATAGAACGTTCATGTTGTTCATCCAGGGGAAGAACATAGAACAGAGTAAGAACAGGCTTACTCAGATCAGTGCACTGCTCCATGAGAGAAGAGAAATCTCAGGCTTCCCCATGTTATTAAAGGAGTCTCTGTGAAAATACTGACATTTAGTTTGGTATTCATCTGGATGCTGACAAGCTGTCAACTCCCCAGGTCAATTTGAGTCATGTTAAAAATACTTTGGTATGTGTGGTTTGTTAACTGCAGGTGTTTGGCTGTGAAAGTTGGGGAAGCACAAACATGCAGCTAGAACATTGTGCTGATATGGGTTTACAGTGATTTGAAGGGAAGCTGAGAGAAAACATTGTTTATTACCAATTTATTTATTTCCTTTTCACAAGTGTCTCTGTGAAGCCAAACATCTGGGTAAAAAAACTGAAAGCCTTAGAGAATCCTTTGCAAAGATTTTTTTTTCTTCACTCATCCAATCGTTTATTTATTCAACAAATATTTATTGGGTGTTTATCATAGACAAGGTCTTTCTGCTAAAGAGCTTAGAAGGGGAGAAAGTCATGCACATATACTAATATTATTATAGAAGTTAGAAATAAATTAGAGGGTGCCACAGGAGAGATGTAAATAAACTGTTATACCTGAGCAGCTTACTTATGCATAGCTGGGAGATTCAGGGATACCCTCTTGACAAGATGGCATTGAGCAGAGTTAAAAGGTTTTCATTCTAACTGAAGTTGAGGCTATGGAACAGAGACACTTTTGATTGCAAAATGCAGAAAACACAACTAAAACTTGAATTAGGATGCAGGGAAGGGCAAAATCTATAAAGTACGCTGGTGCTCATTTAAATGTGCTCTGAATACAGTGGGAGCATGTTCTGCAAGTTGAGAAGAGGACTGGTGTGCTTACTCCAGGTGTGAGAAGAGACTGGCTTGTAAAGCTGTATCTCTCCAACAATAGCCTAAGATGTAAGGCTGTAAAGATAGATGCAACTGCAAATATCAGAAAAAGGATTTAACAGAACACAGTAGCAAAAGCAGGAAAGATAGAGTGTTTGGATTATGAGCATGAGAGTGAAGTTACAGGGATGGGAAGGTATTCTAGATCTGCCAGTTGTATAACCAATAGCACTTGGCATCCAATTTGAATGCAAATGTTGATGAGTTTCATCAATATTTCTGTCATAAACTGAATCAGTATACAGGAACATATGTGTGAGAGATGAGGCTGTATTCACTTTGGTGCATACTGAGCTTTAAGTATAGTAGGATATGCAAGTAGAAATATGGAGCAGCTTTTTGGATATTAGTGCAGGATGGGGTCACAGATCTAGGAGCTTTGCAGAAGTGCTAATATTAACAGTAGTCTAGTGAATGTCAGGAGAGTATTGTTGCATGAGAAAGAAGAAGAGAAGATGATCAAAATATTTGATGACTTAAATACCAGGCCATTTAGAAAAGTACAGATGTTTCGTTCTCCTAAACCAACTGAAAACCTACTTGAATTTTCACTTCATTTACCTAGTTTTGTAGATGGGGACATTTATGTTTGTTTGTGATTTTAAAATGTAGTATTATATGTGGGAAAGTGTGGTGATTTTTAACCACACTTTCCCACATATAGTGTAATATCACATCTTTAAATCTTAACTTTTTCAGTCTGAAAAATCCAAGGATTTTTTTTTTCTAATTGATCTCAAGTACAGACATAATTCATTCAGTCTTATGTGTTATGCCAAGCATATTTTGACATTTTGTATGTTGGAGATCAAACCAGTCAGTCTTAAAGGAAATCAACACTGAATTCTCATTGGAAGGACTATGACTGAAGCTAAAGCTCCAATACTTTGGCTACCTGATGCAAAGAGCTGACTCACTGGAAAAGACCCTGATGCTGGGAAAGACTGAAGGCAAAAGAGAAGAGGGTGGCAGAGAATGACATGGTTAGACAGTACCACTGACTCAATGGATATAATTTAAGCAAACTCCAGGAGATAGTGGAGGAGAGAGGAGTCTGGTGTGCTACAGTCCATGGGGTTGGAAAGAATCAGAAATGACTTACAACTGAACAATGACAACAACAACATTGGTCTTCTAAAGTGCTTATTAAACCTCTATCTGACTTCTTTATTGTTGATACTTGTAAGCTGCTCTAAATTTATAGTAAACATTTGAGAAAATATTTTTATATAATTTGTATTGGTTAGCATTTGGAAAAAGGATATTTCAAAATGCAAGGCCAGAAGAATATTTGGGCATCAGTGGCACCCCACTCCAGTACTCTTGCCTGGAAAATCCCATGGACGGAGGAGCCTGGTAGGCTGCAGACCATGGGGTCGCTAAGAGTCAGACACGACTGAGCGACTTCACTTTCACTTTTCCCTTTCATGCACTGGAGAAGGAAATGGCAACCCACTCCAGTATTCTTGCCTGGAGAATCCCATGGAAGGCGGAGCCTGGTGGGCTGCCATCTATGGGGTCGCACAGAGTCGGACACAACTGAAGCGACTTAGCAGTAGCAGCAGCAGCAGCAATATAGATTTAGCAAATATGTCTATACTTCCCTTGTGTTGATATTACTCACAAAGACCTAGGAAATAATCTTAGCATGTAAAGTAACTGGCCAGAACAGTATTTGGACATCTAATGTAGATTTAGCATATATGTATATACTTCCCTTGTGTTGATATCACTCACAAAGACCTACGAAATAATCTTAGTATGTAAAGTAATCTCATTCAAGACACTTTACGTATACGTTAGTGAAAGCAGAAAGTAAGGTGCCTCATACATAGTAGGCATTTAATAAGTGCTAACTGAAGTTAAAGTGACCTAAAAAGGAGATTGGCACTTATTAATACCCTAGAAATGTTAATGTTGTCTAGCTCTGTAAATGGAGAAACAGATCACTGTGGAGGGATGGACTGATGGAATAACTAATAACTGCCATGGTGAGAAAACAATATTTTCAAAATAATAGATGATCTGTGCATGGAAATATGCCTATGTTAACAAGATAACTCCACTCAAAACAATAAATAATTTGACATCTGTGTTGGAAGTACTGGAAAAAAATACTAAAGAAATTCAGTTAAAGATTTTTAACAGAGTTAAATGATGAACACATTTCACAGACAGCAAGATAAAAGAAAATATGATATATCTGAGTCTATTTTACTTCCTAGAATGCGTTATTATACAAGGTTCTCGAAATTGTACTTTGGGGAGAATAAATGAAATTTTGAATGGCTAAGAAATTATTCAGCCTAGAAACTAGGAGATAGACTAGAGGTTTATTTGTAGTAAATTCCTCTATTATTGTGGATGTTTAAAGATTATTTGGGTCAATTTATTTCCTTTCATGCCAGAAATAATAAAAATTAAAGCTATTTTATTATTGCAGAGTTGAGTTAAAACTGGCTTTTCAAAAATGCATTGTTCTCTCAGTTTAGTCTGTTTCTTTAACAAGACAACTGTAATTTTGCACTTGCAAGTTGCTTGAAAAAAAGCAATAATTTTTAAGTACAATATAATCAATGCTACAATGATTAAATTTTCTGATCTACATATCCTCAGCTTAACTTCCAAATATAAAATTGTTTTCACAAAATACAAAGGAACATAAGCATTTGGGAGGTTTTGTTAATGACAATATAAAAACAAGTAAGTTTCACTAAAAATTGCACAATAATTTTTTTCTTAGGACTTTAATCTCTCCACCTCCATCTTCACATGGTCTTTTTTCTGTCTCTGGGGACAATAACTTTAAGCTAGACTGCCTGTGTTCTCTCAAGGAATAAGTGAAATCATTACACGAATAAACTCTTCCCTTTTTCTGTACGTAAATTCTTAAGACAAACCATACTTCACTTTCAAGTGAATTTTGGGTAAACATTTTACCTTTTTTTCTTCATGTGTATCATCCTTGAAAATTCAGAGAACTAACTCAATGCTTAGGAAATGTTTCTCTTCTAATCAAAAACATAAGAGCTGAAAGAATGCTTATTTTAAGGGAAATTTAATTATATATTTCTGGATTACTTAATTCCTTATACACACATGTTGTTTTGTATAAACTCAAAATAAGCCTTTGAGTCTTTGTCTTAAGAAGAGGAAGTTCTATTTTCCCAAAGATAAGGGAGTCTCAAGTTTTACTTAAAATTAAATTACAACTCATATTTGAGGAAAACTGGCAAAAATCTGGCAATATGTCAACACTGGAAAACAAAAGCAGCTTTTGATTTGTTGGTACCTAACAAAATAGTCAAAAGGACAATACAATCTGTTTTCTTTATGATTGACAACTGAGCCATCATTAATTTCTGAGAAAAAACTTGCAAATTAGAAAAATTTTTAACATAAAATTTTACCACAAGTATACAACCACAATAGCTTACTTTCTTAAGTGCCAGGTGCTTTGAGAAGGGCTTTGTAAACTTGATGTAATTTAATCTCAAGAGCAGTAGGAGGTAGATGCTATTATATGACAAGAATAAACAAGAAAAATCTTAGGCAACATCTCTAGTTTATACAGCTGGCAATAAGTGGATCTGGGATTTGAACCTGAGGATGTGACAGTAGGGCAGGCTCTTATCCAGTTATTATGATGCATTCCACTAAAATGCAAATGTATATAAGAGAAGAGCATGAATAGTGATGATCAGTTTAACCTCTGGTGAAAATACTTTCTGGTATCCCTTCAATTCAGTGTGGAAAGTGGACATTTTCTTAATTCTAACATGTTACCTTTATACTTGTGATTTTTAAATATTTTCTAGGTTCCTGACTGCTTTAGCAATTAGACAAAAGCTAAGGATACTCTTTCCATAAAAAAATGCATGATCATAAACCGTTGCTTAGAGTTTCAGAAGAATCACAGATAAAAGCCTCATCTTGCCCTCTCCTGGTAACATCACCTTCCTGGAAAATGAAATTTTGGTTTATTACCAGGATGGACAGTCCTATTTATTCTATATACTTCTTTATTTATTAGATGTGTTAGATCAGTAAAACTGCATTCCTCAGTTACACTTGGTCTTTTGTAGATAGAAAACTCATCAACTTAAACAAGTACCTGTTTATGGCAGAAGGAAGACGTTTGAACTGAATTGGATAATCTCAAACACCACTTGAAAAGCTGACCTAAATTTCAATGATGCAGTCTAAATTTCACTATATAAATGCCTGAATCCAACTGTGAGTTCTCAAACTCAAAATGGGATTAAATGTGTGACTTGAAGAAGTTTAAATTTACCTTTTTCCAGTCATCCCTTGCTTAGTAGAGTCCTCTCCCTGCAAGATTCACCCCAGCACTCCCTGGGCTGTGATGCCAAATTCCAGAATTGAAGAGCTGTCAACTTGACAAGATACTGGTGGTTTTCTCCCCTCTATCAAATGGAGTCATTCTCAAAGGTTATATATAGCACTTGGAACATAATTATGAAGCCCGACTTCTATACACAGAGTCATGATCTTTCTAAATTGCTACCACTGTGGTGGTCTATGGCTACTTCCTGACACCCGGGTACACCAGCTTTGATTTTTTTCACTGCATCCCAGGAGGGCCAGCAGCACCTGGCACATGGCCTTTCTTTGTTCCATACCCTCCACTCTTGGTCCCTCATATTCAGCAGAACTCTAACGACTAGTGGACCTGTGACTTGGTAATTGGGAACAGCCAGGTCTTCCTCAATAAGAGCTTGGAGGGGGATTCTTTATCCTTGTGTTTATGTGTCACTCATTTCTGCTTGTCTTTCTATGCCTCAGTTTCCTCTTCTACAAAGTTGGGAGAATAATAGGATTATCAGTGAAGACTAAATGAGTTAATGCATATGAACAACTGAGGAGAATGACTGGCACTATTGAAATGTTGTGTTGGTTGTTACTGACTAACAGTATTGTTAGTGTTATTACTGCCCAGCCTTGGGCTCAGTCAAGAATGGCATGTGGTCATTTCTCAGCCACAGTTAATGGTAGCTACAGTTAATAATAGCCAGTTTGAGTGGGAAAATTCAAATATATTCATTTGGATATTTTTTGTGATTTTCACTATGTGCCAGGCACAGTGTTATTTGCTGACAACTTCCTATAATCTAATAAAGTAAGAGGAGTTGTGTTCAAACAATAACTAAAAGTGTCACAAAGATAAACTTAGATTTTATTGTAAAGCATGGCTAGACACTTGGCCAGGGTCATGAATGACATTGCTTTGTCTACCTTGGCTGAAGTAAGGTTCCCTTCCCTACTGAATTCTGGCCCTTTTAACTGACAACACTCACACTTTGTTCTCTTCTCTGCTTGAAGAGAGCACATGTTTCTGCATGGTTTCATCTTATTCCTTCTCTGAGCTTCCTGCAGACAACCACATGCTTCACTTGTTTAGATCAGTTTAATCATTTCCCAGGTGTTGTAAACAATCTTGCTATACCCTTCTTTTTTTGTATGTTTTTGTTTTAATTTATTTTTTTATTAAAGCATAATTGTTCACAGAATTTTGCTGTTTTCTGTCAAATCTCAACATTAATCAGCCATAGGTAAACATATATCCCCTCCCTTTTGAACCTCCCTCTCATCTCCCACTCCATCCCATCCCTCTAGATTGATACAGAGCCCCTGCTTGAGTTTTCTGAGCCATACAGCAAAATCCCGTTGGCTGTCTCTTTTACATAAGATAATGTAAGTTTCCATGTTACTCTTGCATACATCTCACCCTCTCCTCACCTCTCCCCAAGTCCATAAGTCTATTCTCTATGTCTGTTTCTCTATTGTTGCCTTGTAAATAAATTCTTCAGTACCATTTTTCTAGATTCCGTATATATGTGCTAGCATACAATATTTATCTTTCTCTTTCTGACTCATTTCACTCTGTATAATAGGTTCTAGGTTAATCGACCTCATCAGAACTGACTCAAATGCATTCCTTTTTATGGCTGAGTAGATATGCAGATGACACCACCCTTATGGCAGAAAGCGAAGAAGAACTAAAAAACCTCTTGATGAAAGTGAGAGAGGAGAGTGAAAAAGTTGGCTTAAAGCTCAACATTCAGAAAACTAAGATCATGGCATCTGGTCTCATCACTTCATGGGAAATAGATGGGGAAACAGTGGAAACAGTGTCAGACTTTATTTTTTGGGGTTCCAAAATCGTTGCAGATGGTGATTGCAGCCATGAAATTAAAAGATGCTTACTCCGTGGAAGGAAAGTTATGACCAACCTAGATAGCATATTAAAAAGCAAGACATTATTTTGCCAACAAAGGTCCATCTAGTCAAGGCTATGGTTTTTCCAGTAGTCATGTATGGATGTGAGAGTTGGACGGTGAAGAAAGCTGAGCGCCGAAGAATTGATGCTTTTGAACTGTGGTGTTGGAGAAGACTCCTGAGAGTCCCTTGGACTGCAAGGAGATTCAACCAGTACATCCTAAAGGAGATCAGTCTTGGGTGTTCATTGGAAGGACTGATGTTGAAGCTGAAACTCCAATACTTTGGCCACCTCATGCGAAGAGTTGACTCATTGGAAAAGACCCTGATGCTGGGAAGGATTGGGGGCAGGAGGAGAAGGGGACGACAGAGGATGAGATGGCTGGATGGTATCACCAACTCAATGGACATGAGTTTGGGTAAACTCTGGGAGTTGGTGATGGACAGAGAGGCCTGGCGTGCTGCGATTCATAGGGTCGCAAAGAGTCGGACACGACTGAGCGACTGAATTGAACTGAACTGAACATTCCATTGTGTATGTGTACCACAACTTCTTGATCCATTCATCTTTCGATGGACATCTAGGTCACTTCCATGTTCTAGCTATTGTAAACAGTGCTGAAATGAACAATGGGATACCTGTGTCTTTTTCAATTTTGATTTCCTCAGAGTCTAGGAGTGGGATGCCTAGGAGTGGGATTGCTGGGTCATACGGTGGTTTTATTTCTAGTTTTTAAGGAATGTCCATACCCTCTTCCATAGTGGCTGTATCAGTTCACATTCCCACCAACAGTGCAATCGCCTTCCCTTTTCTCCACACACTCTCCAGCCTTTATTGTTTGTAGACTTTTTGATGATGGACATTCTCAGCAGTGTGAGGTGATATCTCATTGTAATTTTGATTTGTATTTCTCTAATGAGTGATGTTGGGCATCTTTTCATGTGTTTGTTAGCCATCTCTATGTCTTCTTTGGAGAAATGTCTGTTTAAGTCTTTTTCTTACTTTTTGATTGGGTTGTTTGTTTTCCTGGCATTGAGTTGTATGAGATGCTTGCATATTTTGGAAATTAATCCTTCATCAGTTGTTTCATTTGCTATTATTTTCTCCCATTCTGAGGGTTGTTTTTTCACCTTGCTTATAGTTTCCTTTGCTGTGCAAAAGCTTCTAAGTTTAATCAGGTCCCATTTGTTTACTTTTGTTTTTATTTCCGTTACTCTAGAGGTCGGTCATAGAGGATCTAGCTTTGATTTATGTTTGCCTATGTTTTCCTCTAAGAGTTTTATAGTTTCTGGTCTTACCTTTAGGTCTTTAATCCATTTTGAGTTTATCTTTGTGTATGGTGTTAAGAAGTATTCTAATTTCATTCTTTTACATATAGTTGTCCAATTTTCCCAGCACCATTTATTGAAGAGGCTGTCTTTGCTCCATTGTATATTCTTGCCTCCTTTGTCAAAAATAAGGTACCCATAGGTGCATGGGTGTATTTCCAGGCTTTCTAATTTGTTCCATTGGTCTATATTTCTGTTTTTGTGCCAGTACCATACTGTCTTAATGACTGTAGCATTGTAGTATAATCTGAAGTCAGGAGGGTTGATTCCTCCAGCTCCATTCCTCTTTCTCAAGACTCCTTTGGCTATTCGAGGTCTTTTGTGTTTCCATATGAATTGTGAAATTTTTTTGTTCTAGTTCTGTGAAAAATGCCATTGGTAATTTGATAGGGCTCACATTGAATCTGTAGATTGCATCTGGTAGTATAGTCATTTTCACAATATTGATCCTTCCTACCCAGGAACATGGAATATCTATCCATCTGTTTATGTCATCTTTGATTTCTTTCATTAGTGTTTTATAATTTTCTGTGTACAGTTCTTTTGTCACCTTGGGTAAGTTTATTCCAGATATTTAATTGTTTTTGTTGCAGTGGAGAATGGGATTAATTCCTTAATTTCTTTTTCTGATTTTTTCATTGTTAGTATATAGAAATGCAAGTGATTTCTGTGTATTGACTTTGTATCCTGCTACTTTGCTAAATTCACTGATTAGCTCTAGTAATTTTGTGATACTATCTTTAGGGTTTTCTATGTACAGTATCATATCATCTGCAAACAGTGAGAGATTTACTTCTTTTTTTCCAATTTGGATTCCTTTTATTTCTTTTTCCTTGATTGCTATACCTAGGACTTCCAGAATTATGTTGAACAATGTCATGCCCTTCTTAACCTGTTTATCATAGTTCTTGACATCTATTGGTTCAAGTAAGTTGATTCAGCCTAATGGATCTGTTTAGTGTTTAAATTGTGTTATGTATAGTGGTAAGAAGGTGAATGTAAGCTATTTTTTTTTTCCTTGAGAAGACTTACAGTTGGAGGAGACAGGCCCCAAAACAGGGCATCTCAATATGTTATGGTGAGTCTGTGTGCACAAGATGCCTTGGCACCCATCCATGTTACAGCTTCCCCTCCATCCCCTGCTTCTCATTACAGCATGTACCACCCATTAGTGAAAACCTGGTGTTCCTGGCTCACAATCTGTAGGCGTTACACTTTTGAGTCTTTTTCCAGTACTAGTAATGGGTTGTACTGAATCATTTATTTACATTTCCTTGGCTAGGTTATTTTGACATATGACATATATTTACTGATGGAAAAAACACACGCAGTTTGTAAGTGCAGTGTAATGTTTTTCCCTCGGAAACAGAAAAGAGACGTCATTTAAGTTTTACTGGATGAATAGTTACCTTGGTGTTTTTAAAGGGGTCCAAAATAGTACATGCTATGTGCATCACTTCTGTGTGTATGTATGTGTGTAGGCAAACATATTATGAAGATGTGAAGAGCATAGGAACATCTATTCAATGCATAATTTGAATAATATTTGAAGCAAAGGAAAATAAGTGAAACATCATTAATTTGGAGTCTTTCACCTGTTTATGGCCAAATTTATTTTTCAGGACTCAGCATCTATACCTTGGGGCTTCCCTCATAGTTCAGTTGGTAAAGAATCTGCCTGCAATGTAGGAGACTCCAGTTCAATTCCTGGGCCGGGAAGATCCGCTGGAGAAGGGATAGGCTACTCACTCCAGTAATCTTGGGGTTCCCTGGTGGCTCAGCTAGTAAAGAATCCACCTGCAATGCGGGAGACCTGGGTTCGATCCCTGGGTTGGTAAGATTCCCTGGAGAAAGGAAAGGCTACCCACTCCAGTATTCTGGCCTGGAGAATTCCATGGACTGTATAGTCCATGGGGTCACAAATAGCCCAACATGACTGAGTGACTGTCACTTCACTTCATCTATACCTTCATTAATCCTTAGTGCCTCCTATAAAATGATATCTTATTGCATGTATTTTTTAATCAAACTGGGTCTAGGTTCAGTCAATATTTAATACCTTATAGGAATTGCTTTCACTTTATTGATTTTGCATTGCTTATCTAGTTCTAGAATAACATTTGCTTCTTTTACATTTATGTATTTATTTTTTGGTTGTACTGGGTCACTACTGCTGCACGTGGGTTTTCTCTAGTTTTGGTTAGCAGGGGCTACTCTTCCTTATGGTGCATGGGCTTCTCATTGTGGTGGCTTCTCTTGTTGCAGAGCACAGTCTCTAAGTGTAGGGGCTTCAGTAGTTGTGGCACGTGGGTTCGTTAGTTGCGGCACGTGGGCTTTAGTTACCTGCAGCATGTGGAATCTCCGCAGACCAGGGATCAAACTCATGTCCCCTGCATTGGCAGGTGGATTCTTATCCACCATACCACCAGGGAAGTCCTAGAATAACATTTTCTTATAGTTATTGTGCCTGCAATTCTGGTTATTTCCACAAGGAGAGTGGGGATATCTAGTTATGACTTTGTAGGACCACAAATTAGATTTGCCCATATTCAGTTTAGTTCAGTCACTCAGTCATGTCCGACTCTTTGCAACCCCATGAATTGCAGCACGCCAGGCCTCCCTGTCCATCACCAACTCCCGGAGTCTACCCAAACCCATGACTATCGAGTCAGTGATGCCATCCAACCATCTCATCCTCTGTTGTCCCCTTCTCCTCCCGCCCCCAATCCTACCCAGCATTAGGGTCTTTTCCAATGAGTCAACTCTTCGCATGAGGTGGCCAAAGTATTGGAGTTTCAGCTTCAATATCAGTCCTTCCAATGAACACCCAGGATTGATCTCTTTTAGGATGGATTGATTGGATCTCCTTGCAGTCCAAGGGACTCTCAAGAGTCTTCTTCAACATCACAGTTCAAAAGCATCAATTCTTCGGCGCTCAGCTTTCTTCACCGTCCAACTCTCACATCCATACATGACCACTAGAAAAACCATAGCCTTGACTAGACGGACTTTTGTTGGCAAAGTAATGTCTCTGCTTTTAAATATGCTATCTAGGTTGGCAATAACCTTCCTTCCAAGGAGTAAGTGTCTTTTAATTTCATGGCTGCAATCACCATCTGCACTGATTCTGGAGCCCAAAAAAATAAAGTCTGACACTGTTTCCACTGTTTCCCCATCTATTTCCCATGAAGTGATGGGACCAGATGCCATGATCTTAGTTTTCTGAATGTTGAGCTTTCAGCCAACTTTTTCACTCTCCTCTTTCACCTTCATCAAGAGGCTCTTTAGTTCTTCTCCGCTTTCTGCCATAAGGGTGGTGTCATCTGCATATCTGAGGTTATTGATATTTCTCCTGGCAATCTTGATTTCAGCTTGTGTTTCTTCCAGCCCAGCGTTTCTCATGATGTACTCTGCATATAAGTTAAACAAGCAGGGTGACAATATACAGCCTTGACGTACTTCTTTTCCTATTAGGAACCAGTCTGTTGCTCCATGTCCAGTTCTAACTGTTGCTTCCTGACCTGCATACAGGTTTCTCAAGAGACAGGTCAGATGGTCTGGTATTCCCATCTCTTTCAGAATTTTCCACAGTTTATTGTGATCCACACAGTCAAAGGCTTTGGCATAGTCAATAAAGCAGAAA
Source organism: Okapia johnstoni (assembly GCA_024291935.2). Taxonomy (NCBI): domain Eukaryota; kingdom Metazoa; phylum Chordata; class Mammalia; order Artiodactyla; family Giraffidae; genus Okapia; species Okapia johnstoni. Next base: position 39,463,902 of record CM044323.1, read on the forward strand.
TAGATGTTTTCCTGGAACTCTCTTGCTTTTTTGATGATCCAGCGGATATTGGCAATTTGATCTCTGGTTCCTCTGCCTTTTCTAAAACCAGCTTGAGCATCTGGAAGTTCACAGTTCACATATTGCTGAAGCCTGGCTTGGAGAATTTTGAGCATTACTTTACTAGCATATGAGATGAGTGCAATTGTGCGGTAGTTTGAGCATTCTTTGGCATTGCCTTTCTTTGGGATTGGAATGAAAACTGACCTTTTCCAGTCCTGTGGTCACTGCTGAGTTTTCCAGATTTGCTGGCCCATATTAGGATACATAATAGTAACATATTAGCACCTGATCCTTTCACATGATGCTTTGGCCAAAATATAACTCTCTTAGTTTTTCTCCCACTTGCCTTATGAGTGCTGCTTTTAGCACAGTGTTGTGTCTTTGGTCCCCCTGTTGGCATCTTCAGCATTTCTAAGGATTCTCCCCCTGGCTCATTCTATCTAACTTTTTCTTACATATGCTCTATTGGTTATCTCACTCACTCCTTTGACTTTTAAGTAACACCCATTAGATATTGAACCCCTGATCTGTATCTCCAGGATGGATCTTTGGGGCTTCCTAATGAAATCACCAGGATTTCTCACTGGCGTTAAAAGCCTTATCTGACTCTACTGAAACCCATCACTTGTTCCTCCTCCTCATACCCTTCACTATGCAACATCATTCCTCTAGACAGAAACCAAAGTTACCACTGATGCTCTTTCTCCTCCACCTTCCATTTGATGTCCTATCACTCAACCCCAATGGCCCTCCTCATTATCTCTGCATCCCTGACACTATTTTCATCAAAGACTTTCTTTTTCCTTACCTGCATGATAACAGGCCTTCTATCTTTAACCTCTTTCTTCTACCATCTACATTATTATGAGTGTCATTTCTCAAAAGCGCACATCCTTCATTGTGACTTATACCCATGGCCTGTAGGATAAGGTTCTAACTCTTCAGCAGGACCTACAAAACCAGCTTCCACATTTGGCCAAGCAAGCCACCTCATCTCTGGGCTCAGGTCTCCTCACAATACTTCAGTACGTCCTTCACCTTAGACCCTTCACATTTTCCCAAATGGTCTCTGGCCTTTGATTTTTTATTTTTGTATTTTGTTGTTTTCTTATTTGTATTTTGTTCATGCTGTTTATTCTGTGCGGACTCTCTTCTCTCTTCCTTCTTCTCTGCCTAGAAAACTTTACCTCATTTTTCAAGTCTCATCTCAGATCTCACCTGCTTGAGATGCCTTCTCCATCACTCCCACTCAGTTTGGGCTGCTCCCTGCATTGTGCTTCCACAGCACTGTCTTCTTCCCTAGGACATGTTCAACATCCAGAACTCAGTGCTTTAATAATTTATTTCTTTTCTTATAATCCATAAAAGTTTGAGCTCTGGTTGGATAGGAAACTTCAAGCCAGCCAACATTTTTCTATTATCTAACACAGTGTCTGTCATATAGAAGGCTCCCTCAACTATGAACAATATGTCAACTTTATAGCAATAGTAAAAGAAATATCAAAAAAGTGTTATGTGGCTTTTTTTCTCATATCCATCCTCAGCTGGATCAGTCATTGATTAGTCCATCTTTTGGCTTCCTCATTCTCCTCTAATGCTAACTTTCACTTTTCAATGTATTGGCTTTTAGTATTGCAAAGTATTAGAACTTGATATGCATATATGTTCCTGGTGGTTTGGGATGATATTAATATTTTAAGCTTAAATTTTTGAGTTTAATAGCCTGTCTCTCTCTAAATTAGATCCATCAGTGAGATAGTTCTGTGTTCCCCCTTAGTGTTCCCACCATTGAAATGCCCTCACTAATCAATCCCAATTGGAAACATTTTGGGGGCAGAAGTGGCTTTTTGTGACTCTAACTTTACATTAATCTAAGGAAGGACTCTGAACCACATTCACCTGCCTTAGTGGTTGCCCCACCTTTATTTTTGTGTGTGTGACCTGAATTTATAAATCAAGATCAGCACATCTAATTTTTCTCAAACCACCCTAAACTATCATGATCCTTTGTTTCCAGTGAGAATAAGATTTTCCTCACAATATGTCCTTCTCACTCTACCAACTCCTCCTTCTTCATAAACACTGAAGTGACTCCATGTGTTCTGTTATTATTTTTAAAGGTAGATTTTGTCAGATACATGCTTTCTGTTCACAAAGAAGCATTGCTATTTTCTTCTGAATGTACTGGAGCAGGGGCAGAATATCCTTCTAAACAAAACATGAAGCAATTTTTAAGATATGCTGATAATGAATGTAGGCCCCAAAGATACTTCCTTTTGTGGTAAACCAAACTCTAATTCATAAATTAAAAAACAATATTCCTTCTGACTGTGGACAAGGATTTCTAAAGTGTGTGTGTGTGTGTGTGTGTGTGTGTGTGTGTGTGTGTGTGGACACTGACAGAGTGCAGAATAGAACAAATCATGGCCCCAAATTCATTTTAATAATTAATGTATATATCTATGTCTCCTTTCTTTCCCCAATCTGCCTTCCTTATGTTTTTTTATTATTTTATTTGTTTCCACCTTTACTGTTAATGCATGAATCTGCCTCTGTTAAACCATCTTTTTATATAGAAAGTAAAAGTTGTAAAATACAAACACACTTTCAAGTTAACAATAGTAGGCTAATATTTATTGAACACTTACCATGTACTAGGCACTCTAATAAGCACTTTACATAGATTGTCTCATTTTGGTTATGACTTATAATCAAAGTTTAAGTACTAAATGAAATGCTTAAAAGCCAAGTGGAAGCAATACATTTGTAAAATGTAGAAACAGCCTGAATAATTTCTTTTGTCTTTATAAAATCACAGCCTGCAGTCTGCTTTTTATCCTCGGCTGCCACAAATTATTCACACTCTCTTTTCTTGCTTTCATTTCAGTCAGAAAGCATTAACGAAATATTTAGTGTTTCTGGGATACCAGTCCACAGCTAGGCATTCTAAGTGTATCAGTGGGCTACATACGCTCAGGAGAATTATGAACAGTTACAGGAAACTAGACCTAGAGAAAAAAAGACTTATTTACCCACTTGACTTGTCAGCTATTTTAACCCTGTAAAACAGGCTGTATTATATTAGTATGTCTATTTTTAGTCAGTCTAAAGTAGCAAGTTCACTACTGCTGATTGTTCAGGAGTAAATAGCAAAGAAGAAATGAAAAGATGAAAAATGTCTTCTTTCAAAGAATTTGAGAATTTCAAGTGATTTTACAGAGTTGAAAGTGAAGCCCAGAACTTTGGACATCCTGTAGAGCCACACAACCCATGAGCAAAAGGTGAGGTTGGAACCCGTGTCTTCTGTCTCATGTGCAACTGTCTTTTGACTTTAGAGAATACCTTTTCCTTCAATTTCTCCCTTTCCATCTGATTTCCTTGTGCTGACTTTATTTATGTATTTTTGTAACAACATGATACATTTTATTATTGTCTTTATTCTATTCCAAATTTGTCTTGTTGGTTTCTCTATACCCTTTTGCCTTTTACCTTCTTTTCTTGGTTTATAAAAGGTTTTATTCCCCTGAAGAAATTCTTTACTTTCAGTATTTCAATAGTTTTGAATTACCTCTTACTTTTTCTAATTCCAGTTGGGGTCTCCAAAAGGGGCTTAGAAATGTTAAAACATTGAATGTCAGCTCTCCAAATCAAATCAGCCAAAATAATCGAAAGCCAACAAAGAAGGAAAATGCTATGTAGCAAATATGTTCATCTTAGGTTTGAATTTGCCTTTTTTTTTTTTTTGGTGCTACAGCTGCAGCAGCTGAATCCTGTATGTTGAAATTTGGATGTTTTTCATTTTGGAAGATAGTGATAAATCTGAGAGTAGAATAGTTATTCCAACAAAAATGGTTTTCAAAAGTATGTATTTACATAAGAGAGAATAAATATGGCAGTATTGGGTTTTATTGTTTTTAACTTATAATTTAGCAGTTAGTTAGTATACAACCTGGTACTTATTCTGTGGCTATTCTATGTTGGTTCTATGTTATCCAACTAGAGTGCCATGAGGCACTACTGTGATTATTTTATATGCTAATTTTAAATTTTAAATGTACTGGTACTAGACAGACATTTTTCCAAAGAAGACATACAGATAGCCACTAGGAACATGAAGAGATATTCAGTATAGCTCATTAGTAGAGAAATGCAAATCAAATCTACAATGAGGTATAACCTCATACCACTTAGAATGGCCATTATCAAAAAGTCTACAAACAGTAAATGCTGGAGAGGGTGTGGAGAAAAGAGAACCCTCTTGCACTGTCAGTGGGAATGTAAATTGGAACAGCCACTATGGAAAACAGTATGGAGGTTCCTTAAAAAACTGAAAATTGAGTTACCATATGATCCAACAATCCCACTACTGGGCATATATCCTAAGAAAATCAGTTTGAATATACATGGCCCCCAGTGTTCATAGCAACACTGTTTACAATAGCCAAGACATGGAATCAACCTAAATGTCCAGTGACAGATGAATGGATAAACAAGATGTGGTACATATATATACAATGTAATATTACTCAGTCATAAAATAGAATGAAATAATGCCATGTGGAGCGAAATCGATGAACCTAGAGATTATCATACTAAAAGAGGTAAATCAGAGAAATAAAAATATACCACTTATATGTGGAATCTAAAATATGATACAAATGAACTTGTTTGAAAAACAGAAACAGATTCACAGACATAGAAAACATACTTATGGTTACCAAAGGGGAAGAGGGTGAGGGAGAAATTAGGAGTTTGGGATTAGCAGATACAAACTACTATATGTGAAATATATAAACAACAAGGTCCTACTGTATAGCACAGGGAAATATAGTGAATATCTTAGACTAAAATTGAGAAGAATATAAAAAAGATTGTATTTATATATGTATGTATAATTGAATCACTTTGTTTTACACCTGAAACTAACACAAACTTGTAAATTAACTATAATTTGTAAAAACTGTACTCATATTGTGTGTATGCATTAAAAAACGACATACATCTACTCACATAAATTCCATTTCTTGTCTTGTCTGAATCACTTTTAAGCATCGAGTTCAAATAAGAGGGCCGAGACTGACCTATATGCCCCTTTGACTGAAGAAATATAAAATGCTTCCTCTCACAGGAACTGAGATATGGTAAGATTCCCTTTATCTTTCTCTTATTTCCCCATGGCGATCTCCTCTAACCTGTACCTGTGACCTGTACACATGAGGCCTGCAATGTAACACAGAAAGGCAGAGACAGGAGAGGGACAGAGGGAGGCTTGGGAGAGAACTTTGATGAGCACAGGCACCTCAGCACTTAAGTCACTACCGACACCATTATTAAAATGCAATGGCTTGTACAAGCTGTCTTGGGAAAATTTTTTAAAAACACACAAAAACCTGAGGTATTTACAAGCACTTTTCAGCTGTGTACGCATGTGTGTTTGGTTATTTTGTTTGGCCCAGAGAGAATTAAAGGGACCAAGGGAATGTTCACTCACCCTATTCAACTTTGTCATTTCGCAGTCAAGTGTCATTTCTGATCACTGGTCTAGTTAAACATGTGCACAAAGCACATAATTGTCTGGGTTGATCTAAACAACACTTCCTCACATTCCCGGCAGGAGGTATGACCAGAACAGGACATTCATGAGAAAGCAGCCTTGGCCCACAACATGCTCAGTGTAGAAAGGAATCCAGAAAGAGGGTTTAGTGGAAATGAGGAAGTAGCTCTAAAAGAAATAGCATATAGTCACCTCTTCTTTGTACTCCTTTCAATGATGACTTTTATAAGAATTTTGTTTCCTATAGACTTGTCTTTTATAGTATCTACTTCCCCCTTAATTGTTCACTCAAATCTACATTACAACTGAATTAAAAAATAACATTGAGGCATCTAGCTAGGAAGAGAGAATTTTGAAAGATAGAGAACAATACATTGCAATTTTAAGGAAAATTTCCCTGCTACTCCAGTCCAAACTGGTTTTGCCCTTCTTTGCTTTCTGCAACATTTTAATCTGCCCCACTGAATAATGATTGTCTACTCTATGGTATTTATACCAGATCAAAAGAGACAATAATATATAATCAAATAAGGCAATGTTCTTGACTATGCTTTGTAAACAATCAAGTACTGTTTTGTGTATTTAAATTTACTTTGTATGTTACTTCTGGTTCTTAATTCATGTGATAATTACTTTAAAATTCATATCTAGCATTGCACTGGACAAAATGAGGGCCTATATTAGTGATTCACTAAATAATCATTAATTATATTTAAAAAAAGTTATTATCAATCATTGAAGAGCATTATGACTCAAAGCTAATATTCTTCAAGGATGATTCCTTTAATGTCAGATATACCTTCTGAGAGAAGCATTCAATTTGAAAGGCAAGAGTTTAATTTCCCTTATTCCTAAATTCATGTTTCTTTTCTCCTTTGAATGAATTAATTAGATTTTTCAATTGGAAAATGACAATTATTTCTACATTGTTACATAGGTTCTAAATATACCAAAAGACTTCAACAAAAACAAAGTAATTTTAAAAATTGATTCCAATGACTATTAATAATCCCTGTAAAGTAATCTCCTGGAAGACAGAGACTCTTCGGATATTATCTTTGAATTGTTTTTGGAACCTGGGAAACTATATTATAGATGCAGGCTTAATTAAAGTATGTTAAACAAATGAATAGAAGTTCTAGAGTAGGGAAGTGCATCTGTGACCAGCAGACCTTGTCTGTAACCATTGCTACCAAAAGAGAATTAGCATCATGAAAGGTATCTGGTTATCAAGTGAGAAACAGCGTGCAAATGGTTTTTATTTTAGAAATCAGACTCCTGGGTTAATAATTATGGAGCATAAATTTGTCTATTACAGATTTCCTATGAAAATGACTTGTTAACTTTCATTCTGTGATGGAGGTTTTATGTTGTACAACACTTAGGTTTGTTTTAATAAGGACATCCAGTCAGAATTGCTACATTATTGAATGTTGTCTTAATAACAAAAGTGTACCTAAATTAATTGGAAAAGACAAAGCATATACAAAATAAAGAAGGGAGAAATATCAATGATAGCAGAAAACATCTGTAACCTGGAGACAAAGGATTTCTTGATGCTAAAGTCTTAAAAAATACTTCAAAAGAAGTATTATAGGGCACTTTTATAGGCCAACACTATATGCATTATCTTCCTATCTCCTTTGTTAAATCCAGTTCCTATTCCCACTCTGTACTTTTTCCCAAGATTTTCTTCTCCTCCCTCAATTTGCTCTATTTGTCCCATTTCTCACTGAGGCCAGCCCTAGAGTTTGAGTACAAGTTTGTATTTGCAGCTACATGCAGGAAATTTCTTTTTTAACATCTTAACGCCTGGTAGGCTGCAGTCCATGGGGTCGCGAAGAGTTGGACACGACTGAGCGGCTTCACTTTCACTTTTCACTTTCATGCATTGGAGAAGGAAATGGCAACCCACTCCAGTGTTTTTGCCTGGAGAATCTCAGGGACGGCGGAGACTGGTGGGCTGCCGTCTATGGGGTTGCACAGAGTCGGACACGACTGAAGGGACTTAGCAACAGCGGCAGCATTCTCTTCTCAAATCCAAGAACAGAAAATCTGAACTCATTCTTTCAAAATAACTGCTGCATTATACTACCTTACTTATTTTCCTCTTTGTTCAGTCACCTATTAGGAGAGCTTGGTCTCATTCTTCTTTTATTTGCTATAGCTAAATTCTCTCCAAAACATTTATCCTTTCAAACAGGTGTGGGATATTTGTAGGCATAAAGACACATTTACAAGAGTTCCCCTCCCTGATAGCAGTAAAGCTAACCAAAAGAACTTTTTAAAAAAAGAACAACTAAAACCATCTGTGCTGACCTTTAGAAAGGTCTTAACCTCATAATAAAAACCCAACAACATCATCAGGATGTAAGTTCAGTCTGATTTACACAGGACACTAGTTTCTCAACACAGAACAATAATTGTCACTTAAGTGAAAGAAATAAAAATGTTGCAGAAACAAGCAAACACATGAATATGTAGGGCTTTAAAAATATTAATCCCTGCTATCTAGAGAAGCGTAGTCTATAAACATGAATGGACTGTGGGAAAGAACAGAAATATTGTCTTGAGTCAATTCCTCAACTACAACTCAGCCAGAATCTGAGAAAGCCCTAAACTAAGCAGGTTCTTATTTCAGAGGGGTTATGATCTAAAAGCAGGGTCTACAGTGAAACAAACTTCAGACAACGAATGACCAAACACTCAAGGACTAAAAACAGAGGCATAGAATGTCAATCTGGCTGACTTTTCATTCAGAAGTGGACAGACTGAAGCAGGAGAACAAACCAGTTCCCAGCACCACCACCTGTACTGTTGTGGCATGTCAGGCTTGCTAAATGTGGAGCCTGGACTTCCAATAAACTGTGAGGGAAACAGCAGGAGAAATCTCTTTGACCACATTGCCTATGTCCCCACTTTCCTTCCTCTGGTCCTCAGAAAATGAATAAGAACTTAAGCCTGCAAACCTCCATCTATATAGTTTGTGAAGAGGAAGATCTGAAGGGACTCATGGAGATGTCTCCCTCCTTATTTTAAGGAAAATAGAAAATAGATGGGGAAATAGTGGAAACAGTGACAGATTTTATTTTTGGGGCCTCCAAAATCACTGCAGATGGTGACTGCAGCCATGAATTTAAAAGATGCTCCTTGGAAGAGAAGTTATGACCAATCTAAACAGCACATTAAAAAGCAGAGACATTACTTTGCCAACAAAGGTCCGTCTAGTCAAAGCTATGGTTTATTCCAGTAGTCATGTATGGATGTGAGAATTGGACTCTAAAGAAAGCTGAGTGTCAAAGAATTGATGCTTTTGAACTGTGGTGTTGGAGAAGATTCTTGAAAGTCCCTTGGACTGCAAGGAGATCAAACCAGTCCATCCTAAAGGAGATCGGTCCTGAGTATTCATTGGAAGGACTGATGTTGAAGCTGAAACTCCAATACTTTGGACACCTGATGTGAAGAACTGACTCATTGGAAAATACCCTGGTGCTGGGGAAGATTGAAGGTGGGAGGAAAAGGGGACGACAGAGGATGAGATGGTTGGATGGCATCACTGACTCAATGGACATGAGTTTGAGTAAACCTTGGGAATTGGTGATGGACAGGGAGGCCTGGTGTGCTGCAGTCCATGGGGTTGCAGAGAGTCAGACACGACTGAGTAACTGAACTGAACTGAGAAGAACATGTAGGTATGCCCCCAGTCAAAGTTAAGGAAGTTGCATGAGGGAAAGTACCATATGACTTTGTTCATCATTCTATGCCCAGTACCTCTGGCAGCACCTGGCATAAAGGGGGCTCCTTAAAAATTTGATGAACAAATTATATTACAGAAGGTAGGAGTATGGATTCTGAAGTTAGAGGGATGGTTAAGAGGACTACTTCTGCATCTTCTTGGCTTTGTGCCTTGGACAAATTATATAGTGCTCTATACTCACATATATACAGTGCAAGTAATAGTAGTATTATCTTGTGGATATTAAAAGACAACATATTTAAGATATTCAGCACATGACTCTGCTGGTTATTCTCTGTTTGGTCCCCCAGATTAGTTCTCAAGCAATGTTATTTTTCTCCTCTTACCTCTTCATATCAAGGAAGCCATAAGTGTTCCCCATTGTTGCTGGTCTCTAGGCTTCTCAACATCCTTTATTGGTTTCCTTAGTCCTGACCACAGCTCTGTAAAGGCTACTTAGATAAACATTTCTTGAATCTTCTGAATTGGATTTTTTTTTTTTGCTAATAGAATTTTGATGCAGGGCCTAGAAATAAAGAATAATTTAAAAAGGGTTAACTTTTGGTGGTGATAATTAGCAGGAGTAGTTGTATTGGTAGTAGTCATAGCAATAAGATAGTAGCACCAGTAAGGATGGCGGCAACTGTTATTATTATTGTTATGAGCAGATCAAAATATAAAAGAAAATCTGCTAAAGCAAAAAAAGTTCCTAAAATGAGTATTACATTTCCTAAGACGGGAGACAAGCCTAAACCATAACAGTACTGCATTATCAAGAAAACTGAAGATGATGTGGAAATTTTTTATTCCAAATGTCTTTAAAATTTGATGTAAAATGATCCATCAATAAATACAACAATACTAAGGAGAGAACTAGTGAAGAAAAATGTTGTTCTAAAATAAAAGAATTAATTTTAAACCAGGACACATCCAGAAAATAGAATCAGTAACTGACTTGAGAACTTCATTTTAAAAATATCAAGAAAAAATTCTTAACTGAGAATTATAAAATAGACATTAGATTCCAATACATGGATACTAGATTTTCTGAAAAACAAAACAGAAAAAATATTCAAAGAAATACAAGAATTAAAATACTTTAATTAATTAACATGGTTCTTAATTCAGAAACTCACTGTCCATTAGAGACAGAGAGAGACAAGACAGAGAAGGAGAGAGAGGTAATACTGGTGAATCATTTTCAATTATTTTAAAAGATCATTCATCCTGCAAGTAAAAGAAGTGGATCAACACAAAGATTAACAAGTGATATCAGACTTCTCTTTTAGCAATTTTTGATATAGGAAAGCAATAAAAATATTATTAACAGGTATTGAATATAAAATTGTGAACCAAGAATTAAATATTCAATTAAGCTTTTCACATATCAGTTTAGAAAAAATAGGCTTGAATACATGATTCAAAACTCTGCACGTGTCTGTTCTAAAAAAATTATTTGCAAGTGTATTCTAGTCACACCAAAAAATGCATTAAAATGAAGAATTCACAAATGAGCAAACCAACGGACTATACTGGTGAGTACGAGTTGATAAGATTGCTTTAATTTCTTTACCTATCATGGTAAAAAAACCAATAGATGTGTCTTTAAACTCATTCGTAAATGGAGAGATGTGTTTTAATGGGCAAAAGCAAACACTAAGGGAAAATATTAGATAATCTGTACCTTGCCAATTACTTAAGGAATGTGTGTTGCTTTGGGTTAGTGGGTGGGGATGTCTATGATGCAGTCACAGGGGTAAAGAAAACAAATAAAAGAGACTGTATCACAAAATATTTAAACCAAAGGAAAGAAAAATAAAATGAAGGATGTAAAGTCAAACATGCCTGTTAGTAATAGTTTTTAGTGAAACAGTCATCTTTAAAGACACTTTAGAAAGGAGTTAACACCTATTCTTCACCATAGTCAAGTGGGATTTACCCCAGGTTTGCAAGGATTTTTCCATATCCACAGACCACAGACCAATCCACATTAACAAATTTAAGAATGAAAACCATATAATCATTTTAATAGGGGCAGAAAGAGTTCTTGATAAAATTCAGCATCCATTTTATGATAAAAGTCTTCAGAAAGTGGGCACAGAGGAAACATACTTCAACATAATAAAGGCCATATATTAATATGACAAAACCACAGCTTGCTCCATGGAAGAAAGGTTATAACAAACCTAGACAGCATATTAAAAGGCAGAGACATCACTTTGCCAACAAAGGTCCATCTAGTCAAAGCTATGTTTTTTCCAGTACTCATGTATGAATGTGAGACCATAAAGAAGGCTGAAGGCTGAAGAATTGATGCTTTCGAATTGTGGTGCTAGAAAAGACTCTTCAGAGTCCCTTGGATAGCAAGGAGATCAAACCAGCCAATCCTAAAGGAAATCAACCCTGAATATCTATTCGAAGGACTGATGCTGAAGCTGAAGCTCCAATATTTTGGCCACCTGATGCAAAGAGCTGACTCATTGAAAAAGACCCTGATGCTGGGAAAGATCGAGGGCAGGAGGAGAAGGGTTGGACAGGGGATCAGATGTTTGGATGGCACCATCAACTCAATGGACATGAGTTTGAGCAAACTCTGGGAGATTGTGAAGGACAGGGAAGTCTGGTGTGCTGCATCCCATGGGGTCACAGATAGTTGGACACGACTGAGTGTCTGAATAACAATAGCTAACAAAATACTCACTGGTTAAAAGCTGAGAGCATGTCCTCTAAGATCAATTATAAGACAAAGATTCCCCACTCTCATGACTTTCATTCAACGTAGATTTGTAAGTCCTTAGCTACAGCCATCAGACAAGAAAAAGAACTAAAATGAATCCAAACTAGAAGAAAGAACTAGACCTATAAATGCTTGCCTAAACATAAAATCTTAAAGACACCACTAGAAAACTCAAGCTCATAAATGAATTCGATCAAGTTGCTGGATATATAACTATTATATAGAAATCTGTTGCATTTCTGTACACTAACAATGAAATATCAGAAAGAGAAATTAAGGAAACAATCCCATTTACCATCACATTAAAAAGAATAAAAATGCCTAGGAATAAACCTACAGAAGCAAAAGCTCTGTACTACTAAAACTGTAAGATGCGATGAAAGAAACTGAAGATGACACAAACAGATGGAAAGACATACTGTGTTTTGGACTGGAAGAATAAATATTATTAAAATGACCATACCACCCAAGGAGATCTACAGTTTCAACGCAATCCCTATCAAATTAACAGTTCCATTTTTCATAGAACAATAAAAAGAAGTTTAAATTTGAATGGAAACACAGAAGACCCTGAATAGCCAGAACAATCTAGAGAAAGAAAAATGGAGCTAGAGGAATCATGCTCCCTGACTTCAGACTATACTGTAAAGTTATGGTAAATCAAAACAATATGGTACTGGCACATAGACACATAGATCAATGGAAAAGGATAGAAAGCCCAGAAATAAATCCACACACTTAGTTGCTCAGACAGTATAGAATCTGCCTGCAATGTGGGAAACCTGGGTTTGATCCCTGTTTTGGGAAGATCCCCTGGAGGAGGGCAGGGCATCTGACTCCAGTATTCTTGCCTGGAGAATCCCCATGGACAGAGGAGCCTGGCAGGCTATACAGTCCATGGGGTCACAAAGAGTCGGACATGACTGAGCGACTAAGCATCATGCACCATGATCAATTAATCTATGACAAAGGATGCAAAATATAACACTTCAATAAGTGGTGTTGGGAAAATTAGACAACCACATGTAAAAGAATGAAATTAGAACATTCTCTAACTCCCTATTAAAAAAAAAGATCTCAAAATGTATTAAATGACCTAAATGTAAGACCAGATACTATTAAGCTACTAGAGGAAAACATAGGCAGAACACTCCTCAACATAAATCACAGCAGTATTTTTAGGGGGGATCTGTAGGCCACAGTGAAGCAAGAACTTCTAGATGTGCAAGCTGGGTTTCAAAGAGGCAGAGGAACCAGAGATCAAATTGCTAACATTCATTGGATAATGGGGAAAGCAAGGGAGTTCCAGAAAACATCTACTTCAGCTTCATTGACTATGCTAAAGCCTTTGACTGTGTGGATCACAACAAACTATGGAAAATTCTTAAGGAGATGGGAGTACCAGACTACTTTACCTCTCTCCTAAGAAACCTGTATGTGGGTCAAGAAGCAACAGTCAGAACCAGATATGGGACAACTCATCCTGGAATGTGAAGTCAAGTGGGTCTTAGGAAGCATCAATACAAACAAAGCTAGTGGAGGTGATGGAATCCCAGTTGAGCTATTTCAAATCCTAAAAGATGATGTTGTGAAAGTGCTGCATTCAATATGCCAGCAAATTTGGAAAACTCAGCAATGGCCACAGGATTGGAAAAGGTCAGGTTTCATTCCAATCCCAAAGAAAGGCAATGCCAAAGAATGCTCAAACTACCACACAATTGCATTCATGTCACACGGCAGTAAAGTAATGCTCAAAAATCTCCAAGCCAGGCTCCAGCAATATGTGAACCATGAACTTCCAGATGTTCAAGCTGGTTTTAGAATAGGCAAGGAACCAGAGATCAAATTGCCAGCATCCGCTGGATCATAGAAAAAGCAAGAGAGTTCCAGAAAAACATCTATTTCTGCTTTATTGACTATGCCAAAGTCTTTGACTGTGTGGATCACAATAAACTGCTAAAAATTCTGAAAGAGATGGGAATACCAGACCAACTGACCTGCATCTTGAGAAATCTGTATGCAGGTCAGGAAGCAACAGTTAGTACTGGTCATGAAACAACAGACTGGTTCCAAATAGGAAAAGGAGTACATCAAGGCTGTATATTGTCACCCTGCTTATTTACCTTATATGCAGAGTACATCATGAGAAACACTGGTCTGGATGAAGCACAAACTGGAATCAAGGTTTCTTGGAGAAATATCAATAACCTGAGATATGCAGATGACACCACCTTTATGGCAGAAAGTGAAGAAGAACTAAAGAGCCTCTTGATGAAAGTGAAAGAGGAGAGTGAAAAAGTTGGCTTAAAGCTCAACATTCAGAAAACTTAAATCATGGCATCCAGTTCCATCACTTCATGGCAAATTGATGGGGAAACAGTGGAAACAGTGTCTGACTTTAGTTTTCTGGGCTCCAAAATCACTGCAGATGGTGACTGCAGCCATGAAATTAAAAGACGTTTACTCCTTGGAAGAAAAGTTATGACCAACCTAGATAGCATATTAAAAAGCAGAGACATTACTTTGCTAACAAAGGTCCATCTAGTCAAGGCTATTGTTTTTCCAGTAGTCATGTATGGATGTGAGAGTTGGACTCTAAAGAAAGCTGAGCACCAAAGAATTGATGCTTTTGAACTGTGGTGTTGGAGAAGACTCTTGAGAATCCCTTGGACTGCAAGGAGATCCAACCAGTCCATGCTAAAGGAGATCAGCCCTGAGTGTTCATTGGAAGGACTGATGTTGAAGCTGAAACTCCAATACTTTGGCCACCTGATGCAAAGAGCTGATTTATTTGAAAAGACCCTGTTGCTGGGAAAGATTGAAGGCAGGAGGAGAAGGGGACGACAGAGGATGAGATGGTTGGATGGCATCACCGACTCAATGGAGATGAGTTTGAGTCGGCTCCAGGAGTTGGTGATGGACAGGGAGGCCTGGTATGCTGTGGTCCATGGGGTCCCGAAGAGTTGGACATGACTGAGTGACTGAACTGAACTGAACTGACTGGTTCAAAACCGGGAAAGGAGTACAAGACTGTATATTGTCACCCTGTTTATTTAACTTATATGCAGAGTATATCATGTGAAATGCTGGGCTGGATGAAGCACAAGCTGGAATCAAGATTGTCAGGTGAAATATCAACAACCTATGAAGTGCAGATAATACCAATCTAATGGCTGAAAGTGAAGAGGAACTAAAGAACCTCTTGATGAAGGTCAAAGAGGAGCATTAAAAGCTTGCTAAAAACTCAACATTCAAAAAACTAAGATCATGGCATCCAGTCCCATCATTTCATGGCAAATAAAAGGGGAAAAATTGAAAGCAGTGACAGATTTTATTTTCTTGGGCTCTAAATTCACTGCTGATGGTGACTGCAGCTATGAAATTAAAAAATGCTTGCTTGTTGGACGGAAAGCTATGACAAACCTAGACAGTGTATTAAAAAGCAGAGACATCACTTTGCTGACAAAGGGCTGTATAGTCAAAACTATGGTTTTTGCAGTAGTCATCTATGGATGTGAGAATTGGCCCACAAATAAGACTGAGCACCAAAGTTTGGTGCTTTCACATTGTGGTGTAGAAGACTCCTGAGAGTCCCTTGGATAGCTAGGAGATTAAAGCTGTCAATCCTAAAGGAAATCAACCCAGAATATTCACTGGAAAGACTGTTGCTGAATCTCCAATACTTTAGCCACCTGATGTGAAGAGTTGACTCATTGGAAAAGACCTCGCGCTGGAAAAGACTGAAGGCAAAAGGAGAATGGAGCAACAAGGGATGAGACGGTTAGATCCATCACTGACTCAATGGACATGAATTTGAGAAAACTTCAGGAGATAGTGGAGGACAGAGGAGCCTGGCAGGCTACAGTCCACGGGGTCACAAAGAGTTGGATATGACTTAGCGACCGAACAAGAGCCTAGGATAATGAAAATAAACACAAAAATAAACAAATGGGGCCTAATTAAATTTAAAAGCTTTTGCGCTTAAAGAAAACCATAAACAAAATGAAAAGGCAATCCACCAAATGTGAGAAAATATTTGCAAATGATGTGACTGACAAGGGATTAATTTCTAAAATATTCTATCAGCTCAAACAGCTTAATATAAAGAAAAACCCAATTAAAAAATGAGCAGAAAATAGGCAGTTCTGAAGTCTAAATAGCAGTCTAAACAGGCAGTTCTCCAAGGAAGACATATAGATGACCAACAGGTACATGAAAAGATACTGAATATTCCTTATTACCAGACAAATGCAAATCTAAGCTGCAATGATGTATCACCTCACACCACTCAGAATGGCCATCACCAAAAAGTCTCCATTAATAAATGCTGGAAAGGGTCTAGAGAAAAGGGAACTCTCCTACACTATTGGTACGAATGTAAATTGTTGCAGTCACTATGGAAAACAGTATGGAGGTTCTTTAAAAAATTGAAAATAGAGTTACTGTATGATCCTGCAATCTTACTCCTGGGCATGTATCTGAAGAAAACTCAAATTTGAAGATAAATGCACCCCAGTGTTCATGGCAGAACTATTTATAATAGCCAAGACATGGAAGTAACCTAAATGTCCATCAATAGGTGATGGATAAAGAAGATGTGAGATATATATATATACACACACACTGTGGAATATTACTCAGCCATAAAAAAGAGTGAAATAATGCCATTTACAGCAACATGAATGGACCCAGAGATTGCCATATTGAGTGAAGTGAAAAAGAGGAAAAACAAATATCATATGGTATCACTTATATGTGGAATTTAAAAACAATGGTACCAAGGAACTTATTTACAAAACAGAAATGACTCACAGACAAAACAAATTTTTGGTTACCAAGGGGACATTATTTCCTTTCTAAAATTGCTTGTTCTGAGTCTCATTTGTGTGTGTATTTATAATATTTGGTGTTCTTTTTTACTTTTTCTTTCCTTTAAATATTATTGGGCATTTTTCTGTCACTCAGCATGTTACTTGTAACAATTTGGTCCTTTGAAACCTTGCTTTTAAGGTTTGTTAAAGTGATTCTGGACAGCCTTTAGTCTAGGCTTAATTTGGCCCCATCACTGAGGCAATATTTTATTAGGACTGACAAATTTTCTGCATACTAGTAAGGCTTTCTACTCTAGCTGCTGGGAGTACAAACTATGCTTGTCCCTATGTACACTCTTGGCATTATTCTGCTTATTCCTTTCCAGTGATTCTTTCACCAGTGTTGGGCTGCTTCCTAATACACAGGTGCAGATCAACGCTGAGCCAGTAAATTGAGGGGACATTTCAGCACATCTCCTACGCTCCCTTCATACAGTTCTCTCCTTCCTGGTACTCAGCCTTCCAAATCCTATTTATCTTGGCTTTTCCTGAACTTTAAATTCTTAAACTCAGCAAGTCTTCCACGTTCTGTCTTCCTTCTGTTGATATTCAGAAACTTGCTCTGAGAGCATTCATAGGTCTCAATTTACTTGTTTCCCTTTTCTTACAAACCACTGACCTGTGTTACCTGTTGTTCAATGCCTGAAAACTGTTGTTTCATATATTCTGTATGGTTTTCTAGTTGTGCAATGTGGGAGATAAATCCCCATCTCTGTTATTCCATTATACAGATGCAGATGTCCTCATGCTAAAATCAGACAAACTTGGATTTAAGTACAAATCTTTAAGGTAGAGTGTTATAATTATAACTCATCACCCATTTCACAAATTTTGACTGTCTACCATGTGCTGACACTTTTCTGTAACTGAGTAATTTTAAAAGAGTCGATATTTCTGCTCTCAAAATATTTCTAATAGAATGCAGAAATAGACTAATAAATATCTCAAAATAAAATGATTAATAGTGAGTGCTATATAATCAAAATTTAATAAATTTCATTGCTTCAAAAATAGTGAGTTCTGTAAAGAGAAGAAAAGAAGGGTGCTATATAGTAAAATATGAAGTGCCTATCTGATCAGAGATTTCTGAGACACTGCTATTTCAGGTAAGATAAAAATACAAGAAGGAAACTTCCATGCACAAAACTGGGCAAAGAGCATTCCAGAAGATGCAAATCACTAATGCAGATACTCAAAAAGTGAAACACCTTGACCTACTTGAGAAGTAAGGAAATGGCCAGTGTGTTTGGAGGTGGTGGGGAAAGAGGAGAAAGATACTGATAGACAAGTTCAAGCTGCATCTGTATACTTTGTGAGCAGAGCTAAAAGTGTGAATTTACTCTAAGTGGGGTAGGGACAGAAATCTGTTGCAAGGGTTAAGCAGTGAAGCTCATTCAACTAAACAACAGAGTTATTTTTAAATACTATGTGAGAACCAAGAGTAGAATTAGGAGATCACTTGAGAATTCACTTCAGTAATCTAGGCAAGATATAACTGGCTTAGATTAGGATTGTTAGTGGAGAGAGTGCAAATTAACGGATTTAAAATTAGTGTAGACAGTGGAATACGATTCAGTCATAAAAAATAATAAAATAATTCCATCTGCAGCACAATGGATGGACAAGAAATTATCATACTAAGTGAAGTAAATCAGAGAAAGACAAATATGGTATTTCTTATACGTGGAATTTAAAAAGAAATATATACAAGTTATTTACAAAATAGAAAGAGACTCATAGACATAGACAATAAATTATTGTTATCATAGGAGAAAGTAGGGGAGGGATAAATTAGGAGTTTGGGATTAACATATATGCACTACTATACATAAAACATATAAATAGCAAGGACCTACCATACAGCACAGGGAACTCTACTCAATATTCTGTATTAACCTATATGGGAAAATAATCTGAAATAGAATAGATATATGTATATGATTAACTGAATTGGGCTTCCCAGGTGGCTCAAATGGTAAAGAATCTTCCTGCAATTCAGGACACCTGGGTTCAATCCCTGGAAAATCCTCTGGAGAAGGGAATGGCAACCCACTCCAATATTCTTGCCTGGAGAATTCCATGGACCAAGGAGCTGGGTGGGCTACACTCCATGGGGTTGCAAAGAGTCAGACAAAGATGCAAAGATGGGCCCAATGAAGGACAGAAAGGGTATAGACCTAACAGAAGCAGAAGATGTTAAGAAGCAGCAAGAATACACAGAAGAAATGTACAAAGAAAAGTCTTGATGACCTGGATAAACACAATGGTGTGATCATTCACCTAGAGCAAGACATCCTGGGGTGTGAACTTAAGTGGGCTTTAGGAAAAATTACTGCCAACAAGCTAGTGGAGGTGATAGAATTCCAGCTGAGCTATTTAAAATCCTAAAAGTTGATGCTGTTAAAGTGCTGCACTCAATATGCCAGTAAATTTGGAAAACTTAACAGTGGCCACAGGACTGGAAAAGGTCAGTTTTCATTCCAATTGCAAAGAAGGGCAACGCCAAAGAATGTTCAAACTATCAAAGGCAATGACAAAGAATGTAGGCTCATAGAGAAAGAAAGAAAATTCCGGAAAAAGTATTTACTTCTGCTTCACTGATGATGGTAAACATTTGACTGTGTAGATTACAAACTGTGAGAATACAAGACCACCTTACCTGCCTCCTGAGAAACCTGTATGCAGGTCAAGAAGCAACAGTTGGAAATGACATGGAACAATGGACTGGTTCAAAATGGGGAAAGGACAATGTCAAGGCTGTATATTGTCACCCTCCTTATTTAACTTCTGTGCAGACTATATCATGCAAAATGCTGGGCTTGATGAAGCACAAGCTGGAATCAAGATTGCCAGAAGAAATATCAATAACCTCAGATATGCATATGAAACTACCCTAATGGCAGAAAGTGAAGAGAAACTAAAGAGCCTCTTGATGAATGTGAAAGAGGAGAGTGAAAAAGCTGTCTTAAAACTCAACATTCAAAAAACTAGGATCATGGCATTTGGTTCTAATACTTCATAACAAATAGATGAGGAAACAATGCAAACAGTGACAGATTTTATTTTCTTGGACTTCAAAATCACTATGGACAGAAAGTGCAGCCATGAAATTAAAAGACGCTTGCTCCTTGGAAGAAAAGCTACGACAAACCTAGACAGCGTATTAAAAAGCAGAGACATCACTTTGCCAACAAAGGTCCATATAATCAAAGCTATGGTTTTTCCAGCATTCATGTACAGATGTGAGAGCTGGACCATAAGGAAGTCTGAGTGCCAGAGAATTGATGCTTTCGAACTGTGGTATTGGAGAAAATTCTTGTGAGTCCCTTGGACTGCAAGGAGATCAAACCAGTCAATTATAAAGGAAATCAGTCCTGAATATTCATTAGAAAGACTGTTGCTGAAGCTCCAATACTTCGGCTACCTGATGCAAAGAGCTGACTCATTGGAAAAGACCCTGATGCTGAGAAAGATTGGGGGCAGGAAGAGAAGCAGATGACAGAGCATGAGATCGTTGGATGGCATCGACTCAATGGACATGAGTTTGAACAAACTCTGGGAGACAGCGAAGGACAAGGAAGCCTGAAGTGCTGCAGTCCATGGGGTCGCAAAGAGTTGCCACAATTGAGTGAATGAACAACAAATAATTGAATCACTTTACTGTACATCTGAAACTAACACAACATTGTAAATCAACTATACTTCAACATAAAATAAAAATTATTAAAAGCAATGACACATTGGAGATAGCCAGGGAAATCTGAAGAACGGTGAAGACATTAGATAATAAAAATTTCCTGCTAATTTTGCTTGGTATCACAATATCAATACTGTGGTTATATAAGAAAATGCCATTTTTATAGCAGTGCTTCTTAAATATCTAAGAATCGGGTTTTGCTTTAAAAGAAACAGTAAATACGGCAGAATGTTATTAATGTTAAAAATCTAGCTGCTGAGAAAGAAAAAAAAACACCAAAAAGGCTTCAAGTTACAAATAACTTCCAAGTGATTTAAACTATTCCATAGTACAAAAAAGGTTTCACAGGTGGCGCTAGTGGTAAAGAACCTGCCTGCCAATAAAGAACATGCAGGTTCAATCCCTGGGTTAGGAAGATCCCCTGGAGGAGGGCATGGCAACCCACTCCAGGATTCTAGCCTGGAGAATCTCATAGAAAGAGGAGCCTGGCAGGCTATGGTCCACAGGGTCACAAAGAGTCGGACACACTAAAGTGACTTAGCATGTATGCAGAACATAAAGAACAAAAGCTAGCTCCATATTTTAAATGAAGTCAACAAAACTCAAAAATATTACTTATTAATAAAAACAAAAAAGGGTAAAATTTCAGTCCAGCCCCACCTATAAATATTCATATAAGGATCCTAAATAAAATGTTAACAATTAGAATCCAGGAAAAGATGGAAAGCCTTATAATTCCATTATCAACACAGACTCAATCCAACAATGCTAGGCAATTCACTAGAAAATCTATTGCTGTAAATGATCATTATTATAATGAGCAAGTGAGGAATATTATTGTTCCCATAGATTTCCCAAAAAGTATTTAGTAAAACTCACATTCATTTCTGATTTTTAAATGAAAAGATTATATAGGTTTTACCTAACACACTACAGGCTCTCACATACACACACATACAAACTCATGGTATATATTCTACACATAAAACTAAAAGTCTTACTGGGCTTAATTGTGTATCTAAGAAGATTAATTCTGGAAAATATGATCAAATAATCTTAGGAATTTCTCCATTAAGAACATCCTAAAAGTCTGTGAAATGTAAAAGACATAAAAGACATCTTAAGAACTCGGAGTCACTGTATAAAAGAAAATTGTTTAAATTATTTAATGGATAAATTAATAAATCTGAGGCCTCTTTTCCCAGCTCACCTATTATCATGGTCCAGAAGATTTTCTCCTCTTATTATAATTTCTGAATATCTATACTAAAAAGTTTCCATTCAAATCAAGAACATAATTGTCATCTAGTCACTGCAATTAGATAATAGAATAAAATATGATGTCTTGCTATTAAAGAAGTGAAATTATTATTATACAGATAATATATTTGAATAGAATTTTTAACAAAACATTGAAAAAGATAAGTTGAGAGTTTAGTAGATCAGTGGAATAGGATAGAAAACCCAGAAATAAACCCATGCACCTATGGTCAGTTCATCTATGACTAACAACAGACTGGTTCCAAATTGGGAAAGGAGTACGTCAAGGTTGTATATTGTCATCCTGCTTATTTAACTTATATGCAGGGTACATCATGCGAAATGCCAGGCTGGATGAAGCACAAGCTGAAATCAAGATTGCTGGGAGAAATATGAATAACCTCAAATATGCAGATGATACCACCCTTAGGGCAGAAAGCAAAGAATAACTAAAGAGCCTCTTGATGAAAGTGAAAGAGGAGAGTGAAAAAGTTGGCTTAAAACTTGGCATTGAAGCATGGAAATTATCATATGTGAAAGGAATCGCCAGTCCAGGTTCGACGCATGATACAGGGTGCTCAGGGCTGGTACACCAGGATGACCTGGAGGGATGGGATAGGGAGGGATGTGGAAGGGGGTTTCTGGAAGGGGAAAACATGTACACTCATGGTAGATTCATGTCAATGTATGGCAAAACAAATACAATACTGTAAAGTTAAAAAAAAACCTACAACATTCAGAAAACTAAAATCATGGCTTCGGGTCCCATTAATTCATGGCAAATAGATGGGCAAACAATGGAAAGAGTGAGAGACTTTATTTTCTTGGGCTCCAAAATCACTGCAGATGGTGGCTGCAGCCATGAAATTAAAAGATGCTTGCTCCTTGGAAGAAAAACTATGACCAACCTAGATAGCATATTAAAAGCACAGACATTACGTTGCCAACAAAGGTCCATCTAGTCAAAGCTATGGTTTTTCCAGTAGTCATGTATGGATGTGAGAGGTGGACTATAAAGAAAGCTGAGCACCAAAGCATTGATGCTTTTGAACTGTGGTGTTGGAGAAGACTCTTGAGATTCCTTGGACTGCAAGGAGATCAAACCAGTCAATCCTAAAGGAAATCAGTCCTGAATATTCATTGGAAAGACTGATGCTGAAGCCGAAACTCCAATAGTTTGGCCACCTGATGGGAAGAACTGCCTCCTTGGAAAAGACTTTGATGCTGGGGAAGACTGAAGGTGGGAGGAGAAGGGGATGACAGAGGATGAGATGGTTGAATGGCATCACTAACTCGATGGACATGTATTTCAGCAAGCTCCGGGAGTTGATGATGGACAGGGAAGCCTGGCATGCTGCAATCCATGGGGCTGCAAAGAGTTGGACATGACTGAGCGACTGAACTGGACTGAAAGAGCCTCCCAGGTGGCGCTAGTTGTAAAAAATCTGCCTGCCATACAGGAGACATGGTTCTGATCCCTGGTCAGGAAGATCCCCTGGAGAAGGAAATGGCAATGCACTCCAGTATTCTTGCCTGAAGAATCTCATGGACAGAGGGGCCTGGTGGGCTCAGTCCATAGGGTCACACAGAGTCGGACACGACTGAAACGACTTAGCACACAAAGAGGCAAGACTAGAGTATTGGAAAAAGTCTTTTCAACAAATAGTTCCAGGAAAACTAGACAGCTATGTCAGGAAACATTTAACAGGAAGCTTCCTGTGTGCTGTTTTCAGTCTTACATAAATCCTATGTTGCTTATAAGCCCCTGAATGCAGGTGCGAGAGGGGCTGGCAAGCCAGCTCCCAGGAATAATAGGAATTTATGTATCTTGTTCGTATGGAAAGTAGCCTTTCCATACGGTGAAAAGTAGCCATTTACAACTCTCTTCCCTTCTGATATGGAAAGTAACTTTTACAATCTCCTCTCTTGAGAATCATTTTAGCCTCAGGCTTCCTGGATAACTTGTAAGATTTTTTGATCCCTATCTCTGCTGAAAAAGCTATCTTGTAAGACAGTATATATGTGCCCACAATATGTTGAATAAACGTCCTGTTCCATCAGAACATTGGCCCCTGTGTCTTTCTCATTTCTCTCTGACTCTCTCTCACTTTCAGGCTGCTTCCACAGAGCACAGGTGTCCACTGTGTCTACTTACTTGCCCGGGCTTTCAAGACCTCCTCGAGAAGGTGCCCTGTGCCTACACAGATGGTGCTAACTCTTTGTCTAGAGTTATATTGACATACTGTGTAAACCAGGGAATATCAGCCTCTTTTCTTCCTTCTTTCTTTCTTATCGTCGACTCTGTACCACCAGGTTCCAGTCCATTAAAGGACCTCAACAAGCTACATGTTTAAAAAGTGAAACTAGATCATTATTTAACACCATACACAAAAATAAGCTCAAAATGGATTAAAGACCTAAATGTGCGACCAGAAAGTATAAAACTCCTAGAGGCAAAGATAGGCAGAACACTCTCTGACATAAATCATAGCAGTATCTTTTTCAATCCATATGCCAGAATAATGGAAATAAAAACAAAAATAAACAAATGGGACCAACATAAACTCAAAAGCTTTTGCACAGCCAAGGAAACAATAAACAAAATGAAAATACAACCTACAGATTGTGAGAAAATATTTGTAAGTGATGTGATTGACAAGCAATTAGTCTCCAAAATTTATAAACAGCACATGAAGCTTAACAGCATCAAAGCAAATGACCCAATCAAAAAATGGGCAGAAGACCTAAATAGACATTTCTCCAAAGAAGGCATATGATGGCTAAGAGGTATGTGAAAAGATGTTTAACACTGCTAATTATTAGAGAAATGCAAATCAAAACTACAATGAGGTATCATCTCACACCAACCAGAATGCCTATCATCAAAAAATCCACAAACAATAAACACTGGAGAGGGTGTGGAGAGAAGGGAAATCTCCAACACTGTTGGTGAGAATGTAAATTGGTAAGCAGCCAGTGTGGACAGCAGCATGGTGGTTCCTTAAAACACTAAAACTGGCACTACCATATGACCTTGCAATCCCACTCCTGGGCATATGTACAGAGAAAAGCATGATCCAAAAGAATACATGTACCCCAATGTTTACTGCAGCACTGTTTACAATAACCAAGATATGGAAGCAATCTAAATGTCCATCAACAGAGGAATGGATAAAGAACATATGGTACATGTATATACAATGGAATATTACTCAGCCATTAAATAGAATGAAATAATGCCATTTGCAGCAACATGGATGGACCTAGAGATTGTCATGCTGAGGGAAGTAAGTCAGACAAAGAAGGAGAAATATCATGACATCCTTTATATATGACATATAAAAAGAAACGATACAAATGAACTAACTTACAAAAGAGAAAGAGACTCATAGACTCAGAGAACGAACTTATGGTTACCAGGGGGAAGGATGCGGGGAAGGGATAGTTAGGGAGTTTGGGATGGACATATACATACTGTTATAATAAAATGGATAACCTACTATACAGTACGTGGAACTCTGCTCAATGTTATGTGGCAGCCTGATGGGAGGGGAGTTTAGCTGAGAATGGATACATGTATATGTGTGGCTGAGACCCTTCACTGTTCACATGGAACTGTCACAACATTGTTAATCGACTATACTCCAATACAAAATAAAAAGTTTAAAACGAAGAAGAAAAATATGATGTAAATTAAGAGTTTATAAAGGTGCCCAATAATAAAGTTAACAAGTAAAAAGATAATTTTTAATAAGTAAAAATTTATTAGAAAATATAATAGAAGGATATAATTTATAATATTAACATTCCAAAATATCAAATTATCTAATTAATAATAGAAATATGTAGCACAAGTGTGAGGAAAACTCAAACTACCAAGGCCCATAAAAGACTTAAATAGAAAAACAGTTCTTAATCTTACATCTAATGATAAATATTTTAAAAATGTCAATTCTTCCTATGAGGGCTTACAAGTGCATTCAGTTCAGTTCAGTTCAGTCTTTCAGTCGTGTCTGACTCTACACCAACTGGATGTTTTCTTAATTTGATAGAAATGATTCTAAACTTTAACTGGAAGTATAAATGTGGAAAAACATCGAGAGAATTCTGACGAAAAAAAGAAGTATATACTTTCATATAGAAAAATATATTACTAAACAGCATTTATAAAAATACCTGTATGGTACAGAAATAGACTAACATTAATGCAGCTGACCAGAGCAACTATGAAATAAACTTAAACATGTGAGAATTTAATGTAATAAATATGACATCTAAAGTGATGTGGAGGGAGAAACATTCATTATGCAAAAAAGATAATGATATAATAACTGAGTAACAATTTAGAAAAATAAAACATTCAAAACATATTCTGGGTTCACCAAATATTTGAGGAAAATTAAATCCTAAAGTTAGTAGAATAATGTATAAGTCAAAATTTGTACAATATCTTGTTGAGGATGTTCTTTCTAAGCTTCTAAGCATACACACACACACAAAACCAAAGGAGACAGGGAGTGAGAAAGAAGAAAAGAAAGTATGAACAGATCTTGATCAAATAACAGAGAGCTGCAGAAATACAATAAGTGAGTTTGACGATAAACCTCAGGAACTAAAGAGAAATATTAATAATACCTATCACATATAGAGAGTTAATTTCTTTAATTTCAATAAACTGATCAAAATATATTAAAGCTATACACATCATGATAGGAAGAAAGACAAAAGAGTTGAAAGGCATTTCAGAAAGGAAAAGTATATATGACTAATGAACATTTGAAAGGATATCCATCTCAAAGAAAGAAACTAGGAATGAATATTTTGAAGAATGAAACACATGACAAAACTCAATATTTATAAGGTTTTGGAAACTTTATAGACAGTCTTAGTTAAAATATACATTTGAGTGACTTTTTAAAACAGCATTTAAAATATGTATGAAAATGGAAAACACATCTTTTTTTTTTAGTCTAGTGATCCAGTTACTATTGATAAAAACAAGAAAATAATCCTGCAAGCAACTCAACACTCAAATGAGAAGTGCATGGTTTATTTTGGTGTATTCTGTCAGTTTTGGCATTAGCATTTTGGTATTTTCAATTAATGAACTCAGATTCTCTTCTTTCTTTATGTTCTGAAACATTTTAGTAAAAAGTAGAGACAACTGAAATGTTTATCAAAAGAGGCAAAAGAAAGCTACAATATCATTAAAATTGATGACACAAATCTTTATTGATATTGTTGAATTTAAAAATGAAGGCTAGAAAAACATTTCTAGTGAGACAAGGTTTAGATTTGTAAAAATTCTCTTTTAAACCTTTGAATTCCCTAATCTCTTCTCTGGAGAACAGCACATATTCAATAAATATTAAACAATTAACTAATTAATTATTTCTATAAATTTTGCTTCAGGTTCAATATCAAGATTTTTTTAAGTTTAATGTTAAAATGAGATTATTGTAGTTCACATTTATAAACATATAAAGTTCATTGAAAATTAGAGTGAACATTGGATTCATTACCTTTTCTGCTTTAATACTGAAGAGACTATTGGAAACAAAAATCACCATTAATCAACTCATTGAATTTAATTGAAATAATGTAAATAAAAGTACTTTGCAAACTGTTATGATATATACAAATAAGATAGTGTCATTAGCCATCTATTTTGCCATATGATATAATAGTTTTGATTATACAAATGAAATTTTACTGTGAAAAAAAGGCAAAACAACATGTACAGATAAAACTGCATACACTTCTTTAGGTGTGAGCATGTACATATACATCCATGAAAAAGAATGTCAGTAAGCATGTTCATCTAATGGTTTGTAAGTTTTTGCCCTGAATTTTGGAGTGATTTTGTTTATTTTTACAAATATTCAGTATTATTTTTATGGTTAGTAAAACAGTGAAGCATTTAAATTTAGGGAAAAAGGTGCATATAACGTCATTTTAAAGTGAAACAGACAGAAAATAATTATGGAAACAGGCCTTTATCTTGAGGAACTAGGTCACCAAAGTCTAGGATAGCTTCAGGAGACTGGTGAGAAGCCAGATTGTAGGACTTTAAGAAAAAGGATAAGTAACAGAAGAGGTAGAAGAGATAAATTTAGAAATTTGGGGGCTATTTGTCACTTTCCTCCTACGCCATTAAGTCCTTTGTTTTGCTCCAGTTTTCTCACCTTTTCTGCATGATCTGCATTTCAATGTTAATCTCCTCTTCCCCCTTGATGGCACTTTGTTGTTTGATGTTTAGCTTCCTGTTTCCTTGCTCACATCACACTGAGTGATCTATATCACTTCCCTATGAGGAGGACTGCAGGCATAGAAAATGTTTCTTATGTAGGTTAAAAATGCATAAACAAGGTCTTGAAGAGAAATATCATGTACTGGAGCATGAAGTATATTCATTTAAATGCTACTTTGCTATCCCTTTTCAAAACCGACTTTTGAAAATCACTTTGTGTATGCCTTTTGTGTGTCTTCTGTCAAATTCCTAGTCATCTGCCGATTTCTCTGTAACCTGCAGTCCTTCATGCATCTTTTATATTGACTTCAGTTGTTTTCATTCTTTCTATCATTGCTTCCTTATTTGGGGGACCTATATGACATAATGAAGCAGGAGCCTTAGTGTTGTTTTTCTGAGTGAAAAATGTATTAGGTAGAATACAGTGATCAATTTTATATTTGTAAAAAACACAGCACATCAAAACAACAACAAAGGAAGGATGCACTAAAAGAAATAAGACCACACAGTTAAAACCGCCTGAGAAACAAATGGAGTACGTTGGGCATTTACCCAAGTAACGGATGACTGTCATTTACACTTTCATCCTTTTTTAACAATATTGATATCAGTCCAGTTCAGTTGCTCAGTCGTGTTCAACTCTTTTCAACCCCATGGACTGCGGCACGCCAGGCCTCCCTGTCCATCACCAATTCCCAGAGTTTACTCACACTCATTTCCATTGAGTCAGTGATGCCATCCAACCATCTCATCCTCTGTTGTCCCCTTCTTCTCCTGCCTTCAATCTATTCCCAGCATCAGGGTCTTTTCAAATGAGTCGGTTCTTTGCATCAGGTAGCCAAAGTATTGGAGCTTCAGCTTCAGCATCAGTCCTTCCAATGAATATTCAGGACTGATTGCCTTTAGGATGGACTGGTTGGATCTCCTTGCAGTCCAAGGGACTCTCAAGAGTCTTCTCCAACACCACACTTCAAAAGCATCGATTCTTCGGTGCTCAACTTTCTTTATAGTCCAACTGCCACATCCATACATGACTACTGGAAAAACCATAGCTTTGACTAAATGGACCTTTATTGGCAAAGTTGTCTCTGCTTTTTAATATGCTATCTAGGTTGGTCATAACTTTCCTTCCAAGGAGTAAGCATCTTTTAATTTCACGGCTGCAGTCACCATCTGCAGTGATTTTAGAGTACAAAAAAATAAAGTCTGTCACTGTTTCCCCATCTATTTGCCATGAAATGATGGGACTAGATGCCATGATCTTTGTTTTCTTCTGAATGTTGAGTTTTAAGCCAACTTTTTCACTCTCCTCTTTCACTTTCATCAAGAGGCTCTTTAGTTCTTCTTTGTTTTCTGCCATAATGGTGGTGTGATCTGCATATCTGAGGTTATGGATATTTCTCCCGGCAATCTAGACTCCAGTTTGTGCTTCATCCAGACCAGCATTTTTCATGATGTATTCTGCATATAAATTAAATAAGCAGGGTGACAATATACAGCCTTCACATACTCCTTTCCTGATTTGGAACCAGTCTGTTGTTCCATGTCCAGTTCTAACTGTTGCTTCCTGACCTGCATACAGATTTCTCAGGAGGCAGGTCAGGTGGTCTGGTATTCCCATCTCTTTAAGAATTTTCCACAGTTTGTTGTGGTCCACACAGTCAAAGACTTTGGCATAGTCAATAAAGCAGAAGTAGATGTTTTTCTGGAAATCTCTTGCTTTTTTGATGATCCAGCGGATGTTGGCAATTTGATCTCTGGTTCCTCTGGCTTTTCTAAATCCTGCTTGTACATCTGGAAGTTCACAGTTCATGTACTGTTGAAGCCTGATATACTGATATAAGAATTACTATTTTACATGGGGGGGGGAGGGACGGGGGAAATGCATTGCATTATATAATAATAATTTGTTCTTATTTATTGTAAATCCTAGTACATTGTTTGCTCCCTTGTTTACTGTTCTGTTGCTCCTCTCCCTCCAGGTGATGTCCTTAGTTCTGTCTCTACAGCTCCACTCACTGGGTCTACAACAGAAGCCTCCCAACAGCCTCCTTACCTTTGATCTGGCTCCCTCCTAAAATGGATTCTACATGCAGCAGCCAGAAATGTCTTTTTAGATGCTAATTTAAGCATAGTAATTTTCAGCTTAAAACTCTTAAATGTCTTCCAATGTTACTTGGAGAAAAATTATATCATTAAATTTAAATTGTTGGAATTGTTAACATGACCTATGAGGTACTGTATGACCTGGCCTGGGTCAGTTTTCACTTATTTCCTCTGGAAGA
Organism: Okapia johnstoni; assembly: GCA_024291935.2. NCBI lineage: Eukaryota > Metazoa > Chordata > Mammalia > Artiodactyla > Giraffidae > Okapia > Okapia johnstoni. The sequence goes on from CM044323.1 coordinate 39,494,334, forward strand.
CCTTCTCTTGTACTTGCAGCAGATAATCTGATTCTCTGGCTAACTGCCTCTTCCAGCCTTCTTTGGTGTGGCCTCTTGAACAAAGAAACTGAAAAGATCAAAATTATACTACTCATACTTCCTTGCTGTCTGTGTTCTGAATGTGACTTGTGTTTACCAAATATAAGCTCCCATGGATGGTTTGATTTCAGAACTGAGTCAACTGAAGAGAAAAGTAGGGTGCAAGGCGCCCATTTGTATGGTATATATCTTAGCCGAGGGGATATGATCCTGTGGTCAGCAGTAAGAATGGTCCAATTCTGTGGTATGGCTTTGGAAACAGTTCATGGCAGCTCATTCTAGGGTCTGTGGTTTCACCACTCATTCTGAAAGCCATTTAATATTCTATACCAAATACCTTTCTGCTTAAGCTATCTAATATAGCTTCTGCTATCTGCAGCCTGAATCTTGCATGGTATAGGGACTGTCCTCAGTGTAAATCAGGCCCTGTGTTACAGTCTTTTATTACACTTGACATTTCTTCCAGAGTACTTGTTATAATTTGTAATTACATATTTACTTGAATATTTGTCTCAGTTGCTAGATTCTCAGCTTCATGAGAATATGGTAGGTGTTTAATACATAACGGTTGAAGAAATTAGTAAAAAAAATAAGCAAAATTGTTTGAGATTCTTTGTCATTTACTGCCTAATTATCCACTTTCCTTGGGCTCCAGAACTTTAGATATATTTGTTGTTCGTATGTAACCACTGTAGAGGGCCTTGGAAAGCAAAGAGGTGAAACTAGTCAATCGTAAAAGAAATCAACCTTGACTATTCATGGGAAGAACAGATGCTGAAACTGAAGCTCCAATACTTTGGCCACCTGATACAAAGAGCTGCCTCATTGGAAAAGACTAATGCTGGGAAAAATTGCGTGCAGGAGGAAAAGGGGGTAACAGAAGATGAGGTGGTTGGATGGCATCACTTACTCAATGGACATGAGTTTGAGCAAACTCTGGGAAACAGTGAAGGACATGGAAACCTGGCATGTTGCAGTCCATGGGGTCACAAAAAGTCAGACATGACTTAGGTACTGAACAACAACAACTGCTAGTGAGCATTCTTATTCATTTTACATCCAACCAAAGCAATCTTGCATTATTTTACCTCAGGAGTATAGACTCCCTAGCAGTTCCTCCTTGAATCTGATCTCACTACAATCACTAGGATTAAATTAAATTTTCACAACATCCACTATTGAAGATAAAATGTATGTTGCAGAGAAAGTGTATGGATAGTTGAGTATAAGAAATCTGACATGAGAGTTGGATAATTTGATCAATGTGTCCCTGCTACACAAAGGATTGTCTGAATTTTCTGATACCAACTAAAAAAGTGAAAAAAAAGCCAGTGACAGGAAAGAGTAGAATTATTATTGAAATATGTATTTTCCTCTATTGTATCATATGCTTTTCAAATTGGACAAATCAGGACAGATCTTTTATGTTAAAGGATGAAAAATATTTACATTTAGAAAATCATTCATAGTTTTCCATCCCATATGAAGAAGATCAGTGAATAGATGCTGGAAACAGATGAAACAAAAGGAAATAAGGCAGCTAAATCATGGAAAGACTGAGCTAGCAGTCTCAGAAGTCTTACCATTTATGATTGGCATTTACAAGTGTTCCCATATGCAGATCTAACTCACCTTTTGGTGACCTTTGAAAACAGCAAATCTGTTCTTCTTCCCAGATTCCTTATATCAGGGAATGAAATTATCCACCCAGAAACCCATCAACCTTGCTTCTTCTCTCTTCCTCATGGATGCATCTTCTCCATCCAATTTGTCAATAGCCACAGTTCTTAAAATTTTCCTCTTAATCTTTTTCTTTTGCTCTACTTTTGTCAGTATTATCAAAACAGTCTCCTAATTGGGTTTCCATCACTTCAATTTAAAATGATATGTCTAAAATCCAAATATCATCATGCTACTCCCCTGCTTAGAATCCTTTAGTGGCCTCCCTTTTTAATAAGCCCAGATGCTTTATGATTCTTTCTCATGCCTTACACTCCCCCATCCATGCACTCTTTTGCCCTATCTTCACTGAAATACTTTAAATTCCCAGAATGCACTAGGTCATCTCCCTTCTTCCCAGCCCCCAGGTTCCGGCACACACTGTTCTACATCCCTGATATCCCATCCTGTACTCTTTGCTTGGCTAACTACAACTCATTTTACAGAATTCAGTTTAGACATCACTTCTTTTAAGAAACCTTTCCCAAACTTGCATGGCTGGGTTACATTTTAGCCTCATAGTTTCCTAAAATTTCTATCCCTACCCTAATTTGGCTTCCAAGGTGGTACAGTGGTAAAGAACCTGCCTGAAAATCCAGAAGATGCAAGAGCTGCAGGTTTGATCCCTGAGTTGGGAAGATCTCCTGGAGAAGGAAATGGCAACCCACTCCAGTATTCTTGCCCGGAAAATCCCATGAACAGAGGAAGCTTGCAGGCAATAGTCCATGGGGTCACGAAAGAGTTGGACATGACTGAGTGACTGAACACCCTAATTTATCACCCTCTTGAATTTCCCTCTTTACATTCTTGTCTATAACCATTAGGATTAAGTTTGACTTAACATTAATAATAATAACAACAATTATTTAGACAAGTTGGAGGTTTATTTTTATCTTATGTAAAGGAAACCCAGAAGTGAGCAGTCCTGAACTTGTGTGACAGCTTCAAGCTCATCAGATTTCTAGGACCTTTCATTTTTTCTGAACTGAAACACTCAGCTATGGTTTCCATACCTAAAGTTGCCACATATCCAAGATAACTCCAGTCATCACATCTGCTTATCAGACAGCAGGAAGGAAGAGAATGCAATAGATAAAAGGTATATTCAAGCTGTTAAGTTTTCTTCTAAGGTACTTTCCTGGAAGTCTCACCCAATACCTTAGCTCATTTCTTGTTGGCTAACCCTAACTACAGAAGTGACTAGGAAATATTATATTCTAATTGGGCACATTGCTGCTTGGCTTTATATTGTGATTCTACTAGAAAGGAAGAAAGGAAAGAGGGATATTGAATAGTCATCCAGCAATCACTGCTACTCTGGGGTATCTACACCGTAAGGACAGAGATTGTCTCCTTGTATGGGGCTTCCCTTGTAGCTCAGTTGGTAAAGAATCTGCCTGCAATGCAGGAGACCTGGGTTCGATTCCTAGGTTGGGAAGATCCCCTGGAGGAGGAAATGGCAACCCACTTCAGTATTCTTGCCTGGAGAATCCCATGGACAGAGGAGCCTGGCAGGCTGTAATCCATGGGGTCGCAAAGACTTGGACACAACAGAGGGACTAAACCACCACCACCATCATAGTCAGGCATGAGTGCCACACCACACACTGAAAAGATGCTCGGTAAATACTGGCTGAACTAAATATCTAAATAGTTTAAATGTAAACAGTGCAATATAGGTCATGCTAATAGATTAGATTGTGGTTCCTTATATATGAAACAGAGAGTCTCCAAAATATGTTTGTTTTTGAAGCTGTGTAATTCTTTTTTATTTTCTAAATAAAATGTTACCTAGAACCCAGTATGAAGCAATAGAAATGGAATGTTCAGGTTAGAGACATGCAGCCTACACGCTTAGATGACTTATACTCTTTAATTTCCTAGGAGGAGCCCTGGGATATTTCCTTGGAACTCATCAGCTTCACAAATGACACTTTGAAAACAATTGAACTCATGATCCCACCAGCACAGGAGTTTATGAACCTAACAACAGAATAAAAGTTCTACGATATTACCAAGAAATAATCAGCCCAATTGGTTTTTAGTAAAAACTAAGCCAACTTCACTAAACATAGAGCTACCATATTATCCAGCAATCCTATTCCAGGGAATATATCTGGAGAAAAGCATAGTTCAAAATGATAGATGCACTCCAATGTTCACAGCAGCACTATTTACAATAGCCAAGACATCAAAGTAATCTAAATGTCCATTGACAGATGAATGGATAAAGTAGATGTGGTATTTATATACACAATGGCATATTACCCAGTCATTAAAAAGAATGAAATAATGCCATTTGCAGCAACATGGATGAACCTCGAGATTATCATACTAAGTAAAGCAAGTCAGAGAAAGAAACATATCTTATGATATCACTTACATGCAGAATATTAAAAAATTATACCAATGAACTTATTTTAAAATGATTCAAATGAACTTATTTATAAAACATAAACAGACTTAGAGAATGAATCTATGGTTACCGGGGGGAAGTGTGAAGTGATAGATTGGGAGTTAAAATGTACACGGGATTGATATGTACACGCCGTTATATTTAAAACAGATAACCAACTTATGGTAGGTCTAAGGACCTACCATAACAAAAAGAAATTAAGCCAACTTCTTAAGTCTCTGACGATTACATCATCCATTCTTGGAACACAGAAAGGCTGTGTCAAAATGTTGAAGTAAGGAAGGATGGCATTGTGAGAGAAAACACAAAACAGAACTCTGTAGTCTACATGGAATATTGAAAAGCAAATGTACAGTCCCTTTAATTTCAATTGTGCTTCTCCTTCACGCTGTAGGTCATACTCTAGTTCATTCATAAAGTCTTCATTGATATCCCCTGACTGTCCACTTCTAAACTGGATAGATGCAGGGACTGAGTGGCCCTTGAAGATCATCTGCTCTAGAGCAGATACAGTATGTAGCATTGAGGAGTGAAGCTGGAATGAATAAAATCAAGCAGACACTGGATTCCAATTATTCTTCAGATAATCAGACAACTAAAAATTAAGTATTAAGCAAAAAGATAACTGAAACATTAGCATAGAGCTAATTGATTTTGAAAAAAAGGTAAGAGAGTACACAGAGTAGCTAAAATGTAGGGACTTTTTATGAGATACCTGTGACCACCATTGTAATAGCTACAGTTTATTGTAACTCTAATATGTGCTAATACTTTTATATGAATTTTATATATGCTATTCTTAATCCTCATAGCAACCTTAAAAAAAATGTTATTATTATCCAATTTTAACAATACCGAAGCTATGACTTTAAAAAGATAAATAAATCCTTCACTTTTGGGTTAGAAACAAGGGACTATAAAATTGTAGTTCAGGATACTTTATTTCAGTGCTACCCCATGTTCTTTACAACACTAAGATGATGCAGTGATTGCTGAATTATAGTGCTCTCAGCTAAGGTCCTCTTCTTTGGTCAATTTGGCTAACTGCTCTGCAGAGATGTGTTTAAAACATCTCCTATAACTAATGTATTTTAGGGTGAGGACTTGGTATTTAATGGTAATTATTTCTATTTACTCTCACACTATGAACTCAGAAGTCTACACAAACATTAACTCATAAGCCATGAGCAAATGGGTGGTAAACAATATTGGCATTTATTATTTTTGATATTATTTATTATTTTCATAGTGCAGTCTATTTCCTTCTTTTATCATCTCCTAAACATAGCATCATATTCCTATTGGAAGAACCTCCTTTCATTGCTCAGAAATGATCTTATCTCAGTGCACAAGGACTTTCTATTGGGGATAAAATTATGAGTTTAAATAAAAATTAATCAAGGAAAAAAGATGCTAGAGTAGTCCTTCCCCATTCATCACCACCCCACCACCCATATAGTTACTTCATTTTCATCTTACATTTTCTCCTGTTTCCTCACTGCCTAGATTTCCACCCTCATCCATCACTGGAAACCGGGGTGAACCCAGCAGTGACTAAATCACTGGACCATCTCATCTCCATCTAATTCATTGGTTGCTGATTGACTGAAAGAGCAACTTCTCCTTTTCAGACTATTTCTGTTAAGTTCATCAATGAATCATGCATCATCAAACAAATAGCCACTCAGTCAGTTCAGTTCAGTCGCTCAGTCATGTCCGACTCTTTGCGACCCCATGAACCACAGCATGCCAGGCCTCCCTGTCCATCACCAACTCCCTGAGTTCACCCAAACCCATGTCCATCGAGTTGGTGATGCCATCCAGCCATCTCATCCTCTGTCGTCCTCTTCTCCTCCTGCCCCCAATCCTTCCCAGCATCAGGGTATTTTCCAATGAGTCAACTCTTTGCATCAGGTGGCCAAAGTATTAGAGTTTCAGCTTCAACATCAGTCCTTCCAATGAACACCCAGGGCTGATCTCCTTTAGGATGGACTGGTTGGATCTCCTTGCAGTCCAAGGGACTCTCAAGAGTCTTCTCCAACACCACAGTTTAAAAGCATCAATTCTTCGGTGCTCAGCTTTCTTTATAGTCCAATTCTCACATCCATACATGACCACTGGAAAAAAACCATAGAGCCTTTTGACTAGATGCACCTTTTTTGTTGGCAAAGTAACTGTCCTTCTGCTTTTTAATATGGCTGCTATCTAGTGAATTTGGAGCCCCCCAAAATAAAGTCATAACTATTCCTTGGGACCAAATGAGCTTAGTCTTAAGCTGAGCTTTAAGCCAACTTTTTAATTTCATGGCTTAATAAAGAGCAACTGTTCACTTGCATCTGCAGTGAATTTGGAGCCCGCAAAAACTGTGAAATAGTCTGACTTGTTAGGTGCACTGTCCTTCCCCCCATCTTTATTTTCTGCACCTTTCCCATGTGAGCTTCAAAGAGCAATATGACATGTGGAATAATAAAAAAAAACTATGTCAGAGTAACAAGATCAATTATTCATGTAATTCAAACTGAATAATTTACTTAGTCCTTCTGAATGTTTTTTTTTTTTTTTTTTTGGACTTGCTACCATTGCTCAAGTTATTCTGCAGTCGTTCAAAATGTTTTTAAAAATATGAATTTGATTTTTCTTTGTACTAGTTGAATTTCAAGCTCCTCTCAGGAACACATAGAAGAAGACAAATAAAGGGCTCGTGATTTTTGAATATTTCAGCTACTCCTCACTGGACTATGTTAGCACTTTTTGTGCATATGGTAAGGTAACATTCTACCATGCCTGCAGTCGTTCATGTTTTTAAAAAATGATAATTTCTTTGGTTATCCTTATCCACTTAGCATGGTGAGGGGGTACATCCATGGCACTCAGTAAAAATGTACTTTGAGTACTATTTTGAAATGTATGACATTCTAGTGGGTTGGTTAAATAAATACCAGCTTCTTTTACTTCTTACACTAGTAATAATAATATAATGTATTCTCACGGCACATTAACAGTAGAACTTTTTATTGTGATAGACTTTCTCAAATAGCAAATAACGGGCTATTTTAAAAGGCCCCAGACATTTATATTAAGTGCATCTGCTTCTTAACTGCCCTGAAAATCTCTCCCTCTCAGTCTAAGTGTTGTAAGTGGAATTTCCCTAAGTGTAAGCAAGAGTTCAAAACTGACCACAAAGAAGCCAAAGCAAAATAAATTAAAAATATGACTCCCTGCCCTCCTGTAATGTTCTTACAGTAAAGGGGAAGTACTGTGCTCTCTCCCTTAACTATTCCTTGGCTGATGGTTTTTCTTGGGAATGCATTTTCTTAGAGAAATCCTAAGAACAAATGTTTCCTTGAAAGGATGTGTGCTTTTGTTGGTATATGTTGACTTAGGAAGAAGATGAAAGAAATGTGGAAGACTAGAAAGACCCTGCAGTTAGTGCAGGGAAGGGGGGAATAGGGAGGGATTTGTGTTTGCAAGTCCCTATTTTGGCTAAGTGCTAGCACAGAATCTAGCTTTTATTATCTTAGGTGATATTATTGCCCATTTTATAGATGAGGAAATCACTGAAAGGCTAATTAAATTGCTTAAATGTACATTTTTTTAAGCAAAAAGGTAGAACTTGAGGTTAACAACTAAAACAGAACAGTCAGGCTTTTGAGAATGAGCATCTGTGTGGCTTCTCTTCATCAATCAACAGAACAGATCAACCTGGACTGGATTTCAGTGGGGCAGGCACTCATTCAAAATGAGTGTTACACTCTGGCTTCATCTCCTTTAACTGATGTCCAGTTAACAAAGGACTAATACCATAAGCAGAGAGGCAGCTTCACATGTGACTGCCTCTAGAAAAGGAGGCACACAGCTTTCAATTAACACTCAAATGTTAATAGCAGTTATGGTACTATGTTTATCAAGCATGGGTCAAGCTGTTTACATATAATTTCTATCTGATCCACAATAACCTTAAAAAATATTATCAATTCCATTTTAAATATGAAGCACCGTAACTTAGAGAAAGTAGATAATTACCACAAACTAGATGGAAAGGCCAGTATTTGATACCAAGTTTCTATCCTTAAATTTAGTAGCAATCATTAATCAGCATCACTTATGAAATGAGAAGTAATTATTATCTGGACATTAATTGGTTTTTGGGCCACCTAGCCCCAGAAGGTTAGTATTTTTTGGTAATATTACCGTTATTTTTCTACTCTGAGCCCACGTGCTTTTCAAGGGTTGACTAGGTTTCCAGATGCACGAGGGGACTCAAATTGATCTGACTCAGTCAGCACGCCCCATTTTGTCCATAATAATGGGTTCATTCTAGGCTTGTATGCAAATGATAGCCGATAAATCATGAGCGAGTATTTGGACTTCTGGGAAAGAGAAGGCTTCTCTATTTCCTGCAGACTTGATAGTAAGAGAGTATGGATCTGGAGTGCAGTTATCTTGTGATGACCCAGATGAGTCTAAGGTTACCATGCCTATTTTCTGGTGTGTGAGAATGAAGAACAGAGTAAACTCTCATGAGTTTGAACAGAGAGAGGAATTCTGATGGTTATCTGCTCCTGAATCAAGCTATACCAGAGGATATCATTACTAAAGACTCTTGCAATTATGACACACTTTTTATTTGTCTTTTTATGGCAATGTAAGTTGTCTTCTGTTGCTTCCAAGTCAATGAATCCTGATATTTTAATTTTATTAAAAAAAATCACTGACTATAAAAGAAGTAACTGGTAAACTAGACAACACTAAAATTAACGTCTATATGTGAAAAGTCATTGTAAACTGGAAAAGTCTCAAACAGCGAAAAAAGTACATAAAATTGAAGTATTAGTATCCAGACTATATAGAGAATTCTTATAAATCAAAAGATAATAAGAAACTAATGCATTTATTTTTACAATATATTCTTTGCAGACAAAGATGGAGAAGCTCTATACAGTCAACAAAAACAAGACCGGGAGCTGACTGTGGCTCAGATCATGAACTCTTTATTGCCAAATTCAGACTGAAATTGAAGAAAGCAGGGAAAACCACTAGACCATGCAGGTATGACCTAAATCAAATCCCTTATGACTATACAGTGGAAGTGAGAAATAGATTTAAAGGACTAGATCTGATAGTCAGAATGCCTGATGAACTATGGATGGAGGTTTGTGACATTGTACAGGAGACAGGAATCAAGACCATCCCCAAGACAAAAAAATGCAAAAAAGCAAAATGGCTGTCTGAGGAGGCCTTACAAATAGCTGAGAAAAGAAGGGAAGTGAAAAGCAAAGGAGAAAAGGAAAGATATTCCCATTTGAACACAGAGTTCCAAAGAATAGGAAGAAGAGATAAGAAAGCCTTCCTCAGTGATCAGTGCAAAGAAATAGAGGAAAACAATAGAATGGGAAAGACCAGAGATCTCTTCAAGAAAATTAGAGATACCAAGGGAACATTTTATGCAAAGATGGGCTCAATAAAGGACAGAAATGGTATGGACCTAAAAGAAGCACAAGATATTAAGAAGAGGTGGCAAGAATACACAGAAGAACTGTACAAAAAAGATCTTCACGACCCAGATAATCACTAACAGTGTGATCACTCACCTAGAGACAGATATCCTGGAATGTGAAGTCAAGTGGGCCTTAGAAAGCATCACTACAAACAAAGCTAGTGGAGGTGATGAAATTCCAGTTGAGCTATTTCAAATCCTGAAAGATGACGCTGTGAAAGTGCTGCACTCGATATGCCAGCAAATATGGAAAACTCAGCAGTGGCCACAGGACTGGAAAAGGTCAGTTTTCACTCCAATCCGAAAGAAAGGCAATGCCAAAGAATGCTCAAACTATCACACAATTGCACGCATCTCACACGCTAGTAAAGTAATGCTTAAAATTCTCCAAGCCAGGCTTCAGCAATACATGAACTGTGAACTTCCAGATGTTCAAGCTGGTTTTAGAAAAGGCAGAGGAACAAGAGATCAAATTGCCAACATCCGCTGGATCATCAAAAAAGCAAGAGAGTTCCAGGAAAACATCTATTTCTGCTTTATTGACTATGCCAAAGCCTTTGACTGTGTGGATCACAATAAACTGTGGAAAATTCTGAAAGAGATGGGAATTCCAGACCACCTGACCTGCCTCTTGAGAAACCTGTATGCAGGTCAGGAAGCAACAGTTAGAACTGGACATGGAACAACAGACTGGTTCCAAATAGGAAAAGGAGTATGTGAAGGCTGTATACTGTCACCTTGCTTATTTAATTTATATGCAGAATACATCATGCAAAATGCTGGGCTGGATGAAGCAGAAACTGGAGTCTAGATTGCCGGGAGAAATATCCATAACCTCAGATATGCAGATCATACCACTCTTATGGCAGAAAACAAAGAAGAGCTAAAGAGCCTCTTGATGAAAGTGAAAGAAGAGAGTGAAAAAGTTGGCTTAAAGCTCAACACTCAGAAAAAGAAAATCATGGCATCTGGTCCCATCACTTCATGGAAGATAGATGGGGAAACAGTGGAAACAGTGTCTGACTTTAGTTTTCTGGGCTCCAAAATCACTGCAGATGGTTATTGCAGCCATGAAATTAAAAGATGCTTACTCTTTGGAAGGAAAGTTATGACCAACCTAGATAGCATATTGAAAAGCAGAGACATTACTTTGCCAACAAAGGTCTGTCTAGTCAAGGCTATGATTTTTCCAGTGGTCATGTATGGATGTGAGAGTTAGACTATAAAGAAAGCTGAGCGCTGAAGAATTGATGCTTTTAAACTGTGGTGTTGGAGAAGACTCTTGAGAGTCCCTTGGACTGCAAGAAGATCTAATCAGTCCATCCTTAAGGAGATCATTCCTGGGTGTTCATTGGAAGGACTGCTGTTGAAGCTGAAACTCCAATACTTTGGCCACCTGATATGAAGAGCTGACTCATTGGAAAAGACTCTGTTGCTGGGAAGGATTGGGGGCAGGAGGAGAAGAGGACGACAGAGGATGAGATGGCTGGATAACATCATCGACTCGATGGACATGGGTTTGGGTGGACTCAGGGAGTTGGTGATGGACAGGGAGGCTTGGCGTGCTGTGGTTCATGGGGTTGCAAAGAGTCAGACACGACTGAGTGACTGAACTGAACTGAACTGAAGAATTTATCCATTTCTTGGAAAGAGGGTTGTTCATTTTATTGGCATACAGTTGCTTGTAGTTGTCTCTTATGGTCCTTTGTATTTCTGTGGTGTCAGTTGTAATTCTCCTTTATCATTTATAGTTCTATTGATTTGGACCCTCTTTTTCCCTTGATGAATCTGGCTAAAGTTGTATCAATTTTGCTTACTTTTTAAAGAACCAGTTTTTGGTTTTGTTCATTTTGTTTTCTTCATCTCCATTGATTTCTGCTCTGATCTTTGTGATTTCTTTCCTTCTACCAACTTTGGGTTTTGTTTGTTCTGTTTACTCTAATTGCTTTAGGTATAAGTTTAGGCTGTTTAATTGAGATTTTTATTGTGTCCTGAGGTAGGATTTTACTGCTATAAACTTCTTTCCCTCTTAGAACTGCTTTTGCTGTGTACCATAGGTTTTGGATCATCATGCTTTCATTTTTTATTTGTCTCTAAGTATAAATGATACCCTGTTGGTAAGACTATAAATTGGTATAGTCATTATGGAGAAGAGCATGGAGGTTCCTTAAAAAATTGAAGCTAGAACTACCATATGATCCTGCAATTCCACTCCTGGGCATATATCTAGAGAAAACCATAATTTGAAAAGGTACATGTTAACCCAATGTTTACTGAAGCACTATTCACAGTAGCTAAGACATGGAAGCAACCTAGATGTCCGGCAACAGATGAATAGATAAACTGAGTATATATATTGAAATATTACTCAGCCATAAAAATGAATGGAAATGATGTATTTGTAGTAACATGGATGGACCTAGAGATTATCATACTAAGTGAAGTAAGACAGACAAAGACAAATATAATATGATATTGCTTATATGTAGAATCTAAAAAATGATACAGTGAACCTATATACAAAACAGAAAGAGAACCACAGACATAGAAAACATGCTTAAGGTTACCAAAGGGAAAAGGGGGAGGGGAGGGGCAAACAAGGAGTTTGGAGTTAACATATACATACTGCTATATATTAGAGCCTGGGTAGCTCAGCTGGTAGAGCATCAGACTTTTAATCTGAGGGCCCAGGGTTCAAGTCCCTGTCCAGGCAACAGAAACAAATAACTAAACAAATGTGTTCTAACCACCATAATGGTCACTGGATTTAAAATACCTAACCAGCAATATATATTATATATAACTGAGTCACTTTGCTGTACACCTGAAATTAACACAACATTGTAAATCAACAATACTTCAAAAAAATTTTAAATAGAATTAAAAATCCAGTTGAAGTAAAAAAAAAATAATAAGACAAATATCCCAAGAAATTACTATAATAAATCAAAATGTACTGAGGCAAAAAGATTAAACTCAGCTTCAGTCATATTTTAAAGATAATATGAAGTATAGTTTGAGGAAGAGATATTTACCATTTCTTAGAAATTTGAGTGGTATTATTGATTGCTAATAGGTTAATAACTTTTACCAGTGTGTTAACTCAACTGTATTCATACAAAAAATATTTCTTATAATATTTCTATTGTTCTAACCATCATACAACACCTTTTATTGATTACATTCTTCAAATATTTCACCTAACCTTCAGGCTGAGAAATTACTTTGAATTATCCTTAAAAAAGTGAAGAGGAATTTATAGAGTGAAGAGATGAAAGGGTATGATAGATAATGTAGGTGAGTAGTGATGGGACAGATATCAGAAAATTATATCAGGTAAGATTAAGTCTTGGGCATTATTTCAATATGACAAATGGATCAATGTGAGAGGTTTACACATCACTTCTTTTCCAAAAATTACCTGGGAGTTATTGAGACAAAAACCTAGTGGAGTAAATACCTATGGAATCTGAACCATAAAATTAACTAGACTGTTATTAATTGCTTCTTCTATTGTACCTAACTCAATCTTTCTAGCACTACTCAGTTAAATCAAACCTAATTGTAGATACGTGAAAACATAATCAACTTAGAATACCACTAATCTGAAAGGTTACTTTTCTACATCTGGGATAATCATACATTTCTTAAAGAAAGATGTTGAATTTTCTTTTGTACTCTAAATTTCTGTGTTCCATACAAAAGGCATGTCTTAAATAAATGCTTGTTGATTAAAGAATAAATAACAAAATTAATATAGAAAATTTTTAGAGATGATGGTTTTAACCTCTAAAATATATTTTGATCCCAAATCTTTACATTCTGACCTGCCCTTGAATTCACATCTGCTAACCTATGAAATCAAGACTTAAGTTTCCGATAGTTCATGGTAATTATTTAAAATTCATCTGTTTTTTTTCCCCCTCAATCATTCTCACATTGATGAAGCTCACTCTTAGAAGTTCCAGAATTGTTTTACTGGCTCTGTTATGACCAGAACACCCTCCTTCAAGTGGTCTCCAGACACTAAACCTCTCATCCTGATTTGCCAACTGACACCCCATTCAAACTACTAGCTTTATGTGGGAGGAGAATGGCTTGATTCTGGCAAACTCTCTTTGAGCAAATCAGCTCTAAAATTCCTATCAATGTTAATTTTAAAGGAGCATCATTAATCCTTAAGAGTCCAAGGCTGTAGGAGAAAAATATAATGGGTAAATCTCTCCTTCTCCCCTTTCTCCATTCCTCCAGACTCATGGATATTGTAAGATAGAAGCTGGAAAAATATTTTTGTTTCTTAGCCCTGCATGTGTTAATCTCATTGCCTATGGTCCTGACCCAGTTTACCCTTCCATATGTTCCCAGCAGCTGCAATATCAAATGCTATGCTTTCTGTTTTACTTCATTTTATGGAAAGATAATGTAGTAGAAACATGAAAACTGAGGGTTTCTTCTGAATGGATGGGAATGAGTGCTACTGGTATAGAAACAGTTGATATATTATGGTGGTTTTCTGCAATATATAATATATAGTTCCCATACTTCACTGAATTTGATTTTGATCAATGATTAAGCTAGAAGTGTAGTAACATGGAGTTTAACTACCTCTCTGACAAAAAAATACTGTATTTCATCATGCTATTTAAACCTGGGAATTAACTGTTGTTCAAAACAGTAAAACAGATAATTATATAGTAACACTTTTCACTTCAGTTCAGTTCAGTCACTCAGTTGTGTCCAACTCTTTGCAAACCCATGGACTGCAGCACGCCAGGCTTCCCAGTCCATCACCAATTTCTGGAGCTTACTCAAACTCACGTCGATCGAGTAGGTGATGCCATCCAACCATCTCATCCTCTGTTGGCCTCTTCTCCTCCAGCCTTCAACCTTTCTCAGTATCAGGTCTTTTCCAAATGAGTCAGTTCTTCACATCAGGTGGCCAAGATATTAGAGTTTCAGCTTCAGCATCAGTCCTTCCAATGAATATTCAGGACTGATCTCCTTTAGGATTGACTGATTGGATCTCTTTTCAGTCTAAGGGACTCTCAAGAGTCTTCTCCAACACCACAGTTCAAAAGCATCAATTCTTAAGTGCTCAGCTTTCTTTATAGTCAAACTCTCATATCCATACATGACTACTGGAAAAGTCATAACTTTGACTAGACGGACCTTTGTTGGCAAAGTAATATCTCTGCTTTTTAATATGCTGTCTACGTTGGTCATAGCTTTTCTTCCAAGGAGCAAGCATCTTTTACTTTCATGGCTGCAGTTACCATCTGCAGTGATTTTGGAGCACACAAAAATGAAGTCTCTCACTGTTTCCATTGTTTCCCCATCTATTTGCCATGAAGTGATGGAACAGATGCCATGATTTTCATTTTCTGAATGTTGAGCTTTAAGCCAACTTTTTCACTCTCCTTTTTCACTTTCATCAAGAGGCTCTTTAGCTCTTCTTCACTTTCTGCCATAGGGGTGGTGTCATCTGCATATCAGAGGTTATTGATATTTCTCTCAGCAATCTTGATTCGAGCTTGTGCTTCATCCAGCCCAGCATTTCGGATGATGTACTCTGCATATAAGTTAAATAAGCAGGGTAACAATATATGGCCTTGACATACTCCTTTCCCAATTTGGAACCAGTCTGTTATTCCATGTCCAGTTCTAAATGTTGCTTCCTGACCTGCATACAGATTTCTCAGGAGGCAGGTCAGGCGACCTGGTAGTCCCATCTCTTTCAGAATTTTCCACACTTTGTTGTGATCCACACAATCAAAGACTTTGGCATAGTCGTTAAAGCAGAAGTAGATGTTTTTCTGAAACTCTCTTGCTTTTTCGATAATCCAACTGATGTTGGCAATTTGATCTCTGGTTCCTCTGCCTTTTCTAAATCCAGCTTGAACATCTGGAAGTTCATGGTTCATGTACTGTTGAAGCCTGGCTTGGAGAATTTTGAGCATTTCTCTACTAGCGTGAGATGAGTGCAATTGTGCGGTAGTTTAAACATTCCTTGGCATTGCCTTTCTTTGGGATTGGAATGAAAACTGACCTTTTCTAGTCCTGTGGCCACTGCTGAGTTTTCCAAATTTGCAGGCATATTGAGTGCAGCACTTTCACAGCATCAGATTTTAAGACTTGAAATAGCTCAATTGGAATTCCATCACCTCCACTAGCTTCATTCATAGTGATGCTTCCTAAGGCTCACTTGACTTCACATTCCAGGATGTCTGGCTCTAGATGAGCGATCACACCTTCATGGTTATCTGGGTCATGAAGATCTTTTTTGTACAGTTCTTCTGTGTATTCTTGCCAACTCTTCTTAATATCTTCTGCTTCTGTTAGGTTCATACCATTTCTGTCCTTTATTGTGCCCATATTTGCATGCAAAGTTCCCTTGGTATCTCTAATTTTTTTTGAAGAGATTTCTAGTCTTTCCCATTGTATTGTTTTCCTCTATATCTTTGCATTGGTCACTGAGGAAGACTTTCTTATGTCTACTGGCTATTCTTTGGAACTCTGTATTCAAATGGGAATATCTTTCCTCTTATCCTTTATCTTAGCTTCCCTTTTTTTCTTGGCTCCTTGTAAGGCCTCCTCAGACAACCATTCTGCCTTTTTTGCATTTCTTTTTCTTGAGGATGGTCTTGTTCACTGCCTCTTGTACAATGTCACGAACCTCCATCCATAGTTCTTCAGATGCTCTATCAGATTAAATCCCTTGAATCTGTTTGTCACTTCCTCTATATAATTGTATGAGATTTGATTCAGGTCATACCTGAATGGTCTAGTGGTTTTCCGTAATTTCTTCAATTGAAGTCTGAATTTGGCAATAAGGAGTTCATGATCTGAGCCACAGTCCACTCCCGGTCTTGTTTTTGCTGACTCTATAGAGCTTCTCCATCTTTGGCTGCAACAAATATAATCAGTCTGATTTTGGTATCAACCATCTGTTGATGTCCATGTCTAGTGTCTTCGCTTGTGTTGTTGGAAGAAGGTGTTTGTTATGACCAGTGTGTTGTCTTGGCAAAACTCTGCTAGCCTTTGACCTGCATCATTTTGTACTCCAAAGCCAAGTTTGCCTGTTACTCCAGGTATCTCTTGACTTCCTCCTTTTGCATTCCAGTCCTTTATACTGAAAAGGACATTTTTTGGGGGTGTTAGTTCTAGAAGGTCTTCTAGGTCTTCATAGAAACGATTCAAATTCAGCTTCTTCAGCATTACTGGATGGGGCACAGACTTGTATTACTGTGATATTGAATGGTTTGCCTTGGAAATGAACAGAGATCATTCTATCGTTTTTGAGATTGCATCCAAGTACTGCATTTCGGACTCTTTTGTTGACCATGATGGCTACTCCATTTCTTCTAAGGGATTCTTGCCCACAGTATTAGACATAATGGTCATCTGAGTTAAATTCACCCATTCCAGTCCATCTTAGTTCGTTGATTCCTAGAATGTCGACGTTCACTCTTGCTATCTCCTGTTTGCCCACTTCCATTACTGGTTGGGGCATAGACTTGGACTACCATGATATTGAATGGTTTGCCTTGAAAATGAACAGAGATCATTCTGTCATTTTTGAGATTGCAACCAAGTACTGTATTTTGGACTCTTTTGTTGACTATGAGGGCTACTCCATTTCTTCTAAGGGATTCTTTCCCACAGTAGTAGATATAATTGTCATCTGAGTTAAATTCACCGATTCTTGTTTATTTTAGTTCACCGATTCCTAAAATGTCGATGTTCACTCTTGCCATCTCCTGTTTGATCACTTCCAATTTATCTTGATTCATGGACCTAACATTCCAGGTTCCTATGCAATATTGCTCTTTACACCATCAGACTTTACTTCCATCACTAGTCGCATCCACAACTGGATGTTGTTTTTGCTTTGGCTCCATCTCTTCATTCTTTCTATAGTTATTTCTCCACTGTTCTCCAGTAGCATACTGGGCACTTACCAACCTGGGGAGTTCATCTTTCAGTGTCCTATTTTTTTTTTTGCCTTTTTATATAGTTCATGGTATGGTATTCAGTAATATTTTAGAATATGATATTAATTCTTCCCCATCCCTACCTCCAAGTTTTAATTCAGGATCCAGTTACCTTTGCTGCTGCTGCTGCTGCTAAATCGCTTCAGTTGTGGCCGACTCTGTGTGACCCCATAGACGGCAGCCCACCAGGCTCCCCCGTCCCTGGGATTCTCCAGGTAAGAATACTGAAGTGGGTTGCCATTTCCTTCTCCAAGGGGTTTCACATTAATGAGTCATAATCTTAACACAAAAGGTTTCTAGCACAATTAAAAAGTCAAATTCTATTTTATTTCAATATAAACAAGAGGCTCCATTACATTATAAAGTCGACTTAATTCTTATACTAATGTTGACTGAGTTTTTGTATCTTATGTTTTACTTATTTGGGCTCTTATCATTCTGAGAGAAACAGTTTTGTTATGATATAATACTGAAGGTAAAAATATAATCCCTCATAACTTCCCAGTAGAAATTTATTGTGGGAACTTGTAGAAATAAAAATAAGATTGCTCTGCATTTTGATTATTATTTCTTCACGTAGTAAATTAAAATGAAGCTTCTCTCTTAAACGATGGGAATACAATCTCTGTAATGGAAAGTTTGAAACATTCCCTTAATAAACACAAACAGCATACTAATTTCTTACCCTTCCTCAATATTAAAAAGCATTTATTAGTCATATTTTATAATATTACCCAGAAATATACATTTAATTTAGAAAGAAAAACAATAGTTTCAGAGGAAAAGTCTACCTATTAAACAGTTCACAAAAATATTTACTATGTTTTTTTCTCCCTGTAAACTGCTATCTTGACCTACACTATCCTTACCTCATAGCCTGACTATTTGTAAACTGAGTTTATAAAAGAGATGTAATTTTTTTTTTTTTAAAGAAAGGAACTTTGAGATGACTTAGTTCAAGACAAAAAGCAACTGAAAGAACATTTTCTTATTTTCTGGTAATTTTAATGATTAGTAGTTGTTTGTGCAAAGGATTCATTTATCAAATCTTACTACTTTTGTTAGTTTAATCAAAACAAAGGAATTCATAAGGTATTTTACATTTTAAACCATATGTTTGACATTTAGAGAAGAGTTAACACCTATCCTTCTGAAACTATTTCAAAAAATTGCAGAGGAGGAAACACTTCCAAACTCATTGTATGAGGCCATCATCACTCTGATTATAAAACAGACAAAGATACCACAATAAAAGAAAATTACAGGCCTATATTACTGAACATAAACACATAAATCTTCAACAAAATACTAGCAAACTAAATCCAACAATATATTAAAAGGATGATGTACCATGATCAAGTGGTATTTATCCTAGGAATGCAAAGATTTTCCAATATCCACAAATCACTGTGGATAATATGGAAACGCTACATTAATAAACTGAAGAATAAAAACCATATGATCATCTCAATAGATTCAGAGAAAACTCCTGATAAAATTCAACATCCGTTTATGATAAAAACTCTCCAGAAAGTGGGCATAGAGGGAACCTACCTCAACATAATAAAGATCATATATGAAAGACCTACAGCTAATATCATACTGAATGATAAAAAGCAAAAAGTGTTTCCTCAAAGATCAGGAACAAAGACAAGGATGACTACTCTCTCCACATTTAATGAACATAGTTTTGGAAGTCCTAGCCATGGAAATCAGAGAATAAAAAGAAAGAAAAAGAATCCAAACTGAACAAGAGGAGTTAAAAGTGTCATTGCTTGCAGATTACTTGATACTATATGAAGAAAATATTAAAGATGCCACCAGAAAATGACTAGAGCTCTGCGATGCATTCAGTAAAGTCAGAGGATACAAAATTAATACATAAAAATCTGTTGCATTTCTGTACCCTAATGACAAAAGATCAGAAAAAGAAATTAAGAAAAAAATCCCATTTACCACTGCATCAAAAAGAATAAAGTACCTCGGAAAATACTTCTACCTAAGGAGGCAAAAGACCTGTACTCCAAAAACTATTAAGATGTTGATGAATTAAATCAAAGATGACACAAATAGATGGAAATATATGCCATGTTCTTAGACTGGAAGAATCAATATCATTAAAATGACTATAATGCATAAAGCAATCTACAGATTCAATGCAATCCCTATCAAATTACCAATGGTATTTTTGCAGGTATAAAGCAAAAACCTTAAAATATGTATGGAAACACAAAAGACTGAATAGTCAAAGCAATCTTGAGAAAGAAAAATGGATGAAGAATCAGGCTCCCTGATTTCAGACTATACTATAAAGCTATAGTATCAAAAAAGCATGATACTGGCACATAAACAGACACAAAGATTAGTGGCACAGGATAGAAAGCCCCAAATTAAACCCAAACACCTATGGTCAATTAATCTACAACAGGGGAGGCAAGAATACATAAAGGAGAAAAGATTGACCCTTCAATAATTGTGTTGGGAAAACTAGACAGCCAATGTAAAAGAATAAAATTAGAACATTCTCTAACATCATTACATAAAAATACACTTAAAATGGATTAAAGACTAAAATGTAGGACCAGATACTACAAAACCCTTAGAATAAAATATAAACAGAACACTTTTTGACATAAATTGCAGCAATGCCTTTTTGGATCCACCTCCTAGAGTAATGGAAACAAATTCAAAAATAAATAAATGGGACTTAATTAAACTCAAAGCTTCTGCATGGCAAGGAAAACCATAAATAAAACAAAAAAGCAACCCACGGAATTGGAGAAAGTATTTGCAAATGATACAATCAACAAGGAATTAATGTCCAAAATTTACAAACAGCTCATGCAGCTCAATATAAAACAAAACAAAACAATAACCCAATCAAAAGATGGGCAAAGATCTAAACAGACATTTCTCCAAAGAAGACATACAGATGGCCAAAGATACATGAAAAGATGTTCACCATCACTAATTATTAGAGAAATGCAAATCAAATCTACAATGAGGTATCACCTCACACTGGTCAGAATGACCATCATCAAAAAGTCTACTAACAATAAATGCTGGGAGAGCGTATGGAAAAAAGAATCCTCTCCTACAGCTTGTGGGAATGTAAATTGGTACCATCACAATGGAGAACAGTATGAAGGTTTCTTAAAAAAAAAAACCAACAACTAGAAATAGAGCTACTATATGACCCTGCAATCCCACTCCTGGGCATCTATCTGGAGAAAACCATAATTTGAAAAGATACATGTACCCCAAGTTCCCTGCTGCACTATTTATGATAGCCAAGACAAGGAACCATTCTTGTCCATGGATAGATGAGTGGATAAAGAAGATCTGGTACATGTATACAATGGAATACTCAGCCCTTAGAAAGAATGAAATAATGCCATTTGCAGCGACATGGAGTGACCTAGAGGTTATCACACTAAGTGAAGCAAATCAGACAGAGAAAGAGAAATATCATACGATATCACTTAAACATGGAATCTAACATGTGAAACAAATGAACTTATTTACAAAGCAGAAATGTATTCACATACTTAGAAAACTAATTTATGGAGAAAGGTGGAGGGGGATAAATTAGGAAGTTGAGATTAACATATCCATATTACTATATCTAAAACAGATAATCAAAAAAGACCTATTATAGAGCACAGGGAACTCTATTCAAAACTCTCTAATAACCTATATGGGAAAAGAAACTGAAGAGGAATAGATATATATCTATGTAAGTGACTTAGTACAGCACAGCACATAACTGAATCACCTTGCTTACAGCAGACACTAACACAACATTGTAAATCAATTATACTCCAATATAAAATAAAAATTTGAAACAGGAATATACACCCAAAAAGATAAATCACTTGTTTGAACATCACACATTTTAAAGGTAGTTATGAATATAAAATAGGAAAATGAAACAATCATAAACATTTGATAAGAAGAAATAGAATTATATTTTTCAAATGACAAGATTAAATAATTATAAAACTGAGGGACACTAGTAAAAACAATGTATAGAATGAATTTTAAATCTTTGTTATTAGATTCAAGCATATGTACTATTATGTTCTTTCAATGAACTTTCTTTTTTGTTGTTGTTCAGTTGCTAAGTCACCTCCAACTCTTTGAGACTCCTTAGACTGTAGCACACCGAGCTCCTTTGTCCTCCACTATCTCCCAGAGTTTGCTCAGATTCACGTCCATTGAGTCAGTGATGCTATCTAACCATCTCATCCTCTGCTGTCCCCTTCTCCTTTTGCCTTCGATCTTTCCCAGCATCAGGGTCTTTTCCAATGAGTCATCTCTTGGCATTAGGTGACCAAAGTATTGGAGCTTCAGCTTCTGCATTAGACCTTCCAATGAATATTCAGGGTTGATTTCCTTTAAGATTGACTGGTTTGATCTCCTTGCAGTCCAAGGGACTCTCAAGAGTCTTCTCCGGCACCACAATTTGAAAGCATCAGCTCTTCAGTACTCATTTACCATTATGAAATACTGCTCTGTATTTCTGGTAATATTCAAGGTAGCTAGCAATGTGGTATTCAATGTCCTAAATTTATCTGATACTAACAAATTTGCACCTGCTTTATTATCATTAGTGTTAGTAACCTATATCTACTCATACTTTTATGTCTATTCCATTTGTAACTTTGTATTAAACTGTGTTTCTTATGGACAATATATAGCTTGGTGTTGGTCGGTTTGTCTATTCTGTCAATCTCAGCCTTTTAATTATAATATTTATAATACTTATGTTTAATGTTATCAATATTGTTGAATTTAAATCTTTCATCATGCTGTTTTCTCTTTTTTCACCTGATCTTTGTTACCATATATTTTTTCCTTGCCTTCTTTTGCATTAGTTGAGCATTATGTCTGTGCTCTTGACTTATTATTTATTTTTTTTGATTGCTCAATGGCTTATAATATGAATATCAAAGTTATAGCTTTTTAAAAATAATATTATTCTATTAATATTTCATATATTATGTAAGAATTATTCAACAATATACTTTTCTTCTCCCTCCTATTTATACTTATAAGTCCCATAATATATTATTATTATTGCTTTAAGCAATTATTTATTCATGTAAAACTTTTCACTGAGATAAAATTAATGTAACCTAAAATGCATCATTTTAAAGTATACAACTCGGTGACTTTTAGTAAATTTACAATGTTGTGCAACTGCTGCCATATCTATTTCCAGAATATTTTCATTATCCCCAAATAACCCTGTACCTGTTGGCAGTCACTCCCAGTTCCCTTACCCTGTCACATGGAAACCACTAATCTTTCTGTCTCTATAGATTTGCCTATTCTGGGTATTTTGTATAATTGGAATCATATAATAATTAGCTTTTTTGTGTTTGGTTTCTTGCAATACATTAATGTTTCCAAAGTTCATCCATATTGTAGCGTGTATCAAGTCATTCTTTTTGAGTATGATTCCATTGTATGAATAGTCCTATAGATATCCTGTTTATCTGTTATATTCTAGTGGACATGAGTTGTTTTTAACTTTTATTCCTTTTGTCACTGAATAATATTTCGTTGCATGGATATACCACATTTTAAAATCTACCAGTTGTTGGGCATTTGGGTTGTTTCCACTTTTGCGTATTTATGAATAATTTTGCTATGAATATATATATATACACACACATATATGTATGTATGTATGTATGTATGTGTGTGTGAATGTATGCTTTCACTTTGCTTGGATATATGTCTAGAAGTGGAATTTTGAAGTAATATGGTAAACTCTATGATGAACTACGAAACCATTGTCTACATTGTCTACACCATTTTACTATCTCCAATGGCAATGAATAATGGTTTTAATTTCTCCACACTCTTACCAACAATTGATTTCCTTTTTAGTTTTATGATTACAGCTATCCTAATGAGTGTAAAAAGGTATTTCATTATTGTTTTGATTTGCATTTCCCTAATGACTAATGATGTTGAGTATATTTTCTTGTGATTATTGGCCATTTGCCTATCTTCTTAGGAGAAATGTCTATTCTCCAAATGTCTATTTTGCTTATCTTAAAATTGGGTTCTTTTTCTTAAGTTTTAATAGTTTTTCCAAAAAAAATACTTAAGATACTAGAGTCACTGTATATATTATTTACAAATTTTTTTCCTATTGTATAGGTTATGGTTTCACTTTCTTCATAGTGCCTTTTATTGCATAAAAGTTAATTTTGATAAAGTCCAATCATTTATTTTTAAAAAAATTAAATAATGAGGGAAAACATATATTTACCCACATATTAAACATTCTAGTTCTATTCATTTCTATGAGAAGTGAAATTCTATATAACATTTTCTTCCAGCTTCAAGATTTTCCCTAGTATATTTATTGTGCACATCTGCTGGTGACAAAGCCCTTCAAATTTTGTTTATCTGATAATGTAGTAGAGGGAGGTGAGATAGTTAGCTTTGCTTTTTAGTATCTCTGTACTGTATTGCTTCATTTTATAACAAGTATGTTTTAATATTATCAAACAAAAATTTTAAAAGAGAAAACCATATTCAACTTCAACAAGGGTTAAATCTGCTCTTTAAGGCAATTTTGCCCTTAAATTAGCATGTTACTCATTACAAAGAAAATAACAAAATTTTTTGTTTGCTCTTAATTTTTTCCAGATTGGAGTTTCTGTCCTGCTATTTCTTTCAAGCCTACCTATTGAATATATTCTGAATAAGAAATCCACTGAGACATTTCTTAGATGGGCAAATAGAGTCAAAATGAGGAAAAAACACTCAAAGAAAATTAGGTCTATCAGTTCTATGATAGCTGTATGGAAAGGTTTCAAAATAGCACATATTTTCTAACTTAATTTCTTTATTATCAAATTTTCTTACATTTATTCAATGGGAATAAAAAAAGTATGGAATGATGTTGATAATATAAAGTTGCTTTTGGTTCACAAATGTGTTACTTCGAGTAAGAGAAATTCTACTGAGAAAAATGTTGAAAGCAGTATAAAAATATTGTAGGCTTCCCCCCAGACACTTGAGTATTATTCATGATGCTATTTAACTTCATTAGCATATCACAGACACTTTCTATATCTAGTCTGGAGGAAGAAGTAGGAATGTAATTCAGTATTTATCATTTGAGTTGTTTACAGTCTTAAGTAAACAACTGTTATTTCATAGAGTGAGTTACATTCTGACAGATTGAGGTTTCCTACAGGTAATGAAAAAGAACTAAATTTTAAAAGTGAGTTTGATCCATATAGATAACTCAGCCATGCACTATGATTTATAGGAGGGAATGGTATTTATTGTGATCTGAAGATATGTTTTTATCCATTCTCTATAGCAACTGGATGACTAATTCTGTGAATGTGTTTTACCTATAGTGTAGCTGCAATATGGGACAATATGTCAGAATCCATAATTTTGAGTTCTAGATATATTATTAACTAGTGGGATGAGATTGAGTAAGTCATTAAAAATTTCCAAATCTGAGATTACTCACGTTTAAAATGAGAGCACAGTTATGACTCTACCCATCACACAAGACTGATGAGAAATCAAAATAATGTTTATAAAAGCAGTTTGTAAACTACAATGTTCCACACAAATGTATCATTATCACATTTATCATCATTGTACCATCTTCATCCATTACTTTAAAAAAAAATCTACCTTCTCTTAGAAGAGAAATACCATATTCCTATCCCCTTCCATAAAAAATGAAAGAGAAAAAAGGAGGAAAGTCTGGTTTAATATTTTAAACATGGAATGATATAGCTTATATGTGGAATCTAAAGAAAAAAATGATACAAATGAACTTATTTACAAAAGTGAAGCAGACTCACAGACTTAGAAAATGAACTATGGTTACCAAAGGGGAAGGGTGGAGGGAAGAGATAGATTAGAAGTTTGGGACTGACATATACACACTGCTATATTTAAAATAGATAACCAACAAGGACCTACTGTAACAAAAATAAAAAATAAAATAAGCAAAGAATATAATTTAATTAATAGATGAGGACATTTGTGTTTCCCATAAAAAGGATAGTACTGACTTAAGAACTCAGCTTCCCCTTAATGTCTTCACTACAGCCCAGCTCAAACTGTTGTCTTGCAAGCATTGTCCAGTAGGCATATCTTATCACCTCACCTCTAGTCTCTGCACTCGCTAGTCTGTTCCCCATTCTACAACAAGATTTGCCTTAATAAATGTGATCAGATTATTCTTTAATTTGTTTGTATTTAAATCCAAACTTTTAAATTGAAACATGGTTGATATACAATATTATGTTGCTTTCAGATGCACTACATAGTTAATTTATATTTGCATATTATGAAATGATTATCATTATTAACTTAGTAACTCTATGTCCCCATACAAAGTTATTAAAATCTATTCCTAATGCTATGTATTACATCCTTGTGGCTTATTTATTTTGTAACAGAGGTTTGTATCTCTTAATAACCTTAACCTATTCCACTCTTTTCCCTTAACCCCTCCTCTCTGGCAACCATCCATTGGTTCTATGAATCTGTTTTATTTGTTTGAATTTTTATATTCCACTTATAAGTAATATTATGTGGTATTTGTCTTTTTCTGTCTGACTTGTTTCACTTAGCACAGTACCCTCTAAAGCCTTTTATGATGTCATAAATGGCAAGATTTATTTTTTCTGGCTGACTAATATTCCATTACACATATACATCTTATTTATCTATTTATCTATTGGTGGTTATTTAGCTTGCTTCCATGTCTTGGATATTGTAAATAGTGCTACAACGAACATCAGGTGGCACAGGGATGCATATATCTTTTTGAATTAGTGTTTTTGTTTCCTTTGGATAAATATCCAGAAGTGGATTTGATGGATAGTATGGTCATTCCAGTCTTTATGTGTAAAGGAATCTTATTTTCCATAGTGGTACACCAATTTATTACTCCAGTATTATTCCAATATTAATATTCATTCCAGTTCTGTGAATAATTCCATTGGTACTTTGATAAGAATTTCATTGAATCTGTAGGTTGCCTTGGATAGTATGGTCATTTTAACAATATTAATTCTTCCATTGATGAGTGCAGTATATTTTTCAATTTGTTTGTGTTGTCTTCACTTTCTTTCATTATTGTCTTATAGTTTTATGAGTTCAGGACTTTTACTACCTTGATTAGACCTAAGCATTTTATTCTTTTGATGAAACTGTGTATCAAACTGTTTTCCTAATTTCTCTTTTTGATAGTTCATTGTTAATATATAAAAATCCAACAGATTTTTGTAATTAGTTTTTTATCTTGTATCTTTTGTATCCTGATTCTTTTATTAATTATAATAATTTTTTCATGGCATCTTTAGAACTTTCTATATATAATGTCATGTCATCTGCAGCAACAATTTTACTTCTTTATTTCCAATTTGAATTTCTATTATTTATTTTTCTTGTCTGATCACTGTGGCTAGGACTTCCAATACTATGTTGAATAAAAGTGGTGGGAATGGGCATCCTTGTTTTGTTCCTGATCTTAGGGAAAGTGCTTTCACCTTTTCAGTGTTGAATGTAATGTTGGCTGTGGGTTTGACATATGTGAATTTTGTCATGTCAAGCTTTGTCCCTTCTATAACCACTTAGCTGAGGATTTTTTAAATCATAAGTGGATGCTGAATTTTGTCTAAAGCTTTTTCTCTATCTATTGGGATGATCATGATTTTTATTCTTCAAATTGTTAATGTTGTGTATCAACATTGACTGATTTGTGGATATTGAATCATCCTTGCATCCCTGAAATAAATCCCACTTGATCATAGTGTATGATTCTTTTAATGTATTGTTGAATTTGGTTTACTAATATTTTGTTGAGTATTTTTACATCTATGTTTGTCAGTGATACTGGATTGTGATTTTCTTTTTGTGTGTGTGGTATCTTTATCTAATTCTGGAAATCCAAACTTTTTAACTTGTTTTAGAAGACTTGACCTAACCTTTCTCTCCAGTTTCTGAAACCTCCCTAGTGAGCACTACTCATAGTCAAAATATCAAGGATTAATGTAAAATGCTATATAAGATTTATTTCTGTTTATCATCTGAACATTTTAAGAATTTTTAAATAATTCTTTAATATTTGTCACTTTTTAAACACCTCTCTTTTCTAACTGTGTATTTCATGACTTTAATACCAATGACTTTTATGTTAGGTATTATCATATTTTTTCCAAGTGAGGAAATTAAAGCATCAGCGAATCAAATCCCAGAGCCTAGAACATACATTTAGTAAGCAATGCCTAAATATGCTAGATACCTGAGCTTTAACATATCATTTCCCTTGTATTTATTTTTTAAAGATTATAATCTTGGGCATTTTTTTCTGAATATAAAACCATAATATTTTGTAAGCAAACATATCTAAATCCCTTCATAAAATGATAAATATTTGGTTACATTTTTATCTAGTAATTATTGGTAATAAAATTTTTAAAAAAATATTTGTTTCTTTATTTCTTTTTGGATGTGCTGAGTTTTCATTGCTGGGCTTTTCTCTGTTTGTGGCGGTCAGGGGCTACTCTTTGTTATGGTGCACGGACTTATTGCAGCAGCTTCTCTTGTTGCAGAGCACAGACTCTATAGCATGCAGCCTTCAGTAGTTGCAGCATACAGGTTCAGTAGTTGCAGCTTGCGCGCTCTAGAGCATGGGTTCAGTAGCTGTGGCACATGGGTTTAGTTTCTCCAGGGTATGTGGAGTCTTTCCAGACCAGGGATCTAACCCATGTCCCCTGCATTGGCAAGCAGATTCTTACTGCACCACTAGGGAAATCCCCTATAGTAGTTATTTTTAAATTGTTTATTTTTAATATGTAATTTTTTAGCATTTTACTTGATATTATGAGTATTTAGCATGTCATTAACTATACTTTAAGTAATTGAATGACTGTATGCTATGTCATCATCTAGGATGCAATTTATTTAATTGATTTTCTTTGGCCAAATATTTACATTTTAGGACTTTTGTGGCATACTTCCAAATTATTCTCACTTACTGTTTCATCATAAACCTTTTATAACATTAAAAGAGATTCATTTCTTACTGGAGGACTCATCTCCATTGTATATACTTTCATATACTCATTGTATATACTTTTCCTGCTATGTTGTTATCATAATGGATTTTAATAATTTATATGAACTATTGCAATAGCTTCATAAATTATTTTCTATTTTCTATACTTATTATTAATACATTCTTCAAACAGTGTCTTTAAAACTTTAAAGTATAAAATATTTTAATATTTGTATTATTTTATTAATATTTTTATTATTATTTTATTTTTAACATAATGGTGAATATAATGAAACTCACTATTTTAAAGTATACAACTCAGTTGTTTATAGTATATTCACAAAATTGTGTACCAATCACTACTATCTAATTTATAAGCATTTTCATCAAAAGTGCCACATAACCCAGAAATAAAACCACACACTTATGGTCAACTGATTTATGATGAAGGGGGCAAGAACATACAATGCAGAAAAGACATTAAGTGGTGCTTGGAAAGCTGGATAGCTAAATGTTTAAAAAATGAAATCAGAACATTCTCTAATACCATATACAACAATAAACTAAAAATAGATTGAAGATCTAAATATAGGACCAGATACTATAAAACTCTTAGAGGAAAACATATGCAGAATACTTTTTGACTTTAATCACAGCAATTTCTTTTTGGATCCATCTCCTAGATTAATGGAAATAAAAACAAAAATAAACAAATGGGACCTAACTAAACTTAAAAGCTTTTGCACAGAAAGGGAAACCATAGATAAAATGAAGAGACCAACCAATAGAGTAGGAGAAAATATTTGCAAGTGATATTACTGACAAGGGATTAGTTTTCCAAATATATAAACGGTTCATACAGCTTAATATCAGAAAACAAACACAATCAAAAGTGGGCAGATGACCTTAATAGACATTTCTCCAAAGAAGACATACAGATGTCTAACAGGCACATGAACGTTGCTAATTATTAGAAAAATGCAAATTACAATGAGGTATCACCTTATACTGGTAAGAAAGGTCATTATTAAAATGTCTACAAACAATCAAATGTTGGAGAGGGTGTGGAGAAAAGGGAACCCTCCTACACTGTTAATGGGAATGTATAACGAGTTGGTACAGCCACCATGAAAAACAGTATGGAGGTTCTTTGAACCTAAAAATAGAGTTACTATATGATCCTCCATTTCAATTCCTCAGCATATATCCAGAAAAAAAAACAAAACAAAACTCTAATTTATGAAGCTACATGCATCCTAGTGTTTACAGCAGCGCTAGTCACAATTGCCGAAGACATGGAAGCAACCCAAGTGTCACTCGACATATGAGTGAATAAAGAGGATTAGGAAAATATACACAATGGGGTATTACTCAGTCATAAAAACAGTAAAATAATGCCATTTGCAGCAACATAGATTAACATATTAAGTGAAGTAGATCAGACAGAGAAAAACATATGCCATAGGACATCACTTATATGTGAAATCTAAAAAAACTGATATAAATAAACTTACTATAAAATAGAAATAATCTCAAATATGGTAAACAAAGTTATGGTTACCAAAGGGAAGAGCAGGAGGTAGGGGAAATAAATTACTAATTTGGGACTGATAGGTAGATACTATATATAGATACATACTGTATAGAACAGGGAACTATATTCAGTATCTATCTATCTATCTACAAACATACCTACCTACCTACCTACCTATCTGTCTATCTATATGTAAATCACTTTGTTGAATACCCAAAGCTAATACGACATTGTAAATTAACTATACTTCAATTTAAAAAATGAAAACTTCCCAACACTAAAAATAATTTAATAACAGGATGAAAATAAACATTTCACTGAAAAAAAGTATTAGGGATAGCCAAATGTATTATCCACCAAATGCAGTTCTTTTCAGTTTAAATGATTGCTGTATAATTCTCCAATTAATAAAAATGGATGTGGCCCCCCAAATGCCTCATAACCATTAGCAGTCATTCTCCATTCCCCTTTCCCCCATTTCTTCTCAATGACTACTCTTATTTTCTATCTGTATGGTTTTGCTTATCTTGGATATTTCATTTAATGGAACCACAGAATATGTGGTTATTCAGGAGAAGGTTAGCACATCGTTCTTAGGTTACTTAAACTTTGCACATTCCCAGGTAAGGTCTATTTTTCAGACTGGCCCTTGGCCAACTCCTAGAAGCTGTGTTTTGAGCCCTTGAAATGCTCAACCTGGTAAGAGTGTTTTTGCATGCTGGAGGACTTGAACCAAGGTGTATCAGATGATTTATGCTAACAATGTGATTTATGGTGAACACCTATTTTTTGCTCTTGGGGTATAGAGTCTGAATAGCTAAACTGAGTATCTAAGTGTGAGTAGATGTCCATGTCTTTGAACTGATTCCACATAAAAATTTTGTATACAAAGCTTATGTCAACTTCCCTGAGTGGTAATACTTTGCTTGTGTTTTCAACACATCGTTGTTATGAAAATTAAACACATCCTATGTGACCTCATTTGGAGAGTACACCTGGAAGCTTATACCTGGTTTCTCCCAGACGACTCTCCATGTACTTTTTCATTTTTGCTGATTTTGATCTGTATCTTTTCACTATAGTAAATCATAACTATAAATATAATAGCTCTTGTTCTTAGGAACTCTTCTAGTGAATCATTGAGGCTGAGGTAGTCTTGGAAACCAGTGACACAGTGACATTTGTGTTTGGTTTCTTTCATTTAGTGAACCTTTCAAGGTCCATCCATACCATAGCATCTATTAGTACGCCATTCCTCTTCATTGTCAAATAATTTTCCATTGTATGAATTTAGCTCACTTTGTTTATGAATTTACTTACTAGTGAACATTTTGGTTGTTTCCAGTTTGGGGATATTGTAAATATTGAGGCTGAAAAAATTCATGTAAATATTTTCCTGTAAACAAATGTTTTAAATTTTCTTTTGCATAACCACAGTTGGCATTTCTGGGTCATAAGATAACTATGTATTTAACTTTTTGAGGAACTGCCAAATTGTTTTCAACAGTGATGCATCATTTTATACAACTGTGTGTGTATACTCAGTCACTCAGTCATGTCCAATACTTTGTGACCCATGGACTGCAGGCTGCCAGGCTCTTACTTTACAATTTACGTCTAGATTATTATTCATATTGATTTGATTTTTCCACACTGTATAAACAAGGTATTCAATTGAATTATTACATAGAGACAGTCAAGTCTTAAAATGCTATTAATAAATTCAGTTCAGTTCAGTCACTCAGTCGTGTTTGACTCTTTGCAACCCCATGAATCGCAGCACGCCAGGCCTCCCTGTCCATCACCAACTCCCAGAGTCTACCCAAACCCATGTCCATCGAGTCGGGGATGCCTTCCAGCCATCTCATCCTCTGTCGTCCCCTTCTCCTCCTGCCCCCAATCCTTCCCAGCATCAGGGTCTTTTCCAATGAGTCAACTCTTCGCATGAGGTGGCCAAAGTATTGGAGTTTCAGCTTCAACACCAGTCCCTGCAATGAAAACTCAGGACTGATCTCCCTTAGGATGGACTGGTTGGATCTTTTTGCAGTCCAAGGGACTCTCAAGAGTCTTCTCCAACACCACAGTTCAAAAGCATCAATTCTTCGGCACTCAGCTTTCTTCACTGTCCAACTCTCACATCCATACATGACCACTGCAAAAACCATAGCCTTGACTAGACAGACTTTTGTTGGCAGAGTAATGTCTCTGCTTTTAAATATGCTATCTAGGTTGGCCATAACCTTCCTTCCAAGGAGTAAGTGTCTTTTAATTTCATGGCTGCAATCACCATCAGCAGTGATTTTGGAGCCCCCAAAAATAAAGTCTGACACTGTTTCCACTGTTTCCCCATCTATTTCCCATGAGGTGATGGGACCAGATGCCATGATCTTAGTTTTCTGAATGTTGAGCTTTAAGCCAACTTTTTCACTCCTCTTTCACTTTCATCAAGAGGCTCTTTAGTTCTTCTTCACTTTCTGCCATAAGGGTGGTGTCATCTGCATATCTGAGGTTATTGATATTTCTCCCAGCAATCTTGATTCCAGCTTGTGTTTCTTCCAGCCCAGCGTTTCTCATGATGTACTCTGCATACAAGTTAAGTAATCAGGGTGACAATATACAGCCTTGATGTACTCCTTTTCCTATTTGGAACCAGTCTGTGGTTCCATGCCCAGTTCTAACTGTTGCTTCCTGACCTGCCTACAGGTTTCTCAAGAGACAGGTCAGATGGTCTTGTATTCCCATCTCTTTAAGAATTTTCCACAGTTTATTGTGATCCACACAGTCAAAGGCTTTGGCCTAGTCAATAAAGCAGAAATAGATGTTCTTCTGGAACTCTCTTGCTTTTTCGATGTTTATAACTAAATATCTCTGCTGACATAAGATATTATTTCACCTATACAACAAATTCTTACATATGAATTGTCTGTTGACTCATTAAGTTCTTGGATATCTTGTACTAAATGTATCTTAGATTCTTAAGATATTTTGTTGCTCTTGTGAATGTGATCTTATTTCTATTTTACTTTTAGTGGGATTTTCTATTTATATTTATGCTGATTTTACACTGAAAAAGCTACCTGAGTTTTAATAAATTTCTTCCTGAACTACAACCTTTAATAGAACTGGTAAGGAGAGAATGTGAGTGGCAAATTCTCTTAGTCTTTGACTAAAAATACCCTCCTTTTATCCATATCTTCATGATACGCTTTGTGTATAAAAATTTTTGGTTAATTGATATTTACCTTTAGAACTATGGGAATGTTATTCTAGTCTTCTGGGATTTATTTGGGCAATTACCTGCTGCTGCTAAGTCACTTCAGTCATGTGCGACTGTGCGACCCTATAGATGGCAGCCCACCAGGCTCGGCTGTCCCTGGGATTCTCCAGGCAAGAACACTGGAGTGGGTTGCCATTTCCTTCTCCAATGCATGAAAGGGAAAAGGGAAAGTAAGGCCACTCAGTCATGTCCAGCTCTTCACAACCCCATGGACTTCAGCCTACGAGTCTCCTCCGTCCATGGGATTCCAGGCAAGAGTGCTGGGGTGGGTTGCCATTGCCTTCTCCGGGGCAAATGACTACTGCAAAATAAATTTTTGTTGTTGTTAATTGTGGATTTTTCTTTATGATAGCATTTATATTTTCCCCATTCTTCTTTATTTTCTTTTAGATATGTAAAATTTCACTAGAATATGGTCAAAGTAAAATTCCTTTAAATTATTGTAACCAGGACTTTTCCAGTTCCTTTAATTTTAGGATTCACATCTTTTGTAATTGTGGAAAATTCTCAGCCATATTTAAAATTATGGCTTTTCCCCATTTGTCTTCTCTTCCGAAACTTCTATTTTTACATATTGTCTTTTTATTATTTCTTCAGTGTTTCTTAAACTCTCTCACATTTTTCATCTCTTCAACTTCCTGTGTTGAAATCTAACTAATTCCTTCAAATATTTCTTCAAATACACTGAATCTTCAGCTATGTCGAGTTTATAAATATTTATTGGTGTTTAGTTGATTTACAATGTTGTGTTAATTTCTGCAATACAGCACAATGAATAACATATATCTAGAAATACATATATCCACTCTTTTTTCAACTTTTTTTCTCATATAGGTCATGGTTGTTGTTGTTCAGTCACTCAGTCATGTCCAACTCTTGCAACCCCATGGACTTCAGCATGTCATGCTTCCCTGTCCTTCACTCTCTCCTAGAGTTTGCCCAAACTCATGTTCAATGATGTCATTCAACCATCTCATCCTCTGTCACCCCATTCTCCCCCTGCCTTCAATCTTTCCCAGCATCAAGGTCTTTTCCAATGAGTTGGCTCTTTGCATCAGGTGGCCAAAGTATTGGAACATCAGCTTCAGCATCAGTCCTTCCGATAAATATTTAGGGTTGATTTTCATTAGGATTGACTGGTTTGATCTTCTTGCACTCTGAGGGACTCTCAAGAGTTTTCTCCAACACCACAGTGGAAAATCATCAATTCTTCAGCTCTCAGCCTTTTCTTATGATCCAACTCTAACATCCATACATGACTACTGGAAAAACCATGGCTTTAACTAGACAGACATTTGTCAGCAAAGTAATGTCTCTGCTTTTTAATATGCTATCTAGATTGGTCATACTTTTCTTCCAAGGAACAAGTGTCTTTTAATTTCATGGCTGCAGTCACTATCTACAGTGACTTTGGAGCCCAAGAAAATAAAGTCTGTCACTTTTTCCATTGTTTCCCCATCTATTTTCCATGAAGTGATGGGACCAGATGCCATGATCTTAATTTCTTGAATGTTGAGTTTAAGCCAACTTTTTCACTCTCCTCTTTCACTTTCACCAAGAGGCTCTATAGTTACTCTGCTTTCTGACATAAGGGTGGTATCATCTGCATATCAGAAGTTACTGACATCTCTCCTCACAATCTTGATTCCAGCTTCAGCTTCATCCAGCCTGGCATTTCTCATGCTATACACTGCATATAAGTTAAATAAGCAGGGTGACAATATACAGCCTTGATGTACTACTTTCTCAGTTTGGAACCAGTCCCTTGTTCCATGTCTGGTTCTATTGCTTCTTGACCTGTATACAGGTTTCACAAGAAGCAGGTAAGGTGGTCTGATATTTCCATATCTTTATGAATTTCCACAGTTTGTTATGATCCACACAGTCAAAGGCTTTAATGCAGTCAATGTAGCAGATGTTTTTCTGGAATTCCCTTGCTTTTTCTATGATCCAGTGGATGTTGGTAATTTGATCTCTGTTCCTCTGCATTTTCTAAATACAACTTGTACATCTGGGAGTATAACTTGGTTCACTTACTGTTGAAGCCTGATTTGAAGGATTTTGAGCGTTGCCTTGCTAGCATGTGAAATGAAAGTAATTGTATGGTAGTTTAAACATTCTTTGGCATTTCCCTTCTTTGGGATTGGGATGAAAATTGACCTTTTCCAGTCCTACGACCACTGCTGAATTTTCCAAATTTGCTGGCATATTGAATCAACACTTTAACAGCATCATCTTTTAGGATTTGAAATAGCTCAGGTGGAATTCTATCACCTCCACTAACTTTGTTCATAGTGATGCTTCCTAAGAGACACTTGACTTCACACTCCAGGATATCTGGCTCCAGGTAAGTGACCACTCTATCGTGGTTATCCAGGTCATTAAGACCTTTTTTGTACAGTTCTTCTGTGTATTCTTTCCATCCCTTCTTAATATCTTCTGCTTCAACAGAAGGTCATTACAGAGTATTGATTAGAGTTCCCTGTGTTATACAGTAGTTCCTTATTAGTTATCTATTTTATAATATATATGTATAGTGGTGAGTATATGTCAAACCCAACCTCCCACCTTATCCCTCTCATCTTTTCTCTTTTGGTATCCATAAGTTTGTTTAACTTCTATGCAGAGTACACCATGAGAAACACTGGGCTAGATGAAGCACAAGCTGGACTCAAGATCACCGGGAGAAATATCAATAACCTCCGATATGCAGATGACACCACCCTTATGGCAGAAAATGAAGAAGAACTAAAGAGCCTCTTGATGAAAGTGAAAGAGGAGAGTGAAAAAGCTGGCTTAAAACTCAACATTCAGATTTTAAGATCATGGCATTTGTCCCATCACTTCACGGAAAATAGATGGGGAAATGGTGGAAACAGTGACAGACTTTATTTTGGGGGGCTCCAAAATCACTGCAGATGGTGACTGCAGCCATGAAATTAAAAGACGCTTACTCCTTGGAAGAAAAGTTATGACCAACCTAGACAGCACATTAAAAATCAAAGACATTACTTTGCCAACCCTTGTCCATCACCAACTCCTGGCACTTTCTCAAACTCATGTTCATTGAGTCAGTGAGGTCATCCAACCATCTTGTCCTCTGTGGTCCCCTTCTCCTCCTGCATTCATTCTTTCCCAGCATCAGGGTCTTTTCCAAAGAGTCAGCTCTTCACATCAGGTGGCCAAAGTATTGGAATTTCAGCTTCAGCATCAGTCCTTCCAATGAACATTCAGGGTTGATTTCTTTTAGAATTGACTGGTTTAATCTCCTTGCAGTACAAAGGATTCTCAAGAGTCCTCCCCAACACCATAATTCAAAAGCATCAATTCTCCAGTGCTCAACCTTCTTTATGGTCTAATCTCACATCCATACATGACTACTGGAAATTTATGATTCAAATTTATAATTCTGAAAGAGCCACTTCAAGAATCTCCAAGCACACAAACAAACCCATCTTAGAGACTCTCTGTGATAACTCAGTCTTAAGTCAGAAATATAAACACAAAAACTAGTGGGCCATAAAAATCTGAAGAAGCAAGTTTACTGAAATTAGCCTCACAAGAGTAAATATTTTCTCAGTTCAGTTCAAGCAATTTTACATTTAACTTATGTTTGATTTCCCATTTTGAAAAATAATTGTAATCATTTGTCTAACCTGCTTTACTGCATAATAGTGTATTTTAAAGTGGTTTTCTATATTTGAGTAGCTTTGCCAATAACAAATTTCTGATTTGTGGCAGATATTAGTAAGGGCAAAACCCAGACTTGGCTTTTAGAAGCTGCAGTGAAGCTCCCATTCCTCTATATTTGGAGAACCTTAAAAAAGACAAATTACTGAAAGGCTGTTTTCTGAGTGCTATATAGTCCTAATTTTCAAAGACATGGATCATTTTTATTTTTTTTTCTGGAAAACTTGACCAGGTTATCTCTATTTGAGAGCCAATCACTGACTCTTTACTGTCATGACTTATTAACCCTAATATCAGTTTTAAATGTCACATTAGATCTTAATGATAATATGTGTTATTCTTTTACAGCAGTTCAATCTGTTTCAAAGTTATTACAAGGACCAAGTTTTCACTGGATTTTCACTATGTCTCTCCTATATGACGAATGTATGTTTTACTACCTTGTATTTATTAATCATCCTTATCTTTCATTTTTTTAGGTGTAAGAATGATAGATTACTCAGTGTCTTGGAACTGAGTTTATTTTCTTCAGAAATAAAGACTAGAACTTTTCAACCCTTTAGTTTTCTTCTTTAAAAATCAACATCTTCTTTCTCAGAAATACTGAAGCTTGGTAGCCAATGCCTTTTTATGCTCATTTAAGAAACCTGAATGGAAAGCAATTTCCTCCATTTGTTCAAATTCCTGGATCCCCAAGGGATGAACAGGGCTTAGTCTTGAACTCTTATAGTATAGACTGTGTTAGCAACACATTGGTATCCAGCAGATTTAATCTCAGAAATATTTTCACAATTTTGTTTATATTTTATATTGGTACATGGGCAAATGTTTTCTTTTTTTCTTGGCTTTTTCTCTGGATTTTCATAAATGTATGTTTGAAAAGAGTTGAGAAAAATATACAAGAAGACAATTTAATTTAAAAAATGGAATGTTACAGAATTTTATCATCCCTAATTGGCTTCATTTGCTTATATCTACAGCAAGACCTGGTTAGCATATTATTTCAAGATGGCTCATTTTCTCTGTTTATGTCATCACATACCAGATAGCATTATGTAGTAGATGTAGAATTAAATATGCTTCTAAACTCACTTGTGGGTGAAAGATAGTCTTATTTTCGGCAGCAGTCAAGAAATTCTGTTGGCTTTATTGAGAACTGACAACAGAGTTTCCATACTACGTGAGAAATGTTTAGCAAGGCTATTTCTTAGCCTCAAGGGTTCTGAGGTGAAGAGGTTCTGTACATTTCAGTGACATAGTGGCTACAGGCTATAGTTGAAAGGACACTGAGTCAGCAGGGCTGGGTGGCAATGCTGAGATTCTGTCTCAACTCCTTGAGCTTAGATTTCAACTATGACCTGGGGAGGCAGGACTATATTGTTACTGAGAGCACGTTTGGCCTCTACAATCATTTAACTTATAATAGACCCTTGAAATGTGTCATTTCTTTTTAGCTGCCTCATGTGCAGCACGTGGGATCCCAGCTCCCTGGGCAGGGATTGAACCCACACCTCTAGCACTGGAAGCACAAAATGTGTCAATCGTGAAGCTGGATACTTCTCAGTCCAGTTCTAAATTATGACAAGTGCTTTAAATTATTTAATTAACAAAATCACTGGGTGGCCCATCTATTCACTATTACATATCTGATCTACAGAAAATCACAAAGTATTTTCTGGTGAAGCGACTCAGCTTTTCTAAACAGCCTTAGCACTAAGGTTGATGAGACTTCCCTTCCCTGTATAGGCAATTGACACCACTGGGTACCGCTGATCTTCTATTCTGACTTGACTGTGTCCTAATGTTTCTGTCAGCCTGCAAAGCACCCTGGATTTCTATGGCCTTAAAGATCTATCCTAGATATTAGAAGCATTTTTCATAAGCCATGTGGCTTACTCTTTTATTAAGGTTAATCCCTGGGGCTTAAACATGTACATATACACATCCCCTCTGATCTGTCTCTGTAATTTCCCTTCTCCCTTTCTATCATTGCTAGCCTCATCTTTTGAGCCTTTAAACTTCTAATCCATTCTCTGCCTTTTGGAAAATCATGCAGCCATTTTCTGGGTGCTTATTTCATTCTTGAAACACAATTCTGAAATACTTTGCTAGTTTATTCCAAAAAGGATAATGTAACTCATTTCACTGAAAGTTGCTGTCTCCTTTTTTTTCTCCCTCTTTTACCTTACCTCTGGCTTTCCCCTTCTCTATTACAACCAGATCCCCTTTCAACTGCTGAAAGATCCCCTTTCAACTGCTCTTTCTCTCTCCCTTCTATGTAATTTTTCAGGAACAAATGTGACAGAAAGCTCTCATGTGTTAACTGACAACTGTGATTAATTGATAGTGACTAACCATCAAGAGAAGTGTGTGAAGAAAGATGAAAAGGCTGCATTCATGTTTATTGGGAAGGAGTTCTAAGGTTAGTATAGGTAAAGTTTGCCATGGGCATGGGACAACTAAATGAAGGAAAAGAGGCCTGCTTTTGGAGTCTTCCTATTCTGCCCCAGAACTACTCACTATGGGACAGTCCAATCTGAATGCCTTGAAAACAATGACATGTTATGTGATGTAATATATTATGTGTACTATTCCAGCCTCCTTTGTAATAATAAGTTCTATTTGTTGATGAGCTGGAAGATTTTAGTGATCACACTTTATGGTATAAGTATTGTAACCTTCCCCTTGAGAAGCAACAGGCTACCCACTCCACTATTCTTGGGCTTTCCTGGTGGCTTAGTCAGTAAAGAATCCACCTGCAATAAGGGAGACCTGGTTTCAGTTCCTGGGTTGGGAAGATCCCCTGGACAAGGACATGGCAACCCATTCCAGTATTCTTGCCTGGAGAATCCCATGGACAGAGGAGCCTGGTGGGCAGCAGTTCATATGGTTGCAAAGAGTTGGACACAACTGAGCAACTAAGCGCAGCACAGCACAGCACACACTGTAGCTTTCATCTTGCCTTAAACTGTATTAAGCAACTTAACCAGTAACAAGAATAGAGTCTGACCACTTGGGGAGGAGGATGTCTCTGATGAGTATAATAGGAATCAACTGTGTATGTTAGTTGCCTTCAGCTGTGTCCAGCTCTTTGCGACCCCATGGACTGGAGCCTGCCAGGTTCCTCAGTCCCTGGAATTCTTCAGGCAAGAACACAGGAATGGGTTGCCATTTCCTTCTCCAGGGGATCTTCCCGACCCAGGGATCGAATCCTGGTCTCCTGCATTCCAGGCAGATTCTTTACCACCTGAACCACCAGAGTCAAGAGTCAATTACTCCTAAGATATTTCCTAACATTGAGATACTGTGACTCTCGGACAAATTTGTAGATATTTCTATTATTGTCCAAAGATTGAAGGCAGGAGGAGAAGGGGACGACAGAGGATGACATGGTTGGATGGCAACACTGACTCGATGGACATGAGTCTGAGCAAGCTCCGGGAGTTGGTGATGGACAGGGAAACCTGGTGTGTGCAGTCCATGGGGTCGCAGAGTCGGACATGACTGAGCAACTGAACTGAACTATTATTATTCAAAGGTCAGTGGTTACCTGCAGATTAGGGGTTGACAAACTTTTTTTTTTTGTAAAGAGCCAGTTGGTAAGTATTTTAGACTTTGTTGGCCGCTTGTGAGATCTTGGTTGCATATAATTCATTTTTATTAAACACCCTCTAAAAATGGAAAAACTGTTTTTAGAGTATAAGCCTTAAAAGTTTGCCAACTTCTGCTTCAGTTTATAACATCAGAGAAACTGTTGTACATAGAGTTTTATGAGTTTTTTCCTCTAAGAATATTCTTACCTAATGGACTTAAAATTTCCAATTACAAAATTTAATTTAAAGATATCCCAAGATATGTGATAGAAAAATACAATTATTTATGGTAAACAAAGCTTTGATTTTGTCTTCATCATAAATAAGAACATATTAAAAATTAAAAAGAAAGTTATTAACAATATTCCTATTTGAACAAGTTCCCAAAGAGTAAAAGTTTTAAACCACAATGTAAAACTGATCATCTTCAGTGTTACCAAACTTACTCTTTACTTGAAACTCATTGCTTTGTTCACATCTACACCACCTTACTATATGTCAATGTGCAACAAAAACAGTTTTTATCAAATTCCATTCTGATGACAACAGACACTAACATGCATCAAATCAACATTAAAAATGCTGCTGGACAGTGATAAGAATCAAATATCATTTAAACAATACTCCCTTTGTAGATATAAAAGTCTTGTCATCTAGGAAAGAGAAACAACAGATGCTTTCAGAAACACCAAAATTAGCTGGAAGAGCCTAAACATTCATTAGTAGCTCAGTGGTAAAGAATCCACCTGCAATGCAGGTGACCCGGGTTCAGTCCCCGGATCACAAAGATCACCTGGAGAAGGAAATGGTAACCCGCTCAAATATTCTTGCCTGGAGAATTCCATGAACAAAGGAGCCTGTCAGACTACAGTCCATGGGGTGGCAAGAGTCAAACACGATTTGGAGACTTAACACTCATTAGAAATAATTGAAATAAATAGAAAGCTTGATTCGTAGCAGATTTTGATATTATATTCAATTATGAATAATTATGAATAAAAAGATTCACAATTTATTACTTGTAAATCATATGCTAATTGAAAATAGGTGACCAATTGGAAATTAACCCACTCTAAGTTACTACCTTGCCTTTTCTGAATTCTACCTCTTCACATGTAATAATGATAAATAATTTAGTGATTCTGAAACAAACAAAGCAAATATATATAGGTTTAAGTCTTCTCAGTTCTAAGTAAGAAGGTCTCTTTTTACTTTTGCAGACTGTTCATGGTAGGAGAGAATTATGATTTTGTTCTGTAGTGTAAATAAAGTTAAGAGACATTTGTTACAGAATTTCTCAAACCATTTTGTGTTGGAGAGCCTGATCATTCATTCATGTATGTGGGCTATTATTTTTATGTTGCTCCTTTTTTCCACCAAATAAACAATTGATAAGTAATCTGCCTGAAGATTCAATACAAATCACAAATACACATTCAAGAACAAGAACTACTTGATATTATTTTTAAAACTCCTGAACAGAAAGTTTGTTACTTTTTGTGTTCCAAAGGAAATCCAATGTACTCATATCTCAAAAACCTTTTGGTGCAGACTTGTATTTTTAACAAGAGGATAAAAATCAATTACATGTTTTCTTTTCTAAAGGAGTTTTTTTTTTTTTTTTTTACTTAATGTTCCAATATTAATTTCTTCCCAATTTATGAGTTACTTTATTTGGGAAAATTACTCTGGGCCCAATACTAAAGCATGGAAAGGTAAACAGGTTTCAGTCTCATCAATTTTGCTTTCTTTTATTTGGTAA
The DNA here is from genome assembly GCA_024291935.2 of Okapia johnstoni. Taxonomy (NCBI): domain Eukaryota; kingdom Metazoa; phylum Chordata; class Mammalia; order Artiodactyla; family Giraffidae; genus Okapia; species Okapia johnstoni. The sequence goes on from CM044323.1 coordinate 39,536,935, forward strand.
AATGTATTTTCATTCAATAAATGTTAATTACTCACCAATTAAGTGTAAAGCCCTAAGTTATAATAGGCATATTATAAGATACCAAGACAGATCAGGGGTGGTCGTTGTTCTAAAAATTCTTAGTTCTCATAAGTATGACAATTGAGTCACCCAAAACAATATTGAAATAAGCAGACTTTAGTCTTCTCTGCTTCAAACGGAGGTCCCCCAGTCATTGTCTCCTTTGACCTCTCTTCATCCTGTATTTAACTGAAGAATCTCCGTGGCTTGCTCATTTAGGATTTCTTTCTTCCTTGTTTTTTTCTCTTTCACTCTTTTTTTTATTTACAGAGGATGAGATCCATATTTCTAAGATTTTTTTTAAAAATGTATGGATTCATTTAAAAGAACTGGATATTAGTGTCTGGATAGAGAATCCCCGAGACGGGGGAGCCTGGTGGGTTGCCATCTATGGGGTCACACAGAGTCAGACACGAGTGAAGTGACTTAGCAGCAGCAGCAGCAGCAGCAGCAATGGCATTTAGACTGACAAAACTTAATGAGTTGGGACTCACTTATGAAAGGGGTCTGTTACTGTGAGTCTTAGCTGGCCATGGTAGTCATGGCAAGATTTCTAAGGAAACAGAGGTTAAAACTGTGCATCAAGTATGTTCATGTGTGTTTTGTGAGGCTCAGTTTATTTGTATCGAAAATGAAGCTGATATCACGTTATTGAGGATGGAAATTGACCTCACTGAGAGGTGACATTTTGAAATGATACTTATGAAGAAGCATCTATGTTTTATAATCATGTAAAGGTTTTTGTCCTTTAGATATGTTTTCAAAATTATGTTCTGATGTAGCTTGGATGTATATTTCCCAGTCCTCAAAGATTTATTTCAAATGAAAAAATAGCACACAATCCTACTAATGATGGTTACTGAGGAAACAGACAACATAAAATTATTTTATATGACTCTCAGCTAAGCTAGTGATCTGAAGATAGGAGAAAGAGCTTAGTTTTCTTCAGAAAGTAAAAACAGAGACATACCTGATAGGCATAAACTATACTCTTACTGAAAGACACAATAATTACAAATATTCATGTTGCTGTTGAGTGAATGTATCATATAGCTATGATTTCTTGTCAGCCTCATGAGTAAAAACCGTGGCTTTTTTCTACAGTAGAATTAGTGGATAGTAAGTGCTATTAATAGTAAGGTCTTTGACAGTCAAAGTCTCATTGGTTAGAGAGTTAAAGAACATCATGACTTAATGGTTTATATATTAAAATATAGGTAACTTTCTAAAAAGTGGTTATAAAATTTAAAAATCCTTCACTATTGTCAGGGAACATTCATCTTTAAGGGATCCAATATGTTATTCTTTTTTTTTTTTTGTAAGGGGCCACTGCTCTGTCCAAATAGGCTTGTCATTTTTTCAAGTTATTTTAATAATTGTATTGTTTGTTAAATGAGCAGTGGCTCCTAGGAAAAATGTGGAATATATATTTGAGTTTGTCATTGTATAAGTAAATCTCTTCCTATTAAATTAAGGGGTGTATCTATCACATAAGGTTGTAATGTAGGCTAGCCTTCTGGTCTCTCACATGGATATATTTGGACACTTTGATAAACCTCTTGTATTTTGGTTTGAGAAACTCCTGCAACTTGGCAAGAAATTCTCTGTATAGGCTAAGATTTGGGCCATAAATGTTTGGAAATAATAGTAATATCGGATCCAGTATCAAGAAGACCAGAAAATCTTTTGTCATTAATTTTGATATTTATATTTGGTCGTGCATATTTAGATATTATTGATGCCCATAAGGATTGGTTTTAATCTGTATTACCAAATCTATCTGTCTGTATACCATAAGAGGAGTTAATAGAAATGTAAGGTAAAAGAAGTAATTGGACAATCCTTTTTTAAAATGGCTCTTATCTCCACAAATAAAATATCTTTCATTTTTCCTTTTAAAGGTAGAAGCCATTGCTTCATCTAACATTTGTATTTTCAGAGTTTTCGATCTTAAGTTGTGATAAGCCTTTAAATAATTAATAACATTTCTGGTCTCATGTATTGGAGCGATGGCTCTCTGACATTTCTGATTTGCATTTTCATATGTAAGCAGTTTTTCTAATTGTACTTTGGCTTCCTCTCTGACAACATTATGGGAGATAGTAACCCCAGTCTAGCTAAAAAATCAGCATAGGCTTCATTAGGCCCTTGTAATATCTTTGTGTAGCTATCTTTAGGTTTTCTTTGAGGAGTAATTTGATCCCAAGCTTCAAGGGCAACTTCTTTCAATTGCTCATGGAACAAAGGAGGACATTCTATCTGAACTCCCACCAAATCAAATTGTCCTGTACCAGTTAACATTTTAAAAGTAATTTGGTGCTCCCTTCGGCAGCACATATACTAAAACTGGAATGATACAGAGAAGATTAGCATGGCCCCTGTGCAAGGATGACACGCAAATTTGTGAAGTGTTCCATATTTTTCAAGGGCCAACAAGTTCCAGAGTAAGATACACCACGCAAATTCTCCAGCAACACAGGAACATAGCCCTGAGCTTCAATATACAGGCTGCCCAAAGTCACACCAAACCCATTGACATCTCAAAACTCATTAGTGGACACTTTATTGCACTCCAGAGAGAAGAAATCCACCTCCACCCACCAGAACACCGACACAAGCTTCCCCAACCAGGAAACCTTGACAAGCCACCTGTCTAACCCCAACCACAGCAAGGAACCTCCACAATAAAGAGGAACCACAAACTGCCAGAAAACAAAAAGGCCACCTGAAACACAGCAATATAAACAAGATGAAAAGGCAGAGAAATACCCAGCAGGTAAAGGAACAGGATAAATGCCCTCCAAATCAAACAAAAGAGGAAGAGATAGGGAATCTACCTGATAAAGAATTCCGAATAATGATAGTGAAAATGATCCAAAATCTGGAAAACAAATTGGAGTTACAGATAAATAACCTGGAGACAAGGGCCGAGAAGATGCAAGCAAGGTTTAACAAGGACTTAGAAGAAATAAAAAAGAGTCATTATATAATGAATAATGCAATAAATGAGATCAAAAACACTCTGGAGGGAACCAACAGTAGAATAACGGAGGCAGAAGATAGGATAAGTGAGGTAGAAGATAGAATGATAGAAATAAATGAACAAGAGAGGAAAAAAGAAAAAAGAATTAAATGAAATGAGGACAACCTCAGAGACTCTGGGACAATGTTAAACACACCAACATACAAATCATAGGAGTCCCAGAAGAAGAAGACAAAAAGAAAGACCATGAGAAAATACTCGAGGAGATAATAGTTGAAAACTTCCCTAAAGTGGGGAAGGAAATAATCACCCAAGTCCAAGAAACCCAGAGAGTCCCAAACAGGATAAACCCAAGGCAAAACACCCCAAGATACATAATAATCAAATTAACAAAGATCAAACACAAAGAACAAATATTAAAAGCAGCAAGGGAAAAACAACAAATAACACACAAGGGGAGTTCCATAAGGATAACAGCTGATCTTTCAATAGAAACTCTTCAGGCCAGAAGGGAATGGCAGGACATACTTAAAGTGATGAAAGAAAATAATCTACAGCCCAGATTACTGTGTCCTGCAAGAATCTCATTCAAATACGAAGGAGAAATCAAAAGCTTTACAGACAAGCAAAAGCTCAGAGAATTCAGCACCACCAAACCAGCTCTCCAACTAATGCTAAAGGATCTTCTCTAGACAGGAAACACAGAAAGGGTGTATAATCTCGAGCCCAAAACAATAAAGTAAATGGCAATGGGATCATACTTATCAATAATTACCTTAAATGTAAATGGGTTGAATGCCCCAACCAAAAGACAAAGACTGGCTGAATGGACACAAAAACAAGACCCCTATATATGCTGTCTACAAGAGACCCACCTCAAAACAAGGGACACATACAGACTTAAAGTGAAGGGCTGGAAAAATATATTTCATGCAAATAGAGACCAAAAGAAAGCAGGAGTAGCAATACTCATATCAGATAAAATAGACTTTAAAACAAAGGCTGTGAAAAGAGACAAAGATGGACACTACATAATGATCAAAGGATCAATCCAAGAAGAAGATATAACAATTATAAATATATATGCACCCAACATAGGAGCACCACAATATGTAAGGCAAATACTAACAAGTCTGAAAGGGAAAATTAACAATAACACAATAATAATGGGAGACTTTAATACTCCACTCACACATATGGACAGATCAACTAAACAGAAAATTAACAAGGAAACACAAACTTTAAATGATACAATATACCAGTTAGACCTAATTGATATCTACAGGTCATTTGACTGCAAAACAATGAATTTCACCTTTTTCTCAAGCACACATGAAATCTTCTCCAGAATAGATCACATCCTGGGCCATAAATTTAGTCTTGGTAAATTCAAAAAAATTGAAATCATTCCAAGCATCTTTTCTGACCACAATGAAGTAAGATTAGATGTCAATTACAGGAGAAAAACAATTAAAAACTCCAACATATGGAAGCTGCACAACACACTGCTGAATAACCAAGAAATCAAAAAAGAAATCAAAATATGCATAGAAATGAATGAAAATGAAAACACAACAACCCAAAACCTATGGGGTACGTTAAAAGCAGTGCTAAAACGAAGATTCATAGCAATACAGGCTCACCTCAAGAAACAAGAAAAAAGCCAAATAAATAACCTAACTCTACACCTAAAGCAACTAGAAAAGGAAGAAATGAAGAACCCCAGGGTTAACAGAAGGAAAGGAATCTTAAAAATTAGGGAAGAAATAAATGCAAAAGAAACAAAAGAGACAATAGCAAAAATCAACAAAGCCAAAAGCTGGTTCTTTGAGAAGATAAATATAATTGACAAGCCATTAGCCAGACTCACCAAGAAACAAAGGGAGAAGAATCAAATCAAGAAAATTAGAAATGAAAATGGAGCTATCACAACAGACAACACAGAAATACAAAGGATCATAAGAGACTATTATCAGCAACTATATGCAAATAAAATGAACAACTTGGAAGAAATGGATAAATTCTTAGAAAAGTACGACTTCCCAAAACTGAACCAGGAAGAAATAGAAAATCTCAACAGACCGTCACAAGCATGGAGATTGAAATTGTAATCAGAAATCTTCCAGCAAACAAAAGCCCAGGACCAGATGGCTTCACAGCTGAATTCTACCAAAAATTTAGGGAAGAGCTAACACCTATCCTACTCAAACTCTTCCAGAAAATTGCAGAGGAAGGTAAACTTCCAAACTCATTCTATGAGGCCACCATCACCCTAATACCAAAACCTGACAAAGATGCCAAAAAAAAAGAAAACTACAGGCCAATATCACTGATGAACATAGATGCAAAAATCCTTAACAAAATCCTAGCAAACAGAATCCAACAACACATTAAAAAGATCATACATCATGACCAAGCGGGCTTTATCCCAGGGATGCAAGGATTCTTCAATATCTGTAATACACCACAAAAACAAATTGAAAAATAAAAACCATATGATTATTTCAATAGATGCAGAAAAATCCTTTGACAAAATTCAACATCCATTTATGATAAAACCCCTCCAAAAAGCAGGAATAGAAGGAACATACCTCAACATAATAAAAGCTATATATGACAAACCCACAACAAACATTATCCTAAATGGTGAAAAACTGAAAGCATTTCCCCTAAAGTCAGGAATAAGACAAGGGTGCCCACTCTTACCACTACTATTCAACATAGTTTTAGAAGTTTTGGCCACAGCAATCAGAGCAGAAAAATAAATAAATAAATAAATAAATAAATAAATAAATAAATAAATAAAATAAATAAAAGGAATCCATGTTGGAAATGAAGAAGTAAAACTCTCACTGTTTGCAGATGACATGATCCTCTACATATAAAACCCTAAAGACTCCACCAGAAAATTACTAGAGCTAATCAATGAATATAGTAAATTTGCAGGTTTTAAAATTAGCACACAGAAATCCCTTGCATTCCTATACACTAACAATGAGAAAACAGAAAGAGAAATTAAGGAAACAATTCCATTCACCATCTCAATGAAAAGAATAAAATACTTACCTAAAGAAACAAAAGAGCTATATATAGAAAACTATACAACACTGGTGAAAGAAATCAAAGAAGATACAAATAGATGGAGAAATATACCGTGTTCATGGATGGGAAGAATCAATATAGTGAAAATGAGTATACTACCTAAAGCAAGCTATAGATTCAATGCAACCCCTAGCAAGCTACCAACGGTATTCTTCAGAGAACTAGAACAAATAATTTCACAACTTGTATGGAAATACAAAAAACCTCGAATAGCAAAAGCAATCTTGAGAAAGAAGAATGGGACTGGAGGAATCAACCTGCCTGACTTCAGGCTCTACTACAAAGCCACCGTCATCAAGACAGTATGGTACTGGCACAAAGACAGAAATATAGATCAATGGAACAAAATAGAAAGCCCAGAGATAAATCCACACATCTATGGACACCTTATCTTTGACAAAGGAGGCAAGAATATACAATGGAGAAAAGACAATCTCTTTAACAAGTGGTGTTGGGAAAACTGGTCAGCCACTTGTAAAAGAATGAAACTAGAACACTTGCTAACGCCATACACAAAAATAAACTCAACATGGATTAAAGATCTAAATGTAAGACCAGAAACTATAAAACTCCTAGAGGAAAACATAGGCAAAACACTATCTGACATAAACCACAGCAGGATCCTCCATGACCCACCTCCCAGAATATTGGCAATAAAAGCAAAAATAAACAAATGGGAGCTAATTAAAATTAAAAGCTTTTGCACAACAAAGGAAACTATAAGCAAGGTGAAAAAGCCTTCAGAATGGGAGAAAATAATAGCAAACAAAGCAACGGACAAACAATTAATCTCAAAAATATACAAGCAACTCCTGCAGCTGAATTCCAGAAAAATAAACGACCCAATCAAAAAGTGGGCCAAAGAACTAAACAGACACTTCTCCAAAGAAGACATACAGATGGCTAACAAACACATGGAAAGATGCTCAACATCACTCATTATCAGAGAAATGCAAATCAAAACCACAATGAGGTACCATTTCATGCCCGTCAGAATGGCTGCTATCCAAAAGACTACAAGCAATAAATGCTGGAGAGAGTGTGGAGAAAAGGGAACCCTCTTACACTGTTGGTGGGAATGCAAGCTAGTATAGCCACTATGGAGAACAGTGTGGAGATTCCTCAAGAAACTGGAAACAGAACTGCCATATGACCCAGCAATCCCACTGCTGGGCATACACACTGAGGAAACCAGAATTGAAAGAGACACATGTACCCCAATGTTCATCACAGCACTGTTTATAATAGCCAGGACATGGAAGCAGACTATATGCCCATCAGCAGACGAATAGATAAGGAAGCTGTGGTACATATCCACAATGGAATATTACTCAGCCATTAAAAAGAATACATTCAAATCAGTTCTATGAGGAGGACGAAACTGGAGCCCATTATACAGAGTGAAGTAAGCCAGAAAGAAAAACACCAATACAGTATACTAACACATATATATGGTATTTAGTTAATCGGAAAAGATAACCCTGTATGCGAGACATCAAAAGAGACACAGATAAATAGAACAGTATTATGGACTCTATGGGAGAGGGCGAGGGCGGGATGATATGGGATAATGGCACTGAAGCATGTAAATTATCATATGTGAAAGGAATCACCAGTCCAGGTTCGACACATACAGGGTGCTCGGGGCTGGTGCACCAGGATGACCCGGAGGGATGGGATGGGGAGGGAGGTGGAAGGGGGGTTCTGGAAGGGGAACACATGTACACCCATGGTGGATTCATGTCAGTGTATGGCAAAACAATTACAATATTTTAAAGTTAAAAAGTAGATAAATAAACTAATTTAAAAAATAAAATAAAAGTAATTTGGTTTTGGGGAGCGCCAGCTCGAGCATTAGAATTGGCATGATCTTGGGCCACATCATGAAACCACATTATCTATTGAAGATATTCTCCTGGTTTAAGAAGAGCGATGGTGCTATGTAGATCTGTCTACGGCAGGGATTAATACAGCCTGGAAGGCAGCACAAATGCTCTTAATGGTGGCTAATGGGAAAGTGAAATGAAAGTGAAAGTCACTCAGTCATGTCTGACTCTTTATGACTCCATGGAGTGTACATTCCATGGAATTCTCCAGGCCAGAATACTGGAGTGGGTAGCCTGTCCCTTCTCCAGGGGATTTTCCCAACCTAGGGATTTGTACCCAAGTCTCCCACATTGCAGGCGGATTCTTTACCAGCTGAGCTACCAGGGAAATCCAAGAATATTGGATTGTGTAGCCTATCCCTTCTCAAGTGGATCATCCTGACCCAGGAATCAAACCAGGGTCTCCTGAATTGCAGGCAGATTCTTTACCAACTGAGCTATGAGGGAAGCCCCTGCTAATGGGAATATATGGCAAATTAATAGGAATTCCCCAGGCTTGCAAATTGACTTTTCACTTTCTTTGGTTTCCAAGAAAATCCTTCATGAAAGATTGTGTTAATTTTATGGATTTATTTAAAAAATGGATTATTTAAAAATAGTAGTAAAATTATGAAAACTACTAACTTCTGAGTATACCCTAAATGGAAACAAATCATATTTCAAAATCTTGATTTTCTTACTTTTCCATTTTTAAGTGTATTTAAATATAGTATTTTAAAACAATGTATTATCAACCTTTGATGGTTTTATTATAACAGGAATTCCTAATAGGCAGTCACCAAATATTCGTACAAAAACCATAGTGTTCTCCATAAATTAGGCTCAAGGGAGTTCTATGATAGCTAAACATATGCAGTTCATTTGATTCACTGAAGACAGCGATGGCATAGCTATTTTAACTCGCCCTGGATAACAACTGCCCTTGGCCACTGATGAGCAAGTTATAGCCAATGAACTTTCAGATAAGATTATTTAATTAATTTTAATTTATATAATTTATAACATTTTACTCAAACTCATCATCAATTTGCACTTGATTTCCCATTGTTTGTCTTTGACCCATATCTATCTTTTGAACTCTAGACAAATTCAGTGGGATGTTTTGAGATATGATTTAAAGTTTTCTCCTCAACATTTTCTTATAACTTTTGCTCTGCTATCAATTCAGTCATAATAATCCACTACCTCAGGGGAGGAATGATGCAACAGAAAGCATAAGTAAATCTTGGGACTTTTGATTTCAACAGTCTCTCTCAGGAGAGTGTAGGGAAGAACTCAGAACATAAAAAAATAGATTTAGAAGGATACATGATTAGGCAAAGGGCCCAGGTTTTCCATTATTGAGACTAGATTAAGTGTCTCTTGGCTGGTAAAGAATATGAGTCAGAGGAAAAGTAGAGAAAGCTGAAATATTAATGGATCCCTGAGACAGATCTCTGTGCCTTCCTCTCATTCACTCCACCACATGAAACCAGAACCAAGTTTTAAGGCAGCATCTGCAAAGAGAACCTATTTCCTAGACCCTCTCTAGACTTCCAGTACTAGGCATCAAGACTTACTGAAAAGCAGCATTAATTAAAACGATGAAGTATTGACTAACATACGCCAATAATATAGAATAGAGAGCCCAGCAAGCACCAACACAATACAGACACTTGAAATGATAACATTACGACTGCCAACCTATGGGGAAAAGACAAGTCTTAGCAATAAAACAACTGGTCAATTAAAATATTAATATTGAAAAAATTGAGACTTTACTCCTACCTCAAACCAAAATATAAATTACAGGTGTACAGCATGGCGACCATAGTCAACAATACTGAATTGTATACTTGAAAGTTGTTAAGAGAGTAGATCTTAAAATTTTTCACAAACACACACATAACTGAGTTGGTGGATGTGTTAACTAACCTTATTTTGGTAATTGTTTTGCAATATATATGTATATCAAAACATCAATTTGTACACCTTAAACTTGAACAATGTTAATTACAATAAATATGGGGGGAGAATTTTTCCCTTAAAGATTTGAAATGGTTGCCTCTATTCCTAAACCTGCAAAGGCAGCCTTCACTACAAAGAAGTGTAGTAAAAATTAATACAGGAAAAATACAGTGTAAATATTAATACACAAATTAATAATCAAATAATCTGTATTAATGGCTGCTGCAGTGTTTCTTGCTAGAAGAAGTCCTTATCCATGGTAGTTACTATTTGTGTGCTTGTGTGCTAGCCACTCAGTTGGGTCCAGCTCTTTGTGACTTCATGGGCTGTAGCCAACCAGGCTTCTCTGTCCATGAAATTCTCCAGGCAAGAAAATTGGAGTGGGTAGCCATTCCATTCTCCAGGGGATCTTTCTGATCCAGGGATCGAACCTGGGTCTCCTGCTATTGCAGGTGGGTTCTTCACTGCCTGAACCACCAGTGGGTTGGAAAAGCCTGAGAAGCAGCTAACAACCCTTTGTAGAGTGTGCCAAGACCATTTGAGAATTTGTGGCTGAGAGACACATTTAGTTGAGAGACACATTTGAATCTCTCTCTATCACACTCATATTTGGCTTTTAAGCATGTCCTCCAGGAAGTTCCTCTCCATTGCCAACTGATTCCAAGTACACTTGGCTGTCTGTGTAATGTTACTGCTTCTTTGTGTGTGTGTGTGTAAAGCTGCTTCAGGGTTGCTGCACAATGTTTTCTAACACTCTGTCCTTCCTTTTGGTCCATGATACTCATAGTCTATTATGAAATATAACAATTTTTGCTATCCATAAGCCTGGAGGAAGCCTGAAGAAGGGATTAATTTGACAGTTCCAAGTGTGAATTTGGGGCCCAATTTTAACTGTGAAATTTGACATTTTACTGTCTTTTTTGAGACTTCTTTTCCTTCTTTCCTATTTTCCTTTTACTTTTTTTACTCAAAGCAAATTAGTGATGTGGTAGTGTTTCCCAGGAAGGAGACTCTCCACAGAATACATACTTCAGCAACATCAAACACAGCCTGAGAAACCACAGAAGCCAGAGGGGTGAATCTTGTTGGGAGGTCTGGCTCTAAAGAGCCAACTCTTCTGCTCTCACCTGTGGTTTGAGATATCAGCATAAACCAAGAGCCAAGATGATTTGGGTTTCTATTTTCAGTGTATAATTTAGTTCCTTGAGATGATATTGAGCTATTTACATAACAAAAATCTAGACACTAAATCAATACAACTTTTCTGTGGTTTTGTTTGTTGTGTTGTTAATTCTGAGGGGAAAAAAATTTTGCACTGTAATTTTTAAAAATGTAATTCTATGTCAACAAACAAGCAACAACATCAAACAATATTCCCTGACCTCATTTTTTAAAATTATTTTGTTATCTCAGGAACAGTATGATATAAATACAAAATGGTTTCCTCCTGGAATTTATAGTGGTAGCATTTTCTAGGGAACTTATTAGGATGGTGTTTCACAAACAACTTGTAGCAGAGACCAGACTTTTGAAGGATAGATATCTGAAGTATACAAGCTAATTCCTAGGTTAGAGATAAAGGGAGGGTGGCAATTTTGAATACAGTGGAGCATCTGTCTCCAGTTTTCCTAGGGAAGAGTGAGAGAGAGATGGGAGAGGGTGCTCAGGGAAAAGGACTGGCAACCATACAATAAAAAGATTTACCTCTTTTTCCCCCATCAATCACCTGGGTATTTATTTGTTTGTATGCTAAGTATGTTAAGTTGCTTCAGTCATGTCCGACTTTTTTCAACCCTATGGACTGGAGCCCACCAGGCTCCTCTGTCCATGGGTTTTCCAAACAAGAATACTGGAGTGGGTTGCCATGCCCTCCTCCAGGGACTCTTCCCAACCCAGGGATAGAACCTGCATCTCTTATGTCTCCTGCATTGGCAGGCAGGTTCTTTAGCACTAGCGCCACCTGGGAAGCCTGGGTATTTATTTAGGAGATAGAAAGGAGGGTCCTTTACCCACTTCTTGTCCTTGAGAACATCAGACAGCATGGGACAAAGCAGAATAGAGGCCAGCCTTAGGGGTCTGAGCAAGACTACAAGACCAGCTGACTCTTGATCGTTGCAGCTCTCAGGTATCAGCTGAGCAGTTAAGGCAGAAAAAGCAAGAGATCTGCTCTCACATGCATGTGAAGAGGCTGGTCCATGGTAAAGGAAGTTGACCCACAAAATTACTGTTTGTTTCTGCTCTTCTGTTCCTGTTTTTACTCCCAGGACAATATGACCTGGGAAATGCAGATTGCTTAATCACTGAAATACCCTCTTGAGAAAAAGCAAACATACACTTCAACTCTCCATTGGCCCATACTCCTTTGCAATTTTCCATGCTCTTAGATAAGGTTTCTTAGATATGCAACACCTCTCTATTTCCTGAACCACGCCACCCGCCCACCCCCAGCCCTGCTTATTCACATTAGGAAACAGTTCTCATGTGAACCTTAACCCCAAGTCACATCCTTTATCATAATATCTATCATTTAAATCCATTTCTTCAACTGCTACCTTATTTATATCTCTAATTATATCCATCTGTCAAGTCACCTAATGTAAGGACCTTGGAGCCATCTCCAAAGCCTCTTTCTGCTTCATTCTCTGCATCCCACACATTACATATTTTCTCTGCCCTCTCACTGGGGTGTATGCCAATGTCATTGCTCACAGATGAAGTTTGTCCTAAACTCTAATGCAGCTTCCTACCTTCAGCCACTGTTCCCTCCAGTCTGTCCTCTGGAAGCTATCAGAATTATGTTTGCAGAATGCAAATCTCATTTTGTCAATTATTTAACTTAAAATTGTCTATAATTCTACAAAGATGTACTAGAGTTCTCAAACTGGAAGTGGGGTGATGAAGAAGTGCATGACCTTCTTGGAGGTCTGTGAACCCCCTGAAATTACACTCAGAAAATTGTTTTATGAGCAGTAAGTATGTTTTTCATAAGAAGAGTGTCAATAAATTTCAATGGATTCTCAATGTGCTGTGACATGGCTTCCTTTACCCAAAAATAATATTCTCTGAAACTCATTAGTGTGGCAAGCAAGGCCGTTTACAATCCAGTCAAGTATAGCAATCTAGTTCAGTGTGAGGCAGAGTAGCATGGGAAGCTGAAGATACTGAAAAATTTTAGAATCAAGGAGTCCTGGGTTTCAATTCTGGTTTGATCATCTGGTTGGTCTTAGGAATACATTCTCTCTGAGCTTCATTTGGCTTCTCTGGTAAATGGGATACTATTCTTCTTCTAATAGGACTGTTTCAACATTAAATTTAATAATTGTGAAGTAACTGAGAAATAATAGATATAAATTGTAACTTCTTCACTATCATTAAGTTTCTGGACATCTAGAGATGGTATTATTAAAAATAGTACCCTACCCTCCCTAGTGATAAATCACTCCCTTATGATTTGAAGTTACTTTTGTTTCAAATTATTTAAAAAATCTATATTCAATTGGCTAAATCATTCAAGGGGATATATTTGTTCACATAGCTCAAAAAGTTCAGAGGTAGAGTACATTTCAGATATAACTTCTACTGGACTCTACCTACAATTTTCTACCATACTCTAGATCTGCTCTTTACTGTGCCTCAGCTTTTTCCTCAGGCTAGTTTTCTTCATGGTGACAAAGTAATTGCAGCAGGTCCAGCCTTCACAACTACATCTCCCAATACCTAAAACTAGTAAGAGCCTATCTGTCCTGGAATTGCCAGCCAATTTAAGGCCACTTCACTAGCCGACTCTTGAGCAATCTCTGAAGCCAAGGTTACATCTTTAGTCTTAAGTATCTCTGGAGCCATCTGCATCCCTGGTGGGAATTCAGAGTTACAGTGAAGGGCAGTGTACTTAAGATATTTAACAATTCAGATAGCACAGGCAAAAATTAATCTGAATATATAGCAGCCCAAAGGGAACAGATGCTGGTTGCAAACAACCAGTATTTCCAGGGCATGTGATGGAAACTGAACTTCAGTCTTTCCTGGGAGCAAGATGAAGATGGCAATAGCTGGCTGAGGTGGTAGCTCTAAGGGACCCACTCTGCATACCTACTCAAGAATGAACTAATTCATTCTTACCATTCTTCAGATCATCTTTTGTAGCTAGAAAATCAGCACTCAGGTGAAAGCTAAGTACCTTTACCTTGAAAATGAGATTATGTATGGGAGAAGAAAAGACAGCTCTTTGGTGTCCAATTTTTCCTAAAGGAATAAATCATTGGGGGAAAAAAATAATGTTTCTAATTGAAAATATTTCAGAGGATTCTACTTTAAGGCTTTGGGTTAGTAATGTATCTCTCACATATACAGTATTTAGAAATGCATTACTTGTTAAATTATTTCAAGTCATTTCAAAAGTTTAGCAGTCCTGAACCAATATTTACTGTAATGGGAAGAGTAATTTAAAAAAAGAAACAAAACACTGTTTGCTGTTCTTTAGCTTTCCTTCATATTAAATTATTTACAAACCACTTCTCAAACCCAACTCAGGAATCCAAAATGTATCACAAAACAAAGCTTCACATTATGAAGGAGCATAACTGAGTTACTTTGTTCCTTCCTTTTATGCCTCCAAATTTTGCTTCCCTCAGCTAAGGGTCTGGAAGCTTTCCAGACGCCAGCAGGGTGGAGGAGCTGTAACACGGGTTTGGCATGTGAACCTCATCACAGATTCTTCAAGGGGCTCGTAGGGGGGAGATGTCATAGCAATAATTCGCAATAATGCGCCTGCGCTGGAATGTGGGGGAAGAGTGGCAGCTGCACTTTTATCTTATGTAGCATTTTCTTTCGAAAAAATAAAATTTAAAAGAGAATGTCTCTGGACACATATTCTCCAGATTAGCTGGTTTGGAAACTCTAGGTTACTTTGAAAATACCAAGGGTCAGTAACTTCCAGAGGTGGGGTAAATCTATTACTGTTGTGTTTGCCTCCAAGGGATGCTGTTACCTAGGAGTTCCATAAGATGAACTTATTTTGGAATTTCACATTAAATATATTAGGAGCACATGTCATTGTCTCATTTCACTCATTGATTCATTCACTCATTATCCAATCTGCGTGTGTGCTAAGTCACTCCAGTCGTGTCTGAGTCTTAGCGACCCTATGGACTGTAGCCTGCCAGGCTCTTCTGTCCTTAGGATTCTCCAGGCAAGAATACTGGAGTGTATTGCCATTTCCTCCTCCAGGGGACCTTCCCAGGGATTGAACCGCTGACTCTAATGTCTTCTGCATTAGCGGGTGGGTTCTTTATCACTAGCGCCACCTGGGAAGCCCATTATGCCATTTAAGACATGTCTATTGAGCACCCATAAGTGTCAGGCAGTTTGTAAGTCCTGAGGATATGGAATACAACCAAACAGACTAAGTCTGTGACCTCTTGAAGCTTGTATCTTAGGGCGATGTAGACAAATAAATCTTTAAAATCTCAGACAAATAAACACGAAATGTATCAGGTGGTGATTAGAGAGACTAAAAGAAAATGTGTCAGCAGAGTTAAAGAATAGAGTGATGGGGCGGCAAGGTGATCTGCGGAGAAGGTCAGGGAAGATTCACATCTGTGTCGAACCCAGAATGAAACAAGAGAACAAGCCCTAAGATATCTGGCTGGAGTGTTCCAGGCCACAGGAACAGATGGCATGCACAGTCCTCACAGATAAGCATCTCAATGATCTTGTGATGAAGGAGGGACAGGTAATTTCATCTGAGAGACAGGAGGAAACTGGGACTCCAGGAACTGTGTAGCAGGCCCAGGAAAAGGCTCATCCTCTCAAACACCCAGCCCTTTGTTATAGAAAGAACAAGTGCTAGATAAGTGCTTTATGCGAGTTCAGACTTGCTTTTTAAATGAGATGCTTTCTTCACATGAAATTTTAAGTGGAATCTCAGTTTGGGATTTACGTAAAAATGGAGTGTCTCTGAAAGAAGTGAGCAGAAGGTTTTGCTCATGCCTCATCCCCAACCTTACCCCACACGCTGAACCTTTCCTCTGAGGAACCTCTGCAGCTCCCTCTAACCTTCTGCGCCTCAGGGAAGGAGGGACTGAAGAGAGGGGCTACTTAAGTACACAGGAGGAAAAACAGAGACACAAGGAAGATTATGACAAGATCAGTCATCCCCACTTGCTCACGGTCCTGCAAAAGCAGACTTTTTATTTCTTTCAAGATCCAATTCAAAGTTTCCTCATTTTTGAGAGGAAGGTGCATTTGATATCTATTGCTCCATAATTAATAGTTTAAAAGAGTTAGTATTTGTCATCTCTTAGTTTCTATTGGTCAGGAATCTGGCTGCAACCTAGTTGGAGCTCTGACTCAAGGCCTCCATAAGGCTATAAATAAGGTATTGCCACATCATTTGAGCTGCATAGATCTCTGCTCGGCTGGAGGGGGATATCTTTCCAAGCTTATTTGTGTGGTTGTTTCAGGATTACATTTGTTATCAGTTGTTGAACTGAGGACCTCAGTTTCTTGCTGTTTGTTGGCAGGGAACACTCAGTGTCTTGTCTTGTGGAGTATTCTCACTCCATAGGGCAGCTGGTTTCACTCAAAGCAAGAGAGAAAGAGACAGAGAGAGAGAGAGAAAGCAGGATGAAGTTAGAGCCTTTGTGTAACCCAAGCCTGGCATGCTGCAGTCCATGCAGTCGCAAAGAATCAGACACGACTGAGCAACTGAACTGAATCTCAGGAATACCATCCCACCACATTTGCTTATTTTATTCATTAGAGGGGAATCACTGAGTCTAACCCACACTCAAAAGGAGAGGATTACACAAAGGTGTGAATGCCTGGAGATAGATAGGGATCACTGGGGCACATTTTAGGGGCTACATAACACAGGGAGGAAAACGTAAACATAGAACCTACACAAACTCATGTAATTCATGACATGCTTAACCTATGCAATATAGTTTTAGCATTTCTTGCTTCACAACAACCTGAAAATATGCATGCTGGTATTTCTTTCATCAACTACTTTTAATATGGAGTCCTTGTTTTGTATTAAGGTATTAAGAAATAAAATTTCTTTTTGAAAAGGATTTGATTCAGGATTTTCTTGCTTACATGGTTAATTAGAATTTTGCTTCAATACAGATAAACACATAAGCTAGAGATATTATTAAAAATTCTCAACACCTTTTCCAGAAGTACAAAGAAAGCCTCAGTAAATTGCTCTCAAAAGTAGTCATAAGCTAGTTTTATGGCCAAACTGAAAAAAAATACCCTGACCTATTTCTGTGTTTCATAGTTGACATCATCAAGTAGTCTTTTGAAAGTTACCTTTAAAAGGATGAAGCCGAGTGTACTGAAGAGTTTGTTCACCTGTCTGTATTATTCACTAAATTGTAACCTTCCTGAGGGTCATCCCTGTCCCACAGTGTCTGGAACACCCAAGTGCCCTGCAAGAATATGAGGAATGAGTGATGCAGAAGTAACTTCACGGAAACCAGAGGCAAATGCTGCCAAAATAGCCAAATTAAACAAATTAAAAAAAATTATTTCAGTATTTTTTGATACATACTTCAGGGAAGAATTCAAGGATTTATATACTATTTAACAGGGCAAAAGGGCTTCCTTGGTGGTTTGGGGTAAAGAATCTGCTGGCCAATGCAGGAGACACAGGTTCAATCCCTGGGTCAGGAAGATCCCTTGGAGGGGAAAATGGCAACCCACTCCAGTATTCCGTTTTTTGTGTTTTTTTTAATTTATTTATTTTTATTGAAGAATAATTTCCTTAAAATATTGTGTTGATTTCTGCCATATATCAACATGAATCAGACATAAGTATACATATGTCCTCTCCCTCTTGAACCTCACTTCCACTTCCACTCCACTCCACCCTTCTAGGTTGGCACAGAGCACCAGTTTGAGCTCCCTGCATTATACAGCAAATTCCCACTAGCTATCTATTTTACATATGGCAATGTATATGTATCCATGCTACTCTCTCAATTGGTCCCACCCTTTCCTTTCCCCACTGTGTCTACAAGTCTATTCTCTATGTCTGCATCTCCATTACTACCCTGCAAATAGGCTCCTCAGTACCACCTTTCTAGATTCCATGTATGTGTATTAATATACGATATTTGTTTTTCTTTCTGACTTACTTCACTCTGTATAATAGGCTCTAGGTTCATCTACCTCACTAGAACTGACTCAAATGCATTCCTTTTTATGACTAATATTCCATTGTATATATGTACCAGTTTCTTTATCCATTCATTTGTCGATGGACATCTAGGTTGCTTCCATGTCCTAGCTATTGCAAATAGTGCTGCAATGAACATAGCCACTGCAGTATTCTTGCCTAGAAAATGCCATGGACACAGGAGCCTGGCAGGCTACAGTCCATGGATCACAAAAGAATCAGACATGACTGAGTGACTAAACAACAACAACAGTTCCAAAGGCTCCTGGACATCAGGTTTTAGCTCCTTTATGTGGCCCAAAATATAGATTGTGAACTCAGTGAATATAGTTCAGAAGTTTCTCTAATGAGTGACATGTATCCTGTGACGGCTCTTGGAATGGAACATGAGGACATCAAGAAGATGAAATGAAGACCTTTCCAACCAATTCAGCAGAAGCATTTTCTGACAGTTTTGCTTAGCTAACTATTTGTGTTTATGAGGACTAAGCAGTACTGAGTGGAGATGCAAGAAAGTTTCTCTCTTGATAGTAACTGCTTTTGAAATGCTAGATGTGGACCAGAAGGAAACACAGCAGGGACGCAGATTTCAGGAAGTAAAAGAGGTGCTGGAGCAGATATGTTCATCCAAGTGCAGAAGATACAGAAACTTCTGCTCTCTCCCTTCTCTCCTGGATGATAGAGAAGGGTGGGTGAGGGGACCATACCCTGCATTTAGCCTCCCGAGTCCCAGATCCTATTTATCATCCTTCTGTGCTATCAGCTTCTTTCATTCTCCTTCCAGGTATTCCCTCTGCCTTTAAGTTAAAAGATTCTGAGGGAGTAGATTACTGGGCTAGCAAGGATGACCATCATTGGTTAAACTTGGCTTTCCCTCCAATCACCACTGATCTCCTTGCTCCTGACATGACCACCGGCCATGCACAGTGTTTACTCCTAGAAACTAATAGCTAACCAAGTTAGGACTGCACAGTTTTGTGTGTTTGTATGTGGGGGGTGTTTGTTTTCTTACCAAAAAAAAAATGAAGCAATCAAATGCAATACATTGTAATGACACCTATTCTGCAAAGCTTTCCCTGATCAACTCCCAGTTGATTTAATAACCTCTTTCTAACCTCCCTGCCCGGCTCGCCTCTATGCCGGTGCTCCCCACAATGCACTATCCTCACTGATTTACCTATTCTTCTCCCAACTAGATTTTGTGCACTTAGGACCCTGGCATATTAGATGTGCTGGGTGCCACTAAGCATTTATATTATTTGATGAAAACAATAAATGATGGAATGGAAGAAATAAAAATTTAATTAGGAACATCATTCTTTTTTATTCTAAATATGCTTACGCCCTAAACTGAGTGGAAAAGAAATAGGTAAGAATTTCTGGATGTTCTCTTATTTTAACAAAATTTTATGAAGCAGCTTCTAGCCCTAGCACCACTAGCACCATAGGGTTGCAAGAATTGGACATGACTTAGCAACAAAACCACCATCACCGCCACCATCAGGTATTTTAGGAATGCCAAAGGGTTGAAACCTGTTACTTTGGAAGCAGTGAACTATGTTTTGATGAGTTGTTATTGGTATTTGGGCAGAGATGGAATCTAAACTGACCTCCCTGAGTCAATGTGACTGCGAAAAACACACTTGCTTTTTCATTGTGATGCTGTTGTGAAGAGCAAGGTGATGAAGATTATGAAACTGTTTCCTAAATTATAAAGTGTAGTATGCACATCTTCTGCCAAGGGCCTCTTTGAGGAGCAAACAGAGGAAGCAAGAATTGACTGTTTGACTACCGCGAGTGTGTTAACACTCTTTGTTTTAAAATAGGGACTTTCCAAAATCATAATGCTAGTATGAATCAGAAAAGCACTAAAGTTCAAACCTTCCTTTTATGTTTATTTAATATCTTGAGACTTTGGTGGAGAACAAATTCTGAGTAAACATACAAAGTGGACTCTTATCTCTGGGGCCATTAATGAGTTTTATGTTTCAAGTTAAAGATCTTGGAAGATCTTACAAAACTGAGAGCTCTTGAGAAGAAGGGAACGATTTTAAGCAAATAATGCAAGATTACTGCCAACACTCCCAAAGATATTACATATTTCCACATGAGTAGATGTTTCTGCCTCAGTATGCTATACGCTGTTTCCATGGTAAAACTTCATAGCTCAATGTAAACACATTCCACTGAACTACATATATGCTCTCTTACTGGGGAGCAGGGGTACTCCATCCCCAAAGTGCCCAGAGTCTCTTGGAAAAGAACCATAAACTGTGCACTCTTTCTTAGATCTTTTTTTATTGTTTTACCATAGACTCACTGACTTCACCTCTGGAAAGGAAAAGTAGGAGTGGTTTTCCAGGAAAGAGTCTTGTGGCTCAAAAGAGGTGGTTTATGCTGTGAGAGGTATATATTGACCTTTTTGAAGGCAGTTTAAGCACCATTTTTCTTTGACCTGAAAAGGGAGAATAAGAAGAAGTGGCTTTTTACTTATGAACACTCCATTGTTAAGATGAGAGTGTAGGAAATGGGGTGGAGGTGCAATGGGTGAGGGCAGTCAAAAGGTACAAACAAACTTCCAGTTATAAAACAAATAAGTCATGGGGATATAATGAACAGCATTGTGACTATAGTTCATAATTCTATATTGCATATTTGAAAGTTGCTAAGATGGTAGATCTTAAAAGTTTTCATCTCAACAAAAAAAAATCTGCAACTATGTATGATGACAGATGTTAACTGGACTTATTGTGGAAATCACTTTGCAATATATACAAATATCAAGTGATTATGTTGTATACCTATAACTAATATAATATTATGTCGATTATGTGCATGTATGCTAACTCACTTCAGTAGTGTCACTCCATGTTCTGTAGCCCACCAGGCTCCTCTGTCCATGGGATTCTCCAGGCAAGAATACAAGAGTGGGTTGCCATGCCTGACCCTGGGATAGAACCCACAACTCTTATGTCTCCTATGGCAGGTTCTTTACCATTAGTGCCACCTTCTTCAACTAAAAAAATTGAGAGCTTAACTCCCAGTCATCCTTAAGATATCAGTTGGCACTGACCAGGCTCCCCATCTTCCCAAATTATATTGTTATTATATGTTCTTGTAGTACCATCTCTCTCTCTTTCATAGCCCTTAGCATTGTGGTGCTTTTATGCCTATGTATGTAGTTCCTTCATTTAAAAGTAAAGGCTCTAGATCCAAAAATCACATGAGTTAAAATTCCAACTCCATCACTTACTAGCTGGTTAACCAAGCAACTTAATAGCTCTGTACTGCTGTTTCTTTATCGGTAAAATGGGGAAAATAGTTCCTACCTCACAGAGTTTAGGATTAAACTTGAAGAGGAGATGATATACAGAGCCCTTACAACAATGCCTTCCATATAGTAGGTGCTTAATGAAAAGAAAGTGAAAGTGAAGTTGTTCAGTTGTGTCCAACTCTTTGTGACTCCATGGACTGTAGCCCACCAGGCTCCTCTGTCCATGGAATTCTCCAGGTAAGAATCCTGGAGTGGATAGCCATTCCCTTCTCCAGGAAATCCCCACACTCAGGGATCAAACCCAGGTCTCTCACGCTGCAGGCAGATTCTTTACCATCTGAGCCACCAGGAAAGCCCCAAGAATACTGGAATGGGTAGCCATATCCTTCTCCAGGGGATCTTCCTGACCCAGAGATTGAACCCGGGTCTCCTGCATTGCAGGCAGATTCTTTACCACTGAGCCACCAGTGCTTAATAGATTTTAACTGTTTGTTTGGTTTTGTTTCAGCTCTGCCAGCTTTAAGTTTTATGAGAGCAGGCACATCATTGCCTAACATTCATCATACCAAAATACCCTTTTAGGTAACATTTGTTGACTAAAAGAATAAATAACTTAATCTGCAAGATTTCATCCAGGTTTGTATGCATTCCTTTTGTGTGGCAACTCCAGACAATAAAGCAGAGAGCAAAATCAGTGTGGGAGACTGTGGTGGAAGTTGGTTCTGGAATACTTGGCATTTGACCTCAATTACTTCTTCGATTAACACAAGGGAAAATGAATAAAATGTAACTCATTGTAGACTAAGGGTAATATTTCAAAGAACTCATACATATTTGTTAATTTTTATGTTATAGCTAAATAAACCATATGTTTCGAGGAAAATGAATACAACTAGAATACATTTTTGGGCTTACCAGGTGGCTCAGTGGTAAAGAATCCGCCACCAATGCAGGAGATGCAGGAGATGTGGATTCTATCCCTGGGTCAGAAAGATCATCTGGAGTAGGAAATGACAACCCACTTCAAGATTCTTGCCTGGAAAATCTCATGGACAGAGGAGCCTGGTGGGCTACATGGGATCTCAAAGAGTCAGACATGACTCAGTGAGCACAATACAACAACAGAATACATTTTTAATATGAATACATGGTATCTCCAGTATCTAGCAATAACAGTTTATGAGAACTTTTAAGATCTATTCTCTTAGCAACATTTGAATATACAATATGATATTGTTAACTGTAAGTGAAGCATTAAAAGTTACAGTGACACATGGTTCAGATTGGCTTTGCCCAAAACAGGCTTTGATGACTTCCTTATAAAGAGCTTTCTCGGCCAACAGCCATGTTTATAAAACATATGGTCATCATCAAATAAAAAGTTATGAGATACTTTTTAAAAATGCTTGGTTACAGTATCATCTTAAAAAGAAATAACACTCAGATGTGAAAGCTGAGAGAAAATAAGTCAGTATACTGAGATCACTGTACACAATTCAAAATGGGTGATCTTTAAAAAGGGAGCCTTTGTAGGACATACAAAAGGATTATATTATTGTTATGGCTTTCCCTGAAAGTAACTTCTTTACATTATAGCATTTCTGTGAGCAAGGAGCAGCTTTACAAGCACCGCTGTGTTATAGTATAGGACAGTAGTGGTAGTTAGTGAGACGGTTTGGCTTTCTTGTGGCTCTGGCTTTCAGCTCTGGGATCCCTTCTTTGAAAATAGTTCTCTCCCTATCTCCTTGATGATTCTTAAATCTCTTAAAAGAGACAAGGTCTATTTATTCAATGATTGGGATGAAGGTTTAAAATGCAAATATTCTTATTGACTTCCAGTTAAAATAAGGTATTGATAACTGATGTGGCCATTTCCTGAAGAGATTTTGATAGGAGGCAAAAGAACAGGAAAGCATTTCAGTGCTATCCACTAAATTAAATTCTAGAAAAGGGAGGCTGTTGACCTCAAAAACAAATGTCAACATAATAATTTGGCCAACAAAATAATTTTGGCTCTGATTAAAACTGAAGATAAAGCCATAAATGTTTTCTGAAAATAAACTCTGTTGGAAAAGACTTTTTCCCCTGGATTTTCTTAGCTTCCTTCCACTCTATTATTTTTAATCTACATTATGGGAAATAAAACACAGTATTGTTACAGCTCGTCAAAGAAAGTTCAGGCTTTTTGCTCCTACTGTTTTTGGCAGCGATCAGAGAATTTCAATAACATAAATATTTTCATTGAATTATTAAAAGCAACAGGCAGAAATGACAAGTCATAAATGTTTATTTACTCATCTAATGAATAACTGAGTGGATAGAAGAATAAATGAATGATGAAGGAGGGAACTGACATACAGTCTTCGGAGTGGACACAACTTTCCACATAGGCAGTCACAGAAGGAAGGGCACTCATTTTCAGAAAGGAATTGGCACACAAAGACTAAATGCAAGCATCATTTATCTCAGTGTCTTCTTTGGCCCGATGGTGGTTTATACTGGCAAAAAGTTGACTTGATTTGTGCTGATTCTTTTCCAGTTTAGAGTTTAAGTCGAGAAATAATTTTCTATTTAACCCAATAACTCCGTAGTGGGTGATTAAGAGGATACCAACATGTAGGTACTCTGTTCAAGCCTATTATTTCCTAATTGCCTATTACTTCTTAATTGACAGTTAATTCATTTCTTCTTAATGCATATCCTCCTTGACCTTTTTGTAATAATTAACACTCTTGACTTCTCTATTCTTGAAGACATCTCCTGTAGTTTCTGTATCACTTCACCCTCCAGATTCTTTTCTATAGGTGGCTTTTCTTTTCTAAGCTGTCCTCTAACGATACACTTTATTCTGGTTTCAGTTTTCCATCTGCTCTATTTAATCCCTTTGTGCTCCCATTTACTCCAATCTTCTCAATCAATTCCTCTAGATTAAAGGCTGTATTGTATAGCCTTAATCTGCATCCTGAAATCCTGGTCTACATTTCCAATACTGGGATGAATATTTCTGCCTGGCATTTGTATTGATGATTTATATTTAACAATGAAATTCATTATTTTTTATGAATTGGTTGCTCCATTTGGCTTCCTTTGTATTTTGAATGTTGCTTCCAGAAGATAGGGATTCTCTGGTGGCTCAGATGGTAAAGAATCCACCTGAAATGCAGGAGACCTGGGTTCAATCCCTGGGTTGAGAAGATTCCCCTGGAGAAGGGAATGGCTACCCACTCCAGTATTCTTGCCTCTTCCATGGGCAGGGGAGCCTGGTGGGCTACAGCCCATGGGGTGGCAAAGAGTCAGACGCAACTGAGTGACTAACATTTTCACTTTTACCAGTAGAAAGGCTGGTGAGGAATAGAATGTGCTGCATCAGGAGTGGCCAGAATGTGAACTAAACTGGTACTGGAGGGTTAATCCAAAAACCAAGTGAGACAAGAAACCTGGCCACCATATCCTGCTTCCTGGTGATACTGGAAGTTCTAGATCATCTCAGCTTTAGTGTTTTGTTTTGTTTAGATGTTTTCAGTTTTGTTTTTGAATTTTTTGTTCCTGGAAATATGTTCAAGTTGCAGGATCTTCCATAGGAATTGAAATAATACACATTGGGGTTCTAAGTCAAGGCAAGTTACTTAGAGTCCCTGAATGCCACTCTTCTCATCAGTTAAAAGTAATACTGCAACACTCGAAGTTTTTTTGAAGAGTGAAAACAATATCCATCAAACATATAATACACGGTTGTTCTCAATATGTTAGCTATTTTTAATATGTCTAACATATTAGCTAACATAACAATAGCTTTTATTAACATTACTACTATTACTTGATTCTCTTGGTTTGAACTTGAGTTGTTTCTATTGTTTTCTTTAACCAATAGCCCCAGGTCTTATCGGACACTAACTCTGTCAGTTTCTTCTTCTTTTTTTTTAATTTAATTTTGTTTATTTGGCTTCATTCCGTCTTAGTTGTGGCCTGTGGGGTTTTTCTTAGTTGTGGCACATGAGATCTTTAGTTGCAGCATGTGGGATCTAGTTTCCTGACCGGGGATCGAACCCAGGCCCCTGCACTGGGAGCATGGAATCTTAGCCACTGGACCATGAGGGAAGCCCCTAAATGTGTCAGTTTCATAGTATTCTTTATAATGTTTCACTGACTTCACCTTAGGGCAGATTCTGAAATCCACAACCAAGTTTTCCGGTGGTATCACAACCCAGAGATTCTTTTAACAGCACTACTCATACCATGATAATCCCTACTTACATGCATTGTCATGACTTAGCCTTGCTTTCCAGATATGATCTCTTATTCTCAGCATGGCACATAGAACCATGTACTGTGTGACCACATCCTAATTTTTCACTCTAGCATAATTTGTCAACTTATTGCTTTACGAATTTTCTTTACTTTCTTCTATCTCTATGCCTTTCATCATATTTCACCCTCTTTTCCCACTACCCTCTCCCTGCCTATTTAGCTAATTAAATCCTACATACTCTTTAAGTTTCAACCTGAATTACTCCTTCAAAAACCTTTACCAAATCACTCAAGTTCACTAGTCTTTGCCTCTGAATTTATAGCACTTACTATCTAACGCATTTATTTGGCTGTTTGTCATGTATATAAGCTTTGTCAATTTGTAGCCCATACTGTTAATTAATGCTTCCACCATCATCTGTCTGTCATGCCAACTATTTTAAGTCACCAACATTGTTGACTCTCTTTGATTTAGGGACCAGTGAAGAGCATAATCAATAAACTGTGGGATCAATACTAAAAATTTGCATTTGTCATTCATTCAGTATATGTCTCCTTTAATGACCTGGTATGTACTAGGCCTAATGTTGGCTGTGAGGTATAAGATAAATCAGACACAGGTTCAAGATCTCATGATCTAATGAAAAATATAGACAGGCAAGTAATTAATTAAATGCAGCAGAAATCCTATAAAAGACATTGTACAAAACCTATGGTATCACAGAAATAGGACACATAATTCTGCATAGGTAGAGGGAAGAGTTGAGGGAATCTTCCCAGAGTAACTAATACTTGAGTTGCTATTGATAAGATGAGCATGGGCTCTCCATATTGGGAGGCAGTCAGGGAGAGGTTTATAGAAATATGGACCAAGGAAAACATGCAAAGACATGTATCCCTGAGAATAATTTGTATGATACATGTATAAGGTATATAGTTAGTGAGGTCTAGATAGAAGACTAAAGAGAAGGGTCCTAAAATCAAATCATGAAGAAACTACCTGCTGAGAGGTTTGGTCATTATCTAGAAGGCAATGGTCCAGAGGAAAAAACAATGAAGGCTCCTAGGCAGTGGAGGGAAATGATTAATTTGTGTATTATAGGAAGATCACTTGGAAAAAGAAGAGTATGGAAGAGACTGGGGGTAAGAAGACATGATAGAAACAAATTTTGATAGTCTAAGAAGAGATATAGTGTTGGTAGTACAGAGAACCCATCACATTTAAGGGGTGTTCTAGTGGCAGATTAAATAGGGGAATGTTTAGGCACAGGTGAGTTTGTGGGAAAATTCAGAATAAGCTGTTTTCTAACTTACAGATAAATGACAATGCAATTAACTAAGAAAAGGAAGAGAACACTCATAGTTCAGTGTTTGTTTTGGAATATACTTCTCTTCCTCTTATTTTGAAAGGCCATATGTAAACAGAGAAACCAAAGTCATTTGGGTGTAAAAGGTAATACTTCATGTTTTATTCACATTAATTCTTGGAAACAGCAGGGAGTGATTATCAGTTGGAGAGAATGCATTAAGCATAAAAATTTTACAGTAATTTAAGATAACATTACAGTCTGGCAGTTCTAATTTTTAGTTCTCTATTTTTAATTGAGAGCAAAGAATTTAAAGACTAGAAAGTAAACTTTTGGGAAAATTTCACAAATTGCTTTAATATCTTTATACCACATGATTACACATTCTTACACTGTCATTTTGAAGTTCAGTTAATTATTCTTAGGGAAAAACAACTTAAGCAATAATATTGATACATGGTTAAAAAAATAATTAATCATGAGTAATTCTTCATGCTAAGTAAAAAAACCAGAAATCAGCTTTAATGTTTTAGATGCTATGGAAATTGAGAGAATGTTTGTTTGGTATTATAACTATATAGCCAAGCAATTGAAAAGAATATCTAGCTCTGTTCTTTTATTTAACAAATGAGAGAACTAAGAAATATGAATGTTAAGTGACACAACACAGGAAAAAACTGAGTTTAAAATGACTATCAAATTCTTTGAAAGTTTCTTAAGTGCCAATGACATATAGTTGAAAGGAAAAACTCAGGTCAGTTCAGTTCAGTTGCTCAGTCATGTCTGACTCTTTGTGACCCCATGGACTGTAGCACGTCAGGCCTCCCTGTCCATCACCAACTCCCGGAGTTTACCCAAACTCATGTCCATTGAGTCAGTGATGCCATCCAACCATCTCGTCCTCTTGTTGTCCCCTTCTCCTCCCACCTTCAATCTTTCCCAGCATCAGGGTCTTTTCCAATGGGTCAGTTCTTCACATCAGGTGGCGAAAGTATTGGAGTTTCAGCTTCAACATCAGTCATTCCAATGAACAACCAGGACTGATCTCCTTTAGGATGGACTGGTTGGATCTCCTTGCAGTCCAAGGGACTCTCAAGAGTCTTCTCCAACACCACAGTTCAAAAGCATCAATTCTTCAGTGCTCAGCTTTCTTTATAGCCCAACTCTTACATCCATACATGACTACTGGAAAAACCATAGCCTTGACCTCTGTTGGCAAAGTAATGTCTCGGCTTTTTAATGTGCTATCTAGGTTGGTCATAACTTTTCTTCCAGGGAGTAAATGTCTTTTAATTTCATGGCTGCAGTCACCATCTGCAGTGATTGTGGAGCCCCCAAAAATAAAGTCTGACACTGTTTCCACTGTTTCCCCATCGATTTGCCATGAAGTGATGGGACCAGATGCCATGCTCTTAGTTTTCTGAATGTTGAGCTTTAAGCCAACATTTTCACTCTCCTCTTTCACTTTCATCAAGAGGCTCGTTAGTTCTTCTTCACTTTCTGCCATAAGGGTGGTATGATCTGGATATCTGAGGTCATTGATATTTCTCCCAGCAATCTTGATTCCAGCTTGTGCTTCATCTAGCCCAGCATTTCTCATGATGTACTCTGCATATAAGGTAAATAAGCAGGGTGACAATATACAGCCTTGATGTACTCCTTTTCTTATTTGGAACCAGTTTGTTGTGCCATGTCAAGTTCTAACTGTTGCTTCCTGACCTGCATACAGATTTCTCAGGAGGCAGGTCAGGTGGTCTAGTATTCCCATTTCTTTCAGAATTTCCCACAGTTTCTGTTTCCCAGTCCTGTGTAAGTTCTGGCAGCTCTATGGTGGGGTTAATGGTGACCTCCTCCAAGAGGGCTCATGCCTTACCCAAGTCGACTGCACTCAGAGCCCCTGATCCTGTGGCAGTCCACTGCTGACCCATACCTCCACAGGAGACGCTCAAACACAGTTATGTTTCAGTCTCTGTGGGGTCCCTGGGTCCTGATGTGCACGAGGTTTGTTTGAGCCCTCTTAGCGTCTCTGGCGGAAATAGGGTTTGATTCTGAGTGCAAATTCGCTCCTCCTACCATCTTGCTGGGGCTTCTCTTTTGCCCTTGGATGTGGGGTATCTCCTCACAGCCACTCCAGTGCCTACCATCTTACTGCGGTTTCTCTGACCTTGGACGTGGGGTATCTCCTCTCTGCCACTCACTGCTGACCCAGGAGAAAGGAGCAGTGACCCCACAAGAGACTGACCCAGAGTTGCCTGTGAGTGTCCAGGAGTCCCCAGTGGAGGCGTGGGTCGGTGGTCACCTGCTGCAGGGTTGGGGGCACTGACTGTAGCAGTACATCCTTGGGATCTTTTGATGAGGTCGCCATTATCTTCATTACCTCCACCATAGTTTGGCCCCAGGTAAATAGCAGGGAGGGAACACATCTCCTCCCATCAACAGAAAATTGGATTAAAGATTTACTGAGCATGGCCCTGCCCATCAGAACAAGACCCAGTTTCCCCCTCAGTCAGTCTCTCCCATCAGGAAGCTTTCTTAAGCCTCTTATCCTTCTCCATCAGCGGGAAGATAGACTGAAAACCACAATCACAGGAAACTCAGTTCAGTTCAGTCGCTCAGTTGTGTCCGACTCTTTGCGACCCCATGAATTACAGCACGCCAGGCCTCCCTGACCATCACCAACTCCTGGAGTTTACCTAAACACATGTCCATCGAGTTGGTGATGCCATCCAACCATCTTATCCTCTGTCGTCCCCTTCTCCTCCTGCCCCCAATCCTACTCAGCATTAGGGTCTTTTCCAATGAGTCAACTCTTCCCATGAGATGGCCAAAGTATTGGAGTTTCAGCTTCAACATCAGTCCTTCCAATGAACACCCAGGATTGATCTCCTTTAGGAAGGATTGATTGGATCTCCTTGAAGTCCAAGGGACTTTCAAGAGTCTTCTCCAACACCACAGTTCAAAAGCATCAATTCTGCGGCACTCAGCTTTCTTCACCGTCCAACTCTCACATCCATACATGACTACTGGAAAAACCATAGCCTTGACTAGATGGACCTTTGTTGGCAAAGTAATGTCTCTGCTTTTAAATATGCTATCTAGGTTGGCCATAATCTTCCTTCCAAGGAGTAAGCGTCTTTTAATTTCATGGCTGCAATCACCATCTGCAGTGATTTTGGAGCCCCCCAAAATAAAGTCTGACACTGTTTCCACTGTTTCCCCATCTATTTCCCATGAAGTGATGGGACCAGATGCCATGATCTTAGTTTTCTGAACGTTGGGCTTTAAGCAAACTTTTTCACTCTTCTCTTTCACTTTCATCAAGAGGCTCTTTAGTTCTTCTTCACTTTCTGCCATAAGGGTGGTGTCATCTGCATATCTGAGGTTATTGATATTTCTCCCAGCAATCTTGATTCCAGCTTGTGTTTCTTCCAGCCCAGCGTTTCTCATGATGTACTCTGCAGAGAAGTTAAATAAGCAGGGTGACAACATACAGCCTTGATGTACTCCTTTTCCTATTTGGAACCAGTCTGTGGTTCCATGTCCAGTTCTAACCGTTGCTTCCTGACCTGCATACAGGTTTCTCAAGAGACAGGTCAGATGGTCTGGTATTCTCATCTCTTTCAGAATTTCCCACAGTTTATTGTGATCCACACAGTCAAAAGCTTTGGCACAGTCAATAAAGTAGAAATAGATGTTTTTCTGGAACTCTCTTGCTTTTCCGATGATCCAGCGGATTTTGGCAATTTGATCTTTGGTTCCTCTGCCTTTTCTAAAACCAGCTTGAACATCTGAAAACTAACCAATCTAATCACACGGACCACAGCCTTGTCTGACTCACTGAAACTATGAGCCATGCCATGTAGGGCCACCCAAGACGGACGGGTCATGGTGAAGAGTTCTGACAAAATATGATCCACTGGAGAAGGGAATGGCAAACCACTTCAGTATTCTTGCCTTGCGAACCCCATCAATAGTATGAAAGGAAAAACTATTTCACATCAAAAGAAACCTATTTCAGTTCCAGCTCTAACACTAGCTGTGTGGTTAAGGGCAAACCATTTAATCATTGTGACAGTTTCACTGTCTAAATATAAGGATCATATTATTTGTTTCACATGGTCATCATGAGGAACAAACAAAAACTCTTTGTGTAAACTCTTTAAAGAGCTTCCCTGATAGCTCAGCTGGTAAAGAATCCACCTGCAATGCAAGAGACACCAGTTTGATTTCTGGGTCAGGAAGATCCCCTGGAGAAGGGAAAGGCTACCCACTCCAGTATTCTTGGGCTTCCCTTGTGGCTCAGCTGATAAAGAATCCGCCTGCAATGTGGGAGACCTGGGTTTGATCCCTGAATTGGGAAGATCCCCTGGAGAAGGGAAAGGCTACCTACTCCAGTATTCTGGCCTGGAGAATTACATGTTTAAAAACACTAAAAAATGTAACAGATTATATTTGTAGAGTAAATCTTTAGCTACCATTTAATGAAAGAATTTATTTTTTACTGAGCAGCTGCTCTGTGACAGGATCTTTTTTGTCTACTATTTCATTTCATCCTTATATCAACCCTTGAGGTAGATGCTATTTTCCAGTTTTATAGCTCAAAAAGAAAAGGAAGCTCAGAGACTAAATAAACATCTCTAGATCACACCGCAAGCAATTGGAGAATCAAGATTTGAAAATGACTTCACCAATGGAATGTTTGCTACTACATAATGTTTCTGGTAGTCCTGGAAAAGAAAACCACTCCCTACATAGAGGGTAGCTGGTTTGAGGAGGAATGAAGGCTGGGAGAGAGAAATAGGCTTAAAGGACTGGAATGTTCCATGGATTCTAATCCAGAAAATAAAGGATAATCCAGGTGAGGCAAGCTTATACACCAAAAGATTTAATAAATCATAGTCAGAAGCAGGGCTAAATGAAGACTCAAGGGCATCCAAGAAGGATGATAAATTGGTCTCTTGGAAGGCTTAATAATTGGTGTCCCTTCGAACTTTTATTCTTTGGGTATTTGTTCCACAATTTAAAATTCTGAAGCTGAGAGCTGTGTGGAGAAAGGTAAAAGCCAACACTGACAGTGGGGATCAACCTCCCGTCCACCATCAAGAAAATTTGAATTTGTCACCAAAATTACACACTTTTTTAGGCAAAAGAAAAACACAATTAGAACAATTTGGCAATTTGGATTGAGTTTGTTTGAGTATAGGGGTGTGTGTGAATGTGTGTGCACATGCTATGGGAGGGAAGGTGTCTGTGAAACTTTCTCCTCTACCCTATTTTAAAGCTATTTTAAAGGTACTTTATTTTACTTTCCAAGAGAGAAGTTTGCATAAACAAATTTTTATGTTATTATTTCATCAATAATTCACCACCTCTCAGAGATTAGTGCTCCAACAATTCCTTCTTTTACGTTTAATCTGGTTCTTGTCAAAAATTTAAAGTTTGACCCAAAATGAATAATTGGGGAGATTGTGAGGGTTTGTGAGTAGAATGGAGTGGAAGGTGGTCTTCAAACTGAAACTCTGGACAGGTTTAATAGAGAAGAATAGAAGCTAAGAGCCATCCATATAGAACCGATAAGGACTAATAATTGGCAGAATTTAAACTGAAAAAATAAAAAAAATAACTCTCACAAATTTTAGACCTGGTTCTTCCTCTTACAAACATTGTGATTTTAGGCAAAATCCTTATACCACTTTCATCATCTAAAACCAGGAAACTAAAAAAAAAATTTCTTTTAAGTTTAGTTGATTTACTTAGCCGTGTTAGTCTCTGGTGGACAGCAAAGTGCCGCAAGTAGGACCTTGTTGTTTATCTATTTTACATATAGTTGTTTGTATCTGCTAATCCCAAACTCCTAATTTATTCTCCTCTAACCCATTTTCCCCTTTGGTAACCATTTATTTTCTATGTCTGTGAGTCTGTTTTATAAATAAATTGACTTGTATCACACTTTTTTTTTAGATTCTACATATAAGTGATATCATATATTTGTCTTTCTTTGTGTGACTTACTTCACTTACTATGATCATCTCTAGGTCCATGCATGATGCTGCAAATGGTACTATTTCATTTTTTATGGCTGAATAGTATTCCACTGTGTGTGTGTGTGTGTGTGTGTGTGTATATATAAATATATATATATCACATCTTCTTTATCCATTTGCTAATATCAAGGTTCTTTAAACTGTTTTATATTTTCACATATATGTTTATATATAAACATAAGTCTAGCCTTGCTACATGATACATTGTTGTTGTTTTTCAGTCACTTAGTCCTGTCTGACTTTTTGTGACTCCATAGACTTCAGCACACCAGGCTTCCCTGTCTTTCACCATCTCCTGGAGCTTGCTCAAACTCATGTTCATCGAATCAGTGATGCCATTCAACCATCTCGTCCTCTGTCATCCCCTTTTCCTCCTGCTTTCAATCTTTCCTGGCATCAGGATCTTTTCCAATGAGTCAGTTCTTCACATCAGGTGGCCAAAGTATTGGAGTTTCAGCTTCAGCATCAGTCCTTCCAGTGAATATTCAGGATTTATTTCCTTGAGGATTGACTGGTTTGATCTCCTTGCAGTCCAAGGGACTCTCAAGAGTCTTCTCCAACACAGTTCAAAAGTATCAATTTTTTGGCTCTCAGCCTTTGTAATGGTCCAACTCTCACATCCATACATGACTACTAGAAAAACCATAGCTTTGATGATACGGACTTTGTCAGCAAAGCAATGTCTCTGCTTTTTTAATACACTCTCTAGGTTTCTCATAGCTTTTTTCCAAGGAGCTAGCATTTTAATTTCATGGCTGCAGTCACTGTCTACAGTGATTTTGGAGCCCAAGAAAATAAAGTCTCTCACTCTTTCCATTGTTTCCCTGTCTATTTTCCATGAAGTGATGGGACTGGATGCCATGCGTTTTTTGAATGTTGAGTTTTAAGCCAGCCTTTTAACTCTCCTCTTTCACCTTCATCAAGGTGCTCTTTAGTTCCTCTTCGTTTTCTGCTATAAGGGTGGGGTCATCTGCATATCTGAGGTTATTGATATTTCTCCCTGCAATCTTGATTCCAGCTTGTGCTTCATCCAATTTGGCATTTTGCATGATGTACTCTGCATATAAGTTAAATAAGCAGGGTGACAATATACAGCTTTGACATACTCCTTTCCATTGTTCCATGTCTGGTTCTAACTGTTTTTTCTTGACCTGCATACAGGTTTCACAGGAGGCAGGTAAGGTGGTCTGGTATTGTTATCTCTTTAAGAATTTTCCACAGAGATGGGAATGACAAATATACACATATATATCAGCTTCTTTAGATTAGCTTTTTATATATATTTATTATACAGCCATGACTAGGCCCTTTATATATATTAACTCATTTTTTCATCACAATCCTATGAGGGTAACTGTTACTTTTCACTTTGCAGGTGAGGAAACTGAAGTACAGGAAGTTAGGACATGTAGTCAATGATCAGTAGAGCTGGGATTGGAATCCTGGCAGTCTGTTTGCAGAATCTATCTTAACTTTCCACTGTGATACTTAGCCAATCCATAGGATTGTAGTGAAAATTAAGTGGAACAATTAACCTTTTCTGTAAAACAATTTATCTTATGTATCACTTTCAACATTTTTAGTCTCACAGACTTTGAGAGCCTGATGAAATCATGGATGTTATACCAGCAAAATAAACAGATAAAGATAATATAAAAATATGTGTGCCATTTCCAAGATTTCACAGACCTCCACAAAAGTTCAATAATGGACCTCAGGTAAACAAAAAGCCTGACTTAAACTTGGTTGGGTCTCCTAGGCCTCAGTATCTTCCAGCCAGAATTAAGACTGAAAATACAGTGATCCACCTTCCAGCTACCAGTTCTCAGGGCTGAGAGACATACATATAATCTAGGGAAAATTCCACTTTGGATTGCTTAACTAGGTGCTATTCAGAAGTCCTGTTTCAAATTTCCTTCAAAAGTACATATCCAGGGTTTAAAATGGAGTAAGAGAAAAAAAGAATTTGGCCAAAAGCTTTCATCTTTGTGGAATCCACAATATTTGAAAAGTAGTCTGGAGGGGTTGGTGGCATTTAGCCACCCTGAGCTCCAAGAATTGCATCTTGTCAACTTTTGCTAATGTCCCTTTTGAACTCAATTATCTCTACATCCTTTCTGCATTAAAGTACCTTGAGAGCCTAAGGATGGCACCATTCAGGACCCCATTAAGGAAAACCATTCCTCCAAGTTGTACATTTCAGCACTTTTTCTGACACTCAAAAATTCTGACAAGTAGTTTATCAAGTTACTTGAAACTCACTGTGATTCAAATCAACAAGTTCCATAAAGAAAACCTATTGAACAATTAACTGTGGTTTATAATAGCTGTTCATATTCTTCCTAACAGACACAACAACAAATACATACTGTCTACCACTGATTACCAAGACCAGAATGCAAGAAAGAAAAGGCACTGTCAGTTTTTTTTTTTTTTTTTTTTGGTTTCCACTGGAAACCAAAACAAAGGTTTTAAACCCTTACACTTTCTTCCATTTCATATTGATAGGTCTAATAATAATTAATGAGCAACTAATGAACAATTGTGTAGTTTAGCAATATTTTAAATTTTCTTGAGTTGATCCAAAGCAGCTGCACAGATACTGACAAGATGATTTTATGATTTTAAAACTTAAGGTGAACAGCTATAGTAGATTTAAGAAATCTCTGTTTAGCAGTCCCAAAAATACTATCAAGGGAGGTTTATAATACCTAGAATTTTAAAAAAAATTGATATGAGTCACTTAAGTCAGAAGTCAGGAAGGGAGACTGTGTGTGTTTAAATTGGCCAGTGAATGAACAAAACCTAATTCTTTGCTGCCTGAGATAACTTTACCTATTAAAATGCCACTCAGCTGGTCAAACACATTTTACCAACTTAAATTCTATTTCTAAATTAGGGGTTTGCTCCACATGAAAAGTGATTCATAAAGAATTTATAAACATTGATATCTATGCACCAGAGAAAGTACAGAGAGACCAATTAGCTCAACTCTTAGTGAAACTTAGCAGGTTTTGTTCTAAATAAACATTTTCAAGGCAACATTGTGAATTTAGTACTTCCCTGTCATACCTTCTAATATTAGCCAAAACTATTGGCCAATAATAGTTCATGAAATGATATAAAAAATTACTTTTATCCTTTGAAGGAAAACCATTTATGTAATACTGAACTGGTCATATTATTAGGACACATTAAAAAATAGGTATTTTTCATATGTATCAATATGATAGAAACAATAGTTATAAAAGTAAATTTGGCTCAAGGAATGTCTCAGATTCTCTAATATATATTATACATGTAATATTAGTGCTAATATTTCACTAATATTTCATATTAGTGCTACTTTTCTGCCTCACACTAATGGGTTTAACTCCACTTGCTCCAATATTCATTCATTTATTCATTCAACACATATTTTTAAGTTAACATGCTTTAAAGTAGAGGTCTACAAACTTTTTCTTTAGAGAAACAGTAAACACTTTAGGCTTTGCAAGGTATCATATCTCTGTCACAGATACTTAATTATGCAGTTGCAGTGTGAAAGCACCACAGGCAATACTGAGATCATTAAATGTGGCTGTGTTTCAATAAAACTTTATTTTCAAAACAGACAGCCAGTTGCCTACAGGCCATATTTGTAATCCCTGCTTTAAATAAGCAGATACTTATCTTGTGCCTATAATGCAAAGTTGTTTAAAACATGTAACTTGTGGTCATCAAGTTTACAATCTCTGGAAAAAACAGAGCACTTAGTACAGTTTCTTCCAACTCTAAATAATAATGACTGCCTAAGCTTAAATGCTTCTATTTTAATTTTACATTCACCGAAAATTAGATATTTCAGAATAACAGGAATATTATTTGCTTCATTAAACAAACAGGCAATTTAACAGCAAAAGAAACCATCAACAAAGTGAAAAGACAACCTATGGAATGGAAGAAAATATTTGCAAATGATATGACCAACAAAGTATTAATTTCCAAAATACACAAACCACTCATACAGATCAATAAAAAAATAGTAATAAAATAAACAACCAAATCAAACAATGGGCAGAAAACTGAAACAGAGGTTTCTCCAAAGAAGGCATACAGATAACCAGTAGGCATATGAAGAAATACTCAGTATCTCTAATTGTTAGAGAAATGCAAATCAAAACTAGTGAGGCATCACCTCACACTAGTCAGAATGGTCATCATCAAAATGTCTACAAATAATAAACGCTGGAAGGGATGTGGAGAAAAGGAAAACTTCCTATACTGTTGGTAGGAATATAAATTGTTATGACCACTATGGAGAATAGTACAGAGGTTCCTTAAAAAAGTAAAAGTGGAGCTACCATATGATCCAGCAATCGTACTCCTGGGCATATGTCCAGAAAAGACAAAAACTCTAATTCAGAAAGATACACATACCCCAGTGTTCATAGCAGCACTATTTACAATAGCCAAAATATGGAAGCAACCTAAATGCCCATGGGCAGATGAATGGATAAAGAAGATGTGGTACACATATACAATGGAATACTAATCAGACATTTATAAATAAATTCATTTGTATCAGTGTTTTAGATTCCACACTGAAGTAGTATCATGATATTTGTCTTTCTTTGTCTTACTTCACTTAGTATGATAATCTCTAGGTCCATCCATGTGGCCAAAAATGACATTATTTCATTCTTTTTTTTAAACAGAAACAGACTCACAGACATAGTAAAATTATGATTACCAAAGGGGAGAAGAGGAGAGAAATAAATTAGGAGTCTGATATTAGCAAATACACACTACTATACATAAAACAGATAACCAACACAGATCTACTGTATAATATAATGAACTATATTCAATATCTTGTAATAACCTATAACGGAGAAAGAAGAATTTGAAAAAAATGTATATATGTGTGAAATGATCTCCTGCCATATTAGTCATCAAGAAATATCACAGCCATTGGCAATTTCTGGCCTCCCCATGTGAATGACAGCTCCCAAAACTGCGATCCAGCGGCTGCTGCCACCCACCCCTATGGTGATGGCTGAGGAGCTGGGGGAATGCAAGAAGCAAGGTGAAAAAGGAAACAGGATGGACCGCAGATAGCTGAGGTGCATATGAAAGGAATGAATTCAGTGAGCCCAGAGGCTTGCATCTTCTCATACACAGTATGCTAAATTCCTTAAATTGACACCTGATCTTTGATGTTCAGACAGCAGGCTCCCTTTGTTGCAAACTTGTATACAGCCTGACTTCCCCCTCTGCCTCCTTAGAGCAGTTTTCTCAGAGCTACTGAGATGCTGCCTTCTGGGCTTGGAATCCTAAACCTTCCCACCAAATAAAATAACTCTCTACTTTCAGGTTGTAACTATATTTTTTAGTCCACATATGTAAGACTAAATCACTTTGCTGTACACCTGAAACAAATATAAGATTGTAAATCAACTCTACTACAATAAAAAAAAAAAGTTTAAAAACAGGCAATTTAGCCTTAATCTTGTTTTGTATTCTGAAAATCTACTTAGCATATTTTTCAAACTGAACAATGACAGAATTGTTTTAATGAAAAGATAAATTTCAAGAATAATTAGGGGTTCCCCAGTGACTCAGTGGTAAAGAATCCACCTGCCAATGCGAGAGACATGGATTTGATCCCTGATCTGGGAAGATCCCACATGCCACGGAGCAACGAAGCATGTGCGCCACAACTATTGAGCCTTTTCTCTACAGCCTGGGAACCACAACTAGTGAGCCCGCATGGTGCAGCTACTGAAGCCTGGAAACCCTAGAGCCCGTGCTTCACAGCAGAAGCCACGGAAACAACCCCATGCACCACAGCTAGAGAGCAGCCCCCACTCGCCTCAACTAGTGGAAAGCCCATACAGCAAGGAAAACCCAGCACAGCCAAAAATAAAAACTAAATAAAATTAAAAGAGTAATTAAAATATCATGAACATCAATACTACTACATGAAATTAATAATACCCCATAAAAATATTTATTCCATTATCCAATTCAGAGTATGGAGGATTCTTTTGGGAACAGAAGCGACAGTACTTTAGGGAAAAATTTCAGTTCATAAAGTAAAGAAATTACTATGAAGCTATGAGTGATTGTCTGAAAATGAGATTTGAAAGTTTAAAAAAAAAAACAATAACAGGATCCTCATCTTTTTCTACAGCCCTACTATAATTTTATGTAGAACCAGCTCCCTCTAGTGGTGACAATCATGCTTTTCACCAAAAAAAGCAAGAAGCCTTCTTGACTAAGTACATAAAACTTTCTGGAATCAAATCTAAAAATATACACGTGAGAAGAAGATAAAAATTCTAACAACTTCATAAGTCGTTTTTAAAAGTCTTTCTCAATTTAACACTATTTCAAAAACATGGTAATATAGGGAATGATCTTGGTGTTTTCCAATTCAATTTATTCTGTTTGCTCCTGGAAAAGGCAGGCCCAGACAAGGGACTCTTATATTCAATAGGAACCAGTTTACAGTTTTAAAAAATCCATTTAAGAAGTTTATGATTTTATCTAAGGAAATGAATTTTTTAAATGCTAATTCTGTACCTAGACATAGTCACTTTAATGTGCATTTTTGCCATCTAGTTGCTTTATTTGATATTGCTGAGGATAAAAACTAAGTGTGTAACTTTAGCAAGGTAAAACATCAGACAGCTGCTGCAAAATGGACTCCTCACCAGAAGCCCTGCAGTTCGACTATGGTTGGTATGATGTAGACCAGCAGTTGGTAACTTTTTCCACAAAAAAAGAAAAGGGCCAAATAGTAAATATTTTCAGCTTTACAAACCATATGGTCTCTGCTGCAACTATTCAGATCTGCTATTGTAGCATGAAAGCGACCAGAGACAACACAGAGGTGAATGAGGGTGGCTGTGTTCTGTAAAAAGATAATGTCCAGAAAAAGGTAAACTCATGACTATTAACAAAGATATAAGAATGAACGCGTTTAAAGATTTTATTCTACATATATAGGGGACTACAAATAGTTCAAAGGAAAAGCAAGAAAACAAGAAAAAGCAAGAAACAGCATTGTATATGGAGTATATGAATCAAATTACAAATGAAAACAAAACTTTTTTTTTTTTAATGAAGTATAAGAAGTCAATGGAAACTGTATTGGACAAGATAGGTTTGCATATCTGTCAGTCATCTACAACTTACAAAGAGGTGAAAAATAGCTTAAAGAAAATGAAAGCCCAGAGTCTGATAACCCAAAAGGATGTGCAGTACAGAGACAATGCATATTTTCAATTAATCAGGATATTAATCAGTTTTAATAAATGTTTATAGACACTGAAAATTGAATTTTATATAATTTTCACATCATAAAATATTAGAGTTACTTTAATTTTAGTTTATATCTAATAAAAAAAAGGGAATGCAAGCAGTGAGCTGGATTTGAGCTCTGAATGGTAGTTTGCTTAGCCCTGAATCTCTGATGTTAAGACTGGATTTTCTCAAATAACAAAAACTGAAGTATGTCATGAAGCAAGTGAATGTATATTTAAAAAGCCAACAGACATAGTTTTGAAATAGTCATATCTCTGATAACTTTAGGACCAACTCAGGCAACAGTAAGATGTTTGAAATGCAGGCTAGTAATATTTATTACTAACTTTCAAAATATTTTGTCTGTTGGCATACATGGTGTACTTTTGTGTGCAGCTATGAGTGTAAAACAAAAGAATGCAAGAAGAGGAGTTTTACAAACTAATAGATAAAACAGAAAATGTGTAAATATAGAAAATAGAAAGTTAGGATGGTAGAAAGTGGAAAGAAAGAAAAGCTAAAAAGGAGTACACATTTTCTGAGTTTTAATAAAGGAAAAAGAAAGAGACAAAAAATATTTTTAAAAATCAAGAAAAAAATCTAATTATGAAAATGCTTACTAGAATTCTACCTGCAATTTTATAGGAGATAAATAAGCCATGGCAGTTTCTGTAAAAGTTATGATTTCAAATTAGTGTGTAAAATGAAGAGATTTGGTTTGCTTAAAATATATTTTATAATATATACTTTTTGTATATTTGTATACTTCTTAAAAAAAGATTAATAAAAAATGGCCAGAAACATGAATAAAAATTTCATGCAGATGACAGTAATGGCCCTTAAACATATGAAAAGATAATCAACATCACTAATACTTAGAAAAATGTAAAATAAAGATGCACTGTTTCACCTACCATTTTTACCTAAAACACTTGCAAAAACGAAAATGTAGGATAATGCATTATTTTTGTGAGGATGTAGGCACTCTCACTAACTTCTGGCAGAAATAAACAGATACAAACATTTTGGAAGCGAATTTGACAATATCTAAGGCAATTACATATGCATTTATATTTTGCTCCAGAAGTTGCACTTTCTGGAATTTACCCTAAGGATACACACTTCTACAATAAACACATATATATGCAGTTAGCCATTGTAGCACTGTTTGTTTGAAACTCTTTATTTTGTATTAGAGTATAGCTGATTAACAATGTTGTGATAGTTTCAGGTGAATAGTGAAGAGATAAAATAGATAAAACAGCCATACATATACATGTATCCATTCTCCTCCAAACTCCCCTCCGATCCAGGCTGTCACATAACACTGAGTAGAGTTTCCTGATCTATACAGTAGGTCCTTGTTGGTAATTTATTTTTAATTTAGCAGTGTAACACTATTTATAATGACAAAATATTAAAAAGAATTTAACTGCCATATATCAGAGTGCTATTGAATGAACCATGACATATCCATGTAATGGTATCCATGCAACTGTAAAAAAGAATGAAGACAATTTCTCTTAACTGATTTAGAGTGATTTCCAGAAATATTAAGTAAAGGAAAAAAACCCACAAGTGAAGAATATCTATAGTTGCTACTTTTGTACAAGGAAGATTGAGAAATAAGAGTATACAAGCATCTGCTTATTTGGGCAAAAAGAAACATAGGAAGCATAGTCAAACTAACAAGATTGGCAGCCTATAGGATATAAGTGAGAAAGAGTAAAAAGGATGAGAGGAAAGAATAGGGTAGGAGGGATGGTTTACTGACACTTCTCTGAGTATAACTTTGTGCATAGATTTTTTTTTAGAAACATGTTACATGTTACACTCAAAAACCCCCAAATTTAAAAATAAGAAAAGGAGAAAAACCCAAATATAGAATATAAGGAGAACAAATAAGCCTAACTCTATTGCAAATGAATACCATAACCGTCCTGAAGAGGGGAAGGCAGGGAAAGAGTTAACATGAGTAACATTTGGAAACAGTAATCTGGTTATATAACTTCCACCTAAAGATAAAAAGAACTGTTATCCAATACTGAATTCTAGTTACTAGGTTTGCTTTTCACAGTGTTACAAGTTAACAATTCCTTAATAACATCTAGACAGTGTATTAAAAAGCAGAGACATCACTTTGCCAACAAAGGTCTGTCTAGTCAAACATATGGTTTTTCCAGTAATCATGTACAGATGTGAGAGTTGGACCATAAAGAAGGTTGAGCATTGAAGAACTAATGTTTTCAAACTGTAGTGTTGGAGAAGACTCTTCAGAGTCCCTTGGACTGCAAGGAAATCAAACCAGTCAATCCTAAAGGAAATCAGTCCTGACTATTCATTGGAAGGACTGATGCTGAAGCTCCAATTCTTTTGCCACCTGATGTGAAGAGCCGACTCATTGGAAAAGACTGATGCTGGGAAAGATTGAAGTCAGGAGGAGAAGAGGACGACAGAGGATGAGATGGTAGGATAGCATCACTGACTCAATGGACATGAGTTTGAGCAAGCTCCGGGAGATAGTGAAGGACAGGGAAGCCTGGCATGCTGCAGTTCATGGGGTCACAGAGAGTTGGACACGACTGAGCAACTGAACAAGAACAAATATATAATGTGATATTGAGTAAATAAATATATTGTGTGTAAAGAGGTCAAGGCTTCTCACTGTCAGATGAAAGAGGGAAGGCTGGAATAAACTCTTTAGTGTTGATTTAGAATTTGAATTATCAGAGTGAACTCAAGGCTTCTACTATATACAGGTGGTTTTATACATATGTTTATATGTGTGTGTGTGTGTGTGTGTGTATACATACAGGGAGGACGGGTGAGTGTGTATGTATTTCCTATCCTTTTCTGAAAGGACCTGGCTGCAATGACACTTCAGTAGTAATGAGATTGCTTAATGCCTACATCTTGATTTCTAAATAACGTGCTTCACTGAAAGGAGCCACTCCTTGGAAAAATGGCTGAGTGCAGGGTGAGACTGATAAAACAAAATGAGCTGGAAACATCTTTCTGTGCCAGAAAGTGAGGAATAAGGTAACAATTTTAAAAATGTCAACACATCAAAGGACCGAGGTGCCAGCTTAAAGGGGTTCCCGCTGACAAGCATGAGACAAAGTTAAGCAAAATGATGATTATAAAAATTATAACCATTTATAATATCTGAATCTATGAGTTCATACAAATATAACAAATAAATATGTAATTTGGGAAAACAAAACAACTTCTTAGTAGAATGTGCTGCTGTGCTTAGTCGCTCAGTTGTGTCCAACTCTTTGCGACCCCAGGGACTCCCCTGCATTGCAGGCGGATTCTTTACCACCTGAGCCTCCAGGGAAGCCCAAGAATACTGGAGTGGGTAGCCTATCCCTTCTCCAGGGGATCTTCCCAACCCAGGAATCGAACCAGGGTCTCCTGCATTGCAGGTGGACTCTTTACCAGCTGAGTTACCAGGGAAGCCCAAACAGTGGAATGCCAACTAATAAATGCAAAAGCAATGATAGAATTAGAAAATCATCATTTGTCAAACAGTATAATTGATTAAGTAAGAATCATCACTGCATGCTAAACTAGTAACAGGAAATTTGATAAACAGGATATTTACATGGTTATAAAGTATCTCTTCATAAATTAACAATTACAGATAGAAAAAGCAACTACCGCAGAGAAACTTAGGAGACACCACTTAACCGAATGAACAACATCATCATTAGCAGAAATGAGACAGACAGATATCATGAATCTCAATATAACCTGACAGGATGTACGGAGAAGGACATTATATTGTTTCTCTAGTATTCTTG
Organism: Okapia johnstoni; assembly: GCA_024291935.2. Classification (NCBI taxonomy): domain Eukaryota; kingdom Metazoa; phylum Chordata; class Mammalia; order Artiodactyla; family Giraffidae; genus Okapia; species Okapia johnstoni. The sequence continues at coordinate 39,581,064 of CM044323.1, forward strand.
CCAAAAATTTATAGCCTGAATTAAATCATAAGGAAATATTAAACAAGCTCAAATTAAAGAATATTCTACAAAATCTTGCCCTTCATTCTTTCAAGGTGCTAATATCATGAAAGACAAAGAAAGACTGAGAAACTATTCCAGAGTGAAGGAGACTAAAGACACATGGGCAGTTGTGATCCTGGATTGGATCTTGAACCATAAAATTATTTGTTTACTTTTCTAATAAAAGCATTAACATAAACGTCATGAAAACTGAATGTCTATAGATTAGATACTAGGACTGTAGCAATAATTATTTCCTGATTTTGGACATTTGCATAAAGGTTATTTACAAGATACTCTTATTTATAAAAAAAGAGTCACTGTCTGTACAATTTACCCTCAAGAGGACAGAGAAATTTTTTTCACATATATATGTAAGTATATATACACACAGATGCATATGTACAGAGAGCAGAGAGAATGAGAAAGCAAGTGTGGTAACATGTTGATATTTGAATCTGAGTGAAGTTTTATGGAAATTTTTCTAGACAATTTATGAAAATTTTTTGTAAGTGTGAAAACATTTATTTTTAAAAAGTTTTTAAAAATTTTTTTGAATCAGATGGAACATTCTCAGCTGCAAATTGGCAAATGACCTGACTAAAGTAGTAACAATAAAGAGGCTTTTTTATTTCATAAATCAAAAATTCCAGAGGGAAAGTAGATCCAGGACTAGACAATTATACAGCACACTGATATCATCCAAGACCAAGGTCCTTCTATCTTTCTATTCTGTCAGCAACATGCCCTTTCACAAGTTTGCTATAGCAGTTCCAGGCATTATCTGTTCTCACAGATAGAGACAATTCCACAATGTCCCTAGTAGATAGATTTCCTTTACATGTCACTGGTGAGGACTGGGTGAAGACATCCAAGTGAGACATCCAGGCTGAAACCAATCACTTCCAAGAAGGGAATTAGCACAGTTGGCTTAGACCAAAATTGATGCCTAATGTTAGGAAGGCAGGCATGAAACAAACACACAACTTCCCAGTAACTGCATAATTCTATTAGCAAGAAAGTGGGAGGATGAGAAGGATTGGATAGATCTCTTTGAACACCACTCCAGTGTTCTTGCCTGGAGAATCCCAGGGACGGCGGGGCCTGGTGGGCTGCCGTCTATGGGGTCGCACAGAGTCGGGCATGACTGAAGCAACTTAGCAGCAGCATTGAAATAGATCAATTACATACCAGATAAAGTAGCTGTTTTTTAATTAAAAAAAAGACTGTACAAATTATAATAGCCTTTTTGGGAAGTCTAGTTTTGTTGGAGGAGGGGTGGTGACTATTTATTTGCATGCTTGCTTGCCTTTCTAGTGACAAAATGCTTAATTCATATAAGTTAAATACTGTAGGATTCTACTCTGCCCTAATTTATTTTAATAGATTGTGACTTTAACCATAATTAGTAAGCACAGGGTGCTAGGGGAGGGCAGTCTTGGATGAGGGAGGACTGGAGGAGGTTTCTAAGAAGGAGCCATCTAAATTGAAAGCTGAAGGATGGCTAAAAGTTGGGAGGTTTGGGTAATCAGTAACTGTAACGATCAAGAGATGAGACTGAGTATGGAATACTAGGGAGATTAATAGGCCTAAAAGCTGGTGATTATAGAGCTCAGTAAGGCCACAATTTAAGTGTATTAGGCAAAGGGCTTGAAGGCAGGAAGAGAAAGGTCCAACAGAAGATGAGATGGTTGGATCGCATCACCGACTCAATGGACATGGGTTTAAGCGAATTCTGGGAGATACTGAAGGACAAGGAAGCCTGGTGTACTACAGGCCATGGGGTCACAAAGAGTTAGATACAACAACAACAAAAAGACAAAGAGATCTAAGCTCTTTATTTCTTAATTTTGAAAGAGGGATCAGTGATGTGTTTAATCACTTCATGGGAAATAGATGGCGAAACAGTGGAAACAGTGTCAAACTTTATTTTTGGGGGCTTCAAAATCACTGCTGATGGTGATTGCAGCCATGAAATTAAAAGAAGCTTACTCCTTGGAAGGAAGGTTACGGCCAACCTAGATAGCATATTTAAAAGCAGAGACATTACTTTGCCAAAAAAGGTCTGTCTAGTCAAGGCTATGGTTTTTCCAGGGGTCATGAGTGGATGTAAGAGTTGGACGGTGAAGAAAGCTGAGCGCCGCAGAATTGACGCTTTTGAACTGTGGTGTTGGAGAAGACTCTTGAGAGTCCCTTGGTCTTGAAGGAGATCCAACCAGTCCATCCTAAAGGAGATGAGTACTGGGTGTTCATTGGAAGGACTGATGTTGAAGCTGAAACTCCAATACTTTGGCCACCTCATGCGAAGAGTTGACTCATTGGAAAAGACCCTAATGCTGGGAAGGACTGGGGGCAGGAGGAGAAGGGGACGACAGAGGATGAGATGATTGGATGGTATCACCGACTCGATGGACATAGGTTTGGGTAAATTCTGGGAGTTGGTGATGGACAGGGAGGCTTGCTGCGATTCATCAGGTTGCAAAGAGTCGGACATGACTGAGTGACTGAACTGAACTGAACTGAACTGATGTCTGTATATACTTAAGAATATATTTGCTTGGACCTATAGTGAACATTTTTAAGAACTGCCAAACTGTTTTCCAAAAGTGGCTGTTCCATTTTACAATCCCATTAACAGTGCGTGAGGGTTATAATTTCTTCACATCTTTATCAGTACTTACTATACTCTTTCTTTTCTATTTTAGTCATCCTAGTAGTATGAAATGGTATCACACTGTGGGTTTGATTTATATTTCCCTAGCGACTACAGATAATGAGCACTTTTTCATGTACCTAGTGGCCAATTACATATCTTCTTTGGAGAAATGTCTATTCAAATCTTTTGCTCAGTTTTTAATCAGGCTACTTTTCTTTTTATTGTTGAATTGTCAGAGTTCTTTATATATATTCTGCATACAAACTTATTAGATATGTGATTTGAAAATATGTTCTCTCACTGTATGAATTCTATTTTTACATTATTGATAATTCTTTTGAAGCACAAAGTTTTTAATTTGATAAAGTTCAATCTATCTTTTTGTCACTTGTGTTTTAAGTGTCACACCTTAGAAACCACTGCCTAACTCAAAGTCACAGTTTTACTCCTGTGTTTTCTTCTAAGAGTTTTACAGATTTTTGTTGAGTTAATGTTTGTATATGTTACGAAGTAGAGGGTCCAACTCCATTCTTTTGCATGTGCTTATACTGTTGTCCCTTGCTCCCTTAGCTCAGCTGGTAAAGAATCCGCCTGCAATGCAGGAGACCCTGGTTCAATTTCTGGGTCAGGAAGATCCACTGCAGAAGGGATAGGCTACCCACTCCAGTGTTCTTGGGCTTCCCTGGTGGCTCAGCTGGTAAAGAATCTGCCTGCAATGTGGGAGACCTGGGTTCAATCCCTGGATTGAGAAGATCCCTTAGAGAAGGAAACAGCTACCCACTCCAGTCTTCTGGCCTGGAGAATTCCACGGACTGTATAGTGCATGGGGTTGCAGAGTCTGACACGACTGAGTGCATTTCACTTTCACATAAGTTGACCCAGAGCTACTTGTTGAAAAGCCTATATTCCCTCTTCAATTTTCTTGGAAGCTTTGACAAGAATGAATTTACCATAAATGTCAAGGTTTATTCCTGGACTCTTGACTATTCAATGATCTGTATGTCTATGCAGTGTTATACTGTCTTGATTATTCTATCTTTATACTAAATTTTGAATTGGGAAATGTGGGTCCTCCAACTTCATTCTTCTCTTAGATCATTTTGGTTATTCCGTATTCCTTGATTTTTTATATAAATTTTAAGATCACCTTTTCAATTTCTGAAAATAGGCAATTAGAATTTTGATAGGGATTATATTAGATCTGAAGATCAATTTTGGGAGCATTGCCATTTTTAATGACATTAAGTTTCAGTTTCATACAACAGTGTTTTGTAGTTTTCAGTATACAAACTTCGCACTTCTCTCCTTATTCTTAAGTACTTTATTCTTTTTATGCTATTGTAAATGACATTATTTCTTCAAGTATTTTTCCATTCTTTCCTCTCTCTTCTCTCCTGGTACTCCTGTTACACATATGTTGGTACATATAATAGTATCTCACATTTCTCTGAGGCTCTCCTTATTTTTCTTTATTCTATTTTCTTTCTGTTTTTCAGATTGCCTAATCTTTGACCTATCTTAAAGATTCATGAGTCTTTATTCTGCATGGTCAAATCTACTCTTAAGCCTCTATAGTGAATTTTTCATTTTAATTATTATACTTTTCTATTCCATAATGCTGACTTCAAACTGTTGTTGTTTGTTGCTGTTTAATTGCTAAGTCATGTCTGACTCTTTGCAACCCCATGGACTATAGCCCACCAAACTCCTCTGTCCATGGGATTTCCAAGCAAGAATATTAGAGTGGGTTGCCATTCTCTTCTCCAGGGGATCTTCCCGACCCAGGGATCAAACCTGCGTCTCATGTATTGCAGGCAGATTATTTACTGCTGAGTCACCTATGATATGATAAAACCAGGTTTGCACAGTTGCTAAAATTTGAGCTACCAGCTCCTTGGTGGCAGTGCAAGCCAACTCTGGCACACCAGTTTTCTCACTGTTTGAGGAGAGATCATGCTGGGTTAGAAATTTTCCCCCAAAGTGTTGCGGGAAATTTTTCCTGTAAGGTCTTACAGTTCTCTCTGATTTTATGTAACTTCCTGCAATTTTCTGGTGTCAGTGCAGTAATTCAAATGCCTGTGGGTGGTAAGGAGGAAGCCAAGGTCTTAAGTTATGCTGAGTTTTCTTCCCCTTGAATACAGTGAAGGCCACTTTCTGTTTGGTTTGTTTCTCTACTGTGTGCAGGGAGCATGCAGGGAGCGGCCTTGCCCTGACTCATCCGTGATGTGTGTGTGCGTGCACTCAGTCACTCAGTCGTGTCCGATTCTTTGTGACCCCATGGACTATAGCCCGCCAGGTTCCTCTGTCAGTGAGATTTCCCAGGAAAGAATACTGGAGTGGGTTGCCATTTTCTTCCCCAGAGGATCTTTCCAACCCAGGGATCAAACCCATGTCTCATAAATTGGCAGGAGGTTTCTTTACCACTGAGCGACCTGAGATCGGTAATGCCTTCTGTATTAGAGAGAAGTTCCCTTATACTTCTCAGTGAGAAGAGGTTGAGAGAGAAACTTGCCACCCACAAGGTTTTTATTTGCTTTGTGTAGATCTTTCGGGGTGGGGGAGGTTTAGTATTTCTCATCTATCTCTTGGTCTGCACTTACCTCCATTCCTTATCACACAAATTAGGAAAGTCACATATTTTCAGTGAAAATCCCCTCTCTAACTCCCCAGGACATATACTACTTTCTTAACCCCAATTGTCTGGTCCCATCTGCATCATATATGGCAGATACACTAAATATTTGTGGCATGGAGATGGTACACTGCTCTAAGTTTCTATTGATGCCAGAGATTCTCTGCTTTTTGCACTTTTTCCTTTTCATTTCAGTCAAGTCTTAGAGAAAAAGGGGATGGTTTTCTTTCATAAATGTTTATTTTATGGTTTTTATTACCCCTAAGCATTGTGACAAAGAATCCAAAATATTCCAGTTGGAAGAATTTAAGATCACTTCATACAACCTCACGTTTTATAATGAAGAGAGTAAGGCTCACAGCAACTTTAACTAAAGATTGAATCTACCTGTTTTGCTGCCTGGTCCAGCACTTTTTTAATTCAGTGTGAAGTATGCAGGTCTTACTGCAATGGCATGCTTTTCCTACTGGAATTCAATATTACAGTCTTCTCTTCAACCTATATGAGGAACTATTACATTTTAAAGTTTTCTTACAAATAGTCCTCTTTCCAACTTGAATTCGCCAGATTTCAAGTTTAAACACAATTTTATCATGATAGTGTTAAAATCTTTTGAAGTAGTTATATCATAAACATATTCACACAACTTCAATTATATGAATAGGACAGTGATGCCTTAATGATACTATTTTGTATATCTAATCTAATTATTTTCTTTTTACAAATTACATAGGCAGATAAAAATGGTTAAATGCATGGTTTTCAAAAAGGTATGGAAAAAACCCAAATCTTTTCATCAGAGTAACCTCATTTTCTCATTAATCTTTTCTGAGAGAAGATAATATCTTTATCACCTTTCCTTCACTTGATAATGATGAATTAGCTAACACCATATGCTCTTTATCACTTATGTCATTTAGTTTCATTTAATTTGAACTGATTATTTTAACTTCAGAAAAAAGTCATTTTAGATAATGTACAATAGACATATATAACATATAAAACATTATATTAAACTATAATATACTATAAAATATTCAGAGAAATTATGCTTCTTGAGAGAAGTTCAAAAGAATTTCAGTAATAAGCAAATAAAGGAAAAAATCTTCTTGGTTGCACTGAATAAAAACAAGTGGTAAAAATATAAATTATATGTTAAAACTTCTGATATTACAGTCTACTGAAAATACAGAGTATATTGCTATAGAAACTCTAAGCCTCAATATATTTATATTCAGTTAAACCCACCAAAATATCATAGTCCTAGATTAGTTACAATTGGGAATTTTTCCAAAAGCATTGTTCATGATATCAAGCAGCATTTTACTGTGTTCTTAAATGTATTAAACCTTATCCATTGAAAATAAGGGAAACTTTGAAAAACAATTTCCTTTTCTTATTTAAAAAAAAAGGCAGGAAGGAAGAAAAGAACTGAAGAGAAAGAGAAGAGAGAGAATAAATAAACAGTAATTGAATAATTTGCTAAATTTTTAAATAGTTGCATTCTTTGCTCAGGGTATAATTTTCATAATGAATTTACATTTACGTGATATGTTAAAAAGGAGAAATAAATTAAAGGGCAATAACTTTTATTGAATGGATGGTCTCCTGTTAAAACTATGCTTTTCTACCTCATACTGAATCTAATGACAAATCTCAATTATTTATGCTGATGGTATATGGTACAAAATATAACTGAAGTTCTTATTGAAGACAAGTTACTTTGGTTTGGTTTTTAAACTTAATCATTAGTTTCAAAGTCTTCCACACCGAATGTTTTGCCAAGACAGTTAAAACCCCAGTTTAGACTGTTTACCACTTTGTGTTTCTCTCCTGTTTCATCAAACGATAGCAGTGTTCATGAGAGGTGTCGTGGAAAGGTGAGAGAATGGAGAAGAACAGGAGTATGAGAGTTTGCTAACAAGGCTTAAGTAATGGAAGCTTGATTGCATTTGAAAGTTGATGTAATGATGCAGAAATAGAAAAGGTGATTTTTTTTTAAAGAATGCTGAATTGGAAAACACAAAGAGGGATATTCTTTCTGACAAAATAAAGCTAAAAATAAGTATGTCTTAAATAGACACTTATTTTTAGCTTTATTTTTCCTTAAAAAAAACTATTTCTGGTGTTATTTTTTAAAAGTTTAGTGTATGTAATTCACACTGGAGTATATAGATAGATTGCCTTTAGGACCTTTGGGCAGCCTATTATGGATTGAGTTATCTGTGATTTGCTTTTTTCCAGTTATATTAAAGAAGGGAGCTGTTTCATAGCATCTCATGCCTTTTCACAATTAATTCCAAATTGATGGATTTTACTTTAAAGGGCAATCAACTCAAGTCAGCTTGATTACTCACAAAAGACATTCAAAGAAGAAATGTTAAATCAGAACTTTCATTCCAGAGAATAAATAAAAAATGGGAAGATCTTCAGGAAAAAATAGCTGCATATTTTAATATAAAGTTCCCATCAATTCTTATAGCTTTCTTTATTTCTCTTCCTCCATTCTTCTCTTCCTTTCTTCTTTTCATCACAGAGGCTTTGCACAGGTTTTTTTAATTGATTTTTTAGTAGATGGTTGTGGGGGGGAGGAAAATATGAGCAATTCAAAGGGCAATCATATGCCTTTTTATTTTGAAAATGGTGAACCTGTCCACAATTGGGAACAGTTTTTACAAATGTTAGAATGTTCATGGGCAAATAGTGCCTAAATGCTCATTTTAGCATATTAACAAAAATAAGACTGCTTTTAAAAATTTACAGCAATTATTGGTAATGTGAAAGTCCAGAGTGGCTTCCTATGAAGTTATTTATAATTGTCATTCTCCAAATTTTCCAGCAGTAATACTGGACCATCACACAGTTACCTGCTATGACACCAAAATTAAAAGAGGGAAAAGTGAGCAGAAAGTTTTAGAAAGGTAACAAACTTGTGCGAGTTCATTGGAATCACTTTCAGACACCAAAAAGTGAATTAATCTTTAGAAAACTCCACTGACAAAGACAAAGTGAATTTCCTGAGTTTTTGCTTATCACCTGAAATTCAACAAACACAAATATTAATCCATTGTTTTTTCTCCCAATAATAAGTTAATGAAATGAGCCAGTACCTGCCAACTGAACAAGAAATCTCGGAGGTTTCCAGATTAATCCCTTCCTCTCATTCCTCCCATTTCTAATGGTTCCATAGATCTCCTGTCCATTTTGCTTTCTCAACACCATTAAGATCTGTTCCAGCCTCTTCATTCCCATGGTTTTGGTGTAACTTTTCATCATTATCTGCCTGAACTATTGTAATTTTCTTCTAAATTACCTAATTTTAATCTCAATATCTTCGTCTATTTGTCATATGACCAAAAAAGTAACCTTTCTGAAAAATAAAAATGAGGTGATATTAATATCCTGATTAAATCATTCAAATAAGCTCTTTGCATAGTATGTAAGATCCTCCAGTATTTGGCTATTTTCCTCTTCAATATTGTCCTCCATTGCCCACTGCCCCACAATATACTCTATCACATTATTTACAGCACTCCCTCTCAAAAATATCTTTTCATGTTTCCATGAGTTTGAACATACTGTTCCTTGTACTTAAAGTCCTGTTCTCCCAATCCTTCCTAGTAAACTCCCACATAGAATTCAAGCCCATTCAAGTGTTTCCTCCTCTTGGAACACTTCCCTGATCCTTCCTACCCCACATACTCCTTTGTTCCACCTCTGCACCTGGAGCATCTGTGATACATTCCTAGTTACAATCAATTGCAATGATTTGTTTATATATTTATCTCTTTTAAGACTGTAGATTTCTAGAAAATATGCCTTTAGATCCTTATGTATGGGCACCTTATGGTTACTCACTAATGTTGCAAGATTGAATGAATGAATTTAAAAATCAATGCTCTAATGATGCCAAAACACCAGAGGCATTTAGAGATTTGTCCAAATATACTGCATGAATCGGGGTAGGTCTAGGAATAGATTCTGGTGCCTCCCACTCCTTTGTATTCCTCAGACGCTCAGACCATGATTCACTGTTCCATTAACAAGAGAAGATGGAAAGATTTTAACTTTTCTTACATAAAATTACCCACCATAAGAAACTATCTACTGTTTTCCACTGTCTGGCTTCTAGAAATAAAATGGGTCTTGATGCTCTAGTTGCATTTTGGGGGAATGTTCTTTCATCCTAGGCACAAATAAGCCCAGAATAGATTCCAATAGCATTGATATTTGAATAAAAGAACTAAACTAAAAATGCCATAAAAACTCGAAAGAATTGAAGTCAGCCATCAACTGCTGCCTATCTTCTTCTTACTTTTATTCTAAAGTAGCAGATTAAGCACTCCTTACACTTTCTTGCTGTGAATTAAAAGTTTGTCTGTGTACTCCAGCTAAGATGTCACTTAAGATTCCAAATCCAGAAAAAACAAAACAACCCCTAGTTAAAACTGGTAGGTTTACATCTCCTTGCCTCATTAAATATGTCAACAGTTTTGCACAATGTAACTCTATCTCTTATGTAACTTTGACTTTGAGAAATCTTTTATTAAAAAAAATTTCTAGAAGCATTTATCATGTGATTAGTCCTGTTTTACAGAATTAATTTTATAAAGCAGCAAAATGCATTACCTCTTCTCATAAGTATAAAGACATCATAAACCCTAAAAGGAATTAAACATTCATGCAAGTAAAAAATGCAAGAATTATTTACAAACTTTATAAGCCTTATAAACCTATATCTCCTTGTACCTTGTCTCAGTGCATTAGAAACACATCTCATTTTGATAGCCTTGAAAAGTAGTGCTGTTCTTTCAGGAGATTTTCTTGTAGAAATAGCACAGATGATTAGATAATATACTACATTACAACATTTCCTAAATATCTTATTCTGATATTTCAGATTCACTCTAGGATTCCACTGCATGGCAGCTCTTCTATCACTACCCACAAAGTCTCCTCACCACCGTGTTTCCCTCCATCCATTTCTCCTTCTCCACCTGAGTTCTTTGCTCCTCTTCTCACACTCACAGCACATGACGTTTCCCACTGGAGAGCCCTAGGGACGTTCTTTCAGTTCCCTGCTCTGGTTGCTTATCATTAAAAAACAGTTTTTCTCAAATTCAGGTGAATAAAATCCCCTACTCTATTGAATGTCACAGTGCAGAATATAGTTGATTGCTTTAAGAGGAAAATAGACTGGTAGTGCTAAGATTTCACTGTTGAACAATCACTCTGGATTGAGCTGTAAAAGGAACACTCTGTAGAAGAGGAGAGAATCTGATCAGCCTGAAAAAGAAGGATAAGGTGTAGCTAGGATGAGGTAAGCATAGAGGAGGCATTCCAGGTGAGATGCTGCTGCTGCTGCTGCTAAGTCGCTTCAGTCGTGTCCGACTCTGTGCGACCCCATAGACGGCAGCCCATCAGGCTCCGCCGTCCCTGGGATTCTCCAGGCAAGAATACTGGAGTGGGTTGCCATTTCCTTCTCCAGTGCATGAAAGGGAAAAGTGAAAGTGAAGTCGCTCAGTTGTATCCGACTCTTAGCAACCCCATGGACTGTAGCCTACCAGGCTCCTCCGTCCATGGGATTTTCCAGGCAAGAGTACTGGAGTGGGGTGCCATTGCCTTCTCCGCTAGGTGAGATGAGTGTCTGAGTAATATCATGTGAATCAGCAACAACTACGGAGTTGGGCAAACAGCTAGTTCTGATGGGTTGGAGAATTTGAGAAGGATGGTCATGACAGATAATACTGAGAAATTATCTGTAAATCTAAAATGTCTAAGATGTTTACATTTCTATCCTTTAGGTCATAAGCAGGCATTGTAGATGTTTGGGTGCTAAGTGACACAATGGAGGTAATGTGATAAAGGAGGAATTGAAGAGAAGACATGAGAGGGATATCCTAAAAGCAAAAGGCATCAGCTTAGATATAAAACAATTTGAGACAGTTGGGAGGTGTGAACAGAAATGGGAAAGAAACGGTTTCTGTCTTTTGTTCTTTCTAAACACATTGATGGTTTCTAAACATCTTGATGGTTTCAAGAAATCATTTGTCAGGCTCATTTAATAAATACAGTATCAACAATAATTATTTTTCATTCATTCTTATAAAGATCCAAATACTAAAAGCACAGACATCCATTTCTTTCCTCTTTTTGGCATTTACACTTTTACTTAAGGAAGAAACCAGAGACAAAGAATGACTTCATGATTAAATAAATATTTTTAAAATAGAGAAGACAAATACTGTATAATATCACCTATATGTAAAATTTAAAAAATATAAGAAGTAGAACAAAATAGCAGCAGACTCACAGACTCACAAAATAGTGGTTAACAGGGAGAGGGAAAAGGGTAGGGGCAGTATAAGGGTAGGAGGTTAAGTGGTACAAACTATTAGGTATTAAATAAATTACAAGGATATATTGTACAACATGAGGAATACAGCAAATATTTTATGATAAATATAAATGGAGTATAACCTTTAAAAATTACGAATCACTATATTGTATACCTATAACATATATCAACTATGCTTCAATTAATAATATTTTCAAGTTTTCTAGATAAAGTAGATGAAATTTTGAGGCAGACATTAATGCAAGCCATTTTTTTCAACACATTGACATTTGTAATGAATGTTATTTGTAATGTATTAAAAACATGTTTCAGTTCTTGAGTATCCATGAAATCCCTGAGAATATTTCGTAATTTTTTAAAACCTAAAACTTCATATTTTAACACTCTGGGAACAATCAGTCATTGTTTTCTGTGTCTTTTAATTCTGATAAGTCATTCTAAAATAAGCCAGTCACACGTATAGTGGATTCTTCAATACACTTAATGCAATTTAACAATAGTTTTACTATGACAAGTGCTAATATACATTTCAAATATATTGACTAAAAGTTTTAGAAGGACTTCTTTCATTTTTCCTGGTATTCCCCTAAAGACTCACTGGTTTAATGACCAACAATGCAGAAATTAAGCGTTATTTCAGTGTCATATAAAAGGGAAATATTTTGCTTTCAACTAGGAAGCACTTTATAACTCAGTCAGATGTGGGTGTGTATGCATAAGGAAGCATGAGTAAAGAGGAGAGAGACAGATTATAGGGAATTTTAGGTTCCTTGTCAAATTAATATCATTAAGTCCACTTCTATGAATAAAATATAGAGTACCTGAAGGTGTTATGCTCAGCTGGTCACAGGAGAGTGCTAGAGCACCATTAAATTACCTGCTCTAAAATAGCTGGAAGAAATCATACACTAGAGAATGACTTAATGTGCTTGAGCAAGCTTTGCCTCGCATGGTTGATTGAAAGAAATAATAGCACTTGCTGGTAGAAATTATAGTAGAATACCAAATCTGCCTCATAATATCTCCAGATGTTAAGACAGAATGATGAAGTGTGACAGAACTATCTTGTGCTATAATTATTTTAATCTTCGCAGTGCTATTATAAAAGATTTCAATTTTGTTAAATTACCCTCTGCATTTTAAAATTCCCTTTCAGCCAGCTCTAAACACTGCTACTAAATTGTTATACATCTGTTGTAGGCAGCATCCTCTTGAGCCAGTGAGAACGGAGAATGTGGACAAAATCACATTTAACAACCCAGTTCTTCCTTGAAATAAAGCTAAACAACTGAGGTGTGATTCTGAGTCCTTGAGTACTTTGTAGTTCAAATACTTCACAGGATTTCAATAACTTTATGTATCACAATTCATTTTTCATGATTTAAAGAGATGAAAAAAATCTACTATTCCTAATTTCTAGACAAAAACACTAAATCACCACAGAATCCAAAAGAATTCATGTCAGTAACTACAAGAACTGCAAGTCAGATTTTCAGACATCTAGGTTCTGCTAGGAAAAAGAATGCTTCTTCATCCAATTTGATTATCAGTTTTATAAGCATCACTTTATGATACTAAATTCATTTGAACTTAACATTCGAGAGTGCTGAGTAACATAAGCATGATAATTTACTAAGTACAAGGGCCCCTTTGAAAGTTAGTGTAATTATATAGAACTTCCATGGAAATTGTGAGGTATTCAGGGAACCTATAGACACATTTCCCAGAGAAATGCAAAATAAATATAGCACTTTACATACAATTTGAGGAGTGTAAGTTTCAGGCTCCATCACAAGATCTTCAGCTGTAAGTGTACTGTCCCTTTAATACATGGATTGGTGTGGTCGGGTACAGTTTCTACCAGGCTAAGTCACACCTACTTTTCTCTGAGGCCCATGTCAGATTACCTCAACTCAATATCACATTATTAAACTATATATTAAAGGATAAATAAATAGGAAATATTTCCTAGTATTTAAGAGGCTTTAATAAAATGTAAGAGCAACCAAATTTGTGACATATCCACCTAGAACGATTGCCAGTAATATCAGTAAGAAACGAACAACTGTAATAAAAGAATTTTTTGCCAATCAGCTATATTGGAATCTGTAGAAAGAGCCTAAGATAATATTTTGAATACTGTACTGGGTAGTAAATGTTAAGACCTAAAACCTAAAAACTTTTTTTAAATGTAGAAGAATTATTTATTGAGCTATTTAGTTTTATGTTCTACATATAGCTCAGAAGCACTGAAAATATGAAATCTGAAGGGAACTTGCAGCCTGGACAGAGGGTGTCTTGGTGATAAAATGTGTAGAGAATATATATCAGTGCCTGGTAGGATCTCCCCAAGTGTTTTGGTCCCACGTGAGATCCTGAGACTAGAGAGCCTACAATTGAATATTTTATCAGCTCAGGGAAATAATGCCTTAGAATTAAATTGTAGACTTAAAGAAAATGAAAACATATTTTGTTTTGTTTTTCCTTGCACATATGAATTTCTGCCAAGGCATAATTTTTCTTATCATTCTGCTTAACTCTAGTTGACTAAACTGAGCAATGTGTACCATCACCCACATAAGGTGCAAGCAGCGTGTAGGGCTCTACAAGATAAAACAGTCCTACATTCTCCCTTTCAGCACCCACAAGTCTTTTCCTACAAAATGCTCTCCTATTTCTGTGCAACTCATAAAAGGGCAATGTCAGAGAGATAGGGAACTCTAGTATGATGGACATCGAGAAACTGGAAATGCAAAACAAGGGCATGAGGACAGCTCTTAGTTACAGGCTCCAGGCCTGCAGTAAAGGAAAGGGTAGGAAACAGCCCTTCTCGGACTGATCAGACCTTCCTCTGCCTCACCTGAAAGAGCAATGGCACCAAATTCACACTTGAGGGGTGTAGACCAATGAGAATTGCATGATTCTTAAACTGACCCTCACTCCCTCTCTTGGACCCAGTACCTCATGTGACCCATTTATATCTCCAGGTTTTGCTACTGGGGACCCCAGCCCATCTTGACTGCTCTTGAAATGGCCAGTACTCTAAAACTATTCTTTTATCCTTAATCTATTTCACACTTCATATCTATGTATCACCAAAACTACAATTTCTGTAATGCATCTTAAGTCAATTAAGACAAAGGATGAATAAACTAGTTTATTGTATGAAAATGGCTCTCAAGAGTACTCGGTAAAAAAAGGTGTTTACCCTGTGAAGGGAAAGTGGCTGTGTACAAGTGCCTAGCCCTGGGATGAATACTCAAGACTTTTTCTCAGGACATCAAAATATCTTTATGTTCTGCAGTCTCCCACTGCCCAACTAACCCTTAACTGAAGAAGGTATCTGAACACCACGGACCAATCCGTGTATTAAAGGGACAGTACACTTACAGCTGAAGATCTTGTGATGGAGCCTGGAACACCACGGTCTTTTCCTTCCCAAGAAGGCCTTACTCAAGTGGAACATCCTCAGTGGTCTGGGTTAAAGACAGGCTTTGAAAGGGAAAAGAGCCTTTAGGAATCTTCAGAGATACTTCAGAAGAGCATCCTTTATTTTAAGTTCTCTTCTTTCCTGCAAGATTATGTGAAGAAATTGTTTGGTAAAGTAAAGGCCTTTTAGTAATCTTTTAGTAATTCAAATTAGCTGTATGCCAATTATTTCCAGGTACTATAAAAGAAAATATAATTAAAACAAATGTGATGGTCAAACTTAGAGTTTATTTGGTTCCTAGGCTTTGTTTATATAATAATGTTTCAATCTTTTCATATTGAATGTCATCACAATCAAGCCTCAAAAATCTAAAACATAACCATGGATTGTGATTCTAAATCCATTGGTAAGTTGGCTATATGGAACTTAGCATACATCTTCCCACAAAACTGATGTTTCAGTACAGCGAGGCCCTGAATTGTGCTGACTCAATACATAGTGAGTATTCAGGGTATAAGGAGGGCTCTAAGGGGATGGTCCTGATGTCTCAAAGGAAATACGAGAATTCTAAGACAGCAGAGGGATTAAGGATTTAAGGAAAATGAAACATAATTCCAGATTTGGCCAGTAGTGAAGACTTCACATAATAAAAACTCAGAATTTATATTATAGGACTGGCTTATATTCATAGTGAGAAGTTTGGAATAGGTTTGATAAGCACCTAGAATTTTGGATTTAGGCATATGGTATGGCAAGGTGTGAAAATTCCAGGTGCTTTTGAACAGAGAACATATTTGCAATACGGTCCTGTAAACTAGAAGCCAGTAAAATATCAGTTTGTGGATTCAGGATGACCAAGCTCCTTGGACAGGGAGAATGAACAAAGCATTGCTGAAAAATGTGTCAAGTTGATGGGGTCCACAGTGAATGCTTGTGTATCAGGATTGCTTCATAACAAACATGTAGAAGCTGGCCATTATACTGGGTACTATGCCATATCACCAGCTGATAAAATGGACTTATTGACAATGCACTGAATCATTCATATCTGTATCTCTCCCACAGAGGCTTTTATAATTGCATCTATCGTGATGTCCAGTGGTGCCAAAACACAAATTTGTCTGAAATCAGTTAATAGATGAAGTTATGTATTTCCTAACTTACTACAAACTTCTGAAATAGAAATAATATCATTTAGGTTGAGTTAGTTTTTCAGGAGGAAGTAAAATAACATTCCCTAAAGCAAAGGTATATTTGAAAAATCGACAAGTTAATTTTAACTGAGTAGTGGAATAATAACTCTTCATAATAATCATGTGCTATGATGCATTCTAAACGAGAGATTAGTTTAATGGTTTCCTACTTTATGTAATGTATTCAATCTTTTGAGGTACCAATTTTTTAATGCTAAATGTAGTATTTCAAAAAATCAGAATTCCATTAAAATTCTAATTAACTTCATCTGCATTTAACACAATTAATGCCTTCCTTTGAAAACAATTATTTGTCACAAACTGAAAAATTAAAATTAAACTGAAAAATTTAAAAACTGAAAATAAAAGATGCTTGCCCTTGGAAGAAAAGCTATGACAAACTTAGACAGCATATTAAAAAACAGAGACATTACTTTGCCAACAAAGGTCCATATAGTCAAAGCTATGGTTTTTCCAGTAGTCATGTATGGATGTGAGAGTTGGACCATAAAGAACGCTGAGTGCTGAAGAATTAATGCTTTCAAACTGTGGTGTTGGAGAAGACTGTTGAGAGTCCCTTGGACTGCAAGGAGATCAAACCAGTCAATCCTAAAAGAAATCAACTCTGAATTTTCATTGGGAGGACTGATGCTGAAGCTGAAGCTCCAATGCTTTGGCAACCTGATGTGAAGAGTCTTTTCACTGAAAAAGACCCGGATGTTGGGAAAGATTGAAGGCAGCAGGAGAAGGGACAATAGAGATTAGATGGTTGGATGGCATCTTTGACTCAATGGACATGGTTTGAGCAGGCTCCGGGAGATGGTAAAGGACAGGGAAGTCTGGCATGCTGCAATCCATGAGGTCGCAAAGAGTTAGACATGACTGAGCAATTGAACAACAACAACTGAAAACCCACTTGCCCTCAATTCTCTTATTAGAGAAGAATACTTTATTTTTTGATAACCTAATGAATTGTCATTTTTGTCTTACTGTTATGGGTTAAATTGTATTCCCCATAAAAAATATGTTGAAGTCCTAACCTCAAGTACCTCAAGTACCTCAAAGTGTCAATTTTTTTGGAAATAGGGTATTTGAAGAAGTCATTAAAGTGCACCCTAATCCAACATGTGGAGAAGGCAATGGCACCCCACTCCAGTACTCTTGCCTGGAAAATCTCATGGACGGAGGAGCCTGGTGGGCTGCAGACCATGGGGTCGCTAAGAGTCGGAAACGACTGAGTAACTTCACTTTCACTTTTCACTTTCATACATTGAAGAAGGAAATGGCAACCCACTCCAGTATTCTTGCCTGGAGAATCCCAGGGATGGGGGAGCCTGGTGGGCTGCCGTCTATGGGGTCGCATAGAGTCGGACACGACTGAAGTGATTTAGCAGCAGCAGCAATCCAATATGACTCATGGCCCTGTAAAAAGGGAAAACTTGGACACAAACACAGACATTCATAGAGGAAAGACAAAGTAAAGAGACACACAGAGAACACACTGTGAAGATAGAGGATTGAAGTGATGAATCTACAAGCAAATGAATTCTAAAGATTGCCAAGCGAACCACCAGAAACTAAGAGGCAAGAAAGTACTCCCCTACAGGTTTTAGAGTGAGAATAACCCTGCCCACCCTTGATTTTGGACTTCTAACCTCCAGAATTGTGAGACAGTAAATTTCTGTTGTTTTAAGCCATCTAGTTAGTGGTACCTTGTTAAGGCAGTTCTAGGAAAATTATACATTAGTCAAGTTGACACTTTCATCGGCTAAACAATGTCCCTGTATACCTTTCTGAGCAAGGACTCATATACATGCATTCCTTCACTTCTGGAGAGGAGCTCAAATAATATCCAGCTGTGAGCTGTCATATCATTTCTCTCTGCCTTTCTGACATTTTCTCCCAGAGTTGCAGTACAAGCAAACTACCAAGAAGGATCACAAAAAAATAGAATCAGACTACCTAAGGTAAAGTTAAAATCATGTTGAAAGGACAAAAATTAATTCTCTAGAGGTCCTTGAGGACCACTTTGCGTAATGTACCAAATGGATAAAAACTGTGAAGAGAAAACTCAAAGAAATAAATTTCATAGTTTTAAAAGCAAATAGGATAGAGATGATTAAATGATATTTTAACCTTACCTCTGTTATAGTTTTTCACATATTCATATTTTATTGTATAATTGAAAAGTAATTTTTAAAGAGTGAATAGAAACTTCAGCTTTGCTAGTATTATAATTCTTTACATTTAGATAAAGATTAATCCAAGAGAACACTCTATTAGCAGACTTATCACATAGAATTATGTTAATTGAAGAAAGGAGAAGAAGGCAAAATGCTCTCCATAGGGCCCCTAGTCATCTTTATTTAAGAGCATATCAAATCCATGAAAATTATCTCTTTACCAATTAAGTATGTCAATATTGACCTATCAAGTCCTCATTCCTTTGAGAGATTGGTGAGTGTCATCTATTTTCACTGCCAGCCGCCCCCTTTCACTTTCTCCTTGCTAGACTTGAAACAACATTTGAAGATGCATCAATAGAATGGAGAAGAAAGAACTAATCCATGTGAAGCAGAAGCAGGGTTGTGTTCAGAAGATGGCTTCCTAGTATTTTTGCATTGAAACACAATGCTGCTCACACTTCTTACTATGCCATGCATAAGGGACCAGGGTTTCATGCTATATCCATTACCAGTGGTCAGGCTCACAAAAGTTCCCTATTCGGCCCCCATAGCTTCTTCTGGGTCCTGAATAAAGCCAAAAGGTCATTGGGGGGGGCCTCTCACTGCAGGTCTGGGGCTTCAGAGTAGGAGAAGGGTGATTATCTGCTCTTAATTTATTAAAAGCAGCATGTCTACTCTCTCTCTTTTTCTTTCTCTCTCTCTCTCCTTACTCTTTGCCTCTTTTCTTTCTGACTGTGGAATAAAACCTAAAGTCTCATTATCACAAGCCAAGGAAGTAAAGAGGGTGAGAGAAGCAGGACCAGGACTGCATCCTATTCCTAATCAAACAATCAGGCACTGGCTGCAAAACTTAATAATGGAGAGACAAGGCATGGTGAAGAGAGCGCACAAATATTGAGCACAACTGAAGACAGTAGTTGGAACCTAGCAGAGGGGTTAGGGATCCTAGCAGATGGACAGAATCCATGTTGGGGTAATCTTGGGGCAGAAACTACTAGTCATTGCCTGGTGTCTATCCACAGGAAATTAGAGTTTCAGGTACCAAAACTGGGTTTAGGGACACAGTGTCAGGCTGTAGCAAAGGTGAACTGCAGTGTAAAGAAAAGAGAATGACAAAAATATGGGGACAGGAATGAGATAAGAAGTTCACATCTGAGAATTAAGACTTAAGGTGCAGGAGGAGTTGCAGTTCAGGAAGCAGCACAGTAATCATCACTGAGGCACCTAGTACTGAATATAATCAGCAGAGAAGTCTGGGTGGTCTACTCTGAGACACTCATGCTACTCCGTTGAAAGTGAAAGTGTTAGTCCCTCAGTCGTGTCTGACTCTTTGAGACCCCAGACTCTAGCACACCAGGGTCCTCTGTCCATAGTATTCTCCAGGCAAGAATATTGGAGTGGGTAGCCATTCCCTTTCCATGGGATCTTCCCAACCCAAGGACTGCACTGAATGCAGATTCTTTACTGTCTGAGGCACCAAGAAAGCCCAAAGAGGGAAGCTGAAGCTGAAGTTTAAAACTGAAAGTGTTAGTCGCTCAGTCATGTCTGACTCTTTGCAACCCCAGGGACTATAGCCCACCAGGCTCCTCTCTCCATGGGATACTCCAGGCAAGAACACTGGAGTGCACAGCCATTCTCTTCTTCAGGGGATCTTCCCAGCCCAGGGACTGAACCAGGTCTTCTGCATTGCAGGCAGATTCTTTACCATCTGAGCCACCAGGGAAGCCCTGCCACTCTGTTATAAAGTGCTAAACCTCACCTGATTGAAGATGCAAGATTGAAGTGGTTAAGAATTCTTCACCCATGATTGGCTCAACACAGAAATTGGGATGAGATGGGACTTATAGAAAAATGGCTCTAATGAAAGCCTTAGGGAAATAGAATCAGGGCATTGACAATAGTTTAGGGAATGATGTCACATTTGGAAGATATCTTGTGAGCATGAATTTTTTAAAAGAGTGAAACAAGTTTTTATTTTCAGCTAAAGTTTCTCATTTTATGACATTCATAAACCTTCTCTTTAGTATGAATTGTCTACTACATTATGTAGTGGAATCATGGGGCTTTTTCACTTCCATTCTTTCTAGTTTATAGTTTTTCATTTACAATATACTACCAACCACATTTCCTCATTATATCTTATGGAACTACTTCTTTTAAAACTCTGATTCTTGGTATTATGTGTGTGTTCAGTCACTCAATCATGTCCAACTCTTTGTGACCCCATGGACTGTAGTCCGTCAGGCTCCTCTGTCCACAGGATCTGCCAGGCAAGAATATTGGAGTGGGTTGCCATATCCTATTCCAGGTGATATTGCTGACCCAGGGATCAAACCCACATCTCCTGCATCTTCTGATTGGCAGGTGGATTCTTTACCACTGCACCACCTGGGAAGCCCTGCTTGATGGTATACTTCATCTTTTATTTGAGCCCCCTACAGTTGTATCTGACTTCCCAGGTGGCACAGTGGTAAAGAATTTGCCTACCAATTCAAGAGACACAAGAGATGTGAGTTTGATCCCTGGGTCAGGAAGATCGCCTGGAGGAGGAAATGGCAACCTACTTCAGTATTCTTGCCTGGAAAATTCCATGGACAGAAGAGCCAGGTGGGCTACAGTCCACGGGGTCACAAAGAGTCAGACATAATTGAGCTACTGAACACGCATGCATGCATGCATGTACAGGAGTATCTAAGTGACTATCTTCAATATCAACAATATCATCACCATTCTGTACTCAGACTCTATGTTACTCTGAAAGTTGCAACTATTTTAACAAGGATGAACTTTTGTGTTGCCATTCTTTTTTTTAATTAATTAATTTATTTTAATTGGAGGCTAATTACTTTACAATATTGTAGTGGATTTTGCCATACATTGACATGAATCAGCGATGAGTATACATGTGTTCCCCATCCTGAACCCCCCTCCCACCTCCCTCCATGTCCCATCCCTCAGGGTCATCCCAGGGCACCAGCCCTGAGCACCCAGTCTCATGCATTGAACCTGGACTGGTGATCTATTTCAAATATGATAATATACATGTTTCAATGCTATTCTCTCAAATCATCCCACCCTCGCCTTCTCTTTTTTCTTTTTTACCAAATATACTCTTGGTTAAAACTAAAAGTTAGATAACTTCTGTTTTGCTTGAGTTATTTCCATACACAATAAAATTTTGTCACTAATTTTTTTCCAATTTTTCATAAAACTTTCTGGGACAGAATGCACTAATAAAAAACATTGTATCTCTATGGTGTTGGAAACCATTGTCGACTATGACTGTCCTTCTTCTTGCCACTCATATTCAGTTGGTCACAAAGAAAGCTCTGTAATTTCTCTTCCTTTCCACTAACACTGACAGTGCCTAACTCCAGATTTCACCATCACTCACCTGAACATGTCACTCCTGACTAATTTGCCTGCTTTCAGTTTCTTCTATTTTTTAATCTATCCATATTCTGCTTACCTTTCTAAAACATATATGTCTAAATATTTCCTCTTCTTAAATATCCACTAGCTTCTAGTTGCCTACAAGACCAAAAACATACTCTTAATGTGGCACAAAAACTCTTTAGAGTCTAGCCCTAACCAATTTATTTTTCTGCTGCTTCTTCGATGTGACCTACTCTGGTCACATCAACATACTTACTGTATCTCAATGTTGGTATGTCATGAACTTCTGCCCTTGAGAACTCTTTATCCCTCTTTACTTATTACAAAGCCACCAACGTCCAGATTAAATGGTACCTCCTCTGGAAAGTTTGCACGTCCTATTCTTTCTCTCTCCCCACCCTCAGCCAATCAAGTCATACTTTCTGCTTCCTGGTTCTTTGTACAGATCTCTTGTAATAACATTCACCCTATCCCATCAGATCAGTTATAATTCATACATTCTTTTCTTCCACTCAGTCAGCTTCTGAAAATCATGCAACATATGTTATTAATATTTAAAAGGTGCTTACCACCTGCTAGGTACTCAATATGTATTTATGTTAATAAAATAAATAAAAATAAATTAGTTCACATAGAATTTAATGCCATGATTGTGACAGTACTAGACCTTAACCTAGTTCTCATCCATCTTTAAATGAATTGAAGAAGATTTTTTCAGAATTTAGGAGTTCTCATGATTTTCCACGGAGACAACAATCTTAACAAAAATATAGAAGCTATCTTCATACATACATATATATATTCAACACATATATATACACACATATATACATACATAGAATTATTTTGCTGAAGATCATAAACAGTCAAACATTATAATAAGCCTCCACTAAAGATTTACACAGTACTCTGGAATCATTTATATACTTCACAGCATTGTGTGGATTTTTCATGTTGTGTGCCTTTAAATAACCTTGAATTGGTATGTCCATGGTAACCAGAACTATGTACAGTCTAAGAAAATGTTACTGATTCTCTCCTTGAATTTCAAGAAGCACTTCTCTGTGATGCTTAAAGCCTAAATTAGTAGATTTTTCCCTCTTTGAAAGTCTCTTTTAAAGGGAATTTTCTAATATGGAAATTGTTTCTTATAAAATAGCAAAAATTACATAGTGGAGATCTTACATTTACAGTGGATAATCTATTAGCTGTAATCACAAGCTTCAGTATCCTATTTGTTAAAAAATACCTCTCCTAGATTTAGCAAAATTACCTCACTTAATTACATTGTCTTGTAAAAACAAAATATGAAGGGACTTTGATTTAAAAAGGGGGTATGGGATTCTTTTCACAGCTTACCATACAGTCTTTCAAGCTCAAATATGCTAGCCAGAGCAACAAAGCCTGAAAGAATAAAGATATGATTTGGAAGGCTCTATAAATAAAAAGTTGAGCATAGTAAAACTGAGACATTCATTCTTTTTACTGATTTTACAGAGGGAAAATGGACACTATTTCAAAAAGATTTTTATGCATCCATAGATGAGAGCATTGAGGTTTGTTGCCAAAGAAAAGATACTCAGAACCAAACTGGACTGTTATGTATGATATTTGCACTTGATATTAGTGAATGCTTAATAAATGTCAAGAACTACTTTTCACCAGGGTTAGCTCAATCCATCCTCACAATAAATATTGGTGGTAAACATTATTATTATCTCCATTTACAGAAGAAGAAATGGAAGCACAGAGAGGTTAGTAACTCTCCAAAGGTCTCATTTCTAGCAATTAGCAGAACTAGTATTAAAACTTAGGAAGTTGCATTTCTTTTTCTAGGAGATCTTCTGGACCAAGGGATCAAACCCTTGTCTCCTGCACTGGCAAGCAGATTCTTTACCATAACACAGGGAGCCCAGCCTGGAGCTCTGTGATGATCTAGGGAGTGGGATGGGGGAGAGGGGAGGGAACCTTACAAGGGAGGGGATGTATGTATAATTATGGTGGATTTGCATTGCTGTACAGCAGAAACCAACACAACATTGTAAAGCAATTTTCCTCCAATTAAAAAAAATAAAAAACAAAAAAACTATGAAGCCTGCTCCTGATCCCACATTTTATACTTAGGACTACACTTTCAGGGAATATTCCTGAAGGAGTTTGATGCCAAGCTAGACAGAACATAGGTCTGAAACTTAAGGCAAATCTTATTATTCATTAGATATGAGGTTCTCTTTTCAGAAGGAAAAAAGTGTCAAACTTGATTTGAAAATTGATAGTAAGGCCAAGTTTTTTGCAATGGAGGATACACTTTATAGACAGAGAAACAAACATTTTTATTGATTTCTTGATCACAGCTACTAAGAGAACTGAATAAAATTTTTTGGCCACTAGGGGCCTGGTGGGCTACAGTCCATTGGCAGAGTCAGACATGATGGAGAATACACACAGCAACACAGCTATTTGAAATAACATATGGATCACATAATTTCAGTATAGATTTAATTTAAATTTTGATTATTGTGGATTATATGCTTTTATGTATGGAGAAATTAAAACTGTAGAAGAAATACACTAATTAATATCCAAATAAATGTATTCTGGTTTATATATGTAGCATCAATCCCTTTAAAATTGCACCGCTAAAATAGATGACATTTGAACATTTTGGCACTGAAAATATGAGACATTTTCCACACACATGCATACTCTCACACACACAATTATCTGAAAATAAAGTTTCATTCCCCCTACACAAAACTGATACATGAAAATCTTATTTACAAAATAAATGAATAAAAGGAATATCTTAGAACTTAGATCTTTTTACTCCTAATCCGTTACACCTTCTATGAAGAAACATTAGCATCAAAACACATTTATAAAGTATTATTGTTATCTGAAATGATGCATTAAGAAAAAGCATGTTGAGAGCAATGAATGGTTTTTCACATTTTTCCAAGAGGATGCAGACACTGGATGAGTCAGGAACATGTGGAGGAATACATGGGCCTTCCCACAACCTCATATGAATGTCTTCATGAAAACACAAGAAAATGTAGGCTTGAAGGAGAGACTCACAATTCAGTGACTAGGCTTGGGCCTGTTTATTACTGTCTGTGGCTTTTCCATAAACTATTTTAGAAGGAAAATGCTGTATTTTCCACTTTGCATCCAGCTTATTTCAACTTCCTCGTGAGCACATTTCAAATCAAGTAAGATATGATACTCAGCTTGAGTTGGGAACTTCAATAGCCAAGGCTTCTGTGGAGTTATAAGGGGAAATTGGTAAAAACAGTTATTCTAACTTTTGGGGTTTTGTACACAAAAGCATTATAAGGTCATGTAATAACTCAAGATAAGCTTTTAGGAATAAATTCTTACAAAAGTTAACATGTGTTTAGATTTGTTCACACAGAAATAGCTTTTACAATTCCTTGTTAGTTGCATTGTATTCTGTGATAAGAACAACTTCTATCCATAATGGTTAAAGAGCCATTGTAAGAAAAGATGGAAATAGGGAACCTGAAATTTCAACATTGCCCTAAAAGTCAGTGCTCTTTTGTTCTCAAGAGTCTCACTACAGAACTTGCGTGTCTTAATATGAATTGATTAACATCTATGCATACTCTATCTTTCACATCAAGGTGCAATTGAACTCTTGGTGCAAGAGATAGCAGGATAGATGCCCCCACTCCTTTGCAATTTGACATGCATGAGTAGATGGGGATCCACCAAGAGTTCATGCAGGAATATCAAGAACACCAGTTCTGACTATCTAAACATACCTCTGCTACAAAGAACCTGCAGAGGACACAAGATATGAGAGATGGTGCTATTACATATAAAGTGTCCATGTGAGCAGAAGAGAAGGTGACTACAAAACCAAATGCTGATAAAACCACTGATAAAAGATGCAGGATATTACAGAGCGAGGCAGCACTCTTCAGGGGAACGAAGAGGAGAGGAATGCAATCTGACACAGGCTCAAAATATCAGCTCACGCTTACCCTGATTCTGTTGAGTTCACCTCCTCATTCCCTCAGTCCCTGGCCCCATTTGAAGCCCTTCCAACATAGTGATCTCTTTGAGACGATGACATTAAGATTATGGCCAAACTAACTGAGCAGAAACTAGTCTGGTTGCATTTTAGGTTTTACTACATGAAGCCAATTTATAGAATTATGGTTATATTATACACTTTCCTCTGATGAGCAATCATTTGCTGATCTCTCCTGATTGTAATCACATTTGCTGCTTCTATTCAAGATGATTAGTACTGGCTTTGTAACACAATACAGTGCTGTGATTGTCCTGAAACCACATTCATTATTAATCAAGGATGGTCATATGCCTGGATGACTCTATTCCAAAAGCATAAATAATCTATCAAGATTTGCCAAGGGGTGACTTTGCTTCCTCCATTGCTAGAATTATTTAAGATTTTTTTAGAACCACGCAATTTCCTTCTTTTTAATAAAAATCATTTATTCTTCCATATGAGCCACCATTTTATAAATAACCTTCCTTTATGGGTAAAAATGGATCTAACTCAGCTTATCTTCTCTCTCTGTACTATTATGTGCAATTTATGTCTCTAAATGATTGAAAAAAATGGAGAAGAGCCTCATTTGTGGGCAGACTGATCAAGAGCTAGTATACTGCATGTGCTTACATTTTCTACTGAAACGATCCAAGGGCAGATATGAGAGTTTGCCCATCATTAGAGTTGTCTTTCTGTTGTAGAGTGAGGCTTTAATATGAGTTAAAGTTAAAAAATAAAAAACTTCCTTGGTAAAATAAACTATGGTCTTAAAAGACTATATTTTTGGAATAACAGACTGAGTCCATATTGTAGGTACAAATGTGGTTTCTGGCAACCATGAGTTGCTTTCCAGGCAAAATTTCCTCCTCCAGAAAACTTTGCTGTTTGATACTCTCTGCAAGAAAATCATTTCAGTTAAAAATCTGTAGGCAAAATAATAATGAGGGATCTGAGCCTCTAGGCATTCTAGAATTGTATATTCTTTGAAGGAAAAAAAAAACTCCAAGAAGGTGTTCTTTAGTTAATGAGTTAAAAGAACATAATAAAACATATGCATAATTTTGTTTAAAAAAATAGAAGCTGAATAAAACCAACTACTTTCAAGTAGAAATGGCATCTGACGTGAACCTTCTGCTCATTGTGCTCTACAAATCACTTGTAAAAATGCTAATCATTGCTTTAATTATTCCTTTATTTTGTTAAATTCACCATGTGTTTTCTCATAGAAGGTTCTTTTCAAGGAAAGATTGAACTCTCTTACCACCTCATGCTCTCCTGAAGTGACATGGAAACTCAGGAGGATACTAATAATTGTGATAGTAAAAATAATAATATATGATTTATAAAAGGAAAAGTAACTTTCTTCTCTAAAAAAGTTAATTCATGTATACACACACACACACACACACAAATGTTGTCGTTGTTCAGCTGCTAAGTCATATCCGACTCTTTGTGACCCTATGGACTGTGGTACTCCAGGTGTCCCTGTCCTTCACCATCTCCTGGAGTTTGCTCAAATTCATATCTATTATACATAATATTAATATTTAATGTTAGTGTTTTTTAAAAGTTCCTTTTCACTGGAGAAATTGAAGAACTGTAGTAAGCCATCCATGAAATAAAAATCTATGTTGAATGATATATATGAAACATTATGCAAGCCTCTTTTTAAATGATAGCACTGCTCTTTATAACTGAAAGTTAGACTAGCAATTTGAGAAGCCTTATTCATAAGACTTAACATTCACCAGTCTTCCAATCTCAACACAGTAAAATAACTTCTGCTTTTGCTGAAATTAAAAATACTAACTTCTGCAACCTCTCACAAAAAGGATTCTTACATATTTGAAGGGCAAATAAAATACTGGCTCTGCCAGATCCCACCTCAATTCACATCTTTCCTGGACTATTCATTTGATTTTATAGGCCAATAATGTGGCTTTCTTTAGTCTCTGGTTTGTACTCTTTTCAGGAAGTAGAGGCTCCCATCTATGAGCTCAAACGGGAAAG
Organism: Okapia johnstoni; assembly: GCA_024291935.2. NCBI lineage: Eukaryota > Metazoa > Chordata > Mammalia > Artiodactyla > Giraffidae > Okapia > Okapia johnstoni. The sequence goes on from CM044323.1 coordinate 39,609,009, forward strand.
GTCACCAGGTAAAGCAAAGGTTAGAATGTCATCCATCTGTATCTGACTGTGTTATCATATAGCACCTGCCTATAAGATGTGCCAGCTACTTATCAACTATACCAGCCTCATTTCTCTAACTGCTTACAGTTAGTGTTCACCAAAGGGCATCAGATAAGAAATCAGACACCAAGTCACTGGTAATTAAAGAATATATTGAACTTAGTTCCCTAAATAGATAAGAGTCCTCTGAAAAACCTTTTTAACCAGATTTCATTTGAGCTTCAAACCTGAAGTCTTTCACTAGGAATTGTTCCAGCCCCACCCTCCCACAGACTGGCTCAGAGTTATACAGGTGCCACTCCAAATGCTAGCAAATGGGGATGCAGGAAAATGAGCTACTTCCTGGACATCAGGTTGTGGAGAATGCTTGGATGGACTGTAATGCTTCTGTGGCAAGGTCATGAGCAGGTAGGTTTTATCAAGCTGGATAGGTAGGAAACAAGGTCAAGATGCTATAACTTTGTCTTTGTTTCTTTATATTTCACTGATAGGAGAGGCCCTCTTAGGCTGGATGAATAGATAAATAAATAAAAGAGAGGGCCCAGAATAAATGCCAGTTCCTTGATAGCTATTCTGTGTTTACACATCCTTCACCCATATTTAAACTTACAAACTGAAACAGAAACAACATGTTTCTACCTACATAATACAATTATTTCTTATATAAGACAGCCTCACCATCTATTAAAAAAGAGAAGACCCCAAATCCCATAAGTCTCTGTTTTCATTTTGAAGTAATGCTCATTCTTCTTCCAGTAAAGCCACACTCCCTCTTTGATATTTTTCAAATAAATATTATAAATTCCAGAGAAGGCAATGGCACCTCACTCCAGTACTCTTGCCTGGAAATCCCATGGATGGAGGAGCCTGGTAGGCTGTAGTCCATGGGGTTTCAAAGAGTCGGACATGACTGAGCGACTTCACTTTCACTTTTCCCTTTCATGCATTGGAGAAGGAAATGGCAACCCACTCCAGTGTTCTTGCCTGGAGAATCCCAGGGATGGGGGAGCCTGGTGGGCTGCTGTCTATGGGGTCACACAGAGTCGGACACGACTGAAGTGACTTAGCAGCAGCAGAATAATAGATTAACAATTATCAGTAAATCTAATTTGGGAAAGATTAGTTAATAGGTATAAATATCATTATAGTAAAGCAAGAGAAACATATTATAGCTACTCTATAATCTTCATTTTTGCATTTGAAGGTTGCAGGTGGTAGCTATAACCTTGTCTTTTAATATTGATTCAATGTTCTCTTTTCTCTCTGTCAGCCTCCACGTGGACCTAGCTCTTTATGACTCATACCTTCATTGCTAAAGGAACTTAGTTCTTAATTGTATTGTTATAATTCTCACTTAATTGGGTATAGAAGTATTAAAAGGCACTCCAGTAATGCTAGTTTCTAGAACTAGATCTCATTTTCACTGTGAAACACAAACATTATTTCTTGCTGATCATCAGATTCAAGATCCCCAACTAATACAATAAACTCCTTTGTCTGCTGGTAAAGAGGGACTAGAAACTCCAAATGGTCAGATGGTTGTCTCAACGCCTAGTTCAGTGCTCCCTCATGAAATCCTATATTAATGGTTAACAATACCACTCAATCAACAGAATCCAAAGTAGTAGGACCAGAAGCAGAAATTCTGTAAGAGACTCATTGATGATAATGATAATGAGAGAAGTCATGAACATTTCTACCCTTGGTTCTACATCCATGATTTTTGTCTAAGAAACACCACATACTGGTAACAGCTGAAAGTACTTATTGCATCTTATAGGAAAGGACCCCATCCTCAAAGATGTTGTTATCCAACTAACTCCATACTTAAGCCTTTAAGAAGGCATTTCCTCATGCCATCAGACCATTTATTGCTGTATGACAAGGTAAATGGTAAGACAGAAAATCCTTTGTTAACGTGTAGAATACTCTGTGACAATTAAGGCATTTAAAATCTATGGATTATTATAAAATTTATATGTACAGGCCATAAAGTAGAAGAAAACAAGTTTAAAAAAATAATAAAGTGAAAGGAATCACTCTACCCCATATTAAGGCCTACTATATAGTTATGGTAATCAAAGCAGTGTGGTATGGATAGAAGGGCAGATACATAGGTATATGAAACAGAATAAAGAATCCAGAAACAGACCTGCACACATATAGCCAATTGATTTCTGACAAGAGTGCCAAAGCAATTCAATGGAAGAACATACTTTTCAATAAATGATATGGAACAACTGGACGTACATAGGCGCACACATACACACACACAGTTAACCTCAACCTAAACATTATATCTTTTACAAAAATTACAAAAAATAGATCACAGGTTAAATGTACAAGGAAAACTATAAAAGTTTTAGAAAAAATAACACAGGGGGAAAACCCCTGGGATCTAGGTCTAAGCAAAGAGTTGTGGACTTGATAACAAAAGCATGATCCATAACAGGAAAAATTGACGATTGGACTTAATCAAAGTGAAAAACGTTTTCTTTGTGAAACATCCTATAGAAGGTATAAAAAGAAATTTTCTTTTCTGGAGAAAATATTTGCAAACCACATGTCTGACAAAGGACTATTATTTAGAACTCTCAAAACACAACAATTTAAAAAAGAAACAAACTAATTAGAAAATGCACAAAAAGCATGAATAGCTATTTCACTCAAGAGAATACACAAATAATAAGTAGGTATATGAAAATATACTCAACACAATTAGCTATTAGAGAAATAGCTAATACAAAATAAAGCCTCAATGAGATATCACTATACATCTATCAGAATGGCTAATATACAAAGCAGTGATAAAACTAGATACTGAGGAGAATGGAGAGAAACTAGGCCATTATTTTCCTGGTGGAATGGAATATGATTCGGCCATAATGGAAAAGAGCTGGCAGTTTCCTATAAAATTAAACATTCAATTTCCATATGATCTAACAATTACACTCGTGAGCATTTATTCCAGAGAAATGAAAACTTAAATTCACACAATGTATCCAGGAACACTCATAGTTCCAAACTGGAAGCAATCCACATGTCTTTCAATAGGCAAATGGTTAAACATACTGTGATGCATTCATACCACAGACTACTCAGTTCAGTTCAGCCACTCAGTCATGTCCGACTATTTGCGACCCCATGAATTGCAGCATGCCAGGCCTCCCTGTCCATCACCAACTCCCGGAGTTTACCCAAACCTATGTCCATCGAGTCGGTGATGCCATCCAACCATCTCATCCTCTGTCGTCCCCTTCTCCTCCTGCCCCCAGTCCTACCCAGCACCAGGGTCTTTTCCAATGAGTCAACTCTTCGCATGAGGTGGCGAAAGTATTGGAGTTTCAACTTCAACATCAGTCCTTCCAATGAACACCCAGGATTGATCTCCTTTAGGATGGATTGATTGGATCTCCTTGCAGTGCAAGAGACTCTCAAGAGTCTTCTCCAACACCACAGTTCAAAAGCATCAATTCTGCGGCGCTCAGCTTTCTTCACCGTCAAACTCTCACTTCCATACATGACCACTAGAAAAACCATAGCCTTGACTAGACGGACTTTTGTTGGCAAAGTAATGTCTCTGCTTTTAAATATGCTATCTAGGTTGGCCATAACCTTCCTTCCAAGGAGTAAGCGTCTTTTAATTTATTACTCAGCAACAAAAAGGAAAAAATTATTGATACATGCAACATGGATAAAATGCCAGGGATTATAGTGAGTGGAAAGAGCTCATCCCAAAGGTTATGATATTTTATTTCATTACATTACACTTTTGAAATAAAATAGAAATGGAGAAGAGGTGAGTGATTACCTGGAGTCAAGGATGGGAGTATGAAAGAGAGGTAGGTGTGGCTACGAAAGGGCAACAGAAAGGATCCTTGTGCTGATAGATACTCGGTACCTTGACTGTATCAATGTCAATATCCCACTGATGGCAAGAGCATGACAAGCTGGAAAAGCAAATCTATACCTGGAATAAATATCTGTTCCAGGGGAGCCAAATTGCCAAGAGCAATTTCACCTCTCCTTGAAATAGGTGTATAGTGCAGTCGCCTGGAGAATCTCAGGGACGGTGGAGCCTGGTGGGCTGCCGTCTATGGGGTCGCACAGAGTCGGACACGACTGAAGCGACTTAGCAGCAGCAGCAGCAGCAGTCAACCTATATCAGACAGCTGGCTGGTACTCCTTGGGCAAGGGTACCACACTGTAGGCTCAATAGCGGACTCTACTGTTGACAGATTAGATATTCTGTGCACATGTTACTCAAGTTAGCCTTGGTGAAGAGAAACTCCTATTGTCAAGGTCATGTATAATCTCCATCTCTCCATGTGTATTCTTTTGAGTTCATTAAGCAAGTATTGCAGTTTATAAGCAACCACTGACTCTCATCCATGTAATAGCTCCTCTTGTCCACCTGATTGCCGAGAAGTTCCTCTGCAGTGGGTGCTCTTTGCCATCCTACCTTCTTTCTGCTACCATATAACATTTTTTAAAGCTTCTGTGTGTCATTTGTTTTTTTTTGAGTCACATAGTTCATCCAAATGGGAATTCTTTTATTTTTATTTCGTTTTTACTTAACCTGACATTCTCAACTTTTAATTAGGAAACCTTACTCATTCACATTCTAGTGAACCAGCAAAAGGAAATAAATGTAATAATAAGAAACATGCTAATGTGGTTTGTATACCATCTATGTCCAAAAATAGCATCTTTGCCAGTGAATTATGCCTAAAAGCTTATAATTTCATGTCTATAGTATGCCTTAATATAAAGCTATTGGAAAAAAATGTTACTAGACTAGTTGTCTAGTTTTGAATCACAAATATAGTTTCTAGAGTGTATAAATAATATGTTCCATGCATGAAAATTAATACAAGGTAAACATAGCTTCATTTTTGAGTTATCTTTGGAGTTTTCTAATAACATTTTCAAATTTAGTTTTACCAATAAATAATGATTCAGAGAGTAGATAGAATGGTATCACTAAACTTATTTTATGAACATAAATAATGAGATAAATAAGCAGTTGGATATTTACGTCTGAAGCTGAGGATGAGTGAGGTCTGAGCCTAAACTTAATAGGGGAAGTGATCAGCATAAAATGGTATTTAAAGTTATGAAACTGAAGAGGATCCCATAGGAAAGGGCGTAAGCCAAAAAAGGGAAGTCAAAGAACTAAGCCTTGAGGTGTTGTAAAATTTCAGTGTCAAGCTGCTCAAAAGCAACAGGGAAAGGAGTCTGCGACAGGGCATCTAGACAGATGGTCAAATCAGTCTCCTGGAAGGCATGTACCGAAAATGTTTAAAGGAGAAGAGATCAACTGTGTGGTGTCTTAGAGTGAAGCCTAAAAATTAATGAGTGGATCTAGCAATGTGCAAGACATGATGACTTCTTGACAGCAAAAACCTTGCTGTCCTCCCTTCCAAACAACTTCCTAAAAGAGCTATAGACAGCAGCTGGACTATCTATATGTCCATCACTCAATGGAGTCTAGTCACGTAGATTATATGACAAATAGAAATGTAATAGTGAAAACGAAAACAACAACTCCGGGTTGAGTATTTACTCTATCTGGCAGTGTGAAGCATTTAGAAGGTACTAACTTGGTTAACAAAGAGGTTACCAGGTTTCAGTTAAGAAACTGCCTGTTGGTTTGCCTATGAGGAAACTGAGGTCCAGGGAAATTAAATGATTTCTCTGTTAATAAACGGTAGAGGCAAACTTGAATCTGAATTTTCTTGATCTCAAAGTTTACGCCTTCTTCTCTACCATAATTAAATATTGACAGAGATATACATCTAGTTACATCTATGTGTCATTATAACGATAACTCAAAAAAAAAAAAAGGATGAAAAGAGAAAAATCTGAAAGGAAAATTTTTTTGCTAGAAGTGTCAAAGCCACCAGGGAAACCTGTCTTCAAACCAGATAGTGCTGACTACTGTATAAACAACTTGAATATTTTGAAGAAAAAAATAACTGCATTTATAACTAGCTCAGATATCTTTCCATAACATCATTAGGAGAACTGTCCCAGTTAATTAAAGGAAGATAAGCTTGTTTCCATAAATATACACATACTGACACAAACTTCTAGGATCATTAAGGATGCTAGATATTCTCCAATCATTGTCAGAAATCAAACTTCTATAAATAAATCAGCATGCATTTTTCTACCCAGGACCTACCTGCACAAGGATGGAACTGGGTTCACTATAATTTAATAATCTCTCTTTCTTTGTCATCTCTTTCTACCTACATATATATAATATATATACATATATGTACAACATTTATAATATTCCATATTCTCTCTCAATGTATATTTAAAATTTAAACATATATTTATAGAGAGAATATGGTGAGAATATATAATGAGAGAGATTCAGCAATAAAGGCTGTTTTGCTACTGCTGGGAATCTTACTCACAGGTGCATTAGTTATTTGCTTATTCTAATCTTGCTACCAGTTCACTGGGATTAGTATTTTGAGAGGTTTGCTTTGTTTTTATTTGCAGTAACTTACTGTAGAAAGTTTACTGTTTAATAATAAATATAACCTCACTCATGAACAAATCAAACTGATAAAAATGTCTGATCAGAGTATTTTCTTCTAACTGCAAATTCTATGCATTGTTAAAATGCATATGGATGATATGGGTATGACTTACTGCTCTTTCTTTTCAATAAATCAAGTCTTCTCTTGATTTATTATTTATATGAGTTGCTTCCAGTAAGCAGTCGCTTAGTGCTACTGCAGATACAAAACTAAAGAAAATATGAAATGAACATATAAACTTTAGGAATTCACATCTGACCACATCAAAATTTCATTATTAATTGTTTCACAGAAGAAAATGTTCATGGCTTTTATATAAAATATTTCAATAATATAAAAACCAAAGAAAGTGATTTAATATTATAATGATAAATTTGATGCTGGCATTATTTCTAAAATAAGGAAAAATGGGAACTAACTTTTGATTAATTACATAAAACAACTTTAACAGATATTTCATGCATTTATTCAGCAGATATGTATTCAGATTCTACTATGGACCAGGACTATACTAAAAACTAAGAGTTCAGCAGAAAAAAAAAAAAAAATAGAAAAAGAACAAGAAAACTCCATACACTTGTGGAGGTTTAATTTCCCAAACAGCCTGTATCTGCAATACTATTATCTCTGTTTTCCAGATAAGAAAACTCAAGCATAGAGAAATTAATCAATTTGGCTAAGTTTGCACATGTAGTTAGGGGGCAAGCAGAAATTTGATTCTGAAGTTCTGCAATATTCTCTCTGTTTTCCACTGTGCTACATTAAATATGCTCCTCATTACATATCAATTGCCTAAAATTAACAAAAGATCTATAGATCTGCTTTTTAACTCTCCAGAATAAGCCACAAATTTAACACAATACCAATAAAAATGACATTAGTGTGTATTTCTCGAGTTAGACAAATTGATTATAAAATTTAGAAAGAAAGTAAACAATCAAGAATAGCCAGGAAATCCCTAAATAACACATACAATGTGACCCAACTAGCCATACCAGTATCAAAAACATTACAAAATTTCTACAGTTAAAACAGTAGAGTACTTAGGATTAACTAGACCAACAAATAAGGGTAGAAATTGCAAAAATAGACCTAAATGCACATAGGTCTATCCCATGAAATTAATTATCTTTATGGATACACAATTTATATACCATGAAATTCATCCATTTAAATTTTATAACTCATTGCTTTATAGAATATTCACAGAGTTGAGCAAGAATCACTACATTCTAATTGTGGAACATTTTCTCTCTCCTAAAGGTAACCCTGTTATCATTAGCATTCAGTTACTATTTCCCAGCTCATCCCCAAACCCAGGAGACTAGATAACCACTAATTTATTTTCCAGTCTATAGATTTGCCTATTCTAGACATTTCATATGAAATGACATTATCCAATAAGTGGTCTTTTGTAATGGGCCTCTTTCATTTAGCATAATGTTTTCAAAATTCATTCATGCTACAGCATGTATCAGTACTTCATTTTTTAAATTGTTGGACAACTTTATATTTGCTATCCATTCATCACTTCTTGGACATTTGAATTGTTTTCATTTTTGGCTATTATGAAGAGTACATCTATGAAAATTCATGTATAATATTTACAAAATCTACTTTGTATTTTTCATATATATATTTATACACACACACACACAGGATTGGAATTTTTGGCTCATGTATAACTCTGTATTTAACATTTTAAGAAACTGCCAAACTGTTTTGAAAATTGGCTGTACCATTTTACATTCCCATCAGCAGTGAATGATGAGAATGTAAATTTTCTTCTAATTTTTCTGTAGCCTCACTAAGGCTTGTTATTATTGTTCTTTTTTGTTACAGACATCCTAATGAATGTGAAGTGTAGATATTACAAAGTTTAGATTTACTTTTCCCTAATAATGATGTTGAACATATTTTCATGTATTTACTGATCATTTGTTATGTTATGTTATGTTAATTTGTTTCAGTTATGTCTGACTCTTTATGACCCTATGGATTATAGCTTGCCAGGCTCCTCTGGCTATGGGATTCTCCAGGCAAGACTACTTGGATGGGTTGCCATTTCCTCCTCCAGGAGATCTTCCCGACCCAGGGCTCAAACCTGCATCTCTTATGTCTCCTGCACTGGCAGGTGGGCTCTTTACCACTAGCACCACCTGGGATATGTCTATTCAGATCTTTTGCCCATTTAAAAAAAATTTGATTATTTATCTTTCTAATATTGAGTTGCAAAATTTTTTAAACTTTGGGAAAGAAAGTCTCTTATCAGATAGATATATGATTTGAAACATTTTTATCCCATTCTGGGGCACGTATTTTCTTGATGATATCATTTGCAGTATATAAAGATTTTGCAAATTTTTTGATGACATCTAATTGACTCAATTATTTTTGTTGCTTTGCTTTTGAGAAAAAACCCAAAAAGCAAAAAGCATTGCCTAACCCAAGATAATGAAGATATACTTCTATACTTTCTTCTAAGAGTTTTATAGTTTTACCTCATATTTAAGTATATGATCCATCTTGAGTTCATTTTTGTGTATAGTTAGAAATAGTTCCAACTTCATTGTTTTGTATATGGATATCCAAATGTCTCAGTCCCATCTGTCAAACAAACAAACAACAACAACAACAAAAAATAAACACCTACCTATGTTTTCCCCATTGAATGGTCTGGGACCCCTTGTTGGAAATCAATTGACAGTAAATCTATGGACTTTTTTCTAGACCCTCAATTCTACTCCACTGATGTACATATCTATGCTTATGTCCATTCCACCCTTTCCTGATTAAGGAAGTTTTGTACTAAGTTTTGAAATCAGGAACTGTGTTCTTTAATCTTATGATTCTTTTAAGATTATTTTTGGGTATTCTGGGTCTCTTGTACTTACATATGAGTTTTAAGATCAAATTGTCATTTATGCAAAAATAAAATAGCAAGCTATAGCTTTCATAGGGATTGCATTAAAGCTGTAGATCAGTTTGGGGAACACTGCCATATTAGTAATAATAAGTCTACCACACCACATCCAAGAGATGGATATTCTTCTATTCGTTCAGATCTTCTTTAATTTTATTTAACATTTTGTAGTTTCTAGTATACAAGCCTTGCACTTAAGTTGATTTCTATTTTATTCTTTTTCTGGTATTAGAAATGGAATTACTTTCATAAATTCATTTTCATTTTTTATATATTTTTTAAAAAGTTTTTATTTCGAGGACAATTGCTTTACAATGTTGTACTGGTTTCAGTGATACAAGGTGAATCAGCCATAAATATACATATGTCCCCTCCGTCTTGAGCCTCCCTCCCACTCTCCACCCTATCTCACCCCTCTAGGTAGTCACAGAGCACTGGTTTGAGCTTCCTGCATTATACAGCAACTTCCCACTAGTTACATATGGTAATGTACATGTTTCAGTGCTACTTTCTCAATTCATCCCACCCTCTCTTTTCCCTGCTGTGTCCACAAGTCTGTTCTCTACGTCTGCATCTCTATTTCTGCCCTCCAAATAGGTTCATCAGTACCATTTTTATAGATTACACATATTTGTGTTAATAATACAATATTTGTTTTTTCTCTTTCTGACTTATTTCACTCTGTATAACAGGCTCTAGGTTCATCCACCTCAGTTCAACTGACTCATATTCGTTCCTTGGGCTTCCCAGGAGGCTCAGTGGTAAAGAATCCACCTCCCAATGTAGGAGATGTGGGTTCAATCCCTGGGTCTGCAATATACCCTGGATAAGGAAAATGGCAACCCACTTCAGTATTTCTGCCTGGCAAATCCCACAGAGGACCCTGGCAGACTATAGTGCATAGGGTCAAAAGAGTCAGACATGACTTAGCAATTAAACACCACCACCAACAATATTCCATTGTATATATGCACCACAACTTCTTTATCCATTCATCTATCGATGGACATCTAGGTTGCTTTCATATCCTGGCTATTGTAAACAGCACTGCAATGAACACTGGGGTACATGTGTCTTTTTAATTATGGTTTTTTCCATGTACATGTCCAGGAGTGGGATTGCTGGGTCATATGATGGTTTTATTTCTAGTTTTTTAAGCAAGCTCCATACTGTCCTCCATAGTGGCTGTATCAATTTACACTTCCACCGTGGTGCAAGAGGGTTCCCTTTTCTCCATATCCTCTCCAGCATTTACTGTTTGTAGATTTTTTGATGATGGCCATCTGACTAATGTGAGGTGATATCTCTGTAGTTTTGATTTGCATTTCTCTAATAATGAGTGATATTGAAAATTTTTTCATGTGTTTATTGGACATCTGCATGTGTTCTTTGGAGAAATGTCTATTTACATCTTCTGCTCATTTTTTGATTGGGTTATTTGTTTTTCTGATATTGAGCTGCATCAGCTGCTTGTATATTTTGGAGATTAATCCTCTGTCACTTGCTTCATTTGCAATTATCTTCTCCCATTCTGAGGGTTGTCTTTTCATCTTGTTTATAGTTTCCTTTGCTGTACAAAAGCTTTTAAGTTTAATTAAGTTCAATGTTTAAATTTTTTGTTCTTATTTCCATTACTCTGGGAGGTGGATCAAAAAGAATTTTGCTGCAATTTACACCAAAGAGTGTTCTGACTATGTTTTCCTCTGAGTTTTATAGCTTCTGGGCCTTAATATAGGCCTTTAATCCATTTTGCGGAGAAGGCAATGGCACCCTACTCCAGTACTCTTGCCTGGAAAATCCCATGGACGGAGGAGCCTGGTAGGCTGCAGTCCATGGGGTCGCTGAGAGTCAGACACGACTGAGCGACTTCACTTTCACTTTTCACTTTCATGCGTTTGAGAAGGAAATGACAACCCACTCCAATGTTCTTGCCTGGAGAATCCCAGGGACGGGGGAATCTGGTGGGCTTCTGTCTACGGGGTCGCACAGAGTCGGCCACGACTGAAGTGACTTAGCAGCAGCAGCAGCAATCCATTTTGAGTTTATTTTTGTATATGATGTTATAAAGTGTTCTAGTTTCATTCTTTCACATGTGTCCAGTTTTCCCAGCACCACTTATTGAAGAGACTGTCCTTTCTCCATCATATATTATTGCATCCTTTGTCAAAGATAAGATGCCTATAGGTGCATGGGTTTATTTTTGGGTTTGTATCTTGTTCTATTGATCTGTACTTTTGTTTTTGTGCCAGTACTATACTGTTTTGATTACTGTAGCCTTGTAGTATAGTATGAAGTCAGAAAGGTTGCTTCCTCCAGCTCTGATTTTCTTTCTCAAGATTGCTTTGGCTATTTGGGATCTTTTTTGTTTCCATTATAAAATCTTGTAATTTTTTGTTCTAGTTCTGTGAAAAATGCCATTGATAATTTGATAGGGTTTGCATTGAATCTGTAGATTGCTTTGGGTAGTATAGTCATTTTGACAATACTGATTCTCTCAATCCAAGAACATGATATATCTGTCCATCTGTTTGTGTGATCTTTGATTTCTTTCATTGGCCTCTTATAGTTTTCTGCATACAGGTCTTTTGTCTCCTTCAGTTCAATCACTCAGTCATGTCCGACTCTTTGCAACCCCATGGACTAAAGAACGCCAGGCTTCCCTGTCCATCACCAACTCCCAGAGCTTGCTCAGACTCATGTCCATCGAGTCAGTGATGCCATACAACCATCTTATCCTCTTTCGTCCCCTTCTCCTCCTGCCTTCAATCTTTCCCAGCATCAAGGTCTTTTCCAATGAGTCAGTTCTTCATATCGGGTGGCCAAAGTATTGGAGTTTCAGCTTCAGCATCAGTCCTTTCAATGAATATTCAGGACTGATTTCCTTTAGGATTGACTTTTGTCTGCTTAGGTAGGTTTATTCTTAGGTATTTTATTTATTTTGCAATGGGATTATTTACTTAATTTTCTTTCTGATTTTTCTTTGTTAGTGTATATAAATGCAAGGGATTTCTGTGTATTGATTTTGTATCCTGTGACTTTACTAAGTTCATTGATTAGCTCTAATAATTCTCTGATTGTATCTTTAGGGTTTTCTATGTATAGTATCATGTCATTGGCAAACAACGAGAGTTATACTTCTTATTTTCCAATCTAGAGTCACTTCTTTTTTTCGTTGATTGCAGTGGCTCGGACTTCCAGAACTATGTTGAATAATAGTGTTGAGAGTGGGCACCCTTGTCTTTTTCCTGATCTTAGAGGAAATTCTTTCAGGTTTTCACCACTGAGAATAATATCAGATTCTTTAATGCAGTTGTGTAGTGTACAATTTTTTTTTGTATAGTGATCTTGTATTCTGCAACCTTATTGAAATTGCTTATTCATTATGATCTATCTTTGACTCAGGATTTTCTCTATGTAAGATCAGGCCTTCTGTGAATAGATAAATTTTTACGCCTTTCTTTCCAGTCTGGATACCTTTTATTTCTTTTCTTTTTTTCTTTCTTAATTGCCTTGGCTATAATCTCTAGTATAATGTTAAACAGAAGTGGCAAAAAGAGATATCCTTGTCTTCTTTTTGATTTGCTAACCTGTTTCTGATTGTTGTCTTTACTCTTTTACCATTCAGTGTCAAGCTAGCTATTTTTTTACAGATATCTTTTAGTAGATGAAGTCCCCATATTTTTTAGTTTGTTGAATACTCTTATTATGAAAGAGTGTTACATTTTGTCAAGTGTTTTTTTTCCTGCAGCTGCTCAGATGGCCATGCAGTTTTGTTCTTTATTAATAAAGTATATTACATTAATCAATTTTGAAATGGTAATCCAACCCTGTGTTCCTGGGCCACAGAATATAATTCTTTTTGTATTTTGCTTGGTTGGTTTGCTAGTATAGTGAGGATTTTTGCAACTATATTTATGAGATATACCGTTCCGTACTTTTCTTCTTTTTGTCTAATTTTGATATCAGGCAAATTGTGAACTTAGAGAATGAGTTGGGAAATATTCCCTCCACTTTGAAACTCTTTGAAAGAGTTTGTGAAAGATTAGTAACGATCCTTGTTTAAATGTTTGGTAGACATCACCAGTCAAGCCATCTGACCTAGGTTTCTCTTTGTAAGATTTTTTTTTAAATTACTAGCTCAATTGCATTACTTGATATTTGTTTACTCTTATAATCTGTTCTTGAGTGAGTATCATATTTACATTTTGGGAAATGTAAAGAGAAACTTATTAAATGACACCACAGGAATACATTCAACAAAAATCAAGTGTTGGCAATCCCACTGGACAGATCATTTCCTTTCTTCAACAAATAAATCACAGAAGGAAAAAACAAAACAAGAATGTGAGGAGGATAACCTAGAGATTATTAGAGACTTAAGAGCCCCGTGTAAATTGGAATTTTGAATCTTATGTAGATTCTGATTCTAGCAAGCTACAAAACAAAATGAGACAATCAAGGATTTTTTTTAACACTAATAAAATACTGTACATCAGAGATGTTGCAGGTTTGACTTCAGACCACTGCAATAAAGTAAATATTGCAATTAAGTTGGTTACATGAATTATTTGGTTCAGTGCATATTAAAGTTAGGTTTATGCTATACTCTAGTCTACTAACTGTACAATAGCAGTATATATATAAAAAAACAGTAGCAGTATATCTAAAAAACTGTACAAAAGCAGTATAAACAAAAGCAGTATATCTAATGTATGTACCTTCCTTACAAACACTTTATTGCTTAAAAAAATGCCAAAACAATTAAAAAAATAGCATCAAAGATCACTGATCACAGATCACCATAATAAACATAATAATAATGAACATTTTGAAATATTGCAAGAATTCCTAATACGTTCCCCAGAGACATAAGTGAGCAAATGCTGTTGGAACAATGTCACCAATATAATTATTGATGCAGAATCGCTATAAACTATCAAATTGTTAAAAAACCCACAATATTGGTAAAGCTGAATAAAGTGAAGTGTAATAAAACAAGGTACACCTGTATAATTATCTTATAGTGACCTATGTCTTTAAAAGTATTCTTAAGTTTAGAGATATATACTGAAAATGATAAGATGTGAGGCATATGATTAAAAATGATTCAGGGATAGGGTAGGTGCAGGGATAAAGATGAAAAAAATTGGTCATAAGTTGATTATTAAAACTGGTGATAAATTCATGGGTCCCTTACATTATTTTGAATTCTTCCATAATATAGAGCTAAAAAAATAAGCAATAAATATTTACTAACTATTAATGATGTACTCATCATTGTGTTAAGCAATGTGTAATAATGAAAGAACTATACATCATGATTTCTGACCATAAATTTTTGATCTCATCCAGGTGACAATATTAAAAGTCATGAGGACTTCTCTGGTGGTACTGCGAATAAGAATCTACCTGCCAGTGCAGTGGATACAGGTTCAATCCCTGGTTCATGCCTCAGAGCAACTAAGCCTGTACACAACTACTGAAGCTCACGTTCTAGAACCCATGAGCTGCAACTACTGAAGCCCACGTGCCTAAAGCCTGCACTCCACAACAAGAGCAGCCACACAATGAGTAGCCTGTGCACCACAACGAAGAGTAACCCTTGCTTGCCACAACTAGAGAAAGCCCACACATAGCCACAAATGCCCAGCATAGGCAAAAAAAATTTTTTTTTTTTTTTAAGTCATGAGACAACAGGTCAATAGAATTAATAGTTAAAATACTTGGCAGAGATTATAGGCATCCAGAGGAGAATTAAATTCCTGAGGCCTGGAAATGTTAGAGGAAACATTATAGAAGAGAAGAAATTCAAATCAGCATTTTAGAGGATGAGACAAATCTGATCAGATAAAAGGAATAGAGAAAAGGCTGGGCAGTTTACTAGATTTTATAAAGGTTAATAAGTAAAAATCTCCTCTTACTATTTTGTTTGGTATATACTTTCCAATGCTTCATCCCTGGGCTCTTAAAAGCAAACTAAAGATATTTGAAGATTTAGGAGTTCTCCTTTGAAATCATCTCTGAATATTAAATTATGCAAATTTTGTTGAGTATATATAGTCCCTCTGTCATCATATTTTTAAAGGTCATCTGTTGTTCTCTTGCAGAAACATCATCTCTTCTCAGTAAAAACCAAACTGAACCACAAATTTCAAATAAAACTAAAGGTGGAAGTCTCTCCCTAAACACACTGCCAAAGAAAATCATTATGCAAATCATCTATGAGTTGAATATATTTTTACACTCACAGCAGGTGAATGCAAAATTAGCACACAATAGAAGGTAAAGTTTTGATCAATTCAAAGAGAATGCATGTCAAGAGTAACTAATGGTGGCCCCATTATACTTCCCAATAATGTCAGAGAAATATTTCTTCCAATTTTTCAGCTTAAGCATAATTACACAACCACTAAGTTAGAGTGGTTATTCTAACTTATTCTCTTGCTAGGAAAACAAATAAACCAGTTTATATGCTTATCTCGAATTATCTAGTAGAACAGGTTACAAGATATGAACCTGAGACCACAAGAGGATAACTGATTTACCTAAATCAACAGTTAGCAAATAATAAAGTCAAGAATACTAAAAATATAACAGAATGTAAAACGTACTTTATATTATGTATGCTTTCCCTTCTCAAATTACACTTTAATATTCATCTACTTCATCACATACCTTCACAGACACATTTAAGGACTTACTTCATCTGACAGGAAATAGTTTCATTTGATAAACTAGGCCATTTTTCAATCTGTTATGAAACTACAACATAGAACTTGAGTGGCCCACACATCAATCATGTCATACTTCCTGCTAATAGAATTACAGGTTTGTTCAGGTACTGGATGATCATATACTTCTAGGAGGGTTAGATCCCAAGGGTGAATCTCAATTAATTTAGAGCAGTAGTCTCCAAGGTGATGTTGCCATATCCAGTGTTACAGATATCAATATCATGAGAATACTTTGAAAACATCAAAATTATTTTCATAAAAGTAGTAATGCACTGATTACCTTTTTCACTATGTTGACATATGAATTGATGGTGCAAAAGCAGTGGTGGTTTTTAAACTGCTAGATCCTCAGCACAAAGCAAGGCAATGGCCCACACTGTGCCAGAAACCATTTTACTGTTCACCACTAAAGATCCAGGTAGCAAAAAAAAAGAAGAGAGCTTCCATGGTAGTCCAGTGGTAAAGAATCCGCTTGCCAATGCAGGAGACACAGGTTTGATCCCTAATCCACCTGCCATGGAGCATCTAAGCCCATGTGCCACAACTGTTGAGCCTGTGCTCTAGAGCTTGGAAATCACAACTATTGAGCCCATGGGAGGCAACTACTGAAGCGTGTGTGCTGCAGCAAGAGAAGCCACCACAATGGGAAGCCTGCACACCACAACTAGAGAGTAGCCCTGCTTTCCTCAACTAGAGAAAAGCCCGCGTGGCAACAAAGACAGCACAGCCAAAAATAAATAAATAAATACATAAATAAATAAAAAAATTATGTTTAAAAAAGAAAATCCAGTTTCACTTGAGAATTTCCTATATCAGTTCAGTTCAGTTGCTCAGTCGTGTCAGACTCTTTGCAACCACACCAGTCTTCCCTGTCCATCACCAACTCCCAGAGCTTGCTCAGACTCATGTCCCTCAAGTCGGTCATGCCATCCAACCATCTCATCCTTTGTCATCCCCTTCTCCTGCCCTCAATCTTTCCCAGCATCAGGGTCTTTCCCAATGAGTCAGTTCTTTGCATCAGGTGGCCAAATTGGAGTTTCAGCTTCAGCATCAGTCCTTCCAATGAATACTCAGGACTGATTGCCTTTAGAATTGACTGGTTTGAACTTGCAGTCCAAGGGACTCCAACACCACAGTTCAAAAGCATCAGTTCTTTGGTGCTCAGCTTTCTTTATAGTCCCAACTCTCACATACATACTATGAAAAACCATACTTGAAAATGCCTCTGCATATGCTGTCTAGGTTGGTCATAGCTTTTCTTCAAGGAGCAAGCATCTTTTAATTTGTCACCATCTCAGTGGTTTTGGAGCCCAAGAAAATAAAGTATGTCACTGTTTCTGTCACATAGATGTAGTTCAAATGATTGATTTTATTAAAATTCTTAAACCATTTAGTATGTAATAATTTTACTGTTACAAACATAAAGCACTTCTGCTGCATTCTAAAGCACAATGATTGATTCAAGGTAAAGGATTTGTATGACTGAATGGAGAGTTGAATTAATCACCTTGTTCATGGAACAGCATTTTTACTTGAAAGATGATTCACAAGCAAACTATGGTTTCCAGACATTGGTATTTTGCAGATATTTTCTCAGTAATAAATCAACTGGGTCTCTCATTTCAAGAAAATTAGTGGTTAATATTGTCCATTATAAATTTTGAATTTTCAAGTGAAAATTCAAATTTTGGAAAGCAAAGCCTCTGTTGTGAGCATGCACAGCTTCCCAATATGATGAGATCAGTGGTAATACTAAAAATGTGATGACAAGATATTTTGATATTATATAGGGAAATACGTCAACATGAGAAGACCTGTATAACCAGAGAGTAAATAATTTATAAATGACCAAGTTGACATGCTAAAACATCACGCATATGTAAAGTATCCATTCAAAGCACAAAATACACAAATAGATTTTAATGTAAGGAAATTAACTGATAAAGCCTCAGATTCCACATTACAAATAACCTCTAAGATACTGAAACTTATTTTGTCGTACTTAAAAACAATAGCTATAATTATCTGTAAAAGCTATTTAAGTATCCACCCTTTCTAGCTACATATGTCTGTGAGGCTAGATTTTCTTTATATCCTTCAATCAAAACATATTACAGAAGTTGAATACTGGAACAGACCTGAGAATTTAGACATTTTCTATTAAACTGTATATTAAAGAGATTTACAAAAATGAACAATAATCCTATGCTTCTCATTAAATATATTTTAAAATATAGTTTTTAATATATAGTTTTTTAATAATATAGTTTTTAATATGTTATCTATCTTAACATATAATGAGTTTACTATTATTTTGAGAGCAGTTGGTAAATAAATATTTTAAAATTTCTTTTAAATTCTAATATAGTAAATATTGATAGATATACCACATTAACAAAGAATTTAAGAGGAGGTAAAGGGGTCTGAGGGCTTCCCTAGTGTCTTAGTGGTAAAGAATCCACCTGCCAATGCAGGAAATGCAGGTTTGATCCCTGGGTTAGGAAGATCCCCTGGAGAAGGACACAGCAATCCACTCTAGTATTCTTGCCTGGGAAATCCTATGGACAGTGGAGCCTGGGTTACAGTCCATGGGGTCACAGAAGAGTGGGATACAATTTTAGTGACTAAACAACAGCAACCACAAAGGAGCCTGAAGACTAAACCTTTGAGAAACGTGATCTAGAACAATCATGATAATTTCATTACCTTAAAAAAGACTGGCCTAGAAACAGGCATATGACTTAATTGCTTGATGAGACTAGAGGAAATTTCCTATTTTAAAATACTAGGGAGAGATTTTCTTTCATTTCAAAAGGGACGCCAGAAAATAGATTCTCCTTCTGATACTTTATATTGTTATATGAGAACCGTGTTTTTGTATTGGTGCTCTTGACCTTGAGAAGACAAGCCTCAGGACAGGAGCCAACAGTAGAGAACAGTGAAGCAGAAAGATTGAAGGACCGTGGGTCCTTGACCTAAATCATTTCTTGACTTCTTTTTATGCGAGAAAACAAACCCACTAATTGTCCATGACATTTTGAGATTAATCACTTTGGACCTGTGGACACGGTGGGGGAAGGAGAGGGTGGATCGAACTGAGAAAGTAGCGTTGACACATATACACTATCATGTATAAAACAGATAGCTAGTAGGAAGCTACTATATAACACAGGGAGCCCACCTGGTGCTCTGTGATGACCCAGAGGGGTGGGATGGGGAGAGGGGAAGGAGGCTCAAGAGGGGAAAGATATATACATATATATAAAATTAGGACTGATTCCCATTGTGCAAAGAAACCAATACAACATTGTAAGGCAATTTTCCTCCAATTAAATTTTTTTTAAAAAATCATTCTAAATGACATAGAATGTTTTGTTATATACCTTATCTAATGTTTCTTTTTGCAACTGCTTAATTATAGTCATTCATTTGGAATATGATTAACATCTATGCTAACAGCTAAAACAACTATGATTTGAGGGTAAATAAAATTATTTACTTAATAGGTATTTTACAGAAATATACACATTAAGCATTCAGATAGGTAATAAACCTTTTTCAGTTTGATTCTATACTTTGAAGTGATTCTATACAGTGAAGTTCTTTTCTAATTGTAATTTAGTTTCCATGAAGGTCTGCTTACATGGATAGACTGCAATAGTGTAACACAAGTAAATACGGCTTATATGACATTGACATCTGTCTGTATAGTTCAAAAATCTTGATATGTATTCCAAATGTACCTTTTTCTTTTTTGCTTGTGACCTTGGGGCTTAATCTCAAATTTAATTTTATGATGATGTAATTTCAGAATTGAGTTTGTATTAAATCTGCATCAATATTTTGATTTTAATATCATAGAGATAAATGTGTTAGATAAACTAGTACTAATAGTTGGAAGGTTTTATTTGCCAATTCATGATAATCAGAATTTATCTCATAGAATGTTTATCTAGGGCAGTTTCTCAGCATTGGCACTATTGAAATTTGGGGCCAGATAAATCTCTGTTGCAGGTAGCTTACCCCTGTGCCTCTACCCACTAAATGCTATTAGCATGTAACCACTACCCCAGTTCCTGATGTAACAACCAAAAATGTCTACAGACATTATCAAGTGTCCCCTGAGGGGCAAGTTGCTCCCTTCCCCACTGAGAACCATTAGTCTATGAGACAATCAAAAAAAGTTTTCCTGATTTTGCCTGCCACATATAGCATAACTCAGAAGCACGATTATGTTTATTTGCTTTGACTATCTTTCTTCTATTCCTTATAAGGGATTGTAAAGTTTTCCTACCCTTCCCTCTCCTTTTTGTCCCAGGTTGATGGGACTCATGGCCTCAGGAAAGAGAGTCCTTTTTTTTTTTTTTAATAAATTTATTTATTTTAGTTGGGGACTAATTACTTTACAATATTGTAGTGGTTTTTGCCATACATTGACACGAATCAGCCATGGGTTTACATGTGTTCCCCATCCTGAACCCCCCTCCCACCTCCCTCCCCATCCCATCCCTCTGGGTCATCCCATTGCCCCAGCCCTGAGCATTTGTCTCATGCATCGAACATGGAATGGTGTTCTGTTTCACATATGATAATATACATGTTTCAATGCTATTGTCCCAGAACGTCCCACCCTCACCTTCTCCCTCCGAGTCCATAAGACTGTTCTATGCATCTGTGTCTCTTATTCTGTCTCGCATATAGGGTTATCATTACCATCTTTCAAATTCCATATATATGCATTAGTATACTGTATTGGTGTTTTTCTTTCTGGCTTACTTCACTCTGTATAATGGGCTCCAGTTTCATCCATCTCAATAGAACCGATTCAAATGTATTTTTTTAATGGGTGAGTAATATTCCCTTGTGTATATGTACCACAACTTCCTTATCCATTCGTCTGCTGATGGACATCTAGGTTGCTTCTATGTCTTGGCTATTGTAAACAGTGCTGCGATGAACATTGGGGTGCACGCGTCTCTTTCAATTCTGGTTTCCTCGGTGTGTATGCCCAGCAGTGGGATTGCTGGGTCATATGGCAGTTCTATTCCCAGTTTTTTGAGGAATCTCCACACTGTTCTCCATAGTGGCTGTACTAGTTTGCATTCCCACCAACAGTGTAAGAGGGTTCCCTTTACTCCACACCCTCTCCAGCATTTATTGCTTGTAGACTTTTGGATAGCAGCCATTCTGACTGGTGTGAAATGGTACCTCATTGTGGTTTTGATTTGCGTTTCTCTAATAATGAGTGATGTTGAGCATCTTTTCATGTGTTTGTTAGCCATCTGTATGTCTTCTTTGGAGAAATGTCTGTTTAGTTCTTTGGCCCACTTTTTGATTGGTTTGTTTGTTTTTCCGGAATTGAGCTGCAGGAGTTGCTTGTATATTTTTGAGATTAATTGTTTGTCCGTTGCTTCGTTTGCTATTATTTTCTCCCATTCTGAAGGCTGTCTTTTCACTTTGCTTATAGTTTCCTTTGTTGTGCAAAAGCTTTTAATTTTAATTAGGTCCCATTTGTTTATTTTTGTTTTTATTTCCAATATTCTGGGGGCTGGGTCATGGAGGATCCTGCTGTGGTTTATGTCGTAGAGTGTTTTGCTTAATTAGTATTCCCAGGTGGTGCAGTGGTAAAGAATCCCCTGGCAAATGCAGGAGATGCAAGAGATGCAGGTTTGATCCCTGGGTTGGAAAGATCCCCTGGTATAGAAAATGTCAACCCACTAGTATTCTTGCCTGGAAAATTCCATGGACAGAGGAACCTAGCAGGCCTCAGTCCATAGGGTCACAAAGAGTCGGACGTGACTGAGCACACACACACACGCATACACACACACACACACAGAGGAGATAAACGGAAGGAAGAGAAAATGATTCTTAAAATTTTTATAGTGGTGTTAACTGTTTTTTAAAAAGTATCATTATGGAATGAACTGCTAAATTCAAATATAAATGTCAGTAAATAATCATAACTGCTGGTCTACATGTATTACAATTGTGGTGACCCTATCTATCTTGCTCAAAATTATTCCCCCAGAATCTAGCAGTGTTTGCATTCTTGTTAGACATTCAGTATATATCCAATGAATCCATGAATAAAATTCTCATTACTTTAGCATCACAATGTGCATGCATGTTCAGTCGCTAAGTCATGTCCAATTATTTTGCAACCCCATGGACTTTCGCAACCTTGCCTGGCTCTTCTGTCCATGTCATTTCCCAGGCAAGAATATTGGAGTAGGTTGCCATTTCCTTCTCCAGGGGATCTTCCTGACCCAGGAATTGAACATATGTCTCCTGCATTGCAGGCAGATTCTTTACCATGAGCCACCTGGGAAGCCCTAGCATGACAATAGCAAACCTGGTAATTACTAGCCTGTTACTTTAAAAGTTATTCTTCTTGGAGGTGGAGGTCATTTAACAATAAATACTGAATATTGCTGTATAAAAACTTCTACATTAGGTGTCATTATTATCAAAAGATTCAGTCCAAAGGAGGTGATCAGCACCAAACAACAAAATGTTTAGCAATGTATTATTGAATTAATTAAAGGGTAAATGTGAAGTCATATGGGGAAAAAAAAAGAGAAAGAAAAAAATTACAAAAACTAGAACATTGCGAGAATGAGGTGGTAACTGGATTGAATCTTTGAGGGGAGGACTTTTACAGAACTGGATTGAATCTTTGAGGAGAGGAATTTTACAGTGTGAGGCTATGCGATTTGAAGACATCTAGGAGAACTTCATTGAGTCTTATATGGGAAGGTATCCAAAGCTGCACAATGTTGTCATAATGAACCCACAGCCATTACATAGAAATTAAACTTCAAGAGCAATCAAGAAATAAACACTGCTTAGAAGACCAAGCAACCAACATATCAGGAAATAGCATCAAAAGGAATTCCAAATATTTCAATTTAAAGCCTAAAATGGAATCATAAAAATACCAGAAAAAATATAAGCAATTTTGTTTTTAATTCTTAGAGTAGGGTCAGTGTTTTTAAACATGATACAAAGCCTAGAAAGTATAAAAGAAATGAAAGATATGTTTCATTTGTTTTATATATTATTAGTGTTCTTCATGGGAAAGCTACCATAATCAAATTAAACAGAAACAGTGGGAAAATATTTGAAATACAAATGACTGACAATAAGTCAATTTCCTTCTTACACAACAAGCTCTTACTAAACTTCCAATTTATCCACATTTTCATCTCTTACTTCATATCCAATCCATTAAATCCTCTCAGTCTCATATTGAAATTATATTCAAAATCTGATCATTTGTCACTACCCTGACTCCTATCTCTTGGCTCCAAAGCACCAGAGTCTCCACGGTGTCCTGAATAACTGAAGTTACCTTTCGTAAGACTTCCTGCACTTGTTTCCACACTGTCTCCTCACCAAAGTCAAGTCTCAATACAGCAACTGAAGTGATCCTGCTAGAACCAAAGTAATAAGTCACTTCTCTCTCAAAACCCTCAGAGAGCTTTCTTCCAAACTCAGAGTGAAAGCCAAGGTTGCTTACAATGGCTTGCAATATCCTAAAGCATCCTGCTTGATTTGGCCTCTCATTATCTTGTGGCCTACAAGGATCCCCTCGGTTGCTCAATTTCACCCACCTGACATTCTGAAGCCACATTTCCTCAGGGTCTTTGCACCTGCCCCTCTTCGGTATGGATGTCCTTGCTCCAGATGTCACATGGATTTCTCCTTCACCTCCTCAGGTCTTTCAGGCAATGTCACCTTCTCTCTGAAGCCCTCCCTGACTGTGATATTTAATAGTTCAAACTCATGCCTTGAATCCCTTGTTCCACTTTACTTATTCATTTTTCACTGGTGAATTTATCACTATCCCGGTGGCTCAGCATTAAAGAATCTGCTTGTAATGCAGGAGACTCAGGTTTGATCCCTAAGTTGGGAAGATCCCCTGGAGGAGGAAATGGCAACCCACTCCAGTATTCTTGCCTAGGGAATCCCATGGGCAGAGGAGCCTGACAGACTACAATCGATAGAGTCATAAAAGATTAGGACATGACATAGCAAATAAAAACAACAACGTTTTAATACTGTAGTATCTATTATGTTAATTTTTTCCTCCTTCTAGGATGAAAGTTTCATGGGGAAAAGGTTTTCATTTCTTTTGTTGACCTCTATGGTTCTAGCATCTTTAATGGAACCTATCATAATACAAGGCATAAATAAACACTTACTGAATGAATTTTGAGTGAAATTAAGGAGAAAAAAGAAAACTCAATAGAAAAGTGAGCACATGATAGCTCAAAATTTAACAGAAATATGACTTCTTTGGTGGCTCAGATGGTAAAGCGTCTTGCTAACAATGCAGGAGACCCAGGTTCGATCCTTGGGTCGGGAAGATCCTCTGGAGAAGGAAATGGCAACCCACTCCAGTATTCTTGCCTGGGAAATCCCATCGACGGAGGAGCATGGTAGGCTACAGTCCATGGGGTCACAAAGAGTTAGACACGACTGAGCGACTTCACTTTCACTTTTCATGTGTATAATTAAAATATATTTTAAAAGTTTGCCAAATATTAAATAATCTTATCATATTAATGTGATGAAACAAGCACTTTTGTGTACAGAGGCACAAACTGAAGAGTAATTTGACTCTATTTATTAAAATTAATATTCCACACTCTAATAGCCATGGTTACCTAATTTAACAAAACCTTGAAACAACCTAAGTATTGAAAATTGGTATAAATTATGGAGCATAATGTAGAATTTAACAGAACAAAGTAGACATACAAGACAATATAGAAAAAGGTCCTAATGTTATTAACTGAAAAGCTAGGTTCAAAAGAATACGTACTGTAGGATACAATCTGTTTTCCTAAATGCATACATATACTCAGATGCCCAAATTTACATATATGTAAAATATTTCTGGAGAGCTACACACGTACTGTTCCACAAACATTGGGAGTCATTTGCATGAGGAATGCTTTATTCAATTTTTTTGTGAGGTTTAGTTGATTATTTGGTCTTCCAAGAAATTTACTTCCACTTACATTATGAATAATCTCTAAGCAAACATGTACATTTGAGTGAATGGATTAACGATAGAGTATCATATAAATTTCTACAGTTAAATTTGGTCTTTTGAGAGTCTTTAAAAATCTGAAAAAAAGCCACTCAGCTGTGTCTGACTCTGTGACCCCATGGACTTGTAGCCCACAAGGCTCCCCTGTTCATGGAATTCTCCAGGCAAGAATTCTGGAGTGGGTAGCCATTCCCTTCTCCAAGGAATCTTCCTGACCCAGGGATTGAACCTGGGTCTCCTGCACTGCAGGCAGATTCTTTACCATTTGAGACACCAGGGAAGCCTTAAAAATCTGAGGAAACTAAAAAAAAAAAATCACAATTGTAGATTTTTAGAATTCTTTTTAGTTTAGAAGTATTTAAAAACCCTCAAAAAACAAAAGTATTAAAATATTCTGAATTTATAAGAAATAAACAGCCATTAGCTCACTATTATGTTTTTTACTACAATTGGTAGACTCTTCTAAATCTTGTTTAAAATATTCTCTCTGTTGTTCAACATCTGCTTCAATCTAGCTTCATCCTGCTGCTGCTAAGTCGCTTCAGTCGTGTCCAACTCCGTGCGACCCCATAGACAGCAGCCCACCAGGCTCCGCCATCCCTGGGATTTGGAGCCTGGTGGGCTGCCGTCTATGGGGTCGGAATAAATAATTAAGGACTGATCTGAATGGCAACTTTTGTATTCTGTGCACAGCATATTAATCTGTAATTATACTGCTACCTTTTCACTAAATTGGCTATAAGAAATAGTTGACTTGAAGCTAATATTTAGTATCATAAACAATAAAAAAGATATAATGGAAAATTTATGAAGCATATAAGGGATTCCAAATAACCAACAGTGTCGCCAGTTTTCTGAATATCATGTGGGTTTGATAACACTGAATGGAATAACAAGGTCCTTATTAAGTTTTCATTCAAATTTTTACCCTAAAAGAACAGGTCCTAATTTTTCACTCCTAGGTCTTAGAGCAGTCATCACCTAAATACAGTTGACTATTGATAAAATGTCACAACCTATATAATATTTGATGGTTTGAAGAAACCACATTTTTTAAAAATCGCCACATTGTCAAATTAAAAATTACAACTGTTTCCTGGTTCATACCATTTTAGTGAATTTTGCACAAAGTTGTGCCTGCAATTGTTCAACAGTAGCTCGTGAAGCTAGTATGGAGGGAATAAAGGAAGAGCTATATAATACTCAAGAACTGAAATCATGCTGGGTAGATAGGGAGAGAAAATTATTTCATTCCAGAAGGGCATTCAAACATGACAGAGTAGGGAAGTGAATGAACCAGAACAAATAGTAACTCTACAGAGAAAACAGCCTTAACAGTGAAGCTTAGATCAAAGTTTCTCAGAAGAATCTATTGCAGAGATGCCTGAAGCAAAATGTACCTATCCAGGCCAAAAGCTTTGTGAAGGTCATGGGCAGAGGTCTGCAACCAGTGGCTCATGGACTACATCCATGACCACACAGACATGACTACTTAAGTGCATAATTGAACAGTATTTAAAAATTAGAAGTCACATAAAATGCTGTATTTCTAGCTTCTTTTGAAATCAATCCATGTTCTCCAATAATAGAATGATATTTTTTCACTAAAACAATTGATTGACATGGAGGAGCAGCTGCCCCATAGAAAGTATACCTACTCTACAACTAGTTCCTACCCTGCAACTAGTTCAAATGATTCCTTTGGGAAAATTAGAAAGGGTTGACCTTTCTTAAAATAATTAACTACCATCATCCAGAGATCTACAACATTAGCAATGTAAATGGGGCTCCTTGGACTTGTTCAATGCATAATCAGTCATGATGGCTGTTTCACTCAGTTATGCCAGCTGCCTTCAGAGTACTTAGAAATACATGGGATGAAATGAAGAAGACAAAGCTAGACCAGCACAGGATCTATTCTCTTTGCTCCTCTGCTCAGAATTAGTGTCATTTTTCTCTTTCTTTTTTTTGCTTTTTTTTCTCTTCCTTCCTCCCTCTCACTCTCCTTCCTCCCACTTTTACTCCCCACCCTTTCCTTCCTCCTTCCTTCCTCCCTCTCTTTCGCTCTTGTGTGTGCATGCAGATACACACACAGTGGTTTTAAAGCTTTTTAATTTGCTAACTCATTTCATGTGATTATTAATAAAATATTTATAAGGAGGTAAAATGCAATTGATCTATAGTTCATTTTATTTTGCTAATATGCCAAACCAAAAAATAAAAAACAAGTTTTCTTTCAAAAATTATTTCAGAAGCCTGAGGGGAAATGTACATAAAGTATGTCCCTTTTATATACTGCCTTAAAGAGTATAGATCATATGCCACTTTTTCTTTCAAACAACATCCATATGCTGCCTGGGGAAGTATTAGAGGAGATACAATGAAGACACTTTCCTGAGGTATGTCTATCCAGACTACAGAGTATTCAAATTTTACTTTCCAAAACACAAGGGCATGAAATAAGGTTTACAAAAACAAGAAGAAAATAGCAGCAGAAATATTCTTTGATTATCTGTTTTGTTTTTTTTTATTCTATCAGGTCTTGGCTAATATATAAGCTCCTCAGTGAGGCCTTACCTGAACACCCAAGCTAAAGTTGATCTCCCATTTGTCTCTATGTCACCCTACTTGTTTACTTAATAGCTCTAATTAGAGTGTATTTGATCAATTTATTTACTTAGCTCATTTGTTGATTGCCTGCCACATGTCAGACATTACTCCAGTCCCTGGGAAGAACAAGGTAAACCTGCCCACTAAGATTTTAAGATCTATGTGGAAGACCCACCGAGTAACAGGCACATAAGTAAAATCATTACACACTGTGGTAAGTGTAATCCTTAATTTATATTTCTATCTTTCTGTTCCACTAACCTGTGTCTATATGGATTCTGTCTTCTATTATATCCCATCACCAAGCACAGTGACTGGCTGAATGACTGTATTAACTTTTCTAGTGAAATGGGTTTCTGTAATAATATTTGAATAGGAGCCCCAGGGACTTCCCTAATGGCTCAGTGGTAAAGAGTCAGCCTGCCAATGTAGGAGACATGGGTTAGATCCCCGGTGCAGGAAGATTTAACATGCCATGGGTCAACTAAGACTGTAGGCCGCAACTATTGAGCCTGTGCTCTAGAGCCTGGAAACTGCAACCACTGAGGCCTCGCACCACAACTACTGAAGTCTGCATGCCCTAGAGCCCATGCTCAGTGACAAGAGAAACCACTTCACTGAGAAGCCTGCACACCCCAACTAGAGAGTAGCCTCTGCTTGCTGCAACTAGAAAAAAGCCTGCACAGCAACAACCATCCAGCACAGCTTAAAAACAAATAAAATTATTTAAACTCTGGGAGATAATGAGGATAGGGAAGTCTGGTATGCTGCAGTCCATTGGGTTGCAAAGAGTCAGCTATGATTTAGTGACTGGACAAAAATTTAAAAAATAAATAAATAGGAAACCCAGGATATCAGAATAATATCATCTACTTGGGAGCAGTGAGAATTTTGTACCTGACACATGTGAGTCCATATAGTGATCCATTACATATGTTATAACAAAGCTTGAAAGATAAATAAGAAAACACTCTCACTTCCCGGAGAGCTCTATTGTTAATACTATAGTATATAAATTTCCAGATCTTATTTTATGAAACACAAATTTATAAAGAACTTTGTATTTCTTCAACAAAACAATGTCATACTGTGTATACTTTAGAACCTATATTTTTCAATTAACAATGTCCATTTTGACATTTCAGAAATATGAGGAGGGTTTTGCTTTATTTCTCTCTGAAAGATTGACAGTTGAATACAATAGAACAGGTATATAATTTTGAGTCATAATCAAACCAAACAAAAACTTATGAGCCATGATCTATCTGTGCACATGCACTTTTAAAACAGAGTACTTTTTCAAAGGCAAAGTGAGAAAGGAGAGGAGAAAATGAACACCCACTCAGCAAATCAGGGAGAAAACTAATATTATTGCTATTTCATGAAAATAAGTGACCCTGCAGCCACTCAAGTGGCTATTATCCTAGATGAAATGTCAGTTCTAACATTTCTCTATTTGGATTGTCTAATTTGTTTACTTGTACCCATATTGTTCCAGAAAAAAAAGATTTCAAATGAAATGTCACCGTCAACAATTCTCTACTTGAAATATTTTCTTTTACAATTCATCCATGTTCCATCTCTGTCCAAAAACAAAGAACTTAGGGTAGATAACAAAGATAAAAAGCATAAATGAGAAAAATACAGGTTGGAAAAGAAATAGAGCCAAGAACTAAGTTAGGAAACAAACCATATCTATTATATAAACATTAGGTCAACATTATTTATAAAACTGAAGAATGGAAAAAATGTATTAATATCACTGGACTAAGGGAAAGTATCCTTTATTAAAATGTTGCTGGTATGTTTATTAACATGAAACCAGTGGGGGAAAAAACTTCATATGTTACTAGATTGGGTAGCTGTGAAATATAAGAGAATAGCACAAACTGGCAAGATATAAGGTTAATATACAAAAGTCAGTTGTTTTCTTGTATACTAGCAATGAACAAATGGTATTTGAAATTAAAGCCATATTCTATTTAAATAACACCCCCCCCCAAATCTAACAAAATGTGTGTAAGATCCATATGAGGGAAACTACAAAATTCTCATAAATGAAATCAAAGAACTAAATAAATGAGAGATAGTCCAAGCTTTTGGAGACGAAGATGTCTGTACTTCCAACTTGATCTATAGATTCAATGCAATCTCAATCAAAATCCTAACCAGTTATTCTGTGGCTGTTGACAAATTGATTCTCAATATTAGTTGGAAAGACAAAAGACCTAGAATAGTCAACATAATATTGAAGTAGAAGAACAAAGTTGGAGGACTGATACTATCTGACTTCAAGAGTTACTATAAAGGTATGAAATCAAGACAGTGGGTGTTGATGAAAGAACAGAAAACATAGATCAATGGAACAGAATAGAGAGCCCAGAAATGGACTCACACAAATATAGTGAATGTATATTTGACAAAGAAGCTAAGGTAATACAATGCAGCAAAGATTTTTTTTCAACAAATGGTACTGGAACAATTAGACACCCACCTGCAAAAAAATTAATCTAGACACAGGACTTATACCCTTCACAAAAATTAACTCAAATTGAGCATAGACCTAAACAAAAAGCATAAAACTATAAACTGCAGACAATAACAGGAGAAAACCTAGATGACCTTGGGTATGGCAGTGACTTTTTAGATACACTACAGACACAAATAGCAAGAAATAGTTGATAAGCTTGACTCATTAAAATTAAAACTCTGCTCTGAAAAAAAACAAAGTCAAGAGAATGAGAAGACAAGCCACAGATTGGGAAAAAGTGTTTGCAAAAATCACAGCAGATAAAAGATGATATACAAAATATACAAAGAACTCTTAAAACTCAACAATAAGTAAACTGGCTGAATAACGGGCCAAAGATCTGAATAGACATCTCATCAAAGAAGATATATAGATGGTAAATATTATGTGTTCATGGAAATGCAAATTAAAACAGCAATGAGATACCACTACATATCCATTAGAGTAGCCAAAATCCAAAGCACTGACAACATTAAATGTTCATGAAGGCAGAAAGCAATAGCAACCCTCATCGCTGGTGGGAATACAAAATGATTCAGCCACTTTGGAAGACAGTTTGATAGTGTCTTACAAAACTAAACATACTCTTATCACACAATCCAGCAATCAAATTCCTTGGTATTTACCCAACCAGGCTGAAAACTTATGTCCACATCAAAACCTGCTCATGGATGTTTGCTACTGCTAAGTCACCTCAGTTATGTCTGACTCTGTGCGACCCCATAGATGGCAGCCCAGCAGGCTCCGCTGTCCCTGGCATGGATGTTTACAGTAGCTTTATTCATAATTCTTGGTAGTAACCAAAATGTCTTTCTGTAGGTAAATCGATAAACAAACTGGTACATCCAGGCATGGGATATTATTCAGTGCTAAAAAGAAATGAGCTGTCAAGTCATGGTAAGACATGAAGGACATATGACTAAGTGAAGGAAGCCAATCTGAAAAGTTTGCTTACTGTATGATTCTAACTATATGCCATTCTGAAAGAGGCAAACTTGGAGACAGCTAAATGATCAGTAATTACTAGCATATGAGGTAGGGGAGGAATAAATAGGTAGAGCATAAATGATTTTCAGGGCATTGAAAATACTCTGTATGATATCATAATGATGGATATCACGTCATTATTATACTTTCCCAAACTCATAAAATGTACAACACCAAGAGTGAACCATTATGCAAACTATGTACTATGTGTGATTATGATGTGTCAATGTAGACTCATCAGTTTTAACAAACATACCACTATGGTAAGGAATGTTGATAATGGGAGAGAGGTATAGGGTGTAAGGGAAATCTCTGTATCTTCTCTTCAGTATTGCTATGAACCTAAAATTGCTATAAAATAAAGTCTTAATTTTTTTTAAATAGATATTTGTAATTGAGAAATACAAATATCTATTTTTTTGATAAAATGAGAAATGATCTTCTTCATCCAATCATCAACTAAACTCAGGCTGAGGTGCAGTTTTGGTAAGATTCAGTCTACCTGTGGTTTGTATCTGTTCCTATGGTTGCCTTCAACAGACTTCTAACTGAGAATTTAGTGCCCTTTTCTCTTTAACACTCAGTTCAGTTCAGTCGCTCAGTCATGTCCGACTCTTTGCAACCCCATGAATCGCAGCACGCCAGGCCTCCCTGACCATCACCAACTCCGAGAGTCTACCCAAACCCATGTTCATCGAGTCGGTGATGCCATCCAACCATCTCATCCTCTGTCGTCCCCTTCTTCTCCTGCCCCTAATCCTTCCCAGCATAGGTCTTTTCCAATGAGTCAACTCTTCGCATGAGGTGGCCAAAGTATTGGAGTTTCAGCTTCAACATCAGTCCTTCCAATGAACACCCAGAACTGATCTCCTTTAGGATGGACTGGTTGGATCTCCTTGCAGTCCAAGGGACTCTCAAGAGTCTTCTCCAACACTACAGTTCAAAAGCATCAATTCTTCGGCACTCAGCTTTCTTCACCGTCCAACTCTCACATCCATACATGACACTAAACAATTGGAAATTCCACTCTGCTTTTCAGAGCTATTTTAAGTTCTTGAGCTATACATCTTCAGAATATAGCAAAGTCTTGAGATGAAATGAGCTGTGTGCTGGATTTCCAACTTTGTCATTCTAACCCACATAATTTCCAAAACTATGATTGCTTGTATGTGCCTTAGCTGCAGTTCTCTGTCTCTTCACACCCATATTCTTAGCCTTTTATTTATACCTAGAATCAACAAATATCTCCAGAGGAAAAAAAAGAAGCTATAGATCCTCAATCTACCTCTGAATTTACCTCTGATTTCTTTGGAATTCAAGTCCTTCTAAATATTTCTGCTTAAGCAGCTCTCTGAAACCTTAATTTTTTTTTTTTCATAATTTGCCTGGATTTTCTAGTTGTGACAAATACTTCACCCTTCCCTGAAGCAGAAATTTTGATATACATACTGCATTTATTTAGAGGACTCCTAAAATTATACAATCAAATTTTAAACCTTTCCTATGCTACAGATTTGTTTTTCTAACTGCCTTCAGAACATTTTTATTTTAATGTGTTTCAACTTATCCTTTTATTCTCCTGAATCTCCTGTATCTGTGATGACTTAATCAGATTTCTGATCACTACTATGTTGGGGGTTAGGAGATGGTTATGTATTAAATGGGGGAGTTGTGGAAGTCCTTATTGAGACGGTGACCTTTGAACAAACACTTGATTGAGAGAAGGAACAAACTATGGAAACTTCCAGGAGAAGCTAAGATGGGTATAGCAAGTTTAAAACCACTGATACAGGAGTGTACCTGATGGTTTCATATGATGGCAAGGAGTCTATGTGGCTGGGGCTAAGTGAGCAAGGGGGAAAGTAATAACGAGTACATTCAGACAAGGACTGAACTAAGTATCATATTTAATTCATTTTCTTTCCACTCTTCACATACAATAAAGATCATGTCCTTCAGGTTCCTGTGAAATATTCTTCATATACATGCCTCATTTATAACTCTATTACCATCACCTTCATTTATCTCTTATTATTCATAGATAACTGCAAATTGGAAACAGATCTTCCCAGTCTTGGAATTCCCCACTTCAATAAATTTCAAATAAAACATTCTTTTCTGCCATAACCATGATCATGGTCAAAATATAAGACTTTAAAATTTCTTAACTCTGGATTTTTCCATTACTATACATGAATAGGTCAGTTGAAGAGTGGCAAATGCCCATTTTTCTATAACAGATGATTGGGATGTTTAAATATGAGTAAATACTCTCTCTATTTTAATGCCTTCCAACAATGTTAGAAGAAAAAATCTGAAAATTTTAAAATCTTTTGATCTATCCAAAAGTCAAAAGGATTTGGTGAGTATAAGACTAGGCTAGTAAATGAATAAAGTTTTCAACTTACTACTGCTGGGAAAAATCTAAAAATAACCATTTAGCTTCAGAAAGTTCAGTCACTCAGTTGTGTCTTACTTTTTGCGACTCCATGGACTGCAACATGCTAGGCTGCCCTGTCCATCACCAACTCCCGGAGCTTGCTCAAACTCATGTCCATCGAGTCGGCGATGCCATCCAACCATCTCACCCTCTGTAGTTCCCTTCTATTCCGACTTCAATCTTTCCCAGCATCAGGATCTTTTCTTTATCATCATTAATCAGTTGCTCCCATCAGGTGGCCAAAGTATTGGAGCTTCAGCTTCATCATCAGTCTTACCAATGAATATTCAGGACTGATTTCCTTTAGGATGGACTAGTTGGATCTCTTTGTAGTCCAAGGGACTCTCAAGATTCTTCTCGAACACCACAGTTCAAAAGCATCAATTCTTTGGTGCTCAGCTTTCTTTATAATCCAACTTTCACATCCATACATGACTACTGCAAAGCCATAGCTTTTAATAGACAGACTTTGTCAGCAAAGAAATGTGTCTGCTTTTTAACATGCTGTCTAGGTTGGTCATAACTTTTCTTCCAAGGAGCAAGCATCTTTTAATTTCATGGCTGCAGTCACCATCTGCAGTGGTTTTGGAGCCCAAGAAAATAAAGTCTCACATTGTTTCCATGGTTTCCCCATTGCCATGAAGTGATGGGACCAGATGCCATGATCTTAGTTTTTTGAATGTTGAGTTTTAAGGCAACTTTTTCACTCTCCTCTTTCACTTTCATCAAGAGGCTCTTTAGTTTTTCTTCACTTTCTGCCATAAGGTTGGTGTCATCTGCATATCTGAGGTTATTGGTATTTCTTCCAGCAATCTTGATTCCAGCTTGTGCTTCATCCAGCCTGGCATTTCGCATGATGTACTATGCATACAAGTTAAATAAGCATGGACATGGAAAAAATTTCACAAAAAAGCACAGTACTCTGCTCCTTCAGACAACTACTTCCTAGAAAGCATCTTGAATATCACCCTGACGTCAATTTCTTTTTGTATATACATTTTGCTGATGCTTACAGTTTTCACAAAATACCCAACCTTTTTCTTTATAGTGAGAAAGTGTTTTAAGACACACAAGTGTGAATTGTCCATATAGCTTCTATTTCCTGAATCTTTCACAAACACAATTAAAAACTGGCTCTGCAATCTCCATATATATCCTTTGGAAAACATGCATTGTTTTCAGTTAAATGAAACAACATCAATATGCCTTTTCAGCCATGGGTTTGGATCATTTGCCTCTAATTTGGCACATTTGAAAATCTTATCATTCATCTGTTTGCAAAAAAATAACAGTTCAAATGCTTAGTAAAAAGCACAAAATTATCTGTAACAAAAATCACAGAAACTAAAAAAATATGTTTGAAAACAACAGTGATAGGAATCTGATTTCTCAGGGAAATGTTAGAACACTTCAATTTTTTTGTAAGAGAGGCAAAAAAATGGCTTCAATGGTTAACACTGAATTTTTTCCTTTGGAGTAGAAAAATGGAAGCTGCTTCAGCAAGGGAGGGAAAGAGGGAAAAGATGAAAAGCAATGGTGGGTAAATTCTATACCATGTATTCTAGATGTTAATTGGTTTCAAAAATATTTGCAATATATTGTAAAGAATGAAATGTGATGGGAGTTAAGCAATGGGCATAGAATATTTATTAGAGTAAGTAAATTTATTAGAGTAAGTAAATTAAAAATCTTCTCATGTAGTTGATGCAAATTTTGTGAATCTATTCAATTAATAGAAACACTTTTTAGTCTGTTTCTCACTTGAGTAAATACAGTTGACAACTTGATTTTTCTGTAAAGAAATGTGGCAAAACAATGGTCACTGCTATTATTGTAGATGCTACATATACCTTGTATATAAGTATACATGTATAATGTAGAATATAACATTCTAACATAACGTATATTTTAAAGGTTGCATGAAAACAACTGATTTCTTCATTTATTTGCTTGTTCAGATTTTCAGAAAACTTTTACTGAACCTGAAGAAAAAGGAAATTTACTTTTTCAAGTGAACTTTAACTTTTGTGATTTGGAAGTCTGCTCAAATCTTAAATTTTAAAAGTTCATTAGACATTTAAGCTTTAGCTTATGAAATGGATATGTAAAAGTATGTTCTATTGTATCAAAAAAAAAATCTCAAAATATTCCCCTGTCCTGAAACACATCTAATTTGCTTTACCTGTCACAATGTAAAACCCAAGGCCATCGATAAAAAAAAGGAGTTATTGTATATATGTGAAGACACAGCATAGTGCACTGAAGTCCAGGCTGAGGCTAGATGAAATAGGAAGAAAAAGAGCAAAGTAGATTCTGAAAGGTTTACACGTCTAAATTCAGGGGAGCTGATTTGGGGGCAGTTTTATCAAAGAGGTAAACCACTGGGAGAATTTTCAAGGATTGAGGCATCATTGGGCAGAACAAGGTGGAAAAACCATTCTAGGTGAGAGTGAAGAAATGCAGCCATATAGGAAAAATGAAAAGCAACTGTGAGATGATAAGGTCTTGGAAGTTGGTATCTCCTCTTTGCCATGTTTATTTAATATTGAATGTAAAAAAACATGAAAATTAAGAAAGTCTCTCAGAAACTACACCATTTACAAACTAGTAGAAGTTAACTTTCTTAAAGCTTTCAGCACTTAAAACTTTCCTTAAGTCAAGTCTCTGACACTATAGTGAAATGAAAATAATATCTCCTGCCATATCAATAAACAGAAATGTCAAAGTCATCAGAGAATTTTGGCCTCCAGATATGAATGAGGGCTCCCAAAATTGTGATCCAACACATGCTGCCACGCATCATGGTGACTGCTGATGAGCTGGGGGAAGGCAAGAAGCAGCCATCTGCCACTCCTTATGTTGAACAAGGAAACAGGATTTGGGCCCATCCTGGAATGAGAAGTCAAGTGGGCCTTAGGAAGAAGCATCACTACAAACAAAGCTAGTGGAGGTGATGGAATTCCAGTTGAGCTATTTCAAATACTAAAAGACTGCTACGAAAGTGCTGCACTCAATATGCCAGCAAATTTGGAAAACTCAGCAGTGGCCACAGGATTGGAAAAGGTCAGTTTTCATCCCAATCTCAAAGAGGGGCAATGCCAAATAATGCTCAAACTACCGCACAATTACACTCATCTCACATGCTAGTAAAGTAATTCTCAAAATTCTTCAAGCCAACCTTCAACAGTTTGTGAACCGTGAACTTCCAGATGTTCAAGCCAGTTTTAGAAAAGGCAGAGGAACGAGAGATCAAATTACCAACATCTGCTGGATCATTGAAAAAGCAAGAGAGGTCCAGAAAAACATCCATTTCTGCTTTATTGACTATGCCAAAGCCTTTGACTGTGTGGATCACAATAAACTGTGGAAAATTCTGAAAGAGATGGGAATACCAGACCACCTGACCTGCCTCCTGAGAAATCTGTATGCAGGTCAGGAAGCAACAGTTAGAACTGGACATGGAACAAGAGACTGGTTCCAAATAGGAAAAGGAGTACATCAAGGCTGTATATTGTCACCTTACTTATTTGACTTCTATGCGGAGTACATCATGAAAAACACCAGACTGGATAAAGCACAAGCTGGAATCAAGATTGCTAGGAGAAATATCAATAATCTCAGATAAGCAGATGATACCACCCTATGGCAGAAAGTGAAGAACTAAAGAGCCTCTTGATGAAAGTGAAAGAGGAGAGTGAAAAAGTTGGCTTAAGGCTCAACATTCAGAAAACTAAGATCATGGCATCCGGTCCCATCACTTCATGGGAAATCAATGGGGAAACAGTGGCTGACTTTATTTTTTTGGACTCCAAAATCACTGCAGATGGTTAACTGCAGTCATGAAATTAAAAGACGTTTACTCCTTGGAAGGAATGTTATGACCAACCTAGACAGTATATTAAAAAGCAGAGACATTACTTTGTCAACAAAGGTCCGTTTAGTCAAGGCTATGGCTTTTCCAGTAGTCATGTATGGATGTGAGAGTTGGACTATAAAGAAATCTGAGCACTGATGCTTTTGAACTGTGGTGTTGGAGAAGACTCTTGAGAGTCCATTGGACTGTAAGGATCTTCCCTGTGGCTCAGATGGTAAAGCGTCTGCCTACAATGCGGGAGACCCGGGTTCGATCCCTGGGTGGGGAAGATCCTCTGGAGAAGGAAATGGCAACCCACTCCAGTACTCTTGCCTGGATCCAGCCAGTCAATCCTAACGGAAATCAGTGCTAAATATTCATTTTAAGGACTGATGTTGAAGCTGAAACTCCAATACTTTGGCCACCTGATGCAAAGAGCTGACTCATTTGAAAAGACCCTGATGCTGGGAAAGATTGAAGGCGGGAGGAGAAGGGGACAACAGAGGATGAAATGGTTGTTGGATGGCATCACCAACTCAATTGACATGAATTTGAGTAAACTCCAGGAATTGGTGATGGACAGAGAGGCCTGGCATGCTGCAGTTCATGGGGTCACAAAGAGTTAGACACAACTGAATAACTGAACTGAACTGAACTGAGCTGAGCTGAGGTGCATATGAAAGGAAGGAATTCAGTGAGCCCAGAGGCTTACATCTTCCCATACATAGTATGTTAAATTCCTTAACCTGATATCTGATCTTTGATGTTCTGACTGCGAGCCCCCTTTGTTACAAACTATATAGCCTGACTTCCCCCTCCTGCCTCCTTGGAGCAGTCTCTCAGAACTAACTGAGGTGCTGTCTCCCAGGTTGCAGTCCTCGTTTTGCCCCAAATAAAACTTAACTTGCAGCTCTCAAGTTGTGCATATTTTTTAGTTGACACTATAATCAACAAGGCAAAGTTTGAAATCCAAAATGTTATGAAAACTGATATTTTATTGCTAACTCATTTGATGGCAGAGTCTAGCCTGTCCTGAACTAACATGAAGCTACCTGTAGTCCTTCTGTTATAGCCACGCGTTTTGGGAAACAAACTCACTCAGAAGGACAATGCAGGTAGTGGAGTGCAGTTTATTACACCAGTGGGCCCAAGGCAGAGTCTTCTCTTAGCCAAGGACCCCGACCAGCATTTGTGAAAATCTTTTATACCCCATGTGTACGTGTCTGAACCCACCACCCCAATTTCCTTGAGACTTACATAAACAAAGGAAGGGTAAATACAATCACAATAATCTCATCATTTATGTGTTATGTGTTTAAACAGTTAAACAATTGGCCAATAATCAATAAGCCTGAGGTTACACTCCGATAGGTACAGAAATATTTATGGCCTGTCCAGAGACAGGGGTGATTAGTGTATGTTTTCTCTTAGGCAATGAGTAGCCTAGATATGATCTTCAAGGTTCCCCTGTCCGGCGGGGGTCTTATCCTTCTATTGTCGTTGCCATAGGCACTAAGCACAGAGTTTAGAGTCCATTAGAGAGGTGGCCAAGCATGATCAGCATAAACAGGCCTAAGATGGAGTCCAGGTCCTATGAATTCCCTCTTCATTTCCTCATCTTTCCAGATGATACTATTCATAGGTTTGACTGCAGAAATGTTGATGCATTTGATTGGAGTCCTGCCCCAAACCCTCCTGGAGGATAGAGTTGGTTTATGTGTTATATTAAATATACAGGTATTAACTTTTAAATATTGAAATTTTCTGGAGTCTAAAACACATATGGCTTTAATATTTGTGGACTCATTAGAATCAGTTAAATAATACCAATTCTTTTTTGTTTATTTTTAAAAGGTAATTGTTTTAACCTTTAAATTAATGCTTTAATTCCCTTTGACTTCTTTTGACATTTCTTTATGTCCATTTTAAAGATATTGAGTCCAAATTTGTACACAAAACTAAAGTGAATATCTGACCAGTTATTATTCCTCTTTCCTCATTTCTGAACGTCTTGAAATATTACTTATAGGATTGTAGCACATTCTATAAAAGTAGATGACACAGACACTTATTTCTCAGTATCTACTCAAAAATAAACAGTATCCAGTTGGTACTTTGCATACAGTAGTCTGTCAAGAAATGTTTGCCGAATTAATTAAAACATGACTGATTATTAAGTACTATTCTTATTTGTGCAATGCTCTTATGTTTACTTTTTAAAATGCTGCATTTTTAGGTATACATATTGTGATTTCTCTATCTCCTCATTCAGTTTGTGCAATTCCTTTTTTTCCCCTAAGTATGCTCACTAAACTAGCTTCTCCAACAACTTTATTTTTGATGACTCCTCTTTATTGAGGTTATTTTGAACTGTAAACATAAGTCTTGGGATGTTATCTATTATTCTTAACTTAGGATCATTTTCAAATCTAATGTGTGCTTTCACTTTTTTATTTCCTAAAGGAATTAACAAGAAAAGCATAAGTTGATGCAAAATAACAAAATTTTAAATATTCTGAAACATTTATTTTGTGCTTAATCCCACTACCTTCATTCTGCCAGGAAATAATGATAAAGACATATTCTTAATATTGATAACATATATCATGTCATAAAACATGACATTAATACTTCAATTATGTTCCATTACAATTGGAAAATAAATGTGGTCTCTTTCCCTAAGAAACTCACGGTCTACTGAGGAGATAAACACATGGACATATACTTACATACTTGGGGGCAATCACACAAGTATGTTCAAAGTACCATACTTTGGAAAAGTTTAAAAGGCAAGTACTCCAACAGAACAAGACTGAACTCCCCATGATGAGAGGGACAGAAGTTTGGGGGATATGAAATAGCCATAACAAAGGTACTAGCAATGGAAAAAATTAAATAGTACACAAACACATAGAAACATGAAGGGAAACTTTCAAGAAAATTTAAGACAACTAGTACAACCAGTGAAACATATACAGGCCAAATCAAAAAGGACCATCCGAGGCTCTAGCAGGACTTCAGGCTTTGTCTAAAGACACTGAAGCAGATTAATTCAGAAACTTTGCTTAGAAAGATATTTCTGGCTACATTATTGAGAACAGATGAGGGGTTCAGGAACTGAATTTGGAGTGGAGTGAGAAATAACAGTGACTGCACTGAAGTCGTGGCTGTGAGCAGAAAGCAGAGAAGGGACAGGAACGGTGAAGGGGACAGATCCCCCTGTGAACAGAGCATTGGCAACTTGGAATCAGTCATGATGGGAATCGGAGAAGGCAGTGGCACCCCACTCCAGTACTCTTGCCTGGAAAATCCCATGGACGGAGGAGCCTGGTAGGCTACAGCCCATGGGGTCGCTAAGAGTCAGACACAACTGAGTGACTTCACTTTCACTTTTCCCTTTCATGCACTGGAGAAGGAAATGGCAACCCACTCCAGTGTTCTTGCCTGGAGAATCCCGGGGAAGGCGGAGCCTGGTGGGCTGCCGTCCATGGGGTCGCACAGAGTCGGACACGACTGAAGCAACTTAGCAGCAGCAGCAGCAGCAGCAGCATGATGGGAATAATTACACTATAGAAATCAGCAGACTCAGAAACTGGCTCCCCTCATCTCTAACCTCAACAGAGTCTTTTTAAAAGATTTACCGGCATAGCACTGAACATGTATTTGGAATAGAAACAAATTTATATTCCACTTTTCTTTGGTTTATAAAGGCAGTCATATGTTAGCGGCACTGACACCAAGTTGGCTATTAAGTAATCTTAATTATTTTAATTCTTTTAAAAAAAAAAGCTGTTTCTTCTTTCTTTTTGTAAGGAGAGAAAGAGGA
Source organism: Okapia johnstoni (assembly GCA_024291935.2). Classification (NCBI taxonomy): domain Eukaryota; kingdom Metazoa; phylum Chordata; class Mammalia; order Artiodactyla; family Giraffidae; genus Okapia; species Okapia johnstoni. Next base: position 39,650,572 of record CM044323.1, read on the forward strand.
AAGAATTAGGTTTCAGGGCTACTGTATGACTGGAAAAAATGTCAAAGAGGCCTCTGCATGTCCCTGGATTTCAGGAAACTTCTGGGTTGCCAAACATGTTTTATTTGCTCAGAAAGGGATTTATAGTTGGATCTGCATACTGAATCTTTTATAATATGAAAAAAGAATAATATGAATCTTTTATAATATGAAAAAAGAAGTACACTCAAAGAAAAGAGCTAGTTTTAAGAATATTGCCTTAAATATTAATCCCTTTATTCAAGAACAAAGGCTAATACTATAATTGGAGTGAATTTATTTTGAATGTAAATATACATTACAATATACAGTTCTATATAAAGTCATTCAATATAAAGATATATTTACATTGTGGGCCTGACTCTTCCATTCTGGACAGGAATAACTAATTTTTTTCATTTTCTATGTCTGATGGTAGATGCATTTATAATAGATCAGTTGATGTAATTTATCTAAAATGTAATCAGTCACAAAAGGGGAATTTGATACTGAAAGTAACTTTAACAATATACATAAAGGTCTCTCTTTTTCCTACCATTTCCCACATTAGAGACATTTAATTTATGCATGTTATAATTGTCCCCTTTATTCTTTATTCCTTTCTCCCTTCCTCCCTTTCTCCCTCCTTCTTTGTCTCTTCATTAGATCTTAAATTAATATTCTGAGTTGATAATATCACAGGGTGAAATTTTTAAAAAATAAAATTAAAGTATATGAGACCCAGACTCCCCACTCCCACTCTTTATCCTCCTTGTCCCCACTTCACTGCTTTCCTCATAGTGACAAGTGTGACATATATTCTCATTTTTGTTTCAACCACACTATTATCTATGCTACTGCTAAGTCGCTTCAGTCGTGTCCGACTCTATGCGACCCCATAGATGGCAGCCCACCAGGCTCCCCCGTCCCTGGGATTCTCCAGGCAAGAACACTGGAGTGGGTAGCCATTTCATAGCACCTGTGAAAATAGCTTTTGTTTAGCATTTTAAGTATCAGCTTGTTCCCTTACTTTTAGTAAGGAAATATACAATATAGGAAATGATCTATAATATCCTATGTCCTAGTCAGTTGAGGCTGCTATAAAACAAATTATCCTAAACCAGGTATACAAACATCCAGTTGTTTATATTAATTATAAATTGTTGTCTATATTGTTGTTTATGTTGCTTATAAACAACAAAATTTTATTTATCATTGTTCTGAGGGCTAGAACATCCAAGTTGAGTGCATCAGCAGATTCAGTGTCACAGGGCACGCTTTCTGGTTCATAAAGGGCTCTTTTTACTCTCGATGTCCTCACATGACAGGAGGGACAAGTGAGCCCTGGGGATCTCTTGTACAAGGGCACTAATATGATTCATGAGGGCTCCACAGTCATGACTAATAACCTCCCAAAGGCCAGGAGTTGTTTTGATGATTCTTTCAGATTGTCTGCCTAGACAGTCATATCACCTGTGAACAAAGACAATTTTATTTCTTTCTTCTCTATCTGTATGTCTTTCATTTCCTTTTCCTGTCTCATTGCATTAGTGAGGACATCCAGTACAAAGTTGAAAAGGCGTGATGAGAGGGAACATCCTTGTCTTATACCTGATTTTAGTGGGAAAGCTCTGATGTTAGCACCATGAAGTATGTTGTCAGGTATAAGGGTTTTTTATTTTTTTGGTAGATGTTCTTTATCAAGTTGACAAAGTTACCTTCTATTTCTAGGGTTTTGAGAATTTTTATCATTAATGGGTTTTGTATTTTGTCAGGTTTTTTTCTACATCTATTGATATGATCATATGATTTTTCTTTTTTAGCCTGTTGATGAAATGTATTATTTTAATTAATTTTCAAATGTTGAATCAGATTTACATAACTGGCATAAATGATTGATAATGTATATATTTTTATTTGTTAAAAAGATAAAGCTGTGTCTGATGATGTGGATCAAATGGATAAATTCCTAAAAATATACAACTCTCCAAAATTTACAAGAAAAGAAGTAGAAAACTTGAATATTAAATACCTTTTAAACAATTTGAATTCATTATACATTTTTCAACAAAGAAAAATCTAGAAAATTTGACTGGTGAATTCTTCCAAACATGAAAAGAACAACAACACTAGTATTATTCAAAATCTATCAAATAATGGAGACAGAGAGAAAACCACAACTGCTTTTAGGAGGGCAACATAACCTTGCTTCCAGAACCAGATAAAAATATTATAAGGAATATTACAATCCTGAAGAAGGCAAGGGTTTAGGAGAATCAATGAATAAAAATGAAAGTCCATTTTGCAGAAATATAGCAAATGAGAAGAGGAGGAGGTAAAACTGAAGGGAAACCGTGACCAGACATAAAGGATCCTATAGGCATGGAAGGAGGTTCAGAAATTTAGTGAGGGCAATAGTCATTGGTTTATTCACATTAATATATGCAGCCTGTGAGATTTAAAATAATAATTAAATTTATCAAGGAGAAGCTTGACCTAATATCACTGTTTATTTATTAATTCCGTTAAAATTTTTAAGAAACTATATTTATGTCATTTTTGCAACAAACAAAAGTAGAAAAGATGAAATATTTTCATTGTATGTCATATTGTGATCAATTTTAATAATATTTATTTCATAGTACAAAATGATTATTTTTAATTGAAATATAGTTTGATTTATAATGGGTTTCCCTGATGGCTCATATGGTAAAGAATCTGTCTACAATGTGGGAGACCCGGGTTCAATCCCTGGGTCAGGATGATCCCCTGGAGAAGGAAATGGCAACCCACTCCAGTATTCTTGCCTGGAAAATCCTGTGGACAAGGAGCCTGTCAGGGTACAGTCCATGGGGTCTCAAAGAGTGGGACACAACTGAGAGACTAACACTTTTACTTTTGACTTACAATGTTGTGTTAGTTTCAGATGTATAGCAGAGTGATACAAACTCCTAATTTATCCCTCCCTCCCATATTGTTCCCCTTTGGTAACCATTCGTTTCCGTCTGTGAGTCTGTTTCTCTTTTGTAAATTTTAAGTTCATTTGTATCATTTTTTAGATTCCACATATAAGTGATTTCATATGATATTAGTCTTTCTCTGTCTGGCTGACTTCAGCTAATATGATAATCTCTATGTCCATATATGTTACTGAAAATGACATTATTTCACTCTTTTTAATGGTTGAGTAATATTCCATTATAAATATAAGTAACATATAATATATATGCTATATATACACACATATCATATGTATAGTAACCCACTCCAGTATTTTTGCCTAGAGAATCCCATGGACAGAGGAGCCTGGTGGACTGCAGTCCACAGGGTAACAAAGAGCTGGACATGACTGAAGCAACTGAGCACACACACACACATATATATATGCATATATATCATATACACACACATACATATACCAGTCTTCTCTGTCCATTCGCCTCTTGCTGGAATTCAAGTTGCCTCTTTGTCTTGCCTGTATAAATAGTGGTGCAGTGGACATTGGGGTGCATGCATCTTTCAAACTGAGTCTTCATCTTCTCCAGATATACACCCAAGAGTGGGACTGCTGGATAATATGCACTTAGCAACTAAACCACCACCACTACCACGGTATCTCTACAAAATGATTTTTAAAGTACATATAGCCTATATTACTAAAAAGCACATCACAATAATTTGAATCATCTTATTTAACTGACTGATATCACCTCCCTACCCCACAGTCAGTGTGAGTTTTTAAAGTAGGTTCAATAAAATTTCCTTCCTTCCCTCTCTTATCTGGCACCTTCTTTTTTGTCCTGCCCTGACTCTTTTCTTCCTTCTTTTATGGAATACAGCCTTGCGGCCCACGTATAGCCAAAAATAGCAAAGAAAATTTCCCTTACTTCTTGAATACAGTCCAACTAAGATTTTTTAAGGACTCAAGAAAAATATTTATCATATTGGCTTATTAAGATAAAGTGTTTCTAAAACTTTGGAGTCAAACAATGACTCCAAGAATAATTCTGAAACTTCAGGCTATGTTTAAAAACTCTGGACAACATTTGATTCTATCTGACCACAAAAATACATTACCTTTTAAGAAATTGCTGAAATCAGTCATGACTAACATTAGTGAGATAGTCTTGGTATAAGCTGTGCTAAGCAAGCAAATTAACCACACCCCCTCCAGAAAAAATTGCGGTTTCTTAACTCAGTTAAGAGTCTGTCTCCTGCTTTTACAAAGTATATGTTGGTCAAGAGGACTTTCTAATGATTTACTGCGAAAGATGACTCAAGATTTAGGCTTCCTCTAGTTGTGTCTGTCATCTTGGGGTCTTTGCTCTTCGTTTTCACTGATAAATTAATTATAGGCTATGTCCATTATTTGCACAGATAAACAGAGCTTAAAAATTAGTGCATCATTTACTTTGCCTCTAGGCTAATCATATATAAAAACTGCAACTCTTAAAAGGGCTTTATTCTTTCTGGGAATATCTCAGAATACTTTGCAAATTAGGACAAATATTGAACAGAAATATACAAAAGTCCACTATCTTGCTCAAAAAACAATGCATAGTTATTTCTTAATAACTATGTATAATATACATAATATATATGTATATAATAAGTACTATATATTATGGAAACTTATAGTTCAGTATAACCTATTCTCTAATCTACATTTAAGAAATCTATCATCTATGGGTTACAGAAAAATTGAATCTGCTTTAGTTTACTAAAAAGTTAAAAGTTCATGATTTCTATGGCTCAAACAAACAAAATCAATCATCAATCACAAAAACAACAAAACCTAGACCCAGTGGCTGTCAAAACAATAATTGAATAAGGGACTTAGCATGCAAGTTCATTCTCTTATGAAAAGCCAGTTTTCCTCTGCCCTCTACAAGGCATTGTTAAAGTTAGAAATTCCAGTCACTAATTGCCTGAGTTTAGAAACTCTGGGGATTTATAAGTGTCAGAAGGTCAAAATATCAGGACAGGTAAGTGAAGTCTTGTTAGCATGAACTAGCAATTGAATTCTGGTGCTGCAGATATTTCATATTAAATGAAAGGATGAAAAAGGAAAATAACCCAAGGGAATACTGAGCTAAAAGCTGGTGGCAGCAGGAGGGCTTGGAGCAAAGCAATGATTAAAAGGCCTTTGCGTTTGGCTTCTTTGGAAGAGCTAACGCTTGCTGACAACATGCCTCATGGTCGCATTCAGTTTTTTGGTTTAGATTCTCCTGCAAAGATAGCTTACCTTACATGTATACTCAATATGCATTTTTCCAAGCTACTCTTATATACATGAAGGTTGCTGCAGACACAGGCAGAAAACCCTGTATATGAAGATCTTACAGAATACGTTTTCCTTTCTGTGTTTGACCCTTTATATATTTCTGCTGAAACTCAAAATGATTTTCTAACACACTCCCTATCCTCTGTTTTCTTTCCAGTGAGCTCAGTTTCTGAACAACCTACAGTCAGCCCGGTAGCTGCTCTATCTTTCACAATTTCCCCAGCCCCTTGTGGGGCTGGGGGAGAACAAAGTCAAGCGACAGTTCCCCAGAAAATACATCTATGTTAGAGCTGGGAGGCAGAAGGGCAGCATCGAGGCAGAACAGTTCTGTCTTAAAACATTGAAAGTCAGTGCCTTTTAGGATTCAAACTGCATTTCAAATTTATCTTATGATTTTATTCATAAGAGTAATATGCTCATAAAAATGGGCTTCCCTGGTGGCTCAGTGGGTAAAGAATCCATCTACAATGCAGGAGACCCAGGTTTAATCCCTGGGTTGGGAAGATCCTCTTGGAGAAGGAAATGGCAACCCACTCAAATATTCTTGCCCAGGAAATCCCTGGCAAGGCTGACGGGCTACAGTCCATAGGGATGCAAGAGTTGGACACGACTTAGCAACTCAACCACAATGCTCATAAAAATTAAAATCAATATGGAATGTAAATCCTTTCCTTGTATATTCCCTCAATCTAAACATCTTGATATGCATTCTTTTTCCAGCGTTATCGTATGAATATGTAATCATATTTGTACAAATATACATAAATCTGTACACTCATATAATTTTTGTAAATTGGGCTATAGTTTACATAAAATAGAATGCACACATTTTAGTGTACAATTTAATGAATTTAACAAATGCACACTCCTGAGTAATCACCACCCCAATGAAGATACAGAATACACTTATCACCCCAGAAATTTCCCACTTGCTCCTTTCTAGTCAATTCTAACAGCCCCTCCTTATCACCCCAGAAGTAATTAATGCTTAGATTTCAAACATCATAGATGGTTTTGCCTTTTCTTAAACTTTATACGCTTTCTGTTATGATTCTCTTTGTTCAATATAATTCTTTTGATTTTCTACCACTTGTTGCCACCTGTATCAGTAATTCATTCCTTTTTTGGGGGAGGGTGAAGTATGAATCTAAGTTTTTTAAGATCTTCCTATAAATAGACATTTGCACATATGTCATTTTCTATACACAAAGGCAATTGTACTTTGCAGTTTTTTGGTGTCTTTCTTTTCATTTTTTCATTCAGAATTACATCCAGGACATGCTTTCCTAAACGTGCCTGTGACTTACTTGATTCTTTACTAAGGCTGCATAGTTTTCCTTCATATGATGCTCTACATATTATATACTTAATCTACTTATAATTATGTCCTTTCAATATTAAAACAGTTTTGCAAATTAAAGTTACCCTTGAGAGCATTTAGTCTCAAAAATTACTATGATAAAGAATACTGTGTACAAATACTTCTGTGTACAAAATACAGAATGCCTAAATAAAAAATAAAAATGTCCAAATAAAGTTACTCTGCAACTTTATTACCAAGATATGACCATACTTAAGGTTTTTTTAAAAAATGATAAGCTGGTAGTTATAAGACAATTACTTTGCTATGAATACATATTTCATTTTTATTTTTATTAACTTTTAAAATACTTAATTCTCTGATATAAAAGATGAGAAATTTAGTATTTTTGTACTACTCCCTTCTCCATTCCATCTCCACCTCCAGATATATATTTTGGCTATGTTGTTATTTTTATGTTATAAACAGCTTTACATCCTGTTCCTCAACAATTTAATTAGTCATACTCATTTTATCTAGAATTCGCTTCTATAAATTAAACACATATAAGAGCATTTCACATCTATAATTATATAAATTTTATTCACTCAAGAATCAAGCAGTAAAAATAGGACAAAAGAAGAAATAATTGTAACCTTAATTCAATAAATCCTTTCTACTTAAAGGCAAAAATTCCAAGGGTTAGAGAGTGAAGTAATCCATTTTGTCTATTTTTCATCAGCTTTCTCAAAAAATTTTACATAATAATCAACTAGAATTTGCATTTTATATTAACTATTATTTTTGGTATTCTTGTTTCATTTTATAGAAATATCTTCATACAGATTATTTTTTCATGCAAGGTGAATGATAGTAAGCTTTGAGCTTTCACAGTTTAAAATATTAACTTGCCCAGATATTTGAAAGTTTGGGATCAAATGGAGGGGTCTGATGTCCTCTGGTTTTCTGTCCTTCACAGTGAATCTCCATTTAATCTCTGAATGCATCCAGGTTTTTTCCCTTTTATACATGGTGTTATAAAATTTCTAAGATCCACCAAGGCTACTCATATGTTCTCCCTGTCATTTAGTAGACATTTTTATCTTCCTTTTTCTTCTCCTTTATTTAAAGTGTTATCTCTCTTCCATTTTTTTTTGCCATCAGCCTCTGGATCTCCTTAAGTATTATAAATGGAAGAACATCTGAATTAATTTCCTCATGTTGTGTTACTTCTTGTATTTTCAGTCTCTCTGTTTTGTGTCTACATCTTAAGCAAATTTTCCTATTTATCTTCCAAATCAAGTTTTAAGTTCTATTATTTTATTCAACTCAGTCACTATTTTTAAAATTCAGCAATCATATTTTAAATTCCAATTTATTTTTTGTTACAGGATTATAACTTTTACAGAGATATTATAATATTAACAAGTTGTACAGGACTATGTTTCAGGCATATTTTAATGTTTTATATATAATAACTCATCCTCATCACAATTCTGAAAAAATAGTTCCATTATCAACCCATTTCACAGGTTAGGAAATAGAAACACAAAATTAAATTTCTTGTCCAAGAACACAGCTGGCTCTAATGCCTACGCTTTTAACTACTATGCTGAATGTCCTCTCTTGGTTTATTGTTGCAATATATCTTCACACAACTTTCTAAAATGCTAACTCAATTATTTTAGTAGATTTTTTTTAATCTTAATTAACTCTTTTCCATCAAGACTATTTATGTTTATATTAGCTTTTCTCTAATCTGCTAATTAGGTTGAATGAATTAATGTGAATACACCAATAACTATTGCTTCTAAAATAAAATGCAGAGTCCCTTGCCATGACTTGCGGGGTCCTAAAGGGCTGGCCCCCATTTCTCTCCAATCTCATTTCCTTTACCTTTTTGTTTGTGATGTTTCTGCCCTCCTGGCCTTCGTTTTTGTTTTGATTCTTTAAAACTTTTACCCTCTATGGGAAGGTTGCATTTGTTGTTTGCTTTGCCTTAGAATCCTCTTTCTCTGATTTTTTGACTTTTTATTATCCTTCAAGTTTCAGCTCAGTTGTCAGCTTGACAGAAAAGATCACCCAACCCTCCAGTACAAAGTGGATTCCATCTGATACCCTATTTCATAGATAGCATTTACCACCATCCATGATGAACATGCTAATTTCTTAGTTTACTTGTTTGTCTATACCTCCTGATCTACAAAGTTATAGCAGGGACTTCATGTGCCTTAACCACCAATCACTACCTCATGCACCTAGCCTGGAGCAGAGCAGTCACCCTTAACTTGATCTGAACTTAAGTTGAATTGATATATAGACATTACCGCTCAAATGATTAGTGTTAATACCTAACTAACTGAAACATAACCAACTCTCGTACCAATTTGAATAGATCAGAAGGACATCTGCAGGAGAAGGATGGCAAAAGGATTTTACAATTTATTGAGACTCCATTTTACATTTAAAAAACCCACAACAAGGAGATGGAAATCGGTGTAGCCACTATGGAAAACAGTATGGAGGTTTTTTTAAAAAAAAGTTAAAACTAGAACCACCATAAGATCCAACAATTCCATTTCTGGATATTTATTCAAAGGAAATGAAAACACTAACTTGAAAAGATATGTTTCCACATATGCACTGTAGCATTATTTACAATATCCAAGGTATGGAAACAATATGAGGGTTCCTCAATGGATAAAGAATATATGATATATATATATATATATATATATATATATATATATATGTAAAACTTTAAATTTAATACTACTTTATATTTAATACTACTCAGAGATAAAACAGAAGGAAATTTTGCCATTTGTGACCACATGGATAAGTTTTGATGGTATTATAAGCTAAGTAAAATAAGTCAGGTAGAGAAGGACAAATACTATATGATTTCACTTAACATATGAAATCTATAAAACAACAAACAAACAAAGCAAAACTCAGATACAGCTAATGGATTGGTGATTATCAGAGAGGAAGGAGATGGGGGTGGGCAAAAGAGGTGAAAGGAGTCAATTGTATCATGTCAGATGATAATGACTTACTATGGCAATCACTTAGTATGTTGTACACCTGAAACTAATAGAATTTCAAATACCAATTTTACCTCAGTTTTAAAAATCCACAATTATAAGATCTATTTCCTTATTTAAAAACCAAGCATTATGCTTTACAACAAGAATACCTTTCTGTAGCTTTGAATTCATTGAGTATAAACTCTATTTTTCTTTCCATTTCTTTAAGTACAATTGTGCTCTGACTAAGGACACTTATCGTACACTAACTAGCAGCCTTTGGGATATCTTCCATTGATCAAAGGTGAAAGACAAATAGGCAACATTTATAAAAACTCCAAGGTACATAAGTCTGTTCATATGAAAAAAAGACTGAAGTTTCACTGTGTGGTGTTACTAATGGCCCTCAACTGGGCAACCTTCTGAAAAGTACAGTTTTTAATAAAATGCAGTTTACTTTTCTGTAGGTAATGAAGAAAGGATTGATTCATCAGAGATTAGAGGAAAGCGAACATGGGGGAAGGCAGTGGAAAGAGCAGCTGCTAAGTGTAGAAACTGGAAATGCAAACCTTAAGCGAATTCTTCAGGTCACTCACATAAATACTGTAAAAATATAGTCTCTGAAGCCATAATTTGAAGCCATGGCTGGTTTTAAGGGCAGTTTTATTAAGGTTAATATGTAAGCCAAATTATTTGATATACAGTATTGGCAATGAACTTCATATATTCTGAGCTAAAATAACTTCATAATAATATGGCAACATCTTTGGCAACTACTCCAGACATCAAGCAATTAAATAAAAAAGACTCCTAGCCTTCTCTTTTACATAGTCACTAATTAGTTCATAAGATAATCTTTTGTTTTTCCAACTTTCTAAAATTTAATATCTTTGTAATGAATGACTTCGACTATAAAGCTGATGTCATTTTAGAAAATATTGCTGAGACACTCTCTTTTTAAAGGTTATTAGAAACCTCACTTAACCAAAGTAGTTAGAAGACACTTCCTTCCCCTCGCCCCAAAAGAGGTAAAATATTTATTTCCGAGACAAATTGAACAAAAGAGGATGTGGCTTGGGGTATATCAGGCCTGGCAGAGGGAAATGGTGAGGAACCAGACTGAGAATTGGGGGATTAATTGAACAGCTGCAGGTTGAACAGTAGGTCCTGTCCCCTACTCTTTCCAGCTCCTTCCTTGTTTGACTCAAAGAACACAGGTAACTAAGTTTATTACCAACACACACACACACATGCACACACATACACAGCCTCAGCAGCATATCACTGGAAGAATTCTCTCTAGAGAAACTTCATGGATCCAGACAGAAAAACTAAAGATTTACCTATTATCAAAAAAGAACAAAGCTTGGAAGAGAACTGTGAAAGGAGAGCAACACAGGAACTCACAGAAAAAAAAAAAAGAAGTAAAAGGAGAGGGGCTGTTGGGAAGGAGGGAGGGATGGGTGGAGGGAAGTCAGGACTGAGAAAAGTAGGGAGGGAGAGACAGAAAGGAGGGAAAGAAAAAGAAGAAAGAGAAAGACAAAAGAATAAGCAGCCAGGGAAACAGTAGAAGCCCCAGGAAAATAAAGTATTGCCAAGACAGAAAGGTAGAGTAGGAGGATCCTGAGCTCAACTCCTCCAATGTGCAGCAGAACAAACAATTTACACCACAGAGCAACTTGAAAGCACCTGAACCATATGAAGAGACTCGATAGAGGAATAATAAAAGGGTCAATTGATCTATGATCAAGATGAGATAGAAGAATTGGCATATTGAAACTAAACGGAACAGAAAAATAAGGATCTTAGGAACCTCTGTACACCTAGAGATCAGCCTTGATTCCTCCATTATCACCATGTCTACTCCATAAGCAAGTCTTGTTAGCTCCACAACTGAGGTATTTTCTGAGCCTTCCACTTTTCACCTTCCTCTGCTGACACACTCCTCTATGTACAGTAGACCACTGTGACCCCTGCTAACAGGTATCCTGCTCTTACTCTTGTCTCCCTGTTCTTCTCATAACGCAGCCTCTACATAGAAACTAGAATGACCTGCTCTGACTACTAAGAGAATTGAGTATTCTCTTAATTGCTCCCAATCACACTTTAAATAAAACCTAAATTTCTACCAAATCCCCCAATAATCTAGATGATCTTTTCCTACAGACATTGCTGATTTTGGTCTCTTACCACACTTATTACTGTTGAGGAATTAACTAAGAGACCAGGATGCAAGACAAGTCATAAAGCTAGGGCTGAAGTCACATAGAATATGAGTGAGGCACGATGCAATGAAAAGCTCTTAAGAGAGAAGTACACTTAATTGACCATTCATTTTAATAAAATGATTAAATGAATTAGGAAGTAACAGAAGCATACTGTACAATAAACCCTCTGAAGATAGATGACATCTGATTCATATTTGTACCTATAGCAGTTAGCACATTGTCTGGTAGAACAGGTACCCAATAAATTTTGGTTGGTTTAATAGATGCAAGAATGCTTTATTAATGCATGAGGTTTTATTGGATGGATGTATTAGAGTCTGTTGTTTTTATCTACTGGGTATCTATTCCTTCTGATTTTGTTTTGGAAAATAACAGTCTTCATTTCACGAAGTCTTGTTAGAACTATCAGCCAAGGAGTCTCACCTGCTCCCGGCCACTGGCTCAGTCTAAGCCAATCAGAGTTCTTTAGGGAATTTCAACTTCGACCAGAATGATGTTGAGACACCAAAACTATAGGAGCTGGTTTCGTGTCAATGATAACACACTAAGAAGATTTTCCCTTAATTCCTGCCCCCAGTATCCCTGGGGGACACCCTGCTTTCTTTGCTTTTTGAGTGATGTTTCTTCAACTTTTTCTTTACTATTTTGAGCTGCATCATAGGCTTTTAATAAAGTCATTTTTGGCATAAGTTAAGCAGAGCTCTTTTCTCTTGCTTGCAACCAAATAATGCTAACTAAAAAGTTGAAAATCTAATGCAACTATGAGAAAGCATGTTTAATAACTATTGAGTACTTCTGTCTACAAAAAACAGTAGTGAGTACCAAAAAATTTAAAACTTATTTCTGAAACAGTTCTTATCTTCAAGCAACTTAAGATATTTTTAGGGAAATTAGGAAGATTATCAAATAAATTTAATACAAGAAAAAAATGAGATTAATGGCATGATACAGGTAAAATGACAAGGTAATTGAGAAAGGGGTCTTCAGTTGGGGAAATAATGGCAGAACCAACAGTTGTCTTATGCTTAGGATTTAGGCATGCTGACGTTAGACATTCAGGATCAGCGTAAACAGCACACAGAGATGAGAAAGCATCAAGTATGTGTGATGATCAGTGAGTAGATCCATTTTCTACAGCATGGGTTTCATGGAGGACAATAATAAAAATAATTAGGCTGCAAGGAATAGTTTGGAGCTGAAAAATCAGGCTGAAAGAAGTCTAGCTTGTATTTTGTATGCAATAGGAAGCCCCAAACATTATTTGTTTAGAGTTGTTTGGAAAGGCAAGGCTTGTAAAGTCATACATGATGTGCTGGAGCAAGGTTAAGAACAAATCGAAGAGACAAATTTACAAGGCATTGTGATAGTTCAATCAATATAATTAGAAAATGAAACTTTCAAATACTTTCTATCCAATTGATGATGGAAAGATAGGTAAGGGAAAAAAAAGGCAGTGAGGCCTTTAACTGAATAAGGTGCTAAAGTTAATATAAAATATCCCACAACTCTGTATTTCAAATCTACATTTTCCTGCTTTCCCTCTCCTGAGTTTCAGTCATTCATCTCCAGCTGCCCACACAGCATCTTCACTCAGATAGGTCAGCACTGTCATAAACTAACATGCCAAAAATTGGTATCTTTTTTATCCTCTACCCCACATGACCTCCCATTCTTTTCTCACAAACTTAAATATCTCTCCCTCTTTCTGTCCTTCAGCTCCCACTAATCTCTATATCACATCAGTCAGAAAAGACCTTTATTCACTTATGCCTGGTTCACTACATCTGCTTCCCGATAAATCTCCCTGTTTCCATTTCTCCCCACTACATAGGAGAACATCAATAAACTCTGCCTAAAGTTGGTAAATTAATCTGAGAAGCACAATGCTGCTTTCACTGCCATATGGATCTGCTGAAACACTTAAAAATTATTACTCTTATGCTCAAGAAATTTTGACGAATTGTACTTGCTCCAAATTTTATTGCTTTTGATTTCTCAAGGTCACTATTTTATTTGGGTATGTATGTGTGCGTGTCAGGGAGAACAATTGTGGGCATGTGCACATACTAAAAATAGAGCCAAAGGAGATAGAGTTTAAAGGACCTGGGCTTCACCAGGGGCAAGGACCATATTTCCCAGTTAGATACCACTTTTTATCTCTCAATTCTAAGGAGTTATGAGGAGGAAAGACAGAAATTGAAAAGACAGCTGCCATATATATCTACTGGGTGAGTACTGGAAGGTCAAAACCCTCTGCTTATCTGTTCATGTATTCAGTTTCTTGATATTTAGAGGTTTCTATCAGTTGAACTCATCCTCATAATGTCTAGTATTAATCCATATTACTCCAATGAGAGCCAATATTCTGTGGTAGTAGTAGATGCTTAAAAAATACTGGTTTAGTCAAGTTACTGAAAATCACCAAACACTAGAAAATTACCAAAACACTAGAAAAGAACAAAATTAATTCTGTTAGAAAAGAAATAGCCAAGGATAGTTTAATATGATTTTTAGAATATATACTTGATGGGAGGAGAGTGATAGGTTTCTGAGTGCAAAGCCAGGTCTCTGCCATCTTGTTGCAATTCTGTGCACTCAGGGCAGGGTTAAGATGAAATGGTACTGTTCCCAAATTTAATGAGTTCAGAATGAACATAGATTTATGGGTGTTTAACACTGTCCCTGTTTACAGTGGGTATAAGGCAATAGGATGACAAATGTGTTTGTTTAAGATAGTTTGAATATGAATTCAGTAATTAACAGATTTGGAAGGTTTTTTTTTTTTAATTTACTATAGGTAGTCCATTTAGAGATTTATTTTTTTTACAAAGTCTTGCAATAGATTCATAATAAACTCAGGCTTAATTCTATGGTTCATTATTCAAATGTCTCCATGTTAGCAGATTCTCACTTCATCGTTTTTAAAACTTGACATTGTTTCAAACACCAATGCTGTCTTAAAGCAAAAATAAAAGTTACAATGAAAACTGTAAACAAAGCCACTTTTTTATGTTTAAAAAGTATACAGCATTGAGGTTTTTTCACTAAAACAACTGATTGTTATTTTTCATTCTGTTCTTTAAGCCTTTTTCTTTTCTTATCTATCACCAAAACATAATTCATCAAAACTACAAGGACAGATTTCATTGCAGTTGTATTTCCTCCTGAGGAAAAAGAAACAGCTTCCTGGCTGTGATAAACTTGATCTACAGTGCTTTTGCATATAAACCTAAGTTTTGTGATAATAAAGTTGCTATAAACCTCCTTTTTAGTGAAAACTCCTTCAAGCTGATATTCATTTATTTATTCACTCTGTGTCCAAGCCCTCAAAATTATATGTAGCACATTTCATGGAAAATTTTGAATCAGTGATGAGAAAACAGGAAGGTCAGTTTATTTTTATGAATATGCAAATATATGTATTCATAATACTAGATGCTGTTTTTGTTCAGTTGTTAAGTCGTATGTGACTCCTTGTGACCCCATGGATGCAGCAAGCCAGGCTTCCCTGTCCTCCACTATCTCCCAGAGTTTGCTCAAATTCATGTCTATTGAGTCAGTGATGCTATCTAACCATTTCATTCTCTGCTGCCCCCTTCTCTTTTTGCCTTACATCTTTCCCAGCATCAGGGTCTTTTCCAAAAGTTGGTTCTTCACATCAGGTGGTCAAAGGATTGGAGCTTCAGTTTCAGAACCAGTCCTTGCAATGAATATTCAGGGTTGATTTCCTTTAGTACTGACTAGTTTGCTCTACTTGCAGTCCAAGGGATTCTCAAGAGTCTTCTCCAACACCACAATTCGAAAGCATCAGTATTTTAGCACTCAGTCTTCTTTATGGTTCAACTCTCACACCCACACATGATTACTGGAAAAACCACAGCATTGACTATATGGACTTTTGTCGGCAAAGGGATGTCTCTGCTTTTTAATACGCTGCCTAGGTTTGTCATAGCTTTCCTTCCAAGGGACAAGTGTCTTTTAATTTAATGGAGCAGTCGCCATCTGCAGTAATTTTGGAGCCCAAGAAAATAAAATCTGTCACTGCTTCCACTTTTCCCCCTTCTATTTGCCATTAAGTGATGGGACTGGATGCCATGATCTTAGTTTTTTTTAATGCTGAGTTTCAAGCCAGCTTTTTCACTCTCTTCTTTCACCCTTATCAAGAGGCACATTAGTTCCTCTTCACTTTTTGCCATTGGAATGGTATAATCTGCATATATGAAGTTGTTGATATTTCCCCCAGAAATCTTGATTCCAGCTTGTGATGCATCCAGCCTGGCATTTCACATAAAGTACTTTGCTTAGAAGGTAAATAAATAGGGTGACAATATACAGTCTTGTACTCCTTACCCAGTTTGGAGCCATGTCAGTTGTTGCATGCCCAGTCCTAACTGTTGCTTCTTGACCCACATACAGGTTTCTCAGGAGACAGGTAAGATGGTCTGGTACTCCCATATCTTTAAGAATTTTTCACAGTTTTTTATGATCTACACAGTCAAAAGCTTTAGTGTAGTCAATGAAGCAGAGGCAGATGTTTTCCTGGAATTCCCATGCTTTCTCCATGATCCAATAAATGTTAGCAATTTGATCTCTGGTTCCTCTATCTTTTCTAAATCCAGCTTGAACATCTAGAAGTTCTCAGTTCATGTACTGCTGAAGCCTAGCTTGAAGGATTTTGTGCATTATTTTGCTAGCATGAGAAAGGAGCACAATTGTATAGTAGTCTGAACATTCTTTGACATTGCCCTTCTTTGGGTTTGGAATGAAAATTGAACTTTTCCAGTCCTGTGTCCATTGTTGAGTTTTCAAAATTTGCTGAAATATTGAGTGAAGCATTTTAACAGCATCATCTTTTAGGATTTTAAATAGCTCAGTTGGAATTCCATCACCTCCACTAGCGTTGTTCACAGTGATGCTTCCTAAGGCCCACTTGACTTCACATTCCAAGATGCCTGGTTCTAGGTGAGTGATAACACTATCATGGTTATCTGGGTCATGAAGATCTTTTTTGTACAGTTCTTTTGTGTATTCTTGCCACATCTTCTTAATATCTTCTGCTTCTGTTAGGTCCATCCTGTTTCTGTCCTTTATTGTGCCCATCTTTGCATGAAATGTTCCCTTGGTATCTCTAATTTTCTTGAAGACATCCCTAGTCTTTCTAATTCTATTGCTTTCCTCCATTTCTTTGCTCTGTTCATTTAAGATGGTCTTTGCTATTCTCTGGAAGTCTGCATAAGACTGAGTACTGATATCCTTTCTCTTGTTGAAAGTGAAAGTGAAAGTGTTAATCGCTTGCTCAGTCATGTCCAACTCTTTGAGACGCTGTGAACTGTAGACCTCTGTCCATGGAATTCTCTGTCCATGGAATCCTCTGTCCATGGAATTCTCCAGGCAAGAATACTGGAGTGGGTTGCCATTCTCTTCTCCAGGAGATCTTCCTGACACAAAAATCAAACCTGGATCTCCTGCATTGTAGGCAGATTCTTTACTGTGTGGGCCACTAGAGAAGCCCCTTTCTGCTGTTGGGGACTCTCAATTGCTAATATCAAGGATAAGTGCAGAAGACAGACCTTTGTAAATCACAAAGATAATAAAACTGTTATGTAGAAAAGGTCCATAAGAAATAGCACCTGAGTTGCTGCAAAACCACATGAAAGAAAGAGAGGATACCTTGCCCCAGTAAGTAGTTTTTACATTAGAAATTAAAGGATAAATAGGAATTAAGAAGGGGAAATATAGTGACTTTAAGAAGGAAATTTGAGACAGATGGTGGAGCATACAGAAGTCATGTTGTGAAAGAGAGTCCAATATTTTCCAGGAATTAAAAAAGTTCATCACAGCCAGAGACAGAATGAGAAGTTTGAGACAGCATTGGGGAATCTAGGACTCTGGCACATTTCCTGATTGCTCATCTCTCTTCATACATCTCCAAAGTTTGGAGTCATCCACAACAGAGGAAAGAGTATTACAGTTCAGCTGGAGCTTATAGAGTGAGTACTGCAAATGTGTCCCTGTTCAACTGGAGCATGGGCAGGATCATAAAAAGTGGTGAATATCACAGAGATGACTATTGTCCTCAGACTTCCTCCCTTTTCCCTGAGGCAAAGTTGGAGGAGCAGGGAATTGGAGTTTTAAGTTTCTCATAGAAACTAGAATCAAAGAAGAAAGAAAGTGTTAGTTGCCAGTCAAGTCTGACTTTTTGCGATCCCATGGACTGTAGCCCGCCAGTCTCCTCTGTCCATGGAATTATCCAGGCAAGAATACTGGAGTAGGTTGTCATTTCCTTCTCCAGGGGATCTTTCTGACCCAGGGACCGAACCCTGGTCTACTGCATTGCAGGCAGACTCTTTACCATCTGAGCCACCACAGAAGCCCCCAAACTTCTTCCCTTTACCCTGAGGCAAAGTTGGAGGAACAGGGAGTTGGAGTTTAATTTTCTCATGGAAACCAGAATTAAAACATGTCCCAAATCAGTGGCTGCCCTTGTCATACCACAGACACACATACACCAGGTCCTCCAACATGTTGGCGTGAGGGGAACAAGCCATTCCACAGCTGGGCCACTTATCAACAACCCAATGGATGCAGGGGTAAGCCAGCCTCCAGCACATCAGCAGCAGAGATCAGAGCTCTAAGGATACAGCCTTGGAATCAGCTACTGGGGGTGTGTGTGGGGGGTGTGTGTGTGTGTGTGTGTGTGTGTGTGTGTGTGTGTAAACTAATTTCCCAGTAATTTTTAAAATCACAGTTACATGTAGCATGTACTCCTGACATTCTTTGCTCAATTATAGTCAAATAAATTTTAATTCATTAATATTTTATTTAAAATTGAATTTAAATTTCTTTGACCAAAATTGAGCAAAGAATGTCAGAAATACATGCTACATATAATTGTGATTAAAGAAATTACTGGGTAATTTTTGTCTCTGTTACCTGCTGGAGCACAAATTCCCTTAAAGAAGGAATGTCTTTCCTTTCATCACTGGAGGTCCTATAGAGTGGCTGGCATGCAGTAAATATTCAAAACAGGTGGGTATGTTTTGTTTTGTTTCAATAAAAGAATGGTGCTATTTCCTCTCATGAGGGACAACGTACTGCTGAGGCCTAGCTTGAAGAATTTTGAGCATAATCTTGCTAGCATGTGGAATGAGTGCCATTATACAGTAATTTGAACAATGTTTGGCACTGCCTTTCTTCAGGATTGGAATGAAAACTGACCTTTTCCAGTCCTGTGGCCACTGCTGAGTTTTTCAAATTTGCTGGCATACTGAGTGTAGCACTTTCACAGCATCATCTTTTAGGATTTGAAATAATTCAGTTGGAATTCTATCACCTCCACTAGCTTTGTTTGTAGTAATGCTTCTTAATACTCACTTGACTTCACACTCCAGGATGGGGCTCTAGGTGAGTGACCACACCATCCTGGTTATCTGGGTCATTAAGAGCTTTTTGTACAGTTCTTCTGTATATTCTTGACACCTTTTCTTAATCTCTTCTGCTTCTGTTAGGTCCTTGCCATTTTTGTTCTTTATTGTGTCCACTTTTACATGAAATATTCTCTTGGAATCTCCAATTTGCTTAAAGAGATTTCTAGTCTTTCCCATTCTATTGTTTTCCTCTATTTCTTTGCACTGTTCACTTAAGAAGGCTTTCTTAACTCTCCTTGCTGTTCTCTGGAACTCTGCATTCAGTTGGGTATATCTTCCCCTTTCTTCTTTGTCTTTCCCTTCCCCTCTTTTCTCAGCTATTTGTAAGGTCTCCTCAGAAAACCACTTTTCCTTCTTGTATTTCTTTTTCTTGGGGACCTCCTTCCCACTCCAGCAGGGACTTTGTCTCAACCCCCAGTCCACACGTTGACCGACATCCAAAATCAATGAAGGCTTACATGCTTAACAAGGATCAGCAGAGGATCAACCAGGGCACCAGGCATGTCATCTGACTATGTTGAGTGACTGAAGGGCAAGTCTTGCTAGTTAGGGCCTGACAAAACATCTACTGGAGAAGGGAACGGGAAACCACTTCAGTATTCTTGCCTTGAGAACCCCATGAACAGTATGAAAAGGCAAAAAGATATGACACTAAAAGATGACCCCCCAGGTCAGTAGATGTCCAACAGACTACTGGCAAAGAGAGGAAAAACAGCTACAGAAAGAATGAAAAGGCTAAGGCAAAGCAGGGCTTCCCTGTGGCTCAAATAGTAAAGAATCTGCCTGCAATGCAGGAGACCAGGGTTCAATCCCTGGGTTGGGAAGATCCCCTGGAGAAGGAAATAGCAAGCCACTCCAGAATTCTTGCCTGGTGAATTTTATGAAAGGGGAGTCTGGTGGGCTACAGTCCACAGGGTTGCAAAGAATCAGACACGACTGAGTGGCTAAATTTCACTTTTTCACTTTCAAGCCAAAGCAGAAACAACACCCAGTTGTGGTTGTATCTGGTGATGAAAGTAAAGTCCAATGTTGTAAAGAACAATATCGCATAGGAATCTTGAATGTTAGGTCCATGAATCAACGTAAATTGGATATGGTCAAACATGGGATGGCAAGACTGAACATCGACATTTTAGGTATCAGTGAACTAAAAATGGACGGGAATGGGCAAATTCAATTCAGATGACCATTATATCTACTACTGCGGGCAAGAATCCCATAGAAGAAATGGAGTAGCTCTCAGTCAACAAAAGAGCCCAAAGTGCAGACTTGGTTGCAGTCTCAAAAATGACAGAATGATCTCGGTTCATTTCCAAGGCAAACTATTCAGGATATACATCTTGAATTTGACTGGCTTAGAATTCTTGGTGTGTTGAATGAGTATTTTGCTTTCCTTAAGGTATTCAGCTTTATCCCCAGTTTACAGCTGGAAAACTCATTCTGCTCTAAGGTCTAGAAAAAGTAAAAATATAGCATAGAGTCAGGTATCTAGTGAGTATAGTAACCATGACAAAAACTACTTGGCCTTGAGCTTGTTCTAATATCAAGCAGTCATTGTGCTTATAGCATTATCATTTTAAATAAAATTAGATAAATTTAAAACTAAATAATTATCACTCTTCAAAGCTCATGAAACTGGCCTGATTTCAGACATTAAAATGTTTGTACTTTATTAATATTGCATCACACAAATTAGCATATATTATGCATAGCACTTCATAGCTTTGTTCTTTTGAAAAAATTTTAAATCACCCTTAAAGTTATTTACTTAAGGCAGATGGTATTTTCTGCCCTTTCTTTTTAGTAAAAGATTATTTGATCCAAGATAATGAGAAGTGTTCCTCTGAGGAATGAAGTCTCATTTTTCCCCTCAGATAGAAGCATACATCAGAGGCATATTTCAAGAGTTTGAATTGCTTGGTCAAATAGCTTGTACATGGGTGGTATTTGTTGGTTGGCTGGTTTATTAGTAGATTTTAAATCAAATACATTTAAAAGTTTGGGAAATATTAGTGAAAAGAAATATGATTGGTGAGCAAAGGGAAATAAATAGGAATTTAGGACATATGGAATCTTGAATTCTACAACTTTCACTTTTAGAAAACAAAATCTTTTTAGACTTTAATTTGAATTCATAATGTGAAATAATGCCTGAGATGGCACCTAATACTAGAAGCACTAAACTATTCTTTAAATAAATATTTTTGAATGATTATATGCTTGTTTCCTTATTTGTTGTTATTGTCTTTGTTTAGTCACTAAGTCATATTCGACTCTTTTCAACCCCATGAACTGTAGCCAGCCAAGCTCCTCTGTATATGGGATTTCCCAGGCAAGAATACTGGAATGGGTTGCTAGTTCCTACTTCAGGAGATCTTCCCAACCCAGGGATTGAATCTGCATTGCAGGCAGATTCTTTACTGTTTGAGCCACCAGGGAAGCCCTGTTTTCTTGTTTTAAATAAAATTCTAATTACTTTAAATTCAGGGTCCAAGATGAACTATTAGAATATGATACCCACAAAACATATTATAAATCATCTATTAAAAATAATTAATTTTGGTGTGAAAAACTGACCTGGAAGGAAAATGTAATTTCTCCTTTATTTATTCCAAAGTAACTTAGACCAGAATCTAGGTTATAAACATGTATTGATGACTGATTAATTCATGTTTATAACCATAGTTGATTTTTTGTGTCAATTTGCCTAGACCACAGTGCCGAGATATCTGGTCAAAAAGTATTCTGGGACGTTTCTTTGTGGACATTTGGGGATGAGAATTATGTTTAAATTAGGAACTCTGACTACAGCAGATTGCTTTCCATAACGTGGAGGATTGGGGCTCATCTAGTCAGCTGAAGATCTGAATAGAATAAAAGGCTGACATCCCAAGAAGGAGAAAATTCTTAATAAGACTGACTTCATAATTTATCT
The DNA here is from genome assembly GCA_024291935.2 of Okapia johnstoni. Taxonomy (NCBI): domain Eukaryota; kingdom Metazoa; phylum Chordata; class Mammalia; order Artiodactyla; family Giraffidae; genus Okapia; species Okapia johnstoni. The sequence goes on from CM044323.1 coordinate 39,672,772, forward strand.
TCAACAAAGGATGTTTATGGTTCTATGGTATACTGCATTTGGATTCAAATTGCCACTTTTTCCTGAGTATCCAGCCTGCCAGCCACCTCCCCTGCCAGATTTTGGACTGTCAAAGCCTCTGTAAGCATGTGAGCCAATTATATAAGATAAATCTTTCTACATCTACACATTTTATTGGTTATATTTCTCTAGTGATCCCTGAGTAATACACTAACATTTTATTTAATAAGTTCAGAAGCCATGGCTTGTACAGATTTCATTCAAAGCTATCCAGACATCAACTAAAGGAAGGACAATAGCAATAGAGTAAGAACAGTAGCTTCCTGACACAGTGGCCAGGAAATCTGGAAATTCTGCTATCTGAGTGAACTTAGATAAATCTTTTAACTTTTGTTCCATTTCCGGTTACTCTATATGCACAATTCAAAATTTTTTTCACACATATTATATTATTATTGTTTAAGTAGCCCAGAAAAAGACCGAGCAGCTTATTTTTAGGTTAAAAATGGGAAATAGGTCCTAAAGACCTGAAAATAATTTATCCAAAGTTAGAGTACTCAGAATAGAATCAGGGACTTCTGAACTATTTGATACCAGCAAATGAAGTGTGACAATATATATTGGAAAGAAACCAAGAACAAGCCCCAGAAGTCTAGTTCTGATGTTGGATAGTAGTCTCATTTCTGCCAATAGATTATGAACATCTTAGAAGTCTTTTTTTTAATGGTATAGTCCAAGAGCCTTATATTCTTCCTGGAACACTAGATATACAATAGATATGTGAGGACTAAATGAATAAACAAAGAAAGAAAATACTCTCCACGGACCATGGAAAATTTACTCAAATTTTTTAAGATTCAGTTTCTCCAAAGAAGATTAAACGATTTCAAAGCTCACCAAGTGTGTAACTGGACCATCACTGGGCTTATTTCTTCCTCTCAGTTCAGTAGCTCATCTTGTATACTACTATGTTACAACTACTTTCTACATTAAAACATAAAACAGTCTTATTTTTGACAAGTGTGACTATCTCTTCTAAATTTAGGAACCATATTTCTGTCATTAATATTAAGTGCTTAATGACCCATTTGTAGATTCTTAACTATGCTTGAAATTAAACAGTTTCGAGTATATTCATATATGAGTTGAGGGTGTCTTTTTCGTTGGTTACTCATTGTCATGATACTTTAAGACAGTTTATTGAAGATTATGAAGATAAGTTTAAATAAATTCAGTATAAAAACTATACTTAGTTTTAATATTAGGAAACTCCAGATTCAATTTCTAGTCAACCAGAATCAAAACAACCAGAATGAGTGAGATTCATATCACACTTTTTAATATCCCTCGTTCTTAGAGCAAGATATTCAATATCCTTTTTAGATAACTCTTTCAAAAATTATTTTTTATAGTAAGATAAAAAAATCTTCCTTGGAACAATGTTCTCTAAGGCCTTCTTCAGCTTTGAAATAGTATGAGGCTATGTTTATCTAAGATATGAAGATTTGAATTGGTTAATATTAATAGTAATTCTATTCATCTTGAGTTCACATAACAAAAAATGTTTAAATCAAAATTTTTATAAAAAGTATAGTAATATCTTGCTGATCTTGAAATCATAGAACAGAAATTTAAAGTGTTCAGAACCAGCAAATATATTTAAAAAATCCATTAGGAGGAAAAATATTTCTAACAAATCTCATAAGATTAAATTCTTTTAGGTACTTATAAAGACTACAATTTCTAGTTTACATGTAATTAAATAAATTTAGCTATATGATTTCCCAGTGCTGAAACAAATTAGAAACAAAAAACAATTAGGAAGAAAAGGAGGACTGCCAAAGATAGATGTGTACACTGAGTGTGAAATGAGATGTTCTGACAACAAAAAAGGAGACCAAACAAAATTCATTCAGTTGTCTTCAGAGTCACTATACTACAGAAATTACCTAATTGATGTTCTTAACTCTCAGAGATAGACATAAGTATGATTATACTATGTATAATACGTACATTTCCTTTTATAAATGCTTCCATCAAACATGGCTGAAATTAAAGCAGTTTTTACTTGAAAAGCTTAACTTTCAGTTACTTTAGAATTTCACTTTTGCAGAGCTTAGTTCTCCAGGAAGCATTTACCTAGAAAAAATATTTTCATATGTAACCACCCTTTGAGAGTTTTAAAAGCCAAGGACTCCATATGATTCAGTAGACTGTTGAGTTGGGTATTGTTCCAGTAAGTGTTGAGTTACTAAGTGAAGGTAATAGATTTTATACCATCACAAGGCCCTCCATTGCTAGGAAAAGATAAACTTGTATCATCAGAAGTAATATTTTAGACTTTTTCCCTACTAGGAATTTAATAAATTATTGTTAAATATACAAATGCCCAAAACTAGTGAAATTTTCTGTGGATATAACATTGAGCCACTGAAGGTTAGCTATGAAAGATTTTGGGTAGCATAGATTTGTACTGCTTAAAATAATTCAGAAATGTATCCCAATAGCACTCAGTACTAGGAACTAAAAAATTGAGAAGACTCTCCAATGCACTCCTCCAAAGTGAGTCTCGTCTATTGCAGCTTCTGACAAGCATCTTGAGTGACTTGACAGTCCCACAGATTAGCTGTTCTAATCTCTCAATTCCTATATGTTTTCATCCCTTGGTCTTCTTTTCTACATTAGCTACCTTCTTCTGTAGTCATAACCCTGAACTGTTTATATTTATTATCACTTATTCAAATGTTACTTTGCCAACAAGTACCATCTAGTCAAGGGTATGGTTTTTCCAGTAGTCATGTATGGATGTGAGAGTTGGACTGTGAAGAAAGCTGAGCACTGAAGAATTGATGTTTTTGAACTGTGGTGTTGGAGAAGACTCTTGAGAGTCCCTTGGACTGCGAGGAGATCCAACCAGTCCATCCTAAAGGAGATCAGTCCTGGGTGTTCATTGGAAGGACTGATGTTAAAGCTGAAACTCCAATACTTTGGCCATCTCATGCGAAGAGTTGACTCACTGGAAAAGACCGTGATGCTGGGAAGGATTGGGGGCAGGAGGAGAAGGGGACGACAGAGGATGAGATGGCTGGATGGCATCATCGACTCGATGGATGTGAGTTTGGGTAGACTCCGGGAGTTGGTGATGGACAGGGAGGCCTGATGTGCTGCGATTCATAGGGTCGCAAAGAGTCGGACACAACTAAGTGACTGAACTGAACTGAACTGACCGATTCAAATGTTTCCTTTTTCTAATCACAAGTTTCTTTTTTCTAACTTATTTATTATTTTTAATTGAAATATTGTTGCTATACAATGTTATGTAACTTTTAGGTATACAATATTTTGATTCACAATATTAAAGGATACACTCCATTTATCGTTATTGTAAAATATTGGTTATATTTCCTTCATTGTAGATAATATCCTTATAGCTTTTGTATACCTAATAGTTCATACTTCTTAATCTCCTACCCTTATTTTGTCCCTTTCCCTCCCCTCTCCCCACTGGTAGCCACTAGTTTGTTCTTTATGTCTGTGAGTCTACTTACTTTTTGTTATCCTCACTAGTTTATTGTATATAAGTATACCCATGACTATATTATTTCTAATGCCAATTTCTCAATGTACACCAGCCACCTTTTCTTGTTATTTTCCAACTCATTCATCTGCCTTCTGTATTATTGTACCTTGAAGCTCCACTCTACAGAAGGAAATTCCCTAACACGACACGTTAATATCATTATTAATTTATAATCTCCAGTCTTAACTGAGCCTTCAAATAGTCCTAATATTTAATATTAAGTTCCCTAATAAAGTTACTTTCCCAGCATATCAGTTACCTGTTACTACCTAAAAAGAAATGCATAATCTAAAAATCAGATGCTGTTGCTGCTGCCGCTGCTAAGTCGCTTCAGTCGTGGTCGACTCTGTGCGACCCCATGGACTGCAGCCCATCAGGCTCCTCTGTCCATGGGATTTTCCAGGCAAGAGTACTGGAGTGGGTACAAATCAGATGGGGGTTGTCTAATATAGGCCAGACCCATCTGGAATGGTTCAGTTGTGGCAGCTCTCCTCCACATAGGTCTCATCTTCCTCCTAGAATGAGCAAGCCATCCTAGACATGTTCTTAAGGCATTAGCAGCAAAACAAGAGATCCAGGGTCACTGTGAAAGACCTTTTAGGATATAAACTAAAAACTGGCATAAAGTCACATCCAACTCATTCTATTGGTGAAAGAAAGTCATACAGTTATACTCAAGGTCAGAAAGCAGATATATTATCTGCCTGTTCTGTGGGAATAACTGCAACATTATAGGACAAAGAGTGTGACTATATGAAGCAGTGAAGAATTGGTGACATTAATGCAGCCTAATATACCCAGTCTCTTTAATTACTGTTTCATGACTTCTTCAGCTCCTAAAAGCCACTATTCCATGCCAGCTCAGTCTTCCAGCAAACATGCTATCTAACTTCGCTGAGAAAATAGAAGATATTTAATAGAGGTTTCTCTAATAAATATGTCTAGGCTTCTGCATCTCCATCTATTCTTTTACTCACTTGCTGTAATTGAGGAATCATCTTTCCTATTCCCATGTAATTTGGATATCACTCATCTCATCAGCTCATGGAACTTGCTCAGTAATGATTTTCAATGCCTCATCTAACATTTTCTTCTTCCTTTTAGCACTCAACCACCCATCTTATCTCTGTATTGTCCTCCATAGCTAATCACCTTTGAAAAAATGTTTGAATATATTATCTCTACATCTTCACCTGTGTTATTTATATGAGAATGATTTTGGTTTAAACAATAATAAAAGGTATGTTCTCACTATCAGAAAGTCCAAAGGTAGGGGTAAGTGGTTGTTTTATGTGCACATAGGCCACAGCATAATAATATCTCTGAAATCCATTGAGCTCTTTCTTCCTCTGTGTATTGGCTTTGACACATTTCCTTCTTTGTCAGATGATAGCTTCTGGCAGATGATGTTTCTTTATTCATATCCATCAGGAAAGATGGAGAGCCTAACTTTCAACCAAATAAAAAAAAGTTCTCTTTAGTTTGACTGGACAAATAAGATCTTGTCCCAATCTTGGACCATTAACAGTCACCAAAGGAATGTTATAAAATGATTAGCTTAAATCTGAATTCCTAAACCAGTAGAGATAGGAAACATAGTATTACCACAATTCGTTTTGAATGATATTACCTAGGGCTGAAAATGGAGTAAACATATCTTGAGTTACATAGGCTGTTGCAAGTGGCAAAAGTACTGAATTTTTGTAGCTCCTACTGTTATTAGGCTATACTTCTGAATTATTTTAAGCAGTAGGAAACTAAGCTACCCAAAATCTTTCATAGCTAACCTTCAGTGGCTCAATGTTATATCCACAGAAAATTTCAGTAGGATTGCGTATTTGTATATTTAACAATAATTTACTAAATTCCTAGCAGGGAAAAAGCCTAAAAATTACTTCTGATGATACAAGTTCATCTTTCCCTAGCAATGGAGGGCCTTGTGATGGTATAAAATCTAATACCTTCACTTAGTAATTCAACACTTACTGGAACAATACCCAACTCAACAGTCTACCGAATCATATGGAGTCCTTGGCTTTTGAAACTCTCAAAGGGTGGTTACATATAAAATATTGGTTACATATGAAAATATTTTTTCTAGGTAAATGCTTCCTGGAGAACTAAGCTCTGCAAAAGTGAAATTCTAAAGTAACTGAAAGTTAAGCTTTTCAACTAAAAACTGCTTTAATTTCAGCCATATTTGATGGAAGCTTTTATAAAAGGAAATATACATATTATACATAGTATAATCATACTTATGTCTGTCTCTCAGAGTTAAGAACATCAATTAGGTAATTGCTGTAGTATAGTGACTCTGAAGACAACTGAATGAATTTTGTTTGGTCTCCTCTTTTATTGTCAGAACATCTCATTTCACTACTCAGTACATACATCTATCTTTGGCTTAGATGTTCTTCCTAATTGTTTTTTGTTTCTAATTTGTTTCAGGACTGGGAAATCATATAACCAAACTTACTTAATTACTTGTAAAGCAGAAACTTATTCTCACCTAATTCTGGTGGCCAGTCATCTAAAATCAGTTTCATGGGTTCAAAACAGGGGTTGACAGGGCCATTCTCCCTCTGGAAGCACTAGGAGAGAACCCATTCCTTCTCTCTTTCACCTCCTAGTAGCTTCCAGCATTCTGTGACTTGTGGCCATATCACTCCAACCTCTACCTTCATGGTCACACTTTCTTCTCCTTTTCTGTAATATCAGATTTGACACATGATCTCTCTTTGCCTCTCTTATAACAACACTTGTGATTGGATCTAGGGCCCACTGGGATAATCAAGAATAATATTCCCACTTCAAAATCCTTAATTTAATGACATTTTCAAAGACCCCTTTTCCTTATAAATTAACACTTAACAGGTTCCAGGGGTTAGAACTTGATTTCTATGGTTGGCCAATATCTAGCCCATTACAAAAGGGTAAGCAAAAATTAAATGCACAAAAAATTCTTACCAAAGTGAACCACATGTAGTAGAAAGTTATGCATTCAACATTTTTAAAAAATTGAGCATCTACCATGCACAGAAAGCTATAGGTACATCAGTGAAAAAACATGAACAGATTTTTTTTCCATTGAGGGAGGTCTCATTTTAGTAGGAGAGACAAATGATCAAAAATAAATAGAAAGATTTTTAACTTTAAAAAAAAAAATAGAGTTGCAGTATGAAACTGCAAGGAAACAGCAACCCATTCTAGTATTCTTGCCTGGAAAATCCCATGGACAGAGGAGACTGTCAGGCTACAAATCATGGGGTCACAAGAGTCGGACTTGACTTAGCAACTAAACCACATGAAACTGCAGTCCCACTCTTGGGCACATAGCCAGAAAAAATTTTAATTTGAAAAGATACATGTACCTCAATGTTTATTGCAACACTATCTAATAGCCAAGACATGCAAGAAACCTAAATGTCGATCTACAGATGAATGGATAATGAAAATGTGGTATGTATATACAATGGACTATTACTCAGCCATAAAAAAGAATGAGATAATCCCATTTGTATAATCTTCAGGAAAATTGGAAACATCAAGGGAGCATTCTGCCCAAATATGGGCACAATAAAATAAAAATGGTAAAGACCTAGTATGTTGAAGAGATCAAGATGAGATGGAAAGAATACATGGAAGAACTATATAGAAAAGATTTTAATGAACTGGATTACTATGATGGTGTGGTTAGTCACCCAGAGCCAAACATTCTAGAGTGTGAAGTCAAGTGGCCTTAAGAAGCATTGCTGTTAATAAAGCTAGTGCATTTGATGAAATTCCAGCAGAACTATTCAAATCCCTAAAGCATGATGCCATCAAGATTTTGCATTCATTATGTCAGCAAATCTGGAAGACCCAGCAGTGGCCACAGGACTGGAAAAGGTAAATCCTTATCCCAATTCCAAAGAAGGGCAGTACTAAAGAATGTGCTAACCATCAGACAATCACACTTATCGCCTATGCTAGTAAGGTCATGCTTAAATATAATAGGCTTCAGCACTATGCAAACCAAGAACTTCCAAATGTCCAACCTGGGTTTAGGAAAGGAAGAGAAACTAGAGATCAAATTGCCGACATTCACTGAATTATAGAGAAAGCAAGGGAATTAAAAAAAAAAAACTGTCTCTGTTTCATCAACAATGCTAAGGTCTTTGACTGTGTGGATCATGAGAAACTATGGAAAGCACTTAAGAGAGATAGGAATACAAGACCATCTACTTGTATCCTGAGAAACCTGTATGCATGTCAAGAAACAACAGTTAGAACCCTGTATGGAACAACTGATTGGTTCAAGATCAAGAAAAGAGTATGACTGCTTTCTGCTGTCACCCTGTTTGTCTAACCTATACACTGAACACATCATGAGAAATGCCGGGCTGGATGAGTTACAAGCCGGAATCAAGATAGGCCTGAGAAACATCAACAACCTCAGATATGTGGATGACACTCTAATGGCAGAAAGTGAAGAGGAACTAAAGAGCTTCTTGATGAGGGTTAAGGAGGAGAGTGAAAGAGCTAGCTTAAGACTAAATATCAAAAACAAAAAAAACAAAAAACTAAGATCATGGCATCCAGCCCCATTACTACATGGCAAATAGAAGGGGAAAAGGGGGAAGTGACAGATTTCCTTCTTGGGCTCCCAAATCACTGCAAACAGTGACTGCAGCCATGAAATCAGAAGACAATTGCTTCTTGGCAGGAAAGCTATGACAAGCCTAGACAGTCTGTTGAAAAGCAGAAACATTACTCTGCTGACAAAGGTCCATATAGTCAAGGCTATGGTCTTCCCAGTGGTCACGTACAGTTGTGAGAGCTGGACCATAAAGAAGGCAGAATGCCAAAGAATTGATGCCTTCAAACTGTGGTGCTGGAGAAGACTCTTGAAAGTCCCTTTGACAGCAAGGAGATCAAACTAGTCAATCTTAAGGGAGATCAACCCTGAATATTCACTGGATGGACTGATGCTGAAGCTGAGCTCTAACATTTTGGTCATCTGATGCAGACGACTCGTTAGCAAAGTCCATGATGCTGGGAAACATTGAGGGCAGAAGGAGAAGAGGGTGTCAGAGGATGAGATGGCTGGACAGCATCACCAATTCAAAGAACATGAACTTGGGCAAATTCTGGGACATGGTGAGGGACAGGGAGGCCTGGTGTGCTGCAATCCATGGGGTCACAAAGAGTAGGTCATGACTGGGCCACTGAACAACAACAATGCCATTTGCAGCAACACGGATGGATCAAGAGATTATCATACTAATGAAGTAACCAGACAAAGACAAATATCATATGATTTTGCTTATATGTGTAATCTGAAAAAAAAGAGATACAAATGAACACAGTAATAGACCCACAGACATAAACAAATTTATGGTTACCAAATGGGAAGAGGGGGGATAAATTAGTTAATAAGATGGGATTAATGGATACACACTACAATATCTAAAGTAGATAACCAATGAGGGCCTCCTGCATACCACAACTATATTCAATATTTTGTAATAACCTACAAGGGAAAAGATTCTGAAAAGGAATATAAATATATATTAAACTGAAAAAGATATATATGTGTATATACATATATGTGTGTGTATGTGTATATATATATATATATATATATATATGCATCTTTATATATATCTGAATCACTGGGCTGTACACCTGAAACTAACACCAAATTGTAAATCAACTATACTTCAGCCCACTGGGGCATTGGAGGAATAGAGGGGATAGAGGAGGCCAAAAAATTAAAAATTAAAAAAAATCAACTATACTTCAATTTATTCAATTTAAAAAATAGAGAGATCTATCAAATGATGGGGTGAGGGGCACAGAGTAAGGAGGCTAAGATATGCTAGAGGTATAGATGGTATAGAGGCCAGATGGTATATACTAGAGGTGGTATAGATGGTATGCTAGAGGTATAGATGGGCAAGGAAGGCCACACCTATAACATGCCATGTAAGCAGAGACCTGCTTATAGAAAAAATTCATCATTTTAGCTATTATATTATCATGTATCACAGTTTATAACTCTGTATTTATCCATGTCATTATTTAACATCTGCTGCTTCTACTTGAAGTTCCATAAAGGCAGAATTGGGTCTACTTAAGAAATTGCCGCATTGGTAGCATCTGACAGAGTTCTTCTATATAAAAATAACCAGATTAGCAAGTATTTTTATTTAATAAAACAAGACGACACTTTGCTATAATGTTTTCTACTTTTGGCTCTGATGGAATAGGTTGAAGCAGACTAATATTTGTACTATATATCTAGATGTAAAACAAACAACAAAAAATCCATATCTGTTGGGAAAAAGGAAAGTGAGAAGAGAACCAGTATGAGGGAGGCTCATCAGAAAGAAAAGGGTATCCCCAGAGAAATGAACTGATATTCAGTGAGCCACTTTTTCTCTTAATGTATTTGCCAATTCTAGGCATAAACAAGGGACTAATAAATGAAGCAGAGGAACTTCGGGTAAGAATTAGAGCTTTCAGTAGATATTTGGACAATCTCACAGAACTAAAGAGATGTTGTGGGGGCTTTCCTCCTAATACCAATCAATTCTCTGATTGTCTAACACCAACTGGTATCCAACAATTTAATTTAGTTCTTTTATAATTGGGGTATAGTTGCTTTACAATGTTGTGTTAGTTTCTGTTGTACAATGAAGCAAATTAACTATATGTATAAAAGAGCTTCTTGATGAAGGTGAAAGAGGAAAGTGAAAAAGTTGCCTTAAAACTCAACAATCAAAAAACTAAGATCATGGCATCCAGTCCCATCACTTCATGGCAAACAGATGGGAAAAGAGTGGAAACGGCGAGATACTTTATTTTCTTGGGCTCCAAAATCACTGCAGATGGTGACTGCAGCCATGAAATTAAAAGACGCTTACTCCTTGGAAGAAAAGCTCTGACAAACCTAGACAGCGTATTAAAAAGCAGAGACATTACTTTGCCAACAAAGGTCTGTCTAGTCGAAGCTATGGTTTCTCCAGTAGTCATGTATGGATGTGAGAGCTGGAACATAAAGAAGGCTGAATGCTGAAGAATTGATGCTTTTGAGCTGTGGTGTTGGAGAATACTCTTGACAGTCTCTTGGACTACAAGGTCATAGGAAGGACTGATGCTGAAGTTGAAATTCCAATACTTTGGCTACCTGATGTGAAGAGCCGACTCATTGGAAAAGACCCTAATGCTGGGAAAGATTGAAGGCAGGACGAGAAGGGGACGACAGAGGATAAGATGGTTGGATGACATTGCCAACTCAATGGACATGGTTTAAGCAAGCTCCAGGATATGGTGGAGGGCAGGGAAGCCTGGCATGCTGCAGTCCATGGGTTGCAAAGAGTAGGACACTACTGAGAAACTGAACAACAACAAATACATATATCCCCTCCCTCTTGGACCTCCCTCCCACCCCCATCTGCCATCCCACCCTTCTAGGTAATCACAGAGCACTGAACTGAGCATCCTGTGCTTCAAAGCAGGTTACCACCAGTTACTATTTTACACGTGGTAGTATGTATATTATATGTCAATCCCTATCTCCAATTCACCCCCCCACCCCAAGTTCACATGTCCATTCTCTACACCTGCATCTCTATTCCTGTCCTGCAAATAGGTTCCTCAGTATCATTTTCCTAGATTCCACATATGTGCATTAATATATGATATTTGTTTTTCTCTTTCTGACTTACTTCCCTCTCTATAACAGACTCTAGGTCCATCTATGACTCTACAAATGATCCAGTTTCTTTCTGTGGCTGAGTAATGAGCCACATAAGACTAACGTTGTTGTTGCTCAGTCATTAAGTCAAGTCTGATTCTTTTGTGACCCCATGGACTACAACCTGCCAGGCTCTTTTGTCCCTGGGCTTTCCCAGGCAAGAACACTGGAGTAGGTTGCCGTTTCTTTCTCCAGGGGATCTCTCCAACCCAAGGATTGAACCCATGTCTCCTGCATTACAGGTGGATTCTTTACCAATGAGCCACTCCATAAGACTAACTACCTGGAGTTAAATCAGATCCAATACATTAGGGGCTTCCCTGGTGGCTCAGACACTAAGGAATCTGCTGCAATGCAGGAGACCTTGGTTCAATCCCTGGGTGAGGAAGATCCCCTGGAGAAGAGAATGGCTACCCACTCCAGTATTCTTGCTTAGAGAATTCCATGGACCAAGAAGCCTGGTGGGCTATAGCTCATGGGGTTGCAAAGAGTCAGACACAACTGAGTGACTAACACTTTCTTTCCATACATTAAGCTTTTAGTTTCACAGGTCTGCTCCCAGCTCAGATGCCAGCCACAAATGAAGTACCCAGATACTCACATTTCTTCCCAGCTGACTACAAAGGTTCTACTTCAGTTCAATAATTCACTAGAATGACTCACAGAACTCGGGGAAACACTTTACCTCTATTGGTTTGTTATAAAGCATACAAGTCAGGAGCAGCCACATGGAAGAGATGCACAGGGCAAAGTGTGGAGGGGGGGCACTGAATTGTCCTATCCTTTTTAAGTGACCACCCTTCCAGCTTCTCAAAGGATTCACCAGCCCAGGGACCCTCTGAATCACACCTTTTAGGGTTTTCTATGGCGGATTCGTCATGCAGGCATGATCAATCACTAACAATCTTCTCTCTCTTCCCTCTCCAGATAGTGGGGAGAAGGATGAGACTGAAAGTTCCACGCTTCTAATTAAGTCTTGGATTTTCTGGCAACCAGCTCCCATCTGGAAACTACTTATGGGCTCACCAGTAGTCATCTCTTCAGCACAGAAGGCACTTCCTCCACTCCTATTTACTCAAGAAATTCAAGGTTTTAGGATGTCTGTGCCAAGAACCACAGACAAAGACCAAGTATCTTTATAATACCACAGATACATAAAATGAACTTGGGGTTTAACTTCCACACCCAGAAAAATGGAGTATATGTAATTTACATATTCCTTTCACTCAACACAACTAAAAAGTCTGAAGATTATATGTAAAATATACTTAAAAAGACTGGTATGACCACATGACTCAGCCACTCTAGTCCTTGGTATTTATCCAGGAGAAATAAAACATGTGCTCCTACACACTTGTACACAAATAGTCACAGCAGCTTTGTTTGTAATAGCCAAAGCCAAAGGTAATCCAATGTCCATTAACATGTTAATAGATAAACATCTATACAATGGAATATTACTCAGCAATAAAAAAGAATACAAAAATATGGATGAATCTCAAAATAATTTTGCTGAGTAAAAGTAGCTAGAAAAGAAAATACTATATATTGTACGAGTCCATTCATATAAAATTTTAGAAAATGTAAACATAATGACAGAAAGGGGATTCTCAGGTGGCACTAGCAGTGAAGAACCTGCCTGCCAATGTAGGAGACATAAGAGACATGGGTTCGACCCCTGGGTCAGGAAGATCCCTTGGAGGAGGGTATGGCAACCCATTCCAGTAGCCTGGCCTGGAGAATCCCATGGACAAAGCAGCCTGTCTAGCTACAGTCTATAGGGTCACAAAGAGTCCAACATGACTGAAGCAACTTAGTGTGAACATGCCCAATGACAGAAAACAACACAGTGGTTGACTGGCTATTGGGGGTCAGAAAATGTTGGGAGAGAGCAATTAGAAAGGAGGACAAAAGGAGGAAAAAAAGGAGGAAAGGAGGAAAAAAAAAAGGGAGGAAACTTGGACAGTTTTACAGATATACATAGATGTCAAAATTAATCAAATACTTTAAATATGTGTAAGTTATCTTAAATCAATTAGATTTCAAGAAAGCTTTTAAAATTAATTCTGTATTTTTAAGTATGTATGCAAATTATATGTCAATTATCTACATACTTACATATTAGAACAATAAGCAAGGTTACTTTTTGGAAAGAGATTGGAATTGAGGTTAGTAATCAGTGTGGAGTTTCTCATTATCTGTGGTTTAATCAATACAAGGAAAAAGGCATCTAAGCCTCATGCCACAACTAGAGGCAGGCCATGCTCCACAACAAGAGAAACCACCACAATGAAAAACCTGTACACCACAACTAGAGAAAAACCCTTGTGCAGCAACAAAGACCAGTGCAGCCAATATTAAATAAGTAAATAAATAATTTTTTAAGTATATAAATAAATAAAAGACCATTGAAGTGTTAGAACATCTCACTGACTAGAAATGCAGCAGTGTGGGGATTAGGTGACTGGGGCAATTATGACACAAATAAGAGAGAGAAGGAAGGCATCTCTTTGTTGCATTTGTTTGTTTTACTTTATTTTGTTTGTTTGGGATTTTGTTTCACGGAAGTGGCAGTGGTTGGTTCCTGGTGTACAGATTTTTGAGATTTTTGCAATGTCTGTGGGTGAATATAAAAGCCCAGAACTTAGGAAAGAGGTTGGGTTACCAGCCAACAACATGTACGTATTAGCTAAAGACAAAAGATCGGCCAGAATTACTCAAGGAGAGCATGCAGAAAGAGACTAGAAATTAGCTGAGAGTAGAACCCCATAGGACAAAAATACTTGGGATACAGGCAGAGAAAAAGAAAGAAGTTGATTGAGAAGAGGGATGGTGGCAGCTAGGGATCAAGAGTATGTAAAAAGCAACGAAGAGGTGGAGAGGTCACGAGTTTCAGCAAAAGAGAGGGGACTAGGCCATAGAAGAATGAAAGAGATTATTGGAACTGACCACTGGAAGTCATCGATGGTGACTTTTGGGAGCATCTTATTGGTAGAGTGTGAGAGTGGAAACCTGACTAGTGTTCATTTTGAGGACGCTGAGATGTTGACTACAGATTGGACATTCGAGTGGACTGGAGGAGAAGAGAATGAGAGAATTAAGGGGCGCAGCCTGACAGGAAGGCTGGCCAAGGAACAGCACATCGAAACAGGAGTGGAGACAAAAGGATGGGGGATCAACCTGAGCAAAGTCCTAGAAGACAAAGAGATGCAGTCAAGGTGGTAACTGAGAAAGAAGTAGCGATCCAGGAGGTCACAGGTAATGAGGAAAAATTAAGCACTTTCCTACCAGGTGACTGCCTTTTTTTTTGAGGCGGGGGTAGGAAGCTTAATCATCTGGTAAGAGTGAAAACATAAAGGGTGAAATGATACGATACAGACGATTTGTAAAGGTTTTAGAACAGACATCCATGATATTATATGAGGAGTTAAACAAGAATATACTAAAGGACTTCCTTGGTGGTACAGTGGGTAAGAATCTGCCTGCCAATGCAGGGGACACAGGTTCGATCCCTGGTCTGGGAATATTCTACATACTATGGAACAACTGAGCCCATGCGCCATAACTACTGAAGTCTGCATGCCCAAAGCCCGTCCTCTGCTACAAGAGAAGCCACCACAATAAGAAACCCACACACTACAAGGAAGAATAGCACCTGCTCACTGTAACTGGAGAAAACCCACACGCAGCAACAAAGACCTGGTTCAGGCAAATAAATTGAATAAATAAAATTATATTTAAAAAAGAACATACTGACAGCCCAGAATGGCCTAGCTGGACTCTGAGATGTGTGTTTACAATGGCACCTGTCAGGCCCTGTGGTGGCACTAATCCTACAAGGCTTTATCACTAAGCCACGGTTCTCTGGTTTCATGATGAAATCAATTAGTGCACTTTAGAAAGCACTTTTGCCTGCTTCACATCCCAGAATACTCTGATTTAACTGGTCTGGGGTATTAAGAATTTTAAAAGCTCATTGCTGCTGCTGCTGCTGCTGTTGCTAAGTTGCTTCAGTCGTGTCCAACTCTGTGCAACCCCATAGACGGCAGCCCACCAGGCTCCGCCATCCCTGGGATTCTCCAGGCAAGAACACTGGAGTGGGTTGCCATTTCCTTGCCCAAAAAGCTCATCAGGTCATTCTAATGTGCAGCCAAGCCTGGGAAACACTGTACTCAACTCTCACTTCTTTCATTAGTTAAACCCAGAACTGAATTCAAAGCATTGAATATACTTGGATTTAAATTAAAAATTGAAATGTAGGCCTCCAAGAAAATAATAAATAAATGTTTATGAAGAAACTTCAGGAATTATAACTATCTCAATACTGCACACTTCACATTTCAAAAGCTTTTATTTTCAACACCTAGGCTTGCAGTTTTTGTATCCCCACATCAGCAAAACTGTCATAAAATCTAAGAAAATTTTTAAAACTTATCAACTCTTTGCCAAATAGTGAAACAGGATAAATGATGTCAGGTTTATATTGTTCATCATGATTGATGCAGACACAGCATATTTAGTCAGCAAAACTATCATCTTGATTGTTTTGGGTTTATTTTATTCTTTGCTTGTTTTTCAAACTGTTGTTGAATTTAAAACAAATGCCATAAAAAGTAGCATGAGTAAGATAAGAGGAAATTTCAGCCTGGGTTTTACAGCCCTGTCATTTAGAGTCTGGATCTCAGTGTGGCAAATTTACCATTGATATTATAAAGCTGGCAAATTGAATCAATCTTAACAATTTATGGAAAAAATAAAATTATTCACTCAAACCTGTTTTCAGATTTTGAACATATTTTGATTGGGTTTACCTGGTTTGAAACAAGCCACGGGTGATTATAAATAGCAAATTAAAAGCAAAGGGGATTGTTAAAAGGAGTCACAATGCCAGAAGCAAGAAACCATAGCTAACACAGAAAAGAGACACAAACAGCTAACTCCCATTCAAAAAAGAAAAGCAGACATGAGATCTCATAAAACAAGTCATTTCAATTAAAGATAAATGGTGTTCACACCTCTATATTCTCTGAGGCCTAATGGAGTCTCTGAAACAATACGGACAATTCATTTGTGTTTAGAATGTTTAGTTTACACACATATGTGTGTGTATGCATACACACATATGTATGTGTTATATATATAAATATGTAGGGGGGTTACATTTTTAAATTTAGATAATATATTTGGTCACATCACCTTTGAAAATCATATATATATAAAAGCGAAAGAAGTGAAAGTGATAGTCACTCAGTTGTGTCTGACTCTTTGCAACCCCAAGGACTATAACCCACAGGCTCTTCTACCCATGGAATTCTCCAGGCAAGAATACTGGAGTGGATAGCCATTCCCTTCTTCAGGGGATCTTCTCCATCCAGGGATCAAATCTGGGTCTCCTGCATTGCAGGTGGATTCTTTACTATCTGGGACACCAGGGAAGCCCCAAGATACATAAGGGACTAGTTATTCCAATCATGTTATAACAGACTAAAATCCTTGCTTCTGGTAAAAGCAGATATAACATCAGTCTGTTAGAGTATCCATTCTTCTATAGCATGCCAGATAAACCCTCTCTGGTCTCCAGTTTTTGGATCCATTACTCAATCAAATCATCATCACTTTTCAATCTAAGATACTTTTATTACTTGTCATTATGAGTTTACACTAATCTTAGTTCATTTCTCAGAGATGAAAATTAATCCTTTTTCAGTCTAGTATCATTTATATCTTTCCTGTGAGTTCATTCCAAATAAAAATGAAGGATAAGTTACTCCTAGGACACTTCCCTATAGATAGCTGTCATCATGGTATATGCCATCAAATGACTTTCCTTATTTTCCCATAGATTTAGAGATGTGACTTTTGAGGAGAACCTGGAAATTTTTACCCACTGAGTTTACCAATGTTCATACAGTAACACCATCAGCAGGCATATGAAATCTAGGAACTTTAAGAAAATACATGACCAAACCAAAGTGAACAGAATAATATATGTCCACGGAAAGCATTTCTAAAGCATTTA
Source organism: Okapia johnstoni (assembly GCA_024291935.2). Taxonomy (NCBI): domain Eukaryota; kingdom Metazoa; phylum Chordata; class Mammalia; order Artiodactyla; family Giraffidae; genus Okapia; species Okapia johnstoni. The sequence continues at coordinate 39,690,112 of CM044323.1, forward strand.
TTAAGATATATACTAACAGTAAAAATTGCATATACTGTAGCAAGTTAAATATAGATTTGTAAACTTCAAAGGAGCACAAGAAACAATTCATGTATAAAACTAAGAGCTTAGTAGAATTCAGAATGTTTTTTCAATATCTGAGAATCTTAAATTACAAATGAGAAGACAAGGCCCAAAAATAAAATGATTAAGTATACTGAAACATTTATATATGAAATAAAAAGCACTAATGTTCCTTTCCAGAAAAAATATAGAAGAGGTAAATAAACGTAGTGAATAAAATGTAATAAATATGCTTTTAAATGCATAGGTGAATTTATAAAAAGAAAAAAGTTCCAGGGATCAAAGGAAAACAACTGAAGAATGAAACTTCACAGGCCTAGGTTCATATTTACAGCACTCAACTAGTCACTGAAGTTTAACTAGTAGAGTGTCTGATACAAGTTACATTCTAGGACCAATGCTGTTCGTAGAACTCCACGCAAAACACATGCAAACTCTCTCAGGAAAGACCTTCCCTTAATCTAGGTGAAAAGAATCACTATCTATACATTTCTGCCGAGAACAAGCTCATTCTCATTCTCCAACAAAAAATCAGCTGAAAGTACTATTTTTGAAACAACACGCTATATTGAGTAGCTGTGCTTTCAGCTACTGTTTTCTCTATGGTCACCCCAAGTGAGCGAGCTGTTTTTGCAGTGTTACTTTCCTTTCTAAACTTCACTCACTGTTCATTTCTCTCACTGTTCAGACATAATCTTTCTATATGACTTTTTTTCCTGTAATATATCCTCAAGTCTTTACATGGTTTTTGAGTAGAAGGCAGAAAGCATGGAAGAACATAGAAATATGGTCTTTCTTTTAACATCCAGGCTTATTCAATAATCTATCAACTAGGAATGTATATTATCTCAACTAATATGGTAAAGCTTAAACAGTTACATATTTCTAGAGGAAAATGTCAATAGCTTACGGCAATTATTTTTTAAAATAATATTTTTTGTGCTTACCTCACAGAATTATTATGGATTCAGTGTAACCACCTGCACTTTCTTTATGCACACATAAGTAAAATGATAATGAATTAGATGTTTCAGGATCCTGAAGGAATGCAGAAGCCTGAAAAATTTTCTCAGTCATCAGAGGGGTAAATTGCTTTTACATAGTTTAACCTTAAAGTGTATTTTATGTATTCCATTTCCTGAAACATTAGAAATCCCCATATGGACTTCTGCTTACTAAAATATGTTATTTCCTGGCTCTGATCAGTTGGCATTCTTGTACAAAGATAATTTTAGTGACTGAAATTCTTCTTAAGGAGGGTGTAGGCATAACCTCTGAGAAGTCAGCTACTCTAATAAATAACAAAGATAGCCACCTTAAAGCAGCAGCCCTGGATGCTTCCTGAAGCTAGAAAGCTATGTGTCTGTCAGAACCTAAGGGCTCTGTGGTGGAGTTCCTTCTTTGCGGTGTGAGTGAGTGTTCTAACTTCATGATTCCAAAGGTCACTTCCAAAAGACGTTCCAGGATATTCTAAATGAAAACTTCAGGCAAAGTTCTGTCTCTTTTAGCAACTTCCCTGAGAGAATGAATCTGTTTACAGAACATCCAGCCACCTTAGTACATTTCAGTGTGTGCAGGGAAGAAATCTGAAATTTTAAACCAATCTTGTGAACTGAGCTTTTACTTCAGCATTTACTTTGTTGGACACACAAAAGGGGTGGGATGGGAGGGGGAGGGTGGGAGGCGATGTATGTATGTATATATATCTACACACATACACACACACACATATATATAATTATGACTGATTCACATTGTTGTAGAGCAGAAGCCAATAAATTGTAAAGCAATTATCCTCCAATTAAAAAAAAGAAAAAAATTATGAAGATTTCATACATTCATACACTTTGAACTACATGGGAGGAAAATATCAGATATAATCAGTGAGTAAAAGAACAAATGTTTGGATTTCCTGACACAGATGTTGAAGGTTACTTTATTGTGCATTTATTTAGCAAACATTTATGTCATATTATTGGCTGGACATAGTGCTGGGCACCAAGAGAATCAAAGGTGAGTAAGACATTGTCAGTGTTCTCAGGGAGCTCACAGATAAAAATGTGAACAGAACACTGTGAACCTTCACTTCAGAATAATTATAATTGATTTTTCTCTTGGCTTCTCTCCAGTTTCTGCCAGAAGTGGGTTGCCTGGAACCATGTTCTGTATCTTAGCAGTAGCTTGGGGCAAAGTGCTTCTACAAAGTGTTATTAAATGAAAAGCGGTCAAGATAACTTGTGCTCCACATTTTTAAGTCACAAGAAACTGACAAAAGCTAAGAGTGAAAACTTCTGCAGTGACTCCCTGATGCCAAAATAGCTATATTGATTTGGTACCAGAAAAGTATCATTCAGTAATCAGTTCACTCCCAGACTCGGGGGTTGGGAGGGGGTAGGAGCAATATCAAGCCACTTATTACTCATTATAGGGCTTATACAACCCCATCAATTTTTACTACATCCATGTGTAAACCATAGTTACTTATTCTCAATAGACTGAATTTCTGAAACACTTTTTCTGCATTATACATACTTCCCATACCTCAAGCCATAGTTTCAGAACTATGTCCTCATGACTCCTGACCAAACCAAGGCCATTATGATCCCACCCCTCTCTGAGCTCTTACAGTAGAATCAGGCCAGCTATTTGCAGACTACAGTGTGGTCCTCCATCCAGTCATGGTAACCTTCATGAGAACAGGAATCTCCTGTCTTTATAACTAGCACCTAGCATGGCTCTGAGCAAAAGTGAGTTCTTATTAACACTAATTAAATTTAATTCTTCAACAGAGTTTCTAAATTAGAAACATGTTTATAATTTAGAAATACGAAAGAGAAAAATCTAAAATCTTTTCAGAAAAATAGTTTCTCCATATGATACAATAACCCTAAGAGCAAAACCTTTGAATACTCTTTTTCTTCTCTTAAGCACCCGGCATTGTGCCTGACAGTAGAAAATTTAATAAAAGTTTATTTCTTGGCTCATGGATGCACAATAGGAAACAATTAAATGCTATTAAACATGAGAAAGAGTATGCATCTAAAATCATTCTGTATTTTCAAGACAAATAGTAATCTGTTTGCTTAGCTAAGCAGATATATACCAAAGATTACAGGTCAGTATCCAATATACAGGGCATGTAATTAGGACTTCTGTTTATTTAGTACATTATTCTCTTAAATATCATCACAGTTTTTACACATAATGGACAACAACTTAGAATCAATGAGTCACAGTCTCTAGATCATACTAGAGAAATTGAAATATGCTCAAGAGACTGCAGTTTTTATGACATATGGTAAATGAATATGTCAGCACCAAATATCAGTAATATTTATTCTCAAGATGCAAAAAGAAAGGGTTGGGATGAGAATGGGAAGGAAAAGGGAATTCTGATTTTGGTGATAAGTCTTTCATATTGATTCAGTTTCACTAACAAAATAAACTAAAGTTATATGTACAACTACCAGTGACTCACTCTTTATTGACTTGAATCTTTTTTATATTGTGATATTGACATTACAAAGACCACAGGACAGTCATTTTAATTTTGCATTTAAATCTGTACCAAATTCACAATTATGTTTTTATAAAATCCATATTTAAAGTGTTTTCATTAATATTTTATTTCTTGGCTTATATGATAGAACATATCCGTTCTCTAAGAGCCAAGAGTAGAGACAGTTTGTTGTTTCATCAGAAAAATTAAATGTGATAATTTACTTGATTTGGTATATTATTACTGTGTGTTAGAACATCAGGAACCTTTATTTCAGGCCTTTTACATCTAGCATCTTTTCTCCTTGAGGGAAAATATTATTTTTGATAGGATGTTGGTGTAATATGAAATAACCTGAGGAGCCATAGCTCATACTCTAATTCTAAATGTTTACTCTTTAAGAAAGATTTTGATTATCCTTAACACTTGTTTAAAAATGATGATTCTTGTTTGGAAAATGTTTCCAGATTGAATCCCTGCCCAACTCCACCATTCAGATTGTTCAGCCTACAGATTTCGCCTCTTTCAATGTGTGCAATATTAGCCAGAAATATTGTTTAAACCTGAGTCAGATCTTGGCACTCCTGTGCTCAAAACACCAGCAGCATCTCATCTCACTTGGAATAAAGGCCAAAATCTTTAGAATGCCCTACCAAGGCTATCAACAAAGAAATGTCAACAACCTCAGATATGCAGATGATACCCCTCAGAGAGTTGGACTATAAAGAAGGCTGAGTGCCTAAAAACTGATGCTTTCAAATTGTGGTGCTGGGGAAGACTCTTGAGAGACCCTCGGACAGCAAGGAGATCAAACCAGTCAATCTTAGAGGAAATCAACCCTGAATATTCATTGGAAGGACTGATGCTGAAGCTGAAGCTCCAATACTTTGGCCACATGATGTGAAGAGCTGACTCACTGGAAAAGACCTTGATGCTGGGAAAGGTTGAGGGCAGAGGAAGAGATGGTTGGAAGGCATCACTAACTCAATAGACATGAGTTTGAGCAAACTCCAGGAGACAGTGAAGGACAGGGAAACTTGGCATGCTGCAGTCAATGGGGTTGCAAAGAGTTGGACACAGCTTAGTGACAACAGCAACAACCAAGACCATCAGAGCCTTATTGCTCACAACCCCTTTCTGACCACAATTCCTACCTATCTCCCCCTTACCTACTCTTCTCCAGCAACCTGTTCCTTAAATATACCTCTTCTACTCTCATCTCAGGACCTTTGACCTCACCACTGCCTCTGCCTGGAATGCTCTTTGCCCAGGTATCTGCAGTTTTCCCTCATTTCCTTCAGGCTTCTGCTCAAATGACATCTTCCCATGAAGGTCTTCCCTGGCTACTATATAAACCAGCAACACCCACTGTCAGCACTATATTCTCCTTAACTGCCTTATTTTTCTCCATAGCACTTATTACTAAGTGATCTCATAATATATTTACCTGTCTTGTATTGATTATCTTCTCCCCCACCAGAACACAAGCACCTTTTTGTCTATTCTGTTTACTGCTGTGACTTTAGTACCTATAAGAATGCCTGGCATGGTTGGAACTCAATAAATATTTGTTAGATGAATGAATTCATTGTAAAAAGAAACATTAATACTTATGAAACACCAAAATACAGATGTAATAACATGACATTTCTTCCTAAAATCAGTTCCCTACAAATTATATATACATTAAGCATAATCCATTTATCTGTCATTAAAGAATTAAACCATTTTAACACAATAAAAGAGTAAAAATGGAGGCCAACTTGCCATATCCAAACATTTAAGAATTATTAAATGAGCTAAAAATGTTAATATACAACTTTCCAGCTTGATGATGTACCTCACTAATGACAAAAGCTTCAGGCCAGATTTTTGGGTAATTATTTGGGAATAATTTTTCAATAATCCAGTTATATGTCTTACCGTCCTTGGTTATGTGTGTGTGTGCGTGCGTGTTTGTATGAGAGAGAGAGAAAGACAGACAGACAGACTGTATGCCTTGTTTGTTTTTGCCAAGAACTGAGTCTTCCTCGCAGTGACAGTTTGAGGTATGAACGTTTTAAAAAATGTTCTGGTAATCTCATCTGTGAAAGTAATAACCAACTTGGTCCTAATAGAACCAAATTTGAGTACCTTTTCATATTGGCCCACCATCCCTAGCTATTATTCTCTGTGCAAAGAAACTGAACTGGGAGTTGATACCAAAAGTACTTTTAATGTAATCCAGCAGCTCTCCAAATTCTTCTGCCAAAATACAAAATGACAGAGAAACAAATATGTAAGTGGAAAAGACTAGAAGAGGGATCTAATTCATGTGAGAGAGAATTAGTCCCTTTGGGACATAACAAAGTGCAGACAACACATCCTACCCCCAAAGGACCACATAATCCAGATGCAAAAACAAGACATAAAGATACGAATAATTCACTCAACAGCATGATTACAGGACAACTTATAAATAAGGCATACCAGTGGGATTTGAGCTATATTTATAAGTCTTAAAATAAATGTAATTTATTATTATTTTATGTCATTTATTTTGTGCCAGGCATTTTTCTAACTGCTTTTCATATGTGAACTCATGTAATTCTAGAAACAATCACACGAGAAAGGCATTATTATTATACTCAATTTTTAGGTGAGGAAAATAAGCCACTTTAAGTTCAAGTTACTTGCCCAAGGTTACAGAGTTGAATTCAAGCAGTGTGGCTCTGGAATTCATGCTCTTTACTATTCTATATTGCCTTTGACCTAAACAATACAAATATAATTAAAATAATAATAGTACCTTAGTTGTATAAAGTGATTTATGGTGCAAAAATGCCACTACATTCATTGCCTTATTACAATGAGATAATGATTTTACAACTATTTTGTGAATTACACATGACCATGTTATTTCAATGTTACAGTTAAGAATTTTTGAAGCAAAGACAAGAAAAAATATTTCACATGTGAGGAAAAATGTAAGATGTATGGGATTAGTAAAGTAATGAGGTCTCTGGTCCTCATCTCCCAAGGCCATTACTTGGACAGAGCACAGACCCACCTCCCAAGCACAAGCAATAATTTTCAGAGCTGGTCCCTTATAAAATTTCAACTAGAAAAACATTGCTGCTAAAATGTTTCACACAGGTGTACATATTTCCCTAATTTTGCAAGGGTACTTACCTGTGAATAGAAACATTCTCCTTGTTTAACAAAATATTTAAATTCTCAGTCTGAAGGAGGATTCTCCAAAGCAGTGTTTGTAGTTTATAGTTTCAACCAAAATGGACTCATCTGAAGAAAAGAGAATGCTCCCCCAAATAAATTTCTATCCTAGATTACCTGAGCTGATTGAAACTTTAATGTGGGAATTTTTGAATTGGGGCAGTTATAAGGGTCACTATTCAATGGCAACAACTAACATTAATTCCATGCTTTCTCGGTGCCAGGCTCTATGCTAAGCATTATAAATGCAAATGCTGGAAAGGGTGTGGAGAGAAGGGAACCCTCCTTCACTTTTGGTGGAATGTAAATTGGTACAGCCACTGTGGAGAACAGTATGGAGATCACTTAAAAAACTAAAAAAAGAGCTACCATATGACCCTGCAATCCCACTCCTGGGAATATATCCAGAGAAAAATGGCCTGAAAAGATATATGCACCCCAGTGTTCACTGAAGCACTGTTTACAACAGCCAGGACATGGAAACAACCTAAATGTCCACTGACAGAGAAATGGATAAAGGTGTGGTATGTAGTGGATAAAGGAGGTAAGTAAAATAGAATATTACTCAGCCATTACAGTGAATGAAATAATGCCATTTGCAGCCACATGGCTGGACCTCAGTTCAGTTCAGTCGCTCAGTCGTGTGCAACCATTTGTGACCCCATGAACCGCAGCAAGCCAGGCCTCCCTGTCCATCACCAACTCCAGGAACTACCCAAACTCATGTCCATTGAGTCGGTGATGCCATCCAACCATCTCATCCTCTGTCATCCCCTTCTCCTCCTGCCCTCAATCTTTCCCAGCATCAGGGTCTTTTCAAATGAGTCAACTCTGCATCAGGTGGCCAAAGTACTGGAGTTTCAGCTTCAACATCAGTCCTTCCAATGAACACTCAGGACCGATCTCCTTCAGGATAGACTGGTTGGATTTCCTTGCAGTCCAAGGGACTCTCAAGAGTCTTCTTCAACACCACACTTCAGAAGCATCAATTCTTCGGCACACAGCTTCATTTATAGTCCAACTCTCACATCCACATATGACTACTGGAAAAACCATAGCCTTGAATAGATGGATCTTTGTTGGCAAAGTAATGTCTCTGCTTTTTAATATGCTGTCTAGGTTGGTCATAACTTTCCTTCCAAGGAGTAAGCGTCTTTTAATTTCATGGCTGCAGTCACCATCTGCAGTGATTTTGGAGCCTCCCAAAATAAAGTCTGACACTGTTTCCACTGTTTCCCCATCTATCTGCCATGAAGTGATGGGACCAGATGCCATGATCTTAGTTTTCTGAATGTTGAGCTTTAAGCCAACTTTTTCACTCTCCTCTTTCACTTTCATCAAGAGGCTCGTTAGTTCTTCTCCACTTTCTGCCATGAAGGTGGTGTCATCCGCATATCTGAGGTTATTGATATTTCTCCCAGCAATCTTGATTCCAGCTTGTGCTTCTTCCAGTCCAGCGATTCTCATGATGTACTCTGCATATAAGTTAAATAAGCAGCGTGACAATATACAGCCTTGACGTAGTCCTTTTCCTATTTGGAACCAGTCTGTTGTTCCATGTCCAGTTCTAACTGTTGCTTCCTGACCTGCATACAGGTTTCTCAAGAGGCAGGTCAGGTGGTCTGGTATTCCCATCTCTTTCAGAATTTTCCACAGTTTATTGTGATCCACACAGTCAAAGGCTTTGGCATAGTCAATAAGGCAGAAATAGATGTTTTTCTGGAACTCTCTTGCTTTTTCAATGATTCAGCAGATGCTGGCAATTTGATCTTTGGTTCCTCTGACTTTCTTAAAACCAGCTTGAACATCTGGAAGTTCACCATTCACATATTGCTGAAGCCTGGCTTGGAGAATTTTGAGCATTGCTTTACTAGCGTGTGAGATGAGTGCAATTGTGCAGTAGTTTGAGCATTCTTTGGGATTTCTGTTCTTTGGGATTGGAATGAAAACTGACTTTTTCCAATCCTGTGGCCACTGCTGAGTTTTCCAAATTTGCTGACATATTGAGTGCAGCACTTTCACAGCATCATCTTTTAGGATCTGAAATAGCTCAACTGGGATTCCATCATCTCCACTAGCTTTGTTCACAGTGAGGCTTTCTAAGGCCTACTTGACTTCACATTCCAGAATGTCTGGCTCTAGGTGAGTGATCACACTATCGTGATTAACGGGGTTGTGAAGATCTTTTTTGTACAGTTCTTCTGTGTATTCTTGCTACCTCTTCTTAATATCTTCTGCTTCTGTTAGGTCCATACCATTTCTGTCCTTTATTGAGCCCACCTTTGCATGAAATGTTCCCTTGGTATCTCTAATTTTCTTGAAGAGATCTCTAGTCTTTCTCATTCTATTGTTTTCCTCTATTTCTTTGCATTGATCAGATGGACCTAGAGAGTGTCATACTGAGTGAGATAAGTCAGACAGAGAAGGAGAAATATATGACATCTCTTATGTGTGGAATCTAAAAAGAAATGATACAAGCAAACTTACAAAACAGAGACTCACAGACTTAGAAAATGAATTAATGGTTGCTGGTGGGAAGAGATAGTTAAGGACTTTGGGAAGGTCATATACAGATTGCTTTATTTAAAATGGATAACCAACAAGAACATACTGTATAGTACAAGGAACTTTGCTCAATGTTATGTGCCAGCCTGGATGGGAGGGAGGTTTGGGGGAGAATGGATACATGTATGTGTATGACTGAGTCCCTTCACTGTTCACCTGAAACTATCACAACATTGTTAATCAGCTATACCCCAATAGAAAATGGGTTTGGTGTTTAAAAAGAAGAAAAATAAACTTTATAAAAGAAAAACAAAAAAATGCGTATTCTCCATTCAATAAGCAAGAATGTGCAAAACAAGAAACAATAGCTGTCCCCATTTAATAGATAAATAAACCAAGTCTCAGAGAAGTTAAGCAAATTCCCTGAAATCACACACATTGTAAATTTTAATATTATAAGCACTTATGGCCAAATATTTCTGTCTATTAACTCAGGCTATCTTTTATCTGTTAGAAAATTATTTGAGGTTGTTTGCTGTGTATATGATGGAAAGACTAACTATAGAATTTACAAATTCAAATATTAAAAAAAATAACAATCAGTTCTTCTTGTAGTAACTAGAAAGAGGAAACTGTGTGGGACTCACTTCTGCTCTTTGAGTTCAGTTCAGTTCAGTCACTCAGTCGTGTCTGACTTTTTGCCACCCCATGGACTGCAACACGCCAGGCCTCCCTGTCCATCACCAACTACAGGAGTTTACCCAAACTCATGTCCATTGAGTGGGTGATGCCATCCAACCATCTCATCCTCTGTCATCCCATTCTCCTCCTGCCCTCAATCTTTCCTAGCATCAGGGTCTTTTCAAATGAGTCAGTTCTTCACATCAGGTGGCCAAAGTATTGGAGTTTCAGCTTCAACATCAGTCCTTCCAATGAACACCCAGGACCGATCTCCTTTAGGATGGACTGGTTGGATCTCCTTGCAGGCCAAGGGACTCTCAAGAGTCTTCTCCAACACCACAGTTCAAAAGCATCAATTCTTTGGCACACAGCTTAGAGTTATAAATATAGTTCAACTCTCACATCCATACCTGACTACTAGAAAAACCATAGCCTTCACTAGATGAACCTGCAGTCACCATCTGCAGTGATTTTGGAGCCCCCCAAAATAACGTCTGCCACTGTTTCCACTGTTCCCCCATCGATTTGCCATGAATTGATAGGACTGGATGCCATGGTCTTAGTTTTCTGAATGTTGAATTTTAAGCCAACTTTCTCACTCTCCTCTTTCACTTTCATCAAGAGGCTCTTCAGTTCTTCTTCACTTTCTGCCATAAAGGTGGCGTCATCTACACATCTGAGGTTATTGATATTTCTCCCAGCAATCTTGATTCCAGCTTGTGCTTCATCCAGCCCAGCATTTCTCATGATATACTCTGCATATAATCTTCTCCTTATGCAAATGTATTTAGTTAAACCATGTGAAATGTCGAGTGTTTAAGGTCACAACTAAATATAGGTAACTACATACAGTTCAACATGAATAGGCATGAAATAAGGGGACCTGAGCTCTAGGTCAAAGATTGCAATGTTAAATTCAGCTGGTGATTATAAATGTGTATTAAAATAGCTAGCACCAAAGTCTGGAAAGAAGAAAGTATTCTTGGTATGAACTTGTGTTACCTTTGTCGCCAATGTTCAACTCCTTTATGGAATAACCTAAATTTGCATCAGGAGATCTGTTCTTCCATTGGATACAGGCTGGTGGAACATTTCATTAAGATGTTTTTTTCTCTTTTCTCTGAGAAGGGTGGTACACAATTCAAGCCAGATCAATAACACATTGGAAAGCTCTAGAGTGATTTCTGCCCCAACCCCTCCAACAAAGCATGTTTCTGCAATTGCTCTTTAGTTCCTGTCCTTTAAAGATTGATTCCTGACCTCTTATTCCATTGCTTAAGCTCTCATATCCAAAACAATATTTTTTTTCAAATTGATTAGAAGTTAATTCTTCCAGTTAATTCTTCCAATTAATTCTATTTAATTCCATTACATTCTCTTACATCTAATTAATTCTAGTGAATTCTGATTAACTAGCATCAATTTCTGATGCTTGGAACCAAAGAAATATAAAAGATCATTCATTTTAGCAAGACATAGCTTGTGGACTAAGGGTAGTGGATGAGACTGAGATATATGGTAAGGATAAAAATCAGGGTAACAGAGTAGTTGGGTAGAGAAATTAGATAAATTTATGATACAAGCAGGTTTGAGATCATTTGGGACAGCATAGGGGACAACTTTATACATATTAGTTATTATCAATTTTCTAGTTTTTGTATTGGATGATGGGTTCTTAGATGTTTATTTTAAAATAAGTAAATACAGACAATAAAATAAAATAAATAAATAAATATCTTAAATTTGTAGCCCTGACCTTTTTTGGCACCAGGGACCAGTTTTGTGAAAGACAGTTTTTCCACGGAAGGGGGAGGGGATGAGAATGGCTTGGGGATCATTTAAGCACGTTACATTTATTGTGCACTTTATTTCTACTACTTTTACATCAGCTCCACCTCAGATTATCAGGCATTAGATTGTGGAGGTTGGGGACCTCTGCCTTAAACCACAGACCACTGATGCAAATCTGTGATAAAACAAGAATTATGATTATCCTAAATTTTTACACTTAAAATAAAATGTATATTTGAAGAGGCAGAAATTGTAAAAAAATTTTTTAATTAGGAAATGACTGAAAGCAAAAATACAATTTGCTGCTCAACTAACCCCTCCAAGGGCTTGAGATAAACAGTTGCAACAGCTATGTTTTACTCAAAAACATTCTAAATCCTAAGGAAACTATAGAAATTATATTTACTAAGTTTCTTCTCTGGTCTTTCTGGTCTTCTAGGGCATGATTCCTTAATTCAACAAGGAAATGTATTTTAGCAATTTTATCAGTTGGGTCATCACCAAAAACTATTTGATTAATTTCTAAATCCTATTTGCACTGTTTAGCAAATATACAGGTATGATAGTCACAGAATGCCTAGGTCATAAATAATATGACTAGTCAGCAGAAGAAAAGAAATAATGTATAAGTGATTCAAATCCTGTATGTTTTTATACATATCTGCACATATTTCTATGTGATTACATTAGAACAATTGAATATGAGCTATATGTCAAAAACTTAGATACATCAAATTTTAGAATTGAAAAGAATTCAAATGCTTTTTTAGTCACACTCTCTCATTTCCTTATTTCAAGAAAATAATGTATCTGAAAACTCTGTGGATTCCATAGTTTTGCTATTATTTTAAAAGATAAGAATTCTAAGGTCCACAAGAGTTAAGTAACTTGCTACATTCCATGGCTAGTTGGTGGTCAGCCTCAAAATGGAACTGAGGTCTCTATAGCCTAATATTCTTCCAGCAAATATTTATTGTGTGTCAGTCACTCAGCTTTGTCCAACTCTTTGCGACCACATGGACTGTAGCCCGCCAGGCTCCTCTGTCCATGGAATTCTCCAGGCAAGAATACTGAAGTGGGTTTCCTTTTTCAGGGAATCTACCCGACTCAGAGATTGAACGCAGGCCTCCTGCATTGTATGCAGATTTTTTTACTATTTGAGCCAACATACCAACTATATATCAATGGTTAGAGATGTGAAAAAAGACAAGATCCCCAGAAGAAGACAATAAGCAAGCAAACAACAATAGCAAGGATCAGTAATTTAAATAACATGGTATTAAAATGTTGCAATTGGGGAATATGGTAGGGAGTAGTCTCAACCAAAAGACCATATTAAATAGGGTATTCAGGGAAGGGAGCTCTAAAAATTTAGGCCTGAGATATAAATCACAAAGAGGAAATCAACTGCAATAAATTATGTTGTAAATGAGGAAAATAACAAAGGCACAGCCATCAATCCCTTTCCAACGTGATATAAGGTTTGAAATAACATCTCAGAGAGACCATATTTTAACCTCCTCCCAACTGATCCTAAAAGTCAAGTCTTTCAATTAGACAATATGTGGCTTAGTTTCTCATCAAATCTCCCTACAACAGAGAGATCACATATATATTTAACATATATGCACAGAACTTCACAGTTTTATAAAATGCTTTAAATTATACACACTATTCTATTTGATGCTTACAATAATCCTATATAGTAAGCAAGGTAGTTATTATTGGAAGAAACCACAGTGGAATGAAATGAACACTAGATTTAAAATCAGGGTTTGAAGCTGGTCCTACCATTTAGCAACTTGATTCCTTAATTTATATAACTTGAACTCTCTGAAACCAGATTTCCTCATTGGTCAAATTAGATTTCTTCTTTTTGTAGGCTGTCATAAGAATAAATATAGTCTTCAAAATGGCAGTTGACTTATTAGGAGGTATGGAAGAATTTTGAATAACAGTTCTCAATAAACACAATTTTCAGTTAGGGAATGAACATTAAGTGATCAAAACTTTCAGTAGTATACTCAAGTCATAGTAGAAGTGTCTTAGAAATTAAAATTTTGGCGTTTAGAGTTTTATTCTTCCTATTTTCTCTTAATATTGTCTAATGACATATGAACTGAGTCTTTATGCTACTGAAACATGGTGATGTGAATGATCTCAATTACTTCTAAATATCTACTAGCTATGGTCTGGACTTGGCTTTTTGTTGTAGTTGGTGTTGATACTAGGTTTTTTTCATTATTTACACTGGAGGTTAGTTTGCTTTTTGTTTTTGTTTGCTTTACTTTGGGATTGTATGCAGGACTTCTGAACATACAGGAAGAATGGGAGAATTATGATATTAATGAAGCAGTGGTATTGGTTGCTTGGATTTTGTGCTAACTTACTCTCAGTTTAGAGGATTTATTCTTTATGAAGCTAGGGAAGGCTAACATTTATAAGTAAACTAGAATACATATGTATGATGGTGTTTTCTCCTCATATTTTCATTTAAGCTACTTCATATTCATCCAAGTCGTCCAACCAACCTTTCCCATCACACTGATATCTGAAGGAAGAAAATTACTCTGTTTTTAAGATTTACTTAGAACTTTGAATACCTTCAACCCAAAAATATCCCAGTTGCTTTTTGAAACCTTTCCTCAAATGAACTCAGATTTATATAAGAATAATCCCATAGAGACAAAAGAAATAGAGTTTTCAAAGCTGTAACCATATAAAAACTGCACATCTTGCATGTTTATCAGACACCAACATTATACTCTTTATCTGAAAATTACACTAGGGAGTAGCTGTTATATGTCCTTGATCTCTGCATCAAATGGTCAGTACTGGTCCTCTGGAGGACAAAATGATGTAGAAGAAGAGATCAAGATGAAGTCCAAATATTAGGGAGCACCATGCAATGATATTCCATAATCCTTACAGTCATTTCAAATGTTAAATCACCTCCATGCTACAATGAGGAAACTGAGATGCAGAAAAGATAAGTTGTTTATTCAATGCCACACAAAAAGTGGGAGAATTGGCATTTGATCCCCAGTCTCTTCAGACAGGATCTTCCTACTGTATAAGCTCTTTCCAGTTTAGAATATCTTAAAGATTTCATAGCATGTTGCATACAGTAACTCATCTCCAGCCAAACTGAGTTCATTTAGTTAGCAACGATGGAAACAGGAGGCCAAAAGCTAAGTTGAATCAATTCAGCCAAACCTTTCCATATTCACTATTTTAAGTTTATACTGCAATTACTCTTTAATCTTATAATTTCAGAAAAAAACTCATTTTTTAGGGAAAAAAGGAGTTGGGAAGAATTTATAAGCACTGATTAATTTTTCAAATATATAGCTTTAAAAGGCAAATTGCTTTCCTGCTTTGTTCCTAGCTAATGCTTATCATTTCATACACATGTCAAATGCTAATTGATGAAACTTTGAGAGAGGAAAGGAAAGAACAGTATCTCACTTTGAAATATCTTTGAGAACTGAAAATTAAATTGAACATAAAATAATTGGGGGTGGAAAGAAGCTCACATTCTTCATTTTAAACCAAGAGTTCATAAAGGACACCTCCCACCTGTTAGGCAATTTGAGAAGAAAGATCAATTTACTAATCTAGCCTTTGGATTAATTCTAACATCTTTGATGATAAGTTTACTTGTTTTCATTTGGTAATTGTTTGTATCACTTTCCACACAATAAACCCACCACTCAAAACAAGTTGGAAGTGTATTTTTAATAAAGCTAATTAGGCATCAGGAACTTTGGAAGATTCCTCTGCAAAGCACATTAGCAGTTGGATAATTTCTCCAGGGAAGAGTGGGAGGAGCCCTGGATCTTTCAAAATTCCAAATAGAACTTTATTGTCATCATGTCTTTTTTTTCCTTAACAAAGTTAACTTCTTTTAAGTGTCACTGAGAGAGCGAGCTATGGCTTTCTTGAAAATGAATTCTGACTCCTTGTTGTGAGCTCAGGATCATATATTCATGGTTAGAAACTAAACTATATTTTTGCCCAACTGCTTGGCAAATACATTTCATTTTATATAATTTTGAACTGCCCAAAGTGTAAAGAGAAGGAAATGGCAACCCACTCCAGTGTTCTAGCCTGGAGAATCCCAGGGACGGAGGAGCCTGGTGGGCTGCCGTCCATGGGGTTGCACAGAGTCGGACACGACTGAAGTGACTTAGCGTGCATGCACAGCAAAGTGTAAAGAGCTCAATGCAATCACCATACCACAAAATATGCAAGTCAATTCAAGTTTCCCACTCCATCAGTTGTTTAGGAGATGCAGCATACTGAATTAATTGCAGAAGGGACCAAATCTTTTCAACTACTGAACACTTAAACACTCATTAATTTTTCCAGGCTTTGCAGAAACCATTTAAGGTCACAGAGTTTGGTGACTAGTGCATTGTTTCCATTTTCCTTTTTTAAGGTCACTGAAATGTTGTAGTGAAATAATGGTGCTCCAGTTGCCTCAAGTAATTAATGTGTCTCTAATGTGTCTTTCCAACAGAACATGCTTTAGCTATTAGTGAGACTAAAGTCTCTTATTAGTGCTTCCATCAGCAACCAAAGATTTCTAAGAATGTCAGAGGTTTATGAAACTGAAGACTACAGCTTCATAACATTCCATTTTATATGATTTCTTTTAATATTATTGTAATTATCTTGAATGCAGAGCAATTAGCTGAGGCTAGTCCAAAATTATTTTGTCTGAAGAATTCACCAGTTTTAAAAAATGAAATTTTATTACTTTAGTAGTAACCTATATTTATACCAACAAATAACTGTCAAACTCTTAGGAACTAGCTTTGTTTTTACTGACTGCATGAATTGATTGAAAACATTTCCTAAAAAGAAATTCTTATCTCTCTCTTTTTAACTTAAAAGTTATTTAGTTACAAAAGACACAATTTTGAACAGAAGATATACAGAAAAATTTCAAATGAATTCAAGAAGAATCATCACAAAGTCTGCATTTGTAAAAACTAAGATTGTACCAGAATGAAAACAAGAGTCAGTCATTACTTCATCATTTACTGACATTTAATATATGCAAGATCCTTCTTTAAGTGTATTCAATATGTTATTGAATAAAATAATCTGTGACTGAGGGAGAGAGAAAATAAGCATGTCAGAGAGTGCTAACTGCAATACAAATGAGAAAAATGAGGACAGGATGTGGGAAATGCAAGTGTTTGAATGCACAAGTTGTAATTCTAGATGGTCTGCCCAGGGTAGGGAGCATAGAGAAGAAGGTAACATGCCATCAAGATTTAAAAGAAGTAAGGAGGGAATCATGCTGGGTCAAGAGCTACCAGCAGAGGGAAGGCAAGTGTAAGGTCCCCAAAGTGTAAATATACTGGCAGACTTGAAAAACATCAAATGATTAACATGACTACAGGAGATTCAACAAAGGGGAGCATAAAAGAGATGAAAATAAAAAGGCAATTTGGGGTTGGGAAGGGGGAGTCATATAGAAGAGACCTGGAAAGACTCTCGTGTTTTTCTTAATGAAAAGGGGAGCCAGTGGAAAGTTTTGAGCAAAAGAGAGACATTGTCTAATATATTTTTGAAAGTAACTTCTGGCCACTGTGTTGAGAATTGATTACAGGAAGGCAGGGATAGAAGCATGGTGACCAGCTGGTGGCTGTTGCACCAAACAAGGTAAGAAATGATGGCTGGAACCAGAAAAGAAGTAAAAGACACAGACTTCAATGACCTCTACTGAGATCCTATTGAGCCTTAGTATTTTTGTTTTCTCTAATGGTTTTTTTGTGCTGTTTATCATATATATTTTTGTAATATTTCTCCTTCAATAGACTGTGAGCACCTCAAAGATAGGGACCATATTTCATTCATTTTTCTTTTTTTACTTTCAGAGTATTTTGCAAGCATCTGAAGGAACTGTATAAGCTTATGTGAAATAAACAAGTTAAAATTCATCTCAATGAACAATGTTTGTATTTTTCACTTCAGAATAATATTTAACATGCAATTGAGATGTAAAAAGAGATGAGAAGGCTGAATGTTAATAGACCAGCCAAAATCACTAAGCTATGAAGTAGCAAAATAGATATATTTTGTGCATTATTCCCCTGTGAAGTAATTCACATTTAATGGTGATCTGTAGCTCTTTAATAGTATCACATCTTTTCTACAAAAGTATAAGGAAATTTACGTTCTTTAAAATTTTATATTCTTGCATTCTTTAGGCTGTTAAAGCTAAATCTTTGAGGTCCTAATTGGTTAAAAAAAAAAGACTATTTTCAGAAGTAATTATTTAGGAGAGAAACAGTTCTTTTTAAAAAACCAGACAGCTGATAGGATGGAGTTATATTACATACAGAATTACATATGATACATAATGTAATACAGAATTACATTAGTTTTCATGGGTGTTCTCCAAACCTAGTATTCTCCAAATCTAGGAGACGCTATATTAGTTTAGGATTACTGGATCCAGTTTGAAAAATATTTTATGTGTCACAAAGAATATAAAAATGTTAAAACCTTCCACTAAAAATAACTAAAAGGAATTGTAAAACAATGCTTTTTTAATATTTTTTTTTTTTTTAGCAATACAGAAAAGAATATTGATTTCCCTTTTAAAACAATTTTTTTCTGATTGTAAACTGAATATAAATTCACTATAAAAAATGAGTTTTTTTTTTTAAATCCCATAGTCTTTTTGCCAACAAAACATTTTCTCTATTAACATTTTGGTATATTTCTAACCTTTTTTGGTGTAAAAATTTGCATATTTCTTATTTTACAAAACTGAAATTGCATTATATGTAATCTAATAGTGTATACTTTTAACTTGTCATATCTAACCACCTGCCCACGTCATCAAATATTTCTGAAGATACGTTTCACTGCATTTGTGTTACTATTTCTCCATTGTTTTAAGTTGATCAAATATATAATAAGCACCTACTATGAACTAATACGTTAAGCACTAAACACAGACTCATGGAGTACTTGCTCTTGCCGAGAGCTTACATTCAACAAACAGTGAGGTAAACTGCAATGAATGCTAAAAGGACACTATGGAAACAGTGGCCCACCTAAATAACTCTAGGAAAATCAGGTTGAATTGAAGATGAGACCTGCAGGATAAGTAGGACAGTGTTCCAGGCAAAGGTCTCTGATCAAGAAGACCATGTCTCATTCAAGGTAGTGAAAGAAGTTTATTGTGGCAAGGGTAAAAATAAAGTAGTTAGGAATCTGGTATGGAGTTTGAGGTTCCAAACGACAGCATCCATTAAACAGCTTAATGTATATAGGTCTAGTGTTCAATATATTGAGATGTTTAATGGAAGCTGTCATTTATATAGATCTAGTGTTCAATGGGGCTTCCCTGGTGGCTCAGATGGTAAAGAATCTGCCTGCAATGCAGGAGACCCAGGTTCAATCGCTGGGTCAGGAAAATCCCCTGGAAAAGGGAATGGCTGCCCACTCCAGTATTCTTACCTGGAGAATTCCATGGACAGAGGAGCCTGGCGGGCTACAGCCATGGAGTCACAACGAGTAGGACATGACTGAGTGACTAACATTAGTGTTCAGTAGAGGTCACTGAGCTACAGACAGGGATTTGGGAGAGTTTAACATATGTCTGGTGATTATTCTACTAACCAATCTAAAATCACTTGATTATTTCAGGAATGAAAGAATGTATTACATATATGGTTTGTGTATTACAATAATATGACATTTTAAATAGTAAGTACAAAAGTATAATTTAAGCAATAAATACTTGCTATTTGAATATTATAACAATTATTAGTGATTGTTGTTGGAGCTACAAGCTGGTACATTAAAGAGTCTAATTTTTCTCAGATTATCAGAGCTGAGCAAAAATTAAGACACAAAAACTTAAGAAAATACCAAAAGTTATTTTCTTTTCAAAAGTATATTCTTTCTAGATTTCAGCTAAAAACAAATAATAAACAGAAAATAAACAAATAAATTTTAAAAGTTTACAACATTAAAAGATGATAAATACTATTTAAAAAGTAGAGAAAGAGAGTAGGAATGTGGGATAGGAGAGGATGGGGCTGTAATTTTGAATAGAATGGTCAGAGGAGGTCTACTAGGATTTTCAAGCCAAGATTTCATGGAGGCGGGGAAGTGAGCCACGTAGATATCAGGGTTAGATGTTTCCAGACAGAAGAGCAAGGAAATCAGTGAGGCTGCAACAGAGATAGCATAGAAAGGGGGATTATAATTGGAGATAAAGTCAGACAGGTAGAGTGGGGGGTGGGTGGGCAATGGTGTGCAGCTTCAGAGTTCATTCTATGGAATTTGGGTTTTACTCTGAGTAAAACAGGGCTTCCCTGCTCTATTCAGAGGGTAAAAAATCTGCCTGTAATGCAGGAGACCTGAGTTTGATCCCTGGGTCAGGAAGATCCCCTGGAGAAGGGAATGGCAACCCACTTAATATTCTTGCTTGGGAAATCCCACGGACAGAGGAGCCTGATAGGCTACTGTCCCTGGGATCGCAAAGAGTCAGACACAACTTTCTTTTTCTGACTAAACTGAAAACTTAGTCCTGCAATGTGGGAGACATGTGTTCAATTCCTGGGTTGGGAAGATCCTCTGGAGAAGGAAATGGCTACCCACTCCAGTATTCTGGCCTGGAGAATCCCAGGGATGGGGGAGCCTGGTGGGCTGCTGTCTACTGGGTAGCACAGAGTTGGACACAAATGAAGCGACTTAGCAGCAGCAGAGGCAGCAGCGAGTAAGCTAACAATTTCAGTTTTGAAGATGAGAAGCATCTTTACTTTGTTAGAAAAAGTAAATCTTTTGTTCCAGTACTCCTTTTTTGTTCATTTTTATGATCTTTAGTTTTAATTAAAGGAAAATTGCTTTACAATGTTACGTTGGTTTCTGCCATACAAGAACGTGATCAGCCGTAAGTGTGTGTGTGTGTATATATATATATATATATGTAATATATATATTTATCTGCCATTCCTCTTGAGCCTCCCTCCCATTACACCCCCATCCCACCCCTCTAGGTTATCACAGAGCACCGGGTCTGAGCTCCCTGTGTTGTTACAGCACCTTCCCACTAACTGTTTTACATATGGTAGTATATATGTCAATGCTACTCTCAATTTGTCCCCCCCTCTCCTTCCTCTGCTGTGTCCACATGTAAAAGAATGAAGTTATAACACTTCCTAACACCACACACAAAAATAAGCTCAAAGTGGATTAAAGATCTAAATGTAAGGTCAGAAACTTTAAAATCTTAGAGGAAAATGTAGGCAGAACACTCTTACATAAATCTCAGCAAGATCCTCTTTGACCCACCTCCTAGAGTAATGGAAATAAAAACAAATGTTAAAAAATGGGACCTAATTAAATTTAAAAGCTTTTACACAGCAAAAGAAACTATAAACAAGATGAAAAAACAACCCTCAGAATGGGAGAAAATAATTGCAGACAAAACAACTGACAAAAAATTAATCTCCAAAATATACAAGCAGCTCATGCAGCTCAATATCAGAAAAACAAACAACCCAATTAAAAAAATAGAAGACCTAAACAGACATTTCTCAGAAGACATACAGATGGCTAATAAACATATGAAAAAATGTTTAATGCCACTCATTATTAGAGAGATGCACATCAAAACTACAATGAGATACCACCTCACACTAGTCAGAATGGCCATCATCAAAAAATGTACAAACAGTAAATGCTGGAGAGGGTATGAGGAAAAGGGAGAAAAAGGAACTCTTTTTTATTGAGGTATAGATGATGTATAATATAAGTTTCAGGTGTATAACATACTATTCACAATTTATAGTTATTATAAAACATTGGCTACTTTCCCTGTGTTGTACAATATATTCTTGTAGTTTATTTTACACATAGCAATTTGTACGTTTTAGTCCACTACTCCTACCGTGACCTTCCCCCTTCTCCTCTCCCCACTGGTAGCCACTAGTTTGTTCTCTACATCTATGAGTCTGTTTCTTTTTTATTATATCTGCCAGTTTGTTTTTTTTACCTGCTAGTTATTTTTTTTTGCGGGGGGAGGGATTCCATCATTTATTTAAGTATTCACCCTCTTGTTATATATTTAGATTGCATTCTCATTTTCACCATTGTAAACAGCACTGCAAGGAAGGTTTTTTTTTTTTTTTTTTTTTTTTTTTTTTAATACAAGAAGCTTTGGCTACATTTAGGATTGCCACCTTTCTACTGGTCTTTTCTAAACTAAATCCTGTCCACTTATCTTCCAGAGCTGTCTCTTCCACAAATTGATCTGAAAGTAGTACGGCAAGTGGATGTCTTCCACTATCTTGTTCCGACTTCCTTATGTACAACACTGCTCAACAGTTATTCACTAGTTATTTCATTTAGGTTCATCTTTCATCCTCAAATATATGAACACCTTAACCAGGAGAAACAGTCATACCTCTCTTATCCTCTGGCACTACTGATATTTTGGCTGATGATTATTTGTTGTGAGCTGCTTTCCTGTGCACTAGAGGATGTTCAGCAGAATCCTTGGCCTGTACCTAGTAGGTCCCAGTAGCAAATCTCTGTATTCCATAGCACCCAACCCCCAAGTTGTGACAACCAAAATCACCTTTAGACATCGACTATTGTCTCTTGTGGGACAAAAATCATTCCAGTTTAAGAACCATTTCTTTATATCATATCCTCTAGTCTGGAGCAGAAGAAAACCTTCTTTTTTAGATAATTCAACCAGTTTGTTCAGTCAATAATTAATACACATATGAATTAGATTCAGATTTCCAAAATCCTAATATAACACACTAGGTGGCTGCTTGCTCTGTCTTCACTGTCAGTGTTCATAAAGAACAAAGTATTCTAGTTGTTAAGGAGACAAATCAATGCAAAATTGATCCAAATAACTACCTAGGTAATAATTTTTAATGTTTTTAGAACAGAAGAATTTCTAAACTACTCTTAGTTGCTATAAAACAAGTTTTAGCATTTACCTATTTGTATTACGGTTCTTCTTTAGATGGGTGGTAATACATAAACATCTTAATTTTTTTTATTCTCTTGACACTCAAAGCATGGTCCAGAGACCAGAAGTATTGACATAAGCTGGAGCCTGTCAGAAACTCAGAATCTCAGGACCACCCCAGATGGAATCAGAGTCTTTAACAAGATCCCCAGAGATTTGTATACACAGTAAAGATTGAGAAAGACTTAGTTAGATGATTGTTCTCTCCCACTATTCACTCTAAATTTAGTAAAATAGAATTATCTTCTGTCCAGATAGGACTCTTTCATATTTTTATGCTAGTAATTCTTTTATATTTATCAACTTTTTGAAAATGACAGAAAATTAGATATAGTCAGCAGAATAACAGTGTTTTATTAAAAGTGCTTTGAAACATCAATGAGCTGAATCATGTATTTATCTATTAAGACAAAATTGAGATTTAGCTGGTATATAATTAGTATTTCAATTAATGTGGCTATAAGCACTTCCCTTGTGGCTCAGCTGGTAAAGAATCTGTTTGCAATGCAGAAGACCTGGGCTCAATCCCTGGATTGGGCAGATCCCCTGGAGGAGGGAAAGGCTACCCACTCCAGTATTCTGGCCTGGAGAATTACATGGACTATATAGTCCATGGAGTCACAAAGAGTTGGACACGACTGAGTGACTTTCACTTTCTTATGTAGATAAACATATTTCAGGAGATTCTTGATCCTTGTTCTTCAGAATTTCTTACTTTTTCAATATAATCATGTTCTGCTACCAGATATATTACTTTTGCAATACTTTTGTACAATTTTGATTTTTTTTTAAAAATGGACTTTAGACTTGAGAAGTGGTTTCCATGGCTAACCCATTTTTATATTATGGTTAATGAGTTTTAGGGTCAAATAAATTTTCAAATACAACATCATTTTAAACAAAAATAACTTTCACTTGAAGAATCCCTTCCCTTCCCTTCTGATAATTTTATTCTCAATTTAGCAGTGGTGAGGGCAGCAAACATGATATTGAAAGTTAAAGAAAAAGGAGGAATCATAAGAGTATTTTCTCTGTTTTCATGTTGACCACCTACATTTAAAAACACACATTGACTTTCCACAGTGCAGAAATATTAGTGATTGAGTTCAATAAAGTCTTTTCTTTCTTGCCACTGAAATAACTAAAAGATGGTTTTGCCTAGAGCTTCACATTTACTGAGAAATAGATGAGAGAGAGGCGATATGCAAATTTAAAAGGTGACTTTTTTTAGGATCCTTCTCAGTCTCATTTTTGGAACTAAATATCCAGATGATGAAGGAGCAGATGGCCAAAGCCCTGTAGAGTTGGGAAACCTAACATCCTTGTTTTTCTGTGCCCTCAAATCTCCAATTTAAAAATCAAAACACAGGGAGAGAGAATGGATTGGAATGTGAGGTAGCTCCCCAGAGACAGAAGTGTAACTGCTGCGTGTCTCCCTGCCATTTTATCTGCCAAAGGCAAAAACCTAACTGCTCCTGCAGTTCTCTGGTCTCCCCCTATGAGGATTATATCTACATACACCCCAAAATGCTGTAAAAACCAAATTCCTACCTTGAGTAAGAGAGACAGAGGAGACATTGAATGGCAAAGAGAGAACACAGTTCTTTATTTTCTTGTAATGAACCTAAGTGGAAAATAGAAATACACAGGGGAAGGTCACGTGAGTAAATATAAATGAGTACAGCATTTGCTGTGATGCAAACATTTACATTACTTTTGAGTGACAGGTGCAGAAAACATTGCCTCCCACACTAGACAGCCAGAGCTATTCCTCTGCAGATTGACACAGGCTCAATAATTCATCATTACTTCAACTCACAGTCTGTTCTGACCTTTACAGCTTTGCTTCCTTTATCATCTCTTATTCTCCAGTGTCTGATGTCTTTATTTTACAGTTCTACATTCCATCAAACTGAATTCTTCTTACACATTATTAATTCTTTCTCCAATTATCCATATAGCTGTGAACTTATGTATATTGTCAAAGAACATTTAAGGAACTGAGACTTAGTTGACTCGATAATTAAAGCATATATTAAAACAATATGTGTGCTTCACAGAGATTTTGTGGATGTCTCTGCAATCCTCTGGTAATATATTTTTCATGAGAATGGAAAGTTTTTTAATATTTAAGAATGAAAAGAGAAAGAAATAAAGAACAGACATTAGATAAAGTGAAACAACAAAAAAGAGACAAATCCATAAAAAAAGGATGATATAGATGTACCATCCAGGATACCATTGGCTATAAAAAAAAAATCTTTAGTGTTTATTCTTTGAATCCTTATTTCCAGTAATTTGGGCTTCCATTTACTGATAGTAATAGGTGAAAATTAACTAGACAGACTTCAGTTTTCTACCCTCACATTTGGAACCCCTCCCCAAGTAATTTCCTCAACTCTTTTCAATTAAATATCTGGCCCCCTCTCAAAGCAAACATTATTTTTTTCTATTAATGTATTTATATTGTTGTTGTTCAGTCACCCAGTCATGTTCGACTCTTCGCGACCCCATGGACTGCAGCACCCCAGGCCTCCCTATCCCTTACCATCTCCTGAAGCTTGCCCGAGTGACAAAAAAAAAAAAATGTAATAAAGATGCCTGTAAACACACAATGAATTATGCCAACTCTTGGAAATTTTCCTGTGGTTTCAAATTATTAGGTTTCTAAGTGGCATAGATTGTAAAAATTATTGTGCTTTCACTATATTCTGAGATTATGGGAAACTGTGAAACTCTGATGGAAGTTGTGAAAGGGACATCTATTTCCATTTCTCTCCCTAGAATTACAATAGCCCTATAGGTCTCAGTTTTCTCATCTGTAAATAATTGAAAGGACTCAACTAAGTGTTCTCTATGGATCATTTCAGTTTTATTACTTTTTGATTCTTATGTAAATACTTTTTAGATGCCACTTCAATTGAGTAAACACAAAATGTAATAATAAAAAATTATTCACAGTAAGGATATTTATTCAATATATCCAGTCTTTAAAAGCATCATTAAATAGTTCACTACTACCTATTTTGTTAAAGAATTTGTGCTAAATTTAAGGTTGCTAAATTTAGCAAATGAAAATATAAGACAGTTGAATTTGAATTTCATATAAATATCAAATAGCTTTTTAGTATAAGCATGTCTCATGCAATGTTTGAAATATGCTTATACTAAAAATGTATTCATTGTTTATTTTAAATTCAAGTTTAACCGAGGATTCTATATTTTATCAGGCACCCTAATTACTTTTTCAACCAGTTTATTATAATTCTTCAATAGACAAAAATTATACTTTTGTAAAATATTCATTTGCCATTTTTGCCAGTGATTCAGCATAATTATTTTGCAGGTATTATTTAAGAAACTCTAAATTTTTCTTGTTTTATTTTCTTGAAAAATTCAGCAAAGAGTACCTACATTATAGCACAGAGAATTATATTAAATATTCTATGATAAACCATACAGGAAAAGAATATTAAAAATGTATATATATCTATCTGTCTGTCTATATATATATATCTCTATCTCTATATCTGAATAACTTTGGTATACAATGGAAGTTAACACATTATAAATCAACTATATTTCAATAAAAAAAGTAAAAAGGATGAGCACAATACCACACTAAATGTCCATAATTTAAAATACTGTTTATGCTCCCACCTATTCAAATCATTCTGATTAATCTGCTGTTCATTCAGTGTCCATCTATGTCTCACATGAATTTTTCCATTTTTCATAGAATTATAAAGAAATTACATACAACATTAAAAACTGTCCTGTGACATCAAAAACACAATACATAAAAGGAAAAATTAATAATTTGTACCTCATCTAAATGAAAACCTTTTACTCTGTAAAGACTATGTGAAGAGAATGAAAAGACAAGGTGTAGGCTAGAGAAAATATTTGCAAGCCATATATCTGACAAAGGCCTTGCATCAAGAACATACAAAAAAACTCTCAAAACTCCAATTAGAAAATGGAAGAAAAGACATGAAGAGGATATACAGATGGAAAATAACATTAGCCATTAAGAAAATATAAATTCAAACCACAGTGAAATGCCACTACATAACTATCACAAAGGCTAAAAAAGAAAATTATAGTACTAAGTTTTGATGAGAATGTAGAAAAACTGTATCACTAATACATTGCTGCTGGACATGTAAAATGATATAGTCACTCTGGAAAATATTTTGGCAGTTTCTTATAAAATTAAGCATGCAACTATCATATGACTTAGCCATCACACTCCTGGGCATTTATCCTAGAGAAATGAACATGTATTTTCATATAAAAACCTATACATATTTGTTCATAACCTCTTATTTCTAATAACCAAAATATGGAAACAGTCCAGATATATCCTTCAATGGGAAATGGTTACACGTACTGATATATCCATACCATGGAATACTACTCAGCAATAAAAAAGAACAAATCTGATATGTGAAACAATTCAAATGCAAATTAAGAGAATTACGCTGAGAGGCTAAAAGCTAATTTAAAAATGTTACATACTATATGATTCCATTTATACAAAACATTCTTGAAATAACAAAATTGAGATAGAGAATAGGTTAGTTGTTACCAACGTTTAGGCAAGAAGTAAAGAAAAAGGTGGCTGTGGCTATAAAGGGGCAGTTCATGAAAGTATGTTGTACTGATGGACCAATTCTTTATCTTGATTGTGGTAGTAGTTACAAGAACAAATATGAGATAAGAATTCACAGAAACACACACACAAGATGAGTGCATGTAAAATAGGTGAAATTTGAATAAACTCTATGGACTGTACCAATATCAATTTCCTGGTTTTGAAAGTGTACTATAATTATGCAGGATGTTACCACTGAAGAAACTGGGAGAAGCTTAAACCAAAACTCCCTACTCATATGCAATTTTTTGCAACTTTCTGTGAGTCTAAAATTGTTTTAAAATAGAAAGAAAAAACTATCTTGAATAAAATCTTTGAAGGCTTTTGGAGACCCTATATTGAACTATTGACATTTAAAGTATTTATTGATAGGTATGTACTTAGTGTCTTTTTGATACTTGTTTTATGTTTTGTTTTGTTTTTTGCAGTTCTTTGTTCTTTTCTTCTTCTTTTGGTCTCTTCTCTTATGGTTTGATGATATTTTAGTGTTACATTTGTGCTCTTTTCTCTAGTTTTTGTGAATCTAGTGTAGGTTTTTGATTTGTTGTTACCAAAGGATTCATATATGTTGACCTATTAATTGTATCTATTGTTTTAAACTGAAGGTCATTTAAGTTCAAATACACTGAGGTCAATCCCTCAAATCTTATGCTGCTTTAACAACTAAGTTTACTTAATATTTTAAATCCTTTGTTATTTCAACAATCTTCACAGCATATTCACCAAGGGTAGATTCTATCTCAAGAAACTGCTTTCTCTGCTCATCCTTAAGAAGCAACTCCTTAACTTTTTTATCGTAAAAATGAAACTTATTCACATCATCAAGCTCTACATCTATTTTTCTTGATATTTCTGTCACATCTATATTTACTTCTGCCACTGAAGTCTTGCACCCCTCAAAGCCATCCATGAGAGTTGGAATCAACTTCTTCTAAACTACTGTTAATGTTGATATTTTAACCTCTTCCCATGAATCAAAAATGTTCTTAGTGAGTATAAAACGTGAATTCTTTCCAGAAGCCTTTTAATTTACTTTGCTCAGATCCATCAGAGGAATCATCTATGGCAGTTATTTGTTGTAGTTGTTCAGACACTAATTCATGTCTGACTCTTTGCAATACCATGGACTACAGCAAGCCAGGTCTGTCCCTCACCATGTCCCAGAGTTTACCCAAGTTCATGTCCATTGAATTGGTGATGCCATCCAACCATCTCATCCTCTGCCACACTCTCCTTCTTTTGCCTCTAATCTTTTCCAGCATCACGGTCTTTTCCAATGAGCTGGCTCTTAGCATAGGTGGCCAAAGTATTGGAGCTTCAGCATCAGTCCTTCCAATGAGTATTCAGGGTTGATTTCCCTTAGGATTGACTAGTTTGATCTCCTTGCTATCCAAGGGACTCTCAAAGAGTCTTCAGCACCTCAGTTCAAAGGCATCAATTCTCTGGCACTCAGCCTTCTTTATGGTCCAACTCTCATATTCATACATGACAACTGGAAAAGTGAAAATGAAAATCACTCAGTCGTGTCCAACTCTTTGGGACCCCATGGACTATACAGTCCACAGAATTCTCCAGGCAAGAATACTGGAGTGGGTAGCCTTTCCCATCTCCAGGGTATCATCCCAACCAAGGAACTGGACCCAAGTCTCCCACATTGCAAGCAGATTCTTTACCAGCTGAGCCACAAGGGAAGCCCAGGAATACTGGAGTGGGCAGCCTATCCCTTCTCCAGGGGATCTTCTTGACCCAGGAATCAAACTGGGGTCTCCTGCATTGCAAGTGGATTTTTTACCAACTGAGCTATCAGAGAAGCCCTGACTACTGGAAATATCATAGCTTTGATTATACTGACCTTTGTCAGCAAAGTGATGTCTTTGCTTTTTAATAGGCTGTCTAGATTTATCATAGCCTTCCTTCCAAAAAGCAAGCAACTTCTAATATCATGGTTGTGGTCACCATCCACAGTGATTTTGTAGCCCAAAAAGAGAAAAAAATCTGGCGGGTTATAGCCTTATGAAATGTATTTCTTAAATAATAAGGCTTGAAAGTCAAAATTACTCAATGACCCAAGGCTGTAGACTGGTTGTTGTATTCACAGGAATAAAAAAAATATTAATCTCATTGTACATCTCTGTCAAAGCTCTTGGGTAACCAGGTGTATTGCCAATCAGCAACAAAAAGGATTATTTTCTCTGAGCAATAGATCTCAAAAGGCGGCTTAAAATATTCAGCAAACCATGTTTAGCAAACAGATGTGCTATCATGCAGGTTTTGTTAGTTAATCTACAAAGCACAGGCAGAGTAGATGTGCATAATTATTAATGCCCTTACATTGTTGGAATGGTAAATGAAATGATCATTGGCTTCAACTTCAAGTCACCAGCTGCACTAGCCCCTAACAAGAGTCAACCTGTCCTTTGAAGTCAGGCATTGACTCCTCTCTATGAAAGTCCTAGATAGCATCTTCTTCCAATACAAGGCTGTTTCATCTACACTGAAATGTATTATTTAATATAGTCAACTTCAGTAATTATCTTCACTATATCTTCTAGATAACTTGCTTCAGCTTCTATATCAGCACTTGCTGTCTCACCTTGTACTTTCATGTTATGGATATGGCTTCTTCCTTTAAACCTCACGAACCAACCTCTGCTACCTTCCAACTTTTCTTCACTGCTTCCTGATATCCCTCAGCCTTCACAGAACTAAAGTGTGTAAGTGTCTAACTCTGCATTAGGCTTTGGCCTAAGGGAATATTGTGGCTGACTTGATCTTCCATCCAGACCAATAAAACTTCCTCCATATCAGCAATAGGCTTTTTTGCTTTCTTATTATTCATGTGTTCATGAGAGTAAAATTTTTAATTTCCTTCAAGAACTTTTCCTTTGCAGTCACCAGTCAGCTGTTTGGCACAAGAGGCCTCACTTTTGGCTTAACTCAGCTTTTGACATGCCTTGTTCACTAAACTTAATCATATTTAGCTTTTGATTTACTTTCCATCAAGTGAGAGATATGCAATTCTTTGTTTCACTTGAACACTTAGAGACCACTGTATGGTTATTCATATGCCTTATTTCAGTATTATTGTGTCTCAAGGAATAGAGAGGCCCAAGGAGAGGGAGAGAGATTGGGAAATGGCCAATGAATAGACCAGTCAGAACACACGTAATGTTTGTCAATTAATTTCACCATCTTTTATTCATGGTGCCAGGACAATTACAGTAGTGACATCAAAAATTGCTGACCACAGATCAATGTAACAAACATAACAATAATGAGAAAATTTGAAATATTGTGAGGATTACTAAAATGTGACACTGAGATACAAAGTGAGAAAACACTGTTGGAAAAGTGTCACAGATACACTTGCTTGATGCAGAGTTGCCACAAACCTACAATTTGTACAAAACATATTATCTGAAAAGCACAATAAAATGAGTTATGCCTATATGGAGTATGGATGTGAGAGTTGGACTGTGAAGAAAGCTGAGCACCAAAGAATTGATGCGATTCGAACTGTGGTGTTGAAGAAGACTCTTGAGAGTCCCTTGGACTGCAAGGAGATCCAACCAGTCCATCCTAAAGGAGATCAGTCCTGGGTGTTCATTGGAAGGACTGATGTTAAAGCTGAAATTCCAATACTTTGGCCACTTCATGCGAAGAGTTGACTCATTGGAAAAGACCTTGATGCTGGGAAGGATTGGGGGCAGGAGAAGGGGACAGAGGATGAGATGGCTGGATGGCGTCACCAACTCAATGGACATTAGTTTGGGCAAACTCCAGGAGTTGGTGATGGACAGGGAGGCCTGGCGTGCTGTGATTCATGGGGTCACAAAGAGTCGGACACGACTGAGCGACTGAACTGAACTGATATGGAGTAAAGCAGGAACTCTCATTCTTTTTCATGTGGCTATTCAGTTGCCTTAGAACTATTTGACAAAGATGCTATTATTTTCCCATTAAATGACCTTAACACCCTTGTTGAAAATCAATTGGCCATAGGTGTTTGGGTTTATTTCTTGATTCTCAATACTATTAATTGTTCCACATATCTAATCTTATGCTAGCACCATTCTGCCTGGTTTTTTTAAAGGAGTTTTGCAAGTTTTTAATTTGGGGAGCACAAGTCCTCCAACTTCATTTTTTCTTTTTCAAGATCACTTTTGGCTATGTTGGGCCTTCTGCAATTCAATACAAATTTGAAGACTGGCTTTTCCATTTTCTCTAAAATGTCCATTGGAATTATGATAAATATTGCATTGAATCTGTAGATCATTTGAGAAAGTATTGCCATATTAACAATATTGTTCTCCAATCCATGAACATGGGATGCCTTTTAATTTAATTAAATCTTTAAGTTCTTTCATAAATGTCTTATAGTTTTCAATTTGTAGGACTTTCACCTCAGTTAAATTTATTCTTAAGTATTTTAGATGCTATTATGTAGAAATTGTGTTCTTAAGTTTCTTTGGACTGTTTATTGCTAGTATATAAAAACACAACTGAGGTTTTTAGGTTTATCTTGTGCCCTGTCACTTTGCAGAATTTCTTTATTAGCTCTAATAATTTTTTGGTTGATTCTTTGTGATGTCTGACATATAGAAATAAGGCTGTGGTCCATGTGATCAGTTTGACTAGTTTTCATTCCGTCTGCCCTCTGAAGGATAAGGATAAGAGGCATATGGAAGCTTCCTGATGGAAGAGACTGACTGAAGGGGAAACTGGGTCTTGTTCTGATGTGCAGGTCCAGGCTCAGTATATCTTTAACCCAATTTTCTGTTGATGGGTGGGGTTGTGTTCCCTCCCTGTTGTTTGACCTGAGAGAAAACTATGGTGGAGGTAATGAAGATAATGGTGACCTCCTTCAAAAGGTCCTGTGGAAGCACTGCCACAATCAGTACCACCAACTCTGCAGCAGGCCACCACTGACCTATGCCTCTGCCAGAGACTCCTGGACACTCACAGGCAAGGCTGGGTCAGTCTCTCGTAGGGTCATTGCTCCTTTCTCCTGGATCCTGGTGCACACAAGGCTTTGTTTGTGCCCTCCGAAAGTCTATTTCCCCAGTCCTGTGTAAGTTCTGGCATCTCTATGATGGGTTAATGGCAACCTCCTAGAGGGCTTATGCCACCCAGGTATGCTGCATTCAGAGCCCCTGCCCATGCGGCAGGCCACTGCTGACCTGTACCTCTGCAGGAGACATTCAAACACTCAAAGGCAGGTCTGGCTCAGTCTCTGTGGGGTCTCCGGGTGTGCACAGGTCTTGTTTGAGCCCTCCAAGCATCTCTGGCGGGTATTGGGTTTGATTCTAATTGTGATTTCACCCCTTCTACCATCTTGCTGGGGCTTCTCCTTTGCCCTTGGACATGGGGTATCTTTTGGTGGGATCCAACTATCTCCTATTGATGGCTGTTCAGCAGTGAATTGTAATTTTGGAGTTCTCGGAGGAGAAGACGAGCGCACAACATTCTACTCCACCACCTTGTGAAAAAGATGTCTTTTTCGTGCCTAACTTAATGAAATTATGATCCATGCCATGTAGGGCCACCCAAGACAGATGGGTCATGGTAGAGAGTTCTAACAAAATGTGATCCACTGAAGAAAGAAATGGCAAACCACTTCAGTATTCTTTCCTTGAGAACCCCATGAACAGTATGAAAAAGCAAAAAGATAGGACACTGAAAGGTGAACTCCCCAGGTCAGCAGGTGCCCAATATTCTACTGGAGAAGACTGGAGAAATAACTTCAGAAAGAATGAAGAGACAGAGCCAAAGCAAAAACAAGGCCCAGTTGTGGATGTGACTGGTGATGGAAGTAAAGTCCGATGTGTAAAGAGCAATATTGCATAGGAACTTGGAATGTTAGGTTCATGAATCAAGGTAAATTGGAAGTGGTCAAAGGAGAAGTAAATGGCAGCCCACTCCAGTATTAATGCTGGGAGAATCCCATGAACAGAGGAGCCTGCAGGCTACAGTCCATGGGGTCTCCAGAGTTGGACATGACTTAGCGACTAAACTAAACAGCAGATGGCAAGAATGAACATCAACATTTTAGGAATCAGTCAACTAAAATGGACCAGAAAGCATGAATTTAACTCAGATGGCCATTATATCTACTACTGTGGGCAAGAATCCCTTAGAAGAAATGGAGTAGCCATCATAGACAACAAAAGAATACAAAGGGCAGTAGTTGGGTGCAATCTCAAAAGTGACAGAATGATCTCTGTTCATTTCCAAGGCAAACCATTAAATATCACAGTAAGCCAAGACTAAGCCCCAACCAGTAATGCTGAAGAAGCTAAGTTGAATGGTTTTTTGAAGACCTACAAAACCTTCTAGAACTAATACACAAAAAATATGTCCTTTTCATCATAGGGGACTGGAATGCAAAAGTAGGAAGTCAAGAGATACCTGGAGTAATAGGCAGATTTGGCCTTGGAGTACAGAATGAAGCAGGGCAAGGCTAACAGAGTTCTCCCAAGAGAATGCACTGGTCATAGCAAACATCCTCTTCCTACAACATAAGAGAAGACTCTACACATGGATATCACCAGATGGTCAACACCGAAATCAGATTGATTATATTCTTTGCATCAAAACATGGAGAAGCTCTATGCAGTCAGCAAAAACAAGACTGGGAGCAGACTGTGGCTCAGATCATGAACCCCTTATTGCCAAATTCAGACTTAAATTGAAGAAAGTAGGGAAAACCATTAGACCATTCAGGTATTAAATCAAATCCCTTATGATTATACAGTGGAAGTGACAAACAGATCCAAAGGATTAAATCTGATACAGTGTCTGAAAACTATGGATGGAGGTTTGTGACATTGTACAGGAGGCAGTGATCAAGACCATCCCCCCAAAAAAAGAAGTGCAAAAAGGCAAAATGGTTGTCTGAGGAGGCCTTACAAATAGCTGAGAAAAGAAGAGAAGTGAAAGGCAAAGGAATAAAGGAAAGATATACCATACCCATTTGAATGCAGAGTTCCAAAGAATGGCAAGGAGATATAAGAAAGCCTTCCTCAGCGATCAATGCAAAGAAATAGAAGAAAACAATAGAATGGGAAAGACTGGAGATCTCTTGAAGAAAATTAGAGACATCAAGGGAATATTTAATGTTAAGATAGGCATAATAAAGGACAGAAATGATACGGACCTAACAGAAGCAAAAGATATTAAGAAGAGGTGGCAAGCATACATAGAACTATACAAAAAACATCTTCATGACCCAGATAACCACAATGGTGTGTTCACTCACCTAGAGCCAGATAACCTGGAATGTGAACTCAAGTGGGCCTTAGGAAGCATCACTACGAACAAATCTAGTGGAGGTGATGGAACTCAAGTTGAGCTATTTCAAATCCTAAAAGATGGTGCTGTGAAAGTGCTGCACTCAATATGGTAGCAAATTTGGAAAACTCAGCAGTGGCTACAGGACCAGAAAAGGTCAGTTTTCATTCCAATCCCAAAGAAAGGCAATGCCAAAGAATGTTCAAACTACCACACAATTGCAGTCATCTCACACACTAGCAAAGTAATGCTCAAAATTCTCCAAGGCTGCTTCAACAGTACATGAACCATGAACCAGATATTCAAGCTGGATTTAGAAAAGGCAGAGGAACCAGAGATCAAATTGCCAACACCCAATGGAACATAGAGAAAGCAAGAGAATTCCAGAAAAACATCTACTTCTGCTTTAATGACTACACCAAAGCCTTTGACTGTGTAAATCACAACAAACTGTGAAAAATCCTGAAAGAGATAGGAATACCAGACTACCTGAACTGCCTCCTGAGAAATCTGTACACAGGTCAAGAAGCAACAGTTAGAACTGGACATGGAACAACAGACTGGTTCCAAGTTGAGAAAGTATTAAGTCGAGGATGTGTATTGTCACCCTGCTTATTTAACTTATATGAAGAGTAAATCATGTGAAATGCTGGGCTGGATGAAGCACAAGCTGGAATCAAGATTGCCGGGAGAAATCTCAATAACCTCAGATATACAGATGACACCACCCTTATGGCAGAAAGTGAAGAACTAAAGAGCCTCTTGATGAAAGTGAAAGAGGAGAGTAAAAAAGTTGGCTTAAAACTCAACATTCAGAAAACTAAGATCTTGGCATCCAGTCCCATCACTGCAAGGCAAATAGATGGGCAAACACTGGAAATACTGAGAGATTTTATTTTTCTGGGCTCCAAAATCACTGCAGATGGTGACTACAGCCATGTACTTAAAGATGCTTGCTGCTTGGAAGAAAAGCTATGACCAACCAAGGCAGCATATTAAAAAGCAGAGACATTAGTTTGCCAACAAAGGTCCATCTAGTCAAAGCTATGGTTTTTCCAGTAGTCATGTATGGATGTGAGAGTTGAACTATAAAGCTGAGGGCTGAGGAATTGACACTTTTGAACTGTGGTGTTGGAGAAAACTCTTAAGAGTCTTTTGTACCGCAAGGAGATCCAACCAGTCAATCCTAAAGGACTTCAGTCCTGAATATTCATTGGAAGGACTGATGCTGAAGCTGAAACTCCAATACTTTGGCCACCTGTTGTGAAGAACTGACTCATTGGAAAAGACCCTGGTGCTGTGAAAGATTGAAGGCAGGAGGAGAAGGAGATGACAGAGGATGAGATGGTTGGATGGTATCATCGCCTCAATGGACATGATTTGAGTGCACTCCGGGAGTTGGTGATGGACAGGGAAGCCTGGTGTGCTGTAGTCCATGGGGTTGCATAGAATCAGACACGACTGAACAACGAACTGAACTGAACCAACTTGAACTAGGCATCTAGTTTTCCTTCTTTTCTTCCATTTGGACCCCCTAGCACTTTCTTCTTTCCCTTAAGCATTTTGAGAAAAGATTTAGATGTTGTAGAATGCAAATGTACAGATTCAGAACAAGATCAAGCTGGACTTTCTTTTGTCCAGCCAGTGCTTTCAGGATCTCTTCAGTTCTCTGGGCTTTCTCATTTGTTCCCTAATCTTCCCTTATCTTTTATAAGCGAATGGAAATAATTATTCCAACACAACAGACTGAATTTTAATGAGACAGATAAGTTTCAAATCAGCTAAGTTGCCATTTCATTTTTTTCTTTCTTTCAATGTTTTTTCATTTCCTAAAACTACTGAAAAACATTTACTTCTTTCTCACCATTCTTTATTCTTTAAATGAGAACAGATCATGACCTAAAGGACTAAATGGGTGAGATCACTCTGAGTACCATTGAAAAAGACAGGAATTTTGGAGATGATGATCACTTTACTAGAGCGCCAGAGTGTAGAATAATGAAATGTGAAACAGAGAATGCAAAACTACTCTACACACATTCATGTGGTTGAATAGGGTAACTGCTCAAGGATATTTTGGAGGGGAGAAAGCACTCCCCTCCAACCTCCACTCTATAAAATATCATTATATGTCCAACATCTTGGTAATTTTGACTAATAGATTTGTAAGATTCTTGTAAGAGAAAGAATTTTGATGATTAAAAAAGTTGTCATTTAGTCTGTTCATAACAAAGACTCTCCATTACCATCACTATCAGAGTCTTGGGAATAAAATAAGAACATTAGAGCACTTTTTGCCAGTCACCAGTAGCAGACCCAAGAGGCTCTTGTTCCCACAGAGAGACAAGGGCAATTAGACTTATTGTTCACCACCCTTCAAAAAACTCTCAAGTAATTTCCAGTAACAGACTTAAAACCTATTTTCCCTCCTTAGCCATTCAATACGATAAATTCAAAGACTTCCAGAGCAAGAATGTATAAGAAGCCCTAATTGTTAAAACTGGATTTTTAGCAAAACTTTTGCATTTTTTCCAAGTGCTCAATAGGATTAAATATTCATCAGCTGAAATGAACAAATGCCTGCAAACCCAGTGCCCTGTGTACTTACTTCATGGCTTCCCAAACATTTACACTGCTAACAGCTACTTATTGTAGGAATGTTGGGGGATTCAGAGTATCTAATATTCAGCCCTAGTGGCTCAGTGGTAAAAAATCCACCTTCAATACAGGAGACCAGGATTCGATCCATGAGTCAGGAAGATCTCCCAGAGAAGGAAATAGCAACCCATTCCAGTATTCTTTTCTGGTAAATCCCATGGACAGGGGAGCCTGGTAGGCTATAGTCCATGGGGTTGCAAAAGAGTTGAAAATGACTGAGTGAATAAACAACAATATTCAGCAACATTAACAAAATTTTTAGAAGCACACATAAAGACTGGGCACACAATCCTGCACACTGGAATGTGGAAGATCATAAAAAAAAGAGAGAGAGACTAATTTCCTTGCTTCCTTCTGCTATCCTAGATCCAACCTAAGGTCACTGTCTACTTCTAATTTCCAGTAGAATCAGAGAAAGCAGCAAAGCTCAGACCTGGGATCACTAGAACAAGCATCAGCTGAAAATTATTAGTAAGTAGATGTAACATGTAGTAGTATCCACAAGACTGGAATTAACAACTAATGAAGTAAATCAACAATATAGAGACAAAGTCCTAGGACACATTGCTGCCCTGAGAGGTTTTTATTGTTATCATCCAAAAAATTTCACTACAAAATGCCCATTTTTCATAATAACTTAATTTCAGTTTAAAAATATTTATGTGTGCAAATACAGGCATTTCCCTCTGACAAATGGCTTATATTCTAATAATTAGTTAATAAACCATATAAAGCAAGGCCAACAGTCAGGTCACAAATAAAGTCACATATTCTATAAATTGAATAGTAGTTTTCCAAAACAATTGCTCAATTTTCATCCAGCATTGAATATTTATGAACACTTTAACTGATAGTGGATCTTATCACAACTTCTTAACTAAAAATAAATCGCTTTTTTAAAAAAGTCTTTCAAAAATAGAAAGCATTTTAAAAATATCTAGTATGATTTGTTCCTTTTATGATTTTGAGCAGCTGTTATGAATATTCTCTTTGTAATATGCTGATAATTTTTTAGATGGTGTGGGACATGGGATTGTACAGGCACTGCTCACTGTTTTTATTCATTTATCAAGTCTTTTGAAGTTGAGTGAAACAAAGGCAGCTACAAAATCTCCATAGCAGAATTCCATGAAAACTTTCAAACAAAATTATTTAGTAAATGAAAGCCAGAGTTCCTCTTCTGATAGTCTTATCCTCCAAAACTGCATTTTTTTATTGCTGTTTTCAGTGACTTGTGCAGACTTCCCCTTTAAAAAAAAATTGATCCTAATGCCTATAAAATTATCTGAAAATCAGAAATACATGAAAGAGATTACTGCTGCTGCTGCTGCTGCTAAGTCGCTTCAGTCATGTCCAACTCTGTGCGACCCCATAGATGGCAGCCCACCAGGATCCTCTGTCCCTGGGATTCTCCAGGCAAGAATACTGGGTGGGTTGCCATTTCCTTCTCCAGTGCATGCACGCATGCTAAGTCGCTTCAGTCGTGTCCAACTCTGTGCGACCCTATGGACAGCAGCCCACCAGGCTCCCCTGTCCACAGGATTCTCCATGCAAGAATACTGGAATGGGTTGCCATTTCCTTCTCTGAAAGAGATTACTAAGTGTTATTAAATCCAGTACTGGGCTAGACTTTCTATTGACTGAGCCATATAAAAAATTTTAGAGGAAGAGGTTAACTTGTAGACGTGTGTCCTGTAGAGATGTGAAGGATACAGTATAATTCCCCCCAGCTGCCAAAGATGGCCACATTCTAATCCCTGAAACCTGTGGATATATTATCTTACCTAGTAAAAGGGATTTTGCAAATGTACTAAATTAAGAGATGGAAAGATAAGCCCAGTTTGTCTAGGAGGGCCCAATGTTCAGGCTAGTGTCTTGATCTTTCAGAAATTTTGCATAATTTTGTATTGAATAAAACCCAGGCAAATAAAATACTGATGTGTATATTTAAAATTTCAATATATACTTTAAGTCTTTCTTGAGTACATTTCAGATGCTTTGAATTTTAATTTTCAATGAACATTTTATATTTATGTTTTACATTTATATCCAGAACTTCAGAGAGTTTGGGAGCAGAATTGTGCTTTATGGGGAGTTGTAGCCAGAGAAGTAGTGGTTATACAGTTTTCTTGCCAATGAATAGATAGATGTCTTATGATTCACTTGACATTAGCATAGTACATCTGCATTCTTGAAGGAAATCCAGTCATAAGTGACTTTCTGAATTTGACTCTATATCTTTTCCTGTAGTCTCCTAAGTCAAGGATATATTTACAGAGATCTCACCGATTTCAACTGTAGAATTTAAGAAAGAAATGAAGTAAAAATTCCCAAGGTCATTTTCAGATCTAAGTCTCCATACATCATTTTTTATTTGGTCCAGGCAACAAGAAAGAGTCAGCGAGTTTAATGTTTGCTTTCACTACTTAGGTCACTTAATAAACATTTATTGAGTTCCTGCTGTGTGCCTGACACTGTTCTAGGCACAAAGGTTATGGCAATAACCAACAGGCTTTACTGTTATAGAGCTTAATTGCTAGTGGAATAGGAAGAAAATAAATACATAAATAAATATAACTACAATGTCAAGTTGCATAATCATTACTAAAAATATTTAGCAGGATAAGGAGGAAATAAGAATCTACTCCAATATCTCAAACATCTCTTCTTTTAGAATTATTTTAATCTGTATTATTTTTATAGCATTTCAAATTTTACACTTTTATATCCTGAGCTTTTTTTAATTATTATTCTTCTTTACAATTATGCCAGTTCTTTGGCTTCTTGCATCTATTTTTAAATGGAATTTCCACTTGAATTATTCTG
Organism: Okapia johnstoni; assembly: GCA_024291935.2. Lineage (NCBI taxonomy): Eukaryota > Metazoa > Chordata > Mammalia > Artiodactyla > Giraffidae > Okapia > Okapia johnstoni. The sequence goes on from CM044323.1 coordinate 39,730,318, forward strand.
AATTATTAACTAGTTCAACACTTTCAGAGGATATTAAGTATATAATATACTAAGTATATTAAGTCAATGCTAAGAGGCTTCAGTCAAAAAATGCCACCATTTTTAGTGCTCTTGACAACATAGATGAAGAGACAAACATTAATGGTATAGTAAATAAAATCTGAAGCATGAATTTAGCAATGCAAATATTATGTTTCCATGTTAGCATTTCCAATGGATCTTGTTCTATGAGGCCGAAAATTGTTAGCCCACAGTAATTCTTCCTTCTCTGAGAATAATTCCTGGCAAGAAGGGCTGGACCACTAATAGCTCTGCCTTGCTACATCACCCTACATTCAGCTTACTTTATCTGAAAGGTTCAGCAGTGGACCCCTGATGTGAATTGAACCAATCATATTCTTTTTTTCTTTCTCAGGACTATGATATTCATAATAAAGGGACCCAGAAGCAGAACAGTGTTAGAACTGAGTCATTTTAAATGACAATTGTTCAGATATGGTCTGTAAGGTAATATACTTCCTGATTCTTCATTATCCATTTCTCTTGGGGTTCATGAGATAGCCTAATATTATTCAAAAAACTTCACTTTCTAATTTAAACTAGTGAGAATCCTTTATATTGCTTGATTTTGCCACAGATAACATCCTATTAAATGGTGAAAGACTGAAAGCTTTTTCCCTTAGATCAGGAATAAGAAGAATGCTCACTTTTGCTACTACTATTCAACATCATCTTTGAAGTCCTAGATAGAGCAATTTGGCAAGAAAAAGAAATAAAAAGTACCCATATTGAAATGGAAGAAGTAAAATCATCTCTATGCACAGATTTCCTATTTCTATATGTAGGACATCACAAAGAATCAACCATAAAAGAAATTATTAGAGCTAATAAAGAAGTTCAACAAAGGGGTGGGGCACAAGATAAACTTACAAAGCTCAGCTGTGCTTCTTATACACTTCTAGCCATGTGTCGTCCAGTAGGGTAGCCACCAGCCACTTGTAGTTAGTGAGCACTTGAAGTGTAGCTAATTTAAATTATGTGCTGTTAGTGTAAAATATACCTCAGATTTCAAAGACAATATGGAAAAAAATCCCAATACTTTTTATATTGATTCTGTACTGAAACGCTAATATTTGTATATGTTGGGTTATACAAAATATGTTATAAATTTAATTTTATCTGTTTTTTTACCTTTTGAATGTGGCTACTAGAAAACTTAAAATTACTTATAAGGCCCAGGTTCACATTATCTTTCTATTAAACAGCACTGCCTCTATATTCTGTGGAAGGACATAATCCCATTAAAAACAAAATTGGACAACTCTCACTGAGTCCTAAAACTTCCTCAGTATGGCTTTTAAATGATTACAAATGTAACATGCTGGAAAATGTAGCCAAGCTGAATATGCATACTGAATTCAGAACTCTCTACTCAGCCTGCTCTCATTCTGGAACTGTCAATGCAGGGACAACTGTCCTTCCTGCCTTAGCCCTTCTTTCCATAAGGGTGCACTTAGCATTTTAATCCTTGGGCTAAAGTCTTTCTGCTACTACTAATAAAAATGACATAACTCCATGAGTAATTTATGTAGTTATCATGAACTCTTTTGAGAACTTTTCCAAGATTCAAGGAATAAATTTCTCTCCTTTTATGTTATGTTTAGGTCAAAAAGGAAAATCACAAGGTCTCTGAAAAATCAGGGACCAGCTATCTTAGAATACACATTATAAGCTATCTAATTTTTACATAGATTCCCAAATACAATGCCACCAACAAACTGACATTCCCTCCATGTAGGTATATTAAAATACTTAAGAGACTTTTAAATGGTCTTAGCTGTTCCACTGGGAATTACATTGACTCCATTCCAAAAACAATTCCCCTTTTACTCTTTATGTTAGAAGCTAGCTTTCTTTTCATCATGGCACCCATCACTATCTGACATATAACCTGTATTTGTTTACTTCCTTTTTGTCAAATTCCTACTGTAGAATACAAGTAATTGAAGGGCAGGAACTTTGCTTTATTCATTGCTGTATTCCTCCACTAGTAATAGTATCTGATGCATACTTATTTCTCGATAAACATAGGTTATTCATTGAGAGAATGAATAGTACTTTTATGGAAACCACTATGGTTCTTTACTCTAATTCAGTACTCCAAATTGAGTACTCTAATGTCGCAGTTGGTTAGTCTTAGGTTGTAGAACCCACTGTATTTATAAGAAAAGTTGCCATTCAGAGACAAAATTAAATGTCAGTATTCTACTGATTTTCCATTTTCTCTCTCTGATAGAATGAAAATGAAACTCTCAGTAAAACAACAACAACAACAAATTGTCTCTGGGCATTTGACACAAAGAAAAGGAGTACAGTAGCAAGAAAAGTGAAATTGCATTCAATTAGCTAAGAAATTTTCCATTCAGTTCAGTTCAGTCACTTAGTCATGTCCGAATCTTTGCGACCCCATCGACTGCAGCACGCCAGGCCTCCCTGTCCATCACCAACTCCAGGAGTTTACCCAAACTCATGTTCATTGAATGGGTGATGCCATCCAACCATCTCATTCTCTGTCATCCCCTTCTCCTCCTGCCTTCAATCTTTCCCAGCATCAGAGTCTTTTCAAATGAGTCAGTTCTTAGCATCAGGTGGCCAAAGTATTGGAGTTTCAGCTTCAGCATCAGTCCTTCCAATAAACACTTAGGACTGATCTCCTTTAGGATGGACTGGTTGGATCTCCTTGCAGTCCAAGGGACTCTCAAGAGTCTTCTCCGACACCACAGTTCAAAATCATCAATTCATTGGTGCTCAGCTTTCTTTATATTCCAACTCTCACATCCACACATGACTACTGCAAAAATCATTGCCTTGACTATACGGAACTTTGTTGGCAAAGTAATGTCTCTGCTTTTTAATGTTCTGTCTAGGTTGTTCATAACTTTCCTTCCAAGGAGTAAGCGTCTTTTAATTTCATGGCTGCAGTCACCATCTGCAGTGATTTTGGAGCCTTCCAAAATAAAGTCTGCCTCTGTCTCCACTGTTTCTCCATCTATTCGCCAGGAAGTGATGGGACTGGATGCCATGATCTTAGTTTTCTGAATGCTGAGCTTTAAGCCAACTTTTTCACTCTTCTCTTTCATTTTCATCAAGGGGCTCTTTAGTTCTTCTTCACTGTCTGCCATAAGGGTGGTGTCATCTGCATATCTGAGGTTATTGATATTTCTCCTGGCAATCTTGATTCCAGCTTGTGCTTCATCCAGCCCAGTGTTTCTCAAGATGTGCTATGCATATAAGTTAAATAAGCAGGGTGACAATATACAGCCTTGACATACTCCTTTTCCTATTTGGAACCAATCTGTTGTTCCATGTCCAGTTCTAACTGTTGCTTCTTGACCTGCATACAGATTTCTCAAGAGGCAGGTCAGGTGGTCTGGTATTCCTATCACTTTAAGAATTTTCCACAGTTTTTTGTGATCCACACAGTCAAAGGCTTTGGTATAGTCAATAAAGCAGAAATAAATGTTTTTCTGGAACTCTGTTGCTTTTTCAATGATCAGCGGATGTTGGCAATTTGATCTTTGGTTCCTCTGCCTTTTCTAAAACCAGCTTGAACATCTGGAAGTTTATGGTTCACATACTGTTGAAGCCTGGCTGGAGAATTTTGAGCATTATTTTACTAGCGTGTGAGATGCCTGCAATTGTGCAGTAGTTTGAGCATTCTTTGGCATTACCCCTCTTTGGGATTGGAATGAAAACAACTTTTCTAGTCCTGTGACCACTGCTGAGTTTTCCAAATTTGCTAGCATATTAAGTGCAGGACTTTACAGCATCATCTTTTAGAATTTGAAATTGCTCAACTGGAATTCCATCACCTCCACTAGCTTTGTTCATAGTGACGCTTCCTGAGACCTACTTGACTTCACATTCCAGGTTGTCTGACACTAGGTGAGTGATCACATCATCGTGGTTATCTGGGTCATGAAGATGTTTTTTGTACAGTTCTTCTGTGTATTCTTGCCACCTCTTCTTAATGCCTTTTGCTTCTGTTAGATCTGTATCATTTCTGTCCTTTATTGTGCCTATCTTTACATGAAATGTTCCTTTGGTGTCTCTAATTTTCTAGAAGAGATCTCTAGTCTTTCCCATTCTATTGTTTTCCTCCGTTTCTTTGCACTGATCACTGAGGAAGGCATTCTTATCTCTCCTAGCTATACTTTGGAATTCTGCATTCAAATGGGTATATATTTCCTTTTTTCCTTTGCCTTTCACTTCTTTTCCTTTCACAGCTATTTGAAAGGCCTCCTCAGACAGGCATTTTGCTTTTTTGCATTTCTTTTTCTCAGGAATGGTCTTGATCTCTGTCTCCTGTACAATGTCACGAACCTCCATCCATAGTTCATCAGGCACTCTATCAGATCTAGTCCCTTAAATCTATGTCTCATTTCCACCGTGTAATCATAAGGGATTTGACTTAGGTCATAACTGAATGGTCTAGTGGTTTTCCCTACTTTCTTCAATTTTAGTATGAATTTGGCAATAAGGAGTTCATGATCTGAGCCACAGTCCACTTCCAATCTTGTTTTTTCTGACTGCATAGAGCTTCTCCATCTATGGCTGCAGAGAATATAATCAATCTGATTTCACTGTTGACCATCTGGTGATGTCCATGTGTAGAGTCTTCTCTTGTGTTGTTGGAAGAGGATGTTTGCTGTGACCAGTGCATTCTCTTGGCAAAACTCTATTAGCCTTTGCCCTGCTTCATTCTGTACTCCAAGGCCAAATTTGCCTGTTACTCCAGGTGTTTCTTGATTTCCAACTTTTGCATTCCAGTCCCCTATAATGAAAAGGACATCTTTTATGGGTGTTAGTTCTAAAAGGTCTTGTAGGTCTTCACAGAACCGTTCAACTTCAGCTTCTTCAGCATTACTTGTTGGGACATAGACTTGGCTTACCATGATATTTAATGGTTTGCCTTGGAAATGAACAGAGGTCATTCTGTCATTTTTGAGATTGCATCCAAGTAATGCATTTGAGACTCTTTCGTTGCCTATTATGGCTACTCCCTTTCTTCTAAGGGATTCTTGCCCACAGTAGTAGATATAATGGGCATTTGAGTTAAATTCATCCATTCCAGTCCATTTTAGTTCACTGATTCCTAGACTGTCGATGTTCACTCTTGCCATCTTCTGTTTGACCACTTCCAATTTGCCTTGATTCATGGACCTAACATTCCAGGTTCCTATGCAATATTGCTCTTTACAGCATCAGACCTTGCTTCTATCACCAGTCATGTCCACAACTGGGTGTTGTTTTTGCTTTGGCTCTGTCTCTTCATTCTTTCTGAAGTTATTTCTCCACTGATCTCCTCTAGCATACTGGGCATCTGCTGACCTGGGGAGTTGATGTTTCAGTGTCCTATCTTTTTGTCTTTTCATGCTGTTCATGGGGTACTCAAGGCAGGAATACTGAAGTGGTTTGCCATTCCCTTCTCCAGTGGACCACATTTTGTCAGAACTCTCCACCATGACCCATCCATCCTGGGTGGCCCTACACGGCATGGCTTAGTTTCATTGAGTTAAGACAAGGCTGTGGTCCATGTGATTAGATTGGTTAGTTTTCTGTGATTGTGGTTTCAGTCTGTCTGCCTTCTGATGCCCTCTCTAAGCACCTACCATTTTACTGGGGTTTCTCTGACCTTGGATATGGGGTATCTCCTCATGTCCACTGCTTCTGACCTTGGACTTGGGGTATCTCCTCTCGGCTGCTCGCTGCTCCAGCACCGCACAGCCGCAGCTCACCACTCACCAAAAAACCCCTTTTTCAAATAAAAATCAGATTTGATATTTTCTTTGCCCTTATCTTTGTCTTGGTCCTGCTTTACATCAAAGTCTCAAGAGGATTTAGTTATACTATATAAGTTTATCTCCTCATCATTGCCCTTCTCTAAGCTTAATGTTAAGTATTGGGATGGCCCAAAATTGTGTTCAGGTTTTTCAGAAAAACTCAGATGAACTTTTTGACCACCTTGATATCTAAAAATATTTATATTTATTATTTAATCCATTCTCTTAAAGCCATGAGCCATTAATATCATCAAAAGATGACTGTGTATGTCATCACAGGTAGTGACTTGTGGTAAAGTGGTATATAGCAGACTCCCTACCATACTTTAGTGGCTGTGAGCTAAGAGGAGATGAATTGGCTGCTGACCATCATAACTCCTTGACTTAGTTAGAACCTTTAAGATGATGTCAGAAATTTGAGGTGAGATACAAAATTACTCTAATAGGTCTTCTCTGACTTTCTTCCTTTGTTTCTCTTGCTTTAACATGACAACTTTTATTCCCTTATCCAGACCGCTTCCCATATTGCACCCCACATAATAATTATGTTTCTTGAAAATTACTCTGAGAGATAGTTTTCCTACTACTTGTGATAGGTGGTTTAAGTTCCCACAAAGGAAATAAATACTAATTTTTGCTTAGTCTCACCTATAAATTATTAGAGAACAGTGCTTCTAAAGAGAATTGAGATTTCACCCTCCATTCAAGTGTATTAGTTTATATTTCTTTAGCACTTCATACTTTTCAAAAATACCTTAATTCACTCATGAATATTTTTATAAATAATGTATAGATTCTAGGAGCATACAATGTATCACATAGATGGTTTGAAGAGGTTAAGCTCACAGCCTGAAGATCAGTAATAATAATAATAACTAGTGCATAAGGGAAATTCTTAAAGGCTGAGCAAAGGCAGAGATGGTCAGAATAAGGAGGATGTAAGCAGGAGAGTGACTTAAGCATGAGTGGAGAGATGAAAGACAGGATGTAGCTAAGATGACCCCAAGGTTTCCAGCAAGGTTAATGGATGAATGGTAGTTCTATTCACTAAGGTGAAAAGGGAAAGGCAATGGAAGGTGCTTGATCCCTTTTCACTTTACAGACATCCTGGGATATCTTATCTACAATCATGGATTCATTTACCATCAACATGATAATGATTTTAAAACCTGCATCTCTTGCCCACATGTGTATTTCAGGTTTTTGACACATATGAGGTTGCCAGGGGGACAGCTCCATCTAGATGTTTCACAGGCATCATGAATTCAATATTTCCAAATAAACTCAACATCTTCTTCTCCCAAAGCTATTCCTACTCTTAAATCCGAATTGCAGAGATTCTTCTATTATTTGATGGGAAACTAAAAATCTTTTATTACTTCTTCCCACTCATCCTCCACTTCCAATTCACCATCAAATCATGGTGATTCTATCTACTATATCTTTTAAAGGCTTCCATTTTTCTCCATACTTCTGCTACCATAGTTCATTTAAACCATGTTATTATTTGAGAATTATGCAACTACCTAATTTCTCTTCCTTCCAGGATTGCCCTAATTCATTTTGACATGCTCTCCAGTCTTGACAAATTCATTCATAATTATGTTTCTCAAATACAACTTCCCTTATTTAAACTTTTGCAGGACTCACCATTGATTTCAGGGTAAATTTGATCTCCTTAACATGGCCTATTGACTTTTATAACAAGTGGCCCTGGTTTACCTCTCCAGCCTTTTTTCTCAGTACTGCATGCTAAGTCACTTCAGTCGTGTCCAACTCTGTGCGACCCCATGGACAGCAGCCCACCAGGCTCCTCCATCCACAGGATTCTCCAGGCAAGAATACTGGAGTGGGGGGCCATTTCCTTCTCCATACTCCATTCTTTCTCAGTACTGATCTTCTCCCAACTAAGCCACTTCCATCATTCGTCACTGTTATGACTCTTTGCATTGCAGTCACAATGAGTATGTTAAGTTAGATAAGGTCTAAAAAGTGCTTGTGAATGTGGTGATTGGTACCTTATTAAGAGCAATTTTAGGTGCTTAATGGTGGTAGCAAGCAAACTAGAGGTCTGAAATCTAAGACATCAGAAATAATAAGGAAGCAGTAACAGAAAAAGCAGATAACTCATGAAGCTCATCAAGTATTGATCAAGTATCAGGTATCAAACACAACAAGGTAAATGGGCATATGACCTCAAATTGATCCTTGAAATTTACAGAAGAGTTAGCTAGGAGAAACTGTCAAGAACATCCCGATCCAAACCTGATCAAATAGTATCACAAAAGTAAAGAGTCAGAAGAAAAAACTTCTGTTGGTAAGGTAAGATGATATCAAGAAACTTTGTATTAGAGCATAGAATAAGAGGACAGAAAATAATAAGAGACTCATAGATATGAAAGTATCAGACCATGGAGGATCTTGTTTGCCATGTCATGTCCTTAGAACTTACTTTTTAGCAGATAAAAAGTCACTGAAAGTTTAAATAAGAATAGCAATGAGACCCAGTTTTCATTTCTGATTGGTCATTCTAACTACAGTATGAAGAAGAGCTTTCCGAGGAGCAAGACTGGAGGCAAGGGAGAAGACTGGCCAAGAAGGAAGCAGATGAAACCGACAGAGACATGGAGACAAAATTATTCCACTTTTACAAGTCAGGAGGCAGAAAAGGAGAGATCAAGGTGATTCAACTGGTTTCTGGAAAATTTGGAAACAAAAAAATTCTTCACTTAGGGACTAGTGTTCTTAGAGCTGGAAAACTTGGACTTCAATTACAAAAGCTTTATAATCAATTTCAGCCCACCAGGTGATCGAGATATCAATATAAACTTGTGTTTGCTTGCTCGTCTATTCAATGGATAGATACAGAAAGAAATATAGATGTGTGCATACATACATTTCTAAGCTTTATCCACTGAGAGGGCCTAGGAACAATGACATACACCTGTCATTCAGATCTTGTTTTGTAAATACCATTCTCAAAAAAGAAACCAGAGCTCTTTAGAAAATGGGTTGATTCCAAGACTGAAGCAGGAAAAATGAAAAATGAGCCTGAAGCATTTTGTGGTTTCAGGAAGTAAAAAGTGCTTAAAAAGGAAAGGAATGAGAGCATATCAAAAAGACACATAAATTAATCTGAAAAAGCTCCCAATGACCAAAGCAGGAATGACATGATCAATAAAATAAATAGCAATGATTTTAGATAACTTATAGCATAAAACATATACTCATGAATCTATAGTGATGAATATAAATAAATAACAGAATAAATAAATAAAGCAACTGTTCTATACAGAAGAATTTTAATTAATAAATGTAGAGGAGTAATACAAAATGAGGAATACAAGACCACCTGACCTGCCTCTTGAGAAACCTGTATGCAGGTCTGGAAGCAACAGTTAGAACTGGACATGGAACAACAGACTGGATCCAAATAAGAAAAGGAGAATATCTTTTTTGCACAGTTCTGTGTATTCTTGCCACCTTTTCTTAATATCTTCTGCTTTTGTTAGGTCCATACCATTTCTGTCCTTTATCGAGCCCATCTTTGCATGAAATGTTCCCTTGGTATCTCTAATTTTCTTGAAGAGATCTCTAGTCTTTCCCATTCTATTGTTTTCCTCTATTTCTTTGCACTGATCACTGAGGAAGGCTTTCTTATCTCTCCTTGCTATTCTTTGGAACTCTGCATTCAAATGGGAATATCTTTCCTTTTCTCCTTTGCTTTTCGCTTCTCTTCTTTTCACAGCTATTTGTAAGGTCTCCTCAGACAGCCATTTTGCTTTTTTGCATTTCTTTTCCATGGGGATGGTCTTGATCCCTATCTTATGTACAATGTCACGAACCTCCATCCATAGTTCATCAGGCACTCGGTCTCTCAAATCTAGTCCCTTAAATCTATTTGTCACCTCCACTGTATAATCATAAGGGATTTGATTTAGGTCACACCTGAATGGTCTAATGGTTTTCCCTACTTTTTCCATTTATTTATGTGATAAGGAGTTCATGATCTGAGCCACAGTCTGCTCCTGGTCTTGTTTTGGCTGACTGTATAGAACTTCTCCATCTATGGCTGCAAAGAATAGAATCAATCTGATTTTGGTGTTGACCATCTGATGATGTCCATGTGTAGAGTCTTCTCTTGTGTTGTTGGAAGAGGGTATTTGCTATGACCAGTGCATTCTCTTGGCAAAACTGTGTTACCCTTTGCCCTGCTTCATTCTGTACTCCAAGGCCAAATTTGCCTGTTACGCCAGGTGTATCTTGACTTCCTACTTTTGCATTCCAGTCTGTTGGCGCCATCCTCCACCCCTTTCAAATACCTATTGATGCCTTTTCGCAACACCTACTGTCTTACTTGGGTTTCTCTTACCTTGGACATGGGGTATCTCTTCACAGCTGCTCCAGCAAAGCTCAGCCGCTGCTCCTTACCTTGGACAAGGGGTATCTCCTCATGGTCGCCCCTCCTGACCTTGAACATGGAGTAGTTCCTGTTGGCCCTCCAATACATTTAACTGAATACATCGAATCATGAGAAACATTACACAAACTCAAACTGAGGGATATTCTACAAAATAACTGACAAGGTCTTTCTTTAATATCAAGATGATGAAAGGAAAGACTGAAGAACTGTCAAAGATTGGAGGAAAGCGACAAAACTGAATAAGTATATGCACTGTGGGATGTGGTCTGGATTACAGAACAGAAAAAGGATGTTGGTGAGAAAAACTGGTGCAAAAATGACGTCTATAGTTTACTTAATAGTAATCAGCTTCCTGGTTTCAACTAATGTACTATGGTTATGTAAGATGTTAACTTGAGTGAGAGAATATAGGAACTTTCTGATCCATTTTTTGGAACTTATTTTTACATCTAAAATTATTTCAAAATTAAATGTTATTTTAAAAAGTGATGGCAGAAGTATGATATTTTTCAGAAAATTTCTAGACTACACTAAACGGTATCCAATAAGCATTATCATTCCTAAATAATCATCCAAATATCAAATTAATTTTTTTCTTCTGTCCATCTTCCGCTCCATTAGAGTGTCAATTCCTCTAACTAGGAGGCTGCCTCATTGCTGGCACATAATTTAAATTAACTTTATAGAGCTATAAGAATCTGAGAAGGCATGTCAGAAGCCCTGCAATGAGGACAGGAGCTGTTACAAATCAGGCTTTTTATAGACAGGAATCTGGATTCAAAAGACAAGCACATTTTAAACCATTAGAAAAGGCCAATGACCAAAGACTAGAGCATTTGAATACCAGTTTGAAAACCAGTCCTTCCACTTGTAGATGGGTAAGGGAACAATTTGCAGCTTCTGGCCCCTTAGTTGTTAACTGGAGATACAGCAAACATTGACCTCATAGGATTGTTGTAAGAATTTCATTATACATATACTGTAAAAATCACAATCTGATTGTACCAATTAGATGTTATTGAAAAATGTAAAGATGATATTTAAAATGCTCTTTGAAATAAAAATCTGAATGAAAAGTAGTCCATTTTGAATTTTGTTGCTTTTCCTGAAGTTGAGGGAACATTTGGGGAAGCAGAAGTGCTGCTAGCTTCTCTGACTTGCACAGAGTTCACAGTCATATTTATTTGGCAGCTAATGAAAACAACTGCTAGGATTTAGAAGCCTCCTACTTAAAAGGATTGTGATAGATTGTTCAAACTAAATCTAAATGTTGTTAATAAATGTCTGAAGTTAACTTGAAGATGGTAATTAATTATAAAGAGTCTCTGGAACTACCCCATATTCACATTTATCATCACTGCATCTCTGAAATAGAATAATGATGCTGATAGATGAGCTTCATTACCCGGACAAATCCCAAGAAGTCTCTTAAAGAGTCTCCCATCAAGGACGTTTGCTAGGTTTACTCCAATTCCCCTTCCTGAAAAATCTATCCACCTATCGACAATTGACAAAGGAGTAGTGATAACTTATTAGACGCTATGCCTTTGTTTTAAAAAGGGAACTGTTTATTTATTTTCACCTAATATAAATATCAAGCAAAGATGATGATGTTTACAGTAGGAAGAGGCAATTTATAAATGAGTTTGCTCATCAGAGAATACATGTAAAGTTAGTAGGGAAGAGAAACTGAAATTCTTAGCAAAACAGCATTTGAAATTTGGGTTGATGAAAGAGAATGTAAAGAGTAGGAGTGTCTGACTCTATATGACCCCATGGACTATAGCTCTGCAGACTCCCCTGTTTATGGAATTCTCCAGGCAAGAATACTGGAATGCATAGTCATTCCCTTCTCCGGGGGATCTTCCCAAACCAGGGATCGAAACCACATTTCCTGCACTGCAGGCAGATTCTTTACAGTTTGAGCCACCATGGAAGCCCAATATAAATATCAAAACTCTTTTATTCCCAGGCACATAAGCAATGTGTGCATCGATTAGATTTGAGCTCCCTCAAAACAATCTCCCAGTTTTACTCTCCTGTCTCTAGCCACTCATTTTGGTCTTCATTTTGCATTCTCTCTTATCAGCCCAAATTTCAAATATTATTTTGCTAAGAATTTCAGATTCTCTTCCCTCCTAATTCTACACATACTCTCTGATGAGCAGCCTTATCTACAAGTTGTCTCTTCCTACTGTAAACATCATCATCTTTGCTTGAATTATTATAACAGCCTGCTAACTAGTTGCTGTACTTCCAGTTTCTTTGCAATCCATTCTCTGCATAGTAGTCAAAAGTGATCTTTCTAAAATACCAACCTAACCATGGCAATCTTTTGATTAAGTCCTTAAGAGTTCCCCACTGCCCTCAAGATGAAGCACAAACTCTCAGTTGCAGCTTCAAGATCTGGCTTCTGTTAAACTCTTTAGTTCCAGATCTTAATTACTCTATCTGTTACTAGTGCATTCTACAGTCTTGCATACTTTTCTGTTCTATGTATTCCTATTTGGAAATTTCCATTGTATCCATGGTGCCTAACACTATTCTAGGCACGTAAGTGTTCAATAAATAATTATTAAATAAATCAGTGGGTGAATAAACGAAAATGACCATCTTTATAAACGAGGCAAAGCCATTGTAAAAATCAACTACTTAAATTTAAAAAAACAACAACTGGACAATATAATTTTACAACAATTACAAAGAAAGGGAAATAAATGGTAAAATGATCATCCTAATGCTATCGATTTAAAACTATAAAAAGTAGCAATATATTCTTATTAAAAGTCTATTACTAAGAGAATGTGAAATTTTATTCCTTGTAAAACAAACTCAAATGGTTTAAGGGTAACTTATTTTGGCACATAAAATATAAAATGTGTGTGGTATGGACATTTATATAACTGCATAGTTGGACAAAACCACTGCCTATTCAGTTTTATAGAGGAAAATTTTTTTGCTTGTTTCATAAGAAATTTAAAAGAGTTGCTGCCTCAAGAGATGAAAAATAGCCTCTTGAAGGAATACTAAGAACTGCTTGCTCTATTATACTATATTTCTATGGAAATATGAGCAGATTCCATCAGCATTTCATGAATCTGTGTGGACATGTGAGAGCTTTCATTTGTTTCCCAGGGAAGTTTCATGTTACAAAAAAGCCACTGCCTAAGTCAGTGAACTGCCAATTATGGTTAACTGCCGTCTATTTTCCTCCTCAGAGATAGGCAGCAGGCATTCAAATTCTTATCCAATGACCTTCTCATTTTAACTCATTCTAAAGTAATGACTTTTAAGATTTAATTTTAATATCATAATGAGAGGAAAAAATATAAGAAAAAATTTGTAATTGAATACATAATCGCAGCCCTAGTTGGAATCTGGAATAGGAAATTCCATTCCTATAATAATTGCCCATTATTTATTGATTGATAAGCATTCATACTCAAGTCACTGAAGACATCACATTCATAATTTCTCAATCATTATCACTTTAATTTTTAATAGATAAGACCTTGGGTTCCTATCCTACCTGTGTGAATTATTTTAATGCAAAGCTACAACTTCAAACAACATGATGTTATATAAATGACACATACAACATGGACAGAAAGCAAGCCAGCTGTAAGGTAAGAAGACATCCAATTTACAAGTCCCCTCCAGTAACTGTCCTAGGCTCTATGTATGTACATGAAGATAGACACTAGCTCTGTTACAGATTGGTTTGCTAAAAAGTATTCCAGAAAGTTCTGCAGTATAACACTTCCCTTGTTGTATGACTTCTGATCTCAAATTATTTTCCTACACAAACTCCTGATACAATATGAATTGTCATCAGACAATATTTTTTCATGTTGTTGTTTAAAAATTTAAGCCCATCATGCTACTACATTTGAGTTTACTTGTTGAAATGTAATTGATTTCAATGGAAAAATGTGAACAAACAGTACATGGATCATGACCACAGCTATATTGGTTAGATCATTTATATATTAATATCATCTTGTGTTTATTCTAGACAAAGCACTAAAAGAGAAAACTGACAAATATGGTAGTCTCAGTAAAGTGATAAAAAGTAAAAAGTTATGTAATATGAGGAATTTTAAACTATTTGAACGTAAGCTCCATGATGACAGGGGCTATATTTTTCACGCTAGTGTATTCAGTATCTAGAATGTTACTTGCACTTACCAAGTGCTCAACAAATATATGTTGATTAAGTTAACAAAGGAACATGAATGAAGATCTGGAAAATATAACTTAACTTAAAAAAACTATCTTCAAAGATTTAAGAGCTATGAGGTGAAAGAGAAAATATTAGACATATCGTGTGGAACTTCAGATAGCAAATCTAGATCCCACAGATGAGAATTACAGAAGAGCCTCTACCAGATAAAGTTAGAATAAACTAACAAGAAAATCAGAAGCTTCCTGTTTAGAATGAAAACTTAGATTATATGACTATCAATATTTTTTCCAACCTTGACTCCACAAATTCAAAGAATAAATTTCTTTTACAGTATTTTTTTTCAGGTGATCACTAAGCCTGCTGTTATAATTTTGCAAAGCTGGCAGTTACTTGTGTGGTTTTCATCTATTATTTTCAGAACTGTATATCTTCATTATGAGTAGACTCCAGCTAATAATATGCATGATAATCAAAATATGTAACCATTTTATCCAAATAATGAGTTCCTACAATAATATAGTCCACATGTCAAAGGTCTTGTGATGAATTTTCTTCAAATTAGAAAACATATATTACAAATTCAATACAATCCCTATCAAAATGTCGATAGTACTTTTTTACAGAAATAGAATAAACAATCCTAAAATTTGTATGAAAACACATAAGACCCTGAGTAGCCACAGCAATCTTGGGCAAGAAGATGAAAGCTGGAGGCATCCCACTTCTTGATTTCAAACTGTATTACAAAGCTATAGTAATCAAACATTTTATATTGGCATAAAACAGACACATAGATAAACAGAACAGAATTGAGAGCTCAAAAATTAACCTACACAGATACAGACAATAATTTACCACAAAAGGGTGAAAAATATACAATCGGAAAAGGATTGTCTCTTCAATAAATGGTTCTGGGAAAACTGTATAACAATGTAAAAGAATGAAATTAGGCCTCTGTACTAGAACTTACAGAAAGATCAACTCAACATAAATTAAAGACTTGAATATAAGACCTGAAATCATAAAACTCCTGTAAGAGAAGATAAGGAGGTAAGCTTCTAGACATTAGTCTTGGCAATGATATTTTGGGATTTGACACCAAAAGCAAAGACAAGAAAAGTAAAAATAAGCAAGTGAGACCACATCAACTAAACAGCTTCTGCAGAGCAAAGGAAATCATAAGCAACACAAAGAGGCAACCTGCTGAATGGGAGAAAATATTATATATAACTCTGAAGGAGTTAATATCCAAAAGACATAGAGAACTCATACAACTTAATAGGAAAAATCAAGCAATCTGATTTCTTTAATGGGCAGAGGACCTGAAAAGACATTTGCCAGAGAAGACTTATAAATAGCCAACAGGTATATGAAAAAGTGTTCAACATCATTAATAATCAGAATGCAAATGAAAACCACAATGATACATCATTTTATACCTGTTAGGGTGACTGTTACCAAAAAAACAAGACATAAAAAGTTTGGCACCAACGTGGAGAAAAGGATACTTGTACACTGTTGGTGGGAATGTAAATTGGTGCAGCCACTGTGGGACACAGTATGGAATTTCATTCAAAATATTTAAAATAGAACTATCATATGATCCAACAGTTTCACATCTGGGTATTTACCTGAAGAAAACAAAATCACTGTCTAAAAGACATATGCACTTCCATGCTCATTGCAGCATTATTTACAATAATTAAGATAAAATCATAGATGTAAGAGAACAGGTGGTCAGAGGTGGACAAAATGGGTGAAGGTGGTTAAAAGGTACTAACTTCTGGTGATAAATAAGTTCTAGGGATATAATGAATAACATGGTGACAATAGTTAACAATACTGCATTTGAAAATTGCTAAGAGAATAGATCTTAAAAGTTCTCATCACAAGAAAAAATTGTAACTGTGTGAGGTGATCAATGTAAATTTACTGTAGTAATCATTTCACAATGTATACATATGTCTAATAATTATGTTGTACACCTTAAACTAATGCAAAGTTATATGTCAATTACATTGCAATAAGACTGGCAGGAAAAAGAAAATATATAAATATTTCTCCATTTGGGGCAGGAGGCACAATATTAAGGCTAGAACTTACAAAGTCAAATAATATGATCAATTTAAATGTAAAAAATTTAAACTTCATGTGGCAAAAAATAAATACAAACAGGATTAAAAGACAAACAATATATACAATACATATTACAAAGTTCTGATATTCTGAACTTATAATGTACAAAGCTATATAAAAGGAACAACCTAATAGAAAATTGGTCAGATACAAAATAAAAAAAAAAATAAACAAATAGGACCTAATTAAACAAAAATTTTTGCACAGCAAAGGAAACAATAAACTAAATGAAAACACACTCCTCCAAATGGGTGAAAATATGTGCAAATGAAGCATCTGACAAGAATTAATCTCTAAAGTATATAAGCAGCTAATGCAGCTCAATATCAGAAAAACACAACCCAATCAAAAATAGGGAGAAGACCTAAATAGACATTTCTCCAAAGAGACATACAGATGGCCAACAAACACATGAAAAGATGTTCAACATCACTAATTAGGGAAATGCAAATCAAAACTACAATAAGGTATTACCTCACACTGGTGAGAATGGCCACTATAAAAAAAAACCCACAAACAATAAATGCTGGAGAAGGTGTGGAGAAAAGGGAACCCTCTTACACTGTTGGTGGGAATGAAAATTGATACAGGCACTATGGAGAAGAGTATGGAGGTTCCTTAAAAGACTAAATATAGAGCTACCATATGACCTTGCAATCCCACTCCTGGCATGTACACAGAGAAAATCATAATTCAAAAAGATACACACACCCCAGTGTTCTTTGCAGAACTATTTACAAGAGCCAGGACATGGAAGCAATCTAAATGTCCATTAATAGAGGAATAGATAAAGAAGTTTGGTACATATATACCATGGAATATTACTCAGCCATAAGAAGAAATGAAATTGTGCCATTTGCAGACCTAGAGATTGTCATACAGAGTGAAGTAGGACAGAAAAACAAATATTATATAATATCACTTATTATGGAATCTAGACAAATGATACAGATGAACTTATTTGCAGAGCAGAAATAGAGACACAGAGAGAGCAAATGCATGGACATCAAGGGTGGAGGGCAAGTGGGAGGAATTAGGAGATTGATATTAACATATGTATACTTTGATACTATGAATAAAATAGATAACTAATGAGAATCTATATATAGCACACGGAACTCTACTCAAGGCTCTATGGTAACATAAATGGGAAGGACATCTCAAAAAAAAGGGGGATATATGTATATCATTCACTTTGCTGTACAGAAGAAGCTAATACAACATTTTAAAGCAATTATAATCCAATAAAATTTAAAAAAGAAAATTTGTAAAATACAAACAGGTAAATTATACATGATAGGCTAATGAGCAGTGAACACTCCAAAAAATGGACAAAAGTTTCTAATAATAAAGAAGTGCAAACTAAAACTAAAGGAGTCTTGGGTTTTTTATTTTTACCCATCACAATAGCAAAAGTATGTGAACAATGTTTTGGGTTTGGTCAAAAAAGCAGAATCTCTATGAGAGTTATAAGGAATTTATTAACAAGGGATTGGGCCCGTACTGTGCAAGCTGGTTAACAGCTTGAGTGAATTACCGTGAATCTGTTTCTGGCTCTGCAGTCAGCAGAGCTGGCAGTCAGAAGGAAGATGGATGCGACATCAAGGAAAACTAGAATCCATGTGAACATGCAGGAACACACAGCTCTCTACAATTACAGAACCCAGGTAGGTTTTCACTGCTTCCAAAATTTTGACTTCGATGATGGGGTGACAGAAGAAATGTCAGCATGTTTCCTCCTGGGGCTAAACATGTGCCTGGCAGTGGGCTCAGCAATGAAAGAAGCCAGAGCTGGAAGGCTACAGGCAAGGCAGGCACCCTGCTCCAACAAGGTGAGCCAGCCGAGTTTCGACCATGCGCATGCACTGCAAGAGCCTCTGTCTCAGGCCTGCTGCTTCACTTCCCCTTTTCAAAGGGCTTGCAGATTTCTTCTGTGGCCAAGAGAATCCATACCATGCAGGCAAGGGGACTCTAGGCAGTGTTATTTTCAGTTCAGCTGACACACTGCAAAGCCACCACAGATAGCTCCAATAATAATGATAACAGACATGTATTGAGTGTTTTCTACATGCCAAGCATAGGTCTGCTTCTTGACAGCAGTCCTCTTAGGTAATTCTAGTGCTATCCTTGAATCTTTCAGACACTAAAGAGAGGCATAGAAAGATTAAACAATATCTGAACCAAGGCAATCTGATTTTAGAGCTGTACTTTTAACTACTACTCTATAATTAACAAGATTTGATGAGGGTGTAGGCAAAAAAGAAGAGCTTTCACATTGTAGAAGGAGGCTTTGAGTCATGTTTGCACTTAAATTTGCCAGAAGCACTGTTTATTTTGAGCAGGGTGCAGGTGAAAATAAGATTTGGGAGTGATCAGAGGTTTTCTGAATATTAAAGCAAAAATAAAAACAAAATAAATAACAAAAACAACCTCACCTACACAATTTATATTGTGATGCATCAAAGTTAAATTCTTTTACAACTAAAATAACACATTCATTTTCTATAACAAATATATATCCTAAAGATTTTAAAAGAGTGTCATGATATTATATAAGCTTTGGGCATTCCTATTCTTTATGATTAAAAAGTCAGATTTTTGAATCATTAGAAAAACCTTTGTGGTTAAGTACTAAATATCCCAGGATGAGCTATCCAGACGAATCTGTTCTATAAGCAGAACAAGAGACAGACAAATCCTGTATTTATTTAAATTTGATAAGATTTTTTCCTACTTGTTTTGTCCTAGAACAATGTTCTCATTTTACGCAGTCCCTGTGCCCTAGGAGGCCCAGAGCACCTAATATTCAGAGTTCAAGATGATATATTCCTGAAGGGCACAGACTGCCTCCACAGCATAAAAATGTTCTGACCAAAATGCCCACAGTCCACCCATGAGAAACATCTAATCATCTCCTGGTTGTCTAGCCAAGAAGGACAATTTCACCTACTCCACATTAAATCCATAAGCTTTTAATACTAAGTTCATTGTAGCTTACCATTTTTCAACTAACATCAGTCCGTGAAATTATTTCTACTTCTACAATATACTGTTAAGTAAGCAACTTTTTATATACCCTTTCTGGAGAAAAACTTTTTCTGTATTCCCAAGTACAAAATAAGCCTACGTACCTTTTGATGTACCAATTTCATATGTATAAATCTACACTAAGGAAAAATTAAACAAGTGTGTGCAAAAAAAGAAGCTGCAAGAACTGTTCACTGTAACATTTATGAGAGCAAGCAGGTAGACATCTTTATATCTGTTAGCAAAACATTAGTTAAATCAATCATGGCATATCCATGCAATAGAACACAAAGCCATTAAAACATATAGATAGCTCTATACATACTGATATGCACAATATCCAAGATATATTATGTTTAAAAAGCAGATTGCAAAATAGTATATCCGCAGCATACTGCTATTGTTCAGTCACCCAGTCATGTCCAACTCTTTGCGACCCCATGGACTGCAGCACTCTAGGCCTCCCTTTCCCTCATGATCTCCTGAAGTTTGCCCAAGTTCATGTCCACTGCATTAGTGATGAAATTTATATACTGTGATGTATATTATATTTATTGTGATAATCATAAATGTAACCTAGACTCACCGAAAAACATATATATTAGAAATTAAAGGTCTTTGTATATGCTATTTCCAAAATGCAAACGCTATGTGATTTACAAAAAGTGTTATAGTATAGATGGTATTTAATTTTAATGAAACTAATTTTTTAAAGTTTTAGGTTGAACCCAATTGCACTTGTAGAGTAAGTGAATATTAATATTCAAATATACAATCTTACTTAAATTAAAACATAATGGTGATTTACATTTCCTTTCATATGGAGCTCCTGAAAATAAATATATATCCTACAGATACAAATATATTTTATTTCTTTTTGCATATCAGCAGCAGCTGACAAGGTACACAACAAATATTTTCATTGTTTTCCAGTCCCGCAAACCAATTTTGCTTTTTTTGTAATCGCTTCAACTCTCTCAAATGCCATATTTTATTAAGTATAAAGTGCCACTGATTTTAAGAAACTATTTCATGTAGTACTAAGAAACAAACAAAAAGGTGACAGTTAAATTAACAATAATTTGTAGCTTAAAATTTTTATTCAAAAGGTTTCTATAGACTTCTGTGTGTGTGTGCTTAGTTGTTCAGTCATGTCCGACTCTTTGCGACCCCATGGACTATAGACTGTCAGGCTCCTCTGTCTATGGAATTTTCCAGGCAAGAATACTGGAACAGGTTGCCATTTTCTTCTCTAGGGGATCTTCCTGATTCAGAGATCGAACCTGCATCTCTTGCATCTCCTGCATTGGCAGGTGGATTCTTTACCACTGTGCCACCTGGGAAGTCCTTCTATAGATTTATTTATACATAAATTTTCTATCACATACATCACTCCCGTGCATACTTTAAAAGGACAATAAGAGGTAAATCAGCTAAAGCATTTTTTCAATTATTTTCTTGATTGGCTTGACTCTTCTGGAATCACTTTTCAACTCACTCTTGTTTTCCACTCAATGTGTCCTTTGTGCCACCAGGAGCATGGCTGTTATAGCATGTCATAAAGGCAAACCTTCTTTCTGTCTTTAGAATTTTCTTCCTAGCCGTGGACACCCATTTTGCAAGTATTGATGTGGGTGTTTTTTTAATCTTACTAGAAGATGTCAATAAAAGTTTTTAGACCAACAACCAGAACACATGTTTCTCCTTTATGTGCTCCTTAAGTGGTTTATTGCCTGAATCATTGATGTCTAATCATGATAGCAAAAACCAAGTTTGTGCATAGCATGCAATAACGACTGTATCACAAAAGTTACGTGGCTCACTGAAGTGGCAAGATGTCATCAACTATGATACTCACCTTCATTTAAGAGGTGGTAAAATGTAAACACTTTGGAATCAACAAAATTTAGTATTAGTATCGTCACTTTAGGGCTTCCCAGGTAGCTGAGCTGGTAAAGAATATGCCTGCAATTCAGGAGACCTGGGTTCGATCCCTGGGTTGGGAAGATCCTCTGGAGGAGGGTATGGCAACCTACTCCAGTATTCTTGCCTGGAGAATTCCCATAGACAGAGAAGCCTGGTGGGCTACAGTCCATGGGGTCACAAAGAGTTGGACATGACTGAGCAACTAAGCACAGTACATCATCACTTTATGGATAGGACATTAGGAGGCAAAATCTCTTACTGCCCATAAAAATCACACTACCAGTAACTGGTCAAGCCAGGGCCTAAATCTAGGTTTCATAAAATGCTGTGTTTCAGATCCTACATGGGGTGGTACTCAATAGATATCACATTGGGCTTACCTCTTTTTACTATCAAGTTATTCTTATTGATTAGATGTGTGTGAATTATTCCTCTCTATCACCTACTCCCAACCATGTCTTATTCTCTATTTTCTCAGCAAAATTTAATGCTTCTTCAATAGACATCTGTACTTTATATTTACTACTTCTAATTTTTCTGAAAGCTAGGAAAGAGATACCTAATCATGATAATAAATTAGAGTATCACTTTTAACTGAATTCAGTACATGAGGTTTAATGTATTGACCCGAGTTTTCTATTTAGTCTCCTTAAGGCATTTTCTTTTCATTTCTCTTCATCTCTAGCTATTTCCCAAATGACTGCAGATGCAAAATGTACATCCTATACATAAGGTAGCAGCCTACTGCTATACTCTTTTCCTCAGTTTCTATTTTTGACGTGTTTTGTATGGTCCCATAATTCTTTGATAATTTAGTCTGTACTATAAAATTTCTCATCTCTACCATTCAAGACTTATGGTAACAATTAGTATTGCTCTTTGGTGATGCCATTTTGTTTTAAACAGCAGGGATGGACAAATAAGGTACTCACAATTTATGAGCTTTAAAAAAGATAATTATAGGTACTAGATTACTCCTACAATTATCCAAGTACCCAAAAGAGAATATTATATATAAACGTTATTTTTAATCACTTGGTTTTCAATTTACTGTGCATTTTCTGTTAAATTCACTATATACTACTATATACATAGATGTTTTCACCACTAATGAATGCTCCCTTTTCCCTTTCCCTGGAGTTGCTTAAAAAGCTGTAATAAAGCTTGTCACAACAGAACTCTGAAGTAAAAGAAGCTATCAGGGTTTTTGTTAATATTGAAAAAGCATTTTCTGAAGAAAAAAATGAAGATACTTATCTCAAATCTAAGTCTGGCTATATCTGTCTCATATAGCAGAGAGATCTTTTTCATCCTATCAATTTAGTCCTGCTAAAATGGCATTTCTGTATTCACTTGCTAGCTACCTTCAGTTATTCAGATACCTCCTCATTCTAAATTATGTATTGGCTTCTTGCCTATCTTCCTATAGGTTATTTTCATCAATCTGAATACATTGCTTGATTATTGATGTGTCTCATGTAGGTTTGTTCTTCCTCTCTCAAAGAAATGCTAATAAATTGAAATCTGTGCCTGCTGCTAAATTTCAGTCTTATGTTGTGACAAAAGGCCCAGAGCCTTATAATTTATAGAGAGTGACTCCTCTTGTACACATCACTGATATTTGACATGCTTGCCTTGATGTTTATGTTCTAACAGATGGGGCTTCCCATCTAACAGTGGGGCAGAAAATCCCTAAGCTACATTGAGCAGTCTGCTTCTCTGGATAAAACACAAGAGTAAGGAAGAACACACTCTAATCATTCAGCAAGCACACCATGGATCCTTCATGCTATCAACTGTATGCCTGTCCTTGACATACCAAGAGCACCTGCTCATTACCTTCTGAGATTTGTGCAGTTACCTAAGGCTGTATGTAGAATTAAAGAACAGTTTTCCCGTCTAAGGTGTAGGTCTGGAACCCAAATAATGTGGCTTCATATTGTCCTAGTCTAACCCAAGGGGCAGGACCAGGGGCATTTATTCAATATTAGTTTCATTTAGTATCTAAAACATCAATGTCCTCAGCTTCCTTACAGACATCTTTTTTGATGAGTGTATGCCACAAATTCCTATCACATTTCTCTACTCCTAAACTTAAGAGACTGAGGATTACTTTTAAAAAAATTTAAACCTGCAATTTGATAGCATTATAAATTAATGATCTTCAGCCTCCATGGAAACAGCAGACACAGGCATCCTGAAAGGATAGTTCTTTACTAGTTGTTTCTTCTCCACAACCTCTGAAGTCTACTCTATTCAGTGACCAAAACCACTACTCCAAGAAATTGCTATTAACAGACTGGCCATGACCTCCAGAATAAGCAATTCAATGGATAAATTTCAGTTCTCAGTTTTAAGTCTATGAAATCACTTACAATACTCTTTCTATCTCTTCAGTGACTCCTTTACAGTCTGCTTTTCAAACATCTATTCCTTAACCAAACTCATAAATATTGGCATCTTCAAGACTTCCTTCTCAACATCCTTATCTTCTTACTCACCTTGCCTTCTTTGGCCGTTTCATTCCCATTTATGAAATCAACTACCACCAAAATATAGATCACAATGTCACATATATCTCCAAAATCTATTCTTCTACCTCAAATTTCTTTTGGAATATCAAATCCATACTCCCAACTTCCTACAAAACACCTCCACTGAATGTTTAACTGGTGTCTCAAACTCAGCACATTCAATCTGAATTTGTCATCATCCATATTAATCTGCTTTATTTTTGTGTTCCCTGTTTCAGAATCAGTTCAGTTCAGTTGCTCAGTCATGTCGGACTCTACATTACCACTGGAAAACCATAGCTTTGACTAGACGGACCTTTGTTGACAAAATAATGTCTCTGCTTTTTAATACGCTGTCTAGGTTGGTCATAGCTTTTCTTGAAAGGAGAAAGCGTATTTTAAGTTCATGGCTGCAGTCAACATCTGCAGTAATTTTGGAGCCCCCCCAAATAAAGTCTCTCACTGTTTCCATTGTTTCCCCATCTATTTGCCATGAAGTGATGGGACCGGATGCCAAGATCTTAGTTTTCTGAATGTTGAGTTTTAAGCCAGCTTTTTCACTCTCCTCTTTTACTTTCATCAAGAGGCTCTTTAGTTCTTCTTTGCTTTCTGCCATAATGGTGGTGTCATCTGCCTATCTGAGGTTACTGATATTTATCCCGGCAATCTTGATTCCAACTTGTGCTTTATCCAGTCCAGCATTTCACATTATGTATTCTCGATATAAGCTAAATAAGCGGGATGACAATATATAGGCTTCATGTACTCCTTTCTCAATTTGGAATCATTCTGTTGTTCCACGTCCAGTTCTAACTGTTGCTTCTTGACCTGCATACAGACTTCTCAGGAGGCAGGTCAGGTGGTCTGGTATTCCCATCTCTTTCAGAATTTTCCACAGTTTGTGGTGATCCACACAGTCGAAGACTTTGGTGTAGTCAATAAAGCAGAAATAGATATTTTTATGGAACTCTCTTGCTTTTTTGATGATCCATCGGATGTTGGCAATTTGATCTCTGGTTCCTCTGCCTTTTCTAAAACCAGCTTGAACATCTGGAAGTTCATGGTTCACATACTGTTGAAGCCTGGCTTGGAGAATTTTGAGCATTACTTTGCTAGAGTGTGAGATGAGGGCAATTGTGTGGTAGTTTGAGCATGCTTTGGCATTGCCTTTCTTTGGGATTGGAATGAAAACTGACCTTTTCCAATTCTCTGGCCACTGCTGAGTTTTCCAAATTTGCTGGCATATTGAGTGCAGCACTTTCACAGTATCATTTCTTAGGATTTGAAGTAGCTCAATTGGAATTCCATCAACTCCACTAGCTTTATTCGTAGAATACAGCTCATCAGTTACTCAGTTGCCCAAGTGAGAAATCTAGATGTCATCTTTTCCTTCTTTCTTGCCCTGACTCCCCTATAAGCAATTAGTCACTAAATCCTAGCATAACTATTTCCTCAATACTTCTCAAATCTACTCCCAAAGTTCCATTTCTATAGCTAAATAGAATTCAGCCATTGTCAGCTCTTGATTGAATTGCCACACAATATCCTAATTCCCTGCTCAACAGTCCTTAAACTTCTGACAGAGTGATATCCAAATTCACAAACCAGATCACATCATTCTGCAGC
Source organism: Okapia johnstoni (assembly GCA_024291935.2). Lineage (NCBI taxonomy): Eukaryota > Metazoa > Chordata > Mammalia > Artiodactyla > Giraffidae > Okapia > Okapia johnstoni. The sequence continues at coordinate 39,755,998 of CM044323.1, forward strand.
TTAACATCTTTCATAGCTACCTTTTAACTTCAGTGGGAAAGAAATGCAACATTATATAAGATCTTTCGGGAATGAAATGGTAACTCTTTGTACAACTGTATCACTCTATATGGGCTACCCAGGCACAGTGGTAAAGAACCGCTTGCCAATGCAGGAGACACAGGACATGTGGGTTTGATCCCAGAGTCAGGAAGATTCCCTGGAGTAGGAAATGGCAACCCACCCAGTATTCTTGCTTCGAAAATTCCATGGACAAAGGAGCCTGTTGGGCTACAGTCCACAGGGTCAGAAAGAGTCAGACATGATTGAGCATACACACACATACATACATCACTCTATATACCTTTCATACCACCATACACTTTTTGTGGACCAGCTTCAGTGTAGTTCTCTGAGTCCTGATGCTGAATCAGATACACTTATAGGCTATATTCAAACCTTAGGAAAATCTCTGGTAGAGGCCTTATTACATGCTATCATAACTATCTTTCTTCCCCTGTTCTCAGTCCCTTTAAAGGAAGAAATTCATTTCATTTCTGGACCCTCCCCCAACACCTGGCACATAATAAAAATTCAACAAGTCTTTATTAAGTGCATGTCTGATTATAATTGTGAAAGTATAAAGTTTTTGTTCTTAGTATATTCATTGTCTATTCTTTATTGAAAAAATATGGTATAATATTTTTCAATATAATAACTTTAATCTTGTTGCCAATTCAAATGAATTCAGAGACTGAATAATCATAACTAAAGAATAATAAAAAGGTCAAAGTGAAAAAAAATCCAATTTTATAATAACCAAAATTATGAACTACTCAAAGTCTCTAAGAAAAATTTTATTTATTATTTTCAAAGATGCTTTTAAATAGATTTAATTGGCCTATGCCTCGAGGTGATATTTGACATTTTATTTGAATTTAAAGTGTTAAAAATGTAAGATTTGATATGCTCAAAGCAAGAACAGGGACAAATACAACCTATTTCACCCAGCAACTACTTTACAGTCTTCCAGATTTGTAAAGACCAACGTGCAAAGACTTAAAATTTGCCTCCAGTGGGTAGGTGGCCCAGTCAGACAAAGAGAGAGCAAAAATGCAATGAATCTGAATTTCAACAGCATTAGTAATTTACATTTCACCTTTCACAAACATCAACAACAGAAAAGTCTGAAGTTGTGACTTCCAGTTATGATCATATATCATCTTAGTTGTACTTAAAATAATTTCAAGTTATAACATAAAAAATTTTTTAAATCAAAACTAGAAATTCACTTTCATGTTAGAAATGGATGTAACATTTTAGATTTTGTACTAAGGATTGCTAATCCAACAATGATTTGGGAATATAGCAGCTAGAAAATCTAGAGACTCACACTGAAAATGCTATATGGAATAATAAGACCTATTTGCAAATAAGAGGGAGTCCATTGTTTAATTTTGTTAGGATCACATTGTTTATCGATTTTAATATTTTAGACAAAATTTGAATAACAAATCAGGCAGAAATTTATAATTATGGATATATTTCAGTAATAAAATAGCTATTCATATAAATGTTTTAGCATACAGAATAGTTCAAAACTATTCCCATAGGTAAAGAGATCAGTATAGCACTCAAGGGTTTTGATGCAGATATGAAATAGAGTATTTATAGCCTCAAGCCAGAAAATATCGCCAAGAGAAAGAAAGAAGATGAAAGACTAGGCTCTGATTCCTTTCGTCTTTAGAAATCAGATAGGAGGGAGGCATTAGCCAAAAGGCATAAGAAGAAATGGAGAGTTAAAGTATGAAGAAAACCAGAAACATGAAGTGTCACAAAAGATAAGAAAGAGGAGTGTCCCAATAAGACGTCAATTTACAGTTGTATCTGATACCAATAAGAGATAAAGAAATGACAATTTGGTCTGGTGAGATGGAAGCCACTGGTCATTCTGACCGACTAGGGTAGAGTAGCAGAGTGAAGCTGGTTCACACCCGTTTAAAATAAGTGCAACAGGCAATGAAGTTGAGGAGATGAAGACAGTTTAGACACCTCTATTCATGAAATGTGTAAATTCTCTCCTGAAATTAGAGTCTGTTCTCTCTATGACCTCCTAATCTACTTCTTTAATTGGTAAGCCTATCAAGAAAAAAATGATGCTACGTTTAACCTATTGTCTGGCACACTCATGTGACTAGGTATTATTTGTCCTTCCAGATGAATTCTGCAGCCTTCTCTATGCTGCTCTGTGCACTGACTTCAGCCAGGCTCTATTACATTCTGATTTCTAGTTGGATACAGTCAACAGGAGATGCCAGTAGGAGAGAGAAGGTAGACGGAGACAGAGAGAGAGGGGCATTTAGTCTCTGTGTTCTGTCTGCTTGCCCAAAGTTTGGTAGTAGCTTTCTCCCTTACCTGAGGCCTCAGCTCCTGCTAAGCCCCCGTAACTATGGCCACCTGCTAGATTTCAGTAATAGTTACTTTTCCTTGTCCTTTCAAGATCATCGATGATAGTGGATTCCTGCTGTTGCTAGCCAGCCCTTGGTTTTTCACTATTCTTGATTGGTTCCCTCAGCCTTTACCTATTCTTCGTGAACTCCTTCATTATTTCAACTGCCCTTTGGGCTGTTATCTCTTTACCACTGGAACTCTGACTGATAAAACTTTCAAAAAGGATTTGTTGCAAGAACGTGTACTATATTTTTCTTAAAGAGCACATGCTTTACAATCATTGTCAAATATTTCAATCCTTTATGGATTAAGGTAGGGCAGTCAGGAATAGTGAAAAAAACAGAGAAGAAAGGGAGTGAAAGAGAGAGAAGAACAGGTTACCTTTTTAGCCAGCAGAATTTTTGCTCTGTTTTCACCTGTTTGCTGTCTCAATCCCCAAGTCAATTCTCTTTTGGCACAAAAGCCAGTCTTTCAGAATGTAAGTTCTCACATGTTAAACACATCTCTTTTTCTGAAATTCCAGACCCCTTCATTTAAATAGCTTTAAATTATTATACTGTTATACTCAGATAACACACTAAAGAATAAAATTTTCTCATTTATCTAGATTGATAATTCAATATTTCAGCCCCCTATGCCACATGTAAAATTATAATATCAAGTATTTGCTTCCCAACACAATGGTTTGACCTCAAGTCAACTTACAAGAAGGTTTCCCTCACTAATTTAAATTCTCATTCTATCATCATTGATCTCAATCACAAAGATTTTGGGGGAAATAATTTTCTCAAGTTGGCAAATTAATAAAAGGGAGGCATGAACTCTTTTGGGTATTTCCTTTAGGAAATGTAGAGAAAAGAACTCATTTCAATGAAAAATCATGCTTTGTAGATAAAAGATAATTTTTGCCAGGAAATTAGAAAGAGGATCTTTTTTTTTTTTAATTTTATTTATCCTTTTGTGTTGACCTACAAAACTGAATCTAAATTTCTACAGGAAAAAAAAAGTCCATATTGAAAAAGCCTAAAACATATTCAAGTCCTTCCATAGTGGACAAGTAACTTTGTCAATCACAATTACGTCCCTTTTTCATGTTAACCTATGTTTTGCTTTTCAGCCTCAACATAAAAGAAATTCAGTTGAACATCACTAGATTTTTTTTCCTTGCAACTATCCTTACATGAATAACCCTTTAAAGGCACTGTCCTAATTACCACACAGAATCACCAAGTTTTGTGTGAATGGCCTAGGAAACCTAATTTTTAAAAGAAACTTTGCATGAATAGGTTGGGGAAATAATTTTACCTGTTGTATAGTAGATATTGTTATCTAGCATTCAATATGATATCCCTGGGAAGTAAGCTTTTATCAGAGATGTTCTCAGTCAGCACCAGAAATAGAATATTTTCATTTGGAAGGCCCAGAAATGGATTTGCTGCTTTAGATATAGATACAGACAGATGCATCTGCCAGCACAATGGATTTTCCAGGTAATTTCTGAAGAAGCTTTCAGGCTAGTATCCCATTATTCAACTTTTATTTAGACCTTGGGGGATATTTAGGAGCCCAACAGCAAAGTGGCAGGGATGGTACTGAAACAAGAAAGGTAAGCAAATTTTGCTTTGTTTTATGATTAGGTTGCCAGCATTCCAGCCACAGATTGAATGAATTGTGAAAAAGATTTATTAGGAATAAAGCAAAAAGATAAGTTGGTTTACCAGTAAGAGTTTTTTCTACAAGAACTCCAGAAATAAGTGACAATATGGATATATTTAATTTTTCATACAAACTTGCTTTATAAATGCCTTAAATCTGTATTTTTAATAAAAAGAAAGCTACAAATCAGTAGCATTTTTATCACCTCTGCCATCCCTACTGCTTCCAGAATTAATAATTACAGGTTGTGTTAGTTGATTCAGACTGCTATAACAAAACACCACAGACTAGGTGACTTGGAATTCTCTTGCACTGTTGCTGGGAATGCAAACTGATACAGCCACTGTGGGGAACAGCATGGAGATTCCTTAAAAAAATAGGAATAAAACTACCATATGATGCAACAATCCCACTAATGGGCATATACCCTGAGGAAACCATAGTTGAAAAAGACTCATGTACCCCAATGTTCATTACAGCACTATTTACAATAGCTAATAGCTAGGTTCCATAAGCAATCTGGATGTCCATTAACAGACAAATGGAAAAAGAAGCTGTGTGGTACACATACACAATGGAATATTACTCAGCCATAAAAAGGAACACATTTGAGTCAGTTCTGGTGAGACAGATGAAAACAGAGCCTATTATACAGAGTGAAGTAAGTCAGAAAGATAAAAACAAATATTGTATATTAAAGCATATACATGGAATGTAGAAAGATGGTAATTGATGAACCTATCTGCAAGGCAGCAATGGAGATGCAGACATAGAGAAAAGACTTATGGACACAGTAGGGGAAGGAGAGGGTGGGACAAATTGAGAGAGTGCCATTGAAATATATACATTACCGTATGTAAAATTAGATAGCCAGTGGAAATTTGCTGTATGACACAGGTAGCTCAAACCCAGTGCTCTGTGACAACCTAGAGGGGTGGAATGTGGTGGGAGGTAGGAAAGAGGTTCAACAGGGAGGGGACATATGTATGTATACCTGTGGTCGATTCATATTGATATATGGCAGAAACCAACACAATATTGTAAAGCAATTATTTTTCAATTAAAATAAATAAATTTAAAGTTAAAAAAAAACAGAAATTCATTTCTTACAGTTCTGGAAGCTGGAAGTTCAAGATCAAGTTGCCAGCATAGTTGAAGGAGGGGCTCTCTCTGTAACATCATGTGGTAAAAGAGTCCAGGGAGTTCGGTGGGAACTCTTATATAAAGAACGCTAATTCCATTTATGAGGAAGGCAATGGCACCCCACTCCGGTACTCTTGCCTGGAGAATCCCATGGACTGAGGAGCCTGGTGGGCTGCAGTCCATGGGGTCGCTACGAGTTGGACACGACTGAGCGATTTCACTTTCACTTTCCACTTTCATGCATTGGAGAAGGAAATGGCAACCCACTCCAATGTTCTTGCCTGGAGAATCCCAGGGACAGGGGAGCCTGGTGGGCTGACGTCTACGGCGTCGCACAGAGTCAGACACGACTGAAGCGGCTTAGCAGCAGCAACCTTTATTTTATGACCTAATACCCTCCCAAAGGCCCCACCTGTAATTGTTGTGTTTAGTTGCTAAGCCATTTGTGACTCTTTTGCAACCCCGTGCACTGTAGCCCATCAGGTGAATTTCCCAGGCAAGAATACTGGAGTGGGTTGCCATTTCCTTCTCCAGGGGATCTTCCCAACTCAAGGATGACATCCATGTATCCTGCTTAGCAGGTGGATTCTCCACCACTAAGCCACCAGGGAAGCTTCCACTATAATACCACCACTTTAATGGGCAAGGTTCTCTCACTGAGTGGTGGGGGGAGGTTGGGAGAGGACACAAACATTCATTCCATAGCACTGGTTATTCCATGACAGTGGATTAGAAAGCGTATGGGAAGCACACAGGTAAAGGAACGAGAGACTAAGAAGAAAAAACATTAATAGTTTATAATTAATAGTGTTTAAATTATTATACAAATATTTATACATATTTTTCTTCCACAGCTTCTCCTTCAAATGGTTGCCATGTAAACTGAGATTTAGAAGGCTGAAGCCCTTGAGATTCGCAATGTTTATTGGTTAAAACGATGCATTTTACTCAGGATGACTATGAAATAATCACTTGACTATTTGTTTGTCAAATAAAAATAAAAATATTATCCATTTATACTGACCCTATGAAAAACTCTTTATAACCTCTGAAAAATCTATAAAAAGTGCTATTAAAATTTAACTCATTCTTTATTATTTTACTGATCAGCCTATTCTACTTCTATCCATCTCTGGCTATTATAAGTCTCCCATCCTCCCTTAAAAATGGCCAAAAATGTTTCCCTAAAGTTCCACCTAGAATAACAGAACAGTCTAGTAGTATTGTTGCCTCTGAATGTCATGAGGACAAGAGGTTCTTGCCATGGCCACAAGATCAGGCATAGCTATGGCATCAGTAAGGAACAATGTCTATTAGATAAAAACAAGCTGTTAACTTATTTCAAAATCTTGATGGAACATGACTGATTGTGTCAGTAATAATGTCTTAGTTCACGATTTCTTCCAGCCAAGGCCTATATCTCTTAAAACTAAATATACAAGATTGAGATATGGTATAATAAAACTGTTGCTTTAAAAGAGGCCCAACTAAATCTTGGACTGCTGAAGGCTGCTCAAACTCTGCAATATTCCATTAGGCCCCACATATAGTAGACATTTATTTCTAATTTCGTATCCATTATTTGCTGCCATAAACTTGTTTGATAGACCTTCACTAACAGATTGGTGGTGATTTTTTATCCCAAACTTTTCAACCCCAGCACTTCAGTTAGCTGCATGCATGCATGCCTCCCTCCATAACGCCATCCCCATTCTCAGTCTCTATGTTCACCTCCTCCTGCACACCCACAGTAAGGTTTTCACCCCTATCACAGCAAAGACATTCTGTCTTATGCCATGGTAAACCATTTTCATGTCTGTCTTTCCTAATGAGTCATAAGCTCCTAGATGCCTGAAAATATGATGAATGACTAAGGTAAACAACAAAGGACTCATTTAACAAATGACAATAGAAAGAATATCTCTGTTTTTCCCTCTACTATATTTATAATATTTTCTATAGAAGAATATATTCCTGATACTGATTGATCCACCAAGAAATCTAAATTTATTTATTGTCATCTAAATTTTATTTTAGTACAAATTCAAACTCAGAAAAAGCCTAAAGATAAAGACATGTTGTGTGGGGAAGCATTCAAGATGCTCACAATGGGAAACTGTTTTCAGATTGTTGAAGAGAGATATCTCAGTGCCATATCTATCAGTCAGAGTTTATAACAACAACAAAAACTTGCTGGAGAGGGTGTGGAGAAAAGGGAACCCACCTACCCTGTTGATGGGAGTGTAAACTGGTATAGCCACTATGGAGAACAGTATGGAGGTTCCTTAAAAAAACAAAAATAGGGCTTCCCTAGTGGCTGAGTGGTAAAGAATCCACCTCCCAATGTAGGAGACACAGGTTTGATACCTGGTCCGGGAAAATCCCACATGAAGCAGAGTCACTAGGCCCATGCACCACAACTATTGAGCCTGAGCTCTAGAACCCAGGAGCTGCAACTATTGAGAGTGCATGCCACAACTACTGAACCCTCTGTGCCCTAGAGCCCATACTTCGTGACAACAGAAGTCACCACAATGAGAAACCCGCCCACTGCAACGAATAGTAGCCCTGGCTCACCACAACCAGAGAAAAGCCCATGCAGCAACAAAGACCCAGCACAAACAAAAATAATAAGCAAATAAAATTAAAAACAAAAACAAAAATCGAACTACTCTATGACCCAGCAATCCCAATCCTGGGCATGGACACACAGAACCCCATAATTCAGAAAGATACATGCACCCCAATGTTCAGAGAGGCACTATTTACAATAGCCAAGACATGGAAGCAACCTAAATGTCCATCACCAGAGGAATGGATAAAGAAGATGTGGTACACATGGAATAGTAGTGTACACAATGGAATACTATTCAGCCATGAAAAAGAATAAAATAATTCCATTTGCATTGACATGAAAGGACCTAGAGATTGTCATTTTGAGTAAAGTAAGTCAGACAGAGAGAGAGAGAAATATCATATGATATCCCTTATATGCAGAATCTAAAAAGAACTAGTATAAGTGAAATTATTTACAAAATAGAAACAGACTCACAGACTTAGAGAATGAACTTATGGTTACCAGGGGGAAGGACAGAGGGAAAGGATAGTTAGGAAGTTTGGGATTGACTTATGCACACAGCTATGTTTAAAATGGATAACCAACAAGGACCTGATGTATAGCAATGTTATGTGGCAGCCTGGATGGGAGGAAAGTTTGGGGGAGAATGGATACATATATATGTATGGCTGAGTTGCTCTGCTGTGCACCTGAAATTATCACAACATTGTTAATCAGCTATACTCCAATATAAAATGAAAGCTTAAAAACAAAAGGATAAATGTAAAAACTAGGCCTAGACTATCTAATTTAACGTTTATAATTACATACAATGTCTATAGTAAACACATAGAGTAGAAAGGAATTTTCACATTTTTAAATAAGATATATAAAAGTACTGCAATCATCAGCCTAAGCTTCCAACCCCTGGGGGCTCTAGTTCATTCTTCTGTGTTTCTAGAGCACCGGTAGAGAACTGCAGTCTATAAAGGGAATGAAAATAGCTGTCAGAGCAAATGGAGGGCAGTGACTGATACATCCAAGTAAGCTGATACAGTACATGGTTACACAAGAGTATCGCACTCCTCTTTTTAATCTGTTTGTTGTCCCTCCGGAATTTAAACCGAGGATTGATTTACTCCATAGACATGCTTTCCCTCACTACAATGCGGGCACTGACCAGGCAGTGAAAGTAACAGAGATAAATGTGACAGGGCTACTTGTCTGAAGGATTTCTGATGAGTCAGTGGGGATGGGTGTGCATCCAAGTGGCACAGGAGTTATGATCCAGTGAGGCCCAAGAGAGAGGACAGTCAGAACGGTCTTCCTGAAGCAAATATCCATGCATTATACTTTGGGATTTTAAAATTGAGCACATTGGAGAAAACATGAATTTTAAAGTAAGCCCCAGAGAAATCTTTTCTGAGTTTCCAACACTTCTGTGTATAAATATTCAATAGTTGATCTGTTGCAGATAGGATTCTGTAAACAAATTCAGACATGATCTTCATTTGCTATGTACTGTGGCAGGAATAACGAAGCTCCTACAGACACTGAAAGCTCCTGGTGCCATTATAACAGCAACACTGGCTTCTTAGAAGAGCCACAGACTACTGGCAGAAGGAATTTTGAATACTTTAATATTTCTTTTAAAGCCATGGCAACCGTGAAACAATTGAAGGTGTGAATTCTTGACATTTTTTTTCATGTCTAGTATTCTGAATTTGCACATGAAAAACTCATAAAATGTATCATGTTGAAAGGGAAAGACAACATTATACTTAATATTATACTTATTATATTATGAATGTGAAGTGGCCAAAGGCTCTTTTGTCAGAGAGTCACCGAATAATTTCAAGTTGATAGGATTTTTTTAAATGGCTTGTCATTTTGAAGATAGTTATTACTTTACAAAAAAAAAAAAATCAGCCATTCAGGCATTGAGGAATGTCATAGGATTTTCCAGATTTTATTCCATACCTTTATATTAGACCACAAATAAGGCAAATGACCACATTAATGAACAGAGTTTTACTTCACTGAAAATAATATCTGGATTTTTCAGCTCTTGATTTTTACAGACCGTGGCCAATGGCCTCAAAATAGCTCCATGAGTTTCTGAAAAGCATATTTGAGGATTCACTAATCTATTTAGAAGCAGTAGCACTACGTTTTCATGATTGAAAGTAAACAATGAAATAAATTTCTCTTTTGTACATCTTTTCTCTAGGATTTAATACACTACTGCTTAATATTAGTTCAGTGACCTTTCTTGTCACATTTATTCACATCTGAAAGAGAATAAGAGTGAATTCTTAAACACAATAAAAAGATAGAATTCACTTCTCTTAAAAAAATAAAAGGAAAAAACCCACATATTTGTCTTTATATTTTTATCAACAGCCAAAATGTATGCATGTCATCTAGCTTCATAATGGAATTATACATTGTTCAGAGTACTAGGTACAAATATTTTATTACTATTAATGATTTTAACATCACTATGACTAATGCACTGTTACTGGAAAATCAATTGCTTGAAATAAGTTTAGAAAATGATTCAGTTGAAAGATGATTGAGGCTGCATCTAAATACAATTTCTAAGTACTAGTGAAGCATGAATCATGACTTTTAACTCAAAGTGTATTGTTTTACATTTCCCACATACTCTCTAACGACAAGATCTGCTATAAAAACAAATGAGTGGAAGTTCTCTCTGTATACCTAATATTGCTAAACACCGAGAATTTTACATTTTAATATGAACGTGTTCATAGGAACTTTCCAAATCTTTACTGAAGAATCACTATCAAATCTGGGCTTTCGCATTTGCTGATTTCAATGGAAGCAATGGCTGTTGGGACATTCTTTTTAACAGATTAGTCAAAGCCCCTATACCAAACGTTTTATTTTGTGCTTCTTTTGTTACTATATAATACCCAGTTTAGTTACTCTGTTCCCTCATTACAACTTAAACATGACCACTAATATCCATATGTATGTTGATGATCACAGACTAAATCTATGATAAAGCCTTAAAAGAAAATCAAGACATGCCCTCCTGATTACAGCTTTCTAAATCATGAATCCCTGGTAAGGAAGAACATTGTTGCCTTTATTGTTGAATCGCCAGTGCTCAGCACATAGTTTTGATAAACAGATGTTTGCATAATAAAACTTCACTATTGGTTAGTCAAGAACATCCCAATTTCTAAAGTTAAGGTTATGGCTACCTGCCCTTCCCCTGAATTTCTATAGCGTTTCTCTAAAAAACACATATGACACTTTGCACTACCTTCAATGAGACATATATTTTTTTCTTTTCTTCTATTTCTTTTTTTTTTAAGGTTTTTAATTTGTTCTTGTGCCACACCATGCAGCATGTGGGATCTTAGTTCCCTGATCAGGAATAGAACCCAGGCCCTCTGCACTGGAAGCACAGGGTCTTAACCACTGGACCATCACAGAAGTCCCATCTTTTTCCTTTCTTTTTAAATCTGATAAGTGTCATCTCTTTAAACAGGTAGTAAACACCTGGAGAATAGGAGCACTGTCACATGTTTCTTTATAATCTCAAATATTCTTATAAAGTACAAAGTTCAAGAAATAAACTCAGATTGAAACATAAGTTCTACTTTCTTCCCATATATACTTCCCATATACTACATTCATTCTTTTATAATCTTATGGTTTTATTCATGAATTTGAGCACTCACAATAAGGGCAATCTATTAACTAAATCTACTGAATTTGCATGTATAGCAAGATAAAATTAATCAGAGTCTGATGATTTTAAAGGTATCTGCAGATAGAAAGATAATTTTCAAGAGGAATTTCTTGGAGCATAGTGACCTTTACAGTTCCTTCACACTCCACTCTCAACATTAAGCTATATGCCTTTCATGGCCAAATATCTCCTGGGATCTATCAATGTGAGCCTTTGAGCTCATTCTGCATTAGGAACTAATGTGGGAACTTATTCAGTTGTCAGGCCAAGGACAAAGATTGAAAAGCAACATGTACTAGGAAGATCTTGCCATTCAGAGTTTCCAAGGCAAAGTTGCCATCAGCCCCTTAAGAGTGTTACAGGTGGTTCCTGACCTTAGAAAGGCCAATAAAGAGTTAATGGGAAGACTGAATTTATCCTGCAGTTGGGGTTTGGAGAACACAACAAAGAGGCTCTGTCAGGTCCCTCAACAAGCAATTGACAGCCTGCTTAACTCCTAAAACAAAAGGCCACGGGGATGCAAACCACTCAGCTTTGTCCCACCATCCCTGGAAGCCCACAGTTTAAAATACCCCTCACAGCCAGACCTGAACTGTACTAAGCCAGAAAAGAAAAATTATATCTACAAGAGGCCATCAGTCAAAAGAATCACAGAACAAATTCCCAAAGAAACACAGCTTCTAGAAGAGAGACAGTAACCCTAAATAAAAAATATAATAAGAGTATCAAAAGAGATGCCAAAACCGGAGTACTCACTACCTCCACCACAACTACCATATTCCAGGCCACCATCCTTTCTTGTCAGTGTTTTTGCAATACCTCCTATTGTTCTCCTTATTGTTTCTTCTTCACACAAAAGCCAGATTTTTCTATTGAAAAAGCAAGTCAGAGAGGAGGCATTGTGGAAAATTTTGGCAGCAGAGACTTGTTTTATGAATCTCGCAAGACCCATCATAAAAACAAAGAAAGGAACTAGGAAAGCAAAAACAAAGACCCACAGATAACATCTATAATAAAGCTAGGTGACAAGATATGTTCACAAATCACAAAGTGTAGGGAGGTGATAAAAACCACTGAAATTCTTGTGGTATCAGCATTTGTGTGGGAAGAAGTGGAGAGAAAGCACACAGGCTTCTGTTAGCCCTGAGCACAGAAGCCCTAAAACCATGAATAAATACCCTCTGGAAAGTGCAAGGGATCAATCTAAGAGTTTCAGTGGATACTTTTCAAAATCACAGTGAGTGAAGAAAATTATAATGGGTTATCTTATAGTGGCGCTGGAACAGTCTGGGCCTTATAAACTCTTGACACTGACAAGTCAAAACTTCTTTTCAATAGAAAACCTTTTATTATAGAAAAATTGCTTTTAGTAGGGTATAAATTGAACAAGTCAGGTGGACAAAGAGACAAGAAAGGGAGATATGAACAAAGAAAGAGATTTGTGTAATACTATAGGAGGGAAACAAAGGATGTAGATGTCTGAAAATATAAGGCTGCATGTTAATCACTTAGCAAAAATGACAGAAGAACTATTTAACAAGAAAACTACATTGGGCAAATGTATCCTGTGTACTCTTTTTCTCTACAGTCCTACAAGGTAAGAGTGGGAAGAAGATGGAGGAGGAGGAACATGAGGAAAGGTCTTATGAAACCAGTAAAGCACAATATATTTACTATGTGGCCTTTTATATGAAACTTTTGCCAACCTCTGCTCTAGCAGAATGAAGCTTTAAATACTATGTTGAATACTCTTCTTTCTAAAAGTAGATGAGAGAGTAAGCAATATGAAATAATCAAGGTAAAGCAGTTATGAGAATAAAAAGAATAAGGAACAATGTTTATACATACATATCCACAAAACAGATGAAAACTTTATGTCTACAGCCTAATATCTCAAAATGAGAATAAAGAAATTTTTTAAAATTATCAAAACTATGTTCTTTGTCTCTTATAGTCATTGTTTTAAAGTCTATTTTGTTTGATATAAGTATTGCTACTCCAGCTTTCTTTGGATTTCCACTAGCATAGAATATATTTTCCCATGCTTCAATGATCAGTCTGTGTTTATCTTTAGATCTGAAGTGAATGTCTTATAGGCAGCATATCTGCTGGTTTTGTATTTTTTGCTTATTGTTTCAGTCACTCTATACGTGTTTTGATGGAACCTTTATTTTATATATATTTAATTATTGATATGTATGTACTTAGTGCCATTTTAATTGATTTAGGGTTGTTTTTGTAGTTTGTTTTGGTTCCTTTCTTCTTCTTTTGTTCCTTTCCCTCATGATAACTATCTTTAGTGTTAAATTTGGATTCTTTCCTCTTTTTAGTGTGAGTATCTATAAGAGATTTTCATTTGTGGTTACCATGAGGCTTAAAATAGCTGTGTGTGTGTGTGATTATTTTTGTTCAGTTCACTCACTTAGTCGTGTCTGACTCTTTGCAACCCCATGGACTGCAGCACGCCAGGCTTCCCTGTCCATCATCAACTCCTGGAGCTTACTCAAACTCACATCCATCGAGTTGGTGATGCCATCCAACCATGTCATCCTCTGTCATCCCCTTCTCCGCCCACCTTCAATCTTTCCCAGCATCAGAGTCTTTTCAAATGAGTCAGTTCTTCACATCAGGTGGTCAAAGTGTTGGAGTTTCAACTTCAACATCAGTGCTTTCAATGAACATCCAGGACTGATCTCCTTTAGGATGGACTGGTAGGACCTCCTTGCAGTCCAAGGGACTCTGAATAGTCTTCTCTAACATCACAATTCAAAAGCATCAATTCTTCAGCACTCAACCTTCTTTATGGTCCAACTTTCACTTTCATACATGACTACTGGAAAAACCATAGCTTTGACTAGACCAACATTAGTCAGCAAAGTAATGTCTCTGCTTTTTAGTATGCTGTCTAGGTTGGTCATAGTTTTCTTCCAAGGAGCAAGAGTCTTTTAATTTCATGGCTGCAGTCACCATCTGCAATGATTTTGGAGACCAAAAAAATAAAGTTTCTCACTGTTCCCATTGTTTCCCCATCTATTCGCCATGTAGTAATGGGACCAAATGCCATGATCTTCATTTTTTGAATGTCGAGTTTTAAGCCAGCTTTTTCACTCTTCTCTTTCACTTTCATCAAGAGGCTCTTTAGTTCTTCATTTTCTGCCATAAGGGTGGTGTCACCTGCACATATGAGGTTATTGATATTTCTCCCAGAAATCTTGATTCAAGTGATTATTTTAAGTTGCTGATTAATATAAATGCATGTCAACAGCCCCATATTTTTATTTCCCTTTTCCCATGATCACTGCTCTTGATATTATATTCCCATGATAACTGCTTTTGATATTATATTTTACATCTTTTTGTTTTGTGTGTCTCTTAACTACTTATACCAATATATAGGTGATTTTACTACTTTCATCTTTTAACTTTTCTACTAGCTTTGTATGCAGTTGATTTACTGCCTTTATTATATATTTGTTTTAACAGTGAGATATTTTCCTTTCATAATTTTCTGTTTCTATTTCTGGCCTTTTATTTCTCATGTTAATAAGTCCCTTTAGCATTTCTTATAAAGCTCATCTGGTGATTCTGCACTCTTTTTGCATTTGCCTATCTCTTAAACCTTCAACAAGAATACTTACTATAGCAAGGCTTTTATTGAGATTTCATAGTAAGATCAAAACTTTTGGAGATAAGCAAAAGACGAAAGCAGCAAAATCACTGTATTCTCAAAACTTATCTTTTCACTATTCATTTCTGGGGCTCCAGTTACAGTGATGTTAGAATTTTCATCGTGGCTGTATATCCATATGGCTTGTACCTTATTTTTCTGTAATAATTCTTCAATAAGAATTCACTCTTATTCACTCTTGTGTTCATTCTTAGTTTTCATTTATTAAATAATTTTTGTTTCACTTCTAATTCTTCCCCTGAGTCTGTCACCTCTCTTTTCAAATTTTTCCTTTCACTAATCACTATGTTTCTATGACAAAGGAGGCATGAATATCATGGGGAAAAGAACCCTCTCCAATAAATGGTCCTGGAAAGTTGGACAGCTACATGCAAAAGAACTAAACTGGATAACTTTTTCATACCATATACAAAAGGAAACTCAAAATGAATGAATAACTTAAATGTGAGAGCTGAAACCATAAAACTCTAGTCAAACTTAAAAGCTTTGCATAGTCAAGGAAACCATCAACAAAACAAAAAGGCAACCTACTGAATAGGAGAAGAAAATTGCAAAAGATATATTTGATCAGAGGTTAATATGCAAAATATACAAAATGCTCACACAAGTCAATATCAAAGAAACAAACAATCTGATTAAAAAATGAGGAGAGAACCTGAATAGGCATTTTTCTAAGGAAAACATACAGGCAGCCAACTGACATATTAAAAGATGCTCAAAATCACCAATTATCAGGAAGATGCAAATTAAGGCCACAACAAAACACCATCTCATCATTGTCTGAATGTCTGTCATCAAAAAGACAGCAAATAACAAGTGCTGGCAAGCATGAGGAAAAAAAAGGACACTTTGCACTACTGGTGGGATTGTAAATTGGTACAATCATTATGGAAAACAATATGGAGTTTCCTCAAAAAGTTAAAAATAGAACTGCCATATGATTCAGCAATTTCACTTCCTGGTATTTACCAAAAGAAAACAAAAACATTAATTTGAAAATATATTTGCACTTCAATTTTCACTGCAGTACTATTTACAGTAGCCAAGATCTGGGAGCAATCTCAGTGTCTATCAATAGATATATAGATAAAGAAGATGTGAGATACATATATATATATATATATATATATACACACACACACACACACACGTACATATATTAAGTGGTTTAATACTCACCATTTAAAAAGGTGAAATCTTATCATTTGGGACAAGATGACTGGATCTACAATATACTATGCTATGTAAAATAAGTCAGACCAAGACAAATACTACATGACCTCACATACATAGAATCTAAAAAGCAAAACAAACAAAAACACATCACAGATACAGGGAACAAATGGGTAGTTGCCTGAAGGTGGGTGGCTGCATGGGTGAAATAGTTAAAGGGGTTTAAGCTATATATTAAGTCACAAGAATGAATATAACAGCATAAGGAATATGGTCAATTACACACAGTAATAACTTTGTGCAGGGACAGAAGGCTAGTAGACTTATCATGCTGATCATTCCATAATGCAAATGTCACATCATTATGTAGTACACCTAAAACTAACAAAATAGTGCTTGTCAAATATATTTCAATTAAAAAAATTGTAGGTTAACTCCATAAGTTTATAAACTTCTTGATAAGGATGTTCAATTCAGTTCAGTCGCTCAGTCATGTCCAACTCTTTGCGACCCCATGAACTTCAGCATGGCAGGCCTCCTGTCCATCACCAATTTCCGGAGTTTACCCAAACCCATGTCCATCAAGTCAGTGATGCTATTCAACCATCTCTTCCTCTGTAGTCCCCTCCTCCTCCCGCCTTCAATCTTTCCCAGCATCAGGGTCTTTTCAAATGAGTCAGCTCTTCACATCAAGTGGCCAAAGTATTGGAGTTTCAACTTCAACATCAGTCCTTCCAATGAACACCCAGGATTGATCTCCTTTAGGATGGAATGCTTGGATCTCATTGCAGTCCAAAGGACTCTCAAGAGTCTTCTCCAACACCACAGTTCAAAAACACCAATTCTTCGGTGCTCAGCTTTCTTTATACTGCAATTCTCACATCCACACATGACTACTGGAAAAACCATAGCCTTGACTAGATGGAACTTTGTTGGCAAAGTAATGTCTCTGCTTTTTAATATGCTGTCTAGGTTGGTCATAACTTTCCTTCCAAGGAGTAAGCGTCTTTTCATTTCATGGCTGCAATCACCATCTGCAGTGATTTTGGAGCCCAAAAAAATAAAGTCAGCCACTGTTTCCCCATATATTTGCCATGAAGTGACAGGACTAGAAGCCATGATCTTAGTTTTCTGAATGTTGAGCTTTAAGCCAGCTTTTTCACTCTCCTCTTACACTTTCATCAAGAGGCTCTTTAGTTCTTTCTGCCATAAGGGTGGTGTCATCTGCATATCTGAGGTTATTGATATTTCTCCCAGCAATCTTGATTCCAGCTTGTGCTTCTTCCAGCCCACCGTCTCTCATGATGTACTCTACATATAAGTTAAATAAGCAGGGTGACAATATACAGCCTTGATGTACTCCTTTTCCTATTTGGAACCAACCTGTTGTTCCACGTCCAGTTCTAACTGTTGCTTCCTGACCTCCATACAGGTTTCTCAAGAGGCAGGTCAGGTGGTCTGGTATTCCCATCTCTTTAAGAATTTTCCAGTTTATTGTGATCCACAAAGGCTTTGACATAGTCAATAAAGCAGAAATAGATATTTTTCTGGAACTCTCTTGCTTATTCAATGATCCAGCAGATGCTGGCAATTTGATCTCTGATTCCTCTGCCTTTTCTAAAACCAGCTTGAATATCTGGAAGTTCACGGTTCACGTATTGCTAAAGCCTGGCTTGGAGAATTTTGAGCATTACTTTATTAGTGTGTGAGATGAGTGCAATTGTGTGGTAGTTTGAACATTCTTTGGCATTGCCTTTCTTTGGGATTGGAGTGAAAGCTGACCTTTTCCAGTCCTGTGATAAGGATGATTTCCTAGCAAAAGGGAACATTGTTAAGTTTGACTAAAAAGTCAAAAATTTGAATAAACTTATAATAATAAAGAAATTGGAAAACTGCATTATTAAAAAAGGAATTCCATGAGGGGCTTCAAAAGAGCATACTTGTAAGCATTGATTTGAAGAAAAACACATTTTTATGTTTGTATCTATTTAAGTTGGCTCTCTGCTCAATCATGTCCTACTCTTTGCAACTCCATGGACTGTAGCTCACCAGGCTCTTCTGTCCATGAGATTTTACAGGAGAGAATAGTGGGGTGGGTTGCCATTTCCTAGTCCAGGGAATCTTCCCGACCCAGCAACGGAACCTGCATTTCTTCCATCTCCTGCATTGGCAGACAGATCCTTTACCACTAGCACCACCTGGGAAGCCCATTTAAGTTAGCAGCTCCCAATAAAACATAATTTCCAGGAAGAACAACTTTTCCAGTATCTAGAAAAGTGGCATTTAGGCATATTCTATTACCTAGTAATTCCCTACAGAGGTTTTCCCGCAAGAGCGTAAGGAGCCATGATCATTCACTGATTCATGATCTTCACTGCAGCAATACTTGAAATAGTGAAGATTTGTAAGTAATTAAATTTTATGTGAAAGTGTTGGATTGGTACATTGTAATGCACTCAAACAAATTAATATAATGCACCAGTAAAATGGATACAGCTCAAAATATGTGAAAAAAGCAAGTTATAGAAATGTACATAGGTATATGAAACCACTTTATGAAAATTTTAAAAAAATAAATAAGACTAAATATTTGCTTCAGACATATATATGTAATGAAAACATAAAACATAAAAAACATAAAAATATGGACTGGGTACGCATGACATCACAAGGACTGCCTCCAGAGAAAGAAGGAAGCCTATACACTAACAGGGAAATGATGGGATATCAACTTTAATTTTCATCATTTGAAAAAAATCTGTAATAAATATGACAAAATGTCAACGTTTCAAAATTCTGGAAATATACAAAACGTTATATGATTCTTAGTCAAAGTTGTAAATTTATATTGACTCCCCTAAAGCCCTTTCTGCCTCCCTTTCCATCTGTTTGGGTCCCACTTTCCTGACAGGTTGTTGTCCACTAAGTTGTGTCCAACTCTTTGCAACCCCATGGACTGCAATACGTCAGGCTTCCCTGTCCTTCACTATATCCCACAGTTTGCTCAAAGTGATGCCCACTGAGTCAGTGATGCTATCTAACCATCTTCTGAGAGACGCCTAGTGCTGTTTCCTTCCCCAGAGCAACTCTCCAAAAGCAATGTTTACCATCTGGGAAGCCCATTTAAGTTGGCAGCCCTCAATAAAACACAACTGCCAGGAAGAACAACTTTACCAGTATCTAGAAAAGTGGGATTTGGGCATATTCTATTACCTAGCAACTCCCTAGAGAGGCTCTCCCACAAGAGCATAACCATATATACTTTCCAAACAATACAAATATCAGAGAACAGGTAGTTGCATCTTTGTAATTACAGGGCTGTTATTCTGGGAAAGTGGTTTTTCCCAGGTTCCTGAAATCACATCTGCCAGGCAACATTTTACATATTGCATGTAATTCAAGGCTAGCTCAACAGAAAGCAATTAATTTGCATATAGTTTTATCATTAAATTAATGTAAGAGAATTGCATAGGAGGATTCTACCATTCACAATACTGCATATAATTGCATGAACACATGTCTCAGTTCCCCAGATAAATAGGTTGACAAAACATATGCTGCTGCTGCTGCTGCTAAGTCGCTTCAGTCGTGTCCAACTCTATGACATATGTTTTATTTAGAGAGACAGTGTTTTGCTGGAGGATATATGGTTAGAGAAATATAGGTAGAGGGATGGTTCAGCTTGGAATTAGGCACTTGCTCTCAAGGATGCTTCTCTTTCAGAGTGACCAGGAGACTATGTCCTTCTAATGTACAAGCTGCAAAGTATGATATAATTCACTGACCATGCACTTGCAGGTCTCATGACCATGCACTCAGACAGGCTGCCTGAGTTGGATCAAAAACCAGTAACCTTCCTATATGTATTGTATTTAGACTTTCATCTCAGTTTATTTTCCATAATTTTTAATATAATTCAAGATTCTTTTAATGAGTACGCACATTTTTGTAACATAACAAGCAGTTTCTCAATTGGCAAATCCACTGGAAATCTCCCAGAATGTAATTTCTTTAGAAAACTGCTTTGTGAATCCTCCCATAGCCAAATGTCTATGCAGAAAAAAAAAAATTCTCAATTTAATGGACCATGCAATTTAACAGAATATTCAATGTCTATCCATTACTTAAACTGCAAGGAAAAAGTCAATTTAATAAATGAATTCAATATTAGGGAAATTATTCTAAGTTAACAGAATATAAAAAGGTATGACAATTTACTATGTTGATTTTTAAAGTGCAATCTATATATGTATTATATGTTGCTAAATCGTGTCAGTTGTGGCCGACTCTGTGCGACCCCATAGACGGCAGCCCACCAGGCTCCTCTGTCCCTGGGATTCTCCAGGCAAGAATACTGGAGTGGGTTGCCATTTCCTTCTCCAGTGCATGAAAGGGAAAAGTGAAAGTGAAGTCGCTTAGTCGTGTCCGACTCTTCGCGACCCCATGGAATGTAGCCTACCAGGTTTCTCCATCCATGATTGGTACGGTAAAGAAAATAGGTATTTATACTATGATTAATTTTTGTCAATGTTTGGAAAATAGAATTATAAAAAGAGTAATTTAAAGCAAAACCTCAATTCTAAGATT
This sequence comes from Okapia johnstoni, assembly GCA_024291935.2. Lineage (NCBI taxonomy): Eukaryota > Metazoa > Chordata > Mammalia > Artiodactyla > Giraffidae > Okapia > Okapia johnstoni. The sequence goes on from CM044323.1 coordinate 39,776,959, forward strand.
TTTACAAGTATAACAGGAATTAGTAAATTTGATAGTTCTATTCCAAGTATAATGAGAAATTTTAATATAAAATTAAAATCTGACATAATTTATGACGTTGCTAGACTAATGAAAGGGGCTTCTCTGGTGGCTCAGTGGTAAAGAATCCACCTGCCAATGCAGGAGACATTCAGGAAGATCCACTGGAGAAGGAAATGGCAACCCACTCCAGTATTCTTGCCTGGGAAATCCCATAGACAGAGAAGCCTGGCAGGCTACAGTCCATGAGGTTGGAAAGAAGTCAGACACAACTATAGAGACTAAACAACAACAACAACAAGAGAATAATGAGAAGTAAACAATATTGAAAAATATTTGTGCTTGGTTTATAAATTCCAAGGCTATAAAATGAGTAGTAAATAATATTTATATAACTTATTATATTTATAGAATTATACTCAAAATTTAGAAAATATCTGGTAAACAAATTTTAATATTTCACATCCCTAACCTTGGCAGTGATCAAGACCATCCCCAAGAAAAGAAGTGTGAAAGGAAAAAATGGCTGTATGAGAAGACCTTACAAATAGCCGTGACTAGAAGAGAAGTGAAAGGCAAAGGAGAAAAGGAAAGATTTACTCATTAGAATGCAGAGATCCAAAGAACAACAAGGAGAGATAAGAAAGCATTCCTCAGTGATCAGTGCAAAGAAATAGAGGAAAACAACAGACTGGAAAAGATCAGAGATCTCTTCAATAAAATTAGAGATACCAAGGGAAAATTTCATGCAAAGATGGGTACAATAAAGGACAGAAATGGTATGGCCCTAACAGAACCAGAAGATATTAATAAGAGGTGGCAAGAATACACAGAAGAACTATACAAAAAACATCTTCATGACCCAGATAATCATGATGGTATGATCACTCGCCTAGAGCCAGACATCCTGGAATGTGAAGTCAAGTGGGCCTTAAGAAGCATCACTACAAACAAAGCTAGTGGAGGTGAAGGAATTTGAGTTGAGCTATTTCAAATCCTAAAAGATGATGCTGTGAAAGTGCTGCACTCAATATGCTTGCAAATTTGGAAAACTCAGCAGTGGCTACAGGACTGGAAAAAGTCAGTTTTCATTCCAGTCCCAAAGAAAGGAAATGCCAAAGAATGCTCAAACTACCGCACAACTGCACTCATCTCACACGCTAGTAAAGTAATGCTCAAAATTCTCCAAGTCAGCCTTCAACAGTACATGAACAGTGAACTTCCAGATGTTCAAGCTGGATTTAGAAAAGGCAGAGGAACCAGAGATCAAATTGCCAATATCCACTGGATCATCGATAAAACAAGAGAGTTCCAGTTAAGCATCTACTTCTGTTTTATTGACTGTGCAAAAGCCTTTGACTGTGTGGATCACGACAAACTGTGGGAAATTCTTAAAGTGATGAGAATACCAGACCACTGGACCTGCCTCTTGAGAAATCTGTATGCAGGTCAGGAAGCAACAGTTAGAACAGGACATATAACAACAGACTGGTTCCCAATCGGGAAAGGAGTACTTCATGGTTGTATATTGTCATCCTGCTTATTTAACTTATATGCAGAGTACATCATGTGAAATGTCAGGCTAGATGAAGCACAAGCTGGAATCAAGATTGCTGGAAGAAATATCAATAACCTCAGATATGCAGATGACACCACCCTTATGGCAGAAACCAAAGAAGAACTAAAGAGCCTCTTGATGAAAGTGAAAGAGAGTGAAAAAGCTGGCTTAAAATACAACATTCACAAAACTAAGATCATGGCATCTGTTCCCATCACTTCATGGTAAGTAGATGGGGAAAGAATGGGAACAGTGACAGACTTTTTTTGGGGTCTCCAAAATCATTGCAGATGGTGACTGCAGCCATGAAATTAAAAGACACTTGCTCTTGGAAGAAAAGCTATGACCAACCTAGACAGCATACTAAAAAGCAGAGACATTTTCTGCCAACAAATGTCTGTCTAGTCAAAGCTATGGTTTTTCCAGTAGTCACGTATGGATGTGAGAGTTGGACTGTAAAGAAAACTGAGCACCGAAGAATTGCTGCTTTTGAACTGTGGTGTTGGAGAAGACTCTTGAGAGTCCCTTGGACTGCAAGGAGATCCAACCAGTCCATCCTAAAGGATATCAGTCCTGATTATTCATTGGAAGGACTGATGGTGAAGCTGAAACTCCAATACTTTGGCCACCTGATGGGAAAAACTCACTCCTTGGAAAAGCTTGAAGGCAGGAGGAGAAGGGGATGGCAGAGGATGAGATGGTTGGAGGTCATCACCGACTCAATGGACATGAGTTTGAGTAAACTCCAGGAGTTGGTGATGGACATGGAAGCCTGGCATGCTGCAGTCCATGGGGTCATAAAGAGTCAGACACGACTGAGCGAATGAACTGAACTGAACTGAAGCTTGACAACATTTGATTAGAGAAGATGAAAATTGGAGGAAAAATAAAGAGAAATACAAATTTTGACAATATACACTAAAATGGTAATCCAAATATAATTTACTAACCTAAAATTTCTCTCAGGCAGCAGAAAATTACTTAAAGAGGCCAGTCTTCTTTTTCTTTTTACCCACTCTGCCCATTTTTCCCACTGCCAAACCCCCTATCTCTGGCAACCACTAATCTGTTTTCTGTGTCTATACGCCTGATTTTTTGTTTGTTTTTATTTAAGATCCTAATGAAGGGAATATGCTATGCACAGCCCTGTACTATAATTAACAGGGCTTCTTTGAAAAATAAGAATTACTTTCTCATCACCCCTAGGCAAAGGGCTGGGAGCAGTAAAAAAATACATGGTGGAAAAACATCTTGAAAAGAAGATGTTGAAGTACTGATGTGACTGATGGAAAACCATTAGTGACTGTTCCCATAACCTGAGCCTTGAGGGAGTTGCTGAGAAAGGGTGTCACTAGCCGAAGGGCTAAACAAAGTCATGAAAGGCCGGAAGGTTTGACATTGAGGACTGTGCATTATATATCTTTATCCCAGATCTGAGATTGTAAAGAATAGATATCTCCAGAGCATGTACAAGGAAGCAAATGTTAACAAAATAAATAAATAAATAAAAAGCATGCAAGGATTAGGATCTGGGCTTTTGCCTGAGAATGGTATCAGCTGCTTGATCCCCACTTTATTTCTAAGTCTTCTTTTTCCTTATTATTTTGTGGCACCGCTCCCTCAGGTAGGTTCACTGTTGGGCTAGTCCTGACATCCTACATATAAGATAATATAATATTTGTCTTTCTGTGTTTGATTTATTTCACTTAGCATAATATCCTAGAGGTCCATTAATACTGTGGCAAATAGCAAGATTTCATCTTGTTTCTGGCTAAATAATATTTCATTTAACATGTATACCATAATCTCTTTATCTACTCATCCATCAATGGACCCTTAGGTTATTTCCATATCTTGGCTATTGCAAACAATACTGAGGTGAACACAGAGGTGTTGAGTTACTGTTTTCATTTTCTTTGGATAAATATCTGGAAATGGATTGCTGGATCATATGGTAGATCTATTTTTTAATTTTTTGAGAAACCTCCATACTCTTTTCCATAGTGGTGACACTAATTTACTATATTTTCCTTAATGCAGACCAGTTTTATTTAATGAGTAAATATTTTGTTTTATATTTTGTGCATATTGCTCAAGAACTCAACTGCAAAACAGCCTGATGTTTTTAGAAATAAGCAAAACAAAACATTTAAAGTATATTCTTTTATCCAGTTAATACTTATTGAGTGCAGAGATTCAGTTATGTGTGGTAGGAATTTGGTATAGAATATGGTCCCTGCTCTGAAAAAGAACTTGAAATGCCTAGGGTTCAATAATTGAAAAGATAAACCCATCACCTGACATTATTCCAGGAATCTAACCTGTATTAATGTGTGACAGTTAAATGATATCATACCTATTAGCTTGTCCTTGGTTTAGATGTCAGTAGAAAAACATTTCCCAGCTTCACTCTCATTAGCCAGAAAACCATCATTGAGAGGAATAAAATTATTCATATTATAACTCTGTGACATAGAAAGAAAAGTAGATACACAAATAAAATTGGGTTTTACCAGCAAGGAAGAAAGGAAGAATAACTATGGGAAGGGCATCTATAGAGTGTCCAGTGGTTAACCCATTCTTTCCTTCTCTATAGAGAAGTGATGACTTCCCTCAAAACAAATGTATGGTGAGTGTTAGGGAAATTACATCTAAAAAGGAAACTTTGACCAAGGATCTCCTGGAACAAGCATAGATTTAATGAGGGAAGGTAGTAAGGTAGGTACAGTTAAGACATAAACCCCTTAATGCAAGTCTGAAGCTCAGTGACTAGAATGCAGGGCTTCGAAAAATTGGTGAAAACATAGTTCCATTTTTCTAGGAATTGAATTCAGGTTGGAAAGGCATGAACACGAATCAGAGTAAAGTGACTGGAATTACTAAACATGAAAGAAATTTTGTCAAAGAAAAAGCTGCAAGTCCATCTCCTTGGTATAATACCCAGGAAAGAATGGGTTAACCACTGGACTAGACTCTCTTCCAGACATAGGCACACATAAGTAAAGCTTTACCCTTAAACTTTTTTTCAAATCCAACTGCAGTAATATCCAGTAATTCCAATGGATACTCCAATATCCATTGGAAACATGTCCCTGAGCATACTGAACCTGGCCCTCAGGTCTGTTCATTGTGTAACCTGGTAAAGTATGGACCACAGCTAAACTAATAAATGAAAGCTAAATCCACATTCCTTCAGATGCTGGAGAACTGACAAAGTATTTAGGTTGAAAAGATCCTAGACCTTGAAGCTGTCCTGTGTTGATGCAACCCAAACGCTTGCCAGTTGTCAACCCTAATAACTAAAACACATCCCACATAGTAAGTGGGACAGTGAAGCTACAAATGGGAGTCTGAAACTTGCATGTTGCTGCTTTATACATGATTCTGTGTGCCCTGGACTCTATGCTTTCTTAAAATTAGTAAGTTATTTGCTGAGCAAGCCTATTCTATTCATGAGTTTGAATAATCAAAAACTGAAACCCACTCTGCTAGTCTTATAGATATTTAATATGAATAAAATGGCTAACTTGATATTGAGCCAACTACTAAGCAGGTGTTACTTGATGTACACCTAACCAGCAGTACCATTGGTTCCAGGATCTTGGTTGAGAATGAGTCTCAAGATGAATGGACGAAGTTTAAATGTCCCAGATTTAGCTGTTAAAGAATGGTTGGCAAGGTGCTGTTGACAGAGAAATAAGTAGAAAACTTTAATTCTTTCATATGTTTATACCTTAATGAATTAACACTATAGAGCACTGAGAAGAGTTCTTCAAAGAGAAGCAACATTAGAATGTGAAATTGATAATGTCCTATTCTGGAGAAGGTACAGAAAATGCCTCTCATCTCTAAATTTCACAATTAGATAGTCATTTGCTTCAAATCTTTTAAATTTCTCCTAAAGGCATTAGCAATCACTTGCTGACCCAGATGAACCCTACATTAAATCTGAGTTGAAATATGATGTTTTAGTTCATAAAAAAAGTTAAAAATAGAATTACTGTATCATCCAGCAATTCTACTTCTGGATATATGCCCCAAAGAACTAAAAACGAACTCAAAAAATATTTATACAATAATTTTCAAAGCAACATTATTCACAACAGTCAAAAGGCAGAAGCAACCCAAGTGTCCACAGATGGATGACAGATAAACAAAAAGTAATATATACATGCAATAGAATATTATTTGGCCTTAAAGAGGAAGAGAATTTTGACATATGCTACAACATGGATGACCCTTGAGAACATTATGCTAAGTGAAATAAAACAAATACTAATACTGTATAATTTCACTTACAAAAGGTATATCTAGAGTAGTCAAATTCACAGATACACAAAGTAAAATGGTGGTGACCAGGGGCTGAAGGTAGTGACAATGGACAGTTAGACTGGCATACACTTTTTCAAGATGAAAAGGGTTCTGGAGACAGATGTTAGTGATGGTTACACAAAACATGAGTGTACTAAATGCCACTAAAACATACTCTTAAAATGTTTAAGATAGTAATTTTTATGTTATGTATATCTTACCACACTTTGGGAAAAAATGGTGTCTTAATACTCTTATGCTGTAAAGAGCAATACTGCATAGAAACCTGAAATGTTAGGTCCATGAATCAAGGCAAATTGGAAGTGGTCAAACAGGAGATGGCAAGAGTGAACATTGACATTTTAGGAATCAGAGAACTAAAATGGACTGGAATGGGTGAATGTAACTCAGATGACCATTATATCTACAACTGTGGGCAAGAATCCCTTAGAAGAAATGCAGCAGCTACCATAGTCAATAAAAGAGTCCAAAATGCAGTAGTTGGATGCAATCTCAAAAACGACAGAATGAACTCTGTTCATTTCCAAGATAAACCATTCAATAACACATAATCCAAGTGTATGTCCTGACCAGTAATGCTGAAGAAGCTGAACGGTTCTATGAAGACATATAAGCCTTTCTAGAACTAACACTCAAAAAAGATGTCCTTTTCATTATATGGGACTGGAATGCAAAAGTAGGAAGTCAAGAAATACCTGGAGTAACAGGAAAATTTGGCCTTGGAGTGCAGAATGAAACAGGGAAAAGGCTAATAGAGTTTTGTCAAGAGAATGCACTGGTCATAGCAAACACCCTCTTCCAACAACACAAGAGAAGACTCTACACAGGGACATCAACAGATGGTCAACACCAAAATCAGATTGATTATATTCTTTGCAGCCAAAGATGGAGAAGCTCTATACAGTCAGCAAAAACAAGACTGGGAGCTGACTGTGATTCAGATCATGAACTCCTTATTTCCACACTCAGACTGAAATTGAAGAAAGTGGGGAAAACCACTAGACCATTCAGGTATGACCTAAATCAAATCCCTTACAATTACACAGTGGAAGTGAGAAATAGATTCAAGGGATTAGATCTGACAGACAGAGTACCTGATGAACTATGGATAGATGCTCATGACATTGTCCAGGAGGCAGTGATCAAGACCATCACCAAGAAAAAGAAATGGAAAAAAGCGAAATGGCTGTCTGAGAAGGCCATACAAACAGCTGTGAAAAGAATAGAAGTGGAAGGCAAGGAGAAAGGAAAGATATACCCGTTTGAATGCAGACTTCCAAAGAACAGCAAGGACAGATAAGAAAGCCTTCCTCAGTGATTAGTGCAAAGAAATAGAGGAAAACAATAGAATGGGAAATACTAGAGATCTCTTCAAGAAACTTAAGAGATACGAAGGGAGCATTTCATGCAAAGATGGGTACAATAAAGGATAGAAAGGTATGGACCTAACAGAAGCAGAAGATATTAAGAATAGGTGGCAAGAATACACAGAAGAACTATACAAAAAAGATTTTCATAACACAGATAACCATGACGGTGTGATCACTCACCTAGAGCCAGACATCCTGAAATGTGAAGTCAAGTGGGCCTTAGGAAGCATCACTACGAACAAAGCTAGTGGAAGTGAGGAATTCGAGTTGAGCTATTTCAAATCCTAAAAGATGATGCTGTGAACGTGCTGCACTGAATATGCTTGCAAATTTGGAAAACTCAGCAGTGGCCACAGAACTGAAAAAGGTCAGTTTTCATCCCAATTCCAAAGAAAGGCAATGACAAAGAATGATCAAAATACTGCACAATTGCACTCATCTCACACTCTAGCAAAGTAATGCTCAAAATTCTCCAAGCCAGGCTTCAACAGTATGTGAACCATAAACTTCCAGATGTTCAAGCTGGTTTTAGAAAAGGCAGAGGAACCAGAGATCAAATTGCCAACATCCGTTGGATCATCGAAAAAGCAAGAGAGTTCCAGTTAAACATCTACTTCTGCTTTATTGACTGTGCGAAAGCCTTTGACTGTGTGGATCATCACAAACTGTGGGAAATTCTTAAAGTGATGAGAATAGCAGACCACCGACATGCCTCTTAAGAAATCTGTATGCAGGTCAAGAAGCAACAGTTAGAACTGGACATAGAACAACAGACTGGTTCCCAATTGGGAAAGGAGTACGTCAAGGCTGTATATTGTCAACCTGCTTATTTAACTTATATGCAGAGTACATCATGAGAAATGCTGGGTTGGATGAGGCATAAGCTGGAATCAAGATTGCTGGGAGAAATATCAGTAACCTCAGATATGCAGATGACACCACCCTATGGTAGAAATCAAAGATAAACTAAAGAGCCTCTTGATGAAAGTGAAAGAGGAGAGTGAAAAAGTTGGCCTAAAGCTCAACATTCAGAAAACTAAGATCATGGCATCCGGTCCCATCACTTCATGGCAAATAGATGGGCCAACTGTGGGAACAGTGACAGACTATTTTTGGGGCTTCAAAATCATTGCAGATGGTGACTGCAGCCATGAAATTAAAAGATTCTTACTCCTTGGAAGAAAAGCTATGACCAACCAAGACAGCATATTAAAAAGCAGAGACATTATTTTTCCAACAAAGGTCTATCTAGTCAAAGCTATGAGTTTTCCTTTAGTCATATATAAATGTGAGAGTTGGACTATAAAGAAAATTGAGCACCGAAGAGCTGCTGCTTTTGAACTATGATGTTGGAGAAGACTCTTGAGAGTCCCTTGGACTGCAAGGAGATCCAACCAGTCAATCCTAAAGGAAATCAGTCCTGAATATTTATTGGAAGGACTGATGGTGAAGCTGAAACTCCAATACTTTGGCCATTTGAAAAGACTCTGATGCTGGGAATGATTGAAGGCAGGAGGAGAAGGGGACAACAGCGGATGAGATGGTTGGATGCCATCATGGACTCAATGGGCATGAGTTTGAGTAAACTCCTGGAGTTGGTGATGAACAGGGAGGCCTGGCGTGCTGCAGTCCATGGGGTCGCAAAGAGTCAGACATGACTGAACGACTGAATTTAACTGAACTGAATACTCACCATCTATTCTAAGTTTCTGTCAAATTAAACCCTTTAAAAATTAGGTAATTTAATAAATAAATGAGAAGAGGGAAGAAGGAGAGAAGAATGGATAGGAGAGGAAGTTTGGAGGGAGGGTCCTCACTAAACTATGTGCAGGTGGTTTTGTGTCAATTCAGTATGCTACGTACCCTGGAGGAGAATTTCATAACACCCAGGAGTCACAGTAGCTTCTTCATTCCTTCATGTGGATGCAACTTATACCAATTTATATGCACCCAAATAAGTGTCTCAATGCCTGGATTATATGAAACTACTCTCACGATTAAGTGGGAAAGAAAGAAACTGCAGATTTTGTATGACACTAACAATGCAAGCACAAGAAAGAAGCAAGAAAATGAGCTGAAACTTCCCACTTCTAGCATGAGTTATGATGTCATCAGCAACATTTATAGTTAAAAAAAGGAAATAAACACAATTTAATCATATCTGATAAGAATTATGCCAGTATCAAAAACTGTATAAAAAAATACTGCTTAGAATACAAATATATGTCCACTCTACTTGAAGATGAACATGAATCTAAGACTATGCCATAGTTTGAGACATTAAACAATAATTGGCATATTTCTACTATATATATTTTTAGTAAGTGCATACATTGAGGCTTTAAACTCAAATTTTGAATGAAGGAATAAGATATCAAAATAATATGGCGATTACTGCTTTGGGCAAATGGGCTGATAAACAATAGATCATATTCAGGTTTGTTAGAAATCTTAGTTAATACACATTCTAATAAATCTAGTAAATCTAGATTTCTGTACCATTTAATAATTAAGTAGTATGCAACTTATATATTAAATAAAAGCCTAATCAACTATAATCATTAGTTTTTTAATTGGTCCATTGCCCTTGTTTATAAACTCTGAAATATTCTTATTAAAATTAGAAACTTCTGTTTCTATTATGAAGTTAGATAAATTAGTCATGGAAATGTTAGAATCATATTGATTAAAATAAGAATATAAATGTAAGTCATATGATCAGCTTCCTAAATTTAATTACTGTTTTTGGTAAAAGTGAATTTAAATATATAATACATCTATGCATTACTGGTTCCTAAATATCAATATCCATACTTCATGGTAGAAAAATTGCTTACATAGTTTAAGAAAAAAATTATACGTAGAGCCATTTGAGTTAATTTACATGACTTTTTGGCTTGGAAAGATACTCATACAGACTTAAATTTTTGAAATATATTCTGGGTTTAATATCAAGAAGCTTTAATCTTTTGTTAACACAAAATATTTGACAGATCTTTGAAAACTGTTGTGATAAAGAGAAATTTTACTAGTCTTAGAGTGAGAAAATTTGAGTAGATAAATTTATACACTATAATCAAGTAGATGCATTTATTACTATAATCAGTCACTATAGAATCATTGTTATTTTATTTGCAGAGGAAATAAAATGTGAAATATTCTTCCTCTGAGCGCAAAAATATGCAATCATATTTTCACAGGAATGAGGAAAATAAGGCAAACATCTACCTCTAAATATTCTATATATGTCCAAAGAATTCACAAACTTTTTGTGAATAAATCTAAAATGCGATACTTATCAAAATGAATTAATCTCAGTATCAAATGTACCCCCCAAAATATAACTCTTCCTTGCATAGCCTAAAACTCTGAAGGCATTAAGTAAAAATATTTCTGGAGTTATTCAAAAAGATGAGAGACTACTAAAAGAAGTGATATTGAGTACTCTAGCTCTGAATAAATGTGTTAACAATATTTTTTCCCTTAAAAAAAATGGAATGCTTTAAAAGCACAGTGTGTCATTGAAATTCATATGTACTATGAATTTTGTACAAGGAAATCTGCCTTGTTCCCAAAATGATTTTAAAATAAATAGCTCTAACTTGCTTTAGAATAAATGTTTTTAAAGATCATTTTTGTTAAATTTTTAATGTACTAGTTAAGGAAACACTAGAAACCATAATAATAACTAAACTCAAAAGAACCTAATGACTCAAATCTTAGTTTGTTTCTACTGTAACAGTCTACATCTAATCAAGAGAGAAAAACCACACAGTGATGTGAAGGCTGAAAACTTAACATAAAGAATTATTAACTGTAACAGAGAATTTGAGTAACAAGTGATTGTCTAGCAAGAAGTAAAAAGAACACTAAAGAATATAGAAGTAGAATATAGGAGGAGCAGCCAGGGATTTTAGCACTGAGATATAGCACCCAAAGAGGCTGCTTCTCCTAGGACTGAGATCTTGACCTCACTGGAGATGGCATGGTCACACCTCACTGAATGGCAGAGAAGTCACTATGGTACAGTGTTATCAAAACTGTGCAGAAATCTGCTTTTGAAAGTGCCAGAAAAAGCTATTTTCAAGATATCTCCCCAGAGGCAATCTACTCTAAAAACCCCAGGAGGAAGCGGCTGGCGGTTACTGGTGCTGCTGACCATTGTGCACCAGTAGGAAGCTGCAAATGCACAGGAGCCTGCTGAGTGAGCACACGCTGGAACCAGAAAGCACAGCCCTTTCCTCATTCAGTATCTCTCCGTCATCTGCTTGCAAAGCCTTAATGGTAGGCAGCAATGGAAAAATAGATAAGGCGCCCAAATCCATTTTGATAGAGTAAATACAGTATGCAAATTTAGAGGTGAGAGGTACTCAACCAATAACCAGTACACTTGCTCAGGTCAAGTTCACATGGCTGTCATGATATGTGTGCAGTGTTCCTCTAGCGGGTGATTGGAAGGTCCTGGCTTTTTCTTCTTTGTGATTTTTCCATCTTTTGCATTCAGTGTTCAGTGTCACAGTACTTAGTTATATCAAGTTAGTCAAAGAGGAAAGAGCATGTAGAATTTCATAATAAAGTTTTCTAAGGGCACAGTCTAGACGTGGCGCATACCTTTCAGCTTGTATACCATTGATGAGAACTCAGACATAGTCTGACGTCACACCCAACTCCAAGACAAGCTAGAATATGTAATTGAGGTGGTATGCAGGACAAACAAGAAATGGTTTTGGTGACCAGCTAGTCAGTCACTATTATAGATTATTTCTCTTAATTTATTGTTTTATTATTCTTGGCAGCAATGCATCTTATCCATGGTCACCATTACCCCTAGGCTGGGTGATGGTAAGCATGTGTATATATGTTTAGATGTCAACTAAGATCCTTCTGCCCACTGAGTTCCAGATAAGATTTACCCAAACCTCCAGTTTTTTGCTCCAGAGAAGCCAGCAAATTCCCGGAGTTACTGTATTCTCATAGTATTCTCCATGCTTAATTTCTGCTTTCACACATATTATTGCCATTCCTTACTGCTTTGATTCAGACATGAAATCTAGACTTTTCATTGATTTCCACCAAAAATTCCTTAGCACACCACTTGTGGATATTGAAAAATTGCCTAAAGATTTGAGAATGACAGAGGAGGTGTAAATTATAGCAGCAGGAATAATTTCAAAGTACATACTAGGCAGCCTACCATCCTTTAGTAGCCACTTCTGTGAAATTTTGGTGGCTCTTCACCTCGTCTGGTTTCTTTCCTCACATGTTTCACTGCTCCCTTTCTCACCAGTCTCTATACGTCTCAAAAGAAAAACAGATCCCCCTTGCTTTGTCATGCCTAACATATTAACCATTTGTTTTAGTTGTTTAAGATCCTGCTATAACACCAGTGTTCGTGAGGGTCTTTCTTTCTATGTCCCCCAAATCTGTATGCACTCTAAGAGAAATCCATGTTCTGGTGGTTAAAGCTAGTTTTCACATTATTTCATACAAAGTCAAAATGATTTGCTACAGACCACAGAGTATAATAATGAATTCTACCAGGTCAGCATTTCCAGAGTGTGTTCTACAGTACACCAGTCCTATGAAATAATTTGTAGATGATACTAATAAATAAGAGCTATGATCAAGCAATTTTGAGAATTCCTTTATACTATATCCCTCCTCTTGGAAATTCATAATGCATATTAAACATATTGAAAGCCATAAGAAGTCCTATGCTAAGAAACTTATTTGGCTATGATAATAGTTAAGTTACTTGATGACACAACTTTTTTTTTTCCACAAAATGCCTTCTAATGTACAGAATGCAGAAAGTCCCTTCAAGCTGCAATGTTCTGAAACACTGTGATCCTTAGGCACTTCTGTAACTAACAAGGAAATAATCATAGGAAAGTCAGTCCAACAGCATGGGCAGAATAGGAGCTGTCATGCACTGTTATTTGTTAAGAGTCTTCTCAGGTGACCACTAACCCCAGCCAGAGCTTTGAGCCATCTGGTTATTCTAAGGTGAGGCAAAGCCCCTCAAAGACTAAGCAGAAATGAACAGTGAGGAGAGAAGGCAAACTTCCCAGCTGGTGCTGAAATCTCCCTATTTTCATCATCAAGGCTCCTCAGGCAGGATTTGGTTATAGGCCTGACATATGTCCTCTCCTTTCCTCTCTGGATTCATCCACTCTTAAATTCCTGTGTTCTCTTGAAAGGAATTGATTCTGCTCCCTGCACCCATCCCCAAGCCCCATGACATTTAACCTTTTACTAATGCTGATCTTGACTCTTGATCCTTTTGGTCAAAAGCACACTTGGTTGTAACCAAATTTTATAGCAAGTCAGCAGTCTAGACAGTGGAGAACCTTTACTGCCCCTTCTATCCTTGACACTATGAAATACTTTGACTTTTTTTCTAGCAGAACATATTGACTAGTGACATTTTTTAAAAATAAGAAATACTGCTGGGAAGCACAATTCACTTGAATATTGTCACCAAGGCATGGGCTCATGTTTTTATCAGTCTGAAAGTGTCTTGAAAAACACAAAATATGATATAAATATGAGTAAATCATTATTATTTTCTGTAACTTACTGTGAGGAAGTCTCTTGGCTGTTTTGGTACTTCAGACACTGGAAATCAAATGAGTCAAAGTCTCATTCCTCCTCTTCTCAAATAAATTAACTGTTAAAAAAAAAGTAAAACAATTAACCTGTTTGGAGAATTTCAATTTGATGTCCTAATGAATACAGGCTAGAAAAAGAGTTCCTCTTTATTGTGAGGATTGTGAACTGCTTTGAAAATAGGATAAAAGAGGACAGAGGGAAAACGGTTTTACATTGTATCAGTTAAGGTAGAACTGGGCTATTAAAAAACAAGAAAGCCAGACTGGTACGGAGCCAAGCAGGGGATGATTTTTTCCCAGAGTAAAGCAATCCGGGATAACAATTCAACAACACAAGCAGACCTGAGGTCCTTCTCCGTTTCTGTGCAGTCATCTTTAGGAAGGTGAATGCTCCATCTCCAAAACTGAATCTGTACTTCAGGCAAGGAAGGAGGAAAGAAAAAGGGCAAAAACTTTTGCCAGCCCAGTCACTCTACCTGAGTCTAGTTGAGACTTACAGGGTATTCCCAGCTGCTTCAATCCAATAACTTCTGCTTACAGCCCACTGGTCAGAATTTGGGTCACACGGGCGCTTCTAGCCGTAGGAGATGCTGAAAAATGTAGAATTTTTAGCTGGGCACATTGCTGCCCTCAAACAAAATTCAGTGGTGTCTGCCAAATGCCCACAAACGCAACGTGGAACTCCTTTAAGGAAATATCCTTTCACCGGCAAAGCCCAGCGGGCCCTCGGGGAAAATGAGGGACTCTAGTAATAATGTCGAACCTTCTCTTTCATGCTCCCTCTAGTCTCACTGCTTTCAGGAGCCTGGAACCTAACACGTAAGATTAGAGTTCCCAGGACAGAATCTATTCCAGGACAGAGTCGGACACGACTGAGCAACTGAACAACAAGAACAGAATCGCTGAGCCCGACACCTCAGCTTCGCAGTCCGAGGGCAGAAGCGCTGTGTACGATACTCAATTCAAAATGGCTGCGGCAGCAGGTCGCGCGCAGCGTGCTGCACCTGTTCCGCCATGTGGAGCGTGAGTGGTACAGCTGTGCCCTATTCAGGAGAAGCCCGCGTCTCCGCCCTCATGGGAAACCCACGGCCTTCTAGGAGAGCCTGTGCTCCAGAGCCCCAGCTCACACCTGTTTATCTTTGCTCAAAGAGGGAAGCTTTCCTCTGCTTCTGAACTGAACTCGGTCTCGATCGCTAGGCTCCAGCGACACTGAGTGAGTGGGTCCTTGTTGGAGCCCGATTTGAAAGGCTCCATTGTTACGGAGCTTTCCAAGTTAACCATCGTTGACTGAAAGACAACCCACAGGTAAGGCAGCAAGCGACTTCCTATTTATTAAAATAGTTGGTGGTCTGAAGATTGGAAATGAACGTTTTAACATGAAGGTGGTAGGAAGATAATTGCATTGCTGGAGAGGGAGATGTCACGTCCTGGAACCCGCAGGAGTCTTGGTTTAGCACACGAAAGAATTCCAGATGAGCCAGAGTAAAGGAAAGTGAGTTTAGTTAGACACCTTCCACAGGCAGAACGTGTATGGTCTCAGAAAATGAGAGCAACCCCAAAGAATGGAGTTGTGGCTTTTTAAGGGTTAAGAAATTCATAGGCTAAGGAGTGGGAGGAATGTTCTTGCTATTTCAGGGTAGGGTGAGGAATTTCCCAGAATTGAGCCACTGCCCACTTTTTTGCCTTTTTTTTTTTTTTTTTTTTGTCACGCCATGCTGCTTATGGGATCTTAGTTTCCAACTAAGGGTTGAATCTGGGCCCATGGCAGTGAAAGCTCCAAGTTCTAACCACCGAATTGCCAGGGAAGTCCCTTTTGGGGCTTATGCCCCCTCAGAACTGTCATGGTGTAAGGCGGAGTGATTTTTGCTGTTACAATGCAGGTGCCTGCTGCTGCTGCTGTTGCTAAGTCGCGTCAGTCATGTCCGACTCTGTGCGACCCCATAAATGGCAGCCCAACAGCTCCTCAGTCCCAGGGATTCTCCAGGCAAGAACACTGGAGTGGGTTGCCATTTCCTTCTCCAGTGCATGAAAGGGAAAAGTGAAAGTGAAGTAGCTCAGTCATGTCTGACTCTTGGCGACCCCATGGACTGCAGCCCACCAGGCTCCTCTGTCCATGGGATTCTTCAGGCAAGAATACTGAAATGGGTTGTCATTTCCTCCTCCAGGGAATCTTCCTGAGTCAGGGATCGAACCTACATCTCTTGAATTGGCAGGCAGGTTCTTTACCACTACTGCCACCTGGGAAGCCCTACAGTGATGGTATAATGAGCCAAAGGTCAAAGACTGAACTGTTTTCATATCTACCTTGGTTTCACCTAATTCTAGCCAGCCTTTACTGCATCCCAAGAGCTACGCCCCCTCTTCATTATCAAGCATTTCTGTCCTGCCCCTTTCCCTTCTGTCTCAATTAATTGCATGCAAGTGTGCTAAGTCACTTCAGTCATGTCCAGCTCTTTTCAACCCTATGGACTGTAGCCTGCCAGGCTCCTCTGTCCAAAGAATTCTCCATGCAAGAATATTGCAGTGAGTTGCTGTGCCTTTCTCCAGGAGATCTTCCAAACTCAGAGATCAAACGTGCATCTCCTACATTGTTAGGCAGGTTCTTTACCACTAGCACCACCTGGGAAGCCCCTCAATTATGTATAATAGCCTAAAGCAATGCCTGTTGAAGTCTGGCCCATAGTATCTGTTGTATACATCATCTGTGATGCTGCTTCTAGAATGCACAGATTATTTGGCTCAACCAGATGCCTGAATCAGAATCTCTAGGGAAAGTGCTCAAGAGTTTTCATCTCCATTAGTGGTTCTTACACATACTAAGGTTAGAGAACTCATAGCCCAAACTCAAATGCTTATAGAGATCAGAAAGTAACACAAACAAGAGAATACACTGAAATACATATAATGCAACAGGAAATGGGAGACAGTGGAACATATGACATAGCTAAAGGAGGTGGAAACCACTCAGTGCCTGCCTATAACTGTCACATGGCCATGTTGACCCTGCATTTCCAGTTCTTTTCATTTTTTTAAGGAAGGATAAACATCAGATTTTTATGTAAAATCTCCTGATTTTTTAATGGCCAGGTACTAGTTTTAAAATATTTAAAGGAACCACCATACGATCCAGCAATTCCTCCTCTGGAAATGTATCTGAAGGAAATGAAATCATTATTTTGAACAGATATTGGCACCTCCAGGTTCATTGGAGCATGAATTTTTTTTTTATTTCCCTATTAAATTGAGAACTTTCAGCTTTTCACTCAAAGGAAGCACTTGATAACTATCTGAGCTGAGCATTATGCTAACTGAAGTAAGTCTTACAGAGAAAGACAAATGCTGTATTTGTCTTGGAACAAATTAACTCTTGGAAACAGTGAGTAGATTTGGGGTTGCCACATGCTGAGGTTGGGGAAAATGGGAAGATGCTGTTCAAAGGGTACAAATTTCCAGTTATAAGATGAATAAATTCTGGGGATCTAATATAAAGTAGGTGACTATGGTTAACAATATTATATAGTACACTTGGAAGTTGCTAAGAGTAAATTGTAAATGTTCTCACCACAAAAAAATATGTGAGGTGATGAATGTGTTAATAACCTTCTTGTTATCATTTCACAATATATACAAATCTCAAATCATTATATTTTATATCTTTTTCATACACATTAGTTGTCAATTATATCTCAACAAAGCTGAAAAAAAATATTTAAAGCCTTTTAACAAATTGTTCAGAAAAAACTAGAATTTTCCATTTATAGGCAAAAATATGAATCTAGATACAGACTTTATGCCTTTCACAAAAACTGATTGTTCAAAATGAAGTAATTAAAAATGGACCATGAAATATAGAACTATAAAGCCCCTATAAGATAACATGGGCTTCCCTGGTGGCTCAGACGGTAAAGAATCTGCCTGCAATGCAGGAGACCCCAGTTCGACCACTGGGTCGGGAAGATCCTCTGGAGAAGGAAATGGCAACCAACTCCAGTATTCTTGCCTGAAGAATTCCATGGACAGAGCAGCCCGGTGGGCTACAATCAATGGAGCTGCAAAGAGTCGGACATGACTGAGTGACTAACACTTTCACTTTCAAGATAACAAAGGAGAAAACCTAACTGACCTTGGGTATGGCTTTTTAGATGCAACAGCAAAGGTACTATACAAAAAAGAAATAATTGATGGGTTCTTTGTTGTCTCAGTGGTAAAGAATCCACCTGCCAGTGCAGGAGACATGGGTTCAATATCTGATCCAGGAAGGTCCCACGTGCTGCAGAGCAACTTAAGCCTATGCATCACAACTATTGAGCCTGTGCTCTAGAGCCTGGAGGCCGCAACTACTGACCTCACATGCTGCAACTATTGAAGCCATGCACCCTAGAGCCCGTTCTCCACAACAGGGGAGGTTGCCGCAATGAGAAGCTCACTCACCAGAACTAAAGAGTAGCCACTCTTGCCACAATTAGAGAAAAGTCGGTGCAGCAGTGAAGACCCAGCGGAGCCAAAAATTGTTTTTAAAAACAATAATTGATAAGTTTGGCTTCATTAACATTAAAAACTTGTTTTATGAAAGAAAATACCAAGAGAATCAGTCACTAAGCCACAAATTGAAAGTATTTTCAAAAGACATATCTGATAAGAGTATTTTCCAAAATGAAAATTAACAACCCAATTAAAAAATGAGCAAAAGACCTGAACAGATACCTCACTGAAGAACATATAGATGGAAAATAGGCATAGAAGAAGATGTTCAACGTTAGGGAATTGCAAATTAAAACAACGATATACCACTGCACACTTACTGTGTGTGTGTGTTCAGTCACTAAGTCATGTCTGACTCCTTGCAACCCCATATACTGCAGCACGCCAGGCTTCCCTGTCATCACTATCTCCTGGAGATATTATTAGAATGGCCAAAATGCAAAAAACGGACAATACCAAATGCTGATGAGGATGTAGAGCAACAAAATTGTCATTCATTGAGGTGCGAATGCAAAATGGTACAGTCACTTTGAAAGACAGCTTGCAGTGTCTTATCACACAGTCCAGCAGTTGTGCCCTTGATATTTATCCAAATGATTTGAGAATATATATTCACAGAAAAACTTACACAAAAAGTTTATTGAAGTTTATAGAAGCGTTCTTAATAATTGCCAAAACTTGGAAGCAACCAAGATGTTGTTCAGTAGGTGACTAGATAAATAGTATGGTACATCCAGACAATGAATATTATTCAAACAAAAGAAGAAATGAGCTCTCAAGTCATGAAAAGACACAGAGAAAACTTAAATGCGTATTACTAAGTGAAAGAAGTAGTCTGAAAAGGCTACATACTGTATGATTCCAACCATATGACATCCTGGAGAAGGCAAAACTAGAGACAGTAAAAAAGATTAACCTTTGCCCTAGGTTACAGAGGTTGAGTGGCGGGGCAGGGTGGGGATGACAAGAGGGAGAGCACAGAGGATTTTTAGTGTGGTGGAACTGTTCTGTGTGAAACTACAAAGATGGATACATGTCATAATACAATTTCAAAATGTATAGAACATACAATGCTGAGACTGAACCGTAATGTAAACTAAAGACTTTAGATAATGATATATCAGTGTAGATTCATAAGTTACAACAAATGTACCACTGTGATGCAAGATATTGATAGTGGGAAAGGTTTGGGGAGGCAAAACAGAGGGTATATGAGATCTCTCTTTAGTTTCCACTCAGTTTTGCAGTGACTAAAACTGCTCTAAAAGATAAAATTTATTAATTAAGAATTTTTTTTTAAAGAAATTGTATTGGTAAATCAAAGTATGGCTTTGGGCTGCCAGATCACAACATCTACGATAGAATATAAACTTGCAGTTTTGGAGTAAAAAGTGCATTAGAAATTATCTGATTGAAGCCAATAATCTTATAAATGAGAACATTTAGGCTCAAAAAGTAAATGATTTGACCACGAGGGCAGAGCTACTGTTGACAGAACCTATTCTAGTACCAGACCACTAAACCCTTATACCAATTGACTTTCTTGATAAACCTTACGTGTCAGTTCAGTTCAGTCGCTGAGTCGTGTCCGATTCTTTGCGACCCCATGAATTGCAGCACGCCAGGCCTCCCTGTCCATCACCAACTCCCGGAGTCTACCCAAACCCATGTCCATGGAGTCAGTGATGCCATCCAACCATCTCATCCTCTGTCGTCCCCTTCTCCTCCTGCCCCCAATCCTACCCAGCACCAGGGTCTTTTCCAGTGAGTCAACTCTTCGCATGGGGTGGCCAAAGTATTGGAGTTTCAGCTTCAACATCAGTCCTTCCAATCAACACCCAGGATTGATCTCCTTTAGGATGGATTGATTGGATCTCCTTGCAGTCCAAGGGACTCTCAAGTGTCTTCTCCAACACCACAGTTCAAAAGCATCAATTCTTCGGCGCTCAGCTTTCTTCACCGTCCAACTCTCACATCTATACATGACCACTGGAAAAACCATAGCCTTGACTAGACGGACTTTTGTTGGCAAAGTAATGTCTCTGCTTTCAAATATGCTGTCTAGGTTGGCCATAACCTTCCTTCCAAGGAGTAAGCGTCTTTTAATTTCATGGCTGCAATCACCATCAGCAGTGATTTTGGAGCCCCAAAATAAAGTCTGACACTGTTTCCACTGTTTCCCCATCTATTTCCCATGAAGTGATGGGACCAGATGCCATGATCTTAGTTTTCTGAACGTTGAGCTTTAAGCCAACTTTTTCACTCTTCTCTTTCACTTGCGTCAAGAGGCTCTTTAGTTCTTCTTAACTTTCTGCCATAAGGGTGGTGTCATCTGCATGTCTGAGGTTATTGATGTTTCTCCCAGCAATCTTGATTCCAGCTTGTGTTTCTTCCAGCCCAGCGTTTCTCATGATGTACTCTGCATAGAAGTTAAATAAGCAGGGTGACAATATACAGCCTTGACGTACTCCTTTTCCTATTGGGAACCAGTCTATTGTTCCATGTCCAGTTCTAACTGTTGCTTCCTGACCTGCATACAGGTTTCTCAAGAGACAGGTCAGATGGTCCGGTATTCCCATCTCTTTCTGAATTTTCCACAGTTTATTGTGATCCACACAGTCAAAGGCTTTGGCATAGTCAATAAAGCAGAAATAGATGTTTTTCTGGAACTCTCTTGCTTTTTTGATGATCCAGCAGATATTGGCAATTTGATCTCTGGTTCCTCTGCCTTTCCTAAAACCAGCTTGAACATCTGGAAGTTCGCGGTTCACGTACTGTTGAAGCCTAGCCTGGAGGATTTTGAGCATGACCTTGCTAGCATGTGAAATGAATGCAGTTGTAAACTGGTTTGAACATTCTTTGGTATTGCCCTTTTTTGGTATTGGAATGAAAACTGACCTTTTCCAGTCCTCTAGTCATGACTGAGCTTTCCAAATTTGCTAGCGTACTGAGTGCAGCACTTTAACAGCATCATCTTTTAGGATTTGAAATAACTCAACTGGAATTCCATCACCTCCACTAGCTTTGCTCATAGTGATACTTCCTAAGGCCCACTTGACTTTACATTCCAGGATGTCTGGCTCCAGGTGAGTGATCACACCATCATGGTTATTCAGGTCATTAAGATCTTTTTTGTACAGTTCTTCTGTGAATTCTTGCCACCTCTTCCTAATATTTTCTGCTTCTGTTAGGTCCATACCATTTCTGTCCTTTATTATGCCTAATTTTGCATGAAATGTTCCCATGGTATCTCTAATTTTTTTAAAGAGATCTTCTAGTGTTTTCCATTCTATTGTTTTTCTCTATTTCTTTGTATTCACTTAGGAACGCTTTCTTACCTCTCCTTGCTATTCTTTGTAACTCTGCATTCAGATGGATATACATTTCCTTTTCTCCCTTGCCTTTTGCTTCTCTTCTTTTCACAGCTATTTGTAAGGCCTCCTCAGACAACCATTTTGCCTTTTTGCATTTCTTTTTCCTGGGGACAGTCTTGGTCACTGCCTCCTGTACAATATCACAAACCTCCATCCATAGTTCTTCAGGGACTCTATCAGATCTAATCCTTTGAATCTATTTGCCACTTCCACTGTATAATCATAAGGGATTTGATTTAGGTCATACCTGAATGGCACAATGATTTTCCCTACTTTCTTCAATTTAAGTCTGAATTTTGCATTAAGAAATTCATGATCTGAGCCACAGTCAGGCCCAGGACTGAATAGAGCTTCTCCATCTTTGGCTGCAAAGAATATAATCAATCTGATTTCAGCATTGACCATCTGGTGATGTCTGTATGTAGAGTTGGCTCTTGTGTTGTTGGAAGAGGGTGTTTGCTATGACCAGTGTGTTCTCTTGGCAAAACTCTGTTAGCCTTTGCCCTGCTTCATGTTGTATTCCAAGGCCAAACTTGCCTGTTATATAGGTATTTCTTGACTTTCTACTTTTGCATTCCAGACCCCTATGATGAAAAGGACATCTTTTTTGGGTGTTAGTTCTAGAGGATCTTGTAGATATTCATAGAATCATTTAGTTGCAGCTTCTTCAGCATTACTGGTTGGGGCACATATTTGGATTACTGTAGTATCAAATGATTTACCTTGGAAATGAACCGGGATCATTCTGTCATTTTTGAGATTGCACCCAAGTACTGCATTTCGGATGTTTTGCTGACTATTAGGTCTACTCCATTTCTTCTAAGGGATTCTTGCTCACAGTAGTAGATATAATGGTCATCTGAATTAAATTTGCCCATTCCTGTCCATTTTAGTTCACTGATTCCTAAAATGTCTCTGTTCACTCTTGCCATCTCCTGTTTGACCACTTCCAGTTTGCCTTGACTCATGGACCTAACATTTCATTCTTTAACTTTACATGAATGCAATTATAGTTTGTAGTCTTTTGCATCCTTCACTCAGTGTTTTTAAGTTTCATCTATATTGTACCATGTATCAGGTTCATTCTTTTTGTACTCCATTGTATGAATACACCACAATTTGTTGTTGATAGACACTTAGGTTACTTCCAGTTCTTGGCTGTTATGGATAAAGTTGCTATGGGCATTTTTTACATGTCCTTTTTTTTTGGACATATATTTCCATCTCTTTTGGGTAAATACCTGAGAATAGGAGTCATAGAGACATAGAGTAGGAATTGACAAGAAGTTTTCCAGAGAAATATTATCATTTTTTACTCCAAATCACATTGTTGCATTCCTTCCCATCTTCACCAACTGCTTCTAGCAGGGGCAGAATGATAACCTCATTGTAGTTTAATTTGCATTTCTCTTATGAATAATGATACTGAGCAGTGTTTCATGTGCTTATTAGCTAATAATATATCTTCTTTTGTGAAGTTTCTATTCAATCTTTTGCCCATTTTAATTGGGTTGATTGTCTTCTTAATGTTGATTTGTAGAATTCCTTTATATTTACTGAACTCCCGTGCTTTGCCTGATATATGTGTTGCAAGTATTGCTGCTCAGCCTATGCTTATCTTTCATTTTTCTTTATGGTGTCTTTTAAAAAGCAGAGTTTTAAATTTTTGTTAAGTCCTATTTATCCATTTTCTTCCAGAGAACTTATAGCATTAGCCATTTTTTGCATCTATGATTTATCTCAAAATAATGTTAGTGAATGATACAAGGTAATGATCAAGGTTAATTATCTTTTATGCACTTATCCAGATGTTCCAGAACAAATTGTTGAAAACAATTTCCTTTCTTCACTAACATTCTTAATACCTTTGTTAAAAATCTGTTGACCATAAAAAGTGAGTCTGTTTCTGAATTCTATTCTGTTCCATTGATTTTTTTGTCCTTGTACTAATATCACTGTGTTCATTACTGTAGCTATATAGTAAGTCTCAAAATCAAGTAGTGTAAGTCCTCCAACCTTGTTTTTTATTTTCAATATTGTTTTGTTTGAAATATAGGTTCTTATATTTCAAAATAAAGTTTAGAAACATCTTGTTTGTATCCACCCTCCCCTTAAAAAAAAAAAAAAGCCCGTTGCTATTTTAAGTGAGGTTGCACTGAATCTCTAGATCAATTTCAGAGAATTTACATCTTAAAAATATTGCATAAGCCCATCCATAAAAATGGTATAATCTTCTGTTTATTTAAGTTTCTTGAAATTTCTCTTAGAAATATTTTTAGTCTACCATGTAGAAGTTGTGCACACTTGTATTAAATTTATTCATAAGTATGAAATGGTTTTGATACTATTATAAAGCATACTGTTTTAAAGTTCCACTTTCCAAATGTTTGTTGCTAGCATATGAGAATGGAGAAGGAAATGGTACCCCACTCCAGTGTTCTTGCCTGGAGAATCCCAGGGACAGTGGAGCCTGGTGGGCTGCCGTCTTTGGGGTCACATAGAGTCGGACACAACTGAAGTGACTTAGCAGCAGAAGCAGCAGTATATGGAAACACCAGTATTTCTACTGCTCCAGATTTACCACATAAAAACATTTTAAATATTTAAAAAGCAAATCAATAAGTTTAACTATGAGAAATGTATATCAAATGTAGTTTACTTATTCATAAAATCGATTTTTCAGAATTTATTTCCCAGTAATGACCTCATCTATTGATAGTCTTTTCATCCAAGCTAAAACTATTAAGGGGGATATAACAGGTGACACCCAAAATAACTCAAAGTATTTAACCAAATGCTTCAGTTTCTGTGTTCTCTTCCCTAGGCTTACCAACCAATCCTTAATCTAGTAAATTTTAATTTAATCTTTTAATCTAGTAGTTAATCCATGTTCAAATTCATGGTAGAGGTTAAAAAAAAGTATTTTAAGCTAGTTTATAAAATGTATTTGTAAGACATAAAAATTGATCAATTAATCTGGTTTCTATGATAGAAAAATTTATATATCTCCTCTTCAACATCTTTCTAATTTTATAACTATCTCCTGTTCCTTCTCAAATCTCTGAACTCCCTACATATTCTCATATTTTTTCCTATACTTCCTAATATCCTTATTATTCCCTACTTCTCCCTATACACTGATTTTCTTACTTCTGTCTTAAAGGTAACTAGATTTTACTTTTCTTGAATGAACCTTCATGAGAGGGGCTTCCTCCACCCCCCACCATCTTTTTCTCTTGGCTAAACTCCTTGAATGTCTTTATCAGGCCCTCACTAAACAGACTCTCATGTCAGCACATGCCTGGAACTTAGAAGGGGTTCACTTTATTTCATATATGTGAAATAAGTCTGAGTTCTATTCTCAACTTTCCCTAAATTCCCTAATTAGCATCTCCATAGTTAATTTCAATAATTGTTTTCCAATCTTAACCCCTGTTGAACATTTTTGGTACACGTGGTACCATTGGTGTCTCTCTCCTTGACATGGTCATCTTGTGTTTGCTTTAATCTCTTCTGTTCATGTTATGTATCCACCCTGTTCTATTCCTTATATTCCTCCAATTCACTTTTATTGATCTTCTAGTTATTTTCCCTTAGCTTCATTTCTCAAGAGTTCATATAATTTCAAGTTTGAATTAATTTTATGGATCAGACCTTCTACTGTCTCTCAGAGTACCTGTGTTAATGCAAAAAAGATAGATTTTCTATGGAGACAGTTCTATAGATGTCTAGATTGTAAATACAAGCCACTTTTGTTCAAGTTTGAAAGATTTTTACCTTCCTTGGGCTGAGTCAGGTGCATAAACTGTGTACAGAAGTCCTTTGAATGGCTCGCAATTCTACATTTCTAGCTAGGATACCAGGCCTGGATTACCTATAAAGGGTTCCTATGAATACTCTAAGGTTATATGGAATTTGACACATCAAGTCAAAATTTGTTCCTTCTATCAAATGGACTTTTCTAATTCCGAGATTGCAATAATTTATCAATGACCAAGCTGTTCTGACACATACTTAACTTTTTAACTTGTTGTTTCAAAGACTACCACACTAAGACAAGACCCTACAATCTGATGATTTCGCTATTCTGGTGGTCTCTAGTTAGAGATTTTTATTTTTAAATGACTACTTTATGACTTTTCATTGCTCTCAACATAAGATTGACTGAAAGTCTACAAAACTTTGCATAATCTAGCACTCACCTCCCTTCCCAAATCTTCATATAATCAGTGTCCCCTGATATATCATAAATCTGCATCATCCCTTGACAGTTATCATTATTATAATCAAATAGGTATTTATAAAATTATATCAGTTCAGTTCAGTCGCTCAGTCGTGTCCGACTCTTTGCGACCCCATGAACTGCAGCACGCCAGGCCTACCTGTCCATCACCAACTCCCGGAGTCCACCCAAATCCATGTCCATCGAGTCGATGCCATCCAACCATCTCATCCGCTGTCGTCCCCTTCTCCTCCTGCCTTCAATCTTTCCCAGGATCAGGGTCTTTTCAAATGACTCAGTTCTTCGCATGAGGTGGCCAAAGTACTGGAGTTTCAGCTTCAACATCAGTCCTTCCAGTGAACACCCAGGACTTATCTCCTTTAGGATGGACTGGTTGGATCTCCTTGCAGTCCAAGGGACTCTCAAGAGTCTTCTCCAACACCACAGTTCAAAAGCATCAATTCTTCATCACTCAGCTTTCTTTATAATCCAACTCTCACATCCATACGTGACCACTGGAAAAGCCATAGCCTTGACTAGATGGACCTTTGTTGGCAAAGTAATGTCTCTGCTTTTTAATATGCTGTCTAGGTTGGTCATAACTTTCTTTCCAAGGAGTAAGCGTCTTTTATTGTCATTGCTGAAGTCACCATCTGCAGTGATTTTGGAGCCCCGAAAAATAAAGTCAGCAACTGTTTCCACTGTTTCCCCTCTATCTGCCATGAAGTGATGGGACTGGATGCCATGATCTTAGTTTTCTGAATGTTGAGCTTTAAGCCAGCTTTTTCACTCTCCTCTTTCACTTTCATCAAGAGGCTTTTTAGTGCCTCTTCACTTTCTGCCATAAGGGTGGTGTCATCTGCATGTCTGAGGTTATTGATATTTCTCCCAGCAATTTTGATTCCAGCTTGTGCTTCCTCCAGCCCAGCGTTTCTCATGATGTACTCTGCATATAAGTTAAATAAGCAGGGTGGCAATATACAGCCTTGACGTAGTCCTTTTCCTATTTGGAACCAGTCTGTTGTTCCATGTCCAGTTCTAACTGTTGCTTCCTGAATTATATCAGTATCATTTTAAAAATTGAAAGGGTCTTGTTAAATATAGCTTCCAGACTCACATTCATCTAAAAATATAAGGATTGTATCAACTTATTCAATCTTTATGCCCAGAACCTTGTATAGCACCTCTCACACAATAGACAACATAAATTAGTGAGAGAATAATGTACATATCATAACAGTATCATTTTAAAAATTGAAAGAGCCTGGTTAAATATAGCCTATATCTAAAAAGCCAAGAATAATAAAGTGCAAACTCTGCCGTATAAACAGAAGATGAAGTAACCATTAATCATTCCCACAATTTTCAGAGGTCTTAATTCCTCCAATAACAACATCAGTCATTGCTACTGGCCCAGACTTCATATTTCAGTATCTCACAAGGGAAAAAGTCCCTAGCACTTGCCATTTGACATTAGCATTTAACTAATCCATCTAGCTTTATTAATGAGAGCTAACACTGACACAAACAGCTGGAAGAAGGAAAGAGCTGTTTAAAAGTAAAACATATTTTTTATTCATCTGTTTAATATTTTAAAGGGGGGCATGGCAGAAAAGCAAATGGAAATACACATGAACAAAATACACAGTAGTTTAACTGTGCATACTGATGGAAAAGGAAATGAGTGTTCATTTATTTATTACTTGTTAAGTGTGTGAAACAGGAATGCCAGAGTTAAAACTCCCCTAGCCCAGTCCAGTCAGGCCTCCACCAAGTCATTTTCTCTTCCTCCTTTGGCCTACAGAACTTCTTATATACAACTTTACTACTTACTAAATAACCATATAGTAATGTCTCTGTGCCTGAGCTTATTCATTTGTAAAAGTGGGGATAATACTGATCCTTACCTGGTTGCACCTAAGATATTTAATCATAGTGCTTATTACATGACAATTAATCAATACCTGCTAACTCATTATTATTAGCATAGAATATTTAGGGATGGAGATTTGGTAAATTTTCTTGGCATCAAATTCCAGTGTCAGTCAGCAGTTCTATCAGTTCTTTCTCCGATTACACCTAAACATTTTTATCTACAATCTAAACTCATCGGAACCATTCCTAAAGACATTATTTAGATCCACTCACACCAGTCATTGCCTTTTGTTAAGAAGGTCTTTGTTCAGTAGGCTATCCAATTACCTGGCCTTTTACCCTGGCCCACAGTTTGCATCTTGGCTTTATGGGGTTACCATTTTTAAGCTCCCTACTTTTGCAACCCCCTATCTGCTACTCATCCTTCAAATATGGATAGCCAACCTAAGCATGTCATCAGAGCAACAAATATTTCTTCCCTTATACTGCTTACCCATAAAATGCAATTGATCTACCTCCCAAATCACTGTGGGATATAAATTCTATATTTACATCTTTTATCATAGTTATTACCATATTTGCTTCTTTGACCATTTTTTCCCAACAACATAGACTAACTGCCTGTTTTGTAATAGAATTAAGGAATTTTTCCCGCTGTAAAGAGACTTAGGAGCACATTCTAGCATGTCCAGAAGGGGAATATCCAAGAGGAAACAATATCTGTCTTTCCTCCTGACAAAAGCATATCACCCATCCATACGGAACATGGCAGACTCATTACCCCAGGCCTATCAGGATGACATGTCAACTTCAACTGGCTTCTTCCATGGCAATTACTTGTCTGGTCCCACTCCATAGCACATGACATTCCAAAATGAAGAACATGAAAAGATTCCAGTATTGAAGAGACATATGGCAATATCATGAACCCCCTCTAGAAATACCAAGGACTTGACTAGAATATTGTTCAGTGGGAATGTTATTGGACAGCAGCTCCTCAGAACTTAACGCTCTGCCCACAAAAACTGAAACTCAAGTTTCTAGAGGTAAACCCAAGATGGAGACTCGGGGAAAATTAGAAATCCCTTCTTGTCTGGAACTCTTTAAACAGAACAGGGCTACCCAGAGAATATGGCAATAATGACTCTAATGTCTAGGTGGAAGTGACCAAACCCTTGTTTGCTCTTTTATTCTCTAACTTTCCAATTCTGATCCTCCTTGTATTCTTGTTTTGGCTTCTCATTTTAGAAGCCTTATACCGGAAATCCATTTCAGACACATTCCTTTAGCCAGATCCTCAGTAATATTTCATGGTTCTGACCTAGTTTTTTCCCAGGATTTAAATGCTAAGGATGACAAGGACTGTTTCTGCTTTTCTCCCCAGGTTTTGTAGGC
The DNA here is from genome assembly GCA_024291935.2 of Okapia johnstoni. Taxonomy (NCBI): domain Eukaryota; kingdom Metazoa; phylum Chordata; class Mammalia; order Artiodactyla; family Giraffidae; genus Okapia; species Okapia johnstoni. The sequence goes on from CM044323.1 coordinate 39,806,196, forward strand.
CCTGCTGCTGCTGCTGTTAAGTCACATCAGTCATGTCCGACTCTGTGCGACCCCATAGATGGCAGCCCACCAGGCTCCCCCGTCCCTGGGATTCTCCAGGCAAAAGTACTGGAGTGGGTTGCCATTGTGCAGACCCTAGTAGGAATCAAACAGACCCCAGTTATAACCTTAAATTCAATGTATAGGGATGAAGCTTTACTCCTGTAGATGCAAAAACAACTATGTAAAAGTCATTATGCATGACATCAATATAAATATTAAACCAAAACAGTTAAGACATATATTTTCCTACTTTCTTATATTAATCTTTGAAAGAGACTAATTATTGTTACCACTTATCAACCAACTCTCTTCAAATTCAATAGAGCTAAATTCTTACATGAAAGTGAAAGTGTTCGCCATTCAGTTGTGTCCACCTCTTTGTGACCCCATGGATGATAGGCCACCAGTCTCCTCTGTCCATGTAATTCTCCAGCATGAATACTGGGGTGGGTAGCCATTCTCTTTTCCAGGGGATCTTCCCAAACCAGGGATCGAACTTGGGTCTCCCACTTTGCAGGCAGAGTCTTTGCTATCTGAGCCACCAGGGAAGCCCAAAAATTCTTATATAATTACATATAATTACAAATACATACTTTTAAAAGTGTTTTCTTCTGGATTTTCAGATCTATTTATAGCAATCTTTTAATTTGCATAAAGTATGTATATAATTTTAGGGAACATGAAGGTGATGAGTCATTTCAAATAGGGCAATTCCTCCTCATTCAGAACAGAAAGAAAGCCATCCTAACAATGCCAGACAGCTGTCCTGTCTTGACAGCCAGAGTATGGTGGCCCACCGGGAGAAGAGATGAGTGATGATGAAAATGACAAGCACTGACATCACCACAAGTCTTGTTAAAGGTCAGAAAAGCCAGCCAAGAAGCCGTGGCTTAAACAGCCATCAGATGGCAGGTTTCAAGTCCAGTCATTTTAATGATGTGGATATTTTACATCTCAAATTTTTAAGGAGTAGTCATAAATCCTGTCACACAATTGGTATCGATAATCATTTTTCAACTTATTAACTAAAAATTAAAATATACGGTGCTGTAAGTGTTTAATGGCATTAAACAAAGACTGTGGAAACAGTTTCACCAAAGTAAATAGATGAACCATTTTAAGGCTCTACACCTTTGCATATTCCATTTTGTCTACATAAAGTCCTCCTCCTCTCCCTATGCCTCCTTACCTTGTTGGCCAGTGAAGTACTTACCATTCAAGACCCAGGCTCCACTAGTCTCCTCTCCACAGATGGCTAGAAGCTAGTTCTCCTCTGTCCAGATGACAAAAGCTGTTCTACACCTACCTCAGGATAGGCTGCCCCATCACTTACTTGTATTTCCATTCCTCAGATGTCCTCGCACCCTTGTCTCAAGATTTCTGTCCTCATCCCAACAATCTCCTCCCACATCCCTATGTATGTCTGAGAGCCTCTCACCTCGAAGCTGGAGAAGACCTAACACAGAAAACTGTTACAGGAGGCTCAGTCGGATGTTCCTATGTCCACTAAGGGTCCCACATTCTGAACTCAGAGAATCATCAAAGACTATGCCGCTGACTTTACTGCAGGGACTATTTAGAGGTATCAGTTTGAAACTATGTCCTAATGCCAACCAAGACTCCAGATACAGCTCAAGACATTTTAAAGGGATGGACTAAGAGAGAGAACCTGCCTTTCTGAGTAATTCAGTGTTTTGTTTTTGTTTTGTTTGTTTTTTTATCATCCAAACTGGGAATATCTCTACTTGTTTAAACCAATTATTACACAGCGTGCCCCTTCTAGGATACAGGGGAAATACAACACTCAAGACATGTACATTAAAAAAAATTATCTAGGATTAGAAAAAAAATGACAAATGGAGAGTTATCTCTAGCACTGAATTTAAAAAATTAGATTCTCTCACCATCCATTTTTACTCTTTTGTAAACTTACTCACAATTTTTAAATAAATAGACAAGAGTATCCTTTATAGCCTTACTTGTAAAAGCAAATATAAAGAAATCAACATAAAAAGAATATATTCCCACCACCTCAGCCCCACCCTTCCACAGTAATGTAAATGCAGAAGGCTCCTTCCCCTTCACAATGCAAAGGAAGACTTCAGAAGCATCACTGATGACATAACTAGAAATATAAATGTGCAATTTTATTTTCTTAATTTTGGTTCTCCTAAAAAACATCTTGAGACAAGAATTCAAACACAAAAGTTGTTTACTTGAGAGTTACAGAATGTATTAGAAAGGGAGAAGGGAAGTAAGAAAGGGAAGAGAGGCAATTGGAGGTTAATCTTTTCAAGAAATTCAGTCAGTATAAAATATATGCCTAAGAATTTTCCCTGAGGGGCCAGGGAGCTGGGGTATTTAAACACTAACTCCAGTTAGTAATTTGTTGAAAGCTTCCAAAAAAGAGTCAGAGTTGTGGTAATATCTCAACATTCTGCTTTGGGTGATACAAGGATGGCAAAGTGTATTCAGTAGGAAGAGATTAGGGCCTCAGGCACCTGGTTGACTAGAGTTTTACTAAGGGTGTTACCCCATAATGGAACAGGAGTCCAAATCTTCACTATTCTGTCAGTGCTTCGGCTGCACCAAATAAGTACTTTTAATGTCTAATATTGGGCTTCCCTCATAGCTCAGTTGGTAAAGAATCTGCTTGCAATGCAGAAGACCCCAGTTTGATTCCTGGGTCAGGAAGATCCCCTGGAGAAGAGATAGGCTACCCACTCCAGTATTCTTGGGCTTCCCTTGTGGCTCAGCTGGTAAAGAATCTGCCTGCTATTTGGGAGACCTGGGTTTGATCCCTGGGTTGGGAAGATCCCCTGGAGAAGGGAAAGGCTACCCACTTCAGTATTTTGGCCTGGAGAATTCCATGGACTATATAGTCCATGGATTTGCAAAGAGTAGGGCACGACTGAGTGACTTTCACCTTTCAATGTCTAATATTAATTTTTTAATATTAAAATTTTAATATTCATTGCCTTTTTAAATTTCATTTGACCTCCTTCTATATATAACACCTCAGAAAGGAAACTAAATCATGTATTCATGAGTTTTTGGAGGAGTCACATAGCTAGCAGATGTTTGACTTATTATCTAAAACTCCTAACTTTCAAGTCAGTTGTCTTTACACCTGTGAACCTCCTGGGTCCTTCCTTGACATTCAATTTTAAATCAATATAAACATTGATAATTTTTAAATGCCGACATCAATATACTGCTCTTGCTTTGAATATGATGATATTGATTTTCTTGTCAAACTGATGTTCATTTGATGATAGCCCTACTGAAACAATACACCTATACAACCTCATACATATGAGGATGAACCTGAAATCAACATGCTTAGATGATCTGTGTTCTAAGTCTCTTTGAAATATGAGTACCAAAAAATCCACTACATTCTCAGTGTGCATTGAGAGACCTCTCTGTCAACATAAACAGTGATAAGCTCTTTTTACTCCCTATGTTTTCATATTACCCTATAGTGGAAAGAAATATTGTTGTGAAACAGAGAAACACTACCTGTATTAAGGGCTGCACAACAGGAGTGAGTCCATCAGATGGGCTTTCTTCCAATCAGATATATTTCTATATTCCTGAAAAGGAATATTTGGGGATGTAGAAAATGGGTGGAAGCCTGAAACGTGACTCTGTTCTAATCAATAAAACTTTTCCTAATGAGTAGTAGCTTTCCCTTTCAAAAGACCAGCACAGAGGTTTTGAATAAAAAGCAGCTCATGCAGCTCAATATCAGAAAAACAAACAATCCAATAAAAAAAATAGGCAGAAGACCTAAACAGAAATTTCTCCAAAGAAGACATACCTATTGCCAAAAGACACATGAAAAATGTTCAATATCACTTATTATCAGAGAAATGAAAATCAAAACTACAATGAGGTATCACCTCATTGATACCAGTCGAATGGCCATCATCAAAAATTCTACAAACAATAAATGCTGGAGAGGACGTGGAAAAAAGGGAACCCTTTTACCCAGTTGGTGAGAATGTAAATTGATACAGCCATTATGGAGAATAGTGTTGAAATGTTTTTCAAAAATTAGGAATAAAACTACCATATGACACAAACAATACCATTCCTGGGCATATACCCTGAAAAACCATAGTTCAAAAAGACACATGTACCCCAACGTTCACTGCAGCACTGTTTACAATAGCGAGGACATGGAAGCAACCTAGGTGTCCATCAACAGATGAATGGGTAAAGAAATTGTGGTACATATACACAATGGAATATTACTCAGCCATAAAAATGAATGATTTTGAGTCAGTTCTAATGAGGTGGATGAATCTAGAGCCTATTATACAGAGTTAAGACAGAAAGATAGGAACAAATATCATATAATATCATACATATGAAATCTAGAAAATGTTACTGATGTGCCTATTTTCAGGGCAGGAATAGAGATGCAGACACAGAGAAGAGACTTGTGGATGCAGTAGGGGAAGGAGTGGATGGACAAATTGAGCGAGTAGCTTTGAAACATATACATTACAGTATGTAAAGTATATAGCTAGTGAGAAGTTGTACAAAACAGGGAGCTCAACCTGGTACTCTGTAACAACCTAGAGGGGTAGGAAGTGGCAGAAGGGAAGGAAAGTGGTTTAAGAGGGAGGGGACATATGTATATTTATAGCTGATTAGTGTTGTATGGCAGAAACCAACACAATATTGCAAAATAATTATCCTTCAGTTAAAAATAAAAATTAAAAAAATAATTACTTCAATTGATATTTTCCCCCTCTAGTATTTTGATTTTTATTTTTGACTTTTGGGAGTTTTTCCACCTTAGAGGTATCAAGAGCTCACATTGATTTCTACTTGCGAACATTTGATTTCTCTGGTATTCCATTGAGACCAATATAATGATGACTGATAGTTGTTTAGTAACAATGGGACACACGAGAATAATTCATGGATGGCTATGTGTTTTCAAGAGTTTCAGTCATGCATCTGAAGGAAAGACAACAAATACCACAGAGAGCTATGAGGCTTATATATTAATGCATACAGATTCCACCTAATACCTAGAAAAGAAACAAAATAATTACTAGGAAGATCATCATTATTTATGTATAAGATTTTCTTAAAATATTAGAATACAATTTGAACACCTATGTATGAGTGGGGAAAATGTGCTTCTATTCTTCAAAACTGGAGCTGTTTTTGTGGTTTAATTCAGAATAATCTCCTAACCAAGCCTGCATAGACAATGGCAAGCTCACCATTATGGCTACAGAGTATAAATTTTCTGCTAACAACATGGTGAATCATTCATCTAACAAATATTGTTGTGAGGCAAAGGGATACAAAAGTTAAAATTTCATAGTCTTTGACCTCTTGGAGATCTCAAAGGTGGGAGGCAGATCACTAAACAGGAAACTGTAATGAAAAATAAGCACAAATTAGATTGTAGGGGAATATATAGGAGGGAAAGCCAACCCAGTCTTTGGGATTCAAGGAAGGCTAGCAATTGGCTTTGTGAAACGTGGAGGAGCTAAAAATATATTCCAGGCAAGGACATTGTTGCAGAGACAAAGGAAAGTACAGCACCTTTGGGGAACCGAAGCTAGTTCTGATGGGCTACACAGTAATGAGCAAGGACTAAGTCTGGTAACCAATGGGGCTGGAAAGGCGAGGGGCTTACAAATCGGGTTAAAGAGTTAGAAACCTGTCCAAATATGATTTCATTAAGGGGACTTTCGGAACAAAGTGTCTATTATCTTTTGCACTTTTGAACAATTGCTCTGGCTGGTACCATGGAGACTACTCTAGGAAAATGTAAGACTGTAGGCAAGGAAACACATAAGGATGCTCTAGTAATAATTCAGACAAAAGACAATGATGGCCTGAACTAGAGTAGTAGTGATAAGTATAATGAAAACCAGATCAATTTGAAAGATATTTAAGAAGTAGACTTTGTAGGCTCTGATGATTGGTTGGATGTCAGTAGGTAGGACAGAGAATGATCAGGACTTCTGACTTGGGCACCTGGATAGGTGCTGTGAACCTACTGAAGACAGGAAACTAAGAAAGAGATGCCATTTTTATGTATATAAGACACTCACTGGAAATAAAATTGTTTTTTCATAATAACAACATATATAGTTGTTTAAAAGTATCTCAAGTTTCTTTATTTTGTCACCAATTACATAGAATATACATTTTACAGGTGAAAATTCAAGGCTTTAAGAAACTAAATGACTTGCCCAAGATTACATAGGTAGCAAATGGTGACAAAAGGACTGAAGCAAGATCTTGTGTTTCTAAAACCATTGCTTATTGTTCTCTGTCTCCCTTCCTTGGAAGCTGCATTAACTCTTATGAGTCACAGGGATAATATCTCTAGTAGTATTATCCGTGATTTTTCTAAATGATGTTCTGATGACCTGACTGAAATGATGCTACCTTCCAAGCTATTCAATCCACTCATCCAGCAAGGCAATTTCAATTTCTCAGAGCTTGCTGTCTTGACTGAGATTTTATTTTTAAAAAGAACACCCTTGAAATAGTTTTTTTCTACCTTTTCCTTAAAAGTATTCCACAACTACAGTAGAAATAGATATTTTTTTCAAAAGTAATAAAAATTCAGAACTAGGTCCTCATCAGATAGTCAAATCATTGTACAATGATATTTGCATGACAAAAATATCATGGAGTCTATTTTATGACTATACGTAGATTATTTATCTTGGAAATTTTAATGTATTATTCTATTTTCTGTAGCTATTCTTTTTGTGTTACTGTCTCAGTACCACAGAGGTTTTCTGAGACCAGTATCCAGTGTCAAAAGTTGCTTGATGATAGAAATCAAGTGAAATTCATTTTTCCCAAGTTTTCAAAATGCTATTACTAATAAGTAATGGATAAAATCTTCTCAATCTTAATTTTCTTCCATACGTATTTATTAAAATATGATACCTGCTAGAAATTATCTATTTGCTAGTGGTAAAGAACCCACCCATAGAAGGAGACATAAAAGACATGGGTTCAATCCCTGGGTTGGGAAGATCCCCTAGAGGAGGGCATGGTAACCCACCCCACTCCAGTATTCTTGCCTGGAGAATCTCACAGAGGAGCCTGGCAGGGACACAGTCCATGAGGTCATGAAGAGTCAGACATGACTGAAGCAATTTAGCACACACGCACAAATTATCTATACCAAAATCAGTGTAAAAGAATTCTGGGAAGATGGTGACAGCCACAAGCATTGAACTCCAACATAAAAACAGGATAGCCACACAGAATAAATCTTGAACAACATTCAGTGATAGACTACCTTCAAGAACCTCAAAATATTGGGTTGGCCAAAAAAGTTCGTTCAGGTTTTTTCCCCTGTAACGCTTGATGTTATTAGCATTTGAGCCGGAGAAAGCAGAAGAAAAAAAAAACAGGGGGTTCTGATGGATCTGAGAATAGGAAAACCCCAAAAGAACCAACTGCTAATCATTGCAAAGCACATCAGACTAATCTGGAAGCAGCAGTTAAACTTGAGAGAGGTTTTGCTCAATTCAATATTAGATAAATGGAAGGAGTCCATGAGGAGAGCCAAAACAGCTGAAGAATCTAGCCAGCCCTAGGACTCCGTGCACTCTTTTTAAAAAAAAAACAAAAAACAAAAACTTTTTATTTATTAGAGTATAGCAGATTAACAATGTTGTGATAGTTTCAGGTGCACAGCAAGGGGACTTAGCTAGAGATATACATGTATCCATTCTCCTCTCTCACCCAGGTTATAGTTCCCTGTGCAATATAATAGGACCAGTTGATTATCCATTTTAAATATAGCAGTGTGTACATGTCGATCTCACACTTCCTAACTACTCCTTCCCCCCATTCTTCCCCTGGCAACCATAAGTTTGTTCTCTAAGTCTGTGAGTCTGTTTCTGGTTTGTAAATGAGTTCATTTGTATCATTTCTTTTTAGAGTCCACATATAAGGGATGCCATGTGATATTTCTCCTTTTCTGTTTGAGTTTCTTCGCAGAGACTCCATTCACTTTTTTCTTTTCAGTTTTTATTCATTTATTTAATTTTGGTTGCATTGAGTCTTTGTTGCTGCACAGGCTTTCTCTAGTTGCAGTGAGCAGGGGCTCCTCTGTTGCAGTGTGAAGGCTTCTCCTTGTGGTGACTTCTCTTGTTGCCACGAAGAGCTTCAGTAGTTGTGGCACACAGGCTCAGTAGTTGTGGCTTGCAGGCTTTAGAGCGCAGGCTCAGAAGTAGTGGCACACAGGTTTGGTCACTCCACAGCATGTGGAATCTTTCCAGGGCAGGGATCAAACCCATGTCCTCTGCATTTGTCAGGCAGATTCTTATCCACTGCACAATTAAAGAAGTCCTCCATGCACTCTTGAAACCAATTTGCCATGGTTCTTTTTCAGGAGACAGCCCACATTGAGGAGTAACTGCTGGGAGTAGAATCAAAATCAGGCAGGGCATGTGAAACAGAGATAATGGAAACAGAAGGTCCAGATAAATGTCAGGAAAGAAAAGAGAGTGGGAAATCTCAGAAGATAGGTTGCCATCATTTTGAACAATAACAAAAAAATAAAAAGCAAGAAAGGAGAGAGCACTGTGAAAGGAGAAAAGCGTCTAGGCAAAGCCGCCTTCAAAAATTAAGGGAAAACAAATTTCACATGAAAATAATACAAAGATTAGGTAGTGAGATCAGTTCCCATAGAAATCTATTATATACCAAAAAAGAAAATAAGGAGCAGGATAATATCCTTATGGGTAATTTGTTTAAATGCTAGGAAGATGCTCATAGAATAGACCAAGAGAATAAGCGTCTACTTTAGACAGAGCTAAAAGACAGTAAGAAAATTATATATAAACAATAAAAGAATAATGTAAATCAGTGTTAGAAAACCTTAGAAATTAAATAGCAGTTCAAGGGGGGCAGGGAGAAGATTTAAAAGAAAATGAAGACTGAACCAGAACACTAAGTAAATACCAGAGATGATGAGAAAATCTCTTTAAGAGAAATACATGGTGAAAAGGAAGAAAAAATTTTTACGTTGAAGTAGAAATAATGGAGAAGAAAAAAAAATTGAAATGAAGTGATAAATATTTAAGATGGGTTAAAAAATCCAATGTGTGAATAAAAGAAATTCTTGAAGAAGAAAAATAAAAAGTAAGGGAACAAAACAAATACTGAAACTCTGTAAGTCAAAAAAAACAAAAAAATTTTGAATCTATATATTGAAAGACCAGTCCATGTACTTCAGATTATCAATTTAGGAATGCCAACTCATATGTTATTAAAACTGTTGGATTTTAAATAAAATGAAAAAAATCCTTTGACTTGCTAGGCAAAAAAAAAAAATAGATATTAAATTTTTAATAGACTTTCAAGAGTCACAATCTTGCTTTCTTTCATAATAAAATGGAAGACATTCAAGAAAGTGAGCCAAGAATTTTAAATACAAACTATTACCAATGTATAAAATGCAGGAAGTATTGTCCTCATGAGCCTTTCCTAAGGAACTTGCTAGAGAATGAGTAACCAAAATGACTAAAGATAATTAAACATGTACAATATGTAGTCACTTTTATAACAATGATTAAACAAGAGTTAGTGTACTGTATGTTATGGTGATAAGTTGAGGCAAGGTCGATACAGTATAGCTATAAAAAATGGAGAGTAAGGCAAACATATGCAAAAAATATTTTAACTACCTTTTTAATTATATTGGTCATGAGAGAATTAATATTGTCATTCTACAGCAGATGTGTGTATGACATGAGATAAAAAAGTTTAATAAGCTGCTCTAATTTTACAATCTCCTGTGCCTTTGAAGACTGGGGATACAAATAATATGGATGAGGTCATGTGAAAACCCTATAGTCCTGAATTTGAATTGCAAATAAAAGTATGAAATCATGAGGTATTGATCTTAAAAATTATGTATATTTTCTATTTGCTAAGGAGTCCAGAAGCAGTATCAATGAGCATTCCTAGTACCCAAATTGTGGTCTTCAAATGCCATTCTCTAGTAAGGAGAAACAGAGTTTCCTATAAAAACAACTGATTCAGGCCTATGGCAGGAAATGTACATGATGAATCTAAAAAGCGTGTCCAACCATATAGTGAGGAAGCTATAAAAAAACTTCTAGGGTCATGCCAAAAGGAACAACTTGAAGATTTTTGGGCATTAACGTCTTTTAACATCACAAAGGAGAGAGAAGCAGACACTATATGCCTTCTGAAAAGGCACACATCACGACCGAGGTAGAGTTTATTGCTAAAGACATCCAATTTGAATTTAATTAATGAATTAAACTCCATGTTCCAGCTACCAATTTACAAAGGACAGAAGTACATAATGACATGCACCACGAAAATGCAACCAACTAAATCCAGACAGTAGGAAACTGCACTAGTCAAATGTCTGGGTCTTTCAATAGATGCAGTGAAAGGGTAGGAGTGGGTGGGAGGAGGGGGAAATTAAAGGGGAAAACTGTAAATTAAAAAAGACTTCAGAAACATTTCAAAAAAATTTAAATAGAAAGACTGAACTATATTTTCTGGGGATTCCCACTTGGGTGATAAAACTATAATAAAAAAGGTGTGATTATTTTAGGAGTCAAGATAGGGATTAATTTGGGGGTACTACATACATGAAGAAGCCAGCAGAGTTCTATTTCTCAGCCTGCTAGTGATCCCATGTGTGTTCACCTTTAATAAATGAATAAGCCATCTGTTCATAGAGATTTTCCATATCTGTTTTACTTTTAAATAAAATGGTTTTATAAAAATCTACTATAATAATGTAACTGATCTAGGAGGAAAAAAACCTATTTTGTTATTTTGAATATTTAAATAATTTTTATAATGAAACTATGAATCCTCTGTGACTCTAGTTTTGAGATAATTCTTTATCTGACTTTTGAGAACAATTTCAGTAAGCAAGGACTTCCCCATTGGTGGTGTCCTGCTTCATGGTGATACTCCTACAACCTGGCATGTAGTAAACGGTCAATAATATTCTCAAAAAAGAATAATGACTGCTTTTCAAATTGCACGTTTGGGTTTGGAATTTTAAATCTCTTCAAATAGACACTTTTTCGTTTGCCAGCCTTCATAAGAAAACACTCCTATTGCATCATAAAGCCAGCTCATTCTTTGTAATCTGGGGACAATTCTACTTTTTAATCAGAAATCCTAATCATTTGAATAGAAAGTATGAATCTTGTTTTTTTCTTATATGAAAAATTTCCTACAGAAACAATATCAATTTACTTTAATATTTTAATCTCTTTGAAAAAATATATATATAATAAAAATTTTAATTAAAAAATAAAAGTAAATAAAAGTAAAATTCTTATGTAAATAACCAAAACAAAACAAAAAAAGTTTTGTTTTCTGATGTGGGAATTTATTCATATGGGAAGTCTTAGAAAGACAAATTAACTTACATTCATAAATTTTTTTTAATAAATTTATTGATTTTAGTTGGGGGCTAATTACTTTACAATATTGTAGTGGTTTTTGCCATACATTGACATGAATCAGCCCTGAGGTTTATGCATCTGTGCTCTCGCATATAGGGTTACATTCATAAATTTAACAATATTTATGTATCTGACTGAATTAAACAATATTGAAATTGTTCTCCCATATTTATTAGATATGTGTCCCGGTTATTTAACTGCTTTCTACACTTTCTTCTCTCCTTTGTTCTTTTTCTTTGGAACTCTGATATCACTTTTTAAAGTATAAAATCTACATTTCCTGAATATGATAATTACATTTAGATCTTCTTAAAGCTATTTTGAGCTGTTGCTTTTGCTTTCAAAAATCATTACCTTTGTCTTGGACAGAGAACTTCAGAATAGCCAAAGTATCTAAAAAGCAATTATCTTTGATTTCTTTTTTTCCTTCAGAATTCAAAGGTAATTTTATCCTGTTCCCTAGATACTATCTCCCTGATCAATTCTATTTTGCTGTTCCTGACATTGTTTCTAAGATTTGGCAAATTTATACCATTCCTCTTAGAAATAGCTTGGCAAATTCCAAAAATACAAGATGTTTTAAAGTTTATCATCATAAGCTTTTCCAGCCCTGGGTGCTAATTTTGCCAGTAGAATCATTTTTGCATACCTTCATGTTTGTGATCACAGAATATTATTCCAAGCAAACCTCAGTAAATACTGGTCAATTCAGAATAGGCAACAAATTTTCCAACTTCATAATGACTAGCATTAAAAGTAAAGCTATTAATTACTCAATCATGGAAACTTTAGATAAATATGAAACTTAGAAATGCATAAATGGTTTATAAGCAGATAGTATATTTACTTTGTTTTAATGCAGGGTATTATATAGACATAGATGATGGAGGGGAGTCAATTCTGTACATCATTAGAACATATCCAATAGAAAAAATAACTCATAAGTTCTAGTATCCCAATACAAATATACACAATGATCAGAGATATAGAAGCCTGTATCCAACATTCACTTGAAAGGAGAATTTAGTATGATAGCACCTCTGACAGTGATAGAAGGAGAGCATTTTCAGATCCCAAGTCCCAGTTTTGCTGTTTTGGACTCTGCACAGGTGAATGACCAAGGAGATAAAGAGAGATGAAATCTTATCCTGTACTCTGCTCACTGAACCCCACACCCTTGCATGGGACTGTCTTCTAATAAGCAAGCCACCTCCAACTGGCAGCCCAGAGGGTGTCTTTTCCAATGGCCACAAAGGAATAAAAGGAACACCTCCACCCTAGAACCACGGAAATAAAATATGTGGGAGTGGACCCCCATCACTTTTTTTTTTTTAAATCCCCTAGTGATTCTTAAGGAGTCTTCATGGCTAAGGGCAATTTTAGAAATAGCACTGTTTCTTGTACAACGTACTTTCAATACATAAGAATCAGAGTGTATGCAGTGAGAGATGTCTTCCAAGTTCAATATTGCCTGTTATCACACAGAGGTCCCTTTCACTTTGGTTGCCTTTGTTGCCTTTGTCTGTCATGAAATGTATAGTATACTACTGAAGGACAAAATTGAGTCTGTCCTGCATTGTATCCACACTACCTAGCACAGTTCAGTTCAGTTCAGTTCAGTCGCACAGTCGTGTCCAACTCTTTGTGACCCCATGAATCACAGCACGCCAGTCCTCCCTGTCCATCACCAACTCCCGGAGTTTACCCAAACTCATGTCCATCGAGTTGGTGATGCCATCCAACCATCTCATGCCTGGTGTGAGTTCAATAAAAGTTTCCGAATGACTGTATGCATGAATGGATAAATGGGTGAGTGGATGCACAGATGAATGAATGAATATGTTCAACTGAACCAGCAGTTTTGTACTAAGATACTGTATCTTCATAATATATGGGTTAAATCTAGACAGGACAAAACCAACCCAATGATAGTTTAAAAGTCTAGTCACTCTATCAACATACAGATATAATACTATTAAACAAATAACTTGATTTTCCCTCCAAAGATTTAACAATAAGTTGGGCATTTTGGCACTGTATAAAAATGACTTCGTGTTGTTCATTGTTCAGTTGCTAAGTCATGTCTGACTCTTTCCAACCCCATGTACTGCAGCATGCCAGGCTTCCGTATCACCAACTCCCAGAGCCTACTCAACCTCATGTCCATCGAGTCAGTGATGCCATCCAACCATCCTCATCCTCTGTTGTCCCCTTCTCCCACCTTCAATCTTACCCAGCATCAGGGTCTTTTCCAATGAACTGGCTCTTTGCATCAGGTGGCCAAAGTATTGGAGCTTCAGTTTCAGCATCAGTCCTTCCAATGAATATTCAGGGTTGATTTCCTGTAGTGTTGACTGGTTTGATCTTGTAGTCCAAGGGACTCTCAAGAGTACTCCAGCACCACAATTCAAAAACATCAATAATTCAGTGCTCAGCTTCTTTATGGCCCAACTCTCACAAAGCTATGGAAAAGCCACAGCTTTGACTGTATGGACATTTGTCAACAAAATGATGTCTCTGCTTTGTAGTATGCTGCCTAGGTTTGTCATAGCTTTCCTTTCAAGGACCAAGCATCTTTTAATTTCATGGCTGTAGTCACCATCTACAGTAATTTTGGAGACAAAGAGAATAAAATCTGTCGCTGTTTCCACTTTTTCCCTGTCTATCTGCCATGAAGAGATGGGACCAGATGCCATAATCTTAGTTTTTTTAATGTTGAGTGTTAAGCCAGATAAAAATTAATAAAAAGAAATCTAAATTAAAATAAGGGCTTCCTTGATAGCTCAGCTGGTAAAGAATCCGCCTGCAATGCAGGAGACCCCGATTCAATTCCCGGGTCAGGAGGATCCACTGGAGAAGGCATAGGCTACCCACTCCAGTATTCTTGCCTGGAGAATCCCATGGACTGTAGTCTGTCAGGTCGCTGAGTCAGATACCACTGTGCAACTTTAGAGTCAGGAGGCCAGAAAGGGGAGCTCTCACACCCCATGATAATAGCAAACCCCATCTCCCTCTTCTTGCTTGACAAGAGCTCAGCCAATGAGAGACCATCACAACTCAGCCAATAAAAAGCAACCATACTTCAAACTCTCAATATCTCCAAAGGGACTTTTCATTTACCATAGCCCTCCCAACTTTGCTTTCCTCTTTTTAAAAGAGTTCTCCCCTTGCTATGGGTGGATTTCCAAGTGGCTTGCCATAGTTGCAGACTCCAAACTGCAATTCTTTATTGGCCCCAAATAACCCGATTTTTGCTAGAGAAATAACTGACAATCTATTTGTTAAAACAAATTTTCAATTTGTCAATTTGTTCTCAAATTGTCAACACACACTTTATATAAATTGTAGCACTGAGAATGATTTAATGCCAGAGAGATAAAGAAAGGCACATCTTCCAATATTCCCCCAATTCTACTGAATTCTACTGAATTGGGGGAATATGTTTTTTCTTTTTTAAAAAAATTTTTATTGAATTGTAGTTTATTTCACCGACTCAATGGACATGAGTTTGAGCAAGCTCCAGGAAATGATGGACAGGGAGGTCTGGCATGCTACAGTCCATGGGGTCACAAACACTTGGACACAACTGAGCAACTGAACAACAACAGTAGTTTATTTACAGTGTAAGAGAATATTTTATTTAGATAGTCTCAAATTTGCTTAAAACTAGGATTGCTGGCTCAGTGGAAATAAAAACACAGGGGGAAAAAAGAAAATTAAGTGTCAGCTGTCTTAATGAACTATGGCAAAATTAAAAGAAATTTATGTTTTCATGTTATGTAGCAACATGAATGGATTTCTTCAGGGAGTCATCAACAATGACCATAGTTATGCTTGTGTATAGACATATTCTACAAAAGGTGGTAAAATAATCAGACTCCTGGCCAGGGTTACAGTGTGAGAAAATAAATAGTTTACAGTCTAACCTTTTTAAAAATTCTAGTTTTATTAGGTGCTACCTATATTACATTAATCTTGCTAACTTCTCTCTTCTAGCTTCAGTTTATTCATCAAGTTTCAGTATATTTTTTAAGATTACATGTGAAAGACACATAAAAATTGCCTAATCGTACAGAGTGCATAGCAAACACACAGTATATGTTAATTCTCAGCCATTGTCTTACTCATTGGCATGATTGCTACTCCTAACAGCATGTATCTATTGAATACTGAGTGGAAACCCAACTTTCTGTCTTCAGAAGGAATCAGGAGCAAGAATATGATTAGAGTGTGTGTGGTGTGTTACACATGGAAGTCTAGGAAGAAGAGAGAAAGGAAAAGAGGGCATGATTTCAACGTCAAAATTTTAAAGTTGTAAGCTTATAAATGATTATATTCTTTGCAGCCAAAGATGGAGAAGCTTTATACAGTCAGCAAAAACAAGACCAGGAGCTGACTGGGTCAGATCATGAACTCCTTGTTGCAAAATTCAGACTTAAATTGAAGAAAGTAGGGAAAACCACTAGACCATGCAGGTATGACCTAAATCAAATCCATTATGATTACACAGTGGAAGTGGCAAATTCAAAGGATTAGATCTGATAGACAGAGTACCTGAAGAACTATAGATGGAGGTTTGTGATATTGTACAGGAGGCAGTGATCAAGACTATCCCCGGGAAAAAGAAATGCAAAAAGGCAAAATGGTTGTCTGAGGAGGCCTTACAAATAGGTGAGAAAAGAATGGAAGCCAAAGGCAAAGGAGAAAAGGAAAGATATGCCCATTTGAATGCAGAGGTCCAAGGAAGAACAAGGAGAGATACGAAAGCCTTCCTAGGTTATCAATGCAAAGAAATAGAGGAAAACAATAGAATGGGAAAGATCAGAGATCTCTTCAACAAAATTAGAGATACCAAGGGAACATTTCATGTAAAGATGGGTACAATAAAGGAAAGAAATGGTATGGACCTAACAGAAGCAGAAGATATTAAGAAAAAGTGGCAAGAATACACAGAAGAACTATACCAAAAATATCTTCATGACCCAGATAACTATGATGGTGTGATCACTCACCTAGAACCAGATATCCTAGAATGTGAAGTCAAATGGGCCTTAGAAAGAATCACTATGAACAAAATCTAGTGGAGGTGATGAAATTCCAGTTGAGTTATTTCAAATACTAAAAAACAATGCTGTTAGCATGCTACACTCAGTATGCCAGCAAATTTGGAAAACTTAGCAGTGGCCATAGGACTGGAAAAGGTCAGTTTTCATTCCAATCCCAAAGAAAGGCAATGCCAAAGAATGCTCAAACTACTGCACAATTGTAGGCATCTCACACGCTAGTAAAGTAATGCTCAAAATTCTCCAGCCAGGCTTCAACAGTATGTGAACCGTAAACTTCCAGATGTTCAAGCTGGTTTTAGAAAAGGCAGAGGAACCGGAGATCAAATTGCCAACATCCGCTAAATCATTGAAAAAGCAAGAGTTCCAGAAAAACATCTACTTCTGCGTTATTGACTATGCCAAAGCCTTTGACTGTGTGGATCACAATAAACTGTGGAAAATTCTTAAAGAGATGGGAATGCCAGACCACCTGATCTGCCCCCTGAGAAACCAGTATTCAGGTCAAGAAGCATCAGTTAGAACTGAAACAACTGACTGATTCCAAATTGGGAAAGGAGTACGTCAAGGCTATATATTGTCACCCTGCTTATTTAACTTATATGAAGGGTACATCAAGTGAAATGCCAGGCTGGATGAAGCACAAGCTGGAATCAAGATTTCTGGGAGAAATATCAATAACCTCAGATACACAGATGACATCACCCTTATGACAGAAAGTGAAGAAGAACTGAAGAGCCTCTTGATGAAAGTGAAAGAGGAGAGTGAAAAAGTTGACTTAAAACTCAACATTCAGAAAACTAAGATCATGGCATCCAGTCCCATCACTTCATGGCAAATAGATGCTGAAACAATGGAAACAATGAGAGACTATTTTGGGGGCTCCAAAATCTCTACAGATGGTGACTGCAAACGTGAAATTAAAAGACTTGCTCCTTGAAAGAAAAGCTATGACCAACCTAGACAGCGTATTAAAAAGCAGAGACATTACTTTGTCAGCAAAGGTCCATCTACTCAAAGCTGCGGTTTTCCAGTAGTTATGTATGGATGTGAGAGTTGGACTATGAAGAAAACTGAGTGTGGAAGAATTCATGCTTTTGAACTGTGGTGTTGAAGAAGACTCTTGAGAGTCCCTTGGACTCCAAGGAGATCCAATCAGTCCATCCTAAAGGAAATCAGTCCTGAGTATTCATTGTATGGACTGATGTTGAAGCTGAAGCTCCAGTACTTTAGCCACCTGATGCAAAGAACTGAATACTTGGTGGAAAAGACCCTGATGCTGGGAAAGATTGAAGGTGGGAGGAGAAGGGGACGACAGAGAATGAGATGGTTGGATGGCATCATCAACTCGATGGACATGAGTTTGAGTAGGCTGTGGAAGTTGGTGATGGACAGGGAAGCTTGGCGTGCTGCAGTCCATGAGGTCGCAAAGAGTTGGACACAACTGAGCGACTAAACTGAACGGAAACTTATAAATCTCCCTGTAATATTCACTTTCTTCTCACTCCCTTAAGGTATAATTTTTGTTAGTATGTTTTAGAATATTTTTCTGTCTCTCTAGTCCATCTCCCCTCTCTCCAGTTTATTTATTGTGGGGTCCCCAACTCTACAAATCCATCCATGTCATGGAAACCTCCTATTCATTGACCTTGCTACCTGATGATAAATGCCTCATGTTCTCATTTCCTTTTTCATCCTGCTAGGTAATGGGAATCCATCTCTAGCATCAGCCTTCTGTATAGATCATTCATTCCCTTGCTCTTCTCTCTGTTTACCATACTCTTTTGAAAATCCTAACTCTGGTTAATGCAACTCTTCACTCATTCTGCAGCTGAACAGAGCAGAGGAAAGACACACAAATGTGGTATTTCTTTCAGTTTGAAAATACATGTTGGCACTTGGCACTGCTCTGCAGTCTAGTTGCAGTCTCCTAGTAAATTAACTTTCTTCTTCTCTTAGAAAACTAATTCACACCTTCTTTCTTATACTCGCATTTCCATTATCTCTTCCTTTCTCACTCTCTCTTGATGACTTTGTTTCCTTTATCACTCAGAAAATTAGAAGCAATAGCAAAAGTGCTTCTCCAACTTCAGTACCATATCTACTAAACTTGCTGCTTCTTTTCCCATATACTCTACTTTCCCTCCTGTTACAACATATATTCTTAACTTTTTGTGTGTGTGTTGTAAGAACTTTTAATAGTCTGGTGAAACCTATGGACTCTTTTCAGGATGATGTTTTTAAATGCATAAAATAAAATGTCTAGGAATACAAAAAGTTATATTGAAATTTAACTATCAAAATGTTTAAAAACTTGTGTTATAGTAATATATATGCTTCTTTATTAATGCATTATATAAGACAATCTAGCAGGTGGCTTAGCAACTACCATATTTTAATGTAGTGAAGAGAGAAAATTTTATTTTAAGATATTTCCAACACTTATGTGATTTGAAATTATCTATATTAGTAGCCAACTCTGACTTGTTGATTACCTTCATTATTGAAGTAAGTGTTGAATTTCAATCAAAGATTAATAACAATAAGGATGTAGTTGTATGGAAATACAAAAAACCTAAAAGAGCCAAAGCAATCTTGAGAAAGAAGAATGGAACTGGAGGAATCAACCTTCCTGACTTCAGGCTCTACTACAAAGCCACAGTCATCAAGACAGTATGGTACTGGCACAAGAACAGAAATATAGATCAATGGAACAAAATAGAAAGCCCAGAGATAAATCCACGCACCTATGGACACCTTATCTTTGACAAAGGAGGCAAGAATATACATTGGAGAAAAGACAATCTCTTTAACAAGTAGTTCTGGGAAAACTGGTCAACCACTTGTAAAAGAAAGAAACTAGAACACTTTCTAACGCCATACACAAAAATAAAATCAAAATGGATTAAAGATCTAAACGTAAGACCAGAAACTATAAAACTCCTAGAGGAAAACATAGGCAAAAAAAAAACACTCTCCGACATAAACCACAGCCGGATCCTCTATGACCCCCCTCCCAGAATATTGGAAATAAAAGCAAAAATAAACAAATGGGACCTAATTAAAATTAAAAGCTTCTGCACAACAAAGGAAACTATAAGCAAGGTGAAAAGACAGCCTTCAGAATGGGAGAAAATAATAGCAAATGAAGCAATGGACAAAGAATTAATCTCAAAAATAAACAAGCAACACCTGCATCTCAATTCCAGAAAAATAAACGACCCAATCAAAAAGTGGGCCAAAGAACTAAACAGACATTTCTCCAAAGAAGACGTACAGATGGCTAACAAACACATGAAAAGATGCTCAACATCACTCATTATCAGAGAAATGCAAATCAAAACCAAAATGAGTTACCATTTCACACCCATCAGAATGGCTGCTATCCAAAAGTCTACAAGCAATAAATGCTGGAGAGGGTGTGGAGAAAAGGGAACCCTCTTACACTGTTGGTGGGAATGCAAACTAGTACAGCCACTATGGAGAACAGTGTGGAGATTCCTCAAAAAACTGGAAATAGACCTGCCATATGACCTAGCAATCCCACTGCTGGGCATACACACTGAGGAAACCAGAATTGAAAGAGACATGTGTACCCCAGTGTTCATCGCAGCACTGTTTATAATAGCTAGGACATGGAAGCAACCTAGATGTCCATCGGCAGACGACTGGATAAGGAAGCTGTGGTACATATACACAATGGAATATTACTCAGCCATTAAAAAGAATACATTCGAATCAGTTCTAATGAGGTGGATGAAACTGGAGCCTATTATACAGAGTGAAGTAAGCCAGAAAGAAAAATACCAATACAGTATACTAACACATATATATGGAATTTAGTCAATCAGTAAAGATAACCCTGTATGCAAGACAGCAGAAGAGACACAGATATATAGAACAGTATTATGGACTCAAGGGGAGAGGGCAAGGGCGGGATGATATGGGAGAATGCCACTGAAGCATGTAAATTATCATATGTGAAACAAATCGCCAGTCCAGGTTCAATGCATTATACAGGGTGCTCGGGGCTGGTGCACTGGGATGACCCGGAGGGATGGGATGGAGAGGGAGGTGGGAGGGGGATTCTGGAAGGGGAACACATGTACATGCATGGTGTATTCATGTCAATGTATGGCAAAACCAATACAATATTGTAAAGTTAAAAAATAGATAAATAAACTAATTAAAAAAAAAAAGATGTAGTTTTTTACCTGTTCAAGTTCACAGGCCTGAACTTTATCTTTGGGCTCTTGAAAGTTGGTGGATACCGGATTTAAAACCTCAGGTAAAGCTTCCAACTTGTACAAAAATTGACCAATTCACCAAAAAACAAATTTCAATAAATTAAATCTAGTTAAACTAGAAATCAATAATAAGATAACCAGATAATATCTCTCTATTTGAAAACTAAAAAATACTATATGTGTCAAATAACTAATTAAAAAATTAGATAAGTTTTTTTTTGAATTAAAATTACCACAAAGGATTAAACATCATCATGTTTGTGGTAAAGATTAAAAGACGTAAAAGGAAATTTACAGTCTTTAAAATTAAATACATAAATTTCAAAAGAAGTGTTGAAAATTAATGAAATAAGCATCCATTTCGAAAAATAAGAAAAAATAAAAGATATCCAAAGAAAACAGTAGAAATTAATGAAATAAATGAATATATGTTAGAAGAAATAAACAAAGTCACAGGCTGATTCTTTGAAGACTAATAAACTGGTAAAACTCTTGGAATAAAGATCAGAAAAATATGAGGCAAAACATGTAAACCAAGAAACATCACTATAGATCCTACAGATATTGAAAACATATAAAAACAAATTACAAGCTGAAGTAATGTGGACAAAATTCTAGTAAAGAACATTTAACAATATGAACAGAGAAGAAATTAATATGATAGTCCTTTGACTATTATAAAAATTAAACCCCATAACTAAAACCTTGCCTAAAAGGAAACTCCAGGCCAAGTGTCCCTTTGTAAAAATTTTCCATGCATTTCAGGAAGAGTTGTCTACATTGTTACAAAAACTCTTAGAATTTAGGAGAATAATGAATATTTCTCAAGTTGTTTTGTGAAGCTATCAAAGTCTTGATGTCAAAACCTGATCAGGAAACCACAGGAAAAGAAAATCAAATCCAACCCCTCTTATAAAATAGACAGAAAAATTCTAAACAAGATGTTAATTAGCAAATCATATTCAACAGATATAAAATGAATAAAATATAATTATCAAGATTTGTCCCAGGAAAGCAAGGTTTGTTTTTACCTTTGAAAATCAATTAGCATAATTTACCACATTAACAAAATGAAGAAAAAGCATGGGATTTCAGCAGATGCAGGACAAAAAGATGTAATAAAATTTGACATCCATTTATAATAACCAAAAGCTTTCAGCAAACTAGGAGTTTATTTAATATGATTTTTAGATAAAGATGATCTACAAGATATTAAAAAATTTACTTAGGTTAATGAGTATGAGACATTCAAAACAGCCATTTTTTTTCCCAGAATACCAGCAATATCAAAATAGAACTCTCAAAATAGCATCAACAAATATCAAGTAGGCATGTTTGTTCCAATTTTCTGGGTGAGGGAAAG
This sequence comes from Okapia johnstoni, assembly GCA_024291935.2. Classification (NCBI taxonomy): domain Eukaryota; kingdom Metazoa; phylum Chordata; class Mammalia; order Artiodactyla; family Giraffidae; genus Okapia; species Okapia johnstoni. Next base: position 39,828,385 of record CM044323.1, read on the forward strand.
CCTAAGGCACCCCAGGAGAAATGAGTAGGAAGATATGGAAACGGAGTACAGTACAGATGGCATTTAAGGCAAAGATGCGTGAGGAGCTATTTAATGAGAAAACTACAGACCGACTAACCACACATGAGGAGAGCAGGTGCTGCAATGATGGCAGCAGCTGTGGCAGTCTCTCGACTGACATTTTATGCTATATTTCAAGTACTTGAAATAAAAATGAATGTAAGTGTAGGAAATCAATTTGCAAGATTAAAACACAACTGCAAGTTCTACAAGATCTCCCAGATTAAAAGATTACACCAAGAAATTTTTTTAATAAAGTTAAGTTTATTTAGCTACAATATAAATGCAGTAAAATTGACTCCTCTTATATATGTGTTTTGAGAAACATATTCAGTTACGTAACCACCACCACAGTTAGGACGGAGAATATTGGCATCACCCCCAGAAGCTCCCTTGTGCCTATTTGTCATCAGTCCTGTCCCCTTCCCTCTAGTCTTTGGCAAAGATTCATATATTTTATATTTTTAGAATTTTATCTTTTACAGAATATCACATGCCTCTTTGCTTCCAGAAATACGTTTTAAAAGAACCTAGTGTTTCTAAAACACTTCAAAGTATACTCATTACAATAGCATTTTATCATAGAAATTTCTAACAATTTCATATTCTAACCACTATTTTGAGTAAAAATATCATGCCCAGTATAGTCATGTATATTAAAGCAGACAAAATTGATACAGATGAAAAAAATATAAAAAAATATTTTAATAACAATATAGTGTTTTCTGTGTGCTGATACCTTTCTAAATACTTTCACATGTGTTAAATCATTTCATCCCCAACGAGTACAAATAGTTTTACATGTAATAACTCATTTAATTCAACAAAGCTATAAGGTGGTTTAATCGCTAAGTCGTGTCCAACTCTTGCAACCCCATGGACTGTAGCCTGCCAGGTTCCTCTGTCCATGGGATTTTCCAGGCAAGAATACTGGAGTGGGTTGCCATTTCCTACTCCAGGAGATCTTCCAGACATCGGAATCAAACCTAGGTCTCCTGCATCGCAGGCGGACTCCTGCATCGTAGACGGTTTCTTTACCGACTGAAATAGCAGGGAAGCCTGCTATAAGAAAGTTATCATAATCCTAATTTTATGGATGAGAAAATTGGAGCTCAAACCAAGTAATTTTCCCAAAGCACAAAGCTAGTAAGTGGCAGAACCAGAATTTAAATGCAAGTGTTTGTTCTGTATTCCTTCTTTTAGGAAGAACAGGAGAAAACAGAATATAATATTCAACCATAATAGATTGAATCATAATAGCCTGGAGATTAAGGCCTAGTCATGTACCTCTCCGGAGAAGGGCATGGCAACCCACTCCAGTGTTCTTGCCTGGAGAATTCCATGATCAGAGGAGCCTAGCAGGCTCTTTGCGTCCATGGGGTCGCAAAGAGTTGGACAAGACTGAGCAACTAACATGTTCATGTTCAGTCATGTACCTACATATAAACAATAATGAATTAGGTTCATCAAATCACTGGACGCTGTATAGAGAAAGGAATGTGCGGCTCATCATGTCAAATTTCCTCACTTTATCACTGAAGAAAATGAGGGCCAGAGAAAAACAAAAAAATATTGTCTAGTATTATTAGGCTAGTTTATGGCTGACTTGGCAATAAAATACAGGTAATTTCTCCTACAATATTTCAAAATATCCCTAATCACCTTGAAGCAGATCCTCTTTACAAGTTATCTATTATGTGCAGAAGTGAAAGTCGCTCAGTCGTGTCCAACTCTTTGTGACCGGACACTCTTTGTGACCCCATGGCCTGAACTCTCCAGGCCAAAATACTGGACTAGGTAGCTTTTGCCTTCTCCAGGGGATCTTGTGCAGAGTCCTCTTGTAAAAACCCTCAAGTGCCTTCATTTTCACAGACCCCTTCTGAACAAAAATAGATAAAATACCTTATATATAGGCGATTGTGTTTTATTCCACATGACCTTGCTATTCCAGGATCTTTGTATGACCAAAGTGGCAAGTAAAGTGTCTAATATAAGAGCTGTGCCCTACAGAGGCTCTCGCTATTGAAGAGTGACTGGAATATCCAGTCAAACCATTAACTCCCCCAGGACTTTTAAAAAAGTATTTATTTATTCATTTGGCTGCACTGGGTGTTAGTTGCAACATGCAGGACCTTTTAGACGGGACATATGAACTTTACATTGTCATACAGTATCTAGTTCCCTGACCAGAGATTGGATGCAGGGCCCCTGCATTGGGAACTCAGAGTCTTATCCACTGAACCACCAGGGAAGGCCCTCCTGCAGGACTTTATAGACACAGGCACAGTTGGCAGGTACAACTGCAGAGGATCCTACAGAGAAAAAAAACAAAAAGCAGATGTCATGAAGTACTAGATTCTACAAAGTCCATGGCTTCAAGGATTTGAGATAAAAATGAGAACTGATATCAGAATAAGATCAAACAAGAATATGGAAGCTGAGTGGAAGGGGTCAAGTCTCTAGCCCTAGAATGCCCTGAGGTCAACACAGCAGCTTTTATACTACTAGGTATAAAAGTGCATTAGAATCACATGCAAACTGTTTAGAAGTGCAAAATTTCAGGCCCCACACAGACTTACTAGATCCAAAATGGGGTGGGATCCAGAAAACTATGTTTTTAATAAGCACCCCAGGTAACACCAATGTACCATGAAGTTCAAGAACCATGAAACTAGGCAAGCAGATGTACCCTGAACATCGGTCAGAATGACATTCCAATTCTTTTCTTCCTTAACTTACTTTCCCCAAATCCTTTGAGCTAAAAGCCTGTATCTTGGAATAACCCTGCAGTTTCTGTTCCTTGCAGCAATCTAATTAGCAATCAGCTTCAGGTGTTGGAGAACTGCATATAATCAACTTTAACGAACTGTTTCAACTTTATTCAAATTATGCTGCTATTTTGCATATTAATTTCTGCTTTATTTCATTAATTAATTCAGTAAATATTTATTAACTGCTCACCATGTGCCAGAGAGTACATAGCAATGAAAATACAAAAATCTCTGCATTTGTAAAACTTAGATTATGGCAAGAGGACACAGACAATAAACAGTTAAATAAATAAGGTGGGACATACGTCAGGTGGTGATAAGTGCTATGGGGGAAAAAAAAAATAAAGAAGCCAGGAAGGTGATAAGGAGTTTAGTGGGGGCTTTATGATTTTAAGTAGGATAGGCAGGAAAACAACGCTACTAATGTGCCATCTGAGCAAACACCTGACTATATAGAAGCATATTGTAGATACCTAGGGGAAGGGAGACCTTAGAGGATTATAGGAATGGCAAGGAGGCCAGTGTAGCTAGGGCTGAGAGAGTGACGAGAAGAGCCAAGCCATAGGCATAAAGTCAGAGAGACAAAACAGGAGGCTGGATGGTTAAGACTTTTTACAAGTGATCATGAAGATTTGGGGGCTTATTCATTAGTTTTATAAGTTATAGATAATTTATTTCTCCAATCACATAAACTGGGATTCTTTATTTGATAGGAATAAATGGTCTAGCCTTCTAACCAATTTGTGAAGTACAATTGTGCCGTTTGTTGAGGCAGCTTTACGATCATAATTCCAGGCTGGCCCTGGAGAGAGGAATACCAAGAGAGTAGGCTATACAATTTAGCCACTGTAACAGGTAGAATAAAAAAAATAAACCTCTCTTCTGGTTCTCCAGAGATAAATTCTGTGCAGCATTTTGAACAAAGTGACTTTATCTGAGGTGAAAATGATCCCACAGAGAAATCAATTCTCTTTAGAAAAGAATTTATCATTGGGTTAGAAGGATAAACAAATTACTTCTGAAACCTTTTGTTACCAAGTACATGGAAAGTTAAGGTTACATGAAAATATTCAGCTTGACACAAGTCTAAGACCTAAATCCATTAGAATAAATGTGCCTGGAGACAGAAGTGATTGTGGAGAGCCATCCCAGACACACTGAGTGGAGAGTGGTCTGCAGGTCTGCAATAAGTGCCACAGACCAAAGTCCCTGCTAGGTGGAGATCCCCTTACAGGTTAGGGAAGCAGACAACAATACCGAAACAATAAATAGGCTGATTGCAGATAGTTATAAGTAAGTATGAAAGGGATAAGGAGTGGAGAAATCCCTGGTGGTCCAGTGGATAAGAATCTGCCTGCCAATGCAAGGAAAACGGGTTCAATCCCTGGTCTGGGAAGATTCCACATGCTACAGGGCAGCCAAGGCCCTTGTGCCACAACTCCTGAGCCCGTGCCCCTAGAGCACGTGCTCTACAACAAGAGAAGCCACCACAATAAGCCCACACGTGGCAACAAAGAGTACCCCCCACTCACTGCAAATAGAGAAAGTCTGTGCACAGCAACAAAGACCCAGCACAATCAAAAATAAATAAATGAGCAAAAATAACAGAAAGATATCTTTAAAAAAAAAACAAGAGCAAGAAGTGACTAGTAGAGCTTGTAGATTTCTACTTGAGATTAAGTGCTCAGGGAACACTCTGAGGATGTGACATTTAAATTAAAACCTAAATGATGATAAGAAGCCAGGCTTGCAGAGAAATATCTGGGGGCCAAGAACCATGTAAATAGTTTATGATCCACAATAACCCTTAACATTTATACTGTGATTTACAGTTTTCACATCTGTTTCACATACATTTTTTTTTTAGTCCTCATAATAATGCTGTGGAAATATATGGTTGACATTTTTTGACCTGTTTTGAAGATGAGTAACTCGGTTTCAGAGAGGTCTAAGGGTCTGCCAAAGACAGGATTAATAGATGGGCTTTTGGCAGGCATTCCTTCCTGACCCAGTTTGTTGCTATTGTGACTCCAAAGAAAATTAATATTCTCAAGTTGAGAAACACTGATGTCATGTAGAGGACAAAAACAAAGAAAGTAAATTCTGTTTAGGTTTCAGCTATTTGTAAATAATAAAATATAAATCACCTGTAATTCTTTAACTATAGGTTTTAATTGCTCTTTATTTTTCATTTAAGTGTTTTCATTTGGGCTATCTAGGTTTGAAGGGTGATAGTGGTCTCTTCTGCTAAGTATTGATTTGCATTTCCTTTTAATTTTAGCCATAATAGATACTTAAGGGCGTAGCCTACACATATTTTTGCTACATTCTGAGCTTATACATTCCTTATGTGCACAGAGTTACAGAATAAATTAAGGTACAGCTTCCATATTGAGGGTTACCAGAGCAAAGATATACTATTATCAAATGAGAGCATTAAAAGAATTGTAAAATAAAAATATTAACAATTATACTCTATCATTGATATTAGTATTAAAATCTGTGCAAGTTTATCTTCAATTCTTAGGGGCCTATGTAACAGGCCTCTAAAAAGACGTTTTCCCATGAATCCTTTGTTTCCTAGGATTCTAACACTGACTATATAAATAAGAAGATATTTTTTTTCTAGCTCTTCTGGAAATGTATAGTTGTCTGTCATTTCACAGTGATAAATTTCAGGGAACATATTTAAGAAATGTTCTTGCCACTTTTTCATGAAGGTAGAAATTCCTAATTTTTGTCTCATGGATCTCAGAAGACCACAATAATAAGTTCAGCTGCTGCCACTGCTGCTGCTGCGGCTAAGTTGCTTCAGCTACTACACCACAATTATGAGAAATATTTCTAAAATTTACTGAAATATATTTTGAAATTATAGGATAAAATATTATCCTATTTAACAAAAAGACTGATTTTGCACACAATAATCTATATTGGTACCTAATAAGCCAGGGTGTATTTTCTAGGTTTTTTTTGAAAGTCACAGCACAAGGCAAGAAAATAAAGGGATAATGACAAACATTGATTGTGATAAAGTAATGCAAGCTGTGGTAATAATAGGATTTTAATAAGGACAATATCTACTAGAGTTGGACCATAAAGAAGACAGAGTGTCAAAGAATTGATGCCTTTAAAATGTGGTGCTGGAAAAGACTCTTAAGAGTCCTTTGGACAGCAAAGAGATCAAACCAGTCAATCTTAAAGGAAATCAACCCTAAATATTCACTGTAAGCACTAATGCTGAAGCCGAGGCTCCAATACTTTGGCCACCTGATATGAAGAGCTGACTCATTGGAAAAGACCCTGATACAATGGAAGATTGAGGGCAGGAGAATGGGCGACAGAGGATGAGATGGCTGGATAGCATCACCGGTTCAATGGACAGAAACTTGGGCAAACTCCAGGGAGAGAGAGGCCTGGTGTGCTGCAGTCCATGGGGTCGCAAAGAGTTGGACACGACTTGGCAACTGAACAGCAACAACAATTTACTAGCATTTGCAATGTGCCAGGTGCCAGGCTAAGCACTTTACTTACACTACCTTACTTAATTCTAACAACAACCCTATAATATAATATAGGGACTACCAGAACTATTGTATCCATTTTATATGTGAAGAAACTGACCTGCAAAAGATTAAGCAATTTGCTCAAGATCACATGTTAACTGAGCAGTAAATCTAGAATACTATCCAGAGGTGTCTGACTCTGGAGCTATCCTCTATAGTAACCATATAATTCTGTAATGTAATGTGGCGTATTTGTATACTAGTACAACATTGTTCAAATAGCATCCCACAAAACACTGATGTAAGGTAACTGGTATCTCATATCAAAAAGATTCCATGGTCAGATGATTTTCAGAAGTCCTGCACATCAAATCCCCTTCTTGCAGATTCACAATGTACATGAATATGCGAAGGTGGCTCAGATGGTAAAGAATCTGCCTGCAGTGAGGGAGGCCTGGGTTTGATCCCTGGGTTGGGAAGATCCCCTGGAGAAAGGAATGGCAACCCACTCCAGTATTCTTGCCTGGAGAATCCCCATGGACAGAGGAGCCTGGCAGGCTACAGTCCATGGGGTCACAAAGAGTCAGACATGACTGAACAACTAAGCACAGCACATATGAAGGCTCAGAGCATTCCTGTAGCAAAGAAATCTGTTTCACCAGCATTTTCCAAAGTGTGTATATGTGTGTATTGAAATATTTCACTAAATCCTAGGGGAACACACTTTGGGAAACACAACACTTAGATTTTTTTTTTTTACCAGTATCTAGGTATATTCAGATAGATTCAGCATAAGTGTTCAAATCCATGTGAGCATAGTTCAAACCTTGCCATTAAAATACTATTGAAAATTTCCAACTGTTTTTCACCCACATCTATTGTCCCTACATCATTCCCTTCGCACTTATCAGCATGCTGAACCTTATTCCAGTTACAATGTGATTCTTTCTGAATATCCCACATCCAATATTTTCCATAAGTGTAAACCCTCAACATTGTTCATGCTCTAGCTTGAATCTACCTCACCCATGGAACCATTTGCCACCAACCTGAAGTGATCACTTCCTTCTCTGATACCTTAGAGAACAAAATCATGTTTTATCATTTAATTGTTCCTGTGAATTTTCATGGGCTTCCTTCATGGCTCAGGTGGTAAAGAATCTGTCTGCAATACAGGAGACCCTGGTTCGATCCCTGAGTCAGGAAGATTCCCTGGAGTAGAATAAGAATTATCCATACATCTTTAGTATTTCCCACCTAACAAACTAACAAAGAAACATATAAAGGAAGAAATGTAGTCCAAAAGAATCTTATAGTTTAGAAATTGGCATTGGTAATTTAGACTGGGTCTACACTACAAGGAGATCCAATCAATCCATCCTAAAAGAGATCAATCTTGGGTGTTCATTGGAAGGACTGATGTTGAAGCTGAAACTCCAATACTTGGGCCACCTCATGCGAAGAGTTGACTCATTGGAAAAGACCCTAATGCTGGGTAGGATTGGGGGCGGGAGGAGAAGGGGACGACAGAGGATGAGATGGTTGGATGGCATCACTGACTCAATGGACATGGGTTTGGGTAGACTCCGGGAGTTGGTGATGGACAGAGAGGCCTGGCGAGCTTCAATTCATGGGGTTGCAAAGAGTCGGACATGACTGAGTGACTGAACTGAAGTGAACAGAGTTCCTAACTGTGACACTGGTGTTACCTTAGGGGGCATAGTTTCATATCCCACAGAAGCTAGTTTCCACTGGACTGGAAAATTCTCTAAAGTGTACCTCTAAGCCATGAGTACCTTTGGATGCAAGAAGGCTGGGTCAGAGGAATTGCATGGATCAAAAAAAAAAGTAAGTCATCTAAAGTTTTGGGAGAAAAACAACTCTAGGGAAGGGCATTGTCTTTGGATAATTCCTCAGTTCTTGAAAGCCTGATCTTCAGAAATATCCATCAATACTTTCTTTCACCATATCAAGAGGCTTATGTAGTTCTAAACCAACACTCAAAAGTGTCTCTGGGTTAACTTGAGACATTTATGAAATTTATTATAGTCTTGCTGCCATCAGTTGAAGGTATCTGGCCTTCAAGTGTCACCTCATTTTCTCCTAGGGTAGGAGACTACATAAATCTTGATGGCCCTGTTCACAGAACCTTGGGTCTCTCTGCATAAAAACAAACATGAGTTCCAAATTCTCTGGGAAAATCTAGACTGGAATGCTCAAGATTTGGGGCACTTATTGACTCCCTGTCTCTAGACAGGCAAGGGTCTGATATAATTTAACAGAGCCAAGGTTCTAGGTGACAGGGCTCGGGATGGAGTAGAACAGTGCTGGTAGAACCAAGGAGGAAAAACTGGAAGAGAGACTATCTAAGGACAAAACCAGAATCATAAAGACTGTCTAGTACAAATAATGATGATAGTCAGGAGAGAAACTGGAACCATAAAGCAGAGCAAGCATACGACTAATGGAAAGTGGGAGGCAGAGCCAGGCGTGATTCCCTGGGATATGGGAGGTAACGACAGGACTTTATGGGGTGTCAGAGATCTTACCCATGGGAGAAGAAGAAGTTGTTACAAAGACTTCACACATTGGAACAATAAGATTTTGGTCTAAGTTGCCTATATATCATATGGTTTTATAAGGGGAAAAGGTGGAAAGGATAACATCAGTCTATATGCCCTGTAGTTTCCTCTACATAATGGACATCATAACAGTTTTTAAAACTTTTTCATGAATGGTTTTAGGGAAATTTAGATTCATTAACTTTTAAATGGAAACATTTATGTTTCCTCCCCTGGCCAGCTAAGCACTTGAATGAGGACTGGCACTAAAACACAGAGAAATCCCATCAGAATTGAGGCCTGGCAGCCACAGTTCAACTTAATGTTTAATATCAGTTTTTCTTCAAAGAAATCCCATTAGGGAGGCATTAGAAAAGCAATGGGTTAGCATTTCAGAAATTGTCTATGCAAAATGGTACCATAAATTATAATAATGGAATAAAATTAACTTTGATTATTTACAATATACCAGGCCTCAGTATTCCATACAGATGATCTCATTGTTTCCTCACAAAACTCTTTAAGTGCCAATGTATTTCCCATTTTGTGGATGAGAAAGCTGAGGCTCCAAAAGGCAGATTCACATAGAGGCAATCCAAGCCTCTGCATTTAGCCACCACACAAATGGCAACCCACATGGTTTGGGTAATGTTGGTATGGTGAGCTAAATGGAACCTTCCCAAATAATATATCTTCATCCTAACCCTTGGAATCTGTAAATGTGACCTAATTTGGAAAAAGGGCCTTTGTGGATGTAATTAAGAATCTGCAGATGAGATCATCCCATGTTATCCAGGTGAGCCTTAAATCCAATTAAAGCCATTTTTATAGGAAATAAAAGAGAGACACACAAGGAGAAGAGGAGATATCTGTGTCAAGACAGAGGCTGAGACTGAAGTGATGCAGCAATACTGTAGGGATGCCTGGAGCCACCAGAGTCTGAAAGAGGCAAGAAAGCTTCTCCCCTAGAGCACTCAAGAGGAACACAGTCCAGTCTACATTTTGATTTTATATTGCTAGCCTCCAGAACTATGAGAATAAATTTCTGTTGCTTTAAACCACTAGGATTGTGGTAATTTGTTATGGCAGCTTTAGGAAAATACAGTTGACCTTTAAACAATGCAGGGGTTAGGAGATTAACAAGGGGTTAACAAGTTAACACCTTGCTCAGCTGAAAATCCAAGCATCACTTTACAGTCTGCCCTCCATACCACAATCTTGCATCCCCAGAATCAACCAACTACAGATTGTGTAGTGCTATAGTATTTATATTGAAAAAAAAATCTATGTATAAGTGGATCTGTACAGTTCAAATCCATTTTGTTCAAGAGTCACCTGTAATACAGTTGGTTTCTTAGCTTAGGCTGCTAGAACATAACTGCATAAACTGAGTGCATCAGCAGCAACAGGAACTGGTTTTTTCACAATTCTGGAGGATGGAAGTCTAAAATCAAGATGTCTACATGATCAGGTTCTGGTGAGAGCCCTCTTCCAGGGTCTCTTTTATAAGGGCACTAATCACATTCATGAGGGTTCCACCCTCATAACCTTAGCACTTTTCAAAGATCTCACCTTCTAATACCATCACACTTGGGGTAGAATTTTACCATACTACCTTGGGAAGACACAAACATTCAATCTATAATAATTGGTAAAGGTGGTTTTTTTTTTTTAATTTGGGGGTCTTCTGGGTGGCCACATTTTAGAAGAAAGAATAATTCCAAGGAATCAATCAAATGACTTTTAAATTAAAAGCTTTTTGACTATTGCTATTTAAAGAACGATTACTATGTATCAGTATACTTTTTAGAGTATCAAAGGTGTTTTATCATTGGTGGAGCAAACCTCATAATATTATAAAATAACATCAAAACAATGGTTTTCAACTAAAGCTTTTGATTACTACTAAAAACAATTGTTTTAAAAAACAGAATATTTTCTTTCTACTATTTTAGTAGTATTATTTTCTACTATTATTTAGTAGTAGTATTTTCTACTATTTCTATATTTTCTGCTATTTTAATACTTTATAGCAGCAATCAACTGTCTTTTTAAATCATATTTAACTAAATTTTTTCCCAGAAATATCATTTATTCAACAACAGTGAGATACTGTAGCATCACGTAAAACTGTCTTTAGCTTTACTATTAGAATGTATGTTGATGATCCCTAGCCAATATTTTCTCAATGAGTCAAATTTAAGATTTCTAGCATATAAAAGGGGAAATCTCTATTTTTAAATTTTTCAAATTTATTATAACTTCTTTCTCTATGTTAATGTGTTCTCATTGATGGATCACCAGAGATAATACATACTCTTCTCCAAAGGTAATTTAGAGACCTCACATTACTCTTTGACCAGATTATAAAGGATAAATGGCTTTGATACATGGCTTCATTCCCTTTTACTATTTACCACTATGGCAGATCCTGATTTTAAACACTGTAACTCATTCAACATAATTATGCCCTATTTTATAGCTTGCTGCATTATATTTGAAAAGTACATTATTCATTGTGATTTGAAAACATTCAAAAGATAAGTGTGACTGTGTTAATTTAGTTAATGCTTCAAGAAAGTGCAGATAATATTTCAACGAATGTTTTCTTTGACTGCCAGCAACACACATTAGAGCAAAAAAGAAATTATTTTGAGGATTAGTCATGTTATACTAGTATCTAACAAATAGATAAATAGCAGACATTACATTTTATTTTAATGCAACATAAAGAAAAAAGGAAGAGATGGCGGTTAGTTCATTAAAAATAAGTACATTTTTACCCTCTTACAGTAACTTCAACGTACTGTGATGTGGTCATGAGCCTTCTAATCAAATAGATATGTTTTTAAATTTTGCCCCACTACTAAATCACTGAGCAATTCAGCATACAGTAATTAATCTCTCTGAAACTTTATTCTTATCTGTATAATGAGAGAGTATCTACTAACTTCTGGGTCAATGTGAAAATTGAATGCAGTAAGTGAAAAAGGAAGTTAATAATGACTGACAGATAGTAAATAATCATCACATGATTGACAGTGTTGTTGTTTTTGAATCTACCTTTAGAATCTGAAGCACTAACAGAACAATTGCATGATTTGTGAGTCTTCTTAGGTATAATACCATTACTATTCTCAATGTTTCTTCTCAGATTCTATTACCATTTCCTTGTATATTTACCTTATTGCCTATAGATTCTATTATTGAGAATTAATCATAGATTTGAGATATCTTATACAACTGACTATATCATTATCATGTGACTTCTTAATATTTTTAGGCGACCAAGCTCACTTAAGAGATGTAGCTGCTGCTGCTAAGTCGCTTCAGTCGTGTCCAACTCTGTGATACTCCATAGATGGCAGCCCACCAGGCTCCCCCGTCCCTGGGATTCTCCAGGCAAGAACACTGGAGTGGGTTGCCATCTCCTTCTCCAATGCATGAAAGGAAAAGTGAAAGTGAAGTCGCTCAGTAGTGTCCAACTCTTAGTGACCCCATGGACTGAAGCCTACCAGGCTCCTCCGTCCATGGGATTTTCCAGATGAGAGTACTGGCGTGGGTTGCCATTGCCTTACCTGAAGAGATATAGAATCCATAATAAATGAAGAATAATAAACAGCTGACCCTTGAATAATGCAGGGGCGAAGGGTGCTGACTCCTGCACAGTTGAAAATTTACACATGACTTTTGACTCCCTAGAAACTTAGCTACTAATAACCTACTATTGACCTGAAAGCCCTGCCGATAATATAATAAGTTAACACATACTTTGTGTGTTATATGTACTCTATACTATATTTCCTTACAATAAAGTAAGCTAGAAAAAATGTTAGTAAGAAAATCATAAGAAGAAAATACATTTACAGCACTGTACTGTATTTATGGAAATCATGTTTATATCATCTGTTTATAAGATATCATCTGTCAGTACCTACATCAACAGAGTGTATTGAATGTTGAAATATTGAAACACTGTAGATATTATACGTATTACTAATACTAGACATTAGAAATGAAAATGTGGTGTGATAAAAAAAATCATATTTATTTACAGATGCAATAGTTCATGCATTGATAATGAAGAAACAGCAATATGATAGCTTTATGGTAGCCTGGTATAATCGATAGGATTGCTTCACAATAGCTTACCTTATACACTAATGGATAAATTGTTATAAAAATGTTATGGTATATAATATTACATTCATATTTATAACACAACATTGGAAACATTGTTATAATTTTTAAAAACCACTTACTTGTGATGACAGGTTAATACACAGTTTCTATCGTTATGAGAGAAAGGCATACTCTACAGTAATGTAATTCTTTGAAAGCAAAATAATAAAACAGCAAAAAAAAACCTAACACATTACTAAGTTTATATTAAATATCACTCCCCTTACACCTATGTAAGGATAGGCTGTCCACTTCAATACAAGTCTTGCACACAATGTTCTACATGGTGAATACTTAGGTGATGATGATAGTGACACATAAACATCTCATACAGTTCTTGACATGTAGTATTACATTTTCACACTCGCAGACATACACAACAGATAAGTTTACTAACTATACTGCATGATGATTACTTTCTATTCATTAAGGGAAACTGGATCATTGTAAAGGCCTTCATCCTTGTTGTCTTCACACTGAGTAGGCTGAGGAGGAAGAGGACAAGGAGGGTTGGTCTTGCTGTCTACAAGGTGGCAGAAGTAGAACAGATAGGGGAAGTGGAAGGGAAGGCAGGAGAGACAGGTACACTCAGTGGACATAGTAATTTTCATCTGAATATTTTGCTTTTCCATTTCTCTAAAAATGTTTCTATATGGTACCAATTCTTTTTTCACCATTTCCTTTAGTTTCAGTGCCTATATCAAAGAAGGCTCTGTGTCATAAAAGAAGTCAAAAGTAGTCTTGAATAATCAAAACCCTTCTGCCAGATTGCCTAATGTCAATTTGTTTTCTGGCACTGCTTCTTCTATATCTTCTTTCTAATCATGTGGCACTGGTTCAGAAGCACTCATCTCCATCAAATGGGCTTCTGTTCATTTCTCTGGTGTGGTGTCTATTAACTTCAAGAGCCATATCTTGAAACCTTTCACCCTCATCTTTTTTCCCCATATCCATTAATCTTTTTCATGATTCCCTTGTTTGGCTCTGTAATAAATCCTGTGAAATCATGCACAACAGCTGGACACATTTTTTCCAGAAGGAATTTATTGTTTTAGGCTTGGTGGCTTTCATGACATATTCTATTAGAAAAATGACATCCTCAATGGTGTGATTGTTCCAAGCTTTCATGGTGTTCTCTCTGTTGAAGTTCTCGTCCATTGCACTGACAATCTTTTCCATAGAGTACCATGTGTAATGAGCCTTAAAGGTCCTTGATTTACAGGCTGAATTAGAAACATTGTTTTTGGGGGCAAGGAAACCACTTTGATGCCTTTGGTGTTGAACTCATGGGATTCAGGGTGGCCAGAAACATTACAGTAGTGAAGGAACATTAATAGACAGCCTTATACCAGTAAGATACTTCCTAAATTCAGGGACAAAGCATCAGTGGAATAAATCCAGAAAATTGGATCTCATTGTTCAGGCCTTCTTGTTGTACAACCAAAAGACTGGCATCTGGTATTTATCTTTTTCTTTCAAGACCCAGGAGTTTGCAGCTTTATAGATAAAGGTAGTCTTGATCATAAGCTTAGTAATTTTCTTAATGGTGTCTGGGAACTCGTCTGCTGCCTCTTGGTCAGCAGAAGCTACTTCTGCTATCTTGACATTTTTAAAGCCAAACCACTTTATGAAATGATCAGACCATTCTACACTTGCATTAAATTCTCCAGTTTTAGGTCCTTCACCTTCTTTTTAAGTTGCCATATAATGACTTTGCTTTTTCTTGTATCATATTGACGTCTACAGATGTGACTTTCTTAGAGTAATCCTGAACTCACATAAGAGCTGCATTTTCAATAAGAGATAAAAAGGTATTTCATGAAAAGTACAAGGTTTTCATGCCTTCTGTCCTGGCTGCAGTGACAGAGTGACAGTTTCATGAATTTCTTTTTGGGGGGGGAGGTCTTTTGCTGGATTCATCTATCTTGGAATGGTGAGCAACCACCATTGCAGACCTCAATCTACAGTACATATTAAACAATTGAACTTGTTCTTGTTATGCCATGACTTTTCTCTGTTTCTTGGGAGCACTTCTAGCATCACTAGGGCACCATGGTGTTATTCAAGGTTATGGTATTGCACTAAACACTATGAAAAATACACACAACTCTCAAGAGTACAATTTTTATTGCAATACGCAATTTCCTGGAGAGATGAGCTATTCATGTGGAGATGATTTGAGTTACAAAGTGTCTCAAGAAAATACTTGCAACACTTGAGTTCTCTGCAATAACAATAGGAGATGGCTACAGAATTATTACAGTAGGACAGTGTGTACTATTTAACTTTATGTAGTTAAGGTTTGGGCTTCCCTGGTAGCTCAGCTGGTAAAAAATCTGCCTGCAATGCAGGAGACCCTGGTTCAATTCCTGGGTCAGGACGATCCCCTGGAGAAGGGATAGGTCCCCCACTCCATTATTGGGACTTCCCTAGTGACTCAGATGGTAAAGAATCAGTACTGCATCTTTATGTTTGTTTACATTTCCTTCAACTGTGAATGCTACCATGTATAATGTGTGTATAAGTTTTTATAAAGCTTAATACTCTGTAATAGATTTGTATATATTTTATGGTGGTAAATGATAGAATAGCATCTACTTAGATTTTATGCATTCCTATCATAACTTTTTCTTAATTTTTTTCAACATTTCAAGGCTATACAGTTTATCTGCACGTATTCTCAAATTCTCAAAGTTCTCCAAATTTTTTTCCATTATATTTATTGAAATAAAATCCACATATAAGTAGACCCACACAATTCAAACCCATGTTTTTCAAGGGTCAATCATACTTAGGAAATGATTCCACGGATGCTTTACTTTCATCTAAGGTGAGGCAAGGATAAATTTTTGTCCATCCTTATGTACAGCAAAGTAAGCAAACAGCGGAATACAGTACAAAATCTCAACGGTATATTTGGTCAGATATAGCACCTCTTCCTTAAAACTGGTAGATAAATCAGAGGTTTTTAAATTGCAGGGGATGGTGGGGTCCTTCTTTTCTCTGTGTTAAAATTGCTCTTTAAAAATACCCAATTACAGGTTTTTAGTCCAAGTTGGTATGTTTCCTTTCTCTCTCTCTCTCTCTCTCACACACACACACACATATACACACACAAACTAGCAAAATCATCTGATAGTCACCTTTTTAGTCAACTTCACTATTATTTCATAGTGTTGACAAAAGTTCAAAGTCCTCTACAAGAATAAAAGAGAACAGAGGTCTTCCTAGTTTAGGGTTTTGGGAGAGCAGCTTAAATGGCGAGTAAATGGGCCCAAACCTGCCATATGCATAAGAAGCCTAGGCAGAGGTAGAGACAAGCTTCCATGGAGGAGGGCAGCTCGACAGCTGATAAAACTGCCCTCAGAGACAATCAGTCCCAAAGGGGCCAAGCACAGAGATGAAAATGGTTCCAAGGCACTAGGTCTGTAAATAGAGGTAAATATATGAAGACAACAGATAAGAAGATGAGCCTGATAAAGACCCTGTAAGTAGAGCCACGGACTAGTTTTTCAGTTGTCTGTGGTCTTATTCATGGACATGAATATGAAGCCCTTAGGGTGTCAATTTAGTCCAAAGATACAAACAGGAGATACCATCATCCCCTCAATAGCTGACTTTGGCAAATATTAGTTTAAAAGAGAGGTTTCAGTCCTGTCTTCATCAGATGTTCTCTGAGCACTTGTCTGGGCAAGATGATCTACTAAACGACTTTCTGTAGTCACTTCAAGCTGACAATAAAACTTACCTTTCCTAAAAAATAATTCATTACCAGACCCAGGGCAAAAACATAAAAGAAGAGTCTAGGATTATTTCTTGTCATACCAATATGCTAGGAAATGATGAAGTTACTGGAGTTGTGTCAAAAGAACTCAAGGATCAACTTTAAGAAGCTTTCACTAGCCAAAGATGAGAAGACTTGAGTATAAATAAAGAAAACTGCAACTAATAGAAAAAAATATAAATTTTATACACATAAATTCATAATAATATTTTAAAATAATAATAACTGGTTAGACTATTAGGATAGTTAATATTATTAAAATAAATATGTATTATTTTAAATAATTATTGTTTATTATTTTAATAATAATAAATAAAATATTTAATATTTTAAAATAATAATAAAACCCTAAGATCCTCCTTCTCCCTAGGAGGATCTTAGGGTTTCAATTCATTATTTTGAAAACTTGTAAAAAAGGAATAGAACTAAAAATCTTTTGTTCTGATTAAACCATACTGTACCTCAAGATAACTGGATAGTTGATGCTGCTGCTGCTGCTGCTGCTGCTAAGTCGCGTCAGTCGTGTCCGACTCTGTGCGAACCCAGACGGCAGCCCACCAGGCTCCCCCGTCCCTGGGGGGAGCAAGAACAAGGCAAGAACACTGGAGTGGGTTGCCATTTCCTTCTCCAATGCATGAAAGTGAAAAGTGAAAGTGAAGTTGCTCAGTTGTGTCCGACGCTTCACAACCCCGTTGACTGCAGGGATTTTCCAGGCAAGAGTACTGGAGTGGGTTGCCATTGACTTCTCCGGATAGTTGATGAGGGAGCTCATAAATGAGAATGAGTTGATGGAATTCCTCAACCTCTGATGAATTAATGGATCTGCGGAGTGATCATACATGGCTCATAGCATCAAAACCAGACATTATATGTCTTATGATAAAAATCTTATCACACCTTTCAATCTAACTTCCATATCACAGAGGACAGCAGAACTTAAAATTGACAGCATAGAAGCAATCTGATCTGCAAAATCCAACCTGTGGAAAAGGTATACAGGACAAAAATGCATTTTTTCAACAAATAAATTTCAAAAAAAGAAGAAAAGATTGAAGGGAGAATCTATACATTAAGAGACACTTAAGAGACTAATCTAATCTAAATGCTAACCTAATCTTATTTGGAATCTGATTAAACAATGCGCTAAAAAGAAAGAAAAGGGGAGAGAGACAGATTTGGGGGAGAGAGAGAGAGAGACTTGGGCAACTGGAAAAACATAAATGCAGTCTATAAACTAGATGAAGTAGGACTTGCTGCTAGTATTTTTAAGTGTGATAATAATATTAAGTTTATGTTTTAAAGAGCACTATTTATCTTTGTGAGATATATACCAAAGTATTTACAGGTGGAAAGACATGATATTTGGAATTTCTTTCAAAATAATCTGGAAAGAACTGGAGGAACATAGATCAAAGAAGTTTGACCATGAGTTGATCTTTGAAAAAGGTGGATGATGGGAACTTGTTATTATATTTTCTCTACTTTAAACATAAAAATTTCCATACAATTTTTAAAAATTATTGAACTTGATGGCACTCTTTTTGGATGAACTTTTTTTTTAGAATCACAATTCTAAATATGATAAAAGTTATCAAAAGGAATGAATGTTGCTATAATGCCTCCTTACAGTTTTGATGTGAAATAACAAATAACACATAAAAAATCACAAATAACACATAAAAAGTGCCTATCCATTTTCCTGCAAATCAAATTTGTTCAATAAATAATGAAAGTCAGAAGGTAAAAATGTTAGTCACTTGGTCGTGTCCAACTCTGTGACCCCATGGGCTGTAGTCCATAAGGCTCCTCGGTCCATGGAGTTTTGAGGCAAGAATATTAGAGTGAGTTGCCATTCCCTTCTCCAGGGGATCTTCCTAACCCTGGGATCAAACCCACGTCTCCTGCATTCCAAGCAGATTCTTTACCATCTAAGCCACCAGGGAAACCAATAAATAATGGTTATTATATGTTTAATCTTTGTAGTATCCAAAGTGAGTGCTGCTGAAAAGACAAAGTGTAATCTTCCTGGAAATGTGGTAAATTGAGATTATGCCAGAAACATCATCTCTGCACAAATAGGAAATTGGTATGTTCCAACACAGGTGAAAGAATAGAGCCTGGGTAGCAAAAAAGCAAATATCCACCATTTGGAGAAAACAGGAAACTTCTGTTTTAAGCCTAATACTTGACTTCATATAAACTAAGGATTCAGTACTAATAGGGTAACACTGGTAACATGTAAGTTACATCCTAAATCCAAACTAAATTTTTATATAAAGATTTAGAGTATATGGAATGGTGATTAATTTTTAGTCAGATCACACAACAATTTAAAGTTTTGAGTTCCTAAAAATATACATCATTATCTGCTTTCTAATGTCAATTTGAGAATGTGTCAATTTCTCATAATTTATATCAACTGAGTAAAATTTCACTGTCAAAATTATAGGAAAAGTTTTTGAACAAAATGCCTAAGATTATAAATCCATTATTGAAAGACTACAATTTACTCTGCCATGCACATTTAAAAAGTATCTGACTACAATGAAAAATAGAAACCTCAGTACTTGAAATTTTGTTCATATGATGGCTTATAATCTGATTTGGAAAAAAAATATTGACTTTTTTACGTGGTTAAGATTTCAAAAGTGCTTTATTTCTTACAGAAGTCAGTCTGTATCAGAAAACATCACTACAGCAATCATTACATTAGTATGGTGAAATTAAACTTGTTTACTGAAGGTCTCACTAAAAAATGTTCAAAAGAGGTAGGAGGAACTTGGAGGGGGGGCAAATTATTTGAAAGATACAACACAGTAACGCAGCATATATTTATCAGATTCTTCCTTTCTCCGAGAACTGTTCTAAATCTTTGGCATACAATGATGAATAAGGTAAAATACCATCCCCTCCTTTATGCACAGTAAAGAGAAGACCTCTGTCTAAAGAATGATGGTATGATCAAATGAATGCCATGGAAGAGGCAAAAACTCAGTGCTCTGCAGGATGGAAAAGAAGTGCTAAGGTTTTCTTGAGGGCTGGGACTAAGGAAAGTTGTAGAACAGATAGTAGAAGCACCGTTGACTGTAAAGAGAGTCATTAGATTACATACTCCAAATTAATAATTCAAACTTGTAGAGTCATGGTCACATAATACACATATTTTTAGAAAGATTACTCTGGAAACAATGTGGAAATAGATCAGAGTGAGTGAGGCTGAAACAAGAACACAAGAAGAAAGATATTTCAAGAGGGAAGAATTAGGAGAGAGACAGGTAAATGGACAAGAAAATTATATGTGAGGATATTTAGAAGGTAGGATTCAGAAGACTTTGTGAGTGAGCAAAAAGAGGGAAATGGAATAAGAAAAGCAGTTAAGTCAATGGTTCTTAAAGCAGGATACCTAGAACAGCAGCAGAAGCAGCCTCTGGGGACTTTTTAAGAAATCTATATTCTTTAGCCTCACTCCAGACCTTCTGAATAATAAACTCTGGGTATCGGGCCCAACAATCCACGTTTAACAAGCTTTCTGGGCAATTCTGATGCATGCTACAGTTTGAAAAGCACTTTCTGCTACAATTAGTTCTCAAATCAGCTGCAGATTGCACAGGGATCTTAGAAAAAGAAAATTCCCATCCCAGAAATTCTCGTTTCACTGGGCCAGACTGTAACCTAGACATCAGGATTTATATATTACTGATGGTGGTTTAGTCTCTAAGTCATGTCCGACTCTTGAGACCACGTGGACTGTAGCCCGCCAGGCTCCTCTGTCCATGGGGATTCTCCAGGCAAGAATACTGAAGTGGGTTGCCATTTTCTTCTCCAGGGGATCTTCCCAACTCAGTAATCAAACCTGATTCTCCTGCATTGCAGGCAGACTCTTTACCAACTGAGCTACAAGGGAAGCCTTGTGGCTTTCAGGTTTCTTACAGGGGATGCACCCAGATTTCCATGGACTGGACTGTAGGTCCTTAATGCTGTACACTCTCTTCCCACTTAGCCAGTTACTGGAACACATGCCCGTTTGGAAAGGGCTTATCCTTTCTACACTGCTGAAATCTCCCCCAGTCCCTATTAACCCAGTCACTGTTTCTGTACACAATATGGTTCCCACCCTAGGCCTTCTTAGATCTTAAGTCCATGGACATACACCTACATGATTTTTTTCTTCAGGACACACAGCTCCTATGGTGGGTCTCAGAAGACAGCTATCTCTCAATTTTGCCATGGGACATCCAGTAAATTCAGCGGCTCCAACTCAGCCTACTACCAGATACTGCTATTTGCAAACCATTTGCCCCAAATGACTATGGGTGGAGCCACAAATAATCTTCACATCTAGAGCATGAGATCCTGGTGCTGGGGCCCTTCAGACTTTCCTAGGAAGCCTCAGGAAGCAATACGAGTAGGCCAGATTTACACTGAGAGCTGTTCATTGTCCTCCTGCTATTTCCTTTGGGGCACAAAAAGTTAAAGAGTAAAGGTAGCTTAAACAATAAGACCTAGGAGAGGAATGAAATAGGAAGTTGTCAGTTATATATATACATACATATATATATACACACACACACACATATATATATACATTCTTTTTATATTCTTTTCTATTATGGTTTATCATAGGATGCTGAATATAGTTCTCTGTGCTATACAGTGGGACCTTATTGTTTATCTGTTCTATATATAAAAATGTACATCTGCTAACCCCAATCTCCTACCCCATCCCTTTCTCATCCCTCCTCTTGGGAAGAGTCTGTTCTCTATGTCCATGATTCTGTTTCTGTTTCATCAATAGGTTCATTTGTGAACCTATTTTAGATTCCACATATAAGAGATCTTGTATTTGTCTTTCTCTTTCTGACTTTCTTTACTTAGTATGATAATTTCTAGTTGCATCCTTGTTGCTGCAAATGGTATTGTTTCATTCTTTTTTACCTGAGTAGTATTCCATTGTATATATGTACTGCTTCTTGTTTATCCATTCATCTGTCAGTGGACACTTAAGTTGCTTCTATATTTTGGCTATTGTAAATAGAGGTGCTATGACCATACTGGTACATGTACCTTTTTGAATTTGGTTGCTGGATCATATGATGATTCTATTTTTAGTTTTTTGAGGAACCTCCACACTGTTTTCTATAGTGGTTTCACAAATTTGCATTCCTACCAACAGTGTAAGAAGGTTGCCTTTTCTCCACATCCTCTCTGGCATTTGTTATTTGTAGAATTTTTAACAGTGGCCATTTTGACTGGTGTGAGGTGGTATCTCATTGTACTTTAGATTTGCATTTTCATTGCATTTGATTTGCAATAATTAGCAATGATGAGCATCTTTTCTTAGACATCGGGATTTTTTAAAGTTCTCCCAGGTGATTTCAGTGTATGTCCACTCGTGGTGGACTGCTGGTTCTGGCTGGGAGGCTGGGTAGATAGTGTTAATACCAAGGAAATAGGGAAGGTTTAAGAGAAAAATCTTATATTGAATCTCGAAATAAGCACACAAGACCTTATTTAACTGTCTTTTCTTTAATTTCAGTCATGACCGATTCTTTGCGACCCCATGGACTATACAGCCCATGGAATTCTCCAGGCCAGAATACTGGGAGTGGGTAGCCTTTCCCTTCTCCAGGGGATCTTCCCACCCCAGGGATCAAACCCAGGTCTCCCACATTGCAGGCAGATTGTTTACCAGCTGAACCACAAGGGAAGCCCAAGAATACTGGAGTGGGTAGCCTATCCCTTCTCCAGGGGACCTTCCCGACCCAGGAATCAAACGGGGGTCTCCTGCATTGAAGGTACATTCTTTACCAACTGAGCTATGAGGGAAGCCCTTACTCTAGGCCAATAGATGAAAAAGAAACAGCAGTATCAAAGCATGGGCACATTACAAGGGTATCAAAACTTAAAAAGTCCTCAATAAAACCCTTTTCATTCTCTGAATCTTTTGCCAACTAATCTCCAAAAGCTTTAATGTCCTTCTACTCTCCTCTTCCTTTTATTGCTAAATATGGAACTCATCGGTGCTCCCTCTTCATTTAGTCAACATTTGGTCCTTAATGTAGTGGGTAAGTACACATGCTTCAAATCCCTGCTTTACCACTTGCTAACTCTGGGGGTTTAGCCAACTTAAATTCTCTGTCCCTCAGTTTCTCCATTTTTAACTGGGAATAACAATAGAACCTATTAGGATTGACCAAGGATTTAAAACATTAATAGAGCTTTCCTCATGGCTTAGTGGTAAAGAATCCACCTGCCAATGCAGGAGACACGGGTTCAATCCCTGATCCAGGGATATTCCACAGGCCATGGAGCAACAAAACCCGTGCACCACAACTGTTGAGCCTGTGCTCTAGAGCCCAGGAGCTGCAACTCTGAGCCCATGTGCTGCAACTACTGTAACCCATGTACTCTAGAGTCTGTGTTCACAATAAGAGAAGCCACCACAATGAGAAACCCATGCACTGCAACTAGAGAAAAGCCCACACAGCAACAAAGACCCAGCATAGCCGGAAATAAATAAATAAAATTATTTAAAAAATAAAGCAGTCTACAAACAATAAATGCTGGAGAGGGTGTGGAAAAAGGAAACTCTCTTCAACTGTTGGTGGGGATGTAAATTGATACAGCCACTATGGAGAACAATATGGGGATGCCTTAAAAAACTAGAAATAAAGCTTCCATATGACCTAACAATCCCACTCCTGGGCATATATCCTGAGGAAATCATGACTGAAAAAGACACATGTACCCTGGTGTTCATCATAGCACTATTTGCAACACCCTGGACATGAAACAATCTAGATGTCCATCAACTGATAAATGGATAAAGAAGATGTGGTGTATATATACAATGGAATATTACTCAGCTATAACAAGGAATGCATTTGAGTCAGTTGTAGTGAGGTGGATGAATCTAGAGCCTATTATGCAGAGTGCAGTAAGTCAGAAAGAGAAAAATAAATATCATATATTAGTGCATATACATGGAATCTAGAAAGATGGTACTGATGAACCTATCTGCAGGGCAGCAAAAGAGACTCAGACATAAAGAACAGACTTTTGGACATAGTGAGGGAAGGAGAGGGTGGGATGATTTGAGAGAGTAGCATTGAAATATATACTTTACCATATGTAAAATAGATAGCCAGGGGAAATTTGCTGTTTGACTCAGGGAGCTCAAACCTGGGTGCTTTGTGACAACCTAGAGGGGTGGGATGGAGTGGGAGGTGGGAGGGAGGTTTAAGAGGAAAGGGACATACATATATACCTATGGCTGTTTCATGTTGATATATGGTAAAAACCAACAAAATATTGTAAAGTTATTATCCTCCAATTAAAAGTAAAATTAAATTAAAAAATAAAGCATTAATAATCATAATGTTTTTGGAACAGTGCCTGGCTGGTAAGTGCCATGTAAATACAATTAAATATTTTTTTAAAAATTAGCTTGGAACATTTGGTGTATAAACCAAGAGGCAATTCAAGGGCTTCCTAGTACAATAGAGGTAATTTGCATCAGGTGAGCCTCACCTGTGTCTCCAGGAAACACATACAACATTATAACTCCTGTAACTAGACTGCCAAATCCTTGCAGACAGTGTCATGGCTTACTCATCTTGTATTCTCACTTTATATCACAAAGCCTAGCCCATGGTAATTAATAGATATTCATTGAATAAAGAAACTAAAAATGGATTATTCACTTCAGTCATTAATTTTTACTCTATGTAGAAAATAAGTTCTCCTATGGTATCTTCCAAGAGGATATAACTATTTGGGGATGGTGATTGAAGCCAAAATGTCCCAAGATGAAGGTAGAAGATAAAGAGAACCACTCTACATACCTTACCTCATTCAGCTTTAGCCAGAAAATCAGGTGAGTCTGAGCCTGCAGAAGAATCTATCAGAGATTCTGGGAGGGGCAGAAGCAGGAAAATGGGCCTAGGACTAACATTTGGAGTGGACAGGGAAAAAAGATTTAGACAATCAGAAAATCATTCTGAAGCAGTTTTCATTAGCATAGCAGAAGAATAGCACAGTTTTATAATCTCAGAAATTCTGCCAAAGAAATTAAAGCATTATTTAAGACTTGATGGACTTGGAATCAGGGCCAGCTTTGCCATTAGCAAGCTCCTGACCTTGGATGAGTCACCTAGCCTCTCTAAGCCTCAGTTTCCTCCTCTCCAAAATAAGGCATTGATTAATGATTCAAAAGGTTCTTTACAGTTCTGTAGTTCTTTGATTCTAACAGCTGACTGAAAATTTAAGCTCTCCAAGGAAAAATAAAATGCTTTCTTTTAATTCATGGAGCTATTGCAGGGACTCCTGTATCTCTTTTCTGTGTGTAATAATACTATTTCCTCCTAAAATTCATCTGTGTTTTTAGACTTCCATTTGTAATGATATGGACTGACACCCAGCTTAGAATAATTACCAAAATATAGAGCTTAATACACTAGACCAAATTTGTTTTTAACTTTGAGTCACCCATCATGTCTGTAATAGCAATATTCTATGAAATTCATAACAGTCTCTAAAGAGTGTTTGAAAATATTATAATATTTATTTAGTTCTTGAACAATTTATTAATAAAACTTAAAAGGCTGTACCCTTTATCTGAGTTACAGTTGCTCTTTTAGGCTTACAAAAATAAAACAAAACAGAACCACTAACTCTGAAGCATGTAGATAAGAATGAGTCAAAATTCTATGACTTTTATGTTTCAATGCAAGTTGTGTGTAACATACCTCAGGATTTGTGTCAAACTCTAGGCTTAAACAGTGGAAATCGTTTTATCTATTTACTTGGTTCAGAAAAGCTCAGTGCCTCTAGGCAATCAATCTAACTCTTTGCAGCAAGACATAAGTTATTTGAGATTTCTACCTCAAAACCTATTATGCCCCCAAAGTGCTATCTCTGATTATTGTTAAATGAAGTCTCAGTTGGCAGAAGAGTTCACCATACTAGGGTTCTTGATAGCTTCAGAGAAATACTTTATTAAATTCTAAAGCACTCAAGCCATACCTCCAAAATACAGACAAACCTCCAGAGTCTCCTTCAAAAACTACTCATGGCCCAATCACTATTAGAGCCATAAAAGGCAAAGCCTCAGGACCACAGTGTTAAGGTAGAAACCACGTCTTTGCTCTGCTAACCCTATAAGGAATCTTTTTTGTTATTGGGATCTCTAAAGCCCCAGCAAAATACCATGTTCTCGTCAACACCAACTTCAGATAAATAGTCCAAACATGAAAGTAGTTCCCAGCAAGTGTAATTCAGTTCTTGGTTTGACATATAAGTGGATCCTGTCATTCTCAATGCAACATTTATCACATTGGGTATGTCTAAGCAATCCAGAAGGCTCATGCCACATATCAAATTTATCAATAGTTTTTCCCAGTTGTACATGACAAGTCTCTTGCATAAGAGTGAGACATTAAGCTAGTGAGTAAGTCTAGCTGAACACATAGCCACCTCAAACTCTACAACAGTTTTATTGTTATCTACTTGCAATCTTAAAAACATTGTTCTTTATTAAAAATCTCTGAAGGACAGTCAAATGCTCACAATCGTGATTAAAATGCAGAGAACCAAAGCTCCCCATAGTTCCTAACCAGAAAGAAATTCTGTGGAGGAAATTATATGCTGTGATAAATTATTGTCATGTACATGCTAAAATTTTTGAAATGCAGCATTTGCAAGTGTTAAATGTCTGCTTTCCTATGCAAAAGGCAAATGATAGTGAACACTGGTAACTCTTTGTTAAATCAACTATACAATATTAAGAGTAAACAAGATCACGGTGTAGGTGAAATTGCTTAGTAACCTGTAAATCACTTTAGAAAGAGAAAAAATCATAAGTTACACAGATAAAAATACTGAGATGAATGATCATTTAAGGTGCTGGAGTGTAATAAAAGATGAGACCATTTCTGTAATCTTTCTGAGAAAACAAAAACTCCTAGTTATATTTTGCCTCTATATCTTTCATACTTCCACAAGTTCCTGAAAGGGAATCCTGTGTTTGGAAGAGCTACACGAAAAACAAAAAGAGAGAAAGAGAGAGAGAGAGAGAATCTAGAGTTAGAAGTTTTAGACATCGTGTGTATTTAACGAAGGGCAAGTGGAACTATAATAACATCTTATCGTTTAATGTGTGTTGTCTTCTCAATAAACTAATGCGAGTTGTATGTTTGTTATTGGCTATGTTAATAGTATGGTAACACTCCCTTCTGAGAACGTATTTAAGAGAGACAAGTGTGTTTTATTGGTTTATATTAGTCAAATATTAACCAACCTGAAATTTTATTACTTTGTGTCCCTAAGTCTTAAATAAGTTTAAATCTACTGATAACATCAACACCTCAATTGAGAGCCCATATATATATTTAAATTTTATGTAAGTATAGTTGATATACTATATTATGTTAATTTCTGCTGTACAAAGTGATTCACTTATACATATATATTCTTTTTCATATTCTTTTCCACTGTGGTTTATCACAAGATATTGACTATAGTTCCCTGTGCTCTTCAGTAGGACCTTTTTATTTATCCATCCTATATATAATAGTTTGTGTCTGCTAATCCCAAATTCCCAGTCTTTCCTTCCTCCAACGACCACCACTTCTCCTTGGCAACCACAAGTTTGTCCTCTCTATATCTGTGAGACTGTTTCTGTTTTTGTAGATATGTTCATCTGTGCTATATTTTAGGTTACACATACAAGTGATATCACATGGATTTGTCTTTGTCTTTCTGACTTACTTCACTTTGTATGATAATCTCTATGCTGCTGCAAATATCATCATTCTTTTTCCTGGCTGAGTAATATTTGATTATATATATACATATATATAATTTATATATATATATATAACACATCTTTTTTGCCCATTCATCTGTCAATGGACATTTAGATTGCTTCCATATCTTGGCTATTATGATTAATAAAGAGTGCTGCTATGAACATAGAGGAGCATGGATCATTTTGAATTATAATTTTATCTGGATATATGCCCAGGAATGGGATTGCTGGATCATATAGAAATTCTATTTTTAGTTTTCTGGGGAACATCCATACTGTTCTTCATAGCATCTGCACCAATTTACACTCTCACCAACAGTATAAAAGGGGTCCCTTTTCTCCACATCCTCTCCAGCATTTGTTATTTGTAGACTTTTTAATGCTGGCCATTCTAACTAGTGTGAGGTAGGTATAGCTCATTGCAGTTTTGATTTGTCTATTTGTTAAATTAATAGAGAAGTCTATTAATTAGCAGTGATGAGCATCATGTGTCTATTGGCCATCTGTATGTCTTCTTTGGGGAAATGCTTATTTAGGTCTTCTGGCCACTTTTCAATTGGATTGTTTTTCTGTTATTGAGCTGTATGAACAGTTTGTATATTTTGGCAAAAGCCCTTGTGTGTCACATCATTTGCAAATATTGTCTCCCAGTCCATAGGTTGTCTTTTCATTTAGTTTACAGTAAAAGCTTATATTTTATTTCTAAAGATGGAATTCCAGTTGAGCTATTTCAAATCCTAGAAGATGGATGCTGTGAAAGTGCTGCCCTCAGTATGCCAGCAAATTTGGAAAACTCAGCAGTGGTCACAGAATTGGAAAAGGTCAGTTTTCATTCCGACCTGAAAGAAAGACAACGCCAAAGAGTGTTCAAACTACCACACAATTGCATTCATCTCACATGCTAGCAAAGTAATGCTCAAAATCCTCCAAGCCAGACTTCAACAGTACATGAACCATGAACTTCCAGATGTTCAAGCTGGATTTAGAAAAGACAGAGGAACCAGAGATCAAATTGCCAACATCCATTGGTTCATCAAAAAAGCAAGAGAGTTCCAGAAAAACATCTACTTCTGCTTTACTGACTATGCCAAAGTCTTTGACTGTGTGGATCACAACAAAATGGAAAATTCTTACAGAGATGGGAATACCAGACCACCTGACCTGCCTCCTGAGAAGTCTGTATGTAGGTCAAGAAACTTCAGTTAGTACTGGACATGGAACAATAGACTGATTCCAAATCAGGAAAGGAGTACGTCAAGGCTGTATATTGTCACCCTGCTTATTTAACTGATAGGCAGAGTACATTATGTGAAATGCTGGGCTGGATGAAGCAAAGCTGGAATCAAGATTGCCGGGAGAAATATCAATAACCTCAGATATGCAGATGACACCACCCTTATGGCAGAAAGCAAGGAAGAACTAAAGAGCCTCTTGATGAGAGTGAAAGAGGAGAGTGAAAAAGTTGGCTTAAAACTGAACATTCAGAAAACTAACTAAAAAAAAAAAAAAAGAAAACTAAGATCATGGCATCTGGTCCCATCACTTCATGACAATTAAATGGGGAAACAATGGAAAGAGTGAGAGACTTTAATTTTTTGGTCTCCAAGATCATTGTAGATGGTGACTGCAGCTGTGGAATTAAAAGATGCTTGCTCCTTGGAAGAAAAACTATGACCAACTTAGCATATTAAAAAGCAGAGACATTACTTTGCCAACAAAGGTCCATCTAGCCATTTTTCCAGAAGTCATGTATGGATGTGAGAGTTGCACCATAAAGAAAGCTGAGTGCCTAAGAATTGATGCTTTTGAACTGTGATGTTGGAGAAGACTCTTGAGTCCCTTGGACTGCAAGGAGATCCAACCAGTGCATCCTAAGAATGTCAGTCCTGAATATTCATTGGAAAGACTGATGGTGAAGGTGAAACTCCAATACTTTGGCCACCTGATGCAAAGAACTGACTCATTGGAAAAGACCCTGATGCTGGGAAAAATTGAAGGTGGGAGGAGAAGGGTATGACAGAGGATGAGATGGTTGGATGGCATCACCGACTCAATGACATGAATTTGAGCAAGCTCTGGGAGTTGGTGATGGACAGGGAAGCCTGGCATACTGCAGTCCATGGGGTCGCAAAGCACTGGACACAACTGAGTGACTGAACTGAACTGAAAGATGCCTTGCTGTCTTTAGTGAGATCCAAGAAATGAATTCTAGAGCAATATTTTTCAGAATTGGAAGAGTCTTTCTATGTCACCTATATAACTTGAAACTGAAATTCTGAATTATGTCTAAAATATCTCAAGCCACTGGAAACCCAAATTCTCTTTGGAGACCTCCCATAATGAGGCATCTCACTACTTGAGATCTTCACTTAAATTTCAAAGAGTTCCCATGGATTCTTTGAAAAATTCATATATTCACTTTAAATCTGCTCTTTCTACAGCTAATTTCACAGCTTAGTTCCAGTTCTCCATAAGAATCAAAGAATAATCCCACTTCTATATGAAAACTCCACAAATGTTCAGAGATATCATAAGTAAAGCACCTGGAAGACACTCCAGCTTGTATTCAAATAAATGCAAGTTATTATCATTTCTATCATCAAAGTCATAAAAATATTTCTTTCTCAGACTCCCCATACCTAGTTTCTTCATGCCTCTATTGTTAAATCAAACAAGAAGTCCATTAGATATAGGAGGTTCCGTGCTATAGCAGCATACATAAGCAAACCAAAATTAAGCCTGTAAATGCCTCAAGCTTACAAAATTGAAACCTAAGGACAACCACTCACAGCCAACCAGGCTTTATGCTATAGAGAACCAATAATTTCCTTTCTTTGCTTCTGCACCTTTTCTATATTAGTAATTCTCCCAGCTTCTGTTGGTGAAGCATTCCTAAACATTTCTGGTTTGATGCTGCCAAATTCCAATCAATTCTCACTCAAATGAATTCTTAAAAATTTTTAATATACTTTGCTGCTGCTGCTAAGTCATTTCAGTCATGTCTGATGCTGTGCGACCCCATAGATGGCAGCCCACCAGGCTCTGCCGTCCCTGGGATTCTCCAGGCAAGAACACTGGAGTGGGTTGCCATTTCCTTCTCCAGTGCATGAAAGTGAAAAGTGAAAGTGAAGTCGCCCAGTCATGTCTGACTCTGCGGCCCCATGGACTGCAGCCCACCAGGCTCCTCCGTCCATGGGATTTTCCAGGCAAGAGTACTGGAGTGGGTTTCCATTGCTATAGTTTATCTTTTAATACTGTAGTCCAGTACAGAGTTATACCAAAGTCTGTTAAATTCTGTATTTTGAAACAGAGAATACGTCTTCTCTTTAAGTATTCAAAATCTTTCATTGAAGTGAACCAAGCATTATACCACTAAGGAAACGTAAACATTCCAAAATTAAGAAATAATGTTGGCCATTTTCTCACATCCAACGTAATAAAAACTAGAAAGAATGTAAAAATAATTTTTAATTCACCTACCTGGAAATTAAAATGAAAACTCTTTCAAACAATTCTGGATCAAAGTGAGAAACAGTCCAAATTACATATGATTTAAAAAATAATGAAAGTAATATGAACCCCTATTCTCCTTCATTTACCTCTCCTCTGTTGCTTATTCCATGTAAATCTTCTGTTTTGTAATAAGGCATCTAAGAAGATCTCAGTGTTCACCATACCAGAGAAAAGCCCAAGGAAAAAATCAAAGCCCCAAACAGAAAATTATGTCAAGTAGCAGGCAACTCCTATTGTGATTGACAGGACTTACCATTGAGATTAGAGAAAGATTCTAATTTGATGGTCAGTCATTCAATGAAATAAACACATCCACACAGTTGGAAATGGAGAAGCAAGATTCTCTTGAGCTCAAGAAAAACGCTACTTTACTCCTGAATTATTCTTCCATTGGCAACAATATAGTCACAATTAGAAAACACCATCTGGTTCTAGACAAATACTTCTGTTCTTACTCCAAATTAGGATTTATGGGGTTTAGCTATAATAGAATATAGATTTTTAAAAAATAATATATATGTTTACCTATATGTATATCCTCAAGCATTCATATTACCAAATAAGAACAAATGGTATTAACTATAATTATGCAGTGGGGCTTCCCTGGTGGCTCAGATAGTAAAAAATCTGTCTGTAATATGGGAGATCTGGGTTCGATCCCTGGGTCAGTAAGATCCCTTGGAGAAAGGAATGGAAACCCACACCAGTATTCTTGCCTGGAGAACTCCATGGAAAAAGGAGCCTGGCAGGCTACAGTCCATGTGGTCCCAAAGAGTCAGACATGTCTGAGCGGCTAACACTTTTATTCAATCTAAGAAGTTAAAAAATAAAAATAAGTTGATTTTTTAAATTCAACAAATTAAAAAGAAGAGAAACAATGAGCTGATAAATATACCTAGAAACTGGTACTTTGAATAAAGTAACAAAATATATTACTAACTATAATCAAACCAAGGAAGAAAAATGCCAAAACACAAATAGTCCAAATAGAACTTAGATGCAGGCAGCCGAGACACAGGTAAATTTTAAGAATTATTTGCTCAACTCTATGCAGATATACTTGAAAACTCCCATGAAATAGATTATTATTTTTTTTATTTTTTCTCTTTGTTTTTATACCCCATTCCCATTTCCCTTACCCCTTAGGGATCTAATCTATTGTCTTTAATATTGACACTTTTAATTGTAAAATGTCTTTACAAAATGTGAGTCGATGTTTTATGTGCATTTCTTTCTAACAAATGTAAATAGTATTGTACCATACATTTCCCTTCTTTTACTTAGTGTTGTTTTAAAATCACAAGTTTCCAAGATCCATCCATGTTGCCCTGTGTGCAATACCAGTACTTCTCATGGCTGCATGTGTGTACCCACCACATTTTGCCTATTTTCTCTTCCAGCTGTGGGCACCCAGGTTACCACCAACTTACCACATGCTAAGACTACAATGAACACACTGTGACATGTCCATATGAGTATGGATGAAAACTTCATACAAATACCAGATTATAGGGTGAATTTCCTTAATTTCCCTGAAGAGTGTTTTCTCAGAATGGTTGCACCACTCTACACTCCCACCAGCAATGCAAAATGTGACTCTATTTTCATAGCTCTGCTAAACTTTGGCATCATCCAGCTTTCTTATTTTTGTCCATTCACTAGGTGCAAAATGGCATCTCATCACTTTTTAAATTTGAATTTCTCTATTTTTTGCATTTCTTCATCTTTGATAAATTGCCAGTTCATACCCCTTACCCATTTTTCTCTGGGGATGGTTGTCTTCTGAATGTTGACTTAAAACTATTGTAGCAAGAACACATCATGAGGTCTATCTACCCTGTTAAACTTTTTCAAATGTGCAATTCAGCATTGTTAGCTATTTCAAAGAAATAAGCACTTTTATGCTCATTGACACACTATTCACAATAGCAAAGATGTAGAAACAACCAAATGCCTGTTGATAGATGAATAGATAAAGAAAATACAGTATATGTGTGCATGTTAAGTTGTTTCAGTCGTGTCTGACTCTTTGCGACCTTATGGACTGCAGCCTCCCAGGCTCCTCTGTCTTTGGGATTCCAGGCAAGAATACTAGAGTGGGTTGCCACTACCTCCTCCAGGGGATCTTCCCGGATTGAACCTACATCTCTTGTCTCCCTCACTGGCAGGTGAGTTCTTTACTACTAGCACCACTTGGGAATATTGTTCAGCCTTTAAAAAGAAGGAAATTGTGTAATATGGGACAATATGGATGAACCTTAAGGATATTATGTTAAATGAAATAAGCCAGTTAGAGATGTAGCTCTTTCCATTAATTGATTTTAATCATTTTTTGTTTTTCTCAGGTTTTAGCAATTACAAAAATTTCCTTTTGTCGTCTCTCCAGAAACCATGTCCATAGTATTTGTTTTTTTAGCAGAAATTCTTCATTCTTAATTTTGAGGTAAAAAGTTGCATCAATATTTTTTCCTTATGATTTGTAAGGTTTCAGTTTTAATTAACAAGACCTTCACTACCCTGGCTTAAAAAGAACGTAATAGTTTGCCTTTTATATTTAAGTGTTTGATCCACCTACGATTATCTATATATACAGGATCAAGATCAATTTTTATTTTTATCCATAAAGTTAGGTGATAATGTTTCATGTGGAAATGCTTGTAATATGTTGTTATATAAATGTATAGGTCTGTCTTCAAACACTCGGTTCTGTTGCACTGGTAGTTTGTGTGCTTTTGTACTAATATTACACTGTTTTTAGAACAATGGCTTCATTGTGGGAATTACTGCTTTTTATAGCATTGACTTAGCTCTTCATGGAACTCTATCCTTCCAAATAAATTTAAGTTTATTGAGTTTTTCAAGAAATTCGACTAGAAATTTAATTGGGATTATGTTGAATATATCGGAGAAGGAAATGTCAACTCACTCCAGTATTCTTGCCTGGGAAATCTCATGGGCAGAGGAGCATGATGGGCTACAGTCCATGGGGTTGCAAAGAGTTGACACCACTTAGTGACTAAATAACAACAAAATATTGAATATATAAATTCAGAACAAATTTACATCATTTTAATGCTAAATATTTTATCCAGAATCATGGAATGCCTCTCCATTTATTTAGATCATCTTCTATAATCTTTTATTAACGTTTTCAAGTTTTCTCTAAATAGGGTTTGAGTGTTTATGATTAAAATAGTTACTTAGATATTTCATGATATTTTATCACTTCAAGGGTTTAAATTATGAAAAAATATATATATCTTATTACACTTCCTAGTTAGTTGTTGGGAGAAGGCAATGGCAACCCACTCCAGTACTCTCGCCTGGAAAATCCCATGGACAGAGGAGCCTGCTAGGCTGCAGTCCATGGGGTCGCGAAGAGTCGGACAAGACTGAGCGACTTCACTTTCACTTTTCATTTTCATGCATTGGAGAAGGAAATGGCAACCCACTCCAGTGTTCTTGCCTGGAGAATCCTAGGGACGGGGGAGCCTGGTAGGCTGCCGTCTATGGGGTCGCACAGAGTCGGACACGACTGAAGCGACTTAGCAGCAGCAGTTAGTTGTTACTGCTATTGATTTTAAAAATTGATCTTTTGCCCAGCAATTGAATTCTCTTTTTAGTTGTAATCATTTGTCTGTGAGTTCTTTTGCTACCCAGGTATATGATTATAGCATCTGCACATGATGATAATTTTCTTTCTGAACTTTCACCCTGTCCAATCTCTTCTTTCTATTTTTTCTTCATAGCATTGGCTAGGACCCTTGGCAATATGTTAAACAGTAATTGTGGACTTATTTGTCCTGTTTCTCCTGAGAGATAATTATCCATGCATATCTTGAATTTCTGCATGTCTTACAAGTAGAAATGCTGACTGTGCATCTATATTCTCTTTTTAGAGATGCTTGTATCTAAAGTAAAAGGCAGATTTGGCTACAGCCTTGGGAGTAAGGGATAGTGTCTCTCTCCAGAGAGAAGGACTGGCATACTTCTCATGATACACCATTTGTGTTCCTAAATTAGTTCAGGGTTTCTCTCCTGTAACACAACCTTCATTGCGTATGCAGGTGTCACTGAGTCCTCTGCGTGTAACCCTGTGGGAATTTGGGCTTGGGAAACTGGCACAAGAAAATACTGATTTCTGCTGTTGTAAATAATAAAGTCCTATATTTCTAAACCAGAAATCCCCTGTATTCTATGAAACTGCAGAAAATTAACTTATAAGCTTGCAAGGATAAAATCTACAAGCATTTGTTTGTAATCACCCCAAGTTGATGACACAAATGTTCATCTATGATAGAACTGATAAATAAATTGTAGGCTGCTCATAAATTTGGGGTACGATATATCAAAAAAAAAAAAGAACCACTGTATTAAAAAACATGGACAAATGTCACAAATATGATGCTGACCAAAGGAAGCTAGACTCAAAGGAGCACATACTTTCTTTCCAAGTAAAACTAGTATCTGACTACAGGTTAGAAGTCAGGACACTAGTTGTCCTTGGCATGCACTGTTGCGGAGGTGGTAAGTGATAACTAGAAGAGACACATGGGGGCTTCTATCATTCTGGTCATGTTTTGTTTCTTCATTTAGGTGCTATAACACAGAGAGCTCACTTTGTGAAAGTTTAATTTATGTATTTATCACTTGCACACTTTTCTGTATACATGTTATATTCTAACAAAATTTATAATATATATGTTATTTCATTAGAAAGGAATCAACAGAAAATAATTTGTATCAAAAATAGGCACAATTCATAGGGGAAATGATTATACCCTAAAGGTGTCATATCAAATCAGTTAAGAGAAGATAGACTATATAAAATTATGTTGAAGCAACTGGATAATGACTTAGGAAATAAAAATCAAGCAAAATCATTTTCTAAATCTTTGTACCAAAATACATTTAGCAGAAAAATTTCAAATGCAATACATGATTCCATAGTAGTATAAAAAATGACATAACTTATTTTACACTTTTGATGTGAAATACTTTGTGGGATACAAAGGAAAATGTCAATCAATTTGCCTAAAAAGTTAAAACTCCTTTTAAAAATAAACCATAATAAGATTACGAAGTACCCTTGAGAGACTATTTCTTAGACTCTGCTTCTTCCAAGTCACCAAGTATTTGATTACCTCTAAATTGTTCAGCAACAAAATTTATTTCGAACGAAAGGAGAGAATGACAATTTTGAACTTTAGCTGAACCCTTTGCTCCCAGAAAGCAGTAATGGTTGAGAGATTTCCACTCTTTATTCTCTGGGAAATGGCTAAATCCAATGACCAACCATATTCCGGCATTTCCCAAGATAAAACCCACCTCCATCCTTATCAATAATTCCTCTGTTTACTTTCCTCTGTACAAACAAGACCCCTTCCTTTTCTTTGAGTGTACTTGGTCGCTCAGTCATGTCCAACTCTTTGCAACCCTGTGGACTGTAGCTCACCAGTCTCCTCTGTCCATGGGGATTCTCCAAGCAAGAATACTGAAGTGGGTTGACATGACCTCCTTCAGAGGACCTTCCAAACCCAGGGATCAAATCCAGGTCTCCTGCATTGCAGCAGATTCTTTACCATCTGAGTCACCAGGGAAGCCCTTTCTTTGAGTAATCTCTCATTAATGAATGCTTTCCCAATTGCAATAGTCTGAATAAAATAATTCCTAAAATATTAATCAACAAAATTATAATAGAATTGACAAATTCATAACAAATATCTGAACATATAATGTTCTTATTTCCTTAATACCAAGAGACACTTATAAATCAATATTTTTTTAATTAATTAATTTTTTAATTGAAGGATAATTGCTTTATAGAATTTTGTTGTTTTCTGTCAAACCTCAACATGAATCAGCCATAGGAATACATATATCCCCTCCCTTTTGAACCTCCGTCCCATCTCCCTCCCCTTCCCACCCCTCTAGCTTGATACAGACCCTCTGTTTGAGTTGCCTGAGCCATATAGCAAATTCCCGTTGGCTATCTATTTTACATACGGTACTGTAAGTTTCCATGTTACTCTCAACATACATCTCACCCTCTCCTCCCTCTCTCCATGTCCATAAGTCTATCCTCTATGTCTGTTTCTCCACTGCTGCCCTACAAATAAATTCTTCAGCACCATTTTTCTAGATTCTGTATATATGTGTTAGTATATGATATTTGTCTTTCTCTTTCTGACTTACTTCACTCTGTATAATAGGTTCTAGGTTCATCCACCTCGTTAGAACTGGCTCAAGTATGTCCCTTTTTATGGCTTAGTAATATTCCATTGTGTATATGTACCACGACTTCTTCATCCATTCATCTGTTGATGGACATCTAGGTTGCTCCCATGTTCTAGCTATTGTATATAGTGCTGCAATGAACAATGGGTTACATGTGTCTTTTTCAATTTTGGTTTCCTCAGGGTATATGCCAAGGAGTGAGATTGCTGGGTCATATGGTGGTTTTATTCCTAGTTTTTTAAGGAATCTCCATACCGTCTTTCATCATGGCTGTATCAATTTACATTCCCATCAGCAATGCAAGAGTGTTCCCTTTCCTCCACACCCTCTCCAGCATTTATCATTTGTAGACTTTTTGATGATGGCTATTCCGACCAGTGTGAAATGATATCTCATTGTAGTTTTGTAAATCAATATTTTTTAACCTAGCAGATTGACCAAAATACTTTTAAACTTTCATAATGTTCAGTATTGGTGAGAATGTGGGAGAAAGAAGCAGTCTTAATATATTTGAGTTTATACTACCATTGTTGATACAACCTTTTGGTAGGCACATAGCTAAATACGTCAAAACTAAAAAAAAAAAAAAAATTGGCCCAACAATTTCAACTTTAGGAATTTACCTTGTATATGTACTTGCAAAAAGGTGCCTTGACATGTGTACAAGGATGTTCACTAAACATAATTGTTTTAGAGCATAAAAATAGGGGGAAAAAATCCTTACATGCTCTTTAATAAGGAATTAACTAAATAAATTCTAGTTCATCTATGCAGCCAAATGGCTTCGCTGGTGGCTCAGTGGTAAAGAATCCGCCTGCTAATGCAGGAGATTCAGGTTTGATTCCTGGGTTGGGAAGATCCCCTGGAGAAGGAAATGGCAACCTTCTCCAGTATTCTTGCAATCTGACACAACTTACTTACTAAACAACAACAACAATGTAGCTAATGTAGCCAAACATAAAATAGCTTCCCCCCACCCCCGTGGCTCAGTGGTAAAGAATTTGCCTGCCAATGTGAAGACGCAGGAGACATGGGTTTGATCCCTGGGTCAGGAAGATCTTCTAGAGAAGGAAGTGGCAACCCACTCCAGTATTCTTGCCTGGGAAATTCCATGGACAGAGGAGCCTCTGACTACAGTCAATGGGGTTGCAAAGAGTCGGACATGACTGAGCGACTGAACAACAGCAACAACAACATATAACAGGAAATAAGTGCTTACATGAAGTGATTCACAAGATGATTTCATACATTTAACAACAACAACAAAAACCAAACAAGATGTAAGTGTGATTCCATTTATATATCAATTCCATTTGTGTGTACACATGAAACTGTTCATGGTCATCACTTCTGCACATTGAAAGCAAAATTTTCTTTTGTAGTTTTGTATGTTTTTTTTTCCTTTGACATATCTTTACAGTTACATTTAACCCATTTTCATGTCTGACTTACTGGTTCTCAACTCTAGTCCTTTCTGGAACAAGTCAGTTTTAAAATATAGAATCTGTGTCTATCAGTTTCTCTTTATCTCCTATCCTGACTATGCTAGGTCAGCCATATTCCTTCCAACTCCAATGCAAATTTAATTTAGAGATTTTTGTTTAATATCTATAAAAACTACACTCCCATGTAGGGACCAGGAGACTTCCAGCCATATTGCTTTTTGAGTTACAGAGGAATTTTGATGAAAACGTGAGCTGCACTAATTTTCTGCTGCAGGATGGGGGAGTCGAGGGGTACTGGGAAAATGAACACGTTTTCAATAGGTTTCCCATATTTTTCTACATTTGCTTCCTTTTGTCCCCCTTCTCTACAAGGATGGTGTTTAAAAAAATTAATGCACATTTAATGCACCAGCAGTACCCCAATATATTAGTCCATATACTTTCAATTTACTAGGCATTCATTTATCCTCATTTTCTCTCTCTCTCTCTCTCTGCCCTCCTCTCCCCATCATTTCTCCTTTTTCTCTATCCTCTCTCCATTGCACATTTCATTAATTTGATCATCAGATGAGAAATAACATGATGTGTTCAGTGACTTTTATGGTTGTGATATGCATCAGATGTGGAAATAGAGTGGAATGGAAAGGATAAATGCTCCATCACAACAGCTTCTGCTTTATTGTTGTCTACTAGAGAACCTAGAGCTGGTGCTGGCATAGCATTTCACTGCAAAGAAGAGTGCCAGTTACAGAAAGAAGCACACTGGGAACTCATCATTATATATTCTAAACTTTCATGATGCTTTTCTTCTGAGCTTTTAAAATTCTGCTGCATAAGTATCATTTTCCTGTCTATGAAGATAGAGGAACTGAGCCATAGGTGAGATTAAGTGGCTTGTGTAAGAGTTCAAAGCAAGCCTGATAAGAGTTAGAAATCATTCTGGTTGTTGAGCCCAGCTTCTCTACCACAGTGATCAGAGGATCAATATCACTTTTCACCTCTCCAGGACTACAATTTCTAAGCCTTTACTGTATCTCTCTTTCATGCAAAATTTTAAAAACACTTCATAAATACATAACCTTTTCAATTCAAATACACCCCAAACCCTGGGGTATTTCTCACTATATAACCCAGAGACACTGCTGCCCCTGGGTGTAGAGACAAATGAGAAAAGGAAGAAAGTACATTTAATTTCCACCTCAGTCACTGAATTACAGCATCATTTTCAACAAAGTGATTTTGCTTGTATGCTCTGACTTGTCAGCTACAGAGTTTGGATACAACTTTACTTCTCCTTAACTAAAAGCTACTGAGATAATTTGTTTAAAACCCTTGGAGCTCAATGATACTAAATGAAAAGGAAGAACGGGAGGCCATCTGTATCATTCTGTTACTGAGTTAGGACCTCAGAAAGCTGTATTGCCTCAGGAAGCTGTCTTCCCCAGCAATCCCTCTGATTTATTATAGCTCACAGCGTGCTTGTAAAGGCAAGAAATCTGGAGAACAGGGCAGAAAAATAAACCACATACAACTTTGCCTCTGTAAGCCAGGATTACGTCTCTGAATAACCTGGGTCAAATCCTTTTACAGGCAGTGTAATTTTAGGTGGGTTATTTACTCTCTGTGCCTCAGTTCTTTTGTTTAGAGAAAGGGGTCTAAAACTGTTATCAACATCCTAGTATTGTGAAATTAAATTAGTTAATATGTATAGATAACTTAGAAGAATGTTCAGCACATTATATGAACTAAAAATGTGTTAGCCATTGCTGTTGCTGTTATTGATATTAATTATATATTTATGTACAAATATATATAATTTATTATATAATATAGTATATCTAATACTATTGTTACATATGTTAGAATACATGAGATGTGGAGTTGTCTTAAATCTCACAAATGACCCAGTCATTCTATTAATTGGAGTTACGTCACACTGAAATTTTCCATCTTAGATAAGCCAAGGATCAACAAATTGTTTTCTGTGAAGTGTTAGATAGTAAATATTTTTGGCACAGTATCTGTCACAACTACTTAGGGTTCAGCTGTTATTGTACCTTGAAAACAAACATAAAAAGACTTAAACAAATGAGTGTGGCTATGTTCCAGTAAAACTTCACTTATAAAAACAAATCATAGCTTGCCAGCCCCTAAAATGAACTGAGAAACCTTTCATAGTCATTGTTTTTACTTAGTGAAGAAAACTGGGACCTCAAGAAGGAAAT
Source organism: Okapia johnstoni (assembly GCA_024291935.2). Taxonomy (NCBI): domain Eukaryota; kingdom Metazoa; phylum Chordata; class Mammalia; order Artiodactyla; family Giraffidae; genus Okapia; species Okapia johnstoni. The sequence continues at coordinate 39,869,476 of CM044323.1, forward strand.
TACTCTTCCTCCCAAAAGACATGAGATAAAACATATTTCCCATTATTATGCCCCAGATATCACCTCAAGGCAAAACAATGATACTCCTACAGGACAGAGTGCTCAGATCAGAAAGCAAAGCCATAGCACTGAGAGAGAAGCCACTCCTAGGGCAATGAGGAACATTCATTTTGTAAAGAATCAGAATAAAACAATCATCTCTGAGAACATGGTTGATGAAGTTTTGGTACTTAAAATGAATCTTGAGCCTTAATAGATGTAGAGACTGAGAAGTTTCTGAAATACTAAGAAAGGCTTTATTTAAAAGGCTTCCCTTGTGGCTCAGTGGTAAAGAACATACGAGCTGATGCAAGAGACGTAAGAGACATGGGTTCGATCCCTGGGTTGGGAAGATCCCCTGGAGAAGGAAATGGCAACCCACCCCAGTATTCTTGCCTGGGAAATCCCATGGACATAGGAGGCTAGCGGGCTATAGACTATGGGGAAGCAGAAGAGTCAGACACTAATGAGCAACTAAACAATAAACAGATCCCAGCACACATTGGTGTGGGTCAGGAACAATGTGGAGGTGGCAGGGGTGAGGGGGCATCACAGAAAAATTAACGATCCAGCATAGCACAAGCCATGCAGGATGAAGAGAAATCTGGACCAGACCAGAACCGAGAACTATTCTCATAGCTACCTAAGATTTTTTACCAGGTCTGTAGTGAAAAGAAACTAAACAATAATATCGCAACTGCTTCGTATGTCACTTACAGTTTCAGTACTTAGCTAAGGATATTATTCTGTCCTCAAGGTATTAGTTACTCAGTTGTATTCAACTGTTTGAGACCCCATGGACTGTAGCCTTCCAGGCTCCTCTGTCCGTGGAATTCTGCAGGAAAGAATACTGGAGTGGGTTGCTATTTCTTACTCCAGGGGATCTTCCCAACCCAGGGATCGAGCCCAGGTCTCCTGCATTGCAGGCAGATTCTTTACTGGCTCAGACGGTAAAGAATTCTATTCTCAAGATACTGAGATATTGAAATAATTTCTTTGAAACCTTGTAGGCCTGGTGGCTCAGCTGGTAAAGAATCTGCCTGCCAATGCAGAAGACGCAAGAGTTGTGGGTTTGAAACCTGGGTTGGGAGGATCCCTTGGAGAAGGAAATGACAACTTGCTCTGGTATTCCTGCCTGGAGAATCCCATGGACAGAAGAGCCTGGCAGGCTATAGTCCATGGGGTCACAAAAAGTCAGACACAACTGAGCAGGCATGCACAGCCCAAATGGACCTAGGGAAAATAAGATATAGGGCTCCTCCTGCATTACCTCATTACTAATTTAAGACTTGGTCAATTTGTTGTGCATAAGGACATTCTCATCCTAAGTATTAAATATTTACTGAATATAATCCCTTGGGATGAGAGGTTTTTGAGAGGAAATTAAGGAAGAAGATAATTTGAAAAATGACTGGACCATAAGCTTCTTAAAGGCAGGAACTCTAATGTTCTGTTTACCATTAATGTACATTGTCTGAACATTAGACACCCAAACAGATGTTGAATGAATGAATGAATGAAGTTTACACTGCATAGTTATATTTGGAATGTCTGTGTGTGCACTCAGTTGTATCCTACTCTTTGTGAACTTATGGACTGTAGCCCACCAGGCTTCTCTGTCCATGGAATTTTTCAGGCAAGGATATTAGAGTGAGTTGCCATTTTCTCCTCCAGGAGATTTTCCCAATCCAGGGATCAAACCCACATCTCTTGTGTCTCCTTCATTGGCAAGCAGATTCTTTACCAACTGTGCCACCTGGGAAGCCCATATAATTATGTTTAGAATAACTATATATTATTTATGTTTTTATTCTATTGGATAAATTCGGTCTTTCTCAATCCACTCAGTGCTACACAGAGCTCTATATTAAAACTCTCCTCCAATATTATCTTTATTATATGGCAAGGTGGACCTTCAGAACTACCATGGTCAAGAGCATTGCCTAGATTGAGTAAAACGAGCAAGCATTAACAATAAATCTATTTCTCTCTATAAATGTTCTACATTAACATATATATGGCTTCATAAACTAAAAGCCTAATGAAATGTTTTTCATGTAATTCTCTCTAGGTTGTTTTATAGTCTGTAATGCTACATTTTTAAAGTAACCAAAACAGCACTGGGACAATAAATACATCTTCACCTAAGCTATTCTGGCATAATCATAATTTTAATTTAAACCAATATAAGTTTGCATTATTAAGTAATTGGAAGATAGGATTTTAAATAATTGAGATATAAGCTTTACCATAAGTGAGACAGAGGAACAAGTCTTACTCACAAGAACTGAAAAATCTTTCTCCTCAGCCTCCTAAATGTTATCCTGGTTAGCTGAAAGGCATTTAGAGTGACTTTTTTTTCTAAGTGCAGGAGAATATTGCAGAATATATATATATATAATACAGGAGCCTGGCAGGCTACAGTCCATGCAGTCACGAAGAGTCAGACACGACTAAGCGACTGAACACATTTGCAATATGTGTGTGTGTGTGTGTGTGTGTGTGTGTGTGTGTGTGTATATAAAACATAAAGCTTGGTCAAAGCTTGTTTATAAATTAAAACTTTGAAAAATGAGATATATCAAACATTCCTTCTGAGAAAGAAAAACAAACAAAACTTTATAATTGTCAACAGTCATTGGACAATTATCATGTCCAATATCCGCACCCAATCATGCGGTGCTAAAAGTGGGCAATTAGAAAATGTTTGTATGTGTTGTGATTAAGAATGCAAAGCCAGGCTACAATTTTAAAAATTGGCTCCATCACTTTCTAAGTGTGTGGGGAGAACCATGTACTTAATGGCATTAGGATGAGCTAGGTTGCCGTCCAATAACAGCCCCCTTAAAACACAGTGACTTACACAACAAATTTTACTTCTTAATCATGCAAAGCTTACTATAGGCTCTCATAGACCTCCAGGGCAGCTATGATCCTTTAGTTGGCCTAACATTCCAGACTGCTTGAATCTGATACATTCTTCATGTTGGCAAGGGCATCCATGTCATCATAACAGGGAAAGAGAAAGCATGGAGAACCCAAGCATCAGTTCAATATTGATTACTGTGAAGTAGGCAGAAAAGAAAATTAAAACAATGTTAACCTGAACTATTTAAAAACCATATCATCAAAGTTCAGAACTTGAAAGGGCATAAAAATGATCCAGTCAAGCCCTGTATTTCACAGATGTGGAAACAGACACCAGAGAAAGTATAAGAACGTTTACCCAGGGTTATACAACCAGCAATAGCACAGTCTGGAGTGAAATCCAGATTTCTCTCCTGGCTCCCTACTGGCTGAAAATTCCACCACTAACCTTTGGAAATGTAGTAACACTCTTGCCCCTCTGTCATCTGGTAGAGACCAGGGCAACGTGATGCTTAGGTATCCTATCCCTTTTCCAAAATTATGTTTAATAGAAAACCCAGAAATGATGGTAATGATAGGGGGAATGTCTGCAGGCCTCAAATGTTATTGTGACAGTTATTATTTATCCCTACTCATGGCATTTTAGCAATGTGATACATATTATCCAACCCAACTTCAAAGCCAGGGTTAAACACCATATTGAAAATTAACCCAGAACCTTCTTACTCACACTACTCAGCAAGGTCCATTGCTATCAGTAGGAAGAGTCAGAGTGCTGAGCTAGCTGTCACAGGTGGCTTTTGTTTCCATTTATTGAGTGAAAGAGAAATTGAACAGTATGTAAAGATTAGTGAAGGGTTTACTGTGTCTATTGAAGAGTATGGCTGGCAATGACTAATACAGTCACTTTTCGCTTACACAAAGTCAGGTTCAAAATGTAGCTTCACTTATCTTTAATATGAAAGGAATGATCAGAGTTCTATTACCACGTCCATGTACTTAGATCATTACCATATGAACCTCGTCCTTTCCCTGTCCCTGCTTTGCTTCAGACTCCAGCACTGGGTGTGAAAAGGCAGCCTTCATGTCACGAGGCTGAGCTGTGAAGGTACCACCCTAGAGCATCCTGGGAAATACTGGACCAGAGCTATTGCTGTTACTTCTTTGTTAAGCCCCACATCTTTCAAAACTGATGATTCTTAAAATGAGTTCAGAAATTTCGTTGTTGTACAAAACACCCCAAATACTCTGGTTAAAAATGTTTTTGTGAGATAACCTCCCTCTTATGCCCTATAAACTGTTATCTAACTTTAACAACAAGAAATTGTTATTTATTCAAATAGCAGCTTGCTTACTTTATGACATTGGCATAAAATAGTTACCTGCCTAAAGTTAGAATGGCTCCACCCAAAGAGTCTCCAAAATCTTGTTTAGTGTAGTGAGGACCGTAATGACATTCTTATTACTAAGTACAATAGATATTTTAAAAACAAACAAAGCTGGTACCTCCTATTTTCTTTAAAATAGCATTGATGATATTCTTCCTCCACTGGATTATAGATCAGAGAGGTCTAGATAAGAATAAAAGCAGCCCCTTAGCAGAGTAGCTTGGACCTCTGAAATGAAAACAAGATGATATTTTTCATTCACATCAAGCCTGAACAAGTATTTGGGTTAGTTTTATATGTCAAAGCCAAAAGGGTAGGCTTAGCAAAGACATTGTCTCTTGCTTCAAATAAGGCAGGCTGAGGAGATGTACATCATTTCGCTCACACACAGAACTCCCCTCCCTTTTGTTCCTGCTTCTCTCCTGCTTAGAGCTGACTGACTCCTCCTTCCTGCAGCTCTGAGGATCACAGGCTGATTGAAGAACACAGCGGTTCTGATGGGGAGCTGTGCTCAGTGACTCTCTCTCTCTCATTTTCTCTCTGTCTCCCAGTCTCTGAACCGGCCAAGCTGAAAACTACCCGATAATCTCTCTGCCTTTGAATCCAGCTCTGGAACCAAATGCATCATTTTACTGCTCTTAAAAAGTGAATAGAGTTTGATTACCTCAAGCCAAAGCTGCTTTGCTCCACAAGAAGGACCCAAAAGGACCCAGACATCATTGTTTTCCAGTCTACTTGAGGAGCTTTTGCTTTCATGCCTGAAACTTGCTGGTTTCAGAAGGGAGTTTTTGGCTTTTTTTTTTTAATTGAAATGTTGAAAAGTTTCTTATTGCTGCTTTAAGTGAAACCCATTTTTCAAATATGAGTTGAGTCATGTCTAACGGAGACTTGTCTGACCGTTTTCTGCAGGAATGACCATGGAACATCTTGAGGGAAACTTGGTAGGAGAAAATGAGATCTGATTTGCAACTAACAGCCATGCTTATTAATCGTGAGACTATTTACAGACCTATTGAAAAAGAAGTTGAATATTGACCAAGGATAATGTCTGTGTTTCTCAGTAACTTATCAACAAATGACTCTAACCTGTGGAAAGGAAACCATAATTCGACAGACCCTTTAAATCCGCCAGGAACCGTGAATATCTATCTTTTTTGCCTGACATGCCTAATGACTCTGGCAGCCCTGGCAGGCAGCATTTATTCCCTAGTTTCCCTGCTGAAAATGCGGAACAGAACTGTTGTGTCCATGCTTGTGGCTTCCTGGTCTGGGGATGATCTCATGAGCGTCTTGTCGGTGACCATCTTCATGTTTTTGCAGTGGCCAAATGGGGTCTCTGACTACTTCCAGTCTCTGTGCACCATCTCTGCCTTACTTTATTTATGCCAGGGCCTCTCGAGCAACTTGAAGGCGACTCTCTTGGTCTCCTACAACTTTTACACGATGCACAGGGCTGTGGGGAGCCAGGCAACCTCCAGAAGATCCGGCCAGGTGCTCGGCGTGGCTCTGACCGTGTGGGCAACCAGTCTGCTGCTCTCGGCGCTCCCTCTGTGCGGTTGGGGCGCCTTCGTGCGCACGCCTTGGGGCTGTCTGGCCGACTGCTCCAGCTCCTACGTGCTGCTCATCTTCGCTGTGTACACTTCGGCTTTCGGACTACTAGCCGGCCTCTCGGTCCCGCTCACTCACCAGTTGCTGTGTTCCGAGCAGCCGCCGAGACTTCACGCCAACTACCAGGAAATTTCCCGCGGCGCTTCCACTCCAGCGACCCCTGCAACTGGAGGGAGAGTGCTTTCCTTGTCCTCAGATGATGCTCCAGGTCCGGCCCCGCCGTGCTCTGGAGGATGCTCTCCGAGCTCGGACACCGTGTTTGGACCGGGTCCACCCGCGAGGAGCGCAGGGCCAGGGCAGGAGCCGGGGCACGGTGCTGCCGCTGTGGCTGGAGACCGCAGGCGCAAGAACCGGGGGACTCTCTTTGGCACCAGGAGCTTCACCGTGAGCGTAGCGCAGAAGCGCTTTTCTTTGATCTTAGCGCTGACAAAAGTCACCCTTTGGCTGCCCATGATGGTAAAAGTGCGGTTGCTCACGGTGTGCGGATGTGTGTGCCAGACAGTATGAGCGCGTGTTGAGGCCAGCGCCCCTGGTTTGGAGGGTTACCCAGAGATGTGCAGTTTAGTTCGCTTACAAACGGATTTCGGTTGGTTTTAAAGAAGCACTTGGAGGAAAGCAGTTCACGGGCAGGACTAGCAGCCTCGAATCCTTTGCTAAGTGCTTCTCGGTTCAAAATTAGGGAGGAGGGCGGGGAGGGCTTTCAGGCGCGGGAGACTTAGTTTTCCCAGATCTGTCATGGTCAAGGGTGTTCTCTCTCCGAGCAATGTCTGGGAGTATTCAGAAAAGGAGGGAGGCAGTGAAGGAAAACAGTGTATGCCTCTATTATTCCCCCAGTCTTCTGTCCTGCCCTTATCTTTGCTCCTTTCCTCCCTAGTAAGGTCGCAGCCCATCCCCATCAGGAAGAGAGGAGAGGCATAACCACCAGTAGAGAGAACAGAGAGTAGACAAAACAGGCTTTTGTTCATGCTTCTAAGAGAGAGCCAGAGGAGGGGGTGGCAGGTGGTGCCCTAGAGTGACAAGCATGGCCTGGCAGGGGTGAGGGGCTAGGGATATGACAAAGGACATCTGGAGTACCAGGTACAGATTTCACAGATGCTTGCCTGTTTTCTGGGATAGGGTTTTTTCATATTGTGAACTGTGCTTTCCTGGTGGAAACTTGAGCTGGCAGCCAGCACAGACCAGGCACTCAAGAGTGGAAACCCTCAAAAGCCTGTGCAGTCTGGGGCAGCTGGCCTCTTCCCAAAGGATCCTGGTAGCCCAAAACCAATGATGCCAGCTCAGGAGCAGAGCTTCTAGATCTCAGATAGGAAAGTGCCCTGGAGAAGGGAGCTGAGCCAGCATGCTTGGGGGGAAAGGCTTGGCAAAGTGGAAAACGTTTTCCTGGGATAGATCTGAAGCTCTCTGATTTTACAGATCCACATGGCGGTCCAGCACATCTTGGGGTTTCAGAGCCTCCCCTTTGAGATGCTCAGCTTTATGCTAACCCTCCTGGCCACCACTGTAACTCCAGTGTTTGTCTTGTCTAAGCATTGGACACACTTGCCCTGTGGCTGCATCATCAACTGCAAGCAGAGCACATATGCAGTGACATCGGATGGAAAAAAACGTAAGTCCTGGATAGTGCAGCAGTTGAGAACAATATGCAGAGGGTCAAATACAGAAAGGTGGTCTATTGAGAAAGTTGCCTTAGTAGGTGATGAAGAGTCCAAGGACAAGTGAAATGGTACATAAAACGAAGAAATGTTAAACAATTATCAGCACGTTGTTGGAGTAAATTTTAAATGAGGCAGGTTTAAAAGAACTCTGTGAACTGCATGTACATTGGATGATTATTTTAGGTGATTAAAAAAAAGAGAATTCATTCAACCCAGCATGAAATCAACAAAGGACTTTAGATGTTATATCCACCATAACTCTTAGCTCTGAGTAGAAAATAAATCCCCCTCCCAAGTCTATGTAGGAGAAGCCTGCATCTTTGAAAAGTTAAAATTCATTATGTTAATGTTTATTATTATTGAGTGGAACAGTAAAGAAAAGCATTCCCATTATTTTGCAGATTGTGTTCTTCCAGGATTTTGGAAAGTTTTCAGAGTAGGCAATAGGAGCACCTAAAAACATTTCCAGAACAAATTTCAAGTGTATGCCTCTGCTTTTAGAAAACATACACATATATACACAAATGACAAACACCCCCCCCAAATACCTATTATTTCAAGAAAGGACAAAGGTTTGCAGAGTTGTCAACATATGTTCATGTATAAATCTCATCATTAGTTACTTAAAAAAAAAATCTGTTTTAAAAACTACATCTCTAACAGGAATGGAGTCAATTATAAAGCTCACTAGAGTGTAATTGTTCCTATATTAAGACAGGAAAAGTTAAGGAATGACCCGTATGTTTTTACTCTGTCAGGAAGGAAAAGGATATTTTTTTTGTCATTCCAGAAAAAAGATAGGACGTTCTACCATTTAATAAATCCAATACACTAATAAATGCATTAGTGTATGCTGAATTAACTCTTCCATTAATTGTCCTTTGCTCAGAATAAGCAAGTATATTTTTGTTTAACAGAGAAGAACGAGTGAATGAAAACAGTCCATCTCAAACCATATTAGGGCTATAAAAACTGGAGACTATTAAAGAATACTCTGCAATCAATTCTTCAACAGGGTTATTTTATAACATTCAATAGTCATGAACTGCTCATTTTCCATGTATTCATGACATTTAATGTCTAGATAATTTTCAAATGACCTGAAGATTTTTTTAGTGTTAAGCATGCCATAAAGTTTTATTGTCAATAGATGCCAAATTCTTCTATGCCCTTAAAATACAATAACCTCAGAACTTATAATAAGTATGTACTTCTGGAGATTAATATCCAGAGCAACAGTGACACAGAAAATTAATAATAAATCTTTTTGATAGAAAACACAGAAGAACATAGAACATATAAAAATTACTTACAGACCTGAAAGTTCTACCATTCTATCAAACATTAATATTTTGTCACTAAATTAATGAACCAATCCCACCTTATATATTTAAAATTGTGAGAGAGACAAGAATTTAGAGCAGTCTTTTTAAGAACTAAAGGACACCTCTGTCAAAGCCAAAAACAAAGCAGTACAACATATCTATCACTATAAATTGTCTAGGAAGCAGTCTCTCTTGTACTGCACAAGAAGGAAGAACATACAGCAGGCTAGTAGAATCAATAATCAAGTTAATATCTCATGTTTGAAATCAGAACCACATCTTTCAAGATCAAAATAATATTTTTCCTCTAAATTCCCATTGCCCTTATTTGTATGGGGAAATACAGGGAGAGATGTAAAAATTCAGGGAAGATGTTGAAATGTAAGCCTAAAGAAGCATGGCTTCAAAAATAAAACATGAGAAACATTCATTTAAAATGGCTTCATTCTGTTTTGATCCCAGGCTCTGCCACAGGGAAATCATAAGAATAAGAATGGTGTATTTTCACTGTCTGACCCACCATAAATTTTCCTATTGCTAGGATGACACACAATTTTGAAACTCCAAAGATGGCTCATCCTCAGGTGGGCAGGAGCTTGATCAGTTACTTGATATAGTACTTTGATTCTATATAGTTATAGTACTTTGATGGCTCCAGTTTCAAACTTAAGCCTTTTCTCCTTAATAACGTAATGTCCCCTTTTAACTTTTTGTTGTTGTTGTTTTGTTTTTTGCTGAAAACTCCAGGAACAAGAAAAGGAACATATTTTTTCCTAACTCATACTTAGTGTAAACATGATTCTACATCTCAGCTTCACTATATGGAAACTGAGAGACATGCAGCCAGAAAATGAAGTTTCCAGGGATAAGAGTTCTCTCCTGTTTTCAACAATAATCTGTATTACTAATGTCTCAAGACAAAAGTGGGTTTAAAACAAGATGGTTTTAACACAGAGGTTTCAGGTGGCAGACATATGGATTGGATATGGCTTTCACACCCATTTTGTTTTAAAATTAGACAGTTCAAGTAAAATATTTTCTAAGTATAAATATCAGATTTTCAGCTCCTTTTTTTTTGATGAGGTCAAAATATCTGGTGACATATTACACTGAAGAATTGTATTTATAAGCTGATAAAATTACTTATGTCTAAAATTGTCATTAGCAAGATGTGATTAAAATCAGAAGACTAGAGCTAATTTATGTCCTAAATAGGGTTTTGCTTTTCAGAACAAATGAGCATGTGTGCTCTTATGTCCAATTCTTTGTGATCCCATGGACTGTAAGCCCACCAGGCTCCTCTGTCTGTGGAATTTTCCAGGCAAAAATACTGGAGTAGGTTGCCATTTCCTCCTCCAGGGGATCTTCACCACCCAGGGATTGAACTCAGGTCTCCTGCACTGGCAGACGAATACTTTACCATTGTGCCACCTCAGAAGCCCCAAAACAAATGTAACAGTGTACTTAATTCTCATAAGTGTAGTATTGATTTCCAAAAGATCCTGACTCTATCCTGGTGGTCGTCAAGCTTCTTGTAAGTTACTAGTCAGTTATTGTCTACCCTGTTATATTGTTATAGCCTATTACCTTCCTTAGTTAGTCAGAATTTACCTCTAGTGTTAAGGAAAAGTAACTAACAAGAAATATTTCTATTGGTTACATTTTATAATTAACATACTTCCCTTAACTTAAAGATAGCATATTGGGGACATTCTGCTTCTATTAACATATTTCTCTCAAGGGTCTGATTAGCAGTATAGCAATTTCCCAGAGAGGCTACTAACTCCAATTTTGGAGTCAGCTTTAAATTCAAATCTCTCTAAGTAAGTAATCTTAGGTTTCCTTTATCAGCCTCAGTTTTCTCAAATGCAAAATAGAAGGCAATGGCACCCCACTCCAGTACTCTTGCCTGGAAAATCCCATGGGCAGAGGAGCCTGGTGAGCTGCAGACCATGGGGTCGCTAAGAGTTGGAAACGACTGATCGACTTCACTTTCCCTTTTCACTTTCATACATTGGAGAAGGAAATGGCAACCCACTCCAGTGTTCTTGCCTGGAGAATCCCAGGGATGGGGGAGCCTGGTGGGCTGCCGTCTATGGGGTCGCACAGAGTCGGACACGACTGAAGCGACTTAGCAGCAGCATGTAGGGTTGTTGTTTTGTTAAATGACATGACCCACGTGCCTAACTGGCCCTGGAATGCTCTAATTCCCCATTGTATCTTTCGCAATCGGACTTCCTTCTTGAAGCCTATCTCAGACTGCCTCTTGCACCTCACAACATAGAGGTAGATTGTCCATTGAACTAATTCTTCAAAAAGCTTGCTCATTTTTGCTTTATATACTTCATAGTTGTGATGTGTAGCTAATAAGATATATAGCTACAGATATCAATTTATATGATAAAATTGGGGTTTTATGACAGTTTTTGTTTGCTTAATATCCTTGAATTGACAACTTGTGACTTTGTATTTTATTTTAGAGAAAAACGAAAACCTATCAATAATTGAAACATCCCTTTATTCAGCTTTCACACTTTTAAAACAAACTAAAAATTCTAATTTAATTTTACTGAACTATATTATTAGAAAACTTTAGTAGTACTATAAATGAGACAGTGGATAGTGTTAACATCTGTTTCTACTTTTCCATTTTCTTTGAATAGAAATTTTTGTTTGTGTCCTGGCTCAAACAAAGAGTGTTTTTGGCTCAAATAATGAATGATAACTATAAATTCTATCTTTCAGTCAGTGGAATTGGTTGGTAAATCTTCAGTTCTGAGACAATTTCAGTAATAGAATCAGCATATGAATGACACAAGGATGTACTATGAAATAAATCAAACTTTACCTGTTGTTTTCATAGAAAGTTTATATTTTTTAATAAACTTTTCCCCAAGGATCTCTCAATGTGTGCTAAGTGTGTGCTGTAAAACACAAAGCTATCCAAGTAGAAAAAAGTTTTGAAATGAGCCATGTTTGAAAGATGACAACCCAAATATTACATTGTATTTAGTCTACCATCTTGATATAGCTCCATTCTTAATACTCAGAAATTATCTAGTATTTAATGACATTCACACGAAACAATTATATCACTTCTGTCACATTCTCACTTGTTATTTTACTAAAACTTTATACTGTATTCACCAAATAGTAGTAGTGTATATAGGATATCATCATATTTCATCTGATTTAAACCATAGAAAGTTTTATGCATTCCTGCTAAAGTCATCTTATAATTGATAAGGTACAGACATGTTGTAAAATGCTTCATTTCAAAGAAATATAAATATATGCACATTTTTACAATTCATTTCAAATTATTCATGCTATTTTTAAACATTTAAAAACTATTTCAGCATTATCTAATTTTTAAGATATTCATTTATAAACATAAATGTCAGGAATGATATACATCAAAATATTGAAAGCAGTTATATCTATTGTTGGTATTGCCAGCTGAATAGGTCAAAGAATATTAAAAGCTTCCTTTTTGAGTTTTTTTTTAAGGATACATTGCTTTTGTTATGTTTATTTATTTATTTGGCTGTGTTCATTTATAGTTGTGGCACGTGGGAATCTCATTGTATCATGCAGACCTTTCGTTGGACATACAGACTTTCTCTAGTTGTGGCGCATGGGTTCAGTAGTAGTTGTGGCAGTGTGGACAATCTACTTGTGGCATGCAGGTTTAGTTACCCTGATGAATGTGAGGTCTTAGTTCCCAGACCAGGGATAGAACTCACGTCCCCTGCACTGAAAGGCGATTCTTAACCACTGAACCACCAGGGAAGTCTCTATTAAGAGCTTCTTAATTAATATCTAGTAAAATATAATTTATAAACTATGTATTTTATCCTAAAATAAAGATATGCACAATTGGTAAACTGATATAGCTAAACCTAAAACTGAAAGTATATGAGACTTTTTAAATTTATAGTTAAAGTTTTAAATAAAATTTGTTTAAAGACTTCAGGGTTCTGGAGCTGTATGTATGTCAAGCCTTTCATTGTGTAAGTGACAACAATTAGGCTCAGAATGCTATGATGGTTGAATTTGTGAGGCACTATTGCTTTGCATAATTGACAAGATCATTTTAAGATTTCATACTAATCAGGTATCATTCACCTTCTTATTTTTATTCACTTTGTATATTCAACTGCTGTTTACATCTACCTTCCTAATCATGGAATTTTGTTTTTGTTTTTACATAGCGAAGAGGAGATGCTTTGAATTCAATCTATCATTTCAGCAAAGTTATGGAATTTATAAAATAGCACATGAAGATTACTATGATGATGATGAAAATTCTACAGCCTGTCACAATCTCATGAACTATGAGTGCACAACTACAAAAGACTCTCAGAGAGACACTCATATCTTCAGTGCCATAAAAGTGGAAATCAGCACCACACCCTCTCTGGACAGCTCCACACTAACAGGCATCAACAAATGCACAAACACTGACATTATAGAAGCTGAAGAGGAGTCCCACAGTAAAAGAGGTGTTGATCCACTACTCTCTGAAAAAGAAGAAGGTGATATTAAATATGATGAAACCACCTTTTTGGAAGGGCCAGAAAGAAGACTTTCTCATGAAGAGAGTCAGAAACCAGACCTTTCAGACTGGGAATGGTGTAGGAGTAAATCAGAAAGAACCCCTCGTCAGGTACAGTAAAGATTGCTATTATTGTAAAGTAAAAATGAGACCAAGCATTACAGCATGCAGAAAAATTATCAGTTGTTTATTTCGTTCAAGATTGTATTCACTTGCCTCAATTAATTTCCATAATATTAGATTTATTTCAAAATGTCTTTTGAAGGACTTCTAAATGTTTTTAATTAGTTCTATACTTCCATTCAAATTCTATATATTTGGGGATTGGCAGTGTTAAATATGCCTTTTGAGAAGGGCAGAGCATTCTATTCTAACTTCATGTAATCCATATAAATTCAGACTAGACCCTTGAAACTTACCTAAAGTTAATTAACTTACAGGTTTTATTTTTCTTCACTTGAAAATTTTACACAAGTCCCTGAAAGAGGTTTGGGGGCAAATGTTTATACAACTAGTGATGAAGAAACAGTCCTACTGCAACTGTACTAGATAGCTTACCTATTAACCTTGCTGAAATTAGTCCCTCTAATATTCAGCGAGGAAAAAAAGATCTATTTTGGAATACACCCAAGTGAACCTTTACAAAAACCCTGCTTAATGTTCCATCTTTTTAAGGATTGAAGAATGTTTATATAATGTTTTTTAATGAAAGAATTTGTACCTTAAGCTCATCTCATTCTTTCCTGGATTTCAGCCTGCCTAGAATGGTGAGGAGTACTTACTTTATTAAAATCATAGTGTGATATTGATATAAGATTGTTCTTTCCTCTAAATGCTCATATCTGATAATTAAAGTTGCCCTTGCTTTCCACACAATTGATTTACTAGGAAAAGATACCTTTATCTACCTGAGAGTGTAAATCAAAGTCCACTTGCCCATAGTCTCTGAAATCAAAAATATAATTCTTCAAGTATCTGCTAGTAATAATGCAATCATTGATCAAAAATATGACCATACAGTACCAATTATGAATATGAACAGAATAATCTGAGATTTCCTTTATTCTTCTTAATTAATTAAAACTACTAGTTTTACTTTGATAACATCAGTTTTAAAAGTTGGATAATAAAACAAAGCATATAAAACATATGATTAAAAATAATTACACATAGTGTTCAATGATTGGCTATCTCAAAAAAATCACTAAATATTTACTGCAAATTGAAAAATATCATAAAAAGTATATTACTAATAGGACACATTGTTCTGTCAGTGTGGACACACTAACAGGACACACACATTTTTAAAACAATGAGGTATCCCAGCTAAAAGGGGACTCCCTACAATATCATCATCAATATGCTCCTAAATAATCTAAACCTCCTATTTTTCTCGCACTTAAAAATTAAGTAATATTCATGATGAAGTGAGTGTGTATATGTGTCAGTGTGCACCCATGTTCACCCCAGTAACTTGGAGCTACAGTACCCTGTGCTGCTCCCCTGGTCCACCCTTATGCTTACCTCTTACCGGTTACAGCTATCTTGACTCTTGCTCATGCTTTTTGGTTTTACTATTTTATCACAAATGAGTGTATTTCTAGCATAATATATTCATTAGTTTTGCTTGTTTTGAGTTTCCTAAAGATAGCATCATTTCTGGGTGGGACTTGTGTTTTTTTCCATACTACCTTACTTTAAATGACTTCATTTTCTAATTAATTTTGTCAAAACAATGGGAAATGCTGCCTCAACTATCACAACTTACAGCCCTTATTTAAAAGTCTTAATTATATTTTTGGAGAATATAATCCCTTCTCCTAGAATTGGGGGAATATGTAAAAGGATCAGACACTGCTTACATCTAAGTATATTGTCTTATGAGAATAGTGAAGTACAACTTACCAACCTCTGTAAATCAAAAGCCAAAAAGATATATGGAAAGCACAAAATGCTGATCAATCCAGGTATCTTTCAACTACAAAGATTGCTTATTAAGTATTAATATTGTAACATTTGTGAAGAGCAAATAGTTCAGGAAACTGATTTTAAATGATCCTTTAAAAATATTTAGTGGTAAAATATATAATACAATGCTCAGGAAAGGTAAATTTATATTTTAAGAGACTAATTAAAATTAAATGAAATACTATCATAAATTTAAAAACAACAGCAAGAAATCCTTAAGCTACAGGCTGATGTTATTGGTATGACTTTTCCTTAGCAAATCACCTATGGATTTTAAGGTTAACATTATAACCAAAATGTGTTTTAGGGTTGAAAAGCTTTTCCTCTGACCAAAGATTGGTTTTAACTTTTAACCTATTCTTCACCAGCAGATATTTCATGGGAAAAGATAATGACTTAGAAAGCACTTTCCTTTCATTCTCTCCTTCCAAGTTCTTTCTTTGCTCTGAAATCAACTTAACTTATATATATTATAGTGATACATTAAACTTTGGTAGATGTTGTAGTAGTTATGAAAACACTATCTTTTTATCTTCTAGGGTTGTATTTTCAAATATTTAGGTTCAATTTATCAGCCCATTGAATTATCCATGTTCTTTGTTTGGGGGCTATAAAAAACACAGGTTTGATTTAAAATGTATTTAACTATCCCTACCATATTTTTACAATGTGCTCAGTCATTCAGTTGTGGCTGACTCTTTGCAACCGGATGGACTGTTGCCCACCAGGCTCCTCTGTCCATGGGGTTCTCCAGGCAAGAATACTGGAATGGGTTGCCATTTCCTACTCCAGGGGATCTTCTCGACCCAGAGATCAAACTCATGTCTGCTGCATCTCTGCACTGGCAGGTAGATTCTTTACCACTCCAGCACCTCGGAAGCCCATTTTTTTTTTAAGAATACAATAAACGTTGCTTTTTTTTTTTAGCGTTTATGCAAGTAAACAAATTCTCAGTATATCATGTTGGAAATTCTGGTAGATGTGAGAGTGTCAGATCAAGGTTAAGTTACAAAGAAAATGGTAGTAGAATGACTTGAGTATGTTTAACTGCTGTCCGATAAAATGTATCAGAGATGAGAGTGTTTGTAGGACTAAAATGCAGTGTTATACTTAGCCACACAATTGCTTCTTTTTGGATCCCTAGTAGGTTGAATCCTAAGCAGTTTATTGTTTTAAAGTTCAGGAAAAAATGGAAATGTCAGAGGTCTTCAGTTACAAAGTTTTAATGTGGTTGCCATGGTATGC
Source organism: Okapia johnstoni (assembly GCA_024291935.2). NCBI lineage: Eukaryota > Metazoa > Chordata > Mammalia > Artiodactyla > Giraffidae > Okapia > Okapia johnstoni. The sequence continues at coordinate 39,886,130 of CM044323.1, forward strand.
GGAGAAGGCAATGACACCACCCCACTCCAGTACTCTTGCCTGGAAAATCCCATGGATGGAGGAGCCTGGTAGGCTACAGTCCATGGGGTCGCTAAGAGTCGGACACGACTGAGCGACTTCACTTTCGCTTTTCCCTTTCATGCACTGGAGAAGGAAATGGCAACCCACTCCAGTATTCTTGCCTGGAGAATCCTAGGGACGGCGGAGCCTGGTGAGCTGCCGTCTATGGGGTCGCACAGAGTCGGATATGACTGAAGCGACTTAGCAGCAGCAGCAGCAGCAGCAGGAGCCATGGTATGACTGTCCCTCAAATGAAATAATGATTTTCTAGAACCTCAAAGTTTTGTCATCTCTGAATAAAGAAAATTGTACTAATAAAATAACTTGGTAGCTTATTGGAGATCACTTTTTCTCTTTTAGTACTAATCTCATCAGCTTATCCATGGATTTCATTTTCCTTTCTTTTAACTTGTTGTCTTAGAGCCCAGAAATTCATTTATTACTATGAATTAGCTATAAAGATATGCTGTTATCATGCACTTAGTCCCACTTATAATTCTATATCATCATAGCATTTAAAAAATGAAAGGTCCTCTACTACACCAGTAGAATATAGAAAAATAGATTCTGAAACAATCCTCAAACGAGAGTCAAGTGCTGGAAGTGTCTGCTTTTTTAATTAGCCATACAAACCATTTGGAATAATGAAGAATAAAACAGCAAGAACTAATTTAAAGTCACTGGGAAAATCAAAGAAATTTTAATTTTAAGGAAAATGTTTTAACTATCTAAAAATAGTTTTACAAATCAAAGTTAAGTACTTCTTTCTAATATTTAAGTACAGCTTTAACATCTAATCACCAAGAGATGGATATTAGTTTAAAGAATGGGGCAAAGTCATTCATTATCAATGTATGGCAAGAGCTATCACAATGTTGTAAAGTAATTAGTCTCCAGTTAAAATAAATTAATTAATTTTTTAAAAGTAAAAAAAGAATGTGGGGATAAAACATTTGAGTGACTGTCACATCGAAAACTCTAATAAAGAATGAATACCCCAGTATACATATCTCTTTCCTCTCCCTAAAAACTTGCATCTTCTCTTTTCATTTTAAAAAATAAACTATTAAAAATTTAAATCAAGCGTAAGATGTTAGTGTTTCCACTGACACTGTCACCTTGATCATTGCAAATGCTTAAACTTGTTCTCTGAGTAATTTTTGACATTTTAAACTGAAGTGACATAAGGGAAAACTCACACATCACCTCCTGTTTGTAGCCTCAAGGCAAAGATGTAGCCTCATCTTGACACAAAATGAGTACTTGGAATATAGATTCTTTATATTTAGCTACATCTACATTTGCTTTGTTTCCAGGGTATCCTTGAGTTTGTAATTAACACATGTTTTCTATTAATCAAATTGAAGTTATAAATTTTTGACAAAAATAACACAGAAGTGATGTTTTCCCTCCCCAGCACACTATATCAAGAGGTTCATGATGTTGATATGTCCTATGACAATGATATAAACTTTGATCACTTAGTGGTGTCTGCCAGATTTCTCTATGTTAAAGTTACTATTTTTCCCTTTGTAAATTATAACTATTTTGTAGGGAGATATTTTTGAGGCCATGCTATGTAAATATTCTGTTTCCTATCATACTTTTGCCTGCTAATTTTAGCATTAATTGATGAATCTTGCCTTCAACAATTATTATGTGAAAGTGATTTTCTATTTCTATAATTTCTTCTCTCTATATTATTGGAATTATCCTGCAAGAAAAAAATGATCTCTTCTCCTGTTATTTGTGTTAGTATGAGATCATAGATATTTATTTTAATCTATATGTTATTAGCAATACTATTATTTTATTTATTTATTTTATTATTTATTATTTAAAGTATTTATTATTTATTTTATTATTCCAGTTAGCCTACATTTGGCCATTGGGCTATTTTGATTTACTCAGATTGATGCCTCTATCCATTCAACATGCCATTTCCATCTCTTTTTAGCACTTCCTTACTTTCTAGCAGTACAAGGTATTAGTCAGTATCATCTTGTATTTATCCTGACCCACCCCTAGAATCAATGTTTTCCTAAGGAGTTTGAGTTCCTTTTGTTAAAGAATGGGATTTAGAAACCAACATCTGGGTTCTAGTTATTGTTACTAGTTATTGTTATGGTTATTGTTACTGAAATGTCTTGCTTCTAGACCCTATCATTGGACAGATCTAGGAATATATGTATGTATGCTCGTGGGGTGTGTGTATATATATATATATATATATATATATATTTCCATATCAATTTCTCTTTAAAAATCATTTAAAACCATGAGTTTAAACTGATAGCTCCAAGTCCAATTGAATATCACAGAATTCATTCAAGCCCTTCCTTTTTATTTTTCTGATAGTGAGAAAACTGGTTCTCATTCTCCACAAATTTATTTACTTATCCGCTCAATCCTGATATACACATAAAGTAGTTTTAGAAATGCTAACCCTAGTGGTCCAGGGACTAAGATCCAGGGCTCCCAATGCAGGGGGTGCATGTTTGATCCCTGGTCAGGGAACTAGATCCCACATGCTGCAACTGAGAGTTCACCTGCCTCAACTGAAGAACCCCCGTGTTGCAACTAAAAAAAAAAAACACAGGCTGCAGTGAACACCAGAGACCCCATACAGCCAAAGAAACAAATAAACATTTAAGAAAGAACTAGTAACCCATACTAGTGTGGGAAAAAACATTAACTAGAATATACTAGTAGTGTATACTTCTGTTTATTTTTAACCTTAGAGTTGACACAGTTGTCCACTTTTACTTAGGTAAATTATTTTCATTTCCATTCCCTTCATTTTGTATTACATATTGAGTTTCTCTTCCCTTATGATTATACAGTAGAAGTGACAAATAGATTTAAGGGACTAGACCTGATAGACAGAGTGCCTGATGAACTATGGACAGAGGTTCGTGACATTGTACAGAAGACAGGGATCAAGACCATCCCCATGGAAAAGAAATGCAAACAAGCAAAATGGCTATCTGAGGAGGCCTTACAAATAGCCGTGAAAACACGGGAAGCGAAAAGCAAAGGAAAAAAGGAAAGATATTCCCATCTGAATGCAGAGTTCCAAAGAATAGCAAGGAAAGATAAGAAAGCCTTCCTCAGCTATCAATGCAAAGAAATAGAGGAAAACAAGAGTGGGAAAGACTAGAGATCTCTGCAAGAAAATTAGAGATACCAACGGAATATTTTATGCAAAGATGGGCTTGATAAAGGACAGAAATGGTATGGACATAACAGAAGCAGAAGATATTAAGAAGAGGTGGCAAGAATACACAGAACTGTACAAAAAAGATCTTCACGACCAAGATAATTACGATGGTATGATCACTCACCTAGAGCCAGACATCCTGGAATGTGAAATCAAGTGGGCCTTAGAAAGCTTCACTACGAACAAAGCTAGTGGAGGTGATGGAATTCCAGTTGATCTATTTCAAATCCTGAAAGATGATGCTGTGAAAGTGCTGCAGTCAATATGCCAGCAAATATGGGAAACTCAGCAGTGGCCACAGGACTGGAAAAGCTCAGTTTTCATTCCAATACCAAAGAAAGGCAATGCAAAGAATGCTAGAACTACTACACAATTGCACTCATCTCACAGGCTAGTAAAGTAATGCTAAAAATTCTCCAAGCCAGGCAATACATGAACCGTGAACTTCCAGATGTCCAAGCTAGTTTTAGAAAAGACAGAGGAACCAGAGATCAAACTGCCAACATTGGCTGGATCATCAAAAAAGCAAGAGAGTTGTAGAAAAACATCTATTTCTGCTTTATTGACTATGCCAAAGCCTTTGACTGTGTGGATCAAAATAAACTGTGGAATATTCTGAAAGAGATGTGAATATCAGACCATCTGACCTGTCTCTTGAGAAACCTGTATGTAGGTGAGGAAGCAACAGTTAGAACTGGACATGGAACAACAGACTGGTTCCAAATAGGCAAAGGAGTACATCAAGACTGCATATTGTCACCCTGCTTATTGAACTTCTATGCAGAGTACATCATGAGAAATGCTGGGCTGGAAGAAACACAAGCTGGAATCAAGATTGCTGGGAGAAATATCAGCAACCTCAGATTTGCAGATGACACCACCCTTATGGCAGAAAGTGAAGAAGAACTAAAGATCCTCTTGATGAAAGTGAAAGAGGAGAGTGAAAAAGTTGGCTTAAAGCTCAACGTTCAGAAAACTAAGATCATGGCATGTGGTCCCATCACTTCATGGGAAATAGTTGGGGAAACAGTGGAAAGAGTGTCAGACTTTATTTTTTTAGGCTCCAAAATCACTGCTGATGGTGATTGCAGCCATGAAATTAAAAGACGCTTACTCCTTGAAAGGAAAGTTATGACCAACCTAGATAGCATATTAAAAAGCAGAGACATTACTTTGCCAACAAAAGTCCATCTAGTCAAGGCTATGGTTTTTCCAGTGGTCACGTATGGATGTAAGAGTTGGACTGTAGAGAAAGCTGAGCGCCCAAGAATTGATGCTTTTGAACTGTGTTGTTGGAGAAGACTCTCGAGAGTCCCTTGGACTGCAAGGAGATCAAACCAGTCCATCCTAAAGGAGATCAGTCCTTGGTGCTCACTGGAAGGACTGATGTTGAAGCTGAAACTCCAATACTTTGGCCACCTGATGCAAAGAGCTTACTCATTGGAAAAGACCCTGATGCTGGGAAAGATTGAGGGCAGGAGGAGAGGGGATGACCGAGGATGAGATGGTTGGATGGCATCATCGACTCCATGGACATGTGTTTGGGTGGACTCAGGAAGTTGGTGATGGACAGGGAGGCCTGGTGTGCTGTGGTTCATGGGGTCGCAAAGAGTTCGACACAACTGAGTGACTGAACTGAACTGAACTGATTGAGTTTCTCTCACATTCTTTTTGATTTCGATTATTTATATTTCAGTTCAGTTCAGTCAGTTCAGTTGCTCAGTCATGTCCGACTCTTTGCAACCCCATGAATTGCAGCATGCCAGGCCTCTCCGTCCATCACCAACTCCCGGAGTCTACCCAAACCCATGTCCATCAAGTCAGTGATGCCATCCAACCATCTCATCCTCTGTCGTACCCTCTCCTCCTGCCCCCAATCCTACCCTGCATTAGGGTCTTTTCCAATGTGTCAACTCTTCGCATGAGGTGGCCAAAGTATTGGAGTTTCAGCTTCAACATCAGTCTTTCCAATGAACACCCAGAACTGATCTCCTTTAGGATGGATTGATTGGATCTCCTTGTAGTCCAAGGGACTCTCAAGAGTCTTCTCCAACACCACAGTTCAAAAGCATCAATTCTTCTGCTCTCAGCTTTCTTCACCATCCAGCTCATGACCACTGGAAAAACCATAGCCTTGACTAGACGGACGTTTGTTAGCAAAGTAATGTCTCTGCTTTTAAATATGCTATCTAGGTTGGCCATAACCTTCCTTCCAAGGAGTAAGCGTCTTTTAATTTCATGGCTGCAATCACCATCAGCAGTGATTTTGGAGCCCCAAAAAATAAAGTCTGACACTCTTTCCACTGTTTCCCCAACTATTTCCCATGAAGTGATGGGACCACATGCCATGATCTTAGTTTTCTGAACGTTGAGCTTTAAGCCAACTTTTTCACTCTCCTCTTTCACTTTCATCAAGAGGCTCTTTAGTTCTTCTTCACTTTCTGCCATAAGGGTGGTGTCATCTGCATATCTGAGGTTATTAATATTTCTCCCAGCAATCTTAATTCCAGCTTGTGCTTTATCCAGTCCGGTGTTTTTCATGATGTACTCCGCATAGAAGTCAAATAAGTAAGGTGACAATATACAGCCTTGATGTACTCCTTTTCCTATTTGGAACCAGTCTCTTGTTCCATGTCCAGTTCTAACTGTTGCTTCCTGACCTGCATACAGATTTCTCAGGAGGCAGGTCAGGTGGTATGATATTCCCATCTCTTTCAGAATTTTTCACAGTTTATTGTGATCCATATAACCAAAGGCTTTGGCACAGTCAATAAAGCAGAAATAGATGTTTTTCTGGAACTCTCTTGCTTTTTTGATGATCCAGCAGATATTGGCAATTTGATCTCTGGTTCCTCTGCCTTTTCTAAAACCAGCTTGAACATCTGGAAGTTCACGGTTCACGTATTGCTGAAGCCTGGCTTGGAGAATTTTGAGCATTACTTTACTAGCGTGTGAGATGAGTGCAATTGTGCGGTAGTTTGAGCATTCTTTGGCATTGCCTTTCTTTAAAATTACTGGGTTTCCCAGGTCACTCAGTAGTAGAGAACCTGCCTGCCAATGCAGGAGACCTAAGAGATGAAGGTTCAATCCCTGGGTCAGGATGATCCCATGAAAGAGGAAATGGCAACCCACTCCAGTATTCTTGCCTGGGAAATCCCACCGACAAAGGAGCCTGGCAGACTATAGTCCATGGGGTCGTGAAGAGTTCGATATGACTTAGCAACTAAACAGCAGCAGCAGCAGCATGTGAAATTATTACCGTGTTTCCGAGAGTCAGAACTAGTGAAAAGGTAGACCATCTGCCCTCATTCCTTTTTTTCCATTCTCATTTTCCCATTCTTACCACCTGTTCCCACCTATCCCCTGTAAATAATCAATATCATACTTTCTAGTTTAATCATCCTGTATTTCTTTTTGCACAAAGAGCCGATACATGCATATCTTCTTATATCTTCTTCTTCCTTACATATATTCTTTTGTACTTTGCTTTTTTCATTAAGTAATATGTCCTAGAAGTTTCTACATATCAGTCATAGAGATATTCCTCATTCTTTATATAGCTGCATAATAATCCATAGTTGGATACAGTGTAGTTAATTCCACTACTCTTTTATATAGGCCTTAGATTATTTCTGATACTTGGCAATTAAAAATAATATTTCAGTGAATAACCTTATTCAAATGCATTTTCATATTGTTGAAAGTGTATCTTTAGGATAAATGCCTAGAATTAGATTTTCTAGGTCAAAAATTAAGTGTAATTTTGTTAGAAATGTTTATACAAGTTTTCACTGCCACCAGCAGTGTGTAACAGAAGATCCTTTCCACCACCTCCTCATTAATAGAATATATTATCATGCTTTTTAGTTCTTGCCAGTCTGATAGTAGAGAAATGCTATCTCAGGGTTGTTTCAGATTATAGTTGCATAATTATAAATGAGTTTAAATTGTTTTCATTTAAAAGGCTTTATATCTTTTTTGTTTTTTGTAGATTGCTTTTATCTTTTCCCATTTTTTATTGTATTTTTGTCCCTTTAGCCTTTAATTTTTAAAAGTTCCTTACATATTGGGGATATTGTTCTTTGTGACATATGTTGTAAATATTTCCCTAAGTTTGCCATTTGTCTTTTAACTTTACTTATGCTGTCTTTAGTATGTACAATTTTAAATATTTTTATAGTAAAAATATCAGTTTTTTATTTACTTGTCTCTGGATTTAGAAAGTCAGTTTTTTATTTTATTTTATTGAAGTATAGTTGTTTTACAATGTTATATTAGTTTCAGATGCACAGCTCAGTGGTGCAGTTGTACATTTTTTTTCAGATTCTTCTCTTTATAAGTTATTAAAGTATGTTGAGCATAATTCCCTGTGCTATACAGTAGGTGCTTGTTGGTTATCTGTTTTATATAGTATAAATATGTTGATCCCAACCTCCTAATTTATCCCTCCCTGACTTTCCACTTTGGTAACCATAAGTGTGATTTCTATGTCTGTGTGTCTATTTCTGTTTTGTAAATAAGTTCATTTGTGTCAGTTTTTTAGATTCCACATATTGGTAATGTCATATGATATTTGTTTTTCTCTGTCTGCCTTACTTCATTTAGTATGATCATCTCCAAGTCCATCCATGTTGCTGTAAATAGCATAATTTCATTCTTTTTATAGCTAAGTAATATTGCATTGTGTGTATGTATATGTGTGTGTGTGTGTGTATACACATACACATGTATATCTCACATCTTTATTCATTCATCTGTCAAAGGACATTTAAGTTGCTTCCATGTCTTGGCTATTGAGAATAGTGCTGCAGTGAACACTGGGATGCATATTTTCAAATTGTAGTTATCTCTGGGTATATGCCTAGGAGTGGGATTGAAGGATTGTACAGTAACCCTATTTTTCGTTTTTAGGGGATCTCCATAGTATTCTGCATAATGGCTGTATACAGTGGCTTCAATATACATTCCCACCAACAGTGTAGGAGGGTTCCTTTTTCTCTACACCCTCTTCAGCATTTGTTGTTTGTAGACTTGTTGATGATGACCATGATGACCAAAGTAGAAAGCCACTTTTAAATGGAGTTCACCAGAGTTTTCTTAGTTGCATGGTTTCAGTTTTTGCATTTGTATCTCCAATCCTTTGGAATTTATTTTTGCGTTTGGTATAACATGTGAATATAATTTTATCTTTTTTCCAAATGTTTACCCATTATTTACTAAAAGGAGTCATTTATTTATTTAAAACTCAAATATTATCCACAGTGTTTTGAGACATTATCTCTATCTTATACTATATTTCCGTGTTTACGTGGGTCTACCTCTGGTCTTTCTATTCTATTCCACTATTTGTTCATACACTGGTATCTCACTGTTTCAATTAGAGAGACTCTTAGATTATAATAAATTTTAATGTCTAGTAGTCCTGACCTCCCCATTCCCCTTATTTTTTTCTTTCTCAGTATTTTTCTTGCTATTCTCATATGCTTGCTTTTCCATAACAACTTTGATTTCAACCTGTTTACTGCCTTTAAAAGAGCTTTACCAGGATATCGTTAAGTTTATAAGTTCGTCCAAAGAAAATGTTATCACGTTAAGTTGCCCTATCCTTTTCATTTGTTCTAGTCCACACTGTATCTTTCTTATCAAAGATTTAAAAATTTTCTTCCTATAAGCTTTACACGTTTTAGTTAGGTTTATTCCTGAATATTTGATCTTCCTTTTTTTAATTGTAATTGAGGTTTTTCTCTAATATCAGGTACTCTAAATGGTTGTTGTTTGTGTGTATTAAAGATACTGATTTCTGCCTCTTAGTACTCTATCTGTTATACTACTACATTCTTTTATTGTTTAAATAAAATCGTTGGTTATCATTAATTATCTAGGATTTTCTCAGTGTACAATCACCATCAACAAATAGAGTAGTTTTACTTCTTCTTTATCAATACTTATGCCTCTGTTTAATTTCTTCTCTCTAGTTGTATTCACTGATCCCTCTAGAATAATATTGAATATGGAAAGAGACAGGGAAATCAATCTTGCCTTGTTCCTGATCTTAGTGAAAGGTTACTGATGTTGTCCCATTGAGGAAAATACTGGCTCTTGTTGCTTTCTAAGGCAGTTAATTTAATCTTTGGTGACGATAATGATGACTATGATTAATACTTATGGAGCACTTACTATGTGTCATACACAGTACATATAATTGTTTATTTAGAATTCACAAGGATTGTCTGGTAGGTCAGTTCAATGCAGTTCAGTCACTCAGTCGTGTCTGACTGTTTACGACCCCATGGACTGCAGCACACCAGGCCTCCCTGTCCATCACCAACTCCTGGAGTTTACTCAAACTCATGTCCATTGAATTGATGATGCCATCCAACCATCTCATCCTCTGTCGTCCCCTTCTCCTCTCACCTTCAATCTTTCCCAGCATCAAGGTCTTTTCCAATGAGTCAATTCTTCTCATGAGGTGGCCAAAGTATTGGAGTTTCAGCTTCAACATCAGTGCTTCCAATGAATATTCAGGATTGATTTCCTTTAGGATTGACTGGTTTGATCTCCTTGCTGTCAAAGGGACTCTCCAGAGTCTTCTTCAATACCACAGTTCAAAAAGCATCAATTCTTCAGAACTCAGCTTTCTTTATAGTCCAACTCTCACATCCATACATGACTATTGGAAAAACCATACCTTGACTAGATGGACCTTTGTTGGCAAAGTAATGTCTCTGCTTTTTAATATGCTGTCAAGGTTGGTCATAACTTTTCTTTCAAGGAGTAAAATCTTTTAATTTCATGGCTGTAGTCACCAACTGAAGTGATTTTGGAGACCAAAAAAATAAATCTGTCACTGTTTCCACTGTTTCCCCATCTATTTGCCATGAAATGATGTGACTGGATGCCATGATCTTAGCTTTCTGAATGTTGAGTTTTAACTCACCTTTCTCACTCTCCTCTTTCACTTTCATCAAGAGGCTCTTTAGTTCTTCTTCACTTTCTGCCATAAGTGTGGTGTCATCTGCATATCTGAGGTTATTGATATTTCTCCCAGAAATCTTGATTCCAGCTTGTGCTTCATCTAGCCTGACATTTCACATGATGTACTCTGCATATAAGGTAAATAAGCAGGGTGACAATATACAGCCTTGATGTACTCCTTTCCCAATTTGGAACCAGTCTGTTGTTCCATGTCCAGTTCTAACTGTTGCTGCTTGACCTGCATACAGATTTGTTAGGAGGCAGTTCAGGTGGCTTGGTACTCCCATCTCTTGAAGAATTTTCCACAGTTTGTTGTGATCCACACAAAGGCTTTGGCATAGTCAATAAAAAAGAAGTAGATGTTTCTCTGGAACTCTTGCTTTTTCGATGATCCAACGGATGTTGGCATTTGATCTCTGGTTCATCTGCCTTTTCTAAATCAAGCTTGAACATCTGGAAGTTCACAGTTCACATACTGTTGAAGCCTTGTTTGGAGAATTTTAAGCATTATTTTACTAACGTGTGCTGCTGCTGCTGCTGCTAAGTCGCTTCAGTGGTGTTCGACTCTGTGCAATCCCATAGACGGCAGCCCATCAGGCTCCTCTGTCCCTAGGATTCTTCAGGCAAGAATACTGGAGTGTGTTGCCATTTCCTTCTCCATTGCATGCATGCATGCTAACTCACTACAGTTGTGTCCGACTCTGTGCGACCCTATGGACAGCAGCCCACCAGGCTCCTCTGTCCACGGGATTCTCTTGACAAGAATACTGGAGTGGGTTGCCATTTCCTTTCCCATGTGAGATTAGTGCAATTGTGCAGTAGTTTGAGCATTCTCTGGTATTGCCTTTCTTTGGGATTGGAATGAAAACTGACCTATTCTAGTTCTGTGGCCACTACTGAGTTTTCCAAATTTGCTGGCATATTGAGTGCAGCACTTTCACAGCATCATCTTTTAGGATTTGAAATAGCTCAACAGAATTCTATCACCTCCACTAGCTTTGTTCATAGTGATGCTTCCTAAGGCCCACTTGACTTCACATTCCAGGATGTCTGGCTCTAGGTGAGTGATCACACCATTGGGATTGTCTGGGTCATGAAGAACTTTTTTGTACAGTTCTTCTGTGTATTCTTGCCACCTCTTCTTAATATCTTCTGCTTTTGTTAGGTCCATACCATTTCTGTCCTTTATTGAGCCCATCTTTGCATGAAATGTTCCCTTGGTATCTCTAATTTTCTTGAAGAGATCTCTAGTCTTTCTGATTCTAATGTTTTCCTCTATTTCTTTGCATTGATCACTGAGGAAGGCTTTCTTATCTCTCCTTGCTATTCTTTGGAACTCTGCATTCAAATGGATGTATCTTTCCTTTTCTCCTTTGCTTTTCGCTTCCTGTCTTTTCACAGCTATTTGTAAGGCCTCCTCAGACAGCATTTTGCTTTTTTTCATTTCTTTTTCTTGGGGATGGTCTTGATTCCTGTCTCCTGTACAATGTTAGTTCCCTACCATTTCTGTCCATTATTGAGCCCATCTTTGCATGAAATGTTCCCTTGGTATCTCTAATTTTCTTGAAGAGATTTCTAGTCTTTCCCATTCTATTGTTTCCCTCTATTACTTTGCACTGATCACTGAGGAAGGCTTTCTTATCTCTCTCTGCTATTCTTTAGACTTTGCATTCAAATGCTACCTTAGAACACATTAATGTTTTTGGAAGATTAGTTCATAATAACCGCAGCAGTTAGGGATAGATCAAAAGTCCATCAACATCAGAATGGGTAAATAAGTTGTTGAATATTTTTAAAATAAAATACCACAACCAGAATATATTTTTCATAAAGCCAAAGAAGCTAAACTTTAAGTCCTTGGCTTGCCCTGATCTCTTCCTAGGGTGGCAATAGGCTTAGCAATGTGTTCATATGGACATACATTTTTATTAAATTAAGAAAAACAACTTTTCTTATCTTTTCTCTTAATGAACACCAATACTAGCTTCAAGTCCCTCAAAATCTGTTTCAACCCCTAACCAAAAAAACATGCAATTTAATAAACTAGAGTTACACATAATGTCTCCCAAAGAAAGGCAATGCCAAATAAAGCTCAAACTACTGCACAATTGCACTCATCTCACACACTAGCAAAGTAATGCTCAAAATTCTCCAAGCCAGGCTTCAATAGTACGTGAACTGTGAACTTACAGATGTTCAAGCTGGATTTAGAAAAGGCAGAGGAACAAGAGATCAAATGGCCAATATCTGTTGGATCATCCAAAAAGCAAGAGAGTTCCAGAAAAACATCTATTTCTGCTTTATATTTAGAACTGGACATGAAACAACAGACTGGTTCCAAATTGGGAGAGGAGTACATCAAGGCTGTATAATGTCACCCTGCTTAGTTAACTTATATGCAGAGTACATCATGAGAAGTGCTGGGCTGATTGAAGCACAAGCTAGAATCAAGATTTCCGGGAGAGAAATATCAATAACCTCAGATATGCAGATGACACCACCCTTATGGCAGGAAGTGAAGAAGAACTAAAGAGCCTCTTGATGAAAGTGAAAGAGGAGAGTGAGAAAGGTGACTTAAAACTCAACATTCAGAAAGCTAAGATCATGGCATCCAGTTACATTACTTCATTGCAAATACATGGGGAAACAAATGGAAACAGTGAGAGACTTTATTTTGGGGGACTCCAAAATCACTGCAGATGGTGACTGCTGCCATGAAATTAAAAGACGCTTACTCCTTGGAAGAAAAGTTATGACCAACCTAGACAACATAATAAAAAGCAGAGACATTACTTTGCCAACAAAGGTCCATCTAATCAAAGCTATGGTTTTTCCCTTAGTCATATATGGATGTGAGAGCTGGACTATAAAGAAAGCTGAGTGCCAAAGAATCAATGCTTTTGAACTGTGGTGTTGGAGAAGACTCTTGAGAGTCCCTTGAACTGCAAGGAGATCCAACCAGTCCATCCTAAAGGAGATCAGTCCTGGGTGTTCATTTACAGTACTGATGCTGAACCTGAAACTCCAATACTTTGGCCACCTGATGTGAAGAACCAACTCATTTGAAAAGACCCTTATGCTGGGAAAGATTGAAGGCAGGAGGCGAAGGGGTTGACAGAGAATGAGATGGTTGCATGGCATCACCGAATTAATGGACATGAATTTGAGTAAGCTACAGGAGTTGGTGATGGACAGGGAAACCTGGCATGTTGCAGTCCATGGGGTCGCAAAGAGTCGGACACAACTGAGCGGCTGAACTGAACTGAACTAACACATAATATGAATGAATTTTGCAGATATAATGAAAGAAACATAACAGAAAAGGAGCATGTAATTTATTTTTATTTATTTTTGATTGAAAGATAATTGTTTTACAGTATTGTATTGGTTTCTTCAAAACATCATCATGAATCAGCCATAGCTATACATATGTCCCCTCCCTGTTGAACCTCCCTTCCACCTCCCTCCACATCCCACCTCTATAGGTTGTTTCAGAGCCCTGGTTTGAGTTCCCTGAGTCATACAGAAAATTCCCTTTGGCTTTCTATTTTACATATGATAATAATGAATGTTTCCATATTACTCTCTCCATATATCCTGCCCTTTCCTCTCCTCCTCCTCCATCTTCATAAGTCTGTTCTCTATGTCTGGGTCTCCATGGTTGCCCTGCAAATAATTTCATCAGTACCATCTTTCTAGATTCCATATATATGTGTTAGTATACAATATTTGTTTTTCTCTTTCTGACTTACTTCACTCTGTATGATAAGCTGTAGCTTCATCCACCTCATTAGAACTGACTCAAATGCATTCCTTCTTGTGGCTGAGTAATATTCCATTGTATATATGTACCACAGCTTCTTTATCCATTCATCTGTCAATGTCCATGTTCTAGCTATTGTAAATAGTGCTGCAGTGAACATTGTGTTACCTGTGTCTTTTTCAATTTTGGTCTCCTCGGGGTATATGCTGAGGAGTGGGATTGCAGGGTTATATGGTGGTTTTATTCCTAGTTTTTTAAGGAATCTCCATACTGTCTTCCATAGTGGCTGTAGCAATCTACATTCCCACCAACAGTGAAAAGGGTTCCCTTTTCTCCACACCCTCTCCAGCACTTATTGTTTGTAGATGTTTTGATGATAGCCTTTCTGACTGGTGTGAGGTGATATCTCATTATAGTTTTAATTTGCATTTCTCTAATAATGAGAGTTGTTGAGCATCTTTTCATGTGTTTGTTAGCCATCTGTATGTCTTCTTTGGAGAAATGCCTGTTTAGGTCTCTCCCACTTTTTGATTGGGTTATTTGTTTTTCTGATATTGACTTATATGAGTTGCTTGCATGTTTTGGAAATTAATAATTTGTCAGTTGTTTCACTTGGTATTATTTTCTCCCATTCTGAGAGTTGTCTTTTCACCTTCTTTATAGTTTCCTTTGCTGTGCAAAAACTTTTAAGCTTAATTTGGTACCACTTATTTATTTCTGTTTTTATTTCCATTACTCTAGGAGGTGGGTTGTAGAGGATCTCTCTTGATTTATGTCAAAGGGTATTATGCCTATGTTTTCCTCTAAGAGTTTTATAGCTTCTGGTATTACACTTAGGTCTTTAATCCATTTTGAGTTTATCTTTGTGTATGGTGTTAGTAAGCGTTCTAATTTTGTTCTTTTACATGTAGCTGTCCAGTTTTGCCACACCACTTATTGAAGAGGCTGTCTTTGCCTCTCTGTGTATTCTTGCATCCTTTGTCAAAGATGAGGTGCCCATAGGTGCATGGGTTCATCTCTGGGCTCTCTATCTTGTTCTGTTGGTCTACATTTCTGTTTTGTGCCAGTACCATACTCTCTTGATGACAGTCTGAAGTCAGGAAAGTTGATTCCTCCAGCTTCATTCTTCTTTCTCAAGATTGCTTTGGCTATTCAGGGTCTTTTGTGTTTCCATACGAATTGTGAAATTTTTTGTTCTAGTTCTGTGAAAAACTTCCAACACAGGAACATGGAATATCTCTCCATCTGATTATGCCATCTTTGATTTATTTCATCAGTGTCTTATAGTTTTCTGTATACATCTCTTTTGTCTCCTTAGGTAGGTTTATTCCTATATATTTTATTCTTTTTGTTGCAATGGTGAATGGGATTGATTCCTTAATTTCTTCTGAATTTTCATTGTTTGTATATAGGAATGTAAGTGATTTCTGTGTATTGATTTTGTATCCTGTGACTTTGCTAAATTCACTGATTAGCTCTACTAGTTTTCTGATAGTATCTTTGAGGTTTTCTGTGTATAATATCATGTCATCTGCAAACAGTGAGTTTTACTACTTCTTTTCTGATCTGGATTCCTTTTATTTCTTTTTCTTCTCTGATTGCCATAGCTAGGACTTCCAAAACTATCTTGAATAATAGTGTGAGAGTGGGCACCCTTGTCTTATTCCTGATCTTAGCATGCTTTCAGTTTTTCGCCATTGAGAATAATGTTGCTGTGGGTTATAATATATGCCCTTTATCATGTTGAGGTAGATTCCTTCTATGCCCATTTTTTGAAGAGTTTTTATCACAAATGGGTGCTGAATTTTATCAAAGGCTTTTTCTGCATCTATTGAGATTTTCATATGGTTTTTATCTTCCAGCCTGTTAATATGGTATATCATATTAATTAATTTGCGTATATTGAAGAATCTTTGCATCCCTGGTGTAAATCTGACTTGATCATGATTTATGATCTTTTTAATGTGTTGTTGAATTCTGTTTGCTAGAATTTTGTTAAGGATTTTTTCCATCTATGTTCATTAGTGATATTGGCCGGTAATTTTCTTTTTTTGTGTTGTCTTTGTCTGGTTTTGATATCAGGGTGATGAGTTTGGAAGTGTTCTTTCCTCTGCAATTTTTTGAAAGAGTTTTAGAAGGATAGGCATTAGCTCTTCTCTAAATGTTTGATAGAATTCACCTGTGAAGCCATCTGGCCCTGGGCTTTTTTAGGAGTTGGGGGGAGATTTTTGATCACAATTTCAATTTCAGGAGCATGTAATTTATGATTGTATTTAATAAAGTTTGAAAGCAGACACATCTAAATTAAGTGATTTAGGGATATGTACAAAAATGGTAAAACCATAGAGAAGAGTTTGGAAGCAGTTATCACAGAAATCTGAGCAGTGTTTGTCATTAGAAAGAAAATAAGCTGGCAAGTACACATGGGGTCCCCGTGGGTGCTGAAAAGGCTCTATTTCTAATCTTGAGGAGTGACTATACTACTTTATACTGTGTATTTATCTTTAATACTGTTTAGATCATGTGTTATATTTCACAATTTTAAAGTTAAAAGTAAATACAGTTTGTCTAGATGATTCTGATGAGCACCCATTGCCCTAGGCCTCTCATCCTGCTTTGCTGCTGCTGCTTGGGCCACCCAAAACCATTCTGCTACCTCTCTGACTTGCTGTTAAGTTAATGAAATATGATTACCTAATTCTTCACATTGCTGTCCTTTCTCATCTAAGTATCACTACTTTGCTCAATCTTTTTTTGTGACAAATTCACTTAAATTAGCCCGTAGCCAACTAAGCGACTAAGCATATAGAATCAAACAGAATGTTCAGGCTGTCTTCTTCACTCTATGAGTTATACCTCTCTTAATGCATCTTAAGGTCACATTCAATTATTCAGCAACCATATCACACTGCTGGTATGTTTAACATCAGCTGACACTATTAAGCCCTTTTTGCTCATGCTGCTGCTTAGCCATCTTGTACCTTTGTAGTGTATTGTTTAGACTCATATCTTATCTGTTCAAGTTCATCTAGTTCCATTTAGTTCACTCTTCCATTTTTTCAGCAATCTTTTCTAATGCTATCAAAATGCTTTCAGATGCCGATTCTAAGACCTTACTTCTATACTATAATTCCAAAATTTGTACCACCCATGAATTTAATAAATCATCCTTCATATTTTTCATTAAACTGTTGATTAAAAATGTGGAGCAAGGTAGGGCTAAATAAAGAGACCTAATGTATACTACCAGAAACAAGTCCCTCCCTTAGTCTGGTTTGTTTAAAAACACCTTTGGTACTGTGGTTCTAATAGTTATTTATCTCCTTTGTTACCCTTGCAATGAATACATTTTTACTCCCTCTTTTTCACATGAGTGTCATTAAGATATTGTATGATGCTTTAATGAAATACTAATACAGAATTTTCTATTGCATCTCTTTTATCTGCCATTAGTTTGCTTATTCAACAAATATTATTAATAGAAACACTATGGATATAAAAGAGCTTCCCAGGTTGTGCAGTGATAACGAATTTACCTGCCAGTGCAGGAGACTTAGGAGACATGGGTTCAATCCCTGGGTTGGGAATATCCCCTGGAGTAGGAAATGGCAACCCACTCCAATATTCTTGCCTGGAAAATTCCATGGACAGAGGCGCCTGGTGGGCTACAGTCCATACAGTCAGTCCATGGGGTCACAAAGAGTTGGAAACGACAGAACGCACACAAACATGGATATAAACATGTAAGCTTCTTGCCTTCAAGTTAGGAAATAGACTTTCAAGCAAATAACTTCACCTCAGTGAGAAAAGAATGGACAGAACATAGACAATGCATTTTTAGGCCATAGAGGATGACATGATTAGGTCCAGTAATGCTGAAGAAGAAATGAATTGGTCTAGTAAGACATAGTGTTGGTAAACTCATACTGTGTCATTATCTTAAATCTTTTTTCTTGACTTCCAAACTCTATCTTTTCATCAAGTAAATCTTTGATATTTCCACACTTTTTCCCATTTGACAAAGGAGAAACATTTGCACATTTCCAGTGTTCACATTCCCATTTGCTTAAAGGTTGTCAACCATGTTTATACAGCAACTTTTCCTGGTAACTTTGAATATGATTATTTTGAGGGATATATTTTACACACTTGCAGTTGCAAGATTCTCCCCTATTATTTATTCTTTCAAGTTGTACTTACTTTATTTTCACAAGTGTTTTCTTTACATTTTAAAATTCCTTTACAAAGGACACGTAAGCAAATCAGGATCTGAGGCTATCTGCTTTTCTTGTATCATCCTTCACTTGATGACTGACTACAAGCAGTGGCCTACCCCTTTCTTTGATCTTCTGATCTGAATGTATTTCCATAGTTTGTTGCCCTCAGTATTTTCACAAACCACAGATAATTTTCTTCATTTATCCTTCCAAAGAGCAATCTTCCCATCTTTGGTGATGAGTCATCTATTCTAGAGGTCCCCTTAAGCCTGACCTGACCTGCACTGAATTTTTAATATACAATCTTCTCTTCTTCCTCAACTGGGTAACTTATGACTACATAGCCAGAATTGTAATCTTGATACTCATATCTATGCTTGTTTCTCAGGTTTTTTTCAAAGTTGGCTTATGAAAGTTTAAAGCTACATCCAACGTACAAGCTACATCCAAGCTTTCCCTCCCAGTTATCATATATTCTAGAAATAAACATTTTTCTCCTTATATGTCCAACTCTTCCAATTTGCCAATTCCCTTATTGGTCAGAATTAGAGTCAAAGATACTGTACCCTATTACTGCCTGTACTCTCTTTGAGGTGAAACTATGAGCAAATCAAGGCAGAAGCACGCTAGATGACCTGCTTTATGTTTAAAAATACCTTCAAGTCAAATCTTTGGAAAACATTGCCTTGCCTCTGGGCAAACATAGACACTCCACCTTCATGAACATATCTCTGTTCAAGAGCCATCTTTCCTGTATCTTTAGCTATGACCTAGAAATCTAAATTCAACTGACACTATCTGCAAAGCCAGAACAGTTTTGAAACAACCACTAAACTAATTCCACTTATGACCAATTCGTGATAGTAAGTGATTTTAAGCAGCTACAGGAATAAAAGGGGGAAAAGACTTTTAAGAATTTAAGAAAATAGCTAACTGCGTTTTGCCTTTCATCTTTCAAAGAAAAATAACTTTTGAACCAGTCCCCTCCTCCCATGAATCCTAAAGCGAGAAGTGGTAAAACAAATGCTCAAACACATGGGTCATCCTGTGAAACAACAATTCAATCGTAATTTAGTGTAAAAGTCCAGCAAGCATCTTATCAATATCCATTCATTTTGGAGCAAACATTAAGTTCAGTTCAGTTCAGTTCAGTCGCTCAGTCGTGTCCGACTCTTTGCGACCCCATGAATTGCAGCACGCCAGGCCTCACTGTCTATCACCAACTCCCAGAGCCCACCCAAACCCATGTCCATCGAGTCGGTGATGCCATCCAACCATTTCATCCTCTGTCGTCCCCTTCTCCTCCCGTCCCCAATCCTACCCAGCATTAGGGTCTTTTCCAATGAGTCAACTCTTCGCATGAGGTGGCCAAAGTATTGGAGTTTCAGCTTCAACATCAGACCTTCCAATAAACACCCAGGATTGATCTCTTTTAGGATGGATTGATTGGATCTCCTTGCAGTCCAAGGGACTCTCAAGAGTCTTCTCCAACACCACAGTTCAAAAGCATCAATTCTTGGGCGCTCAGCTTTCTTCACCGTCCAACTCTCACATCCATACATGACCACTGGAAAAACCATAGCCTTGACTAGACGGACTTTTGTTGGCAAAGTAATGTCTCTGCTTTTAAATATGCTATCTAGGTTGGCCATAACCTTCCTTCCAAGGAGTAAGCGTCTTTTAATTTCATGGCTGCAATCACCATCAGCAGTCATTCTGAAGCCCCAAAAAATAAAGTCTGACACTGTTTCCACTGCTTCCCCATCTATTTCCCATGAAGTGATGGGACCAGATGCCATGATCTTAGTTTTCTGAACGTTGAGCTTTAAGCCAACTTTTTCACTCCCCTCTTTCACCTTCATCAAGAGGCTCTTTAGTTCTTCTTCACTTTCTGCCATAAGGGTGGTGTCATCCACATATCTGAGGTTATTTATATTTCTCCCAGCAATCTTGATTCCAGCTTGTGTTTCTTCCAGCCCAGCATTTCTCATGATGTACTCTGCATAGAAGTTCAATAAGCAGGGTGACAATATACAGCCTTGACGTACTCATTTTCCTATTTGGAACCAGTCTGTTGTTCCATGTCCAGTTCTAACTGTTGCTTCCTGACCTGCATACAGGTTTCTCAAGAGACAGGTCAGGTGGTCTGGTATTCCTATCTCTTTCAGAACTTTCCACAGTTTATTGTGATCCACACAGTCAAAGGCTTTGGCATAGTCAATAAAGCAGAAATAGATGTTTTTCTGGAACTCTCTTGCTTTTTCGATGATCCAGCAGATATTGGCAACTTGTTCTCTGGTTCCTCTGTCTTTTCTAAATCCAGCTTGAACATCTGGAAGTTCACTGTTCACGTATTGCTGAAGCCTGGCTTGGAGAATTTTGAGCATTACTTTACTAGCATGTGAGATGAGTGCAATTGTGCGGTAGTTTGAGCATTCTTTGGCATTGCCTTTCTCTGGGATTGGAACGAAAACTGACCTTTTCCAGTCCTGTGGCCACTGCTGAGTTTTCCAAATTTGCTGGCATATCGAGTGCAGCACTTTCACAGCATCCCCTTTGAGGATTTGAAATAGCTCAACTAGAATTCCATCACCTCCCCTAGCTTTGTTCGTAGTGATGCTTTCTAAGGCCCACTTGACTTCACATTCCAGGATGTCTGGCTCTAGGTGAGTGATCACACCATCGTGATTATCTGGGTCATGAAGATCTTTTTTGTACAGTTCTTCTGTGTATTCTCGCCACCTCTTCTTAATATCTTCTGCTTCTGTTATGTCCATAGCATTTCTGTCCTTTATCGAGCCTATCTTTGCATGAAATGTTCCTTTGGTATCTCTAATTTTCTTGAAGAGATCTCTAGTCTTTCCCAATCTATTGTTTTCCTCTATTTCTTTGCACTGATCGCTGAGGAAGGCTTTCTTATCTCTCCTTGCTATTCTTTGGAACTCTGCATTCAGATGGGAATATCTTTCCTTTTCTCTTTGCTTTTCACTTCTCTTCTCTTCCCAGCTATCTGTAAGGCCTCCTTAGACAGCCATTTTGCTTTTTTGCATTTCTTTTCCATGGGGATTTTCTTGATCCCTGTCTCCTGTACAATGTCACGAACCTCTTTCCATAGTTCATCAGGCACTCTGTCTATCAGGTCTAGTCCCTTAAATCTGTTTGTCACACTGTATACTGATAAGGGATTTGATCTAGGTCATACCTGAATGGACTAGTGGTTTTCCCTACTTTCTTCAATTTAAGTCTGAATTTGGCAATAAGCAGTTCATGATCTGAGCCACAGTCTGCTCCTGGTCTTGTTTTTGCTGACTGTATAGAGCTTCTCCATCTTTGGCTGCAAAGAATAGAATCGATCTGATTTCGGTGTTGACCATCTGGTGATGTCCATGTGTAGAGTCTTCTCTTGTGTTGTTGGAATAGGGTGTTTGCTATTACCAGTGCTCTAAGCAAACATTACTCTAAGCAAAATGAAATTTAATACTAGGTTGTAATCGTGGATTATAATGTATTTTCACTCTAGTAGTGACTAGTCTTTGATGGAATATTGCAGATAGAGCATGAGCTTTGAAAATAGGCAGCCCTGAGTTGTCTTGCCTCCACCTCCCTGTACTCCTGTATCTTCATAGATAATACAGGCAAATAATAAAACATATGGTGAAAAAGTTAGATAAGATAATCATATCAAATATTTATTTCAGTGTTTAATGCATAATAATATAATAAGAATGTTTGATGCTATTATATTATTCATTCTTTCATTCAGCAGCTGGTCAATGAATGCATACTAGGTGCCAGGCACTATGCTTGGTGTGGATGGTAGAATAATTAACAAAACAAACATCCTCTCTTTCATTGTGGGGTTAATTCTTAATATACAAGAGAAAAATTAATGAGTATTTAATAAGTAGAGGGCATAATAAGAGTGTCTAACTGTCAACCTAGGAAAGACTTGCCAAAATATAAGGCTCTTGTTTAAACAGAGACCCAGTGACAAGTAGGATTTAGCCATACAAAATGGGAGAGAACACATCCAGGATAAGATCTGTCAGACTTGAAAGCTTATCTTCTTTGTAGAATTCCCTCATTTCTACAATCCTATAACAAATAAAGGACTTCCCTGGTGGCTCAGATGGTAAAGCATCTGCCTACAATGCGGGAGACCCGGGTTCAATCCCTGGGACGGGAAGATCTCCTGGAGAAGGAAATAGCAACCCACTCCAGTATCCTTGCCTGGAAAAATCTCATGGACAGAGAAGCCTGGTAGGCTACAGTTCATGGGGTCACAAAGACTCAGACACGACTAAGCTACTTCACTTCATAACAAATGAAAGTGGAAGATATACATTCTAGATACATTTCTCCAGATCTACTGAATATTAAATTTCCTATGAAGATATTCAAGGTTACCTATAAAATGCTTATCAACTTAATTCCAAGAACCGAGGAAGGTAGTTTTACAACTTCTGTCTCATTGCAGTAAAAATGAAGCAGGAATCACTCCAGAAACGATGTCACCTAATTCAATAGAATATAGTATTGTATCACGAGGGGAGGCTTTGGGATTTTTATATAAGCAGAACATCAAAATGACAATTTCTTTGTAGAAGGGACTTACGTTAAAGTGGTATTAACTCACTGATTATGTTAAGTGGTAGTAAGCTCACTGTTTTCCATTGGAGAGCAAATATATTGAAGTAACTTTGGGATCATCATTGAAGAATATTGAGGAAGATAGGAAGAACTTCCCCTAGATTGTCCATTGGCACAACTGCTATATGCTATAAGAAGTATTGTGTAAGACAAGTAATGTAATCTCTGGCCGTTAGTAAGCTCATAGGACTACTACAAGGATATTTTTAAAACATTTATTTAGTTAGTTAGTTACATCAGGTCTTAGTTGTTGCGGTGCATGGACTCTGGTAATTGTGGTCTGCAGGCTTTACTAGCAGCATGCGCACACATGGTCTTAGTTGCTCCACAGCATGTGGGATCTCAGTTCTCCTGCTGCTGCTGCTAAGTCACTCCAGTCGTGTCCGACTCTGTGTGACCCCATAGACGGCAGCCCACCAGGCTCCGCCGTCCCTGGGATTCTCCAGGCAAGAACACTGGAGTGGGTTGCCATTTCCTTCTCCAGGGCATGAAAGGGAAAAGTGAAAGTGAAGTTGCTCAGTCGTGTCCGACTCCTAGTGACCCCATGGACTGTAGCCTACCAGGCTCCTGCATCCATGGGATTTACAAGGCAAGAGTGCTGGAGTGGGGTGCCATTGCCTTCTCTGTCCTGCTATGAGGATTTACTATTGTAATATAAAATGATTTCAAATACATGAAACCTTTTACACATGTATATGATTATGATATGACATATATATGCCTTCCCAAAGAAAGGCAATGCTTATTTCACATGCTAGCAAAGTTATGCTCAAAATCCTTCAAGCTAGGCTTTAGCAGTATATGAACCGAGAACTTGCAAATGTACAAGCTGGGTTTTGAAGAGGCAGAGGAATCAGAGATCAAATTGCCAACGTTCATTGGATCATGGAGAAAGCAAGGGAATTCCAGCAAAATATCTACTTCTGGTTCATTGACTACACTAGAGTCTTTGACTGTGGATCCCAACAAACTGTGGAAAATTCTTAAAATGATGGGAACACCAGACCACATTACTTGTCTCTTGAGAAACCTGTATGTACAGCAACAAGGAACAGTTAGAACAGGACATGGAACATCTGACTGGTTCAAAACTGGGAAAGGAGTGTGACAAGGCTATGTATTGTATTTAACTTCTATGCAGAGTTCATCATGCAAAAGGCTGGCTAGATGAAGCACAAGCTGGAATCAAGATTGCTGGGAGAAATGTGAACAACCTCATATATGCAGATGATATCACTCAAATGGCAGAAAGCAAAGAGAAACTAACGAGCCCAAAGACAGATGGTCCGTTTACCTGGACAGGACTGTTAGAAGTATCTGAAGATATTACCTGAGGTATATTTGTGACGTTGTTATTAAAAAGTCTTTGTCATTTGACATCCTGACCTTGATGCTGGGAAAGATGGAAGGTAAAAGCAGAAGGAGTCATCAGAGGATGAGATGATTAGATAGCATCACCAAGTCAATGGACGTCAATTTGAGCAAACTCTGGGAGATAGTGAAGGACAGGGAAGCCTGGTATGCTGTAGTCCATGGGATTACAAACAGATGAACAGGACTTAATGACTGAACAACAACAACAATGGTTATGATAACATAAAAGTATCAATCAGAGAAACTTTTGGATATATATGTATGTCATATAGGGACTCTATATGATAAAATAGACAATTATATTTATAATTATATAGATATAATAATATAGATATGATAATAATAGTATATTTTGCTATTGAATTAATGGATAAATGTCAGTGAAAGTAATTATGTATTTCAAGCTGGATGGTGGAGATGACTTAGGTGTTTGTTAAAGAGTTATTTTCCTGCTCTCTGGTAAGGAGAACTCAGGATGTCAAATGACAAAGACTTTTTAATAATAGCGCCACAAATATACCTCAGGTAATGTCTTCAGATACTTCTAACAGTCTTGTCCAGATAAACGGACCATCTGTCTTTGGGCCAGAGGAAAGCTGCCAAAAATTCTGGAAACACTCTATGGGAATTTTTGTTTCAAGTTCTGAGATGGATTTGGGTTTTAAAGATAGGAGTAAATAGAAGGGAGGAGTCCAAAACCAGTCAAAGGATAAAGGTGATATTTATTACACAAAATAATAATTGACAATTTTTAAACACTTGTGGAAAAATATAGGTTACAACTTGCTTTTCTTATTCTCAAAATATTAACTTTTTAGTAGCATTTATTCACTTTTTAATGTTATTTAAGCTCAACTTTTACATGAAAATTATAGTTTTATACAAAAGTGAGAAAAAATCATTACAGTCTGAATATTTTACAAGATATTCATGTTATGAATACAAGCTTTGCTTTATGTTTAATGAGCCTAATCTCTGGAGAAATACTTAATAAAGAAAAGTACCCTAAATCCATCCAGTGGTTCTCAACTCTGTCTGAGCTGATAAATTATATGAGGTGTTTTCAAGAAATACCAATACTCAGTCCCCACTTCAAACCAACCAAATGAGGATCTCAACTGGTTAGCTCTAGTATTCAATGTTTTTTAAGCTGTTGATTTCAATGAACAGCTTAAATTTAGTACTACTAGTCTGTACTTTATAAACCAAAGTTTCAAAGTAATGAGAAAAACTGCCCCAGTTGTAATTAATCCTTTCCTCTGCCTCTTATTTTTATTGGAATCATGTTCAGCTCAAAGAATGGGATGAGACATCATACTTCAATGGTGAAAACTAAACAAGGTTGACTTGACCCAGTCATCTTCAGTCGGCCAAGTCAATCAGGCGTTAATAAATATGTCACTGAACAAATGACATTGCTTCCTCTGAGTCAGTTCCTACATTGATGAGGTGAATCATGGCCACTTTTAATTATTTTAAGATCCAAGAGCATATATGGAAATAGTTGGGTCTTTGAACTTGTAATTTCAGCCAAATTTCAATTATAGTAACTATATTCTGCTTACCTCATTTCCCCAAGATTTTTCAAGGATATTGTTTCTTTCTTTCTTCTTTCTTCCGGTCTTTTCTTTTTAAAATTACACCCAAAGCTTCCTGTTCTCAGTTGCATATATTAAGAAACTATAATGGTTTCAATTCAGCTAGAAATAATCATTCTAAATGGTCTAATTTTTAATTTAGGATAAAAGACTATAAAAATAAGCAAGAAAAATATCAGAGATGGATGAAATTGACACTTTACCTAATCCCATAAAGCAATTTTCTTCCCCAGTGAGTCTTTATTTCATAAAGCTTTTTCCTTTTAAAGCCTTTGAGAAAATCTGGATGAAAAGGAAAAAGGGTGCTTTAACTTCTCTAATCATAATCTTAATGGGAATTTGTATAGAACTTCACAGTGTATAAAGAACTTTCACATATGTTGCCTAATTTTATCTTTCCCCTAGACGGTCACAGAAGATGTTTTCATCTGTTTGAGGGATAAATAAATTGAAGTGAGATTAATATTTCAGTGGTGTAAATATATACCTAGGAATATAAGTGGGCTTCCCTGTGGCTCAGATGGTAAAGACTCCACTATAAGTACATGAAATTATAAATTTTGCTTATATAAAGGATATATGGCAAACAATTCTTTTACAAATAAAACAGACGCTACTCTGAATTATAAATTCCATATAGCCACTTCATTCTCACAGAATACTTTCATTGATTTCTGCCAAAATTTTGAATTCATACTTAAGTCGCAATTGTCAAACAGATGTATTTCTAATAAGAATGTTGGTTAGCATTCTCATATATTAATGAGTAAGATTAAAGTAAAACAACAAAGGTGTGTTGTCCTTGTTTGTCAATGATATAAGAAAAACTTCATTGAATCAGATAACACGTTTTAATTTTCTGTGCTTTTCATAATGTAATTGGCTGTAGACAAGACACACTTTAATTCTAATACTATTATTAATATTTTCTCCATTACTTTCTTAAGATGAGGCAATTAATAAAACAGAAAAAATCAAAATCAAGCACCAATTTATATCATTTGCTAAGTTCCATGGTACAAATACTCCCTCCCTGACTGATTTTAAGTTATCAAAGTTATCAAAGTAGTATCACTTAATGCAGAGTTAGGAAGAAATGTGCAATAGCAGTTTATATAGTATTTCCAATGTGCAGATACAATAGATGTAAATAACATCAAGAGCACATGAAATAAAATGTAATAAGATAAATAGGAAATGATAAATTTTGAGCATTCATTATCTTTGTTTTTAACATAATTTTAGCTTACTGTTAAATTTAATATATAAATAATATTTGTTATATAATATAATATACAATAATTTAATATATAATGTATAATTCATATAATTTAATTTTTAACAACTGGCATTCAAGATTGCTGAAAATTTCGTGTGTTAGTATGAAACCAGCTGCAGCACACTGTTGGCATATTCCATTCTTTAAGAAGACTCAACATAAAACACAATAATAACACCCAGTGTCTGATCACATGAGTCATTGTCCCTCCAGGCTGACTGTCTTGAACCCCTTCTTCCCTGCCTGCCTTCTCTTGGCATGAACATTTGACTCTGTCTCTCCTTAGAATCTGATTCTTTCTCTGTTTTCCCATGAGTCTGTCCTTTACCAGGCACCTCACTCAGAACTGATTTAGGCATTTGGTGCCTGGACAATCCCATGGATGGAGGAGCCTGGTAGGCTGTAGTCCATTGGGTCACTAAGAATTGGACACAACTAAGCGACTTCACTTTCACTTTTCACTTTCATGCATTGGAGAAGGAAATGGCAACCCACTCCAGGGTTCTTGCCTGGAGAATCCCAGGGACGGCAGAGCCTGCTGGGCTGCCATCTATGGGGTCGCACAGAGTCGGACATGACTGAGGTGACTTAGCAAGTGTGACTCTCAACTTTTCCCAAATAATAGGAATTTGATTTTCTTCCATTTCAAATGTGCTCTCTAATTCATAAACCCTTACTTCCCTCCCTGCCCCCACCACTCCCAGTGGATATACAGAACAGTGGTTAGGATTCAAGCACCCAATTTACATAGCTAACATCAGAAACTTTAAAATTAAGGCCATATCTCCTAGTTCAGTGTTTAGGCACCATTTTTAAAAATATATATTTTAAAATAAGAAGAAACTAACTGACAGAAGAAACAATTCTCACTTTTTAACCTGTCTCTCTCCCTATCCCAGGCTAGTGGAAATGATTGTAAAAGGATTAACAAGATAGAAGGAAGAGAGAAAAGATCTCTATCTCCTACTAAATCTTTATATACATGGTGTACATTGTTATACATAATATAAATCTAATATTTTATATATAGTATTATCATATATTCCTAAAAATATTTTATTGATGTTAAGTTTTATTTGAAATTCTAGTTTCAGAATCATGATATTTTGTTCACCTTGAGATATAATTTATATTTTTAAACCCTCTGAGTATGACTCAGTAGTTATGTATGGATGTGAGAGGTGAACCATAAAGAAAGCTGAGCGCCGAAGAATTGATGCTTTTGAACTGTGGTGTTGGAGAAGACTCTTGAGAGTCCCTTGGACTACAAGGAGATCCAACCAGTCCATCCTAAAGGAAATCAGTCCTGAATGTTCATTGAAATGACTGATGCTGAAACTGAAGCTCTAGTACTTTGGCCACCTGATGCGAAGAGCTGACTCTTTAGAAAAGACCGTGATGCTGGGAAAGATTGAAGGCAGGAGAAGGGAAAAACAGAGGATGAGATGATTGGATGGCATCACCGACTCGATGGACATGAGTTTGAACAAGCTTTGGGAGCTGGTGATGCAGATGTTCAAGCTGGTTTTAGAAAAGGCAGAGGAACCAGAGATCAAGTTGCCAATATCTGCTAGATCATCGAAAAAGCAAGAGAGTTCCAGAAAAACATCTATTTCTGCTTTATTGACTATGCCAAAGCCTTTGACTGTGTGGATCACAATAAACTGTGTAAAATTCTGAAAGAGATGGGAATACCAGACCATCTGACCTGTCTCTTGAGAAACCTGTATGCAGGTCAGGAAGCAACAGTTAGAACTGGACATGGAACAACAGACTGGTTCCAAATAAGAAAAGGAGTACGTCAAGGCTGTATATTGTCACCCTGCTTCTTTAATTTATATGCAGAGTACATCATGAGAAACGCTGGGCTGGAAGAAACACAAGCTGGAATCAAGATTGCCAGGGAAATATCAATAACCTCGGATATGCAGATGACACCACCCTTATGGCAGAAAGTGAAGAAGAACTAAAGAGCCTCTTGATGAAAGTGAAAGAGGAGAGTGAAAAAGTTGGCTTAAAGATCAGCATTCAGAAAACTAAGATCATGGCATCTGGTCCCATCACTTCATGAGAAATAGATGGGGAAGCAGTGGAAACAGTGTCAGACTTTATTTTGGGGGGCTCCAAAATCACTGCTGATGGTGATTGCAGCCATGAAATTAAAAGACACTTACTCCTTGGAAGGAAGTTTATGGCCAACCTAGATAGCATATTTAAAAGCAGAGACATTACTTTGCCAACAAAATCCATCTAGTCAAGGCTATGGTCTTTCCAGTGGTCATGTATGGATGTGAGAGTTGGACAGTGAAGAAAGCTGAGCGCTGAAGAATTGATGCTTTTGAACTGTGGTGTTGGAGAAGACTCTTGAGAGTCCCCTGGACTGCAAGGAGGTCCAATCAATCCATCCTAAAGGAGATCAATCCTGGGTGTTCATTGGAAGGACTGATGTTGAAGCTGAAACTCCAGTACTTTGGCCACCTCATGCGAAGAGTTGACTCATTGGAAAAGACCCTGATGCTGGGTGGGATTGGGGGCAGGAGGAGAAGGAGACGACAGAGGATGAGATAGTTGGATGGCATCACTGACTCAATGGACATGGGTTTGGGTAGACTCCAGGAGTTGGTGATGGACAGAGAGGCCTGGCATGCTGTGGTTCATGGGGTCGCAGAGAGTCGGACACGACTGAGTGACTGAACTGAACTGATGGACAGGGAGGCCTGGCGTGCTGCAGTCCATAAGGTCACAAAGAGTCAGACATGACTGAGAGACTGAACTGAACTGACTTTGACACCCTTTCAAATTATGTAATATTTAACTTAGATGGATAGCTCTTATATTGAATTGCAAGAAGTTTTAGATTTAGGGAAACTTTGAAGCAAAAGAAGAGTTATAATATCAACTAGTTACAGACCAAAAAGTTTTTAAGATTCTCATTCTAGTAAGTTGAAAGTCACAAAAGAAAAGAAATATATACATATATTTGAGCATATATATAGTTAAGAATACTGTTTATTTAGTTATATCATAAAATATAAATTCCTTAATAGAAATAACCTGTGACCTGTGAGCAGTTTTCTAAGAGATACTGAGATGCTATCTCCCAGGTTCAGAGTCCTAAACATTCCCACCAAATAAAATAACTCTCTACTTTCAGGTTGACTATATTTTTTAGTCGACAGTTTTGGTGACCAACACGAAGCGACCCAGAGCAGAATTCTCTTCTCCACCTGAACTCTATGAGCAACCAGAGCCATGGTACCCGCAGAGGCCCCCTGTGCTCATCCACTTCCTGGGGAGTTCGGGTTGGATTTGAGTAAGTCTCTCCTGGTCCTCAGACCTCTGGCTGAGATCCTGATTTTTTATTTGGTGGGGGTGTAGCAGCTACCTGCCCCCTCTCAGTAAGGTACTAGGGGGTGGTCGGTGGGAAGACACTGGGAAATACCCACCCAGGCTCGGTTGGAAGATACCAAGAGAATTCCCACCCAGTTGAAAGACACTGAGGAAGGGAGTCAGTTAAGGACACCCAGGGCTTGGCTGAAACATACCAGAAAACCCCTACTGGTGGAAAGGCACAGCAGGGGGCAGGCTCAGTTTTTACTGAGAAAAACCCGGGGCTTGGTTGAGAGACACCGAGGTGGCTCTGTTGTAGAAAAATGTAAGAAATGGAGCTCATACTTGAAACTGCCTAGTTAACTGGAGAAATTAAGTCTCGCCCTAAATATTGAGGGGCGCTATTTAATGCATGGGCAGTTAAAAACTAAAAGCTGTCCTGGTAAAGTCTTAAGCAAGGCCTTATAGAGAGAAGCTCAGATTTCTGTGTCTTTGAGATGTAAATATCCTATCTGCTCGTCCTAGGTTGTTCCACTGTGTGTGTTTTTGTTTATATTAGGCCAATAAGAGGTCTTCTTGCATTCTTAATTGGTGGCCAAACGATGACCCTTTTAAAATTAGAGAAACTAACAAATTATTAAACCTAGAGTGTTCTTACTGTAAACAGCTATTTTGTTGGTAACCTATAAAACAAGTCAAATTAACTTAAGAACTCTTCTGAACAAGAAAAACCAGTTTAGGAGGCTTCATTGAGGCCTTCTCAGTGGGTGTTACAGATACTAATAAGAGCAATTGAGAATATCAGCAAAAAAACTTGGGGGGGAGAAAAAAAAGATCTAGCTATTATTTCAATGAGGTAAAATTCTTTGGATGGTTATTTAAAATGGAATAAATAAAACAGACTTTTATGATGATTAAAACAAGATTTTATATTACTACCCTATCTAAAGTTGGCTTCCCTGGTGGCTCAGACTGTAAAAAATTTGCCTGCCAATGTGGGAGACCCAGGTTTGATTCTTGGTCAGAAAGACCCCTTGGAGAAGGGAATGGCAACCCACTCCAGTATTCTTGCCAGGAGAATTCCTTGGATAGAGGAGCCTGGTAGGCCTCAGTCCATGGGGTCACAAAGAGTCGGGTACAACTGAGTGACTAACACTTTCAACCTGTGACCTCCCCTATGTCTTGACAACTAATCAGCTGCTTGGCTTTATTTCTTAGTGTTTAATTTACCTGACATAAAAATGGCAATAGCTACATTGGTCTCATACTAAACAGAGTTTCCTTAATAAGAAATGGAAGTTGATCTGAATAAACAATTTAAATATAATTTATAAGTTCAAGCTTGTCTAGGCAACATTTAAGAAAAACTATCTGCTTGGAATTAAATGATCCAGTGAGGATCTTACATGTCTCCAACCACCTCGGTACTCTAGATTTAGATTCAAAACTGGACACACATTAATACACTTATAATTGTTAATAGCTGCTGTTGTAGTCCTATATAAGACTCCCTGGAGAAGGAAATGGCTACCCACTCCAGTATTCTTGCCTGGGAAATCCCATAGGCAAAAGAGCCTGGTGGGCTACAGTCCACGGGTTGCAAAAGAGTCGTACGTGACTTAGCAACTGAGCACGATTATATGAGTCTAAAGGGTCAGGAAAACTATTAATAGTCAAGAAACATACAACTTTCAAATATTACATAAATATTTTGAAGGCCCTGACTGTGTTTGCATATCAATAAATTTAGGTTACTTTTACATGATTTACTGCTTTCCCACATATGGTTTGGTTTTGTTGTTGCTATTGGCTGTTTTCATCAAGGTTTGGAGAACATTATCATTACTTGACAGAGTGTATGACTTATTAGATATCCATGGTTTTAGTCTTGCTGTAGAAATTACTGAACAACCTGATTTTAAATATAGTAGTTTTCCCCAAATCTACCTCCTGACTTTTCTATTTACATGCTAAGAATAAATCAGTTCTTTAAGACTATTATTTATTTGCTTTTTGGGGGCAGTATCTTCAAGTCTGATTTCACTTCCCAGAAGGTTAGTATCCCAACACTCACATTTCCTCTAAAATATGCCAACTTTTAAAATTTCTTCCCCATGATAGCTTTTCACATATATGAATTATAGACTTGCTGATGTAAAACAATATAATTCAGACATGCAATATGTAAGAAAGTATTTACTCTTTTTACAAAGCTAAAAGGGAAGATCAGCTTGAATGATAACTAGGAGACAGAAACTACTTACTGGAGAGCTGGAATGCAAGTTCCTCAGAAGATAATTATCATAAGGCCTCTGGCAGCTTATTGGTTAGTGCTAATCAATGAACATCTGCATATCTACATAACTGGAATATTTAAAACATTTAGATTTGGGTAGAAGCCTATAGTATCTAAAACTTTCTTCCAGATGTATTCTAGGGTAATTATTCTTGTTAACACAGTTGTTAATCTAAATTGGACTTTTCATCTCAGTTTTCTGGGACCAGATCGTCTATGCTCTAAAGATGCACTAATAATGTAGCCACTAACCAAATGTAGCTTAGGTTAATTAAAATTAGATAAAATTTGAAAAGTCATTTTCTCAGTATCAATAGTCACATTACAAGTGCTCAGTACTTCATGTGTCTATGGCTACTTCATTGGAGGAGAGTGAAGTCAGAACATTTCTATCACTGCAGAAAGTTCTACTGGATGGAACTCCTCTATAACTTCCATGTTTTAAAGTTTATTTAAACAGCTGAAGTGCATTTTTTTTCCTCATCTGTTACTGCCCAAATCAGGTTATTAAAAGGAAGACATCAGGGAGACTCAGGACTCAAATTTCATCCTACCCTTTCCCAACTCAACAGTAGTGCCAGCCCAAACTCAGGAGGCTTCAGTCTGCACTAAAACACCTACAAAACATTTGATTTTATATATACTAATCGCAAACAGTCAGACACGACTTAGCAACTGAACAACAACAATACTAATCCCAGGAGACACATGTTTCCCTTGCTTATCTCTGATCTGGAAGTCTCATAGGAGATAAAGTCATTTCCAACGATGATTTGGACCTATTTCCCAGGTGGCTTCAGTAATTTGGATGGACTCTGCCCCCAGCCTAAGTGATGGTTCTTTCCTCTGTGCCTTTGTAAATGCATCCTGTGCTTGTGCTCAGTCGCTAAGTTGGGTCTGACTCTTTTGCAATCCCATGAATTGCAGCCCACCAGGCTCTTCTGCCCATGGGGTTTTCCAGGCAAGAATACTGGAATGGGTTGCCATTCCCTTTTCCAGGGGATCTTCCCAACCCTGAGATAGAACCTGTTTTATTCCTGCTTTGACAGGTGGATTCTTTACCCCTGAGCCACCTAGGAAGCCTAAATGCAGCTGTGCTCAGTCTCTTCAGTCATGTCCAACTCTTTGTGATCACATGACTGTAGCCTGCTGGGTTCCTCTGTCCATGAAATTCTCCAAGCAAGAATACTGGAGTGGGTTGCCATTTCCTTCTCCAAGGGATCTTCATGACTCAAGGATCGAACCCTCATCTCTGTCTCCTGCATTAGCAGGCAGGTTCTTTACCACTAGCGCCAATTATAAAGCCCAAGTGCATCTAACCTGTCTTTAAACATGTGTTATTTGTAATTATGTATTTGTGTGTCTGCCACCTCCACCAGATTGTGATTGAATCTTTGTGCCTTTTAGAGTCTTTATATGGTACCTGGCATAAGCCTGGCATGAATTCCATAATGATGAAAAAAATGAATGAATAAATTATCTGGGACTCAACCACTCCCAGATTTTCTACAAGTGGTTACCTTTTCTCAAAACCCTGAGGTAATCCGTTGGTTCCTTCTCCTCTCCTGTGTTAGTTCCCACTCACAGTCACTAGGAAGTGTCCTCATGCAGACAAAGTGGTTTCTT
Source organism: Okapia johnstoni (assembly GCA_024291935.2). Lineage (NCBI taxonomy): Eukaryota > Metazoa > Chordata > Mammalia > Artiodactyla > Giraffidae > Okapia > Okapia johnstoni. The sequence goes on from CM044323.1 coordinate 39,920,518, forward strand.
TACTTTATTTGAATGTGTATTTATATTCATGAAGTGTTTAGCTTAACGGTGGGATCCTGGTTTTCCTGACAGTGGCCAATTCATAAGTCAAAATTCTGCTCTCCCTCTGTCTGTGCCATGAATGACATGGTTCTGTGCTCCTGTAGTCCACCTGCAGATCTCATGGATTGGAGTCTTCAGAGCAATAGAGTTGAATGGAATAGAGTCACGGGATGGTTAAGTAATTATAGCCCGCCTCCCCCTGTTCCTGCCTTTCAGCTCTACAGACCTTGCTATAGTTGTATTTTCTTTGGAAGCACAGAGCCCTAACCACTGGACCACAAGGGAAGACCATATATTGTCTGATTACTGCTTTCAAGGGACCAAAAAGTCATTTCTTAGTCAGTCCTCAGGTAAGAGCATATAGTTAAAAGCTCAAGTATTGGGCTTCCCTTGTGGCTCAGCTGGTAAAGAATCCACCTGCAATGCAGGAGACCTGGGTTTGATCCCTGGGTTGGGAATATCCCCTGGAGAAGGGAAAGGCTACCTACTCCAGTATTCTGGCCTGGAGAATTCTTGGGGTCACAAAGAGTTGGACATGACTGAGTGACTTTCACTTTCACTTTCAAGTATTTATAGACTCAGAAATAAGAGTTTAGATGCATGGAAAAGTGGGGAGAAAAAGAGAAATAGGGACAAAGACAGACAGACCTTTGAAATTCTCCTAATTCACACAGGAAAAACAAAAGAAAATTAAATTCCAAATTGGTAATTTTCCCACAAATTACAATTCATAACAGTCCATAGATTTTGAAATGCTGCTATTTTCCACAGTTCATTTTATAGATGAGAAAAACTAAATGTAAATGTACTTAAAATGCAAGGTAACAGAATGATTGGGATTTTCCAAGTAAGTTATTGACCAAAACTTAATTTTCCAAAACAACCTGAAAAAACAGTGGTATTTTTCAAAGTACATTTTATTAGAAACTGTGTATGGTTCACACATCAGTGTGCTTTCTTCCAATTCAAAGTAGGCAAAACAACATTATTTCTTTCTTTTAAAAGCCTCCACCTCTTGAGGCAAATTATAAATAATCATTGGTCCTCCACAAAAGTAATGCTCAGGCTTATTTTTCTCACTGTCTTATTTTTTGCTTCATATTTCTAGAGTCATACCATAGGGGCTCACAGGATGTGTACTGTTTAATAATAGAAGGCACAAGTATAGTGAAAATGTTTCCAGGTTCTTTTCTCTTCTCAGGGTAAAATTTCCAGCACTCTGGAGAGTGCCAGGAGCTTGCTTGATGTGACAATAATAGACTCTATAATAAGAAATCCTGGTTCTTTAGATGTGGTTTTATTTATTTTCCACCATTCCTATGAGGTAGGAGAAGGTACAGCTTTCTGAAGTTTAATAAGACATCCAGATATAGAATATAATTGAACCAGGGAAATCATTTAGGCTCACTGACTCCTGCTTTACCAAAATTAAAGAAGACAATGAACCCTGATGTATGCTTGGGTCCAGTGAGGTTTGAGTTTATGTCAGGTCACTGCCTTGACCTTGTGGGGAGAATGTCAAGGTACATTCGACTGGGACTGTATTATTCACTCAAAAAAAATTCATTGAGTCCAGAACTTAGATATTAGATATGTCTTTACAAGAAAAAGATAATGTTTTTAGATGACTAAATCTTAGTGTCAGCTCTGCAAGGATTAAATCTGCAGTGGCTATGTTTCTTTTTTGTCCCTAGTCCTGTGTTTTTTTCAGCAGCACCTTTCACAGGAGTATTTTGCCTATAGAGAATGAACAGTCTCTCTAAGGCAAGTGCCCAGGGGGACTCAAAGAATGAGAGGTGGTCTGTTCTGAAGATATGATGAATGTGGCCTTAAGGAACTGGTTTATACTACAAAGGGCTTCCTATTTAGTCAGGGAGATGGATACAGGCTCCACTGTGGAAATATGATCTCTTTTAAAACATCTGTACAAACAGCCCTCTCCTATGATCATAGAGTCACATCGTGAGACACCATCATCCTTCTACCTCAATAGACTATTTTGTTGAGGTCAGGTTTGAATTTGGGCTTCCCTTGTGGCTCAGCTGATAATCTGCCTGCAATGCAGGAGACCTGGGTTCGATCCCTGGGTTGGGAAAATCCTCTGGAGAAGGGAAAGGCTACCTACTCCAGTGTTCTGGCCTTGAGAACTGCATGGACTGTATTGTCCATGGGGTCGTAAAGAGTCAGACATGACTGAGCGACTTTCACTCACTTGAATTTAGGGGTGGGGAAGTTACCTGTCAGGCTGATTCTATAGTGGTGCAGACAAAGGTAGAGAGGCACTCTTAGTCTTAAGGAATGATGTCTACCTCTTTGCAGTTGTGTAAGTTGTAATTGTGGTCTCAGAAGCACAGAAGCTGACACTTTCTAGTTCTGATTTATGACCATTTTCCAACCTTGACTTGACATTCAATTCCTCTAACTGTAAAGGGAGATAAAAACATTTACCTCACAGGGTACTGCTGTGAAATAAGCTAAAACTGTGATGCATCTTTCAAATACTGGGTGTTTATTGTTGATTAAATATCTATTTATTCATGTATTCACCTAACTAATATTTGTTATGAGCCATTAGTCATTTCCCTTATCTGTACCAAAGAGTCAGAAGGTTATAGAAATTTGCAAGTTATCACATTGCAGATCTTTGGATTTATGCCTGTCTCTCAAGCAGTTCTTAAGGGTATATAGTCCATCTGTGGACTTGATGGTAAACAGACCAAAAGGAGGTCCCCTAAAATTACATAGCCGGTAAGTGCCTGGACAAGATTGTAATCATAGTGTCAGACTCCAGGGTTCTCTTTTACCCCTCTTCTTGTCCTACTCTGCTCCATAAGTATCTACGAGAGGACTAGACAGCTGCTCAAAATGAGGACAGTGATTGGTTTATTGGAATTTTACAAGAAATTTGTACCCAGGGCTGTCATGCCTATGGTAAGAGTTCCTCTTCTGAGTTTAAGCTTCTTAAGTTTAACTAGGTAAACTCAGGTGTCTTCCAGCCCTAAAATGCTATGGTATATAATTCTTTCACACATTGCCCTTACCACCAGTCCAAAAAAATATTTGAGTGTCTACTCTGGATTTTCCAACTCCAAAGGGTGCATAGAGTTTGGGGATGATAACCAGGTCGAATAACATCCAAACTCATTGTCCTTGCCTGCCCTATAGCAGGCATACTTCAAGTTTCTTTGCAGTGAACAAGTTCTCTGCCTAACATCTAAAAACCAAGACCTCAAACATAGACTGATTCATATACAGTCCATAGGCTCAGATATGCACTATAAACTCATATAATTAAAGAAATAGTATTTCTCAAAACATAGGCATACATGCAACCATACTCACAAAGCAAATAATATGCATTCACAGCTGTAGCTTAATTACATATCCATTTGGGGGAAGTCCATCAGATAAGTGGTAGAAGAGAAGGTAAAGAAGAATCAGCAGTGACTCATACATCATCCTCTTCTGCATAGAAGTACTAATAGATATTCTATAGTTATTCAATGACCAAAAAGGAGTAGTCATCCTGATGATGGAATTTCAACCATGATCCCCAAGTTAGCTCTGTTGTTCAGTCGCTAGGTCGTGTCTGACTCTTTGCTACCCCATGGGCTGCAGCACTCCAGACTTCCCTGTCCTTCAGTACTATCTCCCAGAATTTGACCAAACTCATGTTCACTGAGTCGGCAATGCTCTACCCTGACACAAAGTAATTACACATAAAGTCACATAAGCCCCTGGATCTTGGTTGGCTTTCTTGTTGCTAGGCAGAATTTGGATTCTGTTTCTGGCTTGGGGACTGATTGTGTGACACGGGGCAGACCTTTTGCTTTTTTATCACACCTGAAAAATGAGACATTTGAGAAAATGAAAAGATTGAAACTAGGTAAACTCAGATCTCTCCCAGCCCTAGAATGCTATGGTATATAATTCTTTCACACGTTGCACTATGCCCAGATTTCACTTCAGAAAGCTTCCCCCCAAGGCAGTAGGGCTTCTCTATCCCAATTATTTAAGCTCAAATTTTAGGCTTTCTCAGCTTACTATGGAAGGTACCACTAGGCTAGGTGGCAGTAATAGTAAAGAACCCACCTACCAATGCAGGAGACATTAGAGACACAGGTTCAATCCCTGGGTCAGGAAGATCCCCTGGGGAAGGAAATGGCAACCCACTCCAGTATACTTGCCTAGAGAATCCTGTGGACAAAGGAGCCTGGCAGGCTACAGTTCATAAGGTCACAAAGAGTTGGACACAACATAGTACGTATGCACATGGCAACTGAATTATTGCCTTGATATTTCTTATTGAAGATGTTTGTATCTATTAACATCTATTAACAGCTACTGAGCTGTGCACCTTGAGGCAGTGATTGGTGAAGCAAACAGACTTCCATTTTGAATAAATCTTTCCATGTTTGAGCAGTTCCTAACTACTTTATACGATGAAAGAGTCTGGAAATGTTTCTACATGAGAAAATGACTAGACCTTTGCTTTACTAGTAATAGCTATTTATAACTTTTATTCTTTTAAGTTTAGTTTACTGGAAATAAAGTCTCACCTGAGGCTTCAGGAAAATGCCTGGAGCTTTAAAATCTTCACAGTTTTCTAAATCTTCTCTGAACTTTCAAGTGCAGGGGTCTTGGTTTCAATTCAGCATCTGTATGTAACTTTCTTCCTCAAAGGTCAAGGTAAAATTGTAGCATCTCTGTGTCTCAAGCATGTGCCTGTGAAATATGGGACGCTTACTACTGGGAAATTTGCCAAACAAAGCATAAGTTAGAACTTTGTCAGGAGAAAACCCATAAATGATTTGACTCGAATTTTCAGGAGTCTACATACAGCTATATCAAGTCAACAACCATTTTTTAACCCTTTTCAGTGTGCCCAATACTGCGTTTCATATTCACTGCTGGGGACTGAAACAAAATAAGAACTGAAAATACTGATTCTTGGACTTCCCTGGTGACCCAGTGATTGAGAATCTGCCTGCCAATGCACAGGACATATGTTTGATTCCTTGTCGGGGAGGATTCCACATACTGTGGGACAACTAGGCCTATGCACCACAACTACAGAAGCCTGTACTCTAGAGCCCATACTCCAAAAGAGAATAGCCCCCACTCACCACAACTAGAGAAAGTCCCCGTATAACAAAGAAGACCCAGCACAGCCAATAATAAAATAAATAAATAAATAAATTTTTTAAAAAGTCTCAACATCATCATTCAACAACAAAATTTTTTTTTTCAAATACTGCTTCTTTTTTAAAGAGAGAAATCCACATAGAAGTAGATGCCTACAGCCTCAGCCAAACCCTATTTAAATTATCTCCTGTCTTGGGACCACCCATGACTTAAAGGAAGTAGAGATGAGTGTGTGCTCTGAGATGGTTTAACTGTGGCCTGCTCAGTAAAGATTCTCAGCCCCAAGCCTGTTTTCTGAGTTTCCTCTTTCCCCAGTTCTCCCACAGCTGGGTCAACTAATTTCATCTTCTGCAGATCCAGCCTATTTATTTTCAGAGCAATTTGAGTTTTAGAGGCTATAAATAAGTGGCCTCTGGCCCAATGCCTCCATTCATTCAGGATTATTATAACAGTCCTTTTCAGATATGGGGCATAGGCAGTGTGTCCTGGGCTACCCTCACTATGATCTAAACCAGAGCCATTTTCTACTCTTTCCAGATCTTGACTTCCTTATCTCAGCCTTAATCTTACCCCCAATTCCAGCTAACAGCAATTTATCAAAAATCAGTTCTCTGAAGAAGCAATTTTCTGAATGACCAATTCACTGAATTTAATACATTTATCAACATACCAACAATTTTTTTAGAGAAATTTCTTTTTGAGTATGTTAAATGAATTTGGATACATTCTTTTTGAATATATATTTGAAAATATATTTTAGTTGAATATGATCAAGCATATGTTGTTGTTTAGTTGCTAAGTCATGTCCGACATTTTTTGTGACCCCATGGAATATATTTCTTATAAACTTATTCTTCACAAAAATATTCATAAGAAAAATGAATGACCCTTATGACCCCCAGCATTTAATAAATTGAGCATTATTTAAAATAAAGCTAGAGTGAAACATTAATAAATTCAAGAAAATTGTTGATCTGTCTGAGCTTTTGATAATTAGTAGCTTGTTTAAATGGTTAAATTTGACAAATTGATCTTTTAGTAAACGAGCTTTCTGCAAAATAAATTTTGGTGAAAGAATCGAGATTCACTACGGTGCTGTGTCTGTGTTTCCATGGACAGACTGATGGCTAACCTTCCTGGATTTCTATTTCCTTTACCACCCAACTGTGGCTGAACTCAGCTGCATCTGGCCCCAGGTGTTGATGGGAGAATGGATGCCACTTCCTGAATAGCTGAGATTTACTCATGTGACTGAAATGCCTTTGCTGGCTATCTTATATCATCAATGTACTCAACTCCCCCTCTCCTCACTCCCTCCTGCTCAGCCTCACTGGCAAATTTTAAGATACAACAGAGCCAAAGGCCTGTCCTCTTTTTCTTTCAAACTTGCAGTTTTTAAATGTTTCCTTGTCTCTCATAGTAATGCCAGAGTTCTAAGAAATCTTGAAACCCCCAGGGAAATATCAACTTCCTGTGTTGAAAAAAACTTTACAGCTTTTAGCAGAATAAACTCTGTTGGAAGATGTCTTATTCTTTGGAGTATGATGGAAGTAGCTGGGCAGGAAAATAAGTAATTGTAACACCAGTTGGACTCATTTAGGTTGAGAATTACTCCTTACTCTCTTCTAAAGACAAATGCTTATTTCTAAGAAACTTGTGCTAGGAAGTAATCACATCTTTTAAAACATAGTGCATATCATGACATTCAATTCTGAGTGCTATCACAACAACATATGACTTCCATGATCTTGCATAAAATGACTTCAAATCATTATCTTTATTTCTCTGATTAGCTCTTAGTTAAGGTGTTAGTTCCACATCAAATATCTTTTTTTTTTCCCAGCTGTGCAGAGCCTGAGTTGTGGCTTACAGACTCTTAGTTGTAGTATGTGGGGTCTAGTTCCCTGACCAGGGATCAAACCCGGTCCTCTTACGTTGGGAGCATAGAGTCTTAGCCACTGGACCACCAGGAAACTACCACATCAAAAGTCTTAAAACAAAAAAGTCTGTTTTAATCTTGAAGCTTCTCACTCCCACTAACACCAAATATATTAACTTTATATTAAAAATCTTAAAGCAAGTAGACATTTCTGGTATGGTAGGGTACATTTCAAAACAGTCATTAGTTATAAGAAAAATGAAACCCTAAATATTTGGAGACCAACAGAACTGAATTAATTTAAAAATACAGCAATTCAAACAATAAAACCTTATCTTGTTGGCACTCTTGAAAAATGCTACTTGAAAAATCTTTATTTCTCAAATCAAAATTGTGTAGTGATTGTTGATCTGCAACATTTATAATGTACAGTTATCTGAAAAGCAAGTATACATTGAGCAACAAGAACATCAGTTCTTTAGAGTATTATCTGTCAGACTGTGGCCACATAAATGGAAGAGACAAGCTCACATGAATAGCAACAGGTCTTGAGGTCTAGTGAATGCACTTTGATAGTCTGCAGTGACCGTCTCCCAAGGGCATCCATGTTGTTTTCAATATATTTTAATGGGGGGAAAAAATCTCTCTTGCATCCATTATGTTGTTGCACTTAACTGCCTCTTTGAGGTTTTGCCTAGAACAGTGACTGACCATTAGAATTACCTAATAATGCCCAGTCCCCACCTAGACTAATTAATTAAAAATTTCTGAGTGTGATATCCTGGTATTTGTATTTTTTTTAATTTTCCTGAAGAACTGCTGGTGCCTATCTAGATTTGAGAACCACTGGTTTAGAGTATAATATCTGTTAAATGCAAAAAGTAAAATAGTTATAGGGTTTTTCAACCTGCTTTTTCAGCCCTTGGGCTTGGTTATTAGCTTTCAAGGTCCTACTTTTAAAATCCTGTATATGACATTAGATTAGCTCAATAGGTGGTGTGCTTGGGTTTGCTTGGAATTTATTTGAACACATGGCCTAATAGCATGCAGTTAAGCTAACAAGTGTTTTTTTCTTTTTTACTCTATATGAATAATCTTAGCCTTAAGTGCTTTTACAGAATTGGATATTGACACTTTGGATTTAGTTTACTTAGGCACAACAGTTTTGATCTTGAAATAGCCAAACTTTAGTGTTAATTATTAATTTAAATATTAAATTTGAAGCATTGTAATTTCTAAAAGAAAGATGGGAAAGAGAGATTAACCTGGGGGTGGTATTAAAGGGCTATTTGCAGAATAAAAGAGCCTACTTGATGAAGCACCTGATGAAAGAATGATCTCCATTTTTCTTAGTCATAGTAAGACTCACATAATTCTCATCAGTATAAAGGTTAATCATTAATGAGCAATTGTCTCTACATTTAGTGAAATTAGGTACAAAGAGCATCACGAAATGCTCTAAGAAGATTCAGCAAATGGATCTGCCATGGTTCCTTGAACACACTTGATATTAGTGAAAGCAGACATCTAGATAATAAAAATCACTACCTTTGTGAGTTATCTTTTTAATATTTCCATTCTGTGAGAGTAGTCAGCACCATGCTGGTGTGGTCCTGTAACAGTAAGCTGAGCATGGCATCTTGTATGCAGATAGAGCTCTGGGGTGAAGGGTGGAGGAAAGGACGACACTCAGTCAAAGAATGTGTCATAATAATCTCAATTATTCTTCATGTAAAAGGAAATTTAAATGTGGCATTACATGGAATAATATTGATTTATTTCTATAAATTATGTGAATAATAATTTAATGTAGTTACATAAATGTAGGAATAAATAGTGTAGAAACAATTCTCTTGCAGAAAGGACAGTTTTCCAGCTTACTTAATTTTGTTTTGTGCCATCTTTGTGTTAAATGGCAACAGTGGGGGTTTGGGAAATGAGCATCAGTTCAAATAGCAGGAAAAAAATCTTTCCGCCAAGCAATAATTATTTGGGTTTTTCTAGTACAAAATAACACATGCGGTTAAATCCCTGGCAGTAGACTTTCAGAATAAAAGTTCAGCCCCATAAGGAATGGTATATCATTGATGCTTACAAGTTTAACCAATAGGAAAATACACACTCACTTTATCAGAGGAGTTAATGAACAAGGACTAGCTAATGTAAAAACTGTGCCACAACAAAAATATTTATATTCATTTACCATACAATCCTAAACCTTTGATTTTATAGAATATATGTGAGAGTTGGGAGTATTTTGTGGGTTTTTTTTTGTTTGAGTGTTTCAACCAAAAAGATGAATAGAAAACATACACCCTAACATTTACATCTTGGAATTTTTAAATGTAAAGAATGCTGTGATAGTATGAAAGGATGAACAACAGAGTCATAAGTCATACACTCCCTGATTTCAAAACTTACTATAAAGGCACACTAGTCAATAGAGTGTGGTGCTAGCATAAGGATAAAAATATAGATAAGTGAAACAGAGTTGAGTCCAGGAAAAAAAAATATTTACATTAATGGAAAATTTATTCTTGACAAAGAAACCAAACAATTCAATAGGGGAAAGATAGACTTTTCACCAAACGGTGCTGAGAGTTGGATATCAATATGTTAAAGAAAAAAACTTAGACCCTTACTTTATACCATATACACAAGTTAACTCAAAACAGGTCAAAGATATAAATGAACTTAAACTACAAAACTTGTAAAGGAAAACATGGGAAAAAAATCTTTATAACCTTGTATTAGGCAAAGAGTTCTTAGATATGATATTAAAAGCATAATTCATAAAAGAAAAATTGATAAAGTTGAACATGAAAATAAATAATTAAATAGGTTTGCAATTAAAATACACTTGCTCCTTGGAAGAAAAGTTATGACCAACCTAGACAGCATATTAAAAAGCAGAGACATTACTTTGCCAACAAAGTACTTTTCCGTCTAGTCAAAGCTATGGTTTTTCCAGTGGTCATGTATAGATATGAGAGTTGGACTATAAAGAAAGTTGAGCACCAAAGAATTGCTGCTTTTGAACTGTGGTGTTGGAGAAGACTCTTGAGAGTCTCTTGGACTGCAAGGAGACACAACCAGTCCATCCTAAAGGATATCAGTCCTGAGTGTTCATTGGAAGGACTGATGTTGAAGCTGAAACTCCAATACTTTGGCCACCTGATGTGAAGAGCTGACTCATTGGAAAAGACCCTGATGCTGGGAAAGATTGAAGGCGGGAGGAGAAGGGGACGACAGAGGATGAGATGGTTGGATGGCATCACTGACTCAATGGACATGAGTTTGAGTAAGCCCAAGAGTTGGTGATGGACAGGGAAGCTGGCGTGCTACAGTCCATGGGGTTGCAAAGAGTCGGACATGACTGAGTGAACTGAACTGAAATTTATAAAAGAAAGTAAATAGATAACCATGTGCTCCAAAAGGCAAGACTAAGAAAATTAATAAAACAGCCACAGACTGGGAGAAAATATTTGCAAATTAGTCTTCTGATTAAGAAACTTGCATCCATGATCTATAAAGAACTCTCATAAAGCATTCTGAAGATAAAAACAACTAAAACTTTAAAATGAGCATAATATTTGAAAAGATACTTACCTAAATAAGATACAGAATGATTAATAAGCAATGATCCTTAACATTATAGAGAAGTGCAAATTAAAGCCACAATCAGATACCACTACACACTCACTAAAATGGCTGCAATTTAAACAAAATAGTAATAAATGTTGGCAAGGATGTAAAGAAACTGGAATATTCCACATTGCTGGTAGGAACGTAAAATAGTATTCCCACTTTGGAAAAAAGTTCAATGGTTTCCAAAAAAGGTAAACATAAGTTTATACAATCCAGCAATCCTAGGATTATAGCACAAGAGAAATGAAAATATATAACTGAAGACATGTACATGAATGTTTATTAGCAGCACTATTTATGAGAGCCCCAAACTGCAATCCAAATATCCATCAAGTAGAGAATGGATAAAAATTGTGGCATACTGAAGCAAAACAAGATTCTATTCAGCAATGAAAAGGAATGAACTACCAATAGATACTACCACATGAAACCAATTCAAAAAAGTATGCAAAGTGAGAGAAGCCAGACCCAAAAGACTATATACTGTATAATTCCATTTATATGGAATGTCCATAAGATTTAAATCTATGTAAATAGCAAATTAGTGGTTGCCAGGGGCTGAAAGCCAGAATAGGGATTATCTACAAATGGTCATGAGGAAACATCTTGGGGTGGGAGGAGTGATGGAAATGTTCTAAAACTAGATTGTGGTGATGGTTGTATAACTCAGTTTACTAGAAATCGTTGCATGGTGCATTTACAATGGGTGACTTTAGCAGTATGTAAATTATACCTTACTGAAGCTGTTTGTAAAAGCAAAAAATAATTGTAGGGCAAGATGTTCTAGCCCATAGCACACTGCTCATACTGGCTTACACAAATATGCTTTATAGATTTAAAACCAAAACACCCTTTACCTAAAACATTTCTTTTCTTTTAATACTTTATTCTCACTTAAGGACCATACTATCAAATATTCATTAAGTAATGATACAACACTGGAGAAACATATAGCAGTCTATTCCAGTATTCTTGCCTAGGAAGTCCCATGAACAGAGGAACCTGGCAGGCTACAGTCCAAAGGGTTACAAGAGTTGGACATGACTTAGCGACTAAACAGCAACAACAATACAACATATTTTCTTCCCACACACTTTAAAATTATTTTGTTCCATGGCCATTTCATATTTTTTTACTTTCTAAATACCAGCCATGATCTACCACCCCCATTTACCCTCTGTATTTTATTATTATCTTGTTTTAAAATTCAGGACTAGTGGTGCTTTCTTCTTGTTGTTGTTCAGTCACGAAGTCGTGTCTGACTCTTTGCCCATGGGGGTCCATGGGGGTAGCAGGCCCCCCTGTCCTTAACCATCTCCTGGAGTTTGCTCAAACTCATGTCCATTGAGTCGTCCCCTTATCCTCCTGCCTTTAGTCCTTCCCAGCATCAGGGTCTTTTCCAATGATTTGACTCTTTATATCAGGTGGCCAAAGTATTGGAGCCCCAGCTTCAGCATCAGCTCTTCCAATGAATATTCAGGTTTGATTTCCTTTTTGATTGACTGGTTTGATATCCTTGTTCTCCAAGGGACTCTCACGAGTCTTCTCCAACACCACAGTTCAAAAGCATCAGTTCTTTGCTGCTTAGCCTTCTTTATGGTCCAACTCTCACATCCATACATGACTACTGGAAAAAACCATAGCTTTGCCTATATGGACCTTTGTCAGCAAAGTAATGTCTCTGCTTTTTAATATACTGTCTAGTTTTGTCAGCTTTTCTTCCAAGAAGCAAGCATCTTTTAATTTCATGGCTGCAGTCACTGTCCACAGTGATTTTGGAGCCAAAGAAAAGAAAGTTTGTCACTGTTTCCATTGTTTCCCCATCTATTTGCCATAAAGTGATGGGATCAGGTGCCATGATCTTTGTTTTTTGAATGCTGAGTTTTAAGTCAGCTTTTTCACTCTCCTCTTTCATCTTCATTAAGAGGCTATTTAGTTCCTCTTCACTTTCTGCCATTAGAGTGGTGTCATCTGCATATCTGAGGTTGTTGATATTTTTCCCAACAATCTTGATTCCAGCTTGGGATTCATCCAGCCTGGCATTTCACATGCCAGGGAGGCCTGCATATAAGTTAAATAAACAAGGTGACAATATACAGCCTTGACATACTCCTTTCCCTATTTTGAACCAGTCTGTTGCTCCATGTCCAGTTCCAACTGTTGCTTCTTGAACTGCATACAGGTTTCACAGGAGGCAGATAAAGGGAGTATGGTATTCCCATCTCTGTTTAAGAATTTTCCACAGTTTGTTGTGATCCACACTGTCAAAGACTTTAGTGTAGTCAGTGAAGCAGAAGTAAATGTTTTTCTGGAATTCTCTCACTTTTTCAATGATCCAACAGATGTTGGCAATTTGATCTTTGGGTTTGTCTACCTTTTCTAAATCCAGCTTGTGTATCTGGTGCTTACAATAATAGTTAATGTTTTTGGAAACATAGCCTCTTCTACATACTTTATGGCTTCCCTGATAGCTCAGTTGGTAAAGAATCCACCTGCAATGCAGGAGACCCTGGTTCGATTTCTGGGTTGGGAAGATCCGCTGGAGAAGGGATAGGCTACCCACTCCAGTATTCTGGCCTGGAGAATTCCATGGACTGAATAGTGCATGGGGTCACAAAGAGTAGCACTTCTCACCTTACTTCATTTAATTCTCAAAATATTCCTATGAAACAGGCATTTTTGTAATCCCTTTATAATATGTTAAAAGAGAGGGAAGCACAGGGAAATTGCCCAGTGTTACCCCTGTCAAAAGTGATAGAGCCAGATATGACTCCAGAGTCCAGCCTCTTAACTACTGAGCTGAATGTCTCTCAAGAGCATTGCCAGGTAGGGAGTGTTTTGCAGTTATCTCCGTTTCTGTTACAATGGACTACCCAGATAGCACAGTGGTAAAGAATCCTCCTACCAATGCAGGAGACACGAGAGGTACAAGTTTGATCCCTGGGTCAGGAAGATACCCTGGAGTAGGAAGTGGCCACCTACTCAGTATTCTTATCTGAAAGACTTCATGAACAGAGGAGCCTGCCAGACCATAGTTCATAGGATCACAAAGAGTGGAACATGACTGAGCAACTGCTCACGCATGCATCTCTGTTGTAATGATCTTGTTGACTTGAATATTTTTATATAAAACTCTTTAAGACAGGAATGCCCTAAGTGTATACTGCTCCTTTCTTCCTGTTTCCCTAAGACAAACGGTGTGTGGGTATATTATATGAATTTGTTATCCACTTCTCCAAAATGGGCTGCCTTGGTGGCTCAGATAGTTAAGAATCTGCCTGCCAGTGGAGGAGACCAAGGTTTGATCCCTGGGTCAGGAAGATGCCCTGGAGAAGGAAATGACAACCCACTCCAGTATTCTTGCCTGGAGAATTCCATGTATAGAGGAGCCTAGCAGGTTACAGTCCATGGGGTTGCAAAGAGTCGGGCACAACTCAGCAACTAGCACACACACACATCACTGAAATAGCATTTGTTTGGTATTAGTAATTGGGAAAAAGTATACATATACATATACATGTTATGAATATATACACATTATTTGACTTTATGGTAGAACTTTGAATTTAATCCCAGTAACTAATCTCTTTATACACATTGCTTCATCCTGACATGTATAATGTATATAACAAGGAATAACTTGAACAGAGAGACTTGGCTTATGAAAGAACAAGGTTACTATAGATGCAGTTTTAGAAACTTTAGTTGTAACAGAAGAAATGAGTATCTTTAAGAAAATCAAAGCCCTGACTCTAAGCCTTCTTTTTAAACAATGAGATGGGTTTGTAAAAAAAAAATAAAATAAAAAAGCCTCTTCTAGCAACTAAAATTTGAATAATTAAGGAACTATGATGAAAACAAGGGAATTGTTTTATACTTTTTTCATCTTTTACAACATTTTTAATATTGACTGCCACTATGGGTTATGAGTTAAGACAAAATATAATTTAGTTCATGATAATTTTCACTACTAGGATCTGTTCAGCATGTTAAAAAATTAACATTCTGGCAAATCTCATCCTCTGGTGAAAATAATGTCCTAAAATAGCCCAAAGGTGTTTTGGACAGGAATTTATATATGTTTAATACCAACAAAGATGCCCCGTGGTAAGCTTTGATGATAGTATTGAACAGAGTTCACTGGGGAGAAAAAAAACTTTTAAAAGAGATGAAAATCTCTTGAAAAAATACAATATTTACACAATGTGATATTTTGGCATGCAACTATTGAGGACAAAATGTTCTCAAACCATTTAAATTTTTTTAAGGGAACGTTTCCTACTTCAGTTCAGTTCACTCTCTTAGTTGTGTCTGACTCTTTGCGACCCCATGGATTGCAGCACGCCAGGCTTCCCTGTCCATCATCAACTCCCAGAGCTTGTTCAAACTTATGTCCATCGAGTTAATGAGGCCATCTAACCATCTCATCCTCTGTCATCTCCTTCTCCTCTCGCCCTCAATCTTTCCCAGCATCAGGGTCTTTTCCAATGAGTCAGTTCTTCGCATGAGGTATTGGAATTTCAGTTTCAGCATCAGTCCTTCCAATGCATATTCAAGACTGATTTCTTTTAGGATTGACTGGTTGGATCTCCTTGCAGTCCGAGGGACTCTCAAGAGTCTTCTCCAACACCACAGTTCAAAAGCATCAATTCTTCAGCGCTCAGCTTTCTTTATAGTCCAACTCTCACATCCATACATGACTACTAGAAAAAACCATAGCTTTGACTAGATAGACCTTTGTTGGAAAAATAATGTCTCTGTTTTTTAATATGCTGTCTTGGTTGGTTATAGCTTTTCTTTCAAGGAGTAAGAACCTTTTAATTTCATGGCTGCAGTCACCATCTGCAGTGATTTTGAAGCCCCAAAATTAGTCTGTCACTGTTTCCATAGTTGGCCCATCTATTTGCCATGAAGCGATGGGACCATATGCCATGATCTTAGTTTTCTGAATGTTGAGCTTTAGGCCAACTTTTTCACTCTCCTCTTTCACTTTCATCAAGAGGCTCTTTAGTTCTTTGCTTTCTGCATAAGGGTGGTGTCATCTGCATATCTGAGGTTATTGATATTTCTCCCGGCAATCTTGATTCCAGCTTGTACTTCTTCCAGCCCAGGGTTCCTCATGATGTACTCTGCATATAAGTTAAATAAGCACGGTGACAATATACAGCCTTGACGTACTCCTTTTCCTATTTGGAAACAGTATGTTGTTTCATGTCCAGTTCCAACTGTTGCTTCCTGACCTGCATACAGATTTCTCAAGAGGCAGAATTTCCTAAGGGCTTCTCAAAATGGATTTCATAAGCCGCTGTCCCCACCTTGGGCCCTGAGTGGAAAGAGTATATGTGTGCCTCTTTGCATTGACTCTATCTGGATTAACCTGATTCCCCATCTCATTTCTTACCTGTCCAGGGATCCATGGACTTTTGGGTCTTTATCCTACCTGACATCTCAGTAGCATTTAACATTATTATATCTCTATTCTAGAAAGTGAAGAACTAAAGAGCCTCTTGATGAAAGTGAAAGAGCAGAGTGAAAAAGTTGACTTAAAACTCAACATTCAGAAAACTAAGATCATGGCATCTGGTCCCATCACTTCATGGCAAATAGATGGGGAAACAGTGGCAGACTTTTTTGGGGGGGGCTCCAAAATCACTGTAAATGGTGACTGCAGCCATAAAATTGAGACGTTTGCTCCTTGGAAGAAGAGTTATGACCAACCTAGACAGCATATTAAACAGCAGAGACATTACTTTGCCAACAATGATCTGTCTAGTCAAGGCTATGGTTTTTCCAGTAGTCATGTATGGATGTGAGAGTTGGACTATAAAGAAAGCTGAGCATCAAAGAATTGATGCTTTTGAACTGTGATGTTGGAGAAGACTCTGGAGAGTCCCTCAGACTGCAAGGAGGTCCAACCAGTCCATCCTAAAGGAAATCAGTCCTGAGTGTCCATTGGAAGGACTGATGTTGAAGCTGAAACTCCAATACTTTGGCCACCTCATGTGAAGAGTTGACTCATTGGAAAAGACCCTGATGCTGGGAAGGACTGAGGGCAGGAGGAGAAGGGGACGACAGAGGATGAGATGGCTGGATGGCATCACCAACTCAATGGACATGGGTTTAGGTGGACTCAGGGAGTTGGTGATAGACAGGGAGTCCTGGTGTGCTGTGGTTCATGAGGTCCCAAAGAGTCAGACACAACTGAGCAGCTGAACTGAACTGAACTCTGTCCTTAGTTCCCATTACATTCTACATTTCTGATTATTCTCCTCGCTCTTTTGCTTTCTCTTTCATGGAGTCCTTTATGATCTCTCTTATCTCTGCCCATTACTTAAATGTTTGTGTTCTTCAGGTTCCTCTTCTCATTAACATACTCTCCTGATTCAGTCTCATCTCAAATATATAAACAGGCAGATTCTTTACCAGCTGAGCCACAAGGGAAGCCCAAACAAATGTATATTTCAGGTCAAATCTCTCCTGAACCCCAAGCCCAATATCCAAATTCCTGCTGAATTTCCCCAGCTGGACACTCATCAAGCACCTCAATTTCTGCTTTCCAACACTGAATTCTTAATTTTCTCCTGACCCTTCCATCCCATCCCTCCAAACTTGCTTCTCCTCTGTGTTCCTTCTCTGGAAATAAAACTACCATCCATCTAGTTGACTAAGCCAGATACCTGGTCAACCTTCTTGATTCCTATTTCTCTGTCACAACTCCCATGAAAGCAGTCTCTAAGTCCTTCATCATAAATATATCTTGCTATTCTCATGTCTTATCATAGCCATTGTTTCTCCCCTGATTTAAATCACTATTCTCTCTCCTTCGGTGGCCTCTTTGCTGGTCCTCCTACAAAGTCTGAACACTTCCAAGATATTTTACTGACCATGGTCTGGAATAAATTTGCAAAAATGCAATCTTCACCATATCAACCCTTTGTTTAGAACACTTTGTGGTTCCTTTATCATTCAATACAGGGTTGAAAGTCCTTAATGTGGCTCAAGTGATTGGTTCCTGTGTTTTCATCTCTCCTCAATCCTCTCTTAAACTCCTTGCTCCAGTTTTTCTATTAATAATTTTACTTCTTGAATGTGTCCATGCTTTTTCTTTCCACCAGATCTTTGAACCCTCTAGTCAAGTATTCCCTCTAAGAAGCATTTTTAGAGGATCCTTCAAAGATGATCTAGTACTACATACTATTATGTGATCTCATGTCTAATGCTTCACCAGTGGTGGTGGTTTAGTCACCAAGTCATGTGCAACTCTTGCCACCCCATGGACTCTAGCCTGCCAGACTTCTTTGTCTATGGGACTTCCCCAGGCAAGAATACTCGAGTGGGATGCCATTTCCTTCCCCAGGGGATCTTCCCGACCGAGAGATCTAACATGCATCTCCTGTACTGCAGGCAAATTCTTTACCACTGAGCCACCAGGGAAGCCCACCAGTAGTGTGTCTCTAAATAACCCTGATATTCATGCTATGATTTCTTACTACTGTCACTTAAGACATGTATACAGGTTATATGGGACTTGAGTATTACATATTTGGGGAGATATCTTTTTTAGGTGTACAAATCATGAATAAAAATAAGGTATAAAAAATAATATTTATTTAGAATAAGAGAAGAAATCACAACAAATGTATCAGTACCCTGGAGATTCAGGCATCTTTTTTTCTGAGATCTCTTTAGGCCATTTCCCAGGCACACTTACATAGAAATGCTTTCTAATTGTAACCTCATTTCTCATCCCCACTCAGGGTGCTTCCAACAATAATCAGTTCTCAGAGTAGCCCATTTCTTGTGAGTGGCTCTGGAACATTAAGTTTATGATAGATTTATTTCCTCCTTGAAGTTTTGATATTTTTAATAGATTTTTACACGTCCTAACCAATGCACATGCTCGTTTGCTTTTTTTAAATTTGTAATTCTGACTAAAGATTTGAACTCAGACTAGGGGCTTGTAGCAAGATATTTCTTAATGTCCTTTTCTCAAGTGTTCAGTAAATTAACCAGGAATTATTTACTTTGTGTGACATCACAGCTCTATCTTCATTTTCTTGTATCTTCTAAGTCAGTGGTTCCCAAATCAGGCTTTATATAGGAATCACTGGGAGAATTCTTTACAAATTAAATTCTTGGTTCCAAATGTAAACCTACTAAGTTAGATTCTCCCACAGTGAGACCAAAAATCTATATTTTTAACAAAATATGCTGGCAATTCTTGTGGAGTCAGTTCAGCACCAATCTAAGATTGGCATTTGAAAACAACTGGTCTCAAGAACTGAAGAAGGCAGGTTGAAGGCCTGACTCATTGAAGAACAAATAGTGCCAATCAGTAAATTAAATTTTCTTCAAACACTTTCATAATAACAGAGAATCATCGGTTCTCGGAACCTAGATGCTCTATTGCAAATTTCTAGGACTGCCACATTAGGATGGCCAACTTATTCTGAAACTTTAATTGATTGGGAAGAGAGAAAAAACACTATGAATTGGCCTAAAAATTTTTTTAAGGACTTTGGAGCATCACCAATTTTCACCCTGTGAAGTCAAAAACATTCATTAGTGCATATGGTTGTCCTATCACCCACTACACAAATAACTTACATAAAACAAAAATCCAGGAAAAGTTTAAACTTAAGTATCTGAGTAATTCCATCATTTTATACCCTCCCTGGAATAGTGTCTGGCTAAAACATGTAGATTTTATTAGCACAAAGACTTTAATCTATTCCTGATGTTGTTATATATGTGTATGTTATTCTCTGCCAGAAATAAAAACACTATGTCAGATATGCCCTTTCCACTTTCACAAGACTCATTTCCTCTGAAAGCAAGTGGTTAATTTCTGATAAGTGTTCAAATGGGTGATGTATAACTGCATCATTAGCATTCTCCTCTTTGATATCTAATAATATCACTAAGAATTTTTAGCTAATATTTTTAAAGATCTTTTGTAATAATGTTTTTAAAAAGAATTGCTTTAGTATTTTCTGTGTGGAATGGAAAGGTTTTGGAGACCTTGACTTCTAAATCAGTCTGAGAAAACAATTTCCACATGTCATATTCTATTGCTTTGCATGTAGTGAAAAGAAAGAATGAAGCAGTCTTTTCATACTCCTTTGAGTTTAAGATTTGAAAATTTTCTTTGTGTTTTCTTCAAAAGAGAAATGAGTCACATTAGGTTTTCTCTTAAGAATAATGACCTTATTGTTTTAATAAAAATAACATATGATTCTATTTTATAAATTCAAACAATACAGAAAAGCACCAAAAAGAGAAAGACAGCTAACCTTAAATTATGCAACCAAGGAAGAACCATAGTTTTCTATGCACACATACAGAGAGAAAGATGGATGGATGGATAGATGGGTGGGTGGAAAATCATTTTATACCCTCCATGGAATACTGTCTGGCTTATAGGTGATACTCAGTAAAAACACAGTAAATGAATGAATTGGATTGAATAATGGAATAAAATAAATTAGCTTTTTTCTGAAACCATACTGCCCAAATTAGAATCTCACTTCTACCACTTAATATAGTCTGGCCTTGAAAAAGACACTTAACATCTCTGTGACTCAGTTAATTCATCTGTAAAGTGGAGATAATAATACCAGTCACTTTAATCAATGACATTCTTAAGTGATACTGGATTGTGTGTGTGTGCATGTACATACATGTACTGTGGTGGAAGGCACAATGCCTACTAGTAGATTTGGGGCTGATTGCCATGAAACTTGTTAAAGTGCAAGCAGTTTTACCGATCATTGCTTTTGTACCAGCAGTGAAAATGTCAGCACAGTGAAAATAGCAAACAAAGCTTTCATATTATTATAAAAATTATTTTGACTATACAGACCTCCCTCATTTTGAGAACCACTTCTTGCCAAAATAAAATTTACAACCAGAATTCTCAGGATATTTTCAAGTCATCTTCTTTCTGTACAACTGCTTTTGGAAGTGGGTACCTCCTTTGTTTCTTTTTGTGGTCACTGCTCTACATGAGGCTGAGCCCTTTATTTGGTTGTTGCTTGAACTCATGGCTGTTATTTTTTTCCCTCATTTTGTTACTGGATGAGAGAGATTCTATGATTGAACTGCATTCCACCACCTTCATCCATAAATATATTTTGGTTTTTGAGTTAATTACAAATAATTGCATTTTTTTTAAACTACTAAGATTGGGGTTTCTCTTCCATTGAATGCAATTTTGGTCAGATAAGGTTTATTCAGGGGAGCAGAAGCACAATAGTTATGGGATAAGAGACTTATTTAGAATTGTGGGAAATCTGGGGAAGAGAAGAGTTTAGAAGAGAAGTTGGAGGCTCAGATCTGGAGTTAACAATCAGTCAATTTAAGAAGCCACAAATGTCTTGTCCCCAAGTAGGAACAGGAAGGGGAATTTGTGTAGAGTTCTATGAAAAACTGTTGCCTGTGAAAGATCTGGGTCAGACTTTAAAGAATTTGCCTGCAAAGCAGGAGAACCGGGTTCAATCCCTGTCTCAGGAAGATTCCTTGGAGGAGGAAATGGCAACCCACTCCAGTATTCTTGCCTGGAGAATCCCATGGACAGAGGAGCCTGGCAGGGCTAAGAGTCCACGGGGCCCCAAGAGTCAGTTACAACTGAACAACTAAACTTTTTCACTTTTCACTAAGAAAAACTGTTCCTATGAATAAGTCACAGCTTCTGTGGGTCGGCAGCCAAGTATCCAAGGGTGGATCTGAGCCACTGTTGGTGTCAGAAGCCACTTCCAGGAGTCAGGAAGCAAAGTTAGATGTGGAGCAAGGGAGTCAGGGGACACGGTGGCATATGCTATGTATCACTGTTTCTGTCTGTCTCTGTGCCTGCTTGTGAAAGGAGTTCCAGATGGTTGTGGCCACTACCTTTTCTCTACCTTCCAAATACTGAGCAAGCCCTGTTTTGGCCAGTTCTAACCTCGAAGCATACAAGGAAGACATAAAGAAGGTAATTTTCAAGTCAGCCACACAGATAGAGCCGAGTCTGATGACATACACTGTCTTTTTTTAAGGTATAAATATTAGATTTATCAAATGATTATTTAGATAAGGATGTACAGAAAACTTTCCAGAGAATTTTGCCACTGTTTTACAAAAAAATAATTTTGCAAAAAATTAGGAGAAATTCCCATTCATTTAGGTAACTCATAATATCTACATAGGCTGTAGAGTTAAATGATTCTTTTATTCAAAAGTATTAAAATTGTTAAAATTATAGTCACATGGAAGTCATCCTTAATTTCTATGACCTGAGGGCTATTTGGTGCATATTCTTAAGATAATTTTGTAATTGTAAAAATTTACAGTAATGGATTATTTTTACCATCAGAAAAAAGTTAACTATAAATTATTGTACATACATATATAATACACACATACACAAACACATATATACTCATATATGTAGGATTCTACATGGTCTTTTAACTATATCTAGTGTTCAATAGATATTTCCTATGATTGAAGATTTAAATTACAACTATATAAGCATCATGCAACTCTCCTTACAGGTTTATTTCTAAACAATGGTTTATAATCTGCTTCATTTTCTTCCTTGCTGTTTTATTTTCCCACCACAGGTGTTTTCACTGAAGAAAAAGCATGGAAGCCTAGATTTAATATACTTTGAAAGCATAAAAAATGTTCCATCAACAACAATGTCCTATTGATAAAGGGGGTGTGTGTCTTTGAAGGGTCTTGGATCCATAATTTGGGGAGCACATTTTTAAAGGAAATTTTTATATTTCAATTCCTTTTAGAAGAGCATCCCTGCTTAGATATTTTTAAAGGAACAAAATGCTTTCTTCGAGGCTAGCTTTGCCAAAGTAGAGTCAAAGAATATTGAAATGCAAGAATCAAGAGCTACTTTGGGGGTCATATGCTTGACCCCCTCCTTATATGGATAATGAAATAAAGGCCTAGAGTGAATATGCTACTTGTCTAGAGTCACATAGTTATTATTTAATGGAGAACAGTGGTTTATTTCAGGGTCTCCTGAAAATGTTCTTTTAAAAATACTTTAGTTTTTTTAAGGAACTTCCATACTGTTCTCCATATTGGCTGTATCAATTTACATTCCTACCAACAGTGCAGGAGGGTTTCCTTTTCTCCACATCCTCTCCAGCATTTACTGTTCATAGGTTTTTCAATGATGGCCATTCTGACTGTGTGAAATGATACCTCATTATAGCGCTGATTTGCATTTCTTTGATGATGATTGATGTTGACCAATTTTTCAAGTGTTTGTTGGCCATCTCTGTATCTTGAGTGGGGGAGGAAGATGAGGGTGGGGCAAATTGAGAGAATAGCATTGACATATATGAGTAAAACAGATAGATGCAAGGAACCTTCTATATAGCACAGGGAACTCAGCTTGGTGCTCTGTGATAACCTTGAGGGATGGGATGGGGAGGTGGTAAGAGGAAGGTTTATGAGGGAGGGGATATATGTATACATATAGCTGATTCACTTTGTTGTACAGGAGAAGCTAACAACTTTGTAAAGCAATTATACTCCAATAAAAATAGTTTAATTAAATAAATTATATTGAGGAACATTTTATATAATATATAATTCTCTCAAGTGTACAATTCAATGATTTCTAGTAAATCTGTTTTAGAACATTTTCATCACACTGGTTAGATCCCCTGTGCCCATATATGCTTAACCCATCACCATCCATGTCCCAGGATACCCCTAATCTGCTATCTATCTCCATGTGCTTCTGGGTTCTTTTTCCTATATTATGCAGTCTGATAAAAATATTTTGTCTACTATATTTTTATGAATACCATCAACATGAATTTTAACACATTTTCTAAAGTATAGTTGTCTTACTAAAAAAATTGTATTTATCCTTTTGAAACTGTCTTACGAATGAAAATATACATTCATTCTTGATCTAATTCAGGTTCATGAAGTATGAGAAAAAAATTTTGTGCAACAGTTTTTAGTGGATATCCCTAAGTGATACAACACCCAAATGAATGGTGTTTATCATTTAGATAAGAAAAACTATTTCATTTCTTATAATTCATTATTCCTGATAAAATTGTATATTCTAAATAGAATCAATGCATGTTGATTCTTTTAGAATCATGATGTTTTCTTTCAAATTACAGTCTATTCTCTAATTGTTAGAAAAACAGAAAGAGTTGGTAGTACATGGAAATAAATTTGGATATATACCGTGTCTAAACCAAAATGTCATTGTTAGAGATACAACAAGAGATTCAGTTTCTATTAGACCAGAGAATGGAAAACCTATCCAATAATCCAAGAGCTACAACACAGTTAAATTCAGAATACCCACAGGATTTCTTATAGCCTGTGAAGATTGTGCTCATGGATTCAGATAAAGTCCTAAAGTATGAACTGAAAATATGAGAATAACAATTACCGTAAATAAAAAATAAAGCAGTTTAAATGCAAAGATATATTCATTTCAGAAGCTTATAATTTGGTCATAAGATCAATGTAAAATTAAGATTCATGCTAAAACATGATCATTTTTCATCAAATGGTTACTCATTTATAACATGTCATTTGAATAAAATATTAGAATAGAAGAAAGGCATGTGAAAAAATAAGAATTTGTTTCTCATCCCATTCAGCTATAAATTGGCTCTTGGGGCCTTTCTATTATCCTGTCAACTGAAATTGAATTCTCTCCTCTACTTCTCTTAACTGCTAATACTAGAAAATAACAAAATCTGTTCACTTGTGAAATCATATAATTTTAGAACCATAAGGCTTACAGTTGTATGTCCTTTGCTACTTAAAGTGTGGCCCATGGACCAGAAGCCTCAGCATCATCTGAGAAATCTTTTAAGTACAGAATCTCGGACCTCTACAGACCTACTGAATCAGGATCTGCATTTGCACAGAACAAAAGTTTTTAATTTTGATGGTCTAATTTATTAATTTTCCTATTATGAATTGTGCTTTTGGTACCACATCTAAGAGCTCTTTGCCTAGCCTTAGGTCTCAAAGATTTTCACCTATGTTTGTACTAAAATGTTTATACTTTTACATTTTACATATAAGTCTGTGATCCATTTTGATTCAATTTTTGAATAAAATATGAAACTTAGTTCTAGGTTAATTCTTTTTACCTATGGATGTCAGTTGTTTTCTGCATCACTTGCTGAAAAGGCTATGGAATTGGTTTTGCACCTTTGTAAAAAAGCAGTTAGGCATATTTGTGCGGGTCTACTACTTCTGGGTTCTCTATTCTATTCCATTGATCTACATGTCTATCCCTGCACCAATAACACAGTCTTGATTTTTGTAGCTACATTGAAATTAGGTAGACTGACTGCTCTCACTATATTAGCTTTTTTTCAGAATAAGTTAATGATTCTGTTCATTTGTCTTTTCCTATTAATTTTAGAATAAACATGTCTGTATCTGCAAAAAACTTGACATTTTATTAGGAACTACATTAAATCTACATATCTATTTGTGGAAAACTGAAATTTTTAATGTAATGAGTCATTCAACCCATGGACTTGATATGTCTCTCCATTTATTTGGAGCTTCTTTGATTTTTTTTCATGCATCATATAGTTTTCAGCATATAAATTCTATATAGGCTTTGTTAGACTAGCAGTTAAGTATTTCATTTTTTGAGCAATCGTAATTTCCAGTTTTGACGTCCATACAGTCATTTGCTTGTATATAGAAATAGAATGATTTTGCATGTTTAACTTGCAGGCAACTTTGATTAGCTCATTTATTAGTTCTAGGAGTTTTTGTAGATTCCTTGGGATTTTCTGCCTAAACCAAATAGTTTTTCTGCATCAAATCATTTAATTATATGACTTTTCCTTTTTAACCTATCAATATAGTGGGTCACATTAACCTATTCCTGAGTAGTGAAACTAGCTTTGCATTTGAAATAAACCCCACTTAGTCATGAAATTTAATTATTTTTATTGATTGCTTAATTCCATTTACCAATATTTGTTAAGAATGTTTGCATTTATATTAATGTTATATCTTCTAGAGTTTTCTTTTTTTGGATTGTCTCTGTTTAGTTTTAGTTTCAGGTCAAAACTAGTCTTTATAAAATGATTAGGAAATAAAGATTGTATCTCAACTACTAGTACTCAAAAACATTGTGATTTCCTTTCTTTTACTTGCCTCCCAAAACAGCTAATAGTTATGGAGCACTTAGTTTGTGTGAGGCACTCAGCTAATCATTTTACATTCATTAACTCATTTATTCTTCATATTTTGCAAATAAGACAAAGATACTGACTCAGCTGAATTCAAAGACAGGTATACATGACTCCACAGCTGTATTTTCCCAGGACCATCCACAATCACAAGAGTTTTGCCTCTGCAATTCCCCTATAGTCCATCCCACATATGCATTTTCTACTACCTGTACTGAAGTTCAGATCTCCTTTTCTTTTGTACATCTGCATGCTCAGTCGTAATGAGTTAAAAAAAACTTCTTAATTGGTTTCCCTAAAACTACACTCTTCTTCCTCCAATCTGTCTTTCACAGGCTACCCAGTTATCATATTAGACCAGAAGAAGCATAGCAGAAAGCATATGGACTCTGAGATGAGTTTAAATCACAACTCAAAACTTAACTTCCCCTCTAACCTAAGTCAATTAACTTCTTCTCACTTCATTTATCTATAAAATGAAAATAATTTTACCTTCCTTATGGATTATTATATTAAACTGTTTTGCATGTGATGTGCCTGTATAAAATGCAGGGCCTCTACATGGTAGGCCCTTCATACATCTTAATTTCCTTCCTTTTTGTTAACAAAAATGAGTGGTCCCCTCTTGCTTATGGGATGCAGTCAGAACTTGTTATCCTGGTGGACAGGGCTCTGGACCCTAAGCCCAACCTCTGTTTTCAGTCTTATTTCCCTCTACTATGTCATTTCCTCCAGATTCCAATTTGCCTTCCCTCATCCTGGAGTACATTTTTCCTACTTTCCTGCCAACTTGTCCTTAGAAATCATTCTCTCTCTCTCTTTTTTTTTTTTCTGGTTTGGAAAATGGCATTTGACTTTATACTTGACACCTTGGGTGGGTTTACAATAAACTTATGGAAGCACATTAAAAATTACATAAAGATTACCAGGGAGCCTGGTGCTCTTCACTAGTTATGCCATAAGTGCTTGTGAGGTATGTGCAAAGTGCATGATAGTAACGGTCTGAGTTTTCTAATGGTCGAAGTTTAAATTTCCTTTTAAACCAAGTGTTTTGTATGTTTCTTTTCAATAAGTGCCAAAATTTGTCAGCATTGCATGTAAATAATTGTGGGGTTTTATTTATTTATTTATTTGCCATACCATGTGGCTTGCAGGATCTTAGTTCCCTGACCAGAGATTGAACCTGAACCCATGGTAGTGAAAGCACCAAGTCCTAACCACTGGACCACCAGGGAATTTCCATTTAAAAAAATGTTAATTATTTTACTGTAGCATAGATTCTATTTAGAAAATGTTTATAAAGTTCTATGGAATTTTACAGTCAAGTGTAGAAACAATTTTCTAAAAGATCTTTAAATACTCCCTTCACTTCCTGAAGTGCATAAGTCCCTCCATCTCCCTTGTTCCCATGAGACATCGCAGGTTCCAGCTGGATTAGGAGAGTAAGGTGTTACTCATATTTTATTCCGTAACTCTACGCCTCGAAGTAGCAAAAGTGCTAAAAACAGAGTGCTTGAGACAGATAGTCCTGGGGTGGGATTTGATTATGCCATTTTCTAACAGGTGCTTCCCTGGTGGTTCAGACAATAAAGAATTTGCCTGCAATGCAGGAGACCCAGGTTCGATCCCTGGGTCAAAGAAGACCCACTGGAGAAGGACATGGCAACTCACTCCAGTATTCTTGCCTGGAGAATCCCGTGGACAGAGGAGCCTGGCGGGCTGCAGTCCATGGGGTCACAAAGAGTCAGACACGACTGAGTGATTAACACACACACACATTTCTTAACTGGAGTTACTGCCCAATGCTTCAGTTATGTCATCTATAAAATTAGGATGATGAGTATCTCTATTTAAAAGGGTTGATGTGAAAATTAAATAAGAAAATGTATATAAAGTGCTTTAGTAAGAAGTCTAATATATGGGCTGTGTTCAGCAGATCAGTAAATATTTGTTATGGTGATTATCAATCCCAAATCTCTTACTCAGTTGTGAGACTCTTCATCACTATAAAGACAAATCTTAATTTATAGCTCAAAGGTCTGTGAGAACTGAAGGTGGAATATGCTAAAATACCTAACACTTTCTGTGCCACATAGTAGGAGCATAGAGGCCCTGCTTTCTCACTCTTACTCTTTTCTGTGAGCAATTCATATGTCTTCTTCATTTCGGTTTACTAAAGATTTAAATGAAGGTGACAAGATGACACAAGGAATATTTGGGAACTTGAATATATGAAAATATATCAATCACAGTTTTAAATAAATCTACAAGTGTAAATTATTAAAAGTATAGTTTGTTATTTTTCTTACAAAGTTTTCACTCTCCCTGCTATTTATTTAAGTGTCCCTATATCTTCTCCTCCAAGCTCTCTTTGATACACTGCTTAACTCCTCACTGTCTGTACTTTGAAATGCCTAAAATTCACCTAAATCACCTGAAGATCATCTATATAATTTTAATTTGGATTAAAATTGTCAGTCACTTGGATTATTTGTGAGTTAGTGATAGAATTCTAGCTTCTAGGGCAGAAAATCCATGATCCACCACTTCTGGCTAAAGCAGATTTCTTTTAAGGTGGCAACATGGTGAAGTGGAAAGAGCATTTAACTTAGAGTTAAACTACCCGAGTCCTGCTGCAAGGCCTACTACTATTACCTGCGTGACCCTGGGCAGATAGTTTCACTGCTCTGGCTGTCAGTTCTCCTTTTATAAAATGGTCTCTCATGAGCCCTATGATCCTATGTGTTGTAATACAGCTTTCATAAATTGAACGACTCAGATAATCAACAGAAACTTCACCTGTTAGGAGAGATGTTTTAGAGCAACTCTTTTATATTATAATTTCACCCTGGATTCACCTAGAGGCTTACAGTGAAGAAGTAAGAAGTTCATTATGCTCAAGGTCAGTTAGTTTGAATCAATTATCACAGCAGATTATTTGTGCTAATGTGTTTACATGACATGATGGCTCCTCCTGAAGCATTTCTGAGGAGACTGCTTTTCATTTTCAGATAAAAGAGCTCCCAGCCACCTACGCTCAGGAATACAGAAATAATGGATTATCATTAATCCTGACAGCATATGCTAATTCATAGACTTTTAAATGAAAAGAAAGCAGAGACTACGAAATGAGTAGGTTTATGTTCTCTGAATCTATCATTTTTTATCATGCAATAAACTTTCACATACAATTCAGTCCCTCAATATTCTATTTGATTTTTAAAAAGAGTATGTTCTAAAACAACCTTCTGATGCACTTGTAACTATCATTATTTATTGTTAAAATAAAAATAGATAAATTTTAAATGGCAATACAGGTATCCCCTGCTTTTCGAAAATTCACTGTATTCCACTTCACTTTTATGAAAGACCTACACTAGTACCTTCTTCCCTAACTGAAAGAAATCCGAAGAGGATTTTTTATTTCAATAACAAAGGCAAAAAATGAAAATAACATTCAGTGTTTGTTTTGCAACAAGCCTTTATAGGAGCAGCACACACCCAGAGCTGCGAGAATGGCACCACTCAGCTCCTTCTCTGGAAAATATACTCAGCATCTCAGCATCAGCTACCACAGCTTTGAACTGTGTCTGTGAGCATCTGTGCTTTATCTCAGCTTATTTTGTGTATGTATTGGTAAGACGTGTCCTAGGGGAATTGCTTCTTCACTTTACACCACTTCAGCTTATGAAAGGGTTCGTAGGAATGCTTTCCTTTCAGATAGCAAAGGAAACCTGAATTTTTAAAAGTTGATCTTATGTTTTGTGCTTTAGAAAGTCAAGATAAACAAAGCACTACTGTATAGGACAGGGAACTATATTCAATATGCTATTATAAGCCATAATAGGAAAGAATTTTTAAAAGAATGTTATGTATATATATCTGAACCACTTTGCTGTACAGCAGAAATTAACACAACATTGTAAATCAACTATGCTTCAATTTAATAAAAAGAAAGAAAAGATATGGAATCTAAAAACCCTACAAAGTCAATGCTGCAGATTCATTCATTCATGGAAACATTTATTCACTCAACAAATATCTTTTGAGGGGTTGTCATGTGCTAGCCACTGTTAGAGATAGCAGAGAAAATCAAGATCAACAAGGAAAGTTTCCTTTCCCTTGAGGAGATTACATTCTACGTGGATTTGACAGACATGTCACAGTTCCAGTCTCCACAGGAAAATAGGCAGTTGTACAACTTTGCAAAATGTTTATATGCATATTTATTTTTGTGCTTCTTTGCATAAAATATTGTATTAGTTGTCTAGGGCAGCTGTAACAAGTTATCACAAACTTAGATAGCTTAAAACAACAAAAATCTATTGACTCATATTTCTATGCTCCTCTGAGGCTCTAGAGGAGGATTCTGTCTTGGTTTATGGCAACATAACTCCAAATGCTGTATCCTTTACATGTTCACCTTCTCTATGTGAGTCTATATCCAAAATCTTGGGATTAAGGTTTACTCTAATCCAGTATGACTTCATCCTAATTTGAGAACCTCTACAATGATGCTAGGCTTCCCTGGTGGCTCAGTGGTAAAGGATCCACCTGCGATGCAGGAGACATAGGTTCAATCGCTGGGTGGGGAAGATCCCCTGGAGAAGGGAATGGCCACCCACCCCAGTATTCTTACCTGGGGAATCCCACGGACAGAGGAGCTTGGCTGGCTACAGTTTATGGGGTCGCAAAAGAGTCAGATAGGACTTAGCAACTAAACAACAACAAAGATTCTATCTCCAAATAAGGTCATATTTATAACTATCAAATTTTATCTTATGTGTGCTACAAAAATATTATCTCCAAGACTACCAATTGTCTTTACCATTGCTTTCAGCATATACTTCTACACAGACATTTTGAAAATATATATTTATTATTTATTTGGCTGCACTGGGTTCTAGTTGCAGCATGTGGGATCTAGTTCCCTGACCAGGGATCAAACTTCAGCCCCCTGCATTGGGAGTCTGGAGTCTCAGTGACTGGACCACCAGGGAGGCCCCCTACACATTTTTAATTATTCTGCAATCAAATGTGTCCATCTTGGACTTTGTGATTTCTAATTTTTATTCCAGATTTGGAAAGATCTTCTTCACTCATATTTTTAAAGAATTACTAAGATTCAAGAAATAATTTTTGCATATTGAAAAGGGAGTTTGATTTCATTTTGTAGTGAATAGCCAATAATATGTAAAGGTCTGCTTGAATCCTTATTTTGAAATGCCATCTTCATGACATAATATGCCTGGTTTCTTGACTCAGACTTGCTTGATCAAATCTTGCCATTAACACCTTGTATTAATTACATAGCTTCATATTATGTTTGCAAAGTCCCCTCATTAGTCTGCTTTCAAATTTCTTGGTTATCTATAAGCATTTACTCTTTGAAATAAATCTTAAAAGAAATTTTTCATGCTCTAAAATAAAAGTCCGTTGGTATTCCATTGGAATTTTTATTAAATTGTATTAAATCAATAAAGTAAAAGAAAATTGTCATATTTAAACATAGAGTTTTCCAATATGGAAACATTGTTTCTTTTGTCTCATTTATTTGAAATTTTTTTTCAGGCCTCCTTTTCCCTCACTTCACCTAGGTTAGGTGCTTTTTTTCCCATATTTTCATAATACTCCAGCCTGGGTCTATTGTAGAGCTAATCACAGAGAAATGCAATTGTTTATAAGCTTCAGTACTCTGCATTCTATGGACTCTTAAGAGAGTCTCTTCATTCCATTGCTATAGACATACCAGCTAGTCAAGTCCTAGTATACAAATCCATCTGTTCTACTTCTAATCTCTCTCCATTTGAGTCCTTCTTCCATAGTCCTCCTTCCATGTCCTTGGGCTTCCCTTGTGGCTCAGCTGGTAAAGAATCTGCCTGCAATGCGGGAGACCTGGGTCCAATCCCTGGATTAGGGAGAACCACTGGAGGAGAGAAAGGCTACCCACTCCAGTATTCTGGCCTGGAGAATTCCATGGACTGTATAGTCCATAGGGTTGCAAAGAGTCGGACACGACCAAGCGACTTTCACTTTCACTTTCCATATCCTCAAAGAGGTGGAAAATCCTGCTGTTCTATTCAAATTCTTTCAGCTCCCTCCTTGAATCTCTATTATTTCTCCATTAGTTCAAGTTCCATTTTCCCTCACTTAGAGCAATGTTTCTCTAACTTAAATAAGAGACAAAAGAAAAAAATTATATAAACCTCATTATCAAATCAAATTTTTATGATTTTGCTTCAGTTCAGTCACTCAGTCGTGTCCAACTCTTTGCGACCCCATGAACCGCAGCACGCCAGGCCTCTCTGTCCATCACCAACTCCTGGAGTGCACCCAAACCCATGTCCATCGAGTCGGTGATGCCATCCAGCCATCTCATCCTCTGTCGTCCCCTTCTCCTCCTGCCCCCAATCCTTCCCAGAATCAGGGTCTTTTCCAATGAGTGAACTCTTTGCATGAGGTGGCCAAAGTATTGGAGTTTCAGCTTCAACATCAGTTCTTCCAATGAACACCCAGGGCTGATCTCCTTTAGGATGGACTGGTTGGGTCTCCTTGCAGCCCAAGGGACTCTCAAGAGCCTTCTCCAACACCACAGTTCAAAAGCATCAATTCTTCAGCACTCAGCTTTCCTTATAGTCCAACTCTCATATCCATACATGACCACTGGAAAAACCATAGCCTTGACTAGACAGACCTTTGTTGACAAAGCAATGTCTCTGCTTTTCAATATGCTGTCTAGGTTGGTCATAACTTTCCTTCCAAAGAGTAAGCGTCTTTTAATTTCATGGCTGCAGTCACCATCTGCAGTGATTTTGGAGCCCCCCAAAATAAAGTCAGCCACTGTTTCCACTGTTTCCCCATCTATCTGCCATGAAGTGATGGGACCAGATGCCATGATCTTAGTTTTCTGAATGTTGAGCTTTAAGCCAACTTTTTCACTCTCCTCTTTCACTCAAGAGGCTCTTTAGTTCTTCACTTTCTGCCATAAGGGTGGTGTGATTTTGCTTAAAGACATGCAAACAAAACTTGGTGTAAACTCCTTACCCTTATACTTCATATACAACTCTAAACAACTTATACATTACTTTCATAACCAGTAAAATTTAAATTACTGAATTAGCTTAAAGTAACAGTATGATTTTCCTGAAACTAACCTTCCAATTTTGAGTTATGAGTATAAAGTATACTCAGATATATTTCTTTATAATTTGTCTCTGTGTTTTTACTTCTGTAACTCTCAATCATAGTCTTTGGAATATCACAAAATAATTTCGATAACTGGGGACTCTGTACTATTTCAGAATAACCAGTCTTCATACTTGGCTAAACTCTGGCACTATGCAGCTCTCAAATGCCAGTTCTAATGAGTTGTCATTTGATAACTCAGTAAATCTTGTTTTCTCATTTGAAAATAAGGTTAGCATGGAGGAGCTAGTGAAATCTGCAGTATTTAGATGTATAAAATCAGATGCAAAAAAAATATTTGCTTTTGCTTTGATATTAACTGCTCATCGGTGATCCAGGTTGGTACATAAAAAAAATATAGTTACACTGTTGATTCCACGGTGAAAATTCTTTTTAAGAGACATGCCAATACTTCTGGGCACTGACAACTTAGTTTTTCCATCTCATCGTTTTTAAGCTAGCATACTCCATAGGAGTTTGTTTATAGAATGTACCATGCTAATGAGAAAACTTAGGAACAATTTTTAGAGTACTGATGTAGGGATTTTTTTTTCCTTGAGATCAAGTGTAATATAAGAAGGGTCACTTTCATGTTAAGTAGCTCTCAGAATAAAGAAGGCTGTACGTATAATTCACATTATTAAATGACAGTCAAATTTTCTGTTTAAATAATGTGTTGGTCAATTTTGATTTAGAAAAGAAACAGAAGTTCATGTATTTTTCTCAGGATGGAAAGTTTTTAGGTTGGCCCTTAAACTCACAACTTACTACTCAGAAAGCAAGGCTTTTAAAACTGTCAATTTTTTCTTGATTCTTAAGATCAATTTCAAATGACACCCCTACATAAAATCTATCAGAGGTCCTAGCTCTATTGTTGTTGTTCAGTTGCTCAGTTGTGTCTGATTCTTTGTGACCCTATGGACTGAAGCACGCCAGGACTCCCTGTCCTTCACTGTCTCCTGGAGTTTGCTCAGCCTCATGTCCATCAAGTCAGTGATGCCATCCAACCATCTTATCCTCTGTGATCTCCTCCTCCTGCCTTCAATCTTTCCCAGCATCATAATCTTTTCTAATGAGTCAGCTCTTTGCATCAGGTGGCCGAAATATTGGAACTTCAGCTTCAGCATCAGTCCTTCCAATGAGTATTCAGGATTGATTTCCTTTAGAATTGACTGGTCTGATCTCCTTGTAGTCCAAGGGACTCTCAAGAGTCGTCTTCAACACCACAGTTCAGAAGCATCAATTCTTTAGCCTTCAGCCTTCTTTATGCTCCAACTCTCACATCCATACATGACCACTGGAAAAACCATAGCTTTGACTAGACAGACCTTTGTTGGCAAGGTAATGTCTCCACTTTTTATTATGCTGTCTAGGTTGGTCATAACTTTTCTTCTAAGGAGCAATCGTCTTTTAATTTCATTGCTGCAGTCACCATCTGCAGTGATTTTGGAGCCCAGAAAAATAAAGTCAGCCACTATTTCCACTGTTTCCCCATCTATCTGCCATGAAGTGGTGGGACCGGATGCCATGATCTTAGTTTTCTGAACGTTGAGCTTTAAGCCAACTTTTTCACTCTCCTCTTTCACTTTCATCAACAGGCTCTTTAGTTCTTCTTTGTTTTCTGCCATTAGAGTGGTGTTACCTGCTTATCTGAGGTTATTGATATTTCTCCCAGCAATCTTGATTCTAGCTTGTGCTTCATCCAGCCTGGCATTTCACATGATGTGCTCTGCATACAAGTTAAATAAGCACGGTGACAATATACTGCCTTGATGTATTCCTTTCCCAATTTTGAATCAGTCCATTTTTCCACATCCAGTTCTAACTGTTGCTTCTTGACATGCATGCAGATTTCTCGGGAGGCAAATAAGATGGTTTGGTATTCCCATCTCTTTTAGAATTTTCTAGTTTATTGTGATCCACACAGTCAAAGGCTTTAGCATAGTCAGTGAAGCAGAAGTAGATGTTTATCTGGAATTCTCTTTCTTTTCCGATGATCTAAGAGATGTTGGCAATTTGATCTCTGATTCCTCTACCTTTTCTAAATCCAGCTTGAACATCTGGAAGTTCACGGTCCATGTGCTGTTGAAGCCTGGCTTGGAGAATTTTGAGCATTACTTTGCTAGCGTGTGAGATGAGGGCAATTTTGTGGTAGCTTGAAGATTCTTTGGCATTGCCTTTCTTTGGGATTGGAATGAAAACTGACCATTTCCAGTCCTGTGGTCACTGCTGAGTGTTCCAAGTTTGCTGGCATATTGAGTGCAGCACTTTAACAGCATCATCTTTTGCAATTTTAAATAGTTCAGCTGGAATTCCATTACCTCCAGGAGCTTTGTTCGTAGTGATGCTTCCTAATGCCCACTTGACTTCGCACTCCAAGATCTCTGGCCGTAGGTGAGTGATCATGATCACACCATCGTGGTTATATGGGTTATTAGGATCTTTTTTGTATAGTTCTTCTGTGTATTGTTACCACCTTTTCTTAATATCTTCTGCTTCTGTTAGGTTGATACCGTTCCTGTCCATTATTGTGCCCATCTTTGCAAGAAATGTTCCCTTGGTATCTCTAATTTTCTTGAAGAGATCTCTATTCTTTCCCATTCTATTGTTTTCCTCTATTTCTTTGTATTGATCACTGAGGAAAGCTTTCTTATCTCTCCTTGCTATTCTTTGAAACTCTGCATTCAGTTCAGTTCAGTTCAGCCACTCAGTCATGTCTGACTCTTTGCAACCCCATGAATTGCAGCCCACCAGGCCTCCCTGTCCATCACCAACTCCCAGAGTTTACCCAAACCCCTGTCCATCGAGTCAGTGATGCCATCCAACCATCTCATCCTCTGTTGTCCCCTTCTCCTCCTGCCCCCAACCCTTCCCAGCATCAAGGTCTTTTCCAATGAGTCAACTCTTCACATGAGGTGGCCAAAGTATTGGAGTTTCAGCTTCAACATCAGTCCTTCCAATGAACACCCAGGACTGACCTCCTTTAGGATGGACTGCTTGGATCTCCTTGCAGTCCAAGGGACTCTCAAGAGTCTTCTCCAACACCACAGTTCAAAAGCATCAATTCTGCGGTGCTCAGCTTTCTTCACCGTCCAACTCTCACATCCATACATGACCAGTGGAAAAACCACAGCCTTGACTAGATGGACCTTTTTGGAAAAGTAATGTCTCTGCTTTTCAATATGCTGTCTTGGTTGGTCATAACCTTCCTTCCAAGGAGTAAGCGTCTTAATTTCATGGCTGCAGTCACCATCTGCAGTGATTTTGGAGCCCCCCAAAATAAAGTCTGACACTGTTTCCACTGTTTCCCCACCTATTTCCCATGAAGTAATGGGACCAGATGCCATGATCTTAGTTTTCTGAACGTTGAGCTTTAAGCCAACTTTTTCACTCTCCTCTCTCACTTTCATCAAGAGGCTCTTTAGTTCTTCTTCACTTTCTGCCATAAGTGTGGTGTCATCTGCATATCTGAGGTTATTGATATTTCTCCCAGCAATCTTGATTCCAGCTTGTGCTTCTTCCAGCCCAGCGTTTCTCATGATGTACTCTGCATATAAGTTAAATAAGCAGGGTGACAATATACAGCCTTGACGTACTCCTTTTCCTATCTGGAACGAGTCTGTTGTTCCATGTCCCGTTCTAACTGTTGCTTCCTGACCTGCATATAGGTTTCTCAAGAGACAGATCAGATGGTCTGGTATTCCCATCTCTTTCAGAATTTTCCACAGTTTATTGTGATCCACACAGTCAAAGGCTTTGGCATAGTCAATAAAGCAGAGATAGATGTTTTTCTGGAACTCCCTTGCTTTTTCGATGATCCAGCGGATGTTGGCAATTTGATCTCTGGTTCCTCTGCCTTTTCTAAAACCAGCTTGAACATCTGGAAGTTCATGGTTCATGTATTGCTGAAGCCTGGCTTGGAGAATTTTGAGCATTACTTTACTAGCGTGTGAGATGAGTGCAATTGTGCGGTAGTTTGAGCATTCTTTGGCATTGCCTTTCTTTGGGATTCAGATTTTCTGCATTCAGATGGATATATCTTTCTTTTTCTCCTTTGCCTTTAGCTTCTCTTCTTTTCTCAGCTATTTGTAAGGCCTCCTCAGACAACCATTTTGCCTTTTTGCATTTCGTATTTAACTGGGAATGAATGTGTACACTTAGAATGTCCCTAAATTCAATGGGGTGTGACTCTTGAATGAAGCTCATGATGCATCCTCCCTTAAAAATTTTACATAAGTAGATAAGAATATACACTTTTCCTTAATAGAGGACCCTGGTCCTAGGCTTCCCCTAGCCACTCATAGGTCCATGGCAAATAGGGTGACCAACTGTCCTGGTTTTCCTGGGACTGAGAGGTTTCCTAGATGCAGGAATTTCAGTGCTGAAACTGAGACAGTCACAGGCAAACTGGGAAGCACAATCATCCTAAGTTGACAAAATGCTATGAGCCCTCATGCCCATTCCCCTGGTGATAGAAACATTTAAGCCAGTCCAGTGAATAATTCCTCTCTCTATAGGTGGAGACATATATATATATATATATATATATATATATATATATATATAAAGCATCTGCTAACCATCCCCTTACCCCACCTTCTTCTGGATTAACAACATTTCTTTAGTTACAGCAATGGGTTGTGAATCTTACCCATGTGACAGAATCGCCTGGAGGGCTTGCTAAATACAGATTACTGAACCTCACCCCTAGAGTTTTTATTTCAGTAGGCCTGGGATTTCTTGTAAGTTATGAGCTGATGCTGATAATGCTGGTCTGGAGATCTAGCTTTTAGAACCAATGCTCTAGAAGTTTGCCTATTACTGTCTTCTGAAACTAACTGGGCTTCCCTGGTGGCTCAGATGGTCAAGAATCTGCTTGCAATGCAGGAGACCAAGCTTGGGTTGGGAAGATCCCCTAGAGAAGGGAATGACAACCCAGTTCAGTATTCTTGCTGGGAGAATTCCATGGACAGAAGAGCCTGGTGGGCTACAGTCCTTAGGGTTGCAAAGAGTTGGACACAACTGAGTGATTAACACTGTCACTGTCTGAAACGAACATCTAATGAAATAAGTCAATTGAAAGTATGAAGGCATGAATCAACAATATAAAGTACACACTATTGGAAGAATTCATCTTTATTTCTTATGCAGTTCTCAGTGGTGAGTACAGTTTAAAACCAAAATTTTAATATTTTAATATCTAATATAAATTTTTGTAGGGGTGTTGGGAAGTTCTCTTTTACTGGGTTTACTTTAATGACTGTGATTTCTCTGTGGAAAAGTAAGCACACTATACCACATAGTTCTGGTGACATTTGGTTCCTCTACTGTGTGCTCATATCTGCAGTTGAAATACTCTTTATATTTCATCTGAACCACAGTTTCACAATTGTCACTGTCTCTGGCATACAAAGAGGGGGAAAGTGCATTCAGATAACAGTCTGCACTTCGCTCAACCTATGAAAAGTTTTTAATGTAACTGAAAATGTAACAAAAATATAAAAGCAATTCCAAAGTGTATATATACATTTGATTTTATCCTTATATTCTGCCCAACTCCTGCTGGCCACAGTACACACACTTTGCTTTCAACTGTAGAAATAGATCCCTTATCCTCAAAGATAGGTTTCTGACTGCCCTCATTTAGATGTCCTATTTGACCTAGAAGAAACTAAGCTACAGAGCTTTGATGACAGAATTTCAATCCCATATCTGTAAAAGGTTTCTATGGAAATGAGCCTGAAACAGAAAAACGTTACCATTATGATGAAAACATGAAATGGCCCGTTCTCAGACAGTAGTTTTCAATAATAACCATTTTTGTCTTTGTCCCCAGCGTTCCGGAGGTGCTCTGGCCATTCCCTTGTGCGCATTCCAGGGGACCGTGTCTCTCCAAGCCCCGACCGGAAAAACCCTATCTCTGTCTACCTATGAGGTGAGTGCAGAGGGGCAAAAAATCACCCCAGCCTCTAAGAAAATAGAAGTCTACCGATCCAAAAGTGTTGGCCATGAACCAAACTCAGAAGATTCTGCCTCCACATTTGCGGACACCAGTGTGAAAATACACTTGGAGGTTCTAGAAATTTGTGATAACGAAGAGGCCCTAGACACGGTGTCAATCATCAGCAACATCAGCCAGTCCTCCACGCAGGTCAGATCGCCTTCCCTACGCTACTCACGGAAGGAGAACAGATTCGTTTCCTGTGATTTAGGGGAAACAGCCTCATATTCTCTCTTTTTACCCACAACTAATCCCGATGGCGATATCAACATCTCCATTCCAGACACTGTGGAGGCACACAGGCAGAACAGTAAAAGGCAGAGCAAAGAGACTGTTGGCTACCAGGAGGAAATCCAGCTGTTAAATAAAGCTTACCGGAAAAGAGAAGAAGAAAGCAAGGGTGACTAGTGATCATTTAGCCTGATAAAGGCAAGAATGGCTCTGCAACTTCAAATGACTAAACTAATACCTTTGTTCTGAGGCTTATTGATTTTCTTTTTTATTTATTGTTTTACATAAGCTTAACAGACTTAATAGTTATTTTTAGCACAAACAGCTGAAACTAGTGCAAACACTTAAGTGCTTTTGATGTATTACTTATAGATCACTCACTGTGGCAATTAAAAGGTTCTGTTTCTTATCCGATTTCTAAAAATCTTTTCTAAATCAAAACCCTGGTCTAGTTTACTAATGTTTTCACCTTTATCTGTCAACCTCAGAGTAAACAGAAAATTGTATAAAGTCATTGAAAATATTGCTCTTATACACGTGTTTTGACACATAATGTTGGCCCTTACTGCAAGGGGGAAAATGACATTTTGGGAATGGAAGGAATGTAGTAAAACTCTGAGTTGCATGTGAAGAAAGAAAGAAAGAAATAGAAGTCACTCCATCGTGTCCAACTCTTTGTGACCCCGTAGACTGTAGCCTACCAGGCTCCTCCGTCCATGGGATTTTCCAGGCAAGAGTACTGGAGTGGGTTGTATGTGAAGAGGCTTGCCTAAATGTGGCTAGCAAAGCAAGCTTATTACACTTACTGCTTTAGCTTCACGGAGAAGGCAATGGCACCCCACTCCAGTACTCTTGCCTGGAAAATCCCATGGATGGAGGAGCCTGGTAGGCTACAGTCCATGGGGTCGCTAAGAGTTGGACACGACTGAGCGACTTCACTTTCACTTTTCCCTTTCATGCACTGGAGAAGGAAATGGCAACCCACTCCAGTATTCTTGCCTGGAGAATCCCGGGGATGGTAGAGCCTGGTGGGCTGCCGTCTATGGGGTCGCACAGAGTCCGACACGACTGAAGCGACTTAGCAGCAGCAGCTTTAGCTTCATACTGATTTCTAGGAAATACATTCCTGCATAAAATAGCAAATAAGCTTCCAACTCTGAAATATGCATGTCCCTAGTCTGTACCTAGTTGTTCCCTTCATTTCTATAAAGTACAAATTGTTTACTGATTTTTTTATTTCTCTCTTAAATATGAGTGTTCTCCATCTTTTCAGTATGTTGACTGCTCTTAAAATAAATATATTGTATGTTAGAAGTAGAATTGGAAGTAGCTCTTAAACATATTGGAAAAGGTTGTAAATATATACTTACCATTTCTTCAAGTGTTTTGTTTATTTGAACACAAACTAGGAAAAAAACACTCCAAGATTAAGTTCTGTGAGGTACACCCAAGTAGAGTAACAAAATTCTGGGTAGAGCAGAGGAGAAATCCTCTAAGTTCAAATTAAAGGGTCTGTTTCTAAAGCTGCAGGTTTGGCAAGCCTCCTTAGCCACTCTTGAAGCATAGAAAATTTTAGTTCATCTATATTCCAAGTTTAGGTGCTTTTTCATTTCCTTCCCAAAGATGTGTGTGCCTCAAGCAAAGAAACAATTCAATACAATTTATTGATTGTGAGGTATATATTTCAAGATTAATTTTTAAATGTGTTACATTGGAAAAATGCAGATATCACCTTGTTAGAATAATAGTAATGTATGTATCAAAAATTAAGAAGTGATTTTTTTTAAATTGCTTTATTCTGATCTTTGTGTAAACATATATTAAATGTTATTACTTAAATGTTTATTTTTCAAAGTTATTAAGATTGACATTCTACAGTTTTAAACTTTGTACACTCTCACTTTACTCACATATCTTTGTTATTACTTACAGACTGGGTGAATTATTTTTTTTAAATGATTTATTTTGACTTCCATTTCATTATGTTGAATCAGAATTCTAAATTACTTGACGTGATCCTTCAGATTGTTTTATCTTTATTTTTTTTGCTACCAAGAAATCATTTTCAAAATAATTATCTCAATGGATTTTCCCTATTTTTCGTTAACTTCTCAATATATCTTTATTTAAACTTGGGAAGCAAATGTAATGCCACTAGTAATGTTTGTAAACAAAGCTTAAAATAATGCATAACATATAAATTCAAATTCAGATGTATTCTCATTACAAATATAGTTAATTTAAGATAATATTTTTTAAGATCAAACTTGAGGGTTAATTTAATATACGACAAATGGCCAGATTAATCTGACAGTATAAAGCAACAGTGTTAAATGCCTGTTATAAAAGCAAAAGTTGAATATTCTAATAATGCTTTGTAAAAGATGGGTTTTGATATATTAAATTTGGATGTATAACTTTATAAAAACAGAAAAGTGATTTTGATGCTTAAAGTATAATTTCTACCAGCAAGGAAATTACAAACAGAATCATAATAAAAATGAAGAAAATAATAAAGGCAGCTCCTTTATAACTGCGCAGCACTTTGAGTGGAAAGGAGGAGATGATGAAAATCAAGGTTTAAAAAACGTAAGGACTTGATTGTAAGACAGTAACAGCCCTTTTCTCTCCTGTGTGCCATTTTCTTTTCACTGGACTTGGGCCTATGCTGGGGGAACTGAAAACAAAACAGAAAAACACTAGGATATTCCTATTTAATTGCCTTTGGTTGTTGAATTAACTATATGATGGATACACTTAAAAGTTTTGTTGTATTGATACAATACCAGGATTATTTACCCTCAAGCCATAGACTAATCAGCATCACATTGGTAACCTGTAACACTTCAAACTCCAAGGCAACAGGAAGTGGATATCAAGAAAAATCTACAGGGGCCTATGCCAAAGCATGAACAGCTCCTATCAATCCCTGTTAAGAGAGGGGAAAGTTTGACTACACCAGTATAAAATTTGCTTACTCTTTAATGTGATTATGGTTGT
This sequence comes from Okapia johnstoni, assembly GCA_024291935.2. Classification (NCBI taxonomy): domain Eukaryota; kingdom Metazoa; phylum Chordata; class Mammalia; order Artiodactyla; family Giraffidae; genus Okapia; species Okapia johnstoni. Next base: position 39,962,849 of record CM044323.1, read on the forward strand.
AAAAATGTGTTCTAGTATAGGACATATCCTTATAGATATTTTGTGCTATGTTGAAATATCTTACCTTTGCATTGTTATATTGTTCTTATTATTAATAAATGCTCTATTTCATATAGTTTATCTCTTTTCTCCACAGATTGATATAGCTGAAGACAAAAACTGTTTACTTAATAAAAATATCACCACCTGGTGGTGACTCCTATAAACTGAAAAGACATAATCTCTAAGATTTCCCAATAATATAAAAGCATATTACATAATCCCAAAGACTTCGAAGAGTTATGACTGACAGAGGCAACCATTTTGAAGACAGCAAATATCACAGTATTAATTAGAACATAATTTTTAAAAGGCTTGGTAATGCATTATTTGGAAGTTTTTTCTCAATGTAGTTCTGTAGTACTGAATTTCATAGATTTTCTCTTAATCTCTTATACTATTCAGCTATTTTCATTCATGTATTCATCATAATATTTAGTGAATGCCTATTTCATGCTAAAAATTATTCCAGGTACATAGGATTATAACTGCAAACAAAACCAAAAAAATATTTGTGTGTGTATGTACACATATATAATGTGATTAGATTGTGAGCACACACGAGACTTCTTTGACTTTGTTTTTTCTTGGGGAGTATAGTTGCTTTACAGTGTTGTGTTAGTTTCAGCTGTAAAGACTTTCCTCACATCTGACATCATGTGTGAGTCCTGGTGTTCCCCAAACCACTATCAATTTTAACAATTCACTAGAAGAACTCATAGAACTCCTTAAAAGTTGTATAGTCACAGTTATGGTATGTTACAAGGAAAGGATACAGCTCACAATCAGCCAAGAGAAGAAGCACATACAGCAGAATCCAGAAAAAAGGCCTAAGTGTGGAGCCTCTGTTTTCCTTTCCCTGAGGAGTCATGAACAGCATTACTTCCCTGGCATCAATGTGTGACAACACACGTGGAATATTGCCAATAAGGACAGAATCCTGCTGTGCAGCCTTTAATGGAGCTTCATCATGGTAGGAGTAGGGCAAATATGGTTGACTGCTCACAAGACTGATCTCAGTTTCTAGCTCCTCAGGAGGTCAAGCTTATATGGAATGAAGAACTCAAAGTTACTACACTAAATTACATTTTTACTATCTGGCTGATATAAGGATCTCAAACAAAGTCACTTCTGTCACGTATAACATTCCAAGTGTTTAGTTACCTCCCCCAAAGAGCAAAGGTCAGGCCTCTCCTTGGATAGAATTAAGCTCTTCACTACATACATATACATTAGTCATATACAGCTCTTATATAGGTCATATATAGTGCTTCACTACATATATATGTGGAAAAGGAGTACGTCAAGGCTGTATATTGTCACCCTGCTTATTTAACTTATATGCAGAGTACATCATGAGAAATGCTTGGCTGGAACAAACACAAGCTGGAATCAAGATTGCTGGGAGAAATATCAATAACCTCAGATATGCAGATGACACTACCCTTATGGCAGAAAGTGAAGAAGAACTAAAGAGCCTCTTGATGAAGGTGAAAGAGGAGAGTGAAAAAGTTGGCTTAAAGCTCAACGTTCAGAAAACTAAGATCATAGCATCTGGTCCCATCACTTCATGGGAAATAGATGGGGAAACAGTGGAAACAGTGTCAGACTTTATTTTGGGGGGCTCCAAAATCACTGCTGATGGTGATTGCAGCCATGAAATTAAAAGATGCTTACTCCTTGGAAGGAAGTTTATGGCCAACCTAGATAGCATATTGAAAAGCAGAGATATTACTTTGCCAACAAAGGTCCGTCTAGTCCAGGCTATGGTTTTTCCAGTGGTCATGTATGGATGAGAGAGTTGGACGGTGAAGAAAGCTGAGAGCAGAATTGATGCTTTTGAGCTGTGGTGTTGGAGAAGACTCTTGAGAGTCCCTTGGACTGCAAGGAGATCCAATCAATTCATCCTAAAGGAGATCAGTCCTGGGTGTTCATTGGAAGGACTGATGTTGAAGCTGAAACTCCAATACTTTGGCCACCTCATGTGAAGAGTTGACTCATTGGAAAAGACCTTGATGCTGGGTAGGATTGGGGGCAGGAGGAGAAGGGGACGACAGAGGATGAGATGGTTGGATGGCATCACTGACTCGACGGACGTGGGTTTGGGTAAACTCCGGGAGTTGGTGATGGACAGGGAGGCCTGGCGTGCTGCAATACATGGGGTTGCAAAGAGTCGGACACGACTGAGCGACTGAACTGAACATATATATGTATATATGCATATGATATATCTCAGGTAATGCTAAGTATTTTGACATAAAATAGGCACGAGATGTAATTTTAAAAGTTAGAATAAAGAAATAATGACAGAAGAATTGTTGTTTTCAAATATTTCAGTGAGGAAAGCATTCACTGATTAAAGTAACATTTCATCAGAGATGCAAGTCAAAGATCAAGGTGTTAACTGATTTGGTTCTTGGTAAGAGCTCTCTTCTTGGCTTATAGACAGCCTCTGTCCTCACATGGCTTTCCTTCTGAGGAAAGAGAGAGCAAGCTCTCTGGTGTCGTTTGAAACATAATCTCAAACAATCCACACTATTTCCTTCTTCGTTTATTCCTATCATCTCCGATGACTATCTAGTCCTATACTGAAAAATTCACATACTTGTATATTAGGTGTGCCCAATGGGTACATTTATTTGCACTATTCATTCCTATAATTTTAATATTAGCTAAGAACTCCCAAAACCTACACTCTCAGTCTTCTCTCTCTACACTTTTAACTCATATAACCAACTGCTTTCTAGACATCAATTTGTATGTTTCATAGGCGCCTCAAACTCTATTATTAATTATATATATTAACTCAAGCCTCCCCCTCCAACTTCCCCCCACCAAAATCTTCCTCATCCTATGTTCTTTATATTTTAGGATACAGTAAGTCTCCATTGGATCATTTCAAATCTTCAACTTGGGAGTCACCTGACCCTTTCCTCTAATTCTCCACATCCAGTGAATTACCAAATCTTTACCATCTTTTTCCCATTAGTATTTCTTAATTCCAGTCCTTCCCATATTTCATCTTGCTCTGTCATCCCATTCTGTCTCCCCCAAATCACAGCCTAAGTCTTTCTACATCCATTCTTGCCTTCTCCATTCCTTTCTACTCAAAGCAGTCAAAATAATATTTCACTGACTTAAAATGTATTATTCTTTCTGTGACATGTAAGGTCTTTTATGGCCAGGCTCCTTTCTATCACTCTGGCCTTAACCATCAATTTCTTAAGTTTCAGTGTGGAATTTTCTCACTCTCTAACATTTTCATCATCTTTCTTCATGTACATTGTTCTATCCACCTGTAATAATTTACTACTTACCCTTCTCATTCTTTAGAAAGAACTAACCTGATTCCAAAATTATAGTCTTTTGCTATAACATCTCACAGCTATTGGTGGGTGGGGGGAAAACTTTTTCCTTTACCCTCCCATGTTTAGTTCTCTGGGACTTGGCATACTAAATTGACAAAAGACTGATTAGCAAGTAAAGGAAATGGCAACCCACTCCAGTACTCTTGCCTGGAGAATCCCATGGACAGAGGAGCCTGGTGGGCTACAGTCCATGGGGTCACAAAGAGTCAGACACAGGTGAGCACACCCACATGCACACAAAACAGATTTAATCACATATCTACAGGAGTTCACAGAATTGTGCCTCAAGGCAGTGGTTAGAACTTGGCACTTATGTACCATCTTTTAGGCAAGGGAAGGACGAGAAATCTATTATGGGAAAACAAATGTTTTTTACAAAAGATAAATGTGTTTTTATGAGAATAGATGGAAGATATGATATTTTTGTTACCAAGTCTTTTTAGGTGTGATGCTGATTTTCAGTCTCCAGTGACAAAAGTCCATCTAGTCCATCTTCTCTGATTACTCTCCCAAGAAAGGGATTTATGACAATAAAGATCTTCTGAGTTCTCCTGGGAGGCTGTGCTTTTAGGCATTTAAGAGATTTCAGGAATTCAAATGCTACAGTTCAAAATATATTTTCTGCCACAGAGAAGTATTCTGAACCCCTTCATATGGCATTTTCCTTTAACTCACAACGTACATTTCTTTTGCCTTTATCTTCTCTTAAAGACTGTAAGCAAATGAAAGTTGATGCCATACTTGTCTTGTTCAGTGAATATCTCCAGCACCTTTAAATCAGTATATGTATAAATGAACCAGATATTCCCAGGGAAATTTGCAAGCCTGTGTGGCCAAGCCACTTGATTATTCAAGAATAGCTCGTGGAAGATACTCAATGGCCTGCTCAATCAGCAATAGACAGCTTCACCTGAACACAGGAATCTTCAACTACTGTTTTATTTAAATTGCCTAAGTGCTCTGCACTGAATTTGGGTAAGCAGGCTCATCTCATGCCTTTAGATAAAGGTAGTAAATAATGACAATCCTTTAAGAGAGGCAGGAACGTTCTTATACTTAATCATAGATTGGAAACAGGTGCGAGGCTGTTTTCATGCCATAGCCATTAGTTCAAAAATTTTAAAAGGAATTAATTTTTTAAAGACTTTAGGGGGAAAAACATTCGACTCACAGGTTCTTTTACTATGCCAACCGACGTTTACAGGGCCTACTGGGAAGCAAACTCCGAAGAGAATAAACTAAAACCCAAAGCCCGTTTCCTCACACGCTAGACTTCGGGAAAGAAAACCTGTGAGCCTCCTGCCGGCTTTCCCTCCAAAGGTACAAAGGTAAACATCTCTGAGCACAACACAGACTTCACCTGAGCCAACCCGGGGACCTACCGGGCCGACGTTCTGTGACGTCACCGGAAACCTCTGCTTGTGACGTTCAATATCCCTCCCTCTTGCGCGGGGCGCCGGAAGCCGGAAGCAAAGCGGAAGTGGACGCGCACCGGCTTCCGGGCCCGGTCGCCATTTCCAGCGGTTGCAGGTATTCACGAGTTGAGGTCTGCTGGGACAATGAGCTATGACTACCATCAGAACTGGGGCCGCGATGGTGGCCCCCACAGCTCCGGCGGCGGTTACGGGGGAAGCTATGGAGGCAACCATGGAGGAGGCCGTGGGGGGAACCGAGGCTCTGGAGGTGGCGGCGGCGGAGGGGGTGGTCGAGGCGGCCGAGGCCGACATCCCGGGCACCTGAAAGGCCGCGAAATCGGCTTGTGGTACGCGAAGAAACAAGGCCAGAAGAACAAGGAAGCAGAGAGGCAGGAGGTAACCTGAGACTCGGTAGTGGAGGGAGGATGGGGCTGGACAGGTTTCTTTTCCAGCCTTCCAACCGCCGCCCTCCACTTCTTTTTTAACTTTCTTTGTTTTTTTTTAACTGATGTATGTGCTTTGTGAAGTGCAAGTGCTAAAAGCTTCCTGTAGTGGATACTAGAGCGGTAACGTTGGCCATGTGCATCTTACTTGGAGCTGTTGAGGTTTATGCGGGCCAAGAGTATACTTTGCTTGAAAAACAGAGGATTGGGAACCAAATATTAAATTGAAGGTCCATCCGGAATTAATTTTATTGGGTATCACGTAGTATCTCTGGCTAGCCTTTCTGTTATGATAATGTTACTTTCATTTAAATTCCTTGCCTGATGAACTCTAAAATAGCGGTTTTATACATTAAATACAGGTTTGCGTGGAACAAAACTATCAAGCACTATTTTGAATGTAGAACCTTCCAGCTTTCATTTTAGTATTAAAATAGGCACAAACTCAGCTTTTTTATTTTTACGGTGGGCTGCGGAGGTTTCTGCTGATTAACACCTCTTTGAGAAGGAAACCTAGGATCCTAGAAATGGAAGAAGTTTCGAGAATTGATTTGGTTTAGTCTTTTGTCTTCAGTTGGCAGTTGTTCCTTTGATTTGTATGCTAAACACCTGTCTGTAGTAAAGGAGCCAGTAAAGTTCCACGAGTGGCCTATTCTAATAATTATGTATATATAATTAAACTGAAGTTTTCTTAATATGAGCTTTACAATAGCTTTCTACTGACTTAAAAAGCATCTTTCATATTAGATGCAGAATCTGATTGAATCACCATTTAGGCTTCTGTGTTTCAATAATCCTATTTCTTTGTTTTCTTTTTATCCATGTCATTTTTATTGAAATTGGGGGGAGCATTATCATTTACCTTAACAACTTACCGTTATTTTTCAAACAACATATTCATTTGAAATGCAAAAATTAGCTTATTCATTGAGCAAACTTTTTTAAAGTTAAGGGAAGCACATCTAAGTCGTCTTGAAATTGGGAGAATGATTGAGTGATTAGTATGAGAATATACACAGTAACTTCCCAAGAACTCGTTATCAATTTTTTTTTTTACCCCTTTTTTCACACAAGGTTTTATGCATGATGCTACGGAGATCTGAAGAAATACAATATTCGAGGAGCTTACAGTCTAGTTGGAAAAATAAGAACTAAACAGATGAGACGTTAAGCAAATCAGGAAAATCTGTTATTTCCACCTGAAGCCAGTTGTACATTGCATCATTATGAACTAAACTCTTGACTTCCACCACCTCCCAAAGCCGTCTCCATTTTAGTAAAAGTCACTGCCATTTTTTCATTTGTCAAGGCCAAAATGAGATTTGTTTTGATTCTTTCATTTCAGCAAATCTGTTTTCCTACTTAATGTATCTCAAATCTAACCACCTGTCTCCACAGTAGTTACCATAGATCAAGCCACTATTTTGTTGTCTGTCCCTGAATCTTAACTATCTGGTCTTCTATTTCTCCTCCTTCCCATAAAATCTGACTCTTGTAGAGCCTTACATCATCTCATTCTCTAGCTGACAGTTTGAAAGCCAGGACACTTCTGTCTCAGTCTCATACATTTCAGTTGCATCCTAATGTGTTTTCCAGGAATCTTGGCAATTTAGATTTACATATCAGGTTTCCTTCTATGTACCATACCTTTCTGAGCTCTTTTCCCAATTTGATGTAATTAAAGCTTTTGTAAACATACTTTTATTTTTGCTTTTTTATTATAGTTCTCTACCATTCTCTAAAATTTATCTATTTTCTCTACTAAATATAATCATATTTCAATAATTTGGCTCTGCCTATCTCTTTTTTTGATCACTTTCAGTCCTACATGATTGCTTTCTTCCCAGTCAGGATTCCCATAACTTTTACCTTTTAAGTAATCTCTCTGCTTACAGTGACTGTGTTCTAATGATGCATTGTTACAGTTTCAACAGATATTTTTGAGGCTCTAATGTATTAGAAATAGTATCAGAGGTGCTCTTAATAAGCTAGATATAGTCCATTACTTACAGAAATTGTGGTGTGTTAGGTGCTAAAGGGCAGTTAGAGTACAATGTTAAGTAGTACAGTGAGGAAGCGATGGGCTTATCGCCTAACTCAAATTAGGAAGAGCCTAGTAGGTTCCCTAGAAAAAGAAACCCTTAAGCTGAAACTTGAGAAAGTATACTTGTGTTTGTGACTTGGGGTCTTGGAATGGGATTTTTAGGCAGAAGCAGCAGCATGCACCACAGGCTAGAGGTCAGGAGGAATGTGTTCAAAGAACTATTGAACAAGTAAGGGCATGGCTGAGGAGGCCACAAAACGGAATATATTTTAATTTGCAACCCAGTACTCATGTATAACTGAACAAGACGTTTCATAAAATAATACTTAATTACCTGTTCATTGCCCTGGGGCTTTTGTTTTTGTTTGTACCTTTCTTCCCTCTATGCCTGCCCCCCTTTAATGCTGGTCATGATACTTTCATTGTACAGATAGCAGTATGAAAGGTCCTGGACTAGAATATAAGCAGGGCTCTGACATTCTTTCCCCTAAGAACTCTAGCAAGTCATTAAAGCATTTTAAGCAAAATGATGTGTTAGATTTGTGTTTAAATTCACTCTGGGTAGCAGTATAGAGAATGGATTGAAGAAGAGACAATCCTGGGATGGGGAGACCAGTTAAGTAGCCCCTGCAGTAATTCAGGTGAGGAATGACACCTTGAATTAGGACATTGGGAGTAGAGATGGCAGGAAGCAGACAGCTTCATGTATTTTAGGAGATAGACTCAAGATGATTTTATCTGGAGGAAGGGGAAAGCAGGTGTGAATGAGTGACACCAATGACTACAAAGAGCACACTTATTGGAGGAAAACAATGGGATCAGCTTAAGCACACCAAGTGTGGTATTATAGGGCATATAAGTGGTGGTTTCAGGGAAGGTAGAAGGCTGTGTGGATCTGATGCCTGGAGAAATCTAGACTGCAGGTGAACACTTGACAAGTTTGTGGGACTGTGCCTAGTAGTTGGGATATAGAAGTGAATGGGAATAGTGATGGGGACAGGCCTGAAATCTGTAGACCATTGCTTCTCAAACCTGAATCACCTGGCATCTTGTTAAAATGTAGAACTCGGGTGGGCTCAGATACGGCTTTTCTCACAGGCTCCCAGGTGACGTCAATACTGCTGGCCTGCTGAGCACTCGGGCTGTATAATGAAGAACAAGAAAACTTAAGGTATGGGCTGAGGAGAAGCTTGAAAGGTATAGGACGGAGCCTCCAGAGAAGAGAAAAATAAAGATGTGGATGTTGTTTTGGAATCCAGGAGAATCCTTTAGGGAGAGAAAGAGTATATTAAAAAGTGAAAGTAATAAGTAGTGGCAAATGCTGCACTGATGTCAAGTAATACAAGAGTTCAGAGTGTCTTGGATTTAGCAACAATGTAATTGGTAACCTTGATGAGAGCACTTTTCATGGAGTGGTGGAATTAAAAATCGGATTACAGTGGGGTGCCTGGAGAAGGAAAGAGGAAGAAATGGGGCACTTCCAGGCAGTTCTACAGTGGAAAGGAAGAGGAAAAGTTAGGGGTGGGAGAATTCAAGAGAGGATATTTGTTTTTGTTTTAAAAGTGAAGAGGTTTGACTGTTCAAGTCCTACCATCGTGTACTGATGGTAAGGAGCCAGTGGAGAGGGTAAGGAGCCAGTGGAGAGGAAAGGAGTATTAGAGAAGACTAAATCATGTTACAGTGGTAGTAGATAGCCCATAGATCTTAATGAATTATCACAGTAAAGGTTTTCTACTCACATTAATTGACCATTGGAGTTCACTGAAGAGTTTTCATGAGAATAAAGTCCACAGAGCTTCTGTCCAATAATTTGGACAACATTGTGAGTCTCCTTTGCCAGGAATTTCCAGTTATAAGCTGAAAGAATATTTGAGAATGTCCAGAGGAGGAGGGGAATAATCAAAAAATCAAATACCTTGATAAGTCATGAAACCTAAAATGTGTGTCTGAGATTCTTTAGGCAGAGGGTGAGGTAAAGGGAAAAGTGATGTAACTGGAAGAAGGTTAGGAAGGAGACAACCTACAGAAAAAGGCTAGATTCAGGTTTGGAATTTCAGCATTCCTGAATTCACTGCCACATCCTCTGGGGCCCCCAACAGTTAGAACCGGACATGGAACAACAGACTGGTTCTAAATTGGAAAAGGAGTATGTCAAGGCTGAATACTGTCACCCTGCTTATTTAACTTATATGCAGAGTACATCATGTGAAATGCCAGGCTGGATGAAGCACAAGCTGGAATCAAGATTGCTGGGAGAAACATCAGTAACCTCAGATATGCAGATGACACCACCCTTATGGCAGAAAGCTAAGAGCAACTAAAGAGCCTCTTGATGAAAGTGAAGGAGGAGAGTGAAAAAGTTGGCTTAAAACTCAACATTCAGAAAAAGAAGAAGATCATGGCGTCCGGTCCCATTGCTTCATGGCAAATAGATGGGGAAACAATGGAAATAGTGACAGACTATTTTTTTGAGCTCCAAAATCACTGTAGATGGTGACTGCAGCCATGAAATTAAAGACACCTGCTTCTTTGAAGAAAAGCTATGGCCAACCTAGACAGGATATTAAAAAGCAGAGACATTACTTTGCTGACAAAGGTTTGTCTAGTCAAAGCCAAGGTTTTTCCAGTAGTCATGTATGAATGTGAAAGTTAGACCATAAAGAAAGCTGAGCACCGAAGAATTGATGCTTTTGAACTGTGGTGTTGGAGAAGACTCTTGAGAGTCCCTTGGACTGCAGGGAAATCCAGCCAGTCATTCCTAAAGAAAATCAGTCCTGAATATTCACTGGAAGGACTGATGCTGAAGCTCCAATACTTTGGCCATCTGACATGAAGAACTGACTCACTGGAAAAGACCCTGATACCGGGCAAGATTGAAGGCAGGAGGAGAAGGGAACGACAGCGGATGAGATGGTTAGATGCCGTCATTGATTCGATGTACCTGAGTTTGAGCGAGCTCTGGGAGTTGGTGATGGACAGGGAAGCCTAGCGTGCTGCACTCCACGGGGTCACAAAGAGTCGGAAGCAACGGAGCAACTGAACTGAACTGATAACATTTTTCAAGGGTCATTTCATTTTTGTCATCCCAGTTACTGTGGGTATCTAAAAGTCATAACTGGATGAGAAGTTTGTTCTGCTACTAGAGGTAAAAGTTTCAAAATGTGATGTTCTCTTTGGTTGAAGAAATGTGATGTGTAAGTTTCTTTGGAAAAGTAATCAGTCTTAATCTTTGCTGTTTTGAAAGTGAATTAAACTATGGTTTTGAGCCCTTGAGGTGATTGGAAAGGGTATAAAAATTAAGGAAGATGTGCTTGAGGATGACTGTGTTCTGAGGCTTCCTTTTCAGAGGATTCTTAAATTTCTAACGACCAAGAAAAAACAGTAATTGTTAACTATCTTACGTAGGTGTGTAGAACAGTAAATGTTAGTATGTACTGAAGACATTACATAATTTAAAGCACAGGGCAGAAGTGTTCTAACAGTGATCCTCTGTGTTGAGGGTCCCCAAACTACCCTTAGGTTCTGTGACTCATTGGAAGGAATCACAAATCTCTGAAAAGCTGGTGTATTCATAGTGACTGCTTTTAACAGCAAATTACAGATTAAAATTGGCAAAGGGAAAAGGTACATGGTTTTAGAGTCCAGAAGAGACCAGGTTCGAGTGGAGAGAGTACGTCCTACACTATGGAGAAAAGATAAGTTAGTCTAATATAGTAACCATTTAGGAAAGATTTCTATGTAGTACACTCATTAAAAACAAAGTTTTGGACTTCTGTGCCTGTCAGTGATTAGATTTTGCTGCAGTTTGTAATTTCCTAATGCTCCCCGATGGGAGTTTTGCTGTATTGGACTTCCTAATTGTCTGAACATAATGATGCTTTTAGTAGACCCTTTAATAATTTGTCCACAAAGGTATTCTGGAATTCCACAGAGACCTCATTGTCTGTTTTTTTTTTTTTTTCTTGTATGTGTTTTTTTAAAGAGAAAAATGGTTTAACATAAAATTCATACATATTCATTGTAAAAGCTAGATTTGTCCATTCATTCATTTGATAGATAGGGAAAAATACTGCAAAAAGTATAGAACATGAAAAGAGAATAATCTTTAAATATCAGTTATAATGAAAGCAAGGTCCTATTGCATGTGTTTTCTGCATCTGACTTGTTTCATTCAACACCTTAGGCATCTTTCCTGTCTGTACACTTGGGGAATAAGAATCTACCCACTTTTTAAAATGTTTTTACCTACAGGATGTGCTTATAATTAGCTAATTATAATTTGCGATTATAATGTAAGAACATTCTTTAAAAGTTCTTGTCCTTACTGTGGACAGTGTGACTCATTTTTCCTATTCCATATATTCTCTACCAAGAAAACAGTGTAACTCATATTTCCCTCGTATGCCTCTTTAAATCTCATTCTCTGAAACTGCAACTGCATCATTTGGAATAACACTTTCATGAGCACTGATCGTTTTCCTCTCTCTGAGCTCAGCCTTCATACTTACCAATATATTAGAAAGGAAAAGAGCAAAAGATGTGTTCTGGTACAGGTGGGTTTGGGTTCAGTGGCAGACAATTGAGGACTTTTTCTTTGGGTTTTCTTTATGAAATACAGTATGTAAAGTACTGAGGGTGAATAGGAAAGTTGTATGGATGTGTTACCGAGAATGGAGAAAATTTGAAACAAGTACAGGTAATTAGAAGCTGATGATAGAGACAATTTGGACATCGCTGAGGTTCCTTTGCCAGGAGTTTCCAGTTAAAAGCAGAAAGGCTATTTGAGGATGTCCAAAAGGTTGGGAAATAATCAAAACTATCAAAGACCTTGATAAAATAAAAGTCATGAAACCTAAAATGTGTGTCTGAGATTCTTCAGACAGGGTGAGGTAAAGTGAAAGATGATGTAACTGGAAGAAGGTTAGGAAGGAGACAACCTACAGAAAAAGGCTAGTTTGTAATTTCAGCATTCCTGAATTCACTGCCACAGGCTCTGGGGTCTCATTGTGCAGAAAACCTCATTAAAAATAATTTGCCAAAGAAGTTTTATACATTTTTCAGGGGCTATTTCGTTTTTCAATCATCTCACCTTTTTGTGAATATAAAATTACTATTGCAAGTTGAGAACTTTTTAAGTAAGAATATTTATAATGTAAGAGATTTAAATGCTCATTGCCACCAAAATATTTCTTGCATTTTTTAACTTTTGTTTTTATCAGAACATTTGTGTTTATTAAATTTAATTGTATCTTTTAAATTTTAAGATAGGAGAAAAGTCGTAACAGTATAATGCAAGGGTCGAAAGAGCACCAAAGTTTCAGTAACGGACATAAATAACGCTTTCTTCACCAGTTATACTAGAGCTGATTTTATAAACACATAGTAGAAAAGTGTTTGGAAGGCAAGTGGGGGCTGAGTTTAACTTTCTCTTATATGTTTGCTGAACATATATTGTGTTGCTTTTATTTTTTTAGTTGTCAGATGATTTTGCACATTTTCTCATGTTGATAAGGGTGCTTTTTCCTTTGCACAAAATAGAGAGCTGTAGTACATATGGATGAACGTCGAGAAGAACAAATTGTGCAGCTGCTACATTCTGTGCAAACTAAGAATGATAAAGATGAAGAAGCACAGATATCCTGGTTTGCTCCCGAAGATCATGGGTAAAACAAAAAGTATTCTTTTAAAAAATGAACAGAGTGACACTTATTTTAGAGCATTTGCTTGCAAAAAATGATAATAAATATTGTTAGACTCTTCTATAAGTGAAATTTAGCCTCAAAGTATTTTTTCTTCTTATGTAGATTGAGCAGGGTTAGTGAAAGATTTAAAAATCTAGGTGGTATCCTTATTCCCACAGAAGAGTTTAATGGTAGGAATGATCTACCTACATAGGAGGCTGATGAAATTTTTATTTATTGATCTAACTACCCATCATTGTATTTCCAAAATTCTCTTGAGGAAGAGATCTGTAAGAAGTTAAATTGCTTTTTTAGGAAATTCACAGAAACTATCATCAGGGCAAATTAGAAGTAGTTTTTCTGGGACTGTGTAATATAGCATCCCATTTGTAGCTCAGAAAGGGTAGCAGGAAGAAAATGAAGTTGTGAAATAAAACAAGGCTCAGAAAATTAGGTAAAGAAAAACACTAAGTCATTGCAATGAAGGAATGACTATTGGGTGGATTTTTATTGTTTTAACTACCACAAGGAATAACCTATCTGGCAGTATCTATTTGTAGAGTGGAAAAAATTGAATTTATTATAAGAATCTAAGTATTTTCATATTGCTCTACTAAGATAAAAGAATAAAGACTTGGTTTTGGTGATTTTGAAATCATTAAACAGTATATTGTTTTATTTTGTTTCAGGGCTTGAGTGGATCTTTATTTAACCTTGATCATTTTTATTTTTTTCAAAATAGATATGGTACTGAAGCTCCTGCTGAGAACAAACCAAATTCAGTAAAGAAAGTGGAGCATCAGGAAAAAAAAATGATAAATCAAGAAAAGAGGCCATTTAGAATCAGGGACAAATACATTGACCGTGATTCTGAATATCTCTTGCAAGAAAATGAACCAGATGTAACTCTAGACCAACAATTATTGGAAGATTTACAAAAGAAAAAAACTGACCTTAGGTATATTGAAATGCAGGTAATGGAAAGAAAAGATCTTTACTTGTCATCTCTTCTGACACTTGATAAAAATATATTTATGCTTAGAGGTAGCTGCCTGATATCTAGATGAGTGAGATTTCTCAACAAGCCATCCTCTGAGAATCCCCTACCCATCCTTCCCACCCCCCCACCCCCCCATAGTATAGAAAAGTAATGAGAATGGAATTACACATAAGGAGCCTATCTCACAGTTAATATGATGAAAAGAAGAAATATTTAAGAAATGGTAGTGCAAATGGAAAAAAAAAAATCACTCTTTAATGTTTCTAGATTATTTTAGTGAGATGTCATAAGAGACAGGGTGGTTAGAATTGTAAAGTTGTTTTCTTCTGGAACATCTAATCCATTCTGTTCTTTTACAGGTGTTAAAGTTAAATCCCTCAAAAGTCATATGATGTGCTTACGTACACTGACACTTTAAAGACAGAACTGTGGCAACTGAGTTCTCTTGAAATTTTTTCAGTGTTTTCTTTTCCTGGGCAAGGTCCTCTCCTGCTAAAACATAAAACTGAATGCTTTGTGGATTTTCTAGAGATAGATGTAATAAAATGTTCACTTTTTTTTTTTTTTTAAAGAGAAAATACTGAGGGAATTCTGAGAGCCATGTCTTTAATGTACAAATATGTACTGCCATTTTTGAGAAAGGCAGCTCATTGTATCTCCTGTAGGAAAGAAAGGATCTTTTGGCTCAGTGAAGGTTGAATATCCTTATTAAAACAGATCGGCTGAAGTTGTCTAGGGACCAAATGCTGTAGCTCTTTGATGCCTTTTGAGTGAAAATATGTATTAGGGACAGAGAAGATTTCAAGATGAAGTTATTGAGAATATTTTACCTGAGAGCTGAGCTGCTTTGTATAACCTTAGGAACACAGAGGTAGCTGCCATCTCTGCTTTATATGGAGGACAGAACTCAGATATTATTGAAGATGAGTAATTGATCTAGTGCAGAGAAAGTTAGAAGAAATGGTTGGTCTTCCTTTTGGTAAGGCATGTTGTAAATGCTTCCTATGTACCACATCATTGAAACCTCTCAGCAGCCCTGTGCAGGAGATTACACTTGTCAGTTTCACAGGAAGATCAAGAATCTTAGGTTCAGTGACCTACCTGTGCTTGCACAGCTAGCACCAGAACCAGGTTTAAAATTTAAGTGTGTATAAGAGCTCAACTTTTTTTATACTTGGTAATATGCCATTTTTTTTTTTCCTTTAAGTTATAGTTTTTTTGATAAACATTTTTCCACTTGCTTGATGCCTATCGTTGTGCTCTTTTCCAAGATAAGTCTTGACACCTCACATAAGCTATGTGGTAATAAAAAATACTTTGGACTCTTAGTATGTTTATCTATGGTATATTCTATTTACCAGGATTATAATTTGATTACATTTCTTTTGTAAAATATTAAAAAAAATTTTTTTTTATAATTTCAGCATTTCAGGGAAAAGCTGCCGTCATATGGAATGCAAAAGGTAAAATGAATATACACTATTTAATATGATTTGCAAAATGCTTAAATACATTTCTTTTAAGCTCTGAATCAAGAAGAAATATAAATTAATGAACCTTTCCCTAAAGGATAGTCTTGGAAGTTCATTTTATTCTTTTGAATTGTTGAAAAACCAAAAGAAAAAAAAAACCGTTCTGAAGCAGTTATACTGAAAATTTTTCATTATTTATGTCCATGATAGAGTTTAAAAATAGAATTTTCACTATAGTATCCCATCCTTCCCTGACCTCTCAGCCTTCCTTTGTTTTGACTTCTTTTCTTAAGGACAGTCTGTTTTGGTCACTATGTACCTCTTTACTCAGAACAGTGCTTTACATTCTATAGACCCCTAGTAAATACCTTTTGAATGAATGAATCATGGTCTGCTTCTAAGTACTTCTGCTGTTACCTTGTTGGAATTTGTTCTGATATATATGAGGTATTGGATAAATTTTTAAATGGTGAGTTTTCAATTTAGACTGTTTCATAGATTAAAAATAACTCCTAACACCCTTTTGAAGTAGTGGTGGTATGGTTTTGTTGATACTACTAATTTGAAAATATTCATGTTTATTTATAAGAAGATCTTTCCTAAGTAGGCAGTTTTCCAGATAGTACCTGAATTTTAGCCATTTGATGTAGTTATTTAAAACTTGGCTCTGTTTTAATTATTTAAAAAGGAATAGTCTTAGATTATACTCTTCCTTGTTCTCAAACAGTATACAAAACTTGTCCTGCAGACAAAAACATATTTATGATTTACAACATAAATCCTTGATGTTCTGAGTAGTTTTTTCATTTTCAGGGGATTTACCTTATATTCAGTAGCCCCACATGTCAATATTCTTTTTAATTAATGTTAATTCTTACATAAATTTATAAGCTGTCTCCTTTTCCTTGTGTGCTTTTCTTTAACAGAGCTGTGGCTCTGTTCTTAAAATTTGGTGCCTCATCTTTGAAAACTGGTAGATCCAGATACCCAAACTGCCAGCATTGCATATAACAGAATTTTCAAGTATTAATATGCTTATTAAAAACAATTAACCTTCAGTTTGGTAAGATTTGGGTAACTTTTCAGACTTAGTCAACATGTGATGTCCTTCAGTTTTTTCTCCTTTTGAAATAGGAATTGGTAAATATGATTGATAACCATCAAGTAACAGTGATAAGTGGTGAAACTGGTTGTGGAAAAACCACTCAAGTTACTCAGTTCATTTTGGATAACTACATTGAAAGAGGAAAAGGATCTGCTTGTAGGATAGTTTGTACTCAGCCAAGAAGAATTAGTGCCATTTCGGTAAGTAATCTCTCACTTGTTAAAATTCCCAACTTTTTTTTTTTCCATTCTTCTATGTAGTCTTATTAGAAATTACTGATTTTGAGAGTTGGGGGTGATTCTTAATTAGATTTAGGGTATGTTGCTATGAAAGCAAAATTTTGTTAGCAAGTATTTGGTAGTAAAGACCAAGAAATTGAATGACCTCTCTTGTATTGGTAACAGATGTTTAGGAGTTCAAGATAAATTGCAAATCCAGGCAGTTTTCTATAAAACTAAATGAAAAGCTGATAATGTTTATAGAATTGATTATGAGCTTCAAATAATCTCCATCATTAGATACTTTACATTTTACTCCTTGATTCATTTACTGTTTTCAGCTCTTTTTTTCAGTGTATAGATACTGAATGATAGCGCTATTTCTGATTTTTTGGTGCAATTCAGTAATAGGGAATTAGTCATAGAAAAGTAAGGTGTTTGGGGTTTATTTTGAAACAGGTATTAACTACATGTTTATTTTAGATAACATTTTTTGTTTGTGTTTAGTTAGGTGACCTAGTTAAATGTTCTTTAACAGTTATATGTTCTAGTTAAATGTTCTTTAACAGTTATATGTTCTGTAAAGATGTTTGAGGTTTCTTACAACATCAGGTGTACAGTACATTTACTTCAGTGTTATGTAATTCTTTATGTAAATTTAAATTATGAAGCTTTCTGGTTGTATTTGATTTTATGATAGTGTTATTTATTACATCTCTAAGTCATTTTATACAGAATCTGTGGTCAGGAACTGCATTACCAATTACAGCAACATTTTGTAGGAACTTCAGTATACGTTTAAGTTATAGTTCCTAAGAGATAACTATTTTTAAAATGTAAAGCTGCCGTGTTTGTGGGAGAATAATATTCCTAGAAATGGCATAAGTTTACAGAATGGTGAAAAATAAGCCACTTTTGTTGTAACACTATTATATAGCTAGACTTTGGTCAAAAATCTAATTTTATAGTTTTCACTAAAATATGACTATCAGTTCAGTTCATTCGCTCAGTCGTGTCTGATTCTGTGACCCCATGGACTGCAGCACGCCACTATAAATTGACAGTAAGGAGAAATGTTAAGTAGGTTATTTTGTTGCTTTTTTCCCCCCAAGATCTGTTGGTATTTAAATGGGCATTTTAATCAACAATAAAAAGTGAAGTAATGGTCTAAGTTAATGTATACAGGATATGATTGGGAAATTTTACTTCTGAAGTATTATTTCTTAAAAGCTAATTGTCATTTTCTATTTCTAACCTCATAAATCACTACTCTGTCACTAAATGACTGTTGGTTACTTTCAGTTGCACAAATCAGTATTAGTTTATAGGATTTCATCTGTCTAGAGCTTATCTTTAGCAGCCATAACTTAAAAAACTTAACCAAGAGTTAAGATGTAAGCCTACCAATCTACAAAAAAGAATCAGATAAGAAAAAGTATCAAGTATATAGTTACTCTCAAATTATATACAACCTTTACGAGTTTAGATTAAAATTTCCAACTGTTTTTAAGACAAAGATAGAGAGGACTTAAAGAAAGTTGCTTTGGAAATAGTTAGGAGGGAGAATTTCAGAGGAAATGAAAAGTAAGCATAAGCAGGTAGTCTTCAGCTCTTAAAGGACATGGTTTTAGATACCTCAGATTTTAATGTGTTTCTCTTGTTTTAACTCTTGAAAATCTAATGAGGAGTGTTTCAACAACTCCAGATTTTCACAGACATTTAGGATATTTACTCTAAAGGAAATATTTTCTTTGTAACTATATTTTATTTTAATTAAAGGTTGCAGAGAGAGTGGCTGCAGAAAGGGCGGAATCTTGTGGCAATGGTAATAGTACCGGATACCAAATTCGGCTCCAGAGGTAAAGAGTGTTCACTTGTTTTGTTTTGCTTTTGGCCATGCCAGGCAGCTTGTGAGATCTTAGTTCACTGACTAGGGATTGAACCCAGGCCCTCAGGAATGAAAAGGCTGAGTCCTAATCAGTGGACCACCAGAGAACTTCCAAGAACGTTCACGTCTTGTTTACAGGTAGATTTTAGTGAAGCTTTGAAGTTTTCAGAGATTTAAAAAAAAAGAAAAAAAGATTTTCCCCCAAATTTTTATGCTGGTTATTGTTTTTAGAATTAACATTTGCAGTAACTGCGACATACGCTTGCAACCCATAAAATCACTTCTTTTTGGATCCAAGTTCAGATTTGAATTGCCATTTTAAGATGTCTTTCTATCCTTGGGTTGGGAAGATCTCCTGGAAAAGGGAAGGGCTACCCACACCAGTGTTCTTACCTGGAAAATTCCATGGACAGAGGAGCCTCACAGGCTATAGTCCATGGGGATCTCAAAGAGTTGGACACGACTGAGGAAGTAACACTTGCACTTCACTTTTTTTTCACTTTAAGTTGTCTTTTACATTAGGAAATGTTCAGAAGGATAAGATTTTTCCTGGATGTGTTAGTAGACCGTCACTCGCCTAAAGGAGTGGCCTCTTGTATGTTTTGCTACCACCACACAGCTTCTGACTACCTTAATTTAGTTTGTATCTTAACCCCCTACCCCGCTCCACTGTATTTTTGTAGTCCTCTGCAGCTCAAGATTCTGTTTATGTTTTTAAATGAACTGATTTTCCAGTTACTAAACTGAAGTTGAGTTTCCTGAATATTTGGTCTTTTTCTGAATGGTAGGCCTTGTAAAGAAATATTAACGTTGTATTTATAACAAAAATAATGTATAATGAACGTGAAGCTAGTATTTCTCATTACTGTGCTGTAGGAGTTCTGGTAACTAAAAAGTTAAGGATGAAGTTTTTCATTAAAACCGAAAGCATTTTTTAAATTGAAGAGTTTCTCTTAAATTTGTGGTATTTATTAGTTCATTAGTAAAGAAAATCAAGGATTAATTCATGTCTTTTATTCACAGTCGGTTGCCAAGGAAACAAGGTTCTATCTTATATTGTACAACAGGAATCATCCTTCAGTGGCTTCAGTCAGACCCGTGAGTATGTTTCAATGCAGGACATCTAGTTAAACATCATCAAAAGATGTCATTATTACGTTGGATTTTATTATTATGTAAAAGTAAAATGATTCTGTTTTTGGTTTTGTGCCCAGTAGCAAACTTTATGCTTCTGTTGTAGCCATCTGTCCAGTGTTAGTCATATCGTGCTTGATGAAATCCATGAGAGAAATCTACAGTCAGATGTTTTAATGACTGTTGTTAAAGATCTTCTCAGTTATCGACCTGACCTGAAAGTTGTATTGATGAGTGCAACATTGAATGCTGAGAAATTTTCCGAATATTTTGGTGAGTAGAATTTATGATTGTTACTTACAGAGTTATCACAAAACCATTGAATTTAGAAGCAGTTTTTTAAAAAATGTTTTCAGATGTTTAGTGATGCAAGTAGTCAGTGTTTACCGATGCATTCTATTTGAATATTCATCTACCCTCTAGTAGTTTTTAAAATACTTGTTTACTTTTGACTGTGTTGTGTCTTTGTTGCTGTACGGGCTTTTCTCTAGTTGTGGGGAGCAGGGGCTACTCTCTTAGTTGTGGTGCATGGGCTTCTCATGGCAGTGGCTTCACGTTGCAGAGCACAGGCTCTAGGTAGTCAGTCTTAAGTAGTTACAGTATGTGAGCTCAGTAGTTGTGGCACATGAACTGCTCCGGAAGCATGTGGGATCCTCCCATACCAGGATTGAACCCATGTCTTCTGCATTGGCAGGCAGATTCTTTACCACTGAGCTACCAGGGAGGCCTTCTCTAGTAGTTTTTTTAAATGGTGGCATCATCTCTGGTCTTGTAGTGAAGAGATGTAGCCTTTTGGTGCTACCACCAGATAATTAAGGTGATATTAATGAAGTCAAACCACAGATTTGAAAAATTTATTAACTATTTTTGATAGTCTTCTGTAGCTTTTATGTAGTATCTCAGGCTAAAGTGGCAATTTGCTAATAACAGTGGTAACTAGCAACCACTGTTGAATACCTTCAACTTGCTGGGTAGCACATTTGGCCTATCTTCATCAATTCTCATTGATACCTTGTGAAGTAGGTGCTATTATTCTCATTGTTAAGGTTGCATAATTAACAGAGGGTCAGGATGCTGCTGCTGCTGCTAAGTCACTTCAGTCGTGTCTGACTCTGTGCGATCCCATAGATGGCAGCCCACCAGGCTCCTCCGTCCCTGGGATTCTCCAGACAAGAATACTGGAGTGGGTTGCCATTTCCTTCTCCAACGCATGCATGCGTGCTAAGTCGCTTCAGTCGTGTTGACTCTGTGTGACCCCATGGACAGCAGCCCACCAGGCTCCTCTGTCCACAGGATTCCCCAGGCAAGAATACTGGAGTGGGTTGCCATTTCCTTCTCCAGAGGGTCAGGATGATTTGAAACTAAATTTGAGGGAATTCCCTGAGAGTCCAGTGGTTAGGACTTAGTGCTTTCACTGCTGGGGTCTGGGTTCGATCCCTGGTCAGGGAACTAAGATCCCACAACCTGTATGGAGTAGCCAAGAAATAAAAGAGAACCTAAATTTGAGTAGCTGCAGAGTACATTCTTTTAAAATTATGCCTCACTGTCTCTACCGCTTACATTGTTTGGGGAAGGAGGAGAAATGGGAGGACGTTAAAATGGATTAGCACTATATTTAATGTGTTTGTAATTAGCCCAGTTGACCCTCAGAGCCTTACTTTGTCTTTGTCTCTGTCTCGGTCCTTTTGATGAGAAATCCAGAACTAACATTGAGTAAACAGGTCAGAGGCGTAAGTGTACTCAAAGTTGTGCCACTTCAGTTACTTCCATCTGTGCTGTAACTTTGGCCTTTGTTTACAGAGAATATGGTTTATTTTGTTTGGTACAGAACCTGAATAACATTTAAGTAACAGTACTGAGAGACTTCTTTTTTAACTAGTGATTCTAAACTAGTAAGCAGTAGTTTAATACTTGGTTAGTTCTTGCTGTAACTACTCCTTTCTTTCCCTAATTCTGGATGCCACAGAGGTGATGTTCCTTATGTAGATTTCACTGAAACTTAGGTTCTCATGGCACCATCTTGGCTAATGATGAAGAGAAATAGACTTAATAGGTCTTGAATCCAACTTAAAATACGCTATTTTTTGATATTCTGGGTTACTCTGTAGAACTGTGAGGTGTGTATACAGTTTGGCAACAGAAAATTGCTACTGACTGAAGACTAAACTGTTTTTATTAAATGAGATATGGGAAAATAAGGTAGAGCTGTAAAAGTTTCAGGACCCTTTTCTGAAGTTAAAACTAATGTAGTCATTGTCCTATTTACAGTTTGTTGATTTTTTTTTTACATTTGAATAGAGATTTATGTTTTATCTACCATAATAGGTAACTGTCCAATGATACATATACCTGGCTTTACTTTTCCGGTTGTGGAGTATCTTTTGGAAGATATAATTGAAAAAATAAGGTAAGTAAATATTAGAAAGTAAAAGAGATTAAAAGTACTAATATACTTTAGTATGTTAGTGTCACCATTTTGTCAAACTTTAAGAAACTCACCCTTAACCATTTCTTTCTAAAACATTGTTATTCCTTAAATCAAGGATTCCCAAGCTTGGTTGCACACTGAAGTCACTGGGAGTCTTTGAAAATCCTCACTGACTCTCATACCATATTGTATTACAGAGCCTGGGCTGGAGCCACACATCAGTGTTGTCTAAAGACTCCTGGGCAGAAAAGTTTGGGAATCTCTGTCTTTAGTTGAACTTCTGTTCTGGTTCTCCTCCCTGGTATTCATTCTCCTTTGCTGGCCTCCATTTCCCACCCTTTAAATATGATTTTCCCCTAGAGTTCTCACCTTAGATGTTTCTCAGCCTTTTATGATTTCACTGTGCAATCCTATTTCCATGACGGTAGTTCCAAATTTTCAGAAATATTTTCCTATAGTTTTCAGAACTGAATTCTTCCTGAATTCTAAGCTTATCTAAATCTATACTCAACAGCATTCCAGTATCATAAACTTCTTGAACCTCACATTTTTCAGACAAAAATCGTCATCTTATATTTGATTCCCACTGTGCTTCCACCAAAAAAATTAAAATAATCTGTGTTGCTTAGTATGATTTATAATGGTTGCTCCTGTTGTCCTCCACCCGGTTGTTTAAACTCTGAATCAAAGTAGCTGGTGTTTCAAGCAATTATGTTCCAGGATATGTTGACTGCTTTACATGATTAGTAACCAAAGTACTGTAAGTCATTCTGTATCCCGTCTTACTTTCCCCCATGAAAACCCTGAGAGCTTTCTCCTTGAACATACTTGCTCGTTTTCATTTCTTCTAGTTAAGGTCCTTATTATCTCTCCTCTGTTAGTGTAAAAGTTTCTCTCTGGGCACTGTGGTCTTCACTCTCACAAATGCTGCCGTCTGTTTTCCTCAAAACTCTGGTCATGGGAGCTTTCTTCCCTAGGGTATGCCCCTTGAGATTTCTCTTGGAAAACTAGTTGAAGAACCTTTGTGGGTTTGTCATGGCCTAGAGCAGAGCACCTCAGCGGGTATGCCCAAGTTACAGTCCCATTCACACTGGCCTTTAGCTGCTAGCAGGCTTCTCAAGGAGCCATCAGAATTACCTTAGTATCACTTGATGAGAGAGGGCTGAAGGCACAGACCCACAGGATCAGGTTCCAGCTTCTTAGCCTGTCACCCCAAGGCTCTTTACAGTCTGGCCCTGTGTCTAGTGGCATACATTCCTTAGGCTGCTGCTCTTATGCACTGTCTCTTCTATGCCAGCTGTGCTCTTTCTTTCTTTCATGACTTTATACTTTGTTACATGCTGTTTCCTCCTTTCAGAGTTACATTTGCCACCTTCTCCACTTTTCATCTGTAAACTATTATGTAAGAACAAATCCCTACCCATTTGACCTTCTCTGATGCCTCTCACAGTGAGTTACCTTCTCAGCAAGACTGCCAGAGCACTTTTATCATATCTCTTGTACCACTTACCTTATTGCCATGTAATATATCTTTTTATATATGTCTCTTGCACTAGATTTCAAATTTTCAAAGTAGATTTTTGTCCTGTGCATCTTTGTAACTAGTACATAGCACAGTGCCTGGCCTATAGTAAACATCTGAAAACTAAATGGACAGATGTAGAAACATTTGTGGTCAAGACTCCACAGCTTACTTGTTAAAGGAGAAAACCAGAAAGTGATAGTGGGAAGGTGAGAACAAAGATCCTACTGCATATTTTACATGGAGAAAAGTCAGCTGAATTTTGAATGGACATTTATATAACAAA
Source organism: Okapia johnstoni (assembly GCA_024291935.2). Lineage (NCBI taxonomy): Eukaryota > Metazoa > Chordata > Mammalia > Artiodactyla > Giraffidae > Okapia > Okapia johnstoni. The sequence continues at coordinate 39,986,892 of CM044323.1, forward strand.
TATTTTTAAAACTATATGGCTTGCACTGTGCACTAAGATCTGAGCAGAAAACAAGGGAATGACTCATTACACATCTTCAGAGCATGTATCTAGAAAGGGACACATATAGGCTATTATACTAAGGTGTGATTGACCTGTTCTGAGTAAGTGAAGAGTGTGTAAGGCAGGGATAGCCTGGACAAGTCAGGAAAGCAGTGAGGTTGGCAGGGCAAAGAGGGAAGTGTGTGTCAGGGAGGAACACGTTAAAGTGAAAGAGTGTATGTTGGTCTTCCATGCTCTGGTTATATCATCAATGCTCATAAATTTTTATGCTCTCCCTCCTCAGTTCCACTTTCAACCATGTAGCCCCGTTTCTTACCATAGCACATTTACCAATTGTTTTCTAAGATAATAACAGGCAACAACCTGACAGTAAAAACAAAGATTCAGGGATCAGTACTCTAACGTTACATAAAGATGAATTGCTTTCTTAAGGTCTCCAGAACGCAGTGAATGTACATGGAATTGTAGTTAAGGGGAGTCTTTTGAAGCAACAGATAGTATCTGTGCACTTGTTCTGTAGCCAGTACAAGAGGGCAGGTGAAGTAGGGTGGTCATTGGATAGAAATTTTCAGCAGAAGGCCCCAGCTATTCCTTTTCCAGAGGAAAAGCTGCTCTGCAGGGAAGTAGGAAAGAAGATAGGTGTGGTATTAATGGAGGGTTGTGATTGGGTACTTGGGAATGGGGCTAAAGGTTACCTCTGATCCTGTAATTGCTGGGAAGGGAGCCAGCTGTGGGTCCATCCTGCTGACTAGATTAATTTCTGTCTCAGGTTGCCCTACCTCACGGTGGTGCCTCTATATGTATCGAAGACTTAGGGGAGTCCTGGGTCACAGGTACTGAATAGGGAAGGGGATTGATGAACTCTTTGGGGTGTCTGCTATGTGTCAGGCACCGTGCTTTATCACTTCCTTTTCATCATTCTCATGTCAGTACTGTTAAAAGAGTATTAATCTCTCAAATAAAACTAAAAGCCAGAGGTTTATACCTTGTCCAAGGTCACATAGCTAGTCAGTGGCAGAGCACGGACATCAGTCCCATTCTGTCTGACTTACAAAGCCCATGCTTCATACCCCCCATTCTGTCTAGATGCTCTCATCTAGGTGAACTCTGAGGGGCTTTGGGGTTAAAGTATAGATTTATTTTTGTTTCTCTCCACTCCCATGCCTCTCACAACTCACTTATGGTAGGTGACGTGCACTGCAGCATGGGGAAGTCAAAGCATAGCACTGGACTGACTTGTAAGACATCTGAATGCTGATTCTGGCTCTGCCATTGTCTATGTCTAAGACCGAGCAGAACTAAGTAGTTCTCAAGCATGAGCCTATGGATCTACAGACCATGTTACAACTACACTGTCTGAATCTCCTGGGGCACTAAATAAAATTGCTGGATGAGCAGACCCCAGCCAGACCTACTGTATTCAAATCACACGGTATAGGACTGAGGAATCTGTTTTTCAGACTCCCCAGGGAATTATTTGTGCTCACGTTTAGAAACCTCCTATATTCAAAACCTGAGTCTTCTAGGCAATTGTTAACTACTATTTTGAACCTATATTAATGTAAACTTTTGATATAAAAGTAAATTCAAACTTAAAGATGGTAGTTACTCTACCATTTAAATTTTTATTGCTGAAGATTAGAGCTTTTACATACTTTGATAAAGAATGATTTTACTCTAAAATGTTAATGTGTTCATATTTGTAAATAAATTTAACTAGTATTTACTTGTGAAGATGTTCTTTAAAATTTCTTTTTAAAATCCTAAAAAGTCAGATATTAGTGAAAACCAATTTTAAATAAAGTGAAGCTATTTAAGAGTATTTTTATTTTAGATATGTTCCAGAACAAAAAGAACACAGATCCCAGTTTAAGAAAGGTTTCATGCAAGGGCATGTGAATAGACAAGAAAAAGAAGAAAAAGAAGCGATCTATAAAGAACGCTGGCCAGGTTATCTAAGGGAATTGAGACAAAGGTAAGTCTGTTTTTTTTTGAAAGTGAGAACGTAGTGGCTGAATGACTAGAACAAAATTCAGGTTTGTCTTGACTTTGTACGTATTTAAGGGCAGCATTGTTGTTGTTTAGTCACTCAGTGGTGTCCAGCTCTTGTTATTTAGTCACTAAATGTAGCCTGCCAAGCCTCTCTATCCATGGGGTTTCCCAGACAGGCATATGGGAGTGTCATCTATATTGGCAGGCGGAATCTTTACTGCTGAGCTACCAGAGAAGCTGAGGATAACATCTCGAGTCTCATATTCTAGTTGGATACTCTAGTTTTGACTTGTAAACACTATCATAATCCCAGTATTACTTTTTATTTATTATGTTTTCCCATTTGCAGATTGAGTTAATTTTAAAATTTTATAGTAAAACGTCAGGAAACTGTCAAGTATTTCATGACTTTATATTTGACTTGATAGGTATTCTGCAAGCACTGTAGATGTTGTAGAAATGATGGATGATGAAAAAGTTGATCTGAATTTGATTGCTGCCCTTATTCGATACATTGTTTTAGAAGAAGAGGTTAGTTTTGTTTTTCTTTAATTTTCAAAAGTGAAACATTTCAATTTCATTTTTGTATCAAGGACTTGAAAAAATTTTTTTTCTTAAATGCTTTTAAAAACATAATCTTTGGAAGAAACAGCTTTTGATACCAGGAGCAAGAATTTCAAAATACCAAGTGATTTAGCAGTTTGACCTTTTTGAAGAAAAGACTCAACAAATGAAATGTCTGGATTATAAATCCTATTTTTAAAAAGTGAACTCTTTCTTTAGTTATAATTAGTAACTAAAAGTTACCTTGAGCTAATATAATTTTAATGAAGACTTAATTGTGCACAGAATTATGCTCTTGTTGTATTTTGTTATGTGATCCTTTATAACAGTTATTTCCCCTCTGTATAGGATGGTGCAATATTGGTCTTTCTACCAGGCTGGGACAACATCAGCACTTTACATGATCTCTTGATGTCACAAGTGATGTTTAAATCAGGTATTGTAGGAATGTATTTTATTGCAGTTCTAAGAATGGTACTTGAGTTACGTGCAGCCTGGTTATTTTCTTTCATTTGAGCTTATTAGTCCAAGTTGAGTTTTTTCAAAAGTTGGATTCCCCCCCCACCCTGCCCTCCGCAAAGTTCTGGGTCAGAGATGAAGATAGGTGGTAGATAGCGAAGTTCCTTATTTAGTTTTCTGGTGAGACTGTTTGCCCCCTCTGGCTAAATTTGCCCAATAAAATTGAGTCTTTGGCATTTGAGGTTTTTGTTTCTTCACTCACTCCTGCATTTAGTTGGGCAGAGAAGAAGTTTGAATTTATCCTTTTAGGCCAGTATTTCTCAGCTCTAATTGTACAACAGTCACTCATGGCACTTCTTTTAAAATGCAGACCCAGATCGCATCCTCATGCCAAATATTAGAATGTGACCTGAACATCTGCAGTTTAAAAAAAAAAAAATTCTCATGTGATCTGATTGTTTAATAGGATGTTTTGAAAGATACAACCTCTTATGTTTTAGAGAAACACATTGGAACATTTTTCTCCTGTGAAATTAAGGCATAGCTTTTTCTGGAGTCACTGTTAACTTTAGTAAAATCAAAGCAAATTCCATTTAGTATTTTAAATAGCTCTGAATATATTTCCTAGCCTTACTCTGTTGAAGTGCATTTTATTTTTTTTAAAACACTGAAAAATATTTTGATCTAATTTTATTGGCTAAAATACTTTTTAAATCCCATCATGGTAATGCCCTCAAATCGTTCACTATAATTAAAATTATTTTCTATTCTCTGACTGCAAAAATATTTTTGTCTGATTACCATGACTTCTCTATAATGAAATACTGCTTTTGTTTTCCTCATCATTGGTAACTTCTGAATAGAAAAAGTGTAGGTCGTGATTAAACTATACAACTGTATATATTTTTTTAAAACAGAAATACTTCTCTGGCTGAACCTGGCAACTATGGCCTTTCCTCCCCCCATCATAAACTCTATTATATGATCTACTTTTAGTTTTAAAAATGTGAGTGTATATATATTTTCCAAGAAAAATATGGAGATCATTTTGGAGAAAGTAGGGGAAGGGTGTGATGTTAAAACATGATTATAATAAACATTATTATAATTGACTTCATTAGCTTTCTGATTTAATTATGCTCAGGGATGGAAGTATTAATTTATAGTTCCACCACCAGCTTCAGTTCAGTTCAGTTCAGTGTCTGAGTCGTGTCTGACTCTTTGCAACCCCATGGACTGCAGCATGCCAGGCTTCCCTGTCCAAACACCTGGAGCTTGCTCAAACTCAGCATCCATCGAGTAGGTGATGCCATGCAACCATCTCATCCTCTGTTGTCCCCTTCTCCTCTGCCTTCAATCTTTCCCAGCATCAGGGTCTTATTCAGTGAATCAATTCTTTGCATCAGATGACCAAAGTATAACCACCAGCTTAATTTCTTTTAAAGAAAATCTTTGAAAAATTAAACACACCTAATCTTTATCATCACCTGATAATCCGATCCATAATCAGATTTTCCCATTTTTTCCCCCCAAAGTATCTTTCACAACTAGCTTGCTCAGACTGTAAAAAAAGTCAGACTGATAAATCGTTTAGTTTTAGAACATCACTCCCATCTTCCCCTTTCTTTCCCCATGGTGGAAAAGACTAGGTTCTACTTTCTGGAGATGTCTAAATCTTTATAGTATCATTTCATTTGATCATCTCTTAATCCTGTTTTCCTGCCAACTGGAAATTCTATCTGAAGGCTTGATTCAATTAAGTTAGAGTGGACGTATTTCATACTGTGTCACAGAGATAAGTAATTGAAGGCGTTCTTTGTCAAGCACTATTTGACAGCTTTTTACAGTTTAGAAGGGTCATAGGCTGTGGGAAGCACTGTATCTCCTGAATAACAGCAGTTCTTTTTCTTGGAAGATACAACTACCTAGGGTCTTCTGGACATTGCTAGAAATGTAAGTTAGGTTGCACTTTGGTAGCTATATCTGACTGAAATTTACCCTTGCTTCTGTAACACTCTCTGTTTCCCATTACAGTACTACATCAAACTGTCTGTTGACTGATAATCATGAATGGGCTTGAGCAACTTGATTTTGAAACTTAAAACTTCCTGTATTCCTAACAAAATTATTTTTTAATGTGGGCGACTTTTGGAATGTATTACATTTTACTAGTGCTATTTCATTATTTTTAAGTGGACATAGAAATTGAATAAGTAATTTGCTTTAAAATTTTCTTTGATTAAAGTAGGATTACCCAAAGTCTACAAACGTATTCACCCATATTAAATAAAATCCTTTTATCTTTAGTTAGTGGTGGGAATGGAGTTAATGTTTTGTTTTGTGTTTTTTTAGTATAATTTGAAAAGGTTGCTACCAACTTTTCAGCATTGTATAAGAATTTAGAATTAGCAGAAAAAGTATTAACAAGAATATAAAATGTATATACTTGATCTGATTGTACATAGGAATATAAATTAAGAGTTAATGTGACTTAGCATCTGAACTCATTGTTCCATGTATTTTTTATGGAATTTTCTGCAGCTGTTTATCTTAAATTTTCTTCTTAATTTTCAGACAAGTTTATTATTATACCTTTACATTCTCTGATGCCTACAGTTAACCAGACACAGGTATGTTGTTAAATTTATCTTTCAAACTGAGGCAAGCTTTAAGGACTGCTTATTGTATGTTTTGTTTTCTTTTATTTTTGAAGGCACATTTTAAAATAGTAATCCATACAAAAAATACTTCTTTGAGAACCTTTACCAAATGAGTCTTCAGGAAATGACTGCACACAATTTGGATAAGAGCGGGTAATCCATGAATCACATTAGTCTCATCAGCATTAGGGAAACATTTAAAGGTTGCTTTTACCAATAGCTTGTTTGGGTTTCCTGAATAAAATAAAAAGATATGTGAAAACCAATAAAAATAATTCAGCCTAGGAATGAATAATCTGTGACATACACCGTTTGATACTGAGATTTTGATTTAACAGAATTAATACATTTGTAGGCATGAGATTTCAGTGATGTATTATTAATTATGGTTTTGGACGTTTTGACTTGGTCAGATTCAGGGATCTCTCTAGTTAGAATGAACAGTGCATTCCCAAAGGAAAGGTGATTTTCTACTGTGTTTGCAGGCCCTGGTAGAATGAGATGGATCCATTTTTCCACTCTCTTTGTAAGAAATAATATAGATATTTTTAATTGAGAGCTTTCTACTATCTCTGCTGGTATGATAGTTCTGAGTAAAGCTCAGCTAGCTGGATTAGATACAGTGTGCATGTCTGAGGGAAGAGAAGAGGAAAGACAGAGCTCTTGATCCAGAGACTGAACAAAAGAGTATCTGGTGTGGAAGTACTTATATTGCTCATGCCCTAACTGTAAAATATTGATTCCTTTGCTAGAGGATATGTGATAGACTGGCAAACAACATTTTCTCTCATTACCATTTTTATAAATGAGACGAGTTTATGCTGGGTTTGTTTTTTTTTTGTTTTGATTTTTTTTTTGCTCTTTAGCCAAGTGGTGTTTGCCATCATGACACTGTAGGATTTATTATGTGAAGGGGATTTTTTTTTTTTTAAGTCCATTTCGGTCTCAGTAGCTAGTATACAGTGGTACAGCTAGCTGGCATTCATTCTGATGATTGGGCACATGCCTTGTTGGTTGGTGTCATCTGTATGTCTGTGCATGCTCAGTTGATCAGTTGTGACTGACTGTTTGCAACCCCATGGACTGTAGTCCACCAGGTTCCTCTGTCCATGGAATTTTCCAGACAAGACCACTGGAGTGGGTTGTCATTTTCTACTCCAGGGGAATCCTCCCAACCCAGGGATCAAACCCTGCATCTCTTGCGTATCCCGCATTGGCAAGTAGATTCTTTACCACTGAGCCACCTGGGAAGCCCTGTTTTTATCTGTATAGTTTTTAAGTAATTCATAATTCTTTACACTTCCATCCCTCTCCCTTAAAAAGTTTGACAGCACAGTAAAACGTTTGTATTCTGCAACATCTGTTAAAATTTTTTTAAAGTTACCATATTTAAATATCATATTAATAATTTTGTATACCACTTAAATATCTATAAATTAAAATAATCTTTAAATTATAACCGTTCATTTGAAATCTTGTTTGTGATAGGGTTTTGATATCTATGGGAGATGTGGTTTAACAAAAGGGAATTTTGTGATATTGAGGATGATGTATAAGATATATATATATCTATAAATATTAGATGCGTATGTCAGTGAATGAACACAAAATTGCTAAAAGTGAACAGTACTTGAAGTAATTACTTTAATTGCAAGAATGGACATATCAGAAATTAGTTCACTCTTGGGATTTTGATGTATGTATTCTTGCAGGTGTTTAAAAGAACTCCTCCTGGTGTTCGGAAAATAGTTATTGCTACCAACATTGCAGAAACTAGGTAAATATTGTTTTTTAATTACCAACTACTAATTATTACATTTATTTTGAGCACCATAAGAGTTAACATACCTTAATCTTTTTTCTACAAAATACTTTGTAATTTCTTTAAACTTACTTTAGTTGCAGTGAACGTGGGTTTTTTTCTTTTTTTTTTAACCTATACTAATGTTTTAGCCTCTTCAGAAATAGGCTTTTAAGTCAATGTTTTAAAGCTTCCCTAAAGAAGCATGAGGACTGAGGTCAGTATTTCTGGTTGGGAGTAGAATTGATAGATTGTTTGGTAATCAGTTATATATACTCGTTAAAATTATTCCATTGGAGGTACTAATATACCAGTACAGTCATTGCAACAGATTATTCTGCAGAAGCTGGTGTTAAATCATGGCACTGGAGGGCTCACAGAGCTAGTTAAAAAAGTCCTCAGGCAAGCTGTGAAGTTTGACTGAGGGCAGATAAGAATTGTGCACATGATCTGTAAGAAGGGTACCGTGTGCTGCCACTAAAGCTGCGGATACTGCCTGTGATGCTGTGTCTGATCCCCATTTGTAAATGTGGAAGAGTGGTGAAAATCCTAAACTACTTGAAATCAAGTTGATTCAATAAAAGTGTTTTAAGATCCCTATCTGTAGATCTGGTATAGGCTAATATGCTTTAGATGTGTTTTTAACAATTTTTATGTATTTTCCAAACAGCATTACCATTGATGATGTAGTTTATGTAATAGATGGAGGAAAAATAAAGGAGACGCACTTTGACACACAGAACAACATCAGTACAATGTCTGCTGAGTGGGTTAGTAAAGCTAACGCTAAACAGAGGAAAGGTCGAGCTGGAAGGTAAGATCATACCTTTTAAGTCTTTACAAAAACACCAAAAATTTTGTGTACCAAATTTATTAAAGGAAGTTCCCTTTCATCTTTTTAAAAACTTACTGCAGCATGTTTTTAGATAGGGAAGTCATTTTAATCAGTTGTTTTGGAAAAAGTATCTGTCAAGTTTTTTATGATTTTTCTACCTCTGATTCCTCAATCTGGTTAACCAAAGTTAATATTCTTTATCTTATTAGCTATATTATCTGTGATTGTGTTTCTTTTTTTAAAAAAACATATGACTAATAATGATTGCTATTAATATTTGAATGTCAGATCATCCTCTAGATACTTTATACACATTAACTTGCTTAATCCTCCCCCCACAGTGCTATGAAGTAGGTTATTATCTCTATTTTGAAGGTAAAGAGACTAAGGTATAGAGAAATAAAGTCATCTAAAGTCATCTCTCCAAAGTCACACAGCGTTACAAGTAGCAGAGCCAGGAATTTGAATTTAGATGGTTTGGTTCCACAGCCTGGGCTCCTAATCACTATACTTCACAGCTGTACTGGTTTTTCACTAGTTACCAAGGAAAGTACTTTTTGCCACTTATGTGATAGCATAAGAAATAAAAATAACTTTTTTTTTGGTTGTGCATGGTCTTGTTAGTGGTGAGCAGGAGCTACTCTTCTCTGAAGTGCATGTGCTTCTCATTGTGATGGTTTCTCTTGCTGGGGAGCACGAGCTCTAGGTGCACGGGATTCAGAAATTGTGGCATGTGGGCTCTAGAGTGCAGCAGTCTCAGGAGTTGTGGTGCACGGGCTTAGTAGTCCTGCAGTGTGTGGGATCTTCTTGGACCCAGGGATCGAACCTCTATCCTCTGCATTGGCAGGCAGATTCTTATTCACTGTACCACCAGGGAAGTCCAATACTTCTATTTTAATGATTGGAGAAAGATTTGCCTGTAACACAAATAATTGCACTTATTACTTGTTTTAATGCGTACTTCAGAGTATTTTACACCCTAACTCATATGAGTGATAGAATCATCTCTGGAGTTTGAAGAGTTTTTATTTTACCTCTTACATGTAGAACAAAAAGATTTCCCTTAATTTTCAGATATGGGCTTAAGTAAGGAAAGAAGAGTTGAAAAAAAATTTGACAGACCATTTATCAGCCTTTTAATAAGTTTATACTATATATTTAAAGCTGTGACTCACTTGTTATAATGTTTGCAGATTATTCCAGTATAACTTGACTTCAGGTAGTTTATTGGATTATGCAGTTGGTGCTGTTGAGTCATAGTCCTGGTCAGTCCAAGAAGTGTACCTTCTACTCTATTAAGAGGGGATAATTTGATTGGGAGCCTAGCAAGATTGGGGTTTCCCCATGCGGACCAGTCACTAAATGTAAAGTATTGCATTTCATAGAATTCTTCATCCCCACTAACCTGGTGAAAGTTAATTGTGGAATTGCAGTGTTTTTGTTGATGTTTTGTTTTTAATTGAAGTATGGTTGGTTTACAATGTCGTTTTAGTTTCTGGTGTACTGCACAGTGATTCAGCTTTTATATATATATAGTATTTTAATTCAAATGGAAAATAGCCCCTGGTGGGCTCTGTGATACAAATTTCCTTTAGCAAAGCTAATTAAGATTGATAATTATTTTGAAGGCCAGTGCAAACTCTATTTATTATGTGGTTCCTTGGTGGAGATCCTATAGATAATGGGTCCTCTGAGCCACCAGATAAGCCCATCATTCAGATCACTAGATGCAAATAAGGGAAAAAATTGTTTCCAACATCTCTCTCAGAGCTCACTAGATAGCACATATCTAAGAGCTTTTAAAATAATATAGACTGGTTAACATAATACCAGGATTTGTTACATAAAATGCTCACAAGTCCCAAAGAGACTAACCTATGTATACTGCTGATTTTGTGTCTGCCAGTCTGGAATCTATAAGAAATAGGTAACCAAATTATTGGTAGGAGGAGGGAACCTTGTCTTTTTTAGAACTAGGACTTAGGATTAGTGGATTTAAGCTTATTCAAAACAGATGAGGAAAAGGAATATATGAATAACAATGAAGTAACAAGTAAATTAGTTATGATGTGGCTTGTAAGAAATAGATATTGACTGCTTTCCCTGCCTTTTCTTTTCTCTGGAATCCTAAAAAGTCACTGATAATACTTACCCCCCGCCCCACCTTGTTGTTGTTTTTTTTTCTTTTTAAAGAGTTCAACCTGGTCATTGCTATCATCTATATAACGGTCTTAGAGCAAGCCTTCTAGATGACTATCAACTGCCAGAAATTTTAAGAACGCCTTTGGAAGAACTTTGTTTACAGATAAAGGTAAATTAAGTGGGAGAATTGAAAGTAATAAGGTTCTAGTTTTCAGCATGTTTTATGGAGGAAAGTAATATATTAGTCTGCCAGAAAGAATTTAGACCACCATTTGTTTTTGTGTTAGTACAGTTTGACCCCTGAGCAGCCTGAGTGTTAGACTTGCCAGTTATCCCTTCTCTGCCCCAGAAAATGACTCACCCAAGGGTGGATCATTGAAACAGCTTGGTTAGAATCAGGACTCAAACCCTAGTTCTGTTGATTCTACATGTTGTGCTTGCTGATTGAACACAAACTTTCCCCTGCACTTAGTTAATTTAAAGGTCTGTAAAATGAAAATGCAAGTACTATATTTATTGGGGAAAAAAAAAATCTGCATAGACATAAACCCATGCAGTTCAAATTCGATAAACTGTAAACTGTTTTTAAGCTTCTGTCACGTGTATATTAAACAGTTTTTAATTACATACTGCTCTGCTGCTGCTAAGTCACTTCAGTCGTGTCCGACTCTGTGCGACCCCATAGACAGCAGCCCACCAGGCTCCATCGTCCCTGGGATTCTCCAGGCAAGAATACTGGAGTGGGTTGCCATTTTCTTCTCCAGTGCACATAGAGCCAGTGCTCTAGAGCCAGACTATCTGGGATTGAATCCCAAGTCCTGTGGCAAGCTAGTTCTTTTACATTGGGCAAGTTATTTAAATTAACTTTGTAAAATTCTTATAACAGTGCCTGGCACATGGGAAGTGTTCAGTAAATCTTAGCTACTGTCACTACATCTTAAGATTCCCTCATTATAACCTACTTACCTTTTTTTAGCATCATATATTTGATAAAATTAGCCACCTTATTTTGAAGATAATTGGTAATCAACTTGTTGAGATTTTAACCAGCTACTTTTCTCATTAATAGAGTTAGTGGATGTTGAAAATAGTATGTTAGCCTTTAAACATTTAGAATCACAAACATAATTTTAACTTATTCTGGTAGAATAACTAACTGGAAAGTGGTGCATAGGTTTGATGCTTTATTTGAGTGAGTGACATGGGGAAGACTAATCTCTTATGTCCATATGTGACATGTTTAATTATATTTGTCTCCCCCCAGATTTTAAGACTAGGTGGAATTGCTTACTTTCTTAGTAGGCTAATGGATCCACCATCAAATGAAGCAGTGTTACTCTCCATAAAACACCTGATGGAACTGGTAAATTTGTTTTGTTTTGTTTTGTTTTTAATAAATTCTAACTTAGAGTGTTTAAGTAAAGCATGCTAATTATAAAATTCCCTCTTAATTATTGCAAAGTAGGCCAATGAATGTGCAGGACCAAATTGATTCACTATTTGGCTGTTCAGCTTTAAGTATGAAATAAGTTATAAAATGATACTGTTGTGATTTTCTTATCATACTGGGCCCTTTCCACACAAGTTTTTTCATTATAGGCATGACTTGAAATTACATAAAATTTTGAAATCTTTCCATTTCAATCTTTTAAAACTTTCGAATCTTTCAGTTACCTGTTTTGATCCTCTTCACTTGTATTCTTGTATTTGGTTGCTGTATTCTATTCTTTATGATTTTCATAGTGTTTTTATAGCTTTATCAAATCTAAGCAACCTAATGACAGTATGGAATCTTATAAAGGCAGCTCTTGTATTTTTGAAGGAATACCAGCAGGTGACTTTTTCCCAGAATATAGCCCACTACCTATCATTGTTTTTCTTAACAGCTTTTTCCCTTAGTTTATTTTATGAAGCCAGTGTTTTGAGGAACAGGTTTCATTGTCTTAGTCGGGTGCCCACTTAGTTGGTAGCCATACCTATACAAGACCACATTGAGAAGCCGCACACGACTGGCTGTGAGTTAGTGCCCAAAGTAGAAAGAACAGAACTGTGCTGTCCAACTCAGTATCCACTAGCCACAGGTGACTATTTAAGTTTTGAATTAAATTACAAATTCAGTATCTTGGTCACATTCACACATTTTAAAAGTTGAATAGACACATGTGGCTAGTGGTTACTGCATGAACAGTGTAGAAAAGACATTCCATCAGTGCTGCAAGCCACTGTTGATTAGTGGTGGGTTAGAGGATGCTGATGGGTGTATTTTACATATTTTACTTTTTTTTTTGAGCCATCTGTGTAGATAGTTTTGAGAATTTGGTCCATATGAAAACATTGAAATAAGTTTGTAATGTGAGTAATAAGTTGTTTAAATGAAAAGTATTGTAACTGATCTGACCATTTTTGTTTGAATTTGGATTAGATTTAGTGAGGTTGCTGATATTTTAGGGAACAGTGTGGTTTTACTGACTTTAAAATTGAAGTCTTCCCCTCCAGATTTTTCTCTAATAAAACATAGCAATAGAGAGCTAGGTGGTGATCAGAGAATCAGCTTACTTGTGGTAGAGACAGATGACCAGAGGACAGCTGAGTCTGAAGCTAGAGTGGGGGTGACTTCCTTTCTCCTGACTGAATTTAAGAACCAGTCTTTACTGAGCCACTTGTAAGCAACAAAATTGTGAAAAGGCCTGGGACATCCTTGCCAACAGTAGGGTCTGAAGCCTGCATTTTGAAAAAACTTTTATTGTGCAATGCAGCATGCCCATCCAGGATAAAAGAGCATAGCAAAAACCATCCAGCATAATGATTTATTACAAAATGAGCACTGTTATTTTTATTCATGTCAAGAAGTTAAGAACATCTCTGGGATACTAAAAGGCCACTGCCTACCCTCTCCCATCACTCCCTGAGTCTCAAAAATAGCATCTATCATGACTCTTTAATGGTAGTCTCTTGCTTTTCTTGATGATTTTACTAACCAGAATACATTTCTATAAAGAGCTCGATTTAATTTGATCCTTTATAAACTTTACAGAAATGCATAGGATGTTGGGACTTTTGGAAGAATGGGGTTCTGAATTCTTTCAGTGAACATTGTGAAATTCATGTGCATTACTGCTTTTAGCTATATATAGTTCATTCATTTTCATTTCTTTATATTGCTATTGAAAGGTATTTTTGGTTGTTGTTTAATCGATAAGTTGTGTCTGCCACTTTCGTGACCCCATGGACTGTAGCCCACCGGGTTCCTTGGTCCCTGGGTTTTCCCAGGAAGGAATACTGGAGTGGCTTGCCATTTCCCTTCTCCAGGGGACTGAACCTACATCTCCTGCATTGGCAGATGGATTCTTTACCACTTAGCCACCTGGGGCTTGGGGTGGCTCAGATAGTAAAGAATCTGCCTTCAATGCAGGAGACCCAGATCTGATCCCTGGGTTGGGAAGATCTCCTGGAGAAGGGAATGGCTACCCACTCCAGTATTCGTTATGGGAGAATTCCATAGAGGAGCCTGACTGAGCCCATGGAGTTGCAAGAGTCCAACACAACTGAGCGACTAACACTAACACTTTCACCTGGGAAGCCCAAAAGGCATTTTGCTTATTTCCAATTTGAAGCAATTACATATGCTGGTATGAATATTCTTCAGTATTCATTGTTTCTTAGTGTACATGTTTAAGTATTTCTCATGGGTATACATGTAGGAGTGGATTCAGTAGGTAATGCCCAACCATTTTCCAAAGTTGTCAAACTACTTACACTCCTACCAGGGCCAGTGGTAGGTGAGCATTCTCATTGCTGTATAGCATCACCAACCTATATAGTCTTTTATTCTAAGCATGTTGATAGGTATGTTGTAGTTTAATAGTTTTAATTTGCATTACAGTGAGTACTGTTGAATTTGTATCCAGCTTTTCATGCTTCCAGCCCATTTGGATAGTCTCATTTGTAAATTTCTGGTGCCAGTTTTTCTGTTATGTCATAGGAGGTCATTATATATACTTTTTGTGTACTGTTGATCTTAGCCTTTTGTCAATTGTTTATTGCATATGTCTGTATTTTTACCTTATCAGTTCTTACTAGTGTTTTGGTGAACAAATTCCTAATTTTAATGTGACATATATATCAGTTTTTTCTTTATTGTTACTACTTTTTATCCTTTCATGAGTCTTTATCTACTCTGGAGTCATGGTGATAATACTGTTTTCAGTTTTTCTTCTTCACACTTAGAAATATAATCCATGTGCAATTGATGTGTATATGTCTGTGTGTGTAGGTGAGGTAAGAATCAGTTTTCTAGATATGTGAAACATTTGACTGAAACTGTTAGAAAAAAGTTTATCCTTTTCCTTCTCTTCTTTGTTCTGCAGCGTTGTCATCAATCAAGTGTCTATGGGTTTGTCTACTTGTAGGCTCTGCTTTATTCTATTGATGTATATTTCTCTTGAGCTGATATCACACTGTCTTAATTACAATATTGAGTCTTAACCAAGCAAGAACATGCTCTTTCCCATTGATTGAGTTATTTAATCCCTCGGTATTTCAGCATTTTCTGTGTATCATACAACTCTTTAAGAGATTGATGTCTTTATTAGTGGTATTTTTTGGATTCTATTCAAACTTCAGAATTTTGCATTTTCTTATGTGACTGCTATACAGAAATCAAGTTGGTTTTGAATGTTGACCTTGTTTTCATTAATGCTGTGAAAACCACTTATTCTGATAACTGTATGTAGATTTTTTTTGCATACAATCACATCTATAAAATAATTGGAATTTTATTTATTTCTGGCTGTCATCCAGGATCCTTAGTGTACAATATTGTGCAGAAGTGATATGATAGTGTGCATTCTTGTGTTCTTATTCTCAAAGGAAAAGCTGTCAATAATTCATTGAGCATGTTCTTTGAAGATTTTTTTGTCGAAACTCGAGGAAGTTTCTATTCTTAGTTTATTAGATTTTTATTCATGGATAATTTTATTATGCATGTTTTTATCAAATATCTTTTCTTCCTCTAATGAGATTATCCAGTTCAGTTCAGTCGCCCGATCGTGTCCGACTCTCTGCGACCCCATGAACCGCAGCACGCCAGGTCTCCCTGTCCATCACCAACTTCCTGAGTCCACCCAAACCCATGTCCATCAAGTCGGCGATGCCATCCAGCCATCTCATCCCCTGTCATCCCCTTCTCCTCCTGCCCTCAATCTTTCCCAGCATCAGGGTCTTTTCCAGTGAGTCAGCTCTTCGCATGAGGTGGCCAAATTATTGGAGTTTCAGCTTCAACATCAGTCCTTCCAGTGAACACTCAGGACTGATCTCCTTTAGGATGGACTGGTTGGATCTCCTTGCAGTCCAAGGGACTCTCGAGTCTTCTCCAACACCGAAGTTCAAAAGCATCAATTCTTCGGCGCTCAGCTTTCTTTATAGTCCAACTCTCACATCCATACATGACCACTGGAAAAACCATAGCCTTGACTATATGGAGCTTTGTTGGCAAAGTAATGTCTCTGCTTTTCAATATGCTGTCTAGATTGGTGATAACTTTCTTTCCAGGGAGTAAGCGTCTTTTAATTTCATGGCTGCAGTCACTGTCTGCAGTGATTTTGGAGCCCAGAAAAATAAAGTCAGCCACTGTTTCTCCATCTTATCTGCCATGAAGTGGTGGGACTGGATGCCATGATCTTAGTTTTCTGAATGCTGAGCTTTAAGCTAACTTTTTCACTCTCCTCTTTCACTTTCATCAAGAGGCTCTTTAGTTCTACTTCGCTTTCTGCCATAAGGGTGGTGTCATCTGCATATCTGAGGTTAGTGATATTTCTCCCGGCAGTCTTGGTTCCAGCTTGTGCTTCCTCCACCCCAGCGTTTCTCATGATGTACTCTGCATATAAGTTCAATAAGCAGGGTGACAGTATAGCCTTGATGTACTCCTTTTCCTATTTGGAACCAGTCTGTTGTTCCATGTCCAGTTCTAACTGTTGCTTCCTGACCTGGTTTCTCAAGAGGCAGGTCAGGTGGTCTGGTATTCCCTTCTCGTTGAGAATTTCCCACAGTTGATTGTGATCCACACAGTCAAAGGCTTTTTGGCATAGTCAATAAAGCAGAAATAGATGTTTTTCTGGTACTCTCTTGCTTTTTTGATGATCATCAGATGTTGGCAATTTGATCTCTGGTTCCTCTGCCTTTTCTAAAACCAGCTTGAACATCTGGAAGTTCATAGTTCACGTATTGCTGAAGCCTGGCTTGGAGAATTTTGAGCATTACTTTACTGTCGTGTGAGATGAGTGCAATTGTGCGGTAGTTTGAGCGTTCTTTGGCATTGCCTTTGTTTGGGATTGGAATGAAAACTGACCTTTTCCAATCCTGTGGTCACTGCTGAGTTTTCCATATTTGCTGGCATATTGAGTGCAGCACTTTCACAGCATCATCTTTTAGGATTTGAAATAGCTCAACTGGAATTCCATCACCTCCACTAGCTTTTTATGTTTAACTTATAATGTATTGAATTACATCAGTTTTTCAAATGTTAAACCAACTCTCATTTCTGAAGGAAACTTAACTTGCTGTGATTCAATTTGCCATTGTTTTAAGTTTCTCATGTATAAGGTTATTTAGTTTCCCTTTCTCCAGACGCCCCTGTCAAGCAGGTACTAAGATTATGCTAAACTCAGAAAACAAGCTTGAAAGTTTTTTTTTTTCTGGTCTCTGAAAGAGTTTTTGTAAGATTAAGGTAATTTCTTTCATAAACTTTTAGTAGAGCTCAATATTGTGTATGTTCCCTGTGTTGTACAGTACATCCCTGTAGTCTGTCCTACACAATCCGTTAGTTTGTGCCTCTATCCTCCTACCCCTGTAGCAAACTACCAGTGGGTTGGAGGAGAAATACTAGTTTTATCTTTTGCTGTTTTTATTGTTGTTCAGATTTTGTCATTCTGATTGTACTGGACAGTGTATTTACAGAGATCTCTGTGGGTGAAAACTTGGAACTTGGGGTGGTAATTTCCTCCAGAGAGTATTTATGTTGCCTCCTCTGGGAAGAGATGCTCCAGTGTTGTTCACCTCTCTAGACTTCTTTCTCTCCCCAATTACTGGACTTGTAATTTTTGTAATTCTTTTGTAAAGAAATTTTATAATTCTTTTGTCAATGTCTTCAGGCAACTTTTCTAGCTGTGCTCAGCGGGATGATTGGATCACATTACCTAGGGAATCAGAGCAGAGTCACTCCCATTTTGGAGGATTCTAGATACGTCTTTTATCTCTTGCCCTGCTGTTGGTTTCATGTCTCCTAAATACTGTAATTGAGGGACTGGGCATTGTATTCTCCAAGTATATGTTTTGTCTTTTGGGTTTCCCCCCCACAACTCTTGTATTTAGTGATTTTCTTTATCTTATTGAATGCTGGCTAATATGTTATTTCTCATTTCTCTTCCAACATTTATGGCAAAGCTGAATTGTGAGTTAATTTTATTTTTGTTTGTTTAAATAAGTTTTTAACCTTTGCTGACCTCAAAACCAATGTTTTGATGATAACTAAAGCTGAGCAATATAAGGCATTTGGACATGAGTGGCCTGTCACTTTTTTTTTTTTTAAGTAAACTAAAATATGCTTTACAGTGTCTGTTTTAAACATAAACTCTTACTTTACAGAATGCTTTGGATAAACAAGAAGAATTGACACCTCTTGGAGTTCACTTGGCACGATTACCAGTTGAGCCACACATTGGGAAAATGATTCTTTTTGGAGCTCTGTTCTGTTGCTTAGACCCGGTACTCACCATTGCTGCTAGTCTCAGCTTCAAAGATCCCTTTGTGATTCCACTGGTAAGAAGTATACAAATAAAAGGCTAGGTTTTTTTTTTATTTTAACACAGGGTAGTTATTTGCTTAGATACACTTTTTATTAGAATGCCATTCTCCTATATATACCATCAGAGCAGTTTAATCTGCCTTCATCTGTTTTAAGGGAAAAGAAAAGGTCGCAGATGCAAGAAGAAAGGAATTGTCAAAGGATACTAAAAGTGACCACCTGACGGTCGTGAATGCATTTAAGGTAAAATCGACATATTTTAAGTTTAAATTTTTAAAATATGTGTTATCGTTATCAGGAATAAGTTAAATTAGTGAGTGAAATGTTTAAAATTAAGTGAACATTTGAAAAAAACTATACACTTTCCAATTTTGTGATAGAGCATTATTACATTTACCCTTTTGGAAAAAAGTCTGTTCTTTGTGTTTTTGATAACAGAACATGTGAACAATTTATTTTAAAACATTATTTGCTTTTATTCATTTCCGTCTTTGTCTTAGTCACATTTATGATAGAAGGTTCTTTCCTGTTCATTAATAAACTACACCTGTATTCAGATTTAACATTTTGATAGAGGATCATAATCATGTATACTCTTCAAGAAAGACATTTTCTCTTACAGCCAGGCTTATCGAGGATAAACGTGCTTCATCCATCTTTGCAACATTTAAGTGTAATTTGGGGTATGGAGACAATGTCTTTTTACTGTAGTTCTAAACTCAGTTTCCAGTTATGGGATTGTTTATGTATTTTTTTTTGTTCCTTTGAGCTAATTCAGTATTTTTTTCCCCATCTTCCTTCCTTTTCTAACTTAAAGCAAAACATATTTGTGAAGTTGAAAAATACATAATAGCATTGAAATTTGTCTAACAGGGTGTTCTTTTTGATTAGTACATCATGTGCAGAATGGTGTTATTTTATGTAAAATGTACAGTACATTACTTTATAACTTGCTCTTATTTGTGTAAAGAAAGGTCTGTAAATTCAGTTTTGGTTACCTCTTAATGACTAGGATCATGGGAAGTTCATGTTTTTGTAGTTTGTTAATTTTTAAATTCTTCAGGTTTTCTTCCAGAGAAAATTAAAAATCAGAAAGTAAATATTGTTACTAAAATAAAGACAAACTAGTAAGTAATCTTTGCTTTGGGGAATAAAATCAATACTTTATTTCTTTGCCCCTTAGGGATGGGAAAAAGCTAGGCAACGTGGTTTCAGATATGAAAAAGACTATTGCTGGGAATATTTTCTATCTTCAAACACATTGCAGGTAATGGTGAATGTTTTGAAGTAATTCTCATATATGTTAGATTAGGGGATATATGTATCCATTTTGTATAGTCAGATCTATACCAAAAAGTTAATTGTGAGTTTGTCTGTGGTGAAGTTGAATCATACAAAATCAAAGAAGAGATTTTATTAAATCAACTGCAGTAGCACAAGGAAAAGATGTAAAGTGTAATAAAACAAGTACAGAGTTTAGCAGGAAAACACAGAAGCTCGTTTACTCTTTCTGCACCTATCCTTCAGTTGCCATTTTGAGGATTTGTTCTAAAATTTTCACTGATACTCCTAAAATCTGTTTTAAACTCAAATAGGGCAAGTAGCTCTTTTTAAACTTTGGATAGGTATTTTTATCCTGAACTGACTTAGTGTAGTGAGAAAACACTATTGGAGACATTTGTGAAACAGAAGAAAGTAAACAATTAAGGCAAATGCAACATCAGACACTGCACTGAACTGGAGAAGTGATCTCAATCCAGCAGGAATAGGAATATCCACACTTTTGGCTATGTGGCATGAACTCTGGTAATGAACATTTAGCAGATCTACAACGGGGTAAAGAATCCAGAATCCAGCATGTTTAATTAAACGTGCCCAAACATCAACAGAATTAAAAGAAGGGTAATGACAATTCTGAAAGATTCTACAGCATATGCCTAAAAGAAGGGAACCTGGCATATCTCAGCAGAAAATACAACTGTTTCATAGTTAGGAACAGTTGAAGAATGTGGTTTCAGTAAAAAATAAGAAAATAAACCAGTAAAAGAAATGAAAAGACTGCTAAGCTAAGAGGACAAATTGAAGGCCATAGCATCATAAGGAACAAAATGGGCAACCTTTTAAGACAAAATATTACCTAGAAGGAAAGCTTGAGATAATCACAGCCTCTAGATGCAGTCATGAAAGAAAAAAATAAAGCAGTAAGTAAAAAGCTCATAAACAGGGGGCAGCATTGATCTATCATGAAGGTAACAGGTGTGTCTTCATAGCAAATCCAGTAGTAATTGAATGTCTTCAGAGATATATGTAAGAACGTGTCCCTTGAGTAGAAAAAAATGAAGTGAACTACAGTATGAAAAGATAGTTAAATCTAAGTGTTATTTGAGAATACTATATCCTGTCAAGATATTAATTCAAGTATAAAGAAAAATGACAGACATTCAAGAAATCACTTGAAATAGACACTCATGAGCTGACCTTGAAAAACTTAGAGTAAAATGCTGCCTATTAAGAGGTGAATCAAAAAGAATTTAGGAATGGAGAATACATGCTGAGTATACATTGAAATTATTTAAATATGGAAAAATGCAAAATGGTATTGAGAATTATGGATATAGAAAAAAAAATCGGTATCGTCCTGAACAATGTAAAATAATGGTGATGGAAATCAGGAGGTGGCCTGGCAATTCAGTTGTAAGAGAAATTAAGTAGGAAAACTAAAGTCACACAATTCATAGAAAGGATATACATTTAAAAATGACTTGGGCCTTCCCTGGCAGTCCAGTGGTTAAGACTCTGAGCTCCCAGTGCAGGGGACCCAGGTTCAGTCCTTGGTCAGGGAACTAGACCCCACATGACACAACAGCAAGATCCTGCATGCCACAACTAAGACCTGGCACAGCCAAATAAATATTTTTTTTAAAAAATGACTACATTTCATAATCTACTTTAAGCTCACAAGGCTTCTTTATTAAATATCTCTTATGATTATAAAAATGTTACATTCATCTAATTCAGTTTTATTTCTGTTTAATTTCCTTAAATTGAACTAAGATTAAATGCTTTTATTAAAACAGCTTCTGTACTGTTATCGCAGTTAAGATGGCATTTTTATCCAACTCTGATGAGTATCTGCAGTATTGTTTACTTACTTATTTCTGATGGTATTGAGATTATGGAAGTCTTTTGTACTTTCCTATATTATTTGAATGCTTTTTATAACAAAGCATGTATTATTTTACTCATGGTCATTTTCTTAAAAGTAAAAACAGGCAACAGGCCTTAAGCTTTTGAACCAGGATGTAATGGTAGTTAGTTCTCAGTAGTACATATGTGAATGTTGGTTATTTTACTGGATGCTTTTCTGTATTTTTTTTTTTTTCCCAAAATATGGGGTGGAGGGCAATTTTGAAAATTAGTGTTTTTGCCAAATAAAGTAATTCTTAAACATTAGTTGTTACTCCCTACAGCAGGCAAGCCTTTTCTATAGAAGATCAGATGATAAATATTTTCAACTTAATATCCACATGGTTTCTGTGGCAGCTGCTCATCTTTGCCATTGTAATGCAAAAGCAGCCAAAAGATAATATGTAGACAGATGGGTGTGGCTTCGTTTCAATCAAACCTTGTTGACAGAAACAGATTTTTATAAATTTGTAGTTAACTATCCCCTGCTGCAAAACATCACATTTTTTCAAAAGTATTTTATAAAGCAGGGAAAGCTCACCATGAAATTTATGTATGAGTGCACACTTTATAACCCCTATAGATTTGTGTGAAAGGTATTCTAGTTCTGTTTGTTACCATTGCTCCCTAGATGCTGCATAACATGAAAGGGCAGTTTGCTGAGCATCTTCTTGGAGCTGGATTTGTAAGCAGTAGAAATCCTCAAGATCCAGAATCTAATGTAAATTCAGGTACAGCAGGAAATAACAGTGTAATAACTTGCTGCTGTTGTCATTGTATCAGTAGTTTACTTTTTTTTTCCTCTACCTTCCCACCCTGAATAGATAATGAGAAGATAATTAAAGCTGTCATCTGTGCTGGTTTATATCCCAAAGTTGCTAAAATCCGACTAAATTTGGGTAAAAAAAGAAAAATGTAAGCATTGAAGATTATTATAATTACTTGTAGTTCTCTCAAACTTTTGAAGTCATCTATTACAACACGGCTTGTATTGTACATTTGTTCTTACTTGTAATAGGACCCTATTCTTTACTTTGGCTGTTTAAGGGAAGGCAAACTGTTTACGGTAGACACCACTGTCCCTCACTGCACATCCTGGAGTCTGTTCCTTTGTCACCCAGTATTCACAAAGAATATTAGTAATGCCAGTGTAATTGTGCTTCCCTGGTGGCTCAGATGGTAAAGAATCCTCCTTTAATTTGGGAGACTTGGGTTTGATCCCTGGGTTGGGAAGATCCCTGGAAGAGGGCATGGCAACCCACTCCAGTATTCTTGCCTGGAGAATCCCCATGGACAGAGGAGCCTGGTGGGCTACAGTCCATGGGGTCACAAAGAGTCGGACACAACTGAACTACTAAGCATGTAAATATGAGAACAGTAAGCCAGCTGTTAAAAAGTAGTGCCTGGGTGGAACTTGCTTTGGAGTAGATTATGTTTCAGGATTTTTTTTTTCCCTCTCTTGTGAAACAGATAATCTTGTACTTTAGCTCTTGGGATGAAATTGTGGGGGTTTTACCTATTTTGAGAAATAAAGTATAGCTTTAAATATAGGTCCAAATAGAGTCAGTCTCAATAGTAATTGGAGACAACAATAAGGCATATTTTTGCCCAGTAAGCTAACTCATTCTAGTGAAGGAAAAAAGAAACTGAAAGTCACATATGGCTTGTAGTATGTGAACTGGTGCTAGACTTTTGGAAGACACTTTAGAATTAGGTATCAGCAGTCATTAAAATAGTCACTGGCCCAGTGGTTTAATATGTTCTAAGGAAGTCATTCCAAATGTTTTTTGAAAAGTATATTGTAAGCAACATAGATGTCTAGTAATAGTGGGAAAATTATGGTTTTATAATTCCATATTGTATGGCATTTCTGTTAGGTGTAAAAAAACATCATTGTATATTGACATAAAATATTTGAACTAATGTTAGGTGAAAGAGTTGGTTGTTCTATACACATGAAAAAATATAGACCTCAAAGATAGCCTAAGTGTAGTCATTGTTCTAGTGCAGTGAGTGGTTCTCAGCATGGGTAATTTTTCCTTCCCAGAGACATTTGACAATTTCTGCAGACGTGGTTTTATAACTGGAGACTTATGTGTTAACTGGCATCTAGTACATAGAGGCCAGGGATGCTGTTAACATTCCACAATGCACAAGACAATCCCCCATAACAAGGAATTCAGTAGTTAAGAATGCAGATATTGAGAAATCTATAATGTACCTGAGAATAGGGTAACATGAATGTTAATCGTTGTAATTGAATTATTCACATTTTAAGTGATGAGTATTTTTTGACTTCAGTACTTTTTCAAATTCTTCTTCATACATATCCCTAAAATGTACAGGTTGCTTAACATGTTACAGGTAGCTTAAATATTTGAAATACATTTTGTATATCCCTCTGCCATCCTGGGAAGACTTTATGAAAAAAATGTATCAATAATTCTCTTTGGATTGATGCTTTGTTTTGTAAACGTACAGGGGTCAGCACATTTTGGCATACTGTCTGAAAAACATCTTTGTGTAAATTTTTGTTGAAACACAGCCCTGCCTATTCTCTGCCTGCTTACTAGCTACATTAGCAGAGTTGAGTAGTTGTGACAGAATGCCCCCAAAGCCTAAAATACTTTGTCTCTGGTCCCATATAGAAAAAGTTTTCCAGATCCTGCTGCTCTAGTGATGTAAGGTTGCAGGATGACATTGGTTAAATTGACTGTGTGGTGAGGAAAAATAATTAATTTTATTCTAAATAATGGCTCATGACTATGATTGATGATTTTATGGATCCCTAAAACCATGAAAAAGATACTCTCAAAAAACAGAGGAAGGATTAATGGATTATCCCTTTATAATGTAATTACCAATGTTTATATAAAAATACTATCTCATATCTCCCTGTTGAATAATATTAACTAAAGACTCCTATAAATTGAGGTGAAATCTTTAACTCTCAAAGGAAAGACCCCTTAAGAATGGAGACACTGTACTGGAGCTGTGTATGTTTACTCCAAGTATTCCTGTTTTGAAATGGGGCTGGAGGTTCAGTGAATGTGAGGCCATTTAAAACATATTTTAGAATAGGTTTTAAAAATCAGAACTACGTTTTAAATAAAATTCTCCGTTTTTTAATTTTACTTGTCTGGGTGTGTAACCTGTGTATTTTTTTTTAAATTGATCATTTTAGTTATTCCGTAAATTGAGGGCGGTTTATCAGTATCATGATTTACAGTTAAAATGTACAGACTGTTCTCTTGGTCTGATTCAGTTAGAACTCTCTCAGGTATTTATTTCATTCTTTGTCTTTTAATGGTGTATATATTAACATAATTAGGGAATATTTTGTCACTTTTCTAATATGTTGAGTAATTATACCTATAAGAGGATTTGTTTTATGATTTAGAGTGTTCATATTTATCTGATACTTTTCCATGTCTTATTAAAATGAAAATTCTCTTTCCTTAAATATAAGTTTGGAAATATATAATGCAGAAATAAGCTAAACTCATCTGTGGAGTTTCTTTTGGTTCTGGGATGGTTTGGAGTCCTCCGGAGTGTTTTTTTTTTTTTTAAACTACATTTTAACTTTTTTTAAAGGGTGAAAGTTTACACAAAAACGGATGGAGTAGTTGCTATTCATCCTAAATCTGTTAATGTGGAGCAAACAGAGTTTCACTACAACTGGCTTATCTATCACCTGAAGATGAGGACCAGTAGTGTAAGTAAATGTGTAAAATAGCCATGATCTGAATAACAGTCTTACTGTGTTTTTAAAGTTGGTTAGTTTTCATAATTACAAACAAAACTTGTTTTCTTTAAAATATTTTTTTTTTTAATTGGAGGATAATTGCTTTACAGTGTTTGGTGGTCTCTGCCATACATCAGTGTAAATCAGCTGTAGTTATGTATATATATCCCCTCCCCCGCCATTCCATCCCTCTAGGGCCTCACAGTGCACCAGGCTGGGCTCCCTGTGTTATATAGCAGCTTCCCACTAGTTATCTATCTTATACTTGGTAGTGTATATATGTCAATGCTACTTTCTCAATTTGTCCTAGCCTCTCTTTCCCTACTGTGTCCATGAGTCTGTTCTCTACATCTGCATCTCCATTTCTTCTCTGTAAATAGGTTTATCAATACTAATTTTTAGATTCCATATATATGCATTAATATATGATATTTGTTTTTCTCTTTCTGACTTATTTCATTTTGTGTAACAGGCTCTAGGTTCATCCACCTTACCACAATTGACTCAAATTCATTCCTTATTATGACTGAGTCTTATTCCATTGTATGTATGTACCACAACTTCTTTACCCACTCATCTGTGGATGGACATCTAGGTTGCTTTGTCCTAGCTATTGTGAACAGTGCTGCAATGAACATTGGGGTACATGTGTCTTTTTGAATTGTGGTTTTCTCAGGTTATATGCCCAGTAGTGGGATTGCTGGGTTATCTGGTAGTTTTATTCCTAGGTTTGTTAAGGAATCTCCTAAAAAAATTTTTTTTTTCTGATAAGACTTACAATGTCCTCAAGCAAATAACCTGTACTTTTAATGTGTAGAGATGGTGTGATGGATCTTTCTGTTTTAATTGATAGAAGGTTATTTGATTTTCATAATTTTCTTTCAGAGCTATTTTTCAAGAAATACTGACATTTTATGGTATATAGGAGTTCACAGTGTATGAAGAATTTTATTGACTTGTCAATATAACTTATAAATACTGGTCAGAATATTAAGTGGGAATTTTGTTAATATATAAATAAAAAGAACTTCAGCTACATTATTGTTTTGGTTCTATCACTCAGAAAAATTCTTTGTTTCCAGAATTTAAAAAATTCTTTGTTTCTTTGATTGAATTGAAACAAAAATATAAAACTCCTTTGTTGTCTGAAGCAATGAAAAATGACTTGTTTAAAATTATATTTTTTTTAAATTAGTCTATAATTACACTGACAGGATAATAATAATACCTGTTTTACAAGAAAAACACTAATTGATACTAGTGATTTTACTGGATTAATGTGACAGTAATTCTTTCTGACTCCTTACCTGTATTAACTTGCCTTAATTTTCATTATAGATATACTTGTATGACTGCACAGAAGTTTCCCCATACTGTCTCTTGTTCTTTGGAGGTGATATATCCATCCAGAAAGATAATGATCAGGAAACTATTGCTGTAGATGAGTGGATAATCTTTCAGTCTCCAGCAAGAATTGCCCATCTTGTTAAGGTGACTGACTTTACATGATTGTCTTTGATTCTGCATGCAAGTTAGTATAGTCTTGTATTTTTGTTTATCCGAGTGTTATACATGTTACATTAAATATTTCTTGCTTTATTTCAACAGATGAAATTATGTTGAGAAATTGATTTATAGTTTTTCTGAACTGGTTTTTGAGATAGGTACAGAGCAACCATTCTGAATGGCTAATAGGTTATGAAATTTCTTGTACCAGATCAAGTCACTTTTATTTATTTTACACTGTTTGATAGTACATCTGCCTTTGTTGAACATGTATACTTTTTCCAACTTCAGGAATTAAGAAAGGAACTAGATATCCTTCTGCAAGAGAAGATTGAAAGTCCCCATCCTGTAGACTGGAAGGACACTAAATCAAGAGACTGTGCAGTACTCTCAGCTATTATAGACTTGATCAAAACACAAGAAAAAGCAACTCCCAGGAACTTGCCACCACGTTTCCAGGATGGATATTACAGCTGACAGGTTTTCTCTAGTGCCCTGAAAGGCCAATTTTACAGCCATCTTTCATTACGGTTTAACTTTGGGCCAGATGCCAAACCCCAGGACATGAATAATTGTAATGTGTAAGGTAGAAACCTTCAGTAGGTAGTAAAGACTTAATGTGCATGAATTAACAGTTGTCTGTAGCTACTATAAATACACCATAAAAAATCTCTGATCATACACTCTTATTGTGGTCATGCCCACATTTTGAGAATATTCCTCTTATGTATTTCGAATGTTTTACCACTTGAGAAAGTCCTTTGTTATGAAATATTAATCTTCCTGCCCATAATGACCGAGTATAGAATCAGTAAAACTAGAATGCTTCTAGTAAAACTAGAAGCAGTGTCAAATAAGAATTTCAGCACATCCCACATTTTTTCTAATGAAACTTCTGTCAGAAGTAAATTAATTTGTTGTAATAAAGTCCAGTATTTAATAAAATGTACAGTGTGTAAATCTCAGCTAGCTTTTTGGCTTGGTTTCTGCATCTCCACCTGTCCCTTGGTTTGATTTTTTTTTTTTAATCTTTTCAGAATATATTTGTATCCTTTTTATGTCACTCTGTGCAGCATAATGTAGCAATAGAGAGCATGGGTCTAGAGCCTGACCACCTAAGTTCAAATTTTAGCACTGTCACTTACCCAAGATCTTAGGCAAATTACTTGGCTTCTCTCTGTTGCCGTTTTCTTTATCTGTAAAATACAGGTAACAGTTGTGAGAATTAAATACCTTGTTAGATGTAAAGTGCATAGCCTAGTGTCTGGCACTAGTATTGGGTACTCACTAAATGGTAGTAGTTACGTACTCACTAAATGGTGGTAGTTACTTGTCCATGAAATATTTTTTGTTAATAATGATTCATTAGGTTACACTTTTTCTCCTCATGCTCTGAGTGCTATTTTATACTCTCAGCCATTGGTAGCTAGTCTGACATGTACTGTGCAGCCCTGTCAGATTTAGACAAATACAAATACTGTTACTTGTCAAACAGCCTTTTTGTGCTTCCCTTCCTGTTTGCTTGTCCATGTGTCCCCTCCTCTGTGCAGCCTTGTTCCCAGGGATGTTGGACCCTCTTCCCCAAGGGTGAATCATGCTTGGTCTAAGCCAATCATGCATGGTCTTATTCTCCTTATAAGTAACTGTTGAGGCATGAATATGTGGACCTGTCCTGTCTGATGTCAGCTAAGAAGAGGTCTGCACCGGGGGCATCTGAGAAAGATCTTCCTCACTAATACTTCAAGGAGGAAATTCTGCACTCCTTTGGACATTGCCTTGTCTGTATTTGGCACTTAGAAGTGCTATAGCCATCTTAGAATCACTAGGTTGGCTCAGCGGGCAGGTGGAAATCAGCTTTGTCCTTGATAACTCTAGTGAGCTGTTGAATTATCGAACTCTGCAACTGCCCTGCACATGGACTTACTCTGATAGCAATAAACCCTTTATTGTTTTAGTTAGCCACTTTTAGTAGTCTTTTGTATAACTTGGCAGAAAGCGTGTTAACTGCAACACCTAACTATCCATCATTGAGTGTTGTTTGCTGAGGCTTCTCTCTCTCATTTATTTTGTGATCTAACAGGTTGACCTTTATATCTGAGAAAAGATGTTAAAGTTGTAGTATTGGAAATACTGTAAAAAGACAAACCTTGGAAGAACACCCTGGTATACCATAAAAACCACAAATTTTGTTGTGCCTTCCAAAGAAGCCAGGGGAAAAGGAGTATCATATGATGACTGTGATGGATGATCTTAACAGCACTGCTTCAGGTAGTGCTCCCATTTCTGGGAATGTATGTCAACCTATTATTTCCTCCTAGGGTCCTGAATATTTATTTTTGTGTTTTAAGTCCATTATCTTGGCTAGTACCCTAAAAGTGATTTGTCTCACTGAATTCTTATTCTGCGTCATATTGTGGCATGTTAGTTTTGGCCCCAACCTAAACTCAAGGTGATAATTAGATACTATTTGTTCTATAGGAATGTTTGTGCTTTTTTTTTTTTTTTCCGCTTGCTTGCTTTTACTATACAGTTTAAATTCAGTTAATTGGCCAAAATGGTCTTTGCAGAAAGCAGTTAAAACAGATTACTTGTTAATTAGTTCTGTGTTCACAGACCAATATTTAGTCTCCATAAATGGGGAAGATGTTCCCATCTTCCAGGATTGTTTAACAGATGAGCTATTTAGAGAGGTCAGAGGACTTACTTACCTCTAATTTATGTCTTCTCTACAACAAATCAAGACGGAAATTTTAACTGACGGTGCTATTTATGTTTTTTTTTTACAAAATAGTATGTTACTTAGTGAAAAATGTATTCCAGGTCTTAGCACTATCTGTTATTTGATTTGGTAGTTTTAAAGAATAAGACATTAAATTAAGAAGAAAAATCTATTTGGCTCACCATTCTGATACCAAGGATAACTCTTGGAAAAAATAACTCTGAAACAGAAACTTATGAGGGAAAAATAATCTTTAAAAAAAACAAGTCTTTGAAAAGTGAATCCATGTAACACCTTCCTAATCATTAACTTGGGCAAAAGCTCTAGATGCATTTATACCTATTATTGCAAGTGATTTTCTCCTTCATTTTTAAAACAAAGTTCACCCTACAAGTTTGAATAATAAGAGAGTTGTAGGAGAAATTTATTTTATGTACTCTGTTGCCCAAAGTAAATGGTAATCCTTCTTCTGCTCTTGAGCTCTGAGTTTATGTATATTTAAGTAATTGTGATCATGTAGTATAATCATATTTATAATATAGTAATTGTTTTTACATGGCATTTTTATTCCGATTTTAAAAATAAATATTCATTGTAGAATATTTGAAAATTCAACATATAAAAAATGTTACCACTGTTACATACTTTTTTAATGAGCTTGAAGATATTATTTTATATATAATAAAGTTACCCAAGTATAACTCTGTTAATTTTGTCAAATGTTTTAAGTCGTAATTGTTACCCTGATATATTCTATTCCTGTCACCTAAAAATGTCCTTTGTTCCCCTTGCAGTCAGTCTCATGCTCCCACTTTCACCCATTGATGACCATTGATCTGATTTTGGTCACTAGAAAATTCAAAAGTTTTGCCTTTTCTAGAATTTCAAATAAATGGAACAATATATAGTCTTCTGTGTTCGGCTTCTTTCAGTTAACAGAAAATGCTTTTGAGATATTTATGTTGCTGTATGTATCAGAAGTTAGATCCTGTTTATTGTTTAGTAGTATTTAGTAGTAGTGTTTGTTACACCATAGCTTGTTTTATTTTGTTTAGGATCTATTTTTGTTTTTATTTATGGCTGCACTGGGTCTTAGTTGCTGCACATGGGCTTTTCTGTAGTTGCACTGACCAGGACCTACTCTCTGGTTGCAGAGCGCAGGTTTCTCATTGCAGTGGTTTCTTGTAGCGGAGCACAGGCTCTAGGCGCACAGGCTTCAGTAGCTGCAGCTCATGGGCCTTGTTGCTCCACGGCATGTGTTTTCTTTCCGGACCAGGGATTGAACCTGCACTGGCAGGCATTTCTTTACCACGGAGCCACCAGGGAAACCCATCACAGCTTGTTTATTGATTCACCAGTTGATGGATCTTTGTGAGTTATCTTTAATTTTTTTTGCTGTTATAAGTAAAGTTATTATTTTTATATGTATACAAGTCTGTGTGTAGATATACTTTCATGTCTCTTGGATAAGTACCTATGGTTAGGATTGCTGTGTTATATTGTATTTAAGTTTATAAGAAATTGCCAAACTAACTTCCAAAGTGGGTGTTCATTTTACACACCTATCCTCCATATGTTATGATTCCAAGTGTTTCAGATCCTCACCAGTACTTGGGTGTTTTTAGTTGTTATTTGTTATTTTTTGCCTTGAATGGATGTGGAGTCTCATAGCTCATTGTGATTTTGTTTTGTATTTCTATAATGATCAGTAATGAACGTATTTCTTGTTGCTGTTTTCCTTGGTTGTCTTATATGTGTATTCTGATCTGATTTTCCGCCTCATATTGTTAAATAATTGGGGCTTTGGGGATATTAGAGAGGAAGGATTATTCTCTCTGAATTTTAGAAGGATTATTCTCTGAATTTTAGAAGTGCAGAAAATTTAAACCCATGGACCTGAATATGGCAAAATGTGCCACTCTTCATTGGCTAGTACAGTGGAAAGAGTTAAGCCATTGTTATCACGTACCAGAAGAGAAGTCAGAAGGAGCTGTCTTTTTCAGAGGTGGCAAAAACACCGCAAAGCAAGCAGCTACATCCTTAAAGAGGGGTTTCTCTTCTGGGCATCAGCAAATATAGGCATTTTTACAGCTGATGGAAATGCAAATAGTCCTGTGTAAACACTGGTGCATCAGAACAAAATAGCACTAGAAACTACAGGGTTCAAAAGCGGGTTTTCTGTGATCCCTGGGAACCATGCTATCCATGCAGAGTCCGTGAATCTTTAGTCATAGTACCTTAACTATTAAACTGAGAACAACTAGAGCAGACTTCTGTGGGAGAGAAACACCAGGTTTAGAGGTTATGATGTCAAGAGGTTGCACATCCACTGTGAGGAAAAGAACGGCGTAAGACAAAACTTTTCTTGTTTGGGTAAGGGCATGGGAGTGAACGAAGACAGCTGATGTAGAAGCACTACAGAACCAACCTTTGAGACTGCTTAGAGTTTTGGTAGTTTGTGGTTTTCAATGAACTGGCCCATTTTATCAATGTTGTTGGATATATGTGAAGCTGTTTGAGTATCTTCTTACCAGTATCTGTCAAATCGATAACAATATGTAGTCTTCCATTCCTGACACTGACAGTCTTTTTTGGTCAGCTTGCTAAAAGGTGTATCGATTGTATTCGTCTTTTCAAAGAACTAGCTATTTGTTTCACTGATTTTCTATTTTCAGTTTCATTGATTTCTATATATATATGATTTCTATATTTATCCTTTTTTCCTTCCTTCTGCTTCTTTGTGTTTACATTTTTTTATTTCTAATTTGTTGAGGTGGCAGCTTAGATTTACATGTTTAGTGCCATAAATCCCTTTCTAAAACACTGTTTTAGCCCCAACCTACATGTTTTAATGTCTTGTGCCATTCAATCAGTATATTTTTTATGTCCTCAGTATATTTGCCTCTTAACAGATTAAGAGTGTGCTGTTTAATTTTCAAGTGATTAAAGATTTCTCTGTCGCGTTTCTGTTAATTTCTAGTTTGGTTCTTTTATGGTAGTTGGAAAACAGTTCTTTTACTTATTTTTTAAAAATAATTTTATTTTTGACTGTGCTGGGTCTTGCTGCATGGGCTTTCTTCCAGTTGCAGGAAGTGGGGCTGCTCTCTGATTGCAGTGCACAGCCTTCTCATTGCAGTGGCTTCTCTTGTTGTGGAATTTGGGCTCTAGGGTGAGCGGGCTTCAGTAGTTGCAGCACGTGGGCTCAGTAGCTGCAACTGCCAGGCTTAGTTGCCCCGTGGCATGTGGGATTGAACTCTGTTGCACTGGCAGGTGGATTCTTTACCTCTGAGCCACCAGGGAAACCCTGATTTCAGTTCTTTTAAATTTGTCAGTTTATTACCCAGAGTGTGATCTATCTTGGTGAATGTTATATATCTGCATGAAAAGAAAGTATAACCTCCTGTTTCTGGGTGGAGTGTTCTCTAAGTTGATGTCAGTTAGGTCTCATTCCTTGAGGTCGTTCAGTTCTATACCATTACCCACTGTACTGTGGATTTGTCTGTTTTCTCCCTTCATTTCTGTTAGTTTTTGCATCATGTATTTTGAAGCTCCAGTATTTGGTACCTACACACTTGGGGTTGTTATGTCTTCTTCACAGATTGACCCTTTTATCGTTAGGTAGTGTTCTTTGTTCCTGGTAATTTGCTTTATCTGTTCTAGTGTAGCCCCTCCAGCTTTCTTTTGATTGGCATTTGCTTGATACTATCTTTTTTCCATTCATTTACTCTATACTTACCATTATAATTGCATTTGAACTGTTGCCAAAAGTTGACAGCATATAGTTAGGTCACTTTTTAAATCTGTCAACATCTCCCTTTTAATTAATATATTTAGATCACTTACATTTTATGTGTGCCATTTTGGTTTCTGGTTCTCTTTTTGTTCCTCTCTTTCCCTTTTCCTGCCTTCCTATGGTTAGTTACCTGACAGTTTATTTAGTATTCTACTTTACTTTGTCGTTTATCAGCATGAAAGTGAAAGTGAAGTCACTCAGTCGTGTCCGACTCTTTGCGACCCCATAGACAACAGGTCCTCCGTCCATGGGATTTTCTAGGCAAGAGTACTGGAGTGGGTTGCCATTTCCTTCTCCAAGGAATCTTCCCAACCCAGGGATTGAACCCAGGTCTCCCGCTTTACCGCCTGAGCCACATATCTCTTTGTAAAGTTTTTGCTTGCTCTGTGGATTACAGTGGACTTCCCAAGTGGCTCAGCATTTAAAAAAAAAAAAAATCCTTCTGCAATGCAGGTGACGCAGGTTCGATCTCTGGGTCAGGAAGATCCCCTGGAGGAGGAAATGGCAACCCACTCCAGTATTCTTGCGAGGAAAATCCCATGGGCAGAGGAGCCTGGTGGGCTACAGTCTGTAGGGTCGCAAAGAGTTGGACCCAACTGAGCACATGGATTACAGTATACATGTATTGCTTTAGTTTTTCCTAAATATTTAGTTTTCCCAAATATTTCTTTTATAAACTGGAGAAGGAAATGACAACCCACTCCAGTATTTGTACCTGGAGAACTCCACGGACTGGAGTCTGGCATGCTGTAATCCATTATATCAGGCAATATGATGTTGCTTCAGCCAACCAATATTTTAAAAACTCAAGGATATTCTATTATGTTTACCTAAATGTTTTACCCATTCTGTTGTTCCCTCTTCATTCTAGACATTTCAAGT
Source organism: Okapia johnstoni (assembly GCA_024291935.2). Taxonomy (NCBI): domain Eukaryota; kingdom Metazoa; phylum Chordata; class Mammalia; order Artiodactyla; family Giraffidae; genus Okapia; species Okapia johnstoni. The sequence continues at coordinate 40,021,019 of CM044323.1, forward strand.
TTCCTTTTCCCACTTCCTTTGAGGAACTGTTAGTGAAGGTCGCTGAGTTGTATCCAACTCTTTGTGACCCCATAGACTATACTGTCCATGAAATTCTCCAGGCCAGCATATTGGAGTGGGTAGCCTTTCCTTTCTCTGTTGGGGCTGGGGTGGGGGGGTCTTCCCAACCCAGGGATCAAACCCAGGTCTCCTGCATTGCAGGAGGAACTGTTTAATAAAGACTATATTTTTTAGAGTAATTTAAGGTTTACAGGAAAACTGATCAAACTGTGTATAGAATTCCTGTCTACTTTTAGCCCCTCTTAACTTCCCCTATTATTAGCATCTTGGTACATTTGTTACAATGGATGAGCCAACATTAATGCATTATTAACTAAAATCCATTTTCTATTAGGGCTCATTCTTGGTACTGTATATGTGAACAAATGTATAATGACATGTATTCACCATGACTTAACCATGCAGAATACTTTCACTACCCTGAAAAAAATCCTCTGTGCTCCACCTAATCCTCCTTTCTTCTCCCTGAACCCCTAGCCCTCATGGATCTTTTTATTGTCTCCATGGTTTCACCTTTTCCAAAATGTTACATACTTGGAGTCATTTAATGTATAGCCTTTTCACATTGGCAACTCTTACTTGGTAATAAGCATTTAAGGTCCTTTCATATCTTTTTATGGCTTGCTAGCACATTTATTGCTTGTTAATATCCCATTGTCTGGATGTACCACAGTTTATCTGTTCATCTATTGAAGATTATCTCGGTTGCTTCCAACTTTGGCCATTATAAATAATGCTGAGATGATTTATGTGTAGATATTTCTACACAGAAGTTTCATAGTTTTCATACTCATTTGGTTAAGTATCAAGGAATGTGATGACTGCATCGTATGGTAAGTGTTTAGTTCTCTAAGAAACTGCCAAACTGTATTCCCAGTGGCTTTTGCGTTCCTACCAGCAGTGAAGGCCCCATGTCCTCACCAGTATTTGGTATTGTCAGAATTTTAGTCATTCTCTCACTTTAATATTGTAGTTGCATAATAATGTATGATCTTGAGCATCTTTTTCATATGCTTATTTTCTATCTATATATTTCTGAATTTTCCATATTTTTGCCCATTTTTAATTGGGTTTTCTAATTATTTAGTTTTAAGAGTCCTTTGTATATTTCAGATGCTAATCCTTTACCCAGATTTTTTTTTCAAGATTTCTTTTATGTGGATTGTTTTTTCATTCTGCTTTTAATGAAATTCAGCTTACCAGTTTTTTCTTTCACTGATCATGTCTTTGGTGTTTAAGAAGTCATCTCCAAACCCAAGATCACCATGACTTTCCCCTGTTTTATCTTTTAGGAGTATTACAGTTTTGCATCTTAGAAAAGTTTCCAAATAAATGGATAGTTCTTAATTTTTGTTATTGATTTCCAATTTAACTGTGTTATAATCATAAACCTCACTCTGTATAACTTCAGTCTTTAAAATTTGTTGAAACTTGTCTTATAATTCAGGAAATAGTCAAATTTAAATATTTTACCTGTGTATTAATGTATGTGCTGAAATTGCTGCAGCATGTCCTAGAGAAGCCTGTTATATTTATTTCCATCTTCTACACTTTCATTGCTTTTTATATATTTTTTACTTTTTATTTTTCACATCAAATGAGACAGCTATGTTAAAGTCTCAAGCTGTGACTTTGGATTTAATAAGTTATATTTTTTGCTTTTACTTATATTGAGAACATATCATTGTGTGCTGAGTCGCTTCAGTCGTGTCTGACTCTTTGCGACCCCATGGACTGCAGCCCGCCAGGCTCCTCTGTCTGTGGGTTTCTCCAGACAAGAATACCAGAGTGGGTTGCCATTTCCTTCTCCCAACATACCAATGGAAGAATATACATTTAAAATTGTTACATAATATCTTCCTGGCTAAATGCAACTTTATGTGGCTGTATCCCTAGTCATACCTTTTATTTTTACAGGTGGTTTTATCTTGACATAGCCACAGGTAGTGAATGTTACCATGTTCTGCCCAAACCTCCGTCAGTAACTGCCAGCAACCAACAGCCTTCGCTCATTAGCCATGTACAGGAATTGTCCTCAGTTGAAGGGAGTCGCCTCAACCAAGGGCACTTCCCCTTTCTGGACACAGCCAGCATCCTTTGGTAAGAGCAGGGTTGCCAAGACCCACCCCCTCGCCAAAGCCCCTCTTTCTCCTCTCCTCTGAGACTCCAGGTAAATCTTTGCACTCACCACCTGTTCTCTCCATGCTTCCCTGTCGGTTTCTTCTAGCCTCTCTTTCAGTTCTCCAGTAGCTTTTAACTGTCAAATCTGACATTAAACCTACTTCCATAATTTCTAGTTTTTTCTTTTTTTTTTCTGTCACTTCTTGTGGTTGTTAATTATTTATTGCTTTTTGAAGTTTGGCTTTATCTCCATGATTAGCTTTCTTCAGAATGAGGTTTTGTTTCCTCTGGAGGACCTTGGTATGCCACAATCCCAAAAAGTGAAGCTTGAGATTCTTGAGTTTCCTCTCTCCAGAGCAAGCCCTTTGGGAACCATAACCACAAAAAGGAAGCGGTGGTAGGTACTGTGGCCTGTGTTACTTAGTGTACGGAGGATGGGCTAAAGAGTAAGGTGCATCCTGCTACTCCAGAGATGATAGTCCCTATTGCTCTGCTCCCCTCATCCGTCACTACCTAAGTGAGAATGCAACAGAGATGCCTTTATGTCTCCTATTACACAGCTCTATTTTAGCTACAAAGAATGCTGGAAAACTAGCATTTTAAGGTGTTGTAAAGAGTGTTGCAATCAGAATCCTAAGACAAGCCCCATGATCTCTGCTTCCTAGGTGTTGGCATCTCCAATTAGGTTATACTGCATGGCCAAGGAATTACACAGATCTAATTAAGGTCCCAAATCGGATGTATTTGAGTTCATAAGGGAGATTATTCTGTGGGTCTAATATAATTACATGAGTTTTAAAAAAGTTTTCTCCAGCTGGTAGCATAACATGAGAGAGATTCCACGTGTGAGAAGGACTGAACGTGCCACTGCTGCCTTGAAGGTGGAAGGAGCCACACAGCAAGGCATTCTAGTCCCTGGAAGTGGTCAGCACTGCCCCACCTGCCCTCCCTCCAGTAGCCAGCAAGGAAACAGGCTCCATACAGCAATCACAAGGAATGGAACTCGGCAAATAACAGGTATGAGCTGGAAAGCAGTCAAGCCAATGCTTTGATTCCCGTCTTATGAGACTATATGCAGAGAACTCAGCCAAGCCATCCTAAACTTCTGACTTTAGAACTGTGAGACCATTAAGGAATGTTATTTTAAGCCACTGAGTTTGTAGAAATAATACAGTCATTCTTTGTCTTCCACCAAGATTCACAAAGGGGTAAAATGTCCCAAGTACAAAGGTTCAGATATTGACTGGCCAAAGTGAACAATAAGTTGTTTACTCCAAGGGTTAATAACTGAATTATTTGAGATAAGCTGTTTAGTCATGAGGTTTTGTGGAAACTCTTAAGAAATAGGGTGGCCCAGTTCTTAAAAATGCCCCAGCGTTTTAGAGCAGCTGAGGCCCACACGTACCCAAAAAAGATCAGACAGACAGCTTTCATATTAGCTACAGATACCTTTTGAGTAGAACTCTGATTTGGCTCAAAATGCAGCAAACTTAAATGTACTAAAATGAACACGTCCTACAGTAAATTAAATCACATCAGCACGAAAGAACAAGTATATACAAAATCTTTATAGACTCACATATTTTTACCAAAAGTGTACAAGCAGTCTCATTTCACTGGGACAAAAAGTATTTTTGTTCTCCACAGGTCACTGAATGAAGTCACTGTACAATCAGAGAAGCTATACATAGAAACTGAACTGGGTCTGAAAAACAATACTGTGTCACTCACAGTTGAACTGAAACATTGTTAATGTATTAATACCTGCTATAAAACAATGTTTTTTCTAGTAACAGTATTAACCCGCTTGCTAAACAGGCTTTCACTTATAAGATGCACATATTTCCAGAACTGTTCAACATCTCATACTGATAAAGGATTCATACAGTTGCTAATTTTTAGTTTTAACAGGGTATTAGCAAAAAATAATACGAAATGGTTTCTTTGCAAAGCAACACATTTACTTTCCTTCTGTGAAAATGACCCATTAGTTAAATTTTGTTAGCCTCTCCTCCAAAACGTCTGTGGTTTGTTTTACCAACCCTGAGACCTCACTAGCTGAGTCCACTGCTATTCTCCACTGACAGACTGGCCCAGACCTCAAGTTGCTCAGGACCTAGAATATCTTTATACCCAGAAATGCTCCACTGATAAAGGAGAGTGATCCAGGGGCGACACAGCCACAGGTGCCCCCCCACCATGGGCTCAACTGCTGCAGTGACAGGACACCAAGCAGGTGAGCCAAGCTCACTCACCTCCTGCACTGGGCTTCTGCAGTTACTCACAACAGATAAACTGGCTGGCAGACGGTAGCTGGGGACATGTCACACATGGACCTGAGTCCTTGAATGGTGTTCCCTTTGTCAGGCCCTCCATGGAAGAGAATGGAGTAGAGGTGGGAAGTAGCTGCCAGTAAAAAAGTCATTCCTCCCCCTCACTCTTCCAAACCCTGCATTCCCTCTTTATGAAAACATTCAATTATAATGACTCTTCTCTCTCCTTGTACTAGTGGAAGAAATAAAAGTTCTGCAGATACCCACAGTTACGAGGCTTCAAATCCAGCAAGCAAAGCCTTTAGTGCAAATGAGTTCCCATTAAGGTCAAAATGTTATGTTGTAATTAGCTACCATGCTGGCTTCTTAATACCTTTAAAGGTCCAATTTTACCTTCCTTGAAATGGTTAAAGTATGTTTCAGCCCATTTCCTTCTGCAACTAGGAGTAGGAACCGTCAAAAACCTTATGTTATTGAAGGCAAAGCAGCCTCACGTCATCTAATCAGCTCAGTTGAGTCTGTTTTTAAAAAGCAGGACCCTTGTTCTACATTCAAGATTTTCTCACATACTTGAGGCATCTAAATTCTATGTTGTTAGAGTAGCCTATGTTTTATTAGAATATATTTACCTAAGACCAAAGTTAAGTGAGAAAGATTTTTAAAAAATTTTCTAAGGCTCCTTCCCTTCCAATGAGGGAAGAGGTGACAAAAATTCAAGTGTCAATTTCCCTTTTCTGGGAAGAGGTTTAGAAAGGCTGAGCTCACCTTCAGAACTCTAGCAGTTCCATTTGAAATCTATCAGATCTAAAATATAAAAGTCAGGAAAAATAGTTACAAAACTGGGCATTTCTTAGACATAAAACCTTGGTAATACTGGAAGAACCATGTGAAAGAGATGTTTAAAGAGAGCTAATATACATTCTTGGTTAAGTGAAGAGAGAAAATGAGAATGCAACATCTTACATATATTTTCTTTTTATGCCAGGACATGATACAATGAGGAGTAGCTGAGGCAGCCTGATCCCTGAAGTGAACTGCTCAGCTATTCTGTTAACCTAAAGAGGTTTGCAAAAGGATTGCTGTTCACAGACTGAGCTTTGCGGACTAACCGTATCCAGTAGCTGTTCTCCTGAGAGAACAGAACCACCTGGCAAACTTAAAGGCAAGTGTTTCCATTCTTTTAGTTAACTAGGCTATGTTAAGATTAACATCAAAACCAGCTCTGAACCAACCAGCCCACCATGATGTAGTGCAAATCTCGTAGTGGCAGAATACCATCGGAAAGGCTACACGTTGGTCTCCAGTCCCAGCAAACGTCCCATTCTCTCCACATTCTTATCAATTGTAGCTTGGCACGTTATCTCCTTAGCACATTCCATAGGAAACCAGCCCCGTTCTCCATCTCGAAGTCTTTCCCCTTCATACCAGCCTGCAGAAAACAGAGCAGAGGTCTCAGGGGACACCAAGTATTTGCAGGAATCTTGACTGTGTTTGGCTCCAAGGGAGGAGCGTAGGGGCAAATTTCAGAGCCAGCATTCTGCCCCAGGTTGGGTACCACAGATGATGCAAGGTGAGGAGAGAGGTGGAACAGAGGGGAACCTTTCAAGAGGGAATCAATGGCATGTCATGATGAAAGGCAGAACATGATCAGAGGCCCTGAAGTGAGCTAGTTGGGAGAGTTTAGGAGCTTGGGCTGAGTTGAAGAAAGGAATGATGATGCTTTGGGTAGTGAGAAAGTAATTCTTCTTACTTTTTTTTTATTGAAATACTTGATTTACAATGTTTGTTAGTTTTGGGTGTACAGCAGAGTGATTCAGTTATACATATATATATATATATATATATTTCTTTTTTTTCCCCCCCAGATTCTTTTTTTCCCTTAAAGGTTATCTCGGAAGTCTTGAACTGTCCTCATTTGTTTTCATTCTTTTATTCTGTTCCATGGCAGTGATTTCCACCACTGTGTATTCCAACTCACTTATCCATTCTTCTGCCTCGTTTATTCTCCTGTTGATTCCTTCTAGGTATGTTTTTCACTTCAGTTATTGTATCCTTCTACTCTATCTGGTTGTTATCTTTTATAACTCTTTAAAACTCTTTGTAACTTCTCTGTGCATCTGTTCTTTCCCATATTCTTGGATCATCTTTATGATCATTACTCAGAATTCTTTTCCTGGGTAGACTGCTGATCTCCACATCAGTTAAGTTGCTTTTCTGAGGTTTTATCTTGTTCCCTTGTCTGAAACATATTCCTGTGCCATCTCATTTTGTCTATAAACTTCTGTGTGTTTTTCTGTGTATTTGGAAGGTTAGTTGTGTTTCTCAAACTTAGAGAAGTGGCGCTCTACAGGGGATGTCCTATATGTTTCAACAGTATACTCCGCTCACATCACCCAAGGGCCAGAAGCTAGCTGGTGCCTTCCCACTGGTAGGTGGACCTGGGTCTTGGCTCTCTGGTGGGCAGGGCCATGTTATGGGTTGTGTCTACAGGTGGCTGTGGGTTCAGGAATTCTTTAGGGAGCCTGTCTGCTTATGTCTGTGGCTGTATTCCTGCTCTGTTGGTTGGTTGGCCTGAGGCTTCCCATTACTGGAGCCTATGGGATGTTGGGTAGGACCAGGTCTTGGTACTAATAAGCCAATATGTCAGGCACCAGGATTGTCATGTGGTTGAACATAACCCAGTATGCCTGCCACCAGTGTCTGTGTCCAGACAGTGAGCCACAGCTGACTCCTGTTTCCTCAGGAGAACCTCTAAGACCCGCAGGTACGTCTGATGTAGGTTCCTATGAAGTCACTGCTTTTGCCCTGGGTTCTGCTTACACATGACCTTGGGTATGTCCTCCAAGAGTGAAGTCTTACTTCCCCCTGACATGTGGAGAGCCTATACTCCTGCTGGCTTTTGAAGCCAAATCTCTGGGGGCTACCTTCTCCTGATGTCATACCCCCGGGTGGGGGGCCTGAAGTGGGGCTCAGAACTCACTTCTGTGGGAGAATTCATGTAATACAATTGTTCTCCAGTTTGTGGATTGCCCACCTGGGTGGAGGGAATGTGAGATTTGCTTGTATAAGTGCACCCCTTGTTCGGTTTCTTCTTGTCTTTGGATATATAGTATCTTTTTTTGGTAGGTTCCAGTCTTTTTATTGATGGTTGTTTACCAGTTGTGATTTTCGTGTGCTCATGAGAGGAGGTGAGCTTAGAGTCCTTCTACTCTACCATCTTGTCCCCTATCTGACTTAAATGAGGAAGGAAGAACCTTTGGAGCTGAGAACTAGGTCACTGGGGGACCAGGAAGGAAGGAAACATTTCATGGTTCCTTTTGACTAACAACCATGTAACTGTAGCCTATTAAAAAACATTTAGAAACAGTAATGTGTAGATAAAGGAGAGGAAGGTACATAGGAGAAAACCAAAGGTTAGGGAACATATAAGCATTGACAATAAAATGAGACCCTGAATGCTGGACCACCCCCCCCCACCCCGAAACACTCCCACTCACCATCGCTAACACGCTGATAAATGAGGACCACGTCCGCCACCTGCAGAGAGAGTTCATCTGGCTGCTTGGCCGTAAATGATCGAATGATTTCCACTTGGGTCAGTGCTGAGGGGGAAAGAGTACATAATGAGAAACGAAATGGGGACAGATCAATAATTTGCATTCACTCAGTCTGTGTACTTCAGAGCCAGCATGGATAGAAATAAAGTTGGCTTCCAAAAAGAAGCGGAAATTAGTTTCTAGGAACTCCCTTATTTGGCCAAGAGCTTCAGAGTTAAAGCTCAGAATCAGGAGAGGCCTTTTATGATACATGAATCCCCTCAAAAATAGCCTTGATAAGTCATTACATGCATCACACAATACAACCGGAAACAGCCACTGGGGAAACTGAGGCAAGACAGATTGGGTATGTGCCAAGGCCATGCAGCTGAGGATAAAATCCAAAATCTATGCAGTTCTCCTGGTTCTCACCCAGGGTGCTGTCCCAGCCCACCTAGCAGCACCTGAGAGCTGCCAGAGAACTGTAGAAATAAAAGAAGTTACAGCCAAATGTTAGATCTTAACAAACTTTTACTTCAGTGACTTGCTCCTGGCTGACCTGAGTTCTTATTTTGTTTTTTAATATGAAACTTGATTCCAGAGAAATTTCAAGCCAGTCACTTCAGCTTCTTTGACTTGAAGCTGTGATTTGTGAGTGCTCCAGGAGATCCAGTTTTGTTGCCCTAATTCTTTGAATTTGTCCTTCCAGCTAGAATCACCCAGAGCGGCATAACGTCAAACCAAAATGCTTAGCACATGGCACTACCCTTCACTGTGTCAGTTCCTAGCTCCCTAGAAAAATAAAATATTTTTAATATTATTTAATAACAAAAAGTCAAAAGGAAGGGTAAAGTGATTTACCTTAAGGTTAAAAATACACTTTAGTATGGCGAAGGTTTAAACATGCTACTACTGCCCATTAACAAGCTAGAAATGTAAGAGCTTGATAGTACAAGCAAAGGCGGTCAATGTAATTTTATTCTCACTATGGTATTGTATGTAATGATACACCTAACTTGCAGGTGATTTCAGAGAGGAAGGCTATGCAATGATCTGCCACACGGGCTTTACAGAGCAGGGAACTCCAAACAATTCATTGTCAAGAGATTCTGAATGAATCTGTCTTGTTATTAAGTGGGATTTCTCATATGACAGTTTGTTGTTGTTTAGTTGCTAAGTTGTGTCTGAATCTTTTGTGACCCCACAAACTGGAGCCTGCCAGGCTCACCTGTCCATGGGATTTTCCAGGCAAAAATACTGGAGTAGGTTGCCATTTCCTTCACCAGGGGATCATCCTGTTAACAAATAGCTGATTACACTAATATAATCACAAAAAGATACTTTGTACACTCACAATCTGATACTTAACATCTCAAAATAAAATTTCATGGAAAAAAAATCCTAGTAAATCTATCTCTTGCCACTCCCTCCTCTTCTCCCTGCACACTCAACCCATTTCCAAATAAATGAGAAAGCTGAAAAACTAACATATTTAAAGTTGTTCTGTCCTCCTACAACAAACATTGCCAAGTATGAGCCTTAGTGAACTAGAAATTCCCTGTTCTCAGTTGCTTAAAGTAGTTTAGTGATTACAGACAAAAGAAATTTTTAAGGTTTAAAAATTTTTTTATATTAAGCTATAATTATATGAAACAATAATTATTTAACTAAAAGATCAAAAGGTTAAGATGAGCAAACATTACTCTGTAATACAGTAACCCCAAGTTTCTGATTTGGACAGTCAAATATTAGGACTGTGATTAAATAAACTACACAAACATACACACTTTAAAATCTTATAGGAAGCATTTGTCAGACATCCCACTTGAGATCCATTATTTCCTTTAAGTTTCCCAAAAGCCTGTTCAAAGGATGAGAAGACTGAACAGAAGTTCCAAGGTAAGTGACCCAAACCAAGGTCAGTTTCTACTACTACACTCTACCTCTTAAGAAAGGGATGCCTTGTAATAATAAAAAATAACCAAATGGGACTTAATCAAACTTACAAGGTTTTGTACAGAAAAGAAAACCGAGAAAATACTTGCAAATGATGTGACCAACAAGGGCTCAATCTCCAAAATATACAAACAACTCATACAGCTCATAGGGCTTCCTTGGTGACTCAAGAGAGTGAAGTGCAATGCAGGAGACCTGGGTTCAATCCTTGGGTCTAGAAAATCAATCCCTGGCTCGGGAAGATCCCCTGGAGTAAGGAAATGGCTACCTACTTCAGTATTCTTGCCTGGAGAATCCCATGGACAGAGGAGCCTAGTGGGCTAGAGTGAAAGGGGTCACAGAGTCAGACTCAACAACTAATATTCTCACTTTCATACAACTCAGTTAAAAAAACCCCAAAAATGGGCAGAAGACCTAGACACTTCTCCAAGGAAGACGTACAGATGACTAGTAGGGATATGAAAAGATGTTCAACCTCACTAATTATCGGGGCTTCCCGGGTGGCTCAGACAGTAGAGTCTGTCTGCAGTGCAGGAGACCCAGGTTAGATCCCCGGGTTGGGAAGCTCCCTTGGAGAAGGAAATGGCAACCCACTCCAGTATCCTTGTCTGGAAAATCCCATGGACAGAGGAGCCTGGCAGGCTACAGTCCATGGGGTCACAAAGAATCAGACATGACTGAGCGACTAGGCACATGAAAATATGGTCAACCTAATTATTAGAGAAATGCAAATCAAAACTATAATGACGTATCACTTCACACCGGTTAGAATGGCCATCATTAAGTCTACAAATAACAAATGCTAGAGAGAGTATGGAGAAAAGGGGAACCCCTCATACACTGTTGGTGGGAATGTAAATTGGTACAGCCACTATGGAGGTTCCTCAGAAAACTAACGAGAACTACCATAAGGAGGCCTTAACAGCCTGGACCTGAAAGATGCTTCTGTCATTACATCTTTATTCCCTGGCATGTATCCATCCTTCCATCCAGACACTAACTTTTTATAGTTGGGAATTTGACATGCTGTTCCATACCTTTCCTATTCTTCTCAATCTCAAGTATGACCTTTATTTTTAACCAAGCTGTGTCCACTCATTATCACTCCTTAGTTCCCTGTGGTGGCTCAGTGATAAAGAATCCACCTGCCAATGCAGGAGACGCCAGTTTGTTCCCTGGGTCAGGAAGATCCCCTAGAGAAGGAAATGGCAACCCCTTCCAGTATTGCCTGGAAAATCCCATGTACAGAGGTGCTTGGCAGTCTACCGTCCATGTAGTCACAAAAGCATTGGACTAAAGATCACATTATTGAAGAACACACATAAAACACTGCACTGTTCGTAAGTGTATACAGATCTGTAAGTAAACTTAGGTACAACCATGTACTCACACCCCCAGATCAAGACACAGACCTACCAGGAGGTTCCTTTCTATTCTTTCCAATCAATGAACTCCCGCAAAGGTAACCGCTGTTCTCATTTCCATCACACAGACAAGTTTTGCTTATCTTGAACTTTCTGAAAATGGAATCCTATATTGTTGTCCACTTTGATATCTGGCTTTTGTTCAAAACATTCACCCAATATTGAAAACACAAGGCTCATCTCCTCCAGGTTGGCCGCCTCTGAAGCATGAACCACATTTCTCACATCATCCCATTCTGGCAATGCTGTCCCCAGGCCCCCTTCTATACATCTCTGTCACACTGCTGGGCAGGTACATACTTCCTGAAGGCAAGCACCTTATCTCTCTACCTGCCTGCACATAACAGGAACTAGTAAACACACTGACCTCTGCTAAATTGTTACTATTCATCGCACACTGACCCCATTTTTATGGGCTTATCTGTTTCTCCAACTGGGCCACAGATTCCCCCAGGACAGGAACTGGATCCTGAAAATAGTATAAGGGATTGCGTATATGCCAGGTATGGTGCTTTTTTGCATTTAGTGAGTACCATCTCATCTTTACAACAATTTTGAAAATTATTACCATTGTGTTTTTTTTGTTTTTTTTTTCCCAGAGGATGAAGCTGAAGCCTGGAGTGTTAAGCACCTCCTCATTGTAAAACTGCTAAGTGGTACAGTCAGATTGTAAGCCAGGCAGCCAGGGATCAAAGAGGTGGTGCTCCTTAGCAAGTGCTCACAAAATAACCAGGGAGGCAGGAAGGGTAGAAACTGCAATCTGCTGAAAGACAGACTTATTTAAAAAAATGAGGCCAGGCCCTGGTTGAGCTGGTGTGTCAAGTAGTAATATGCACAGTTCATATAGAAACTCATGACACCGCCTTGCTTTTAAGAACTTGATCTAGCTCTAATACAGGCCTAGGGCTTTAAGGAGGTTTTATAAGGAGCCAGTAAAGCACAATCTCTTTTCAAATAATCCCTTTGTTAGGTTAGTTTTTTTTTTTTTAAATTCAGGCTCAAGGAGAATTTCCAGAATACAAAGGCAATTGAAAACACTGTCTTAAGGATGGAAGGGCTGTTTGCCAAGCATAACCTGAAACGATCCGTGTCTCCACACGCCATATCCAAACCCGTCTGGCTCACCATGGCATCTTCACACGGCCCTTACTGTCGTCTACAGTCCTCAGCGTGGACCCTCTCTGGCCCTGAGTGACTGGTTTCAGCGGCAGCCTCACTCCACAGCCGGCTTCCAGAAGTCCAGATGAAATCTCGCTCCTGTGGCATATTGCCTGGATGCTAATGGCATCCTTTAGACATAGCGGCCCCTCACAGGGACTCCAGGGCACAGAACAAGACACTCCTTGTTGCCTTGCTGAAAGGAGCCGCTTCTTGAAAGGGCTTCAATGGGATCAGCCCCACCCCCTCTGAGATGCCATCAAAACCGCACGACATTACCCGGGGCTTCCACCAACTGTGCCAAGGAGCTCCGGCTCATCGTGAAGTGGAAAGCGCTGCATCTCTAAAGCAGGGAGGAGACTTGATCCACGTTAAATGGAATTCTAAGAACAAGAAAACCCTGGGCGTAGACATGCCCATTATTAAATTTCGATATCAGATCCAGGGCTCACAGACAGACAGCTATTTTCTCTAGGGACAATGAGACAACACAAATTAACAGTCCATACCACACCTAGTTCATTGAAATTTCCCTCTGCCCAAACAAATCAACAATCAATGCCACTATTGGAGACCCGGGGCAGGTCAACTTTTAAGGCACTTCTGACCCCTCCTCTCAAAAAGCATTCACCAAGTCCCTGCTTTTGCAGGAGCCCTGTGGTAGGCAGGGGTTGCTAAGTGAGTAGTGCAGAGTCTCTTGCTCTTCATAGCCATCAATGAGGGATCAGAGCAAAAGACAAACACACAGAGAATCCAATGCATCCTATATTGTGCTGGGATGGCGCTTTCTCCATAAAACCCATCTGACCAGAAGAGAAAGGAGACCAAGCTGAGGAGAGACCCCTTTGACACAGAGATCTGGAAACAGTCTGCATGGCATGAAATGATGCACCTCCAGTTCCCCACTCAGGAGTCAGCCATTGTAGCACCTTGACCTGTCCCTCATATGATTAAGCACAGGTTTAAACTTAACTGCACAAAGGTCCAAGATACAGCCAAGCTGGACTTTCATTGAATATCAGGCATCTGCTAGAAAAGACTGATACATCCTGAGAAAGTGGAAAGCAGACTTTGAAACAGGCAGGAGTGTGGATGAGATGGAATGAACGTGCCCGCGGAGGGCTTCACTACTGGAGGGGGTCGTCCTGGTTTTTCATTAGAAGCCCAGAGACTTCAGCAGCTGTTTGACCTTCCTTTATCCCTTTTAAAATGGCATTTGACCAGACACCTTTTGTGCTCCTTTTCACAGCCTGCAAATTTACTTATGGTTCCTTTTGAAACTCCTGTACCCATGGCCTTTGGAGAAAAAGTCCCCTGAGCCTTCCTAAGGTGATCCTGGAGACTGCTGTTTCTGTTCATTCTCTCATACATTCAGTTCAACGAGATGAATTCAGTATGATTCAAAGAAAACCCACAGGGCAGAAAACATTCTCATGAATGCTGTGCAACAAAGCCTTATAAAGCTGTACCAGCTCAACTTATTTTAAAAATTCTAACCGAACAAAAGTAGTTCCCCTAGCTCACTAAGAGTTTTAAATTTTATATTCTGTGACATGCTATATAGTTAAATTAATTGTTTCTTGTCTGTCCTATCAAACAGCTCATGAGACCTAATCGGGTCCACAAATCCTAGAGTTTACTTTAAGTGGGTCAACTACCTGTTTCCTTAAAAAAATAAAAGACCAACACCATCACCTGCTCTCGTTTTCCTGGATATCAATGATGAATCACCAAAGATTAAGTATCCTGATGGACACCTACAAATGTAAGATATTATTAGACGTAGATTCAACAAATACTACAACCTAAAATAAATTTTTCCCATACAAAGTGTCATCTCTGTTGATTTTTCTTAAAGGGTGAAGAGTAGGTTAGACATACTATTTACAGTTTTATTCCATCCTACTTACTTCCTGTTAAGTCATTAACAGAAGCAGGAAGAGAGTAAAAGACTGCCTGCAAACAATGCCCCTTTATCAGGAGGCCCAGGAGCGGGCTGTCTGAATGGCTGACAGGACTAACCACATCGATTAGGCGTCTAGTTCTTGTGAGACAAAATTTTGAGAAGGACCTCTGATTACAGCTTAAGGTAATTATATCTTATAGCTAAATAGAAGATAAAAGTTTGTGTTCATTACTAAACATGTCCTGCACAGGCTGGACCCAAATGCCATCCAAATTCCACTGTGGACACAGGAAGCCAAGGACACCACTTGCCACAGCCTCACTCCATGCCAGCTGCAGCTGTCTGGGCTTCATTTTAATGAAGGCAGACAAAGGGGGCTCTCGGGCTCCAACATTCCTCTTGAAAGGCCAGAGGGAGAAGTGACAGTAGTAAAACATTCTTCCCTCATCCTTTTATCAAGGGTAAGCTTCTGTATTTTCCACAGACTATTGTCTCATTAATAATACAGTGACTTAAGATCTTTAAAAAGCAAACAGATATAACACAGTATGGCTTAGAGATACATCCTTAAAACGGTTTAACCACATCCTTGAGAACAAATGTTAAAAAACAGGTGGAATTTAGATAACACTTGCTCTAGCAGCACAAAACCAACAACAACAAAATCCCAGTAGATAGAGACTGACAGAGAAGCAGTATTTCCCTACACTTGGGTCCAAGTCCACCTTGGCTTGGATGTAGAAAAATGAATTATATTAATTGTGGGGCAATCCAAAAAATACTCATTGGGAACCTGCTATGTACAAAGTGAGAAAAAGACAAAACAAGCTTAGTGTGGGGATTAGTAGTAAAACCATGCAGAACTGGAGAGAAAAGAGGCTCTGAGGATGCCTCAGAAGATGAAGGATATGTGGGTTGTCCTGGGGGGTGGAGGTGGTGGGATAGGAAGATGCAGTACACTTTCATTCAGGAAGAACCAGTCCAGGATGGATCTGTTCAGACCTAGAAGCATCAGGAATGCCACCAAGTCTCCCAACTGGATAATGTGAAATTAAAGAAACGTGCATGTTATGGGAAGCAGAGGGTACCAGCGATGACCAGTTTCAGAAAGGCTGCATTTCTGAAGGGGAAGTGGAGAGGAAAGGTTACATGTGGGGAAAAAAAGAGTACATAGATAACAGGTTGAGAAAAATTCAAAAAAGAGGGGTCAGCATAAGAGAGCTGGATGGCTGCTAACAAAATGAAATGGCATTAGAAGTAAAGAGGAAATCTGGGCTGCTGGGGGTGGTCCCCAGGAAGCCTTTGCTCATCTGATGCAGTGCCCTCAACCAGGTGGCAGAGGAAGATGCCATACTGAAGATGGTTAAGGAGTAACTCAGTACAGGGCATCAGCTGCTCAAGCCAAAGCATCATCGATTCCTCTCTTTCCTTCATGGCCACCCCAAGTCATCCAGTCCTGAAGCTGGCCCTGTTGCCTCTGCCTCCACAGTATAATGTTTCCATCTCCTCTCACAGACCACAGTCCATGCTGCCATTTGACTCATCTGGACTCATACAATAGGACCCTAACTGCTCTCCCCAATGAATCTCTCACCTCCACACCTGCCTTCCATGGACTTACCTCTCCAGCTTATGCGATTCTAAACCAGTGCTTCTCAACTGGGGTGAAGAACTGGTCTTCACCACCCCAAGACCCCCACCCCTGTCCAATTCAGTGTGGACCAACTGTTCTCAAATATAATGAAAATGAGTTGCTGTTAAAATAATCACACACTTTGATACTGCAGAAATGTCAAATTGCTGTATGTTTTTAACTGTTTCCCTCAGGCCAGGCCAGGAACAGTGTGAGGACTGGCAGCCTACAGACCCCACTGGAATAGCTCTGCTGAAATGCTCCAGGCTCCACCAGTGTCTCAGCTACCCACTCTCTCCTGACCTACTCTGATCTAGTCACTTTCACGACGTTCAGGCCAGGTTTCATGGCAGTTGGGACTTGCTGTGCCCTCTGCGTGGACCATTCTGGCCATGCCCTTTCCCACAGGTATTCTCCTTCATCTGTCAGGGCTCAAACATCTCCCAGAGACGTCTTCCTGCGCCATCTAATTTGGAGGAGATATCCACCCCAGCACCTAACACTCACTCCAGAACACACTGTCTTGACTTTACTGGTGCCACTGCACTGTTTTTTTTTTGCCACTTATTTTTAATATTAGGTGAAGAGGGCTTCCCTGGTGGTTCAGTGGTAAAGAATCCACCTGCCAATGCAGAAGACATGGGTTTGATCCCTAGTCTGGGAAGACCACACTTGCTGCGGAGCAACTAAGGCTGTGTGCCAGAACTACTGAGCCTGAGCTCTAGAGTCCTGGAGAATTCGGTTGGGGGTCAGGGGTGGTCAGGAGTGGTAGAGCAGAGGGTGGGTGAGACAGAACTGAAGGAGAAAAATGAACCAACAAGCATAGTGCATGCAGCAAGCGCTCAGAATTCTCAGGAACAAGACCACCAGGAGCAGCACTGAAGGGTTCCCTGCAGATGAAAGACCTGGCAGCTGGAGTGAGCCCTGAAGACTGAGACATCTGGTAATTTGATGAGTTCCAAGAAGGGTATTCCAGGAAGTGGGAAAAATGGGCAAAGGAACAGAAAAGGAAGTTTTTAAGTGGAAAATAACCTGGGGGGTGCAACATCTATTCAGCATTATAAAATATTTCAAATCATATGATGCCCTAAATTTACCACAGACCTTTTCCTTTTTTGAGTCTGTGGACTTATACACTGCACATTTTAGTAGTTTTTCACATTTGATGGTAACTGGCTTCCTGGAGTTTCTCCTTCAGATCCAGAATAAGGCCAGGTGGGAGTGGAATAGTCTGGCTGGCAGCTTCTCAGGAAGAAGCTTAACATTATTAGAACACTAGAATCAGAAAGGTCAAGGTCAAGTTGCATCTTTGTCAGTAACCCATTTCCTGTGTGATTTCAGGCAATTCATTTCACCTTTTGGAATCTCATCTGATATCTGGGGGAAAAGCTGAGGGAGCGGGACATCAGACTTATAATAATGAGGGTCACTACATATTGTCTAAAGATGCTCTGGAGAGCCAAAGAGGGGGCTCTTCTTAATTTTGCCAGAACAACAGATAACACTGATCCCAAAGAAACCAAGATGTTGTCTTATATGTCATCTTACTTATTATGTGCTTCAAAACTCTAAAGTACCACCCTCGAGAAGCACCCACAGCTCCCTTCGTCATGCTCTCTGGCTGGCTTGGTGTCTGGCTCATCCCAGATGCTCGCCAAGTGTTTGCCCCACTTCCTTTCAGTGGGTTTTTCTGCATTCTTTGTGTAATCAAAGCTATTAATCTGTTCTTCCACAATTCCACTGTCTTATGATAGCCAAACTGTCCCTGTGCCAAAGAGCCACCCCCTTCCTATTGCTGCTGATTTTACATTCCCAGGTGGCCTCTACTAAGAACAGTTTTTCCAAGAAGGTAAATATTTAGGTACAGACCTCATTCTTTTTCAACCAAAGAATAGCCAAAGAATGTAAATAATTGATCTGAAATTCTGCAATTATTCAAGGCCAGGGTGGTGATAAAAACCTTGTTTTCTCAACTGGATTGCCAATGGACTATTTTAACCACGTATAAAAGCTAAAAAACATTCTCACCTATACCTTTTGCAAACCTTAGATGCAAAGAAAACATTCTACACAAACCAAAACTCTGTTCAAAACCATGTAGCCCAGTGCCAACCTGCACATTTCCAAATACAGCATATAACAGCTTGCCAGGGTTTTAAACAGCTGATTTGGAAAAAAAACAAAAAAGAAAGTGCATTTTGACTGTGCTGTTTTGTTTTAAGCACCAAAGTATTTGTACAGATTTTTACTTTGCAACTGTAACTGAGTTGGGAGCAGGGGAAGAGTGAGGGAGTCATTCCTTCCATACCCAAGGAGAGAGCTACCCGTTCACATCTTCTGGAATGTTCTCTTGCTATTAATTAAAGAGCTACAAATATGAGTCATACCCACAGGTTTACAGATGACATAACTAGATATTCTGAGAATTTCTGGTTGAGGAAATGAACATCCATTCAGTCCACGGCAAGATCAAAAGGCAAGAAAAAGGGTAGAACACGGGCTACAGAAAGTCCCAGGAAAGGATTGAGCCTTGGTGTAAAAACTGGACGTGCCGGCTTACTGCCTACTCTCTTGGAATAATCTCAGAAACCAGCAGCAGAGATTACATAAATTATGGATGAGACAGTCAGGAAAAGATCTGTTGATATGTTGGCAAGATCTGAATAAAGAACAAACAATCCTTATAAACACAGAGAAAAGGAAAACATAAGCGAAACCAACAACGCTTTCTCCCTTATTAAAAATGACAAACGAATGTCTTCATCTCTGAATAATTCTTTAGAATGTCTGGACAAGCAGTCATCTCTGAAGTGTTTAAGACTTATTTTCATCCTTAAAGTTCTTTAAGATCTAAAGCTCAGACATACTAAATTCTCTTTTTTGAGAGAGACTTCCCCAAACAGGGGAGATCTAGGTCTGTCTTTACACACTAAGGGGTTTAATCATTTTTAAGAGTTGAAGAAATGCCTTCAAGAAATGCCTCAGCCCTGGCCTTGGGTGTGTCCCCCTGCTGGTCACCTGCACAGCCCAGTAAGCACCACACCCACCAGAGGTGCCCTCCCCAGAGGCGCAACCACAGAGGAGCATCCTTGGAATGTGACAGGGCTTTCCAGCCCTTTCCTGGAAGAATTCTGGGGCCTAAGGAAGAGGCATTTCTTTGTTTTATAAACAAACCCAGGGGATGGCGTTCCTTTTCTTACTCATTCCCTCTGTTAGCTTGAGAAGTGCATTTGGAATACTCCCTTTCTGCTGTTTTTAAATCTCAAATAGCTTTCTATACCCTGCTCCTCTTGGTTTTCTTCACCCTTTGAAAAGTTACTTCTAGTGCCCAAAACATGAAGTGATCATTCGTTTCACATGGATGGCTTTCCCCCCTTCTTTTTCTTTTCTTGTATCTCTCTTTAACAAACCAGGGTCCCTGTTAAATATTCTTAGAAGATGGAACTTGTCTCTTTGGGTTGACTTTCACTAAGATTTTGTTACAGTCTTAGGGCTGTTATTCACCCTGATTCATTTTCATCACACCATGTAAGAGCCAAGTAGGAGAGGGTATAGGAACCCCAGAGAACCAAGGATTAGGGACCTTCTTTCCCTCCATGGCTTCAACCTCTGACCCAACATAATACCTGCCTATGATGATTATTTTAAGAGGAGGCTTCCAGTTTCCAAACAAATCGGCCAACTCTCTCTGGACAAAATCACAATGTAACCAAATAGGATCCTACAGGGCCTTCTTGGGACAGAACCCCCACCCCCACTGTCCTCTGCTGCAGCTCCTTCCAGAGGTAGCTAAATAACAGTATCTGATGCACATTCCTGAGCTGTGTGACAGATGCTAAAACCACCACCAAAATGGAAGAAATTAACTACTTGATCATGCACCCCTAGACCCACTGGTACCTAAGGACTGATAAGGTAAACCCCCCTGTTACCTGAAATCAACCAATCAGAACTGTGCACCAGCTGACCACATACCCTGTAACCCCTTCCCTCACCTGGCCTTTAAAAATGCTTTGCTGAAATCCATCTGGGTGTTTGGGGGTTTTCAGAGCACAAGTCACCCATCCTCCTTGTGTTGGCACCTTTACAATAAAGGCTGCACTTCCCTTCATCACAACCCAGTGTCAGTAGATTGGCTTTACAGTGCACAGGCAAGCGTACCCAAGTTTGGTTCAATAACAGCGAGGGTAGACTTGACAATTAAGCCCCATTAGCTTCATCCCATATGGGCTTCCCTGGTGGCTCAGATGGTAAAGAATCTGCTTGCAATGCAGGAGATCCAGGTTCGATCCCTGGGTTGGGAAGATCCCCTGGAAAAGGGAATGGCAACCTACTCCAGTATTCTTGCCTGGAGAATCCCATAGACAGAAGAGCTGTAGCTGGCTGGCTACAGCCCATGGGGTCACAAAGAGTCGGCCATGACTGAGCAAATAACGCTACCACTACTAGCTTCATCCCATGTGAGAATGGACTGCCTACTAACTGCTGCTCAAACTGTAGGCACAAACGTTATGACTGTTCTGCCTCTGCATCAACTCTGGACAGGAAAGAGGGTTCATCAAAACGTTTGGGAACCGTGGAAGAAAACCACCCACCTTGACCAGGCAAGACGATAACCACTTGCATGAGTTGTCTCACAACAGGAGGGTCCCAATAAGGAACGGGGTGCTGCCCCCAAAAACTAACCAGAAGAATTTGGGAGGGGCCAAAAGGAGGGAGGAGATGCTACCCCATAATGTGAGCCAACCTCCCAGAAACTATCATGCCAGAATCCATCATGGCTGAGAGATATGCATGCCACCAGGGAGGACCCTGAGTCAGACCAGGTATGAGCCAAACAAGATGACCCCTCATTACTATGAAACCCAAGATCGCGGGCTTGGGCAGAGAGGTCCTCCTGGGTTCCCTTACCTGCTGCTCTCCGCCTGGGCACCACTTCCCTATAAAGTCTCTTGCTTTGTCAGCATATGTGTCTCCTTGGGCAGTTCATTTCCAACTGCTAGACAAGAGCCCACTTTCAGGCCCTGCAAGGAGTCCCCCTTCCTGCAATAAATATATTTCCCTAAACCCAGTGTCTCTTTTGACAAATCACTGGGCTTTCTGCTGCCTGGCTGAAGGTAGGTGATTGCAAAATGACTTCAATTTCAGTAGCTAAGGAAACACAGAATCAAACTACCAGTAAGTCATATTCCTAGGGCTCCTGGGTCATATTTTTATGAATAATTAAAATAAACTGATTTTTAAACCATTCTGTAAATATAAAAGCACACTACCTAAAGCACAACACATCCATCAGGACTCATGGGGACGAAAATAACAATATCTATCTCTGTCACTATGTTGAGAGGATCAGAGTGAGAAGACGAGTATCTGTACAAAACACCCAGATGCTATGCTTGGTGCATAACAGGCAGGCAATAAAAACACATAGTAGGTAGCGTTTTACTGTTTCTAGGGAGTCTGTGGACCAAGGGTAATTAGACCATCAGCAGATATGCTGAAACCCTCACCCTGCACATACTTACTGCGTCTCTGCTCCCAGCAGCATCTCCACTTTCTCATTTGCGTGGTTACTAAGGACAGTTAGCGTAAAGAGGTGACTGGCAGAGTTCTGTCTTGAATAAAGCATTGTGGAGCTGTTCTTCCCCGGAGAAGAATTAAGCTCTTCACTGTCACAAGACTCCACCAGTAGCTGATCTCTTAAAGAATAATCATTGACATTGTAACTTTCTTCACTGTAAAGAAAAGGGGAAAAGAACATTATCAGGAATTCAGTGGATGAGACTGTGACACTGTCGATTTTCAAGTCACACTTTGGGGGATGTGGAGGGGAAGGGAAGGAGGACAGGGACAGAATGACTTATTTTAAATAGGAATTGAACTCTGAATTATTCCTACTGATTATGAGTCAGTATGTGTGCTCATTCACTTCAGCTGTGTCCAACTCTTTGTGACCCCATGGACCAGAGCCTGCCAGGCTCCTCTGTCCATGGGATTCTCCAGGCAAGAATACTGGAGATCTTCCCAACCCAGGGGTTGAACCCACATGTCTTATGTCTTCTGCATTGGCAGGTGAGTTCTTTACCACTGAGCCACCTGGAAAGCCCTATGAGTCAGTATAACCCTCCAAAATGAAAACCTGTTAATTACTAATTTTCTGTTGTATACTGAATTGTATCTTAGGTATCAAAGCAGTATCAGGACTTCCCTGGTGGTCCAGCGGCTACGAGTCCATGCTCTCAATGCAGGGGACCCGGGTTCAGTCCCTGGTCAGGGAACTAGATTGCATATGTCACAACAAAAGATCCCAAGTGCTGTAACTAAGACCTGGTGCAGCCAAATAAATATTTTTTAAAAGTAATTAAAAGCAATATTAAAAACAAGTATTAAACCCTCCAGGTTTCCTTTTACACTGTCCTGGCATTGCTGCAAAAAGTAAAACATACAGACATCATGGTACTGCTTGAACAGCTATTCCCCAGTCTCCCCTCCATCTGCAGGATGAGATCTACTCACACTCTGGGTGGCAAGGCCGCACTACCAGCCTCCAAACCAGCAGGCACAGGAGGGAAGAACAGCCTCAGAGGTCTGTCTTCTGGCAAGACCCCCAACCCTTCCTCCTAGCATGCACAGCCTCACCACCTGCTTCAGAAAGCACCCACTGATCCCACCACACCCTCTATCCCTGCTTGTGCCCCAGACTGACCCCCTGGTGGTCTTCATTCCCCTGGATGCACTCTCAGCTGCACAGTCCTAAGCATGTGCATAATTGGGCCTCACCTCCCCAAACCCCTCAGCTGGTTGCTAAACCCTTCCACTGAGTCCTCTGGAAATCCAGCTAAATCTTCTAAATCCTCAGCCTCTTCTCTGAACTCTCTCTCTCTTTACCTTCTTGCCTTAACAGATACTAGGCTCCTTCTAGAGAGCACCACCTCCCTAGAAGGCTTTCCACCTGCTTGAGTTTCATTATTCTAGACAACAATCTCTTCCTACTCCCAGAATGTCCCCTAGTTTTGTGCTCATGCCATCAGTCTTCTTATTTCATCATCAAAGTCATCGCCAGGCCCCCTGGATCCTGCCTCATCCTCATTCATGAGTGTAGCTGCCAGCTTCCTGGTGCTGTCCAACACTCCTTTCTTGAATTTCCATGTGGCAAGCCTTCCATGATCCTGGCCTCTCAGTTCCTTGATTTCCCCTTCAAGGATCGACCCTGTTATCACCAACCGCAACCTCTCTGCAATCCCAAATGTCAAAACCACTTCCTAACCAGCCCTGCTAGTCTCTTCGACTCATCTCTTCCAATCCTCAACCCCAACAATTTTAACCCACCATTCCTACAACCCATTGATTCCACTGCCTTTCCCTCCACCCTTGAACCCTTCATGTCCTCTCATTCACCCTTATTCAATTATCCAACTTGAATTTCCTGATACCAAGTTATATAATCACTCCTTGCATACACATTTTCTTGGCAAATCCCAACTCTAGTTAGATACAGCTCCCCTCTATTCTCTATCTGTCCTCGCAGCTGAACATGGCAGAGCTCAAAAATAACTCGTGAATAAATGGATGACCATGCAATACATTCTAATGCATTCTAAGAACCATATTGAACAATTAACTTACCTAATAGCAAATGCAAATGTATGAACTCATGAGAGCTAAGAAAAATCCTAGTGCTCAACTATACTAGGAAATTTCAAAATAGGCCATTTTGCTCAAGATTCCTGAGAAATTTTTTAATCTGGTAGTGGGCATCTGTCAACCATTCCCTTATAATTCTCCTTTAAAAACTTTATGATCTTTTTAAATTTAGTTGGATAGATCCTTTCCCCACCCCAAACCAGCAAATACAGTTGTATCATCCATAGAAGCAAAAAACTGCCTTTTGATCAAGCCTGTTTGTTGCTAGGGTAATAATCTGTATTAACTGGAAGTTCACATGGCAACATCATCTCCGAAACTCACTGAGACCACATACAGACCAGCACAACTGTGCTCAGAATATATGAAATATGTCTCACATCAAAATGAGGGTTATCAAAGTTCATGTGATTTTTATAAAAGGAGGAAGCAGGATAATATACTTTACAAACAAACAATATTATATTTTTTAAAGACCTTGTGTACCAGAACCAAAGCAATCAATTTCGGGCAAAGCACGTGTGGGTTGCACCCTGCAGGCCTACACACCTCGTAGTTGCCCAGCCTCAAGACAGACCCAGCAACGACAGAGACATCAATGGTTTATGGGAGAGGGGATCTCACATCTGAAACAAAAGGGTCCCAGAGTGACAAGTGTGCTGCAGGCGGCAAGTAGACCAGGGCAGCAGTCTTCAGTGCTCGGGGGAGAAGAAGCTACCATTTACAGGGGGAAGTGACATCAAGTGGGCTCACTGGTTTCCAGGAAAATGTCCCGCACAGCCCTTCTGGTTAACAGTCATCATGAAGGCAGATGCTTCCCTTATCGGACTAGCATGTGGAGCTGTACTGGCCAAAGGATTAGAACAATCACCAGCTGGGGCAGTGGGCAAGCACATTCCTGTGAGTTGGGTACAGGTGAGGGAGGGATCCAACAGGGCATGTACAGAGAGTAAGAGAACAGCCATCTTGAGTGGCCTGACCATACAGCAGGTAAGGCTTATAATACTGTCTAGACATCTGAGACACAGATTTAATAAAATCCAGGACTCAGGATAAGACCAAAAGGAAAAAGAATAAAAACGAAAGCAAAACCTCAGCAGGGCTGCAAAAACAGAGAGAGAGACCAAAAAAAGAAGCCTTCTTTGGTACTGTCCTCTCTCTGCACCCCTCAGCTACTCTCTTGGTCCAACTCACAAGCTTAAAAAGATTATCTTTTAGTTAAAATCATTTCCAGTTAAAACTAATTCTGCTTCAGACAGAGAACTCCAAGCTCCCTAATGCTGTGCACATGGAGTATTTAGGCAGTGCCCTACGCTATGACATTGCATAGGTATTCTCTGTATTCCCAAAGAAATAAAAGGCAAAGAAATCTGCATGCTGTGAAGGCATCATTCAAGATGATGCAAGTTCCGAAAAGGATTCAGCATAAAGTGGCTTTACTTACTAGATGATCCCCAACAGGATTCCAAACCAAGAGTTCATAGGAAACTCATGCAAATGGACATGAATAAGCTACTTAAATCTTTTTTTTTCCCCCTCTTAATTTTCAGAGTTATTACCCCTGTGTTTGCCTAAATGAGAACAACATCAGCTAGTGTGTTTCACTGATGTGTTGAATCTCTGACTTCAGGGGGTAGGTAATTAGAAGAAGTAGAAAAATTAATAGAAAATTTTTTTTAATTGTTCTCTTAAGCTATGACAATTATAATACCATTAAGACCTAGGATGACCATTTGACCTGGTTTATGCCTGTTGTCCTCGCAAATGTTCAGCTGGGATGGTAAAGAGCGGCCACCTCATTTATAGCTATGCGAGTTCACCTCAAGATATCTGGTGTCCACACATCTGGGTCACTGAACTTTCCCACTGTTTTAACTTTGTATCCAAAATAGGACACAGGAAACAAGTGTGCTGTTTTCTTAACTGATTCAATAGCAGTCACCCAGTATCATTATTTTATCTGACCTGCAAACGTCTTCATTATGTAATAAATAATGTCCACAACTTCACCACTCCTTTAACGCACTTAATATAAAAACGCACTTAATGTAAAAAAAAAACCTTGATTTAACAGTAGTCAAGTAAGTTGACTATTTATCCTTGTCAGCTACTATTCAAACCCAACGGAATAAACAAGGAAAAGGAACTCACTCTTGCTAGCATGTTCGTGCGCTCTCATGCAAAATACACACTCACACAGCCAATCTCATAAAGGTTCAAATTACTATTTCCCCTTCTCCAGATCTGCTGAATACTCAGTGAAATTCATTCTCCTCATGACAACCAGCACCTACTAACTCTCTCATGCTAACACAAAAGGATAACTGTTAAAATACGGGCTTAAGGATTTCTCTGGTGGCGCAGGGAGTAAGAAGCTGCCTGCCAAGGGAGGAGACACAGGCTTGATCCCTGGTCCGGGAAGATTCCACATGCCTTGGAGCAGCTAAGCCCATGTACCTAGAGCCTGTGCTCCACAACAAGAGAAGCCACTGCAATGAGAAACCTGTGCACCGCAATAAAGAGTTAGCCCCTGCTGGCTGCAACTAGAGAAAGCCTGTGTGCAGCAGGGAAGACCCTGGGCAGCCCAAAATAAATGAATAACAATACTAAAAATACGTGCATAAGCAGAAGAGGGGGGAATCCACAGTCAGATTCAGCCCCTCACAACCCCATTCCCTCCTCCGCTGACCCACCCGTGTCCAGTAAAGTATAAAACAAGCTCAGCTGGGCTGGGAAAGATCCCCCTTCCCTAAGGGAAGTTGATGCTAATCAGGCTTCCCCATCCATGTTTGTTTCTTTCATTTAGCAAACATATGGTTTACATAGCCTCTGAAACAATCTGCATCATGTATTTAGGAAGTCAAACTGCTCAGAAAAAGGCAAATGGAAAAACCACGTTTCCTTGCACGGAGCAGTTTACACGTAGACTTCCTCTGATTGTCTTAGCCGCACTCCAAGTTTACCAGCTGCTCATCAAAGAGCAGCCGCTTTGTGCGAGCACAGCCTCCTATCAGGCACAGCAATCAAATCGATATAAGCCTGTGGCTCTGTGGCATAAACAATGATGGGTCTCCCTGTCGAAACTTACAGTCCTAGTAACCTTTAGAATGCCTTTTCTTTGTTTAACATGATAAAAAAAACTATCAGTAGAGAACAGGATATGGTGGTAAATAAATACCTCAATTATTCTTCCCTTGGAAGGCATTCTTTTGTTAAGCGGCTCAGATACTGTTTGGTTCTACTGCATGCAACCTAACAGCATGCACTAAAATCTTTTCAGCCCATGATACACCTTTTCTGAGAACAGTTGATTCTTAAAGTGAATATTAGGGAGCACTTTCAACTTTCTCTCCTGTCAATTTCTATAAAGGTTGGAATGCTTTCATAATGGGCATATATTTGAAAAAATAAAGCAAAAGTATTAGCTGCTCAGTTGTGCCTGACTCTCTGCAACCCCATGGACTGCAGCCTCCCAGACTCTTCTGTCCATGGGATTTCCCAGGCAAGAACACTGGAGTGGGTTTCCATTTCCTTCTCCAGGGTATCTTCCCTACCCAGGGATAGAGCCTGGGTCTCCTGCTGAGTCTTTACCATTACCCAGGAAGACCTGGGCATATATTTACTACTTTTAAATAAGGGCAACATTTACAACTGCATACACGCATGAATTGAAAGTCGCTCAGTTGTGTCCGACTCTTTGCATCCCCATGGACTATACAGTCCATGGAATTCTCCAGGCCAGAATACTGGAGGGGGTAGCCTTTTTGTTCTCCAGGGGATCTTCCCAGCCCAGGGATCGAATCCAGGTCTTCTGCATTGGAGGTGGGTGGATTCTTTACCAGCTGAGTTACTAGGGAACCGCACATACATGCATGCATGCTAAGTTGCTCAGTCATGTCTGACTCTTTGTGACCCTGTGGACTGTAGCCTACCAGGTTCCTCTGTCCATAGGGATTCTCCAGGCAAGAATACTGGAGTGGGTTGCCATTTCCTCCTCCAGGAGGGAATCTTTCCAACCCAGGGATCAAACCCCCTTCTCCCGTGTCTCTTGCATTGTAGGCGGGTTCTTTACCACTGAACCACTGGGGAAGCCGGTTGCATACAACATACATTTTTAGAATACCAAATTTTACATATTTAGAATATTTAAAATAAAATTTACATATTCAGAAAAGTAAATTTTAGAATACCAAAGCTGCATGTGTATACACACATTAGTGAATGCAGGATGAAAGATACCAAGCTCAGCACAGGACTTACTTTGGGAAGGAGGGGGAGAAAGAAGGGATGATGAAGAGGCTCTAGGTAA
The DNA here is from genome assembly GCA_024291935.2 of Okapia johnstoni. Taxonomy (NCBI): domain Eukaryota; kingdom Metazoa; phylum Chordata; class Mammalia; order Artiodactyla; family Giraffidae; genus Okapia; species Okapia johnstoni. The sequence continues at coordinate 40,049,039 of CM044323.1, forward strand.
ACCTGCAATATTATATCAGGCCTTTTTTTTTTTTTTTTAAAGAGACCTGGCACTGATATAGCAAAAAAAAAAGAAAAAAAATGAAAAACTTGTATTTGTTAAACCTGGATGATAGGCATGTTGATGGTGGTGGTGGTTTCGTCACTAAGTCAGGTTCGACTCTCACAACCCCATGGACTGTAGCCTAGCCTGCCAGGCTCCTCTGTCCATGGGATTCTCCAGGCAAGAATATTGGAGTGGGTTGCCATTTAGTGTTTGATAATTTTCTGTATGTTTGAAGTATTTTGCAATTTAAGGTAAAAAAAAAAAAAATCTAGATAATAAACGCATAGATGTGAAGACTGTCAGCATTCCAGGTTTTCTGTGGATGCTTGAGGGTACAGGTGAAGGGACTCTTGGGCAATGGAATAATTTTTGCCTTACAAACAACTGATTACTTGCAGATAACATCATTGACTGAAATATATTACAAGGTAAGAGTGAATTCACTAAAATGGTTGGGTTAAAAAAAAAGGCTTTTCCATAAATGAATAACACTCAGAAAATATAATGGAAGATCTTATTTATAATAGACACAAAACCCACAAAATATTTAGAATTTTAAATTGAAGTTTCTTCTATATGAAGACAGCCTTGAAATACTTTAGAAGAAGGACTGAATGGATAGAAAAGTTTGATATTAAAAAGATATTAATTCTTCCTGAATTAATATATAATTTTAACATAATTTCCTTGAAAAATCTCGTTTTTACAGGGGCAGAGAGGAGGGGGAATAGTCAAGCTGATTCTAAAATATGCAGAAAATAAACATGTTAAAAACATATTTTAAAGCTACAGTAATTCAAAGATGGAGACTAATAGATATTAGTTGACAGAGGGAGTAGTGAAACAGAAGCGTGGGTTCACAAAGTGAAAGTGAAGTCGCTCAGTCACGTCTGACTCTTTGCGACCCCATGGACTGTAGCCTAGCAGGCTCCTCTGCCCATGGGATTCTCCAGGCAAGAGTACTGGAGGGGGTTACCATTTCCTTTTCCAGGGGATCTTCCTGACCCAGGGATCGAACCCGGGTCTCCCGCAGTAACCCTAAATACATCTAGGAATTTACTACATGATAATAAGTGACATTTCAAATCTATGGAATATTGATAGTTCAGTCAACAAATAATATTGGGACATCTGGAGAACACCTGAAAAGTTTTAAGAGGCTGGATCCCAACCTCACTCCATTAATTATGGTACTTCCTTGGACCCAAGGTACGTAAACATCATGAAGAAGAGGTGGTGATGGAACGGGTCTTTCTGTAGAGCCTTGTGATTAGAGATGAGCTTTTATACATGCAAATACCATAGGAAGAATTTCCACCGTAACCCTTATGAGCAAACCTCTTAGGTACATAACACGGATGACCAGGAACGAGAAACAGGCTGGATGACCAAATGGAACCAGGAGAACAAAAGCAAAGACAGAGATGGGGAAAGCAAGAAGAAGCGTTAGACTTTAAAAGACCAACTTTCCCCATGCCCTGCTCAAGTCAGCCTTAACTGTCAGTTGTCTCACCTGCCACCTTGCATTGTTCTGGAACTTTCTTTCAGGTCAAAATCTGACAGACTAGAAGGAGAACTTCCAATTATTCCTTTTGTAGAAGAATTAAATTTAAAAGGAAAAATGCAAGCAAGGATTATCCAAAACAAAACACAAGGATTTTCTGCCATCTATCGTTAAGAATAAGATTTATTTTTACCTATTCAACACCTCCCTTTCCACAGGCTTTGTTTAAAACATGCACACAGCTTCCCTGTCCTGAAAAAATCTTCACTTGAATCTGCTGGTGAAAAGACAAATGTCTACTGAGCTAGCAGCTGCCTGGCCTTTTCTCAGATCCTTGTGCCCATGTACCAGTGAAATTGCTCTCCAAAGTCATGATGGCCCATCACCCCAGCAAACCCAGTGACCTGCATATCACCACTGCTCATCTAGGCACCTAATGAGGTTGAGCACCTGTGACAACCGGAAACTCTTCCTCTCCTAATGCCTTCCACGTCAGTGCTAAGTCATCCTTTTTTTTTTTTTTCTTCCAGTGGCCATACTCCAAGTTTCTCTCCTAGACCCTCTTACTTTCCTCAGGGATCTGTGATGGCTCTGCCATGCTCCCTGCATGTAGATTCACAGAAGTTCCTGGGGTTTTATAAAATCAAAGAGATTCCTCCCACTTCCCTTCAAGACACGTACAAGAATTTTTCCTCTGAAGATTTCAACTTGTTTCTCTTTCCCTTCTGAAAGCATGATTGCTCATTCCCACACTTGACTTTGTGCTTAACTGGAACAAGAACACCCTAGTTAAACATTTCTAGGAGGGAGGAGATAGGATTATGCTGAAGTCTACTTTGAAGTTAAGAGGTTAAAACACTTTCTTCACAGTGACTGAAGTTGATTTTAATTTTAAATCTTGGTATTAGAATTATACAATTTTTTTTACTAGAATAATATACAATTTTAAAGCTGTGAAGTACAGTGTAACAAATAAGAGTACAGACTTGACTGAGCGTGTCTGGCTCAATTTCATCACTCACGCACTTTGTGATTTTGAGCAAGTTACTGATCCTTTCTGTGTTCTCTCCTATGTAAACTGGGGATTACAACACCTCTTAGGATTGTTGGGAGGATTGAATGAAATAATACATTTATTATCTTTTTCCATGTAAATCTCTTACAATCATGCCTAGCTTACAGCAAATGTTATTAGCTAATATTTTAAATCTTCCTATAGAACATCATGCCTTTATACTGCCTGACATCTTATTAAAAGCCTAATAATTATAGGTGCTTTGCAAATGAGCAAGTGGACTAAGCATAATTAGAGCCAAATACCTGTGTCGAAATATTTATTATTTGGCAGAGGCTCCAACCGGCAAAACAAGGCATGAAATTTGCCCCAAAACTGATTTCAAACAGCCTTATATGCTCAATGCCTCAAAATAATTCTGAAGACTAACAAACACGCCATACACGTTATGAATATTTACTACAAGTCTTTATGAACTGTTTCTATTTCTCTTAGAATGAAACACTGAATGGAATTACTGGGTCATATGGTAAATTGCTTAGCTTCTTAAGAAACTACTTGGCCACTTTCCAAAGTGGTTGCATCATTGTACATTCCGATAAGCAGTGTATTAGGGCTCCAGTTTCTCCACATCCTTATCAACACCATCTTTGTCTTTATTATAGTCATCCTAATGGCTGTGAAGTGGTACCTAGTTTTGGTTTTAACTTTCATTTCCCTACTGACTAGTAATGTTGAGCATCTTTTCAAATGCTAAGCCATTTCGATATCTTCTTGGCTGAAATGTCTATTCAAATGTCTGCCCACTTAAAAATTGAGTTGTCTTACTTTTAAGAAGTCTTTATGTAATCGGGGTAAAAGTCCCACATCAAGTATGGCTTGAAAATATTTTATCCCAGTCGGTGGTTTGTAAATTCATTTTCTTAGTGGTTTTTTTTTTCTATTATGTAAGTTTCAGGTGTACATTGTTCAGGTCCACTTTATAGCACAGCCAGCTTTAAAAGAATAAAGACTTTAAAGTCCAGCGGTTAAGAATCTACCTGCCAATGCAGGGGACATGGATTCGATTCCTGGTCCGGGAAGATTCCATATGCAACTAAGTCTGTACACCACAACTACTGAACCAGCATTCTAGAGGCCACAAGCCACAACTACTGAGTCCATATGACACACCTACTGAACTCTCTCACCCTAGAGCCCATGCTCCGCAAGAAGAGAAGCCACCGCAATGAGAAGCCCTCACACCACAATGAAGAGTAGTCCCCGCTCACCGCAACTACAGAAAGCCCATGCACAGCAAGGAAGACACAGCGCAGTCAAAAATAAAAAAGTAAATCTTAAAAAAGACTAGACTTCCAAAAAACCCAGAAATGTCACACAGTTTCTCTTTCATTGTTGAGGATGTAACAAATAGTGGAGATGAGGGTCACATTTGTTGGTAAGGATCTGTTATGATTTACTGTCACCCAAAAAGACAGCCAATGATTCACATAGGATCAGAAAGTCCCCAATCCAGGTTTATCGTCACTGATCTCTCCAAATGAAGGGAAAAACATACTGCAAATTTCTATCAGCCACAAAGTCACAGAGTCTCCTAATCAAATACGAGGGATGTTACTAGACAACTGCTAATACAAACATGTACACATGAATCAGATCACCGTACAAAAGAATAAAAGTTGATCAGTGATTATCCCTCAGTCACTTACCATCTGACACGGGTTCTTGATAGGAAGGGAGAGGCATGGTGTTAAATGCATTTACTCCTAAGGCCATATTTCAGAGGCCATAATCCAGGTTTGGAGGAGGAAATGGCAACACACTCCAATATTCTTGCCTTGAAAATTCCATGGACAGAGAAGCCTGGTGGGCTACGGTCCAGGAGGTTGTGAAAGGGTGGGACACAACTTAGGAACGGAACAACAACAACAATCCAGGTTTGGCCTTGGAGTGCACCAAACTTTCAGCTGTACAGCAGTGGCTTAAGGTTTCAAGGGTTTCCCTGGTGGCTGAGACGGTTAAGAACCCGCCTGCAATGCAGGAGAACCGGTTCAATCCCTGGGTCGGGATGATCCTCTGGAGAAGGGAATGGCTACCCCCTCTAGTACTCTTGCCTGGAGAATTCCATGGACAGAGGAGCCTAGTGGGCTACAGTCCGTGGGGTCACAAAGAGTTGGACACAACTGAGTGACTAACTCTTTCTAAGGTTTCAAACCAATTTTTAAAATAAGAAAATGTTCTAGAAATAAAAGGGCAATAATCTGATCTGCGCCAAATCTTTAGAGAAAGACACCCAGGACTAGGAATGATGATGATCCCAGCATGTATCAGTCCCTCAGCAGGGACCATTCACTGCGTTAAGTGCTCTGTGAGCACCATATCAATTCTCACAGACACTCCAGGAAGACCAGGACATTGCTTCCCTCATTTTACAGATGAGAACACTGAGACTCTGAGAGATCAAAGGCAACTTGCCCAAGGTCACATGGCGAGGATTTTGAACACAGTTCTGTCTGACACCAGGTTATCTATATTGTGCACTCGGTGCAACTTTTGACACTGAATGGCAACAATGGCTCTTCTTACAGAGGCAGAGGAAAAAAATACTCTTAGCTCCCGCCATGTCAGAGGATCACGGATGTGTGGGGCAGCAAGAGAAAGAGAAGAGGAGGAAGACGAGAGGGGGTTCTCACAGCTCTTCCACCCCTTCTCTCCATCTTGATCTTAGAATCCGATCCAAGTGGTCACAAACAACCAAGCTGTATATTCCAGGAATAAAAGTGCTTTGAGTCAAAGCCTTATTGCCTTTTCTTTATCCAAGATACTCAAAGTTAATTTCCCGAGGAAGGAGTTTATTCAGCAGAGGCAGAGGGACAATGTCAGGTGGCCCCAGCTTTCTATAGCGGCAAAGCTGTCAAAATAAAAAAACTCGAAACGGGGCCAAACTAGGCCATGACCCTTTCCAGGGAGCCCACACCGCTTTAAGCTACTAGACATTCAAACTACTTAGGAAAAGGCAAGTTCTAACAAATCTCTGAACTCCTGATAATGATCAGGTAGAATTCTATTACAGAAAATCCTTTTCTTTAAAACTTGAAGATTTGTAATGTGTCACGGAGTTCAAGTTATTTCAATATACACAATATTTATGGAAGTAGGGATCAGGAAGTGGAAAGCTCCTGTCTTAAATATCTGAGGGAAAGAAATGTTGTGAAAAGGAAACGCTCTTCCCCACACTCTGGTGCTAGACTGGCTAAAGGTAGAGGAAGCCTCACAAGTGCACCTTGGGACCCCTTCTAATTTCCTCCCACGACCAGTAAAACTACAAAAATATCCACTTAAATAAAAACCTGCTTTGAAAAATGTGTTTATCAAAGCAAGTAAAAAAGTTGCCAGCTTCTAGGCTATTTTTCCTAAGAACATTACAGGGTGGTAGAAAGGTAAAAATATCCTAGAAAAATGAAATTAAGAATTAGTGAACATAAATTGTTAGAGGAGGTTCCAGAGTCAGACTCAGATGAGAATTGTGGCTTTGCAAAGAGACTTTGAAAAAGAGACTTTAATCTCTTTCTGCCTCGGTGTCCTCATCTTTAAAATGGAAATAATACTTGATTACTGTGATAACTCAATGACAGATTCACAAACACTCTGAGCACAGTGACTGGTACACGATAATGCTCAATAATATAGGTTCTTACCATCATTATCACTATTACTACTCATCTAACTATAGAGAATACCCCAAACCATCATGGATAGATCATTTGTGGGGACAGAATCCAGGAGAAACTGAAAGAAACACATCACAACATGATTACATTTACTGGTATGATAACAAGACTAGACTAGATTTCTACATTCTTTTGGTATTGTGCCCAACACCCACACAAGGTCAATCTATCTGCAGCTCTAAATGTGCTCAAGGGCACAGTGGGGCTGGGGGCAGCAAAAAGGCACTACAAGCAAAACACGCATGTGAACCACACTGGAGGACTAACCCTAGCCAAAGGGAAGTGGGTTCTACCTCTCCAGTCATTTCTGCCTTTTTTGAACCTACCCCTAACCCCATTTATCTTAAAGGCAATGTGTTAGTTCTTTTAAAGAGCTCTTGGGACTTCCCTGGCTGTCCAGTGGTTAGGTCTCTGTGCTTCCACTGCAGGAGGCAACAGTTTAATCCCTGGTCAGAGAACTAAGATCCTGCAAGCCATAGACAGTAGCAAAAAAAAAAAAAAAAACTTTCTGTTTTCCAAACTTTCCATTGTCATTTGAGCTTCTGTGGAAAAGAGGGCTTCCCAGTTATGGATGTAACTGTCTACTATCTAATCCTCTGCCATCTTCCCCTGCTTCATGGCTAAACTAAAACAATCATGGTTGTCCTATTCCTCTCTGCTATATGCTGGCTTTTCCAGCCTCCTTTATAAGGTCAAGTCTTGTGACCCAGGACAGATGGGTAAAACACAAGAAGCCTTCTGAAGACTTGTCTGGGAAAGGTTCTCCTCTGCTGATGAAAAGAAAAGGCATTTGAGAAAGAGAGTCCCTTTTTGGTCAGGCTCTATGTCTTGCTCTGCTCCTATGTCCTTGAATGAAATCATGATGCCTGGACTTGCAACAATGGTGCTATGTGCACATGGGGCAAAAGCAAACAGAGTACTGTGCAGCCAAAGAATGCGAAGGGGCTGGGTTACTGGTGAGCCCACTCTCGGTCTTCACATTTGGTGAGAGGTAAATGTCTTAATTGCTTCAGCCATTGCAATTTGGATATCCAGTGACATATAGCCAAGAGCCTTCCTAAATAATTTAATAACAAATTTCCCAAAGTGGAAGAGTATGCAGGGTTTCCCAAGCTCATCTGACTTCTTACGTGTGTGTTTGTATGTGTAATAAATGAACATTTTTATGTTCACTTAAACCCTTTTGTATGGGTAGCTCAAAACATTAGTTGACACAATAGTACAAAATAAAAGCAAGCCAAAAAAAAAAACACCTTTCCTCTGCAGAGCACAATTTTGCAAATACAATCCAAAGTGTTTTTCAGATTGAGGTTATATGTCATTTATAGGTAAGTTTATAGGTAAAATTCTAGAAGATGTGAGAAGTCACATGATAAAGCTCCAGATTTGTTTTTGCCCAGATTAATTAAAAGTGAATCTATAATGGAACAGAACACAAAAATCACATATCTTTTAAAAATAAAAGAGAATTCAAAGAACTTTTAGCTTGGGTGTGGAATGGGAGGAAGCCACCCACTGAGTAATACTGTCACTCTGTTTATATTTAACCATCTTCACGACTGGTTCACATTTGACAGATATTTATTAAACGGTCATTATGAGACAGGCAAAGGCTCAGCACTGAGGATGCAAAGGTCATCACGACAGACATGAGCACATAGTAACACAAATATTATGACAGAGAAAGCGCAGGGCTCTATGGGAACACAGAGCAGTGGAAATAAACCCTCTCTAGAGGAATGGATAAGAGCTCCCAGTGGATGTGGCAATTAACCTAAGACCTAAAGAATGAAAAGGACTTTGCCTAGAAAAGATCTGGGGTGGAATGGGGTTATGGGGTAGAGAGGAACATTTCAGGCAGAGAAAGAAAGAAACATGTGCCAGGTTTGGGGGGCTATAAAGGGGGGCCTTATTCAGTGAGGCATTTATGCTGAGTGCAAGGTAGATCACTGAAGGGCTGTTTGCAAAGCACAAACTGAGTCTTTTAAAAAGCACACTGTGGCTGTGGAATGTAAACAAATGGAGGGATGGTGGCATGAATCCAGTTCTGGGCGAGTTCAAGGTGGTGGTACAAGGGCGTGGCAACAAGTGAGGACAAAAGCTGTTCCATCATGGGTAGAAGACTGGGGATTGGACAGATGGGGAGTATGGTGAGGAAAAGGGCAAGGAGGGCTTCCAGGTTTACTGTGGAGCAACTGGGTGGATGGAGGGGCCTTTTACTAAGGAGGGAATAGACCCTGGAGAAGGGACGGTTTGAAACAGAATATCTGGATATGAAGGTAATCTGAAACCTCCAAGAGCTGTTCAAGTCACATGACCATGATGACATTCAGAAGTCAATGAAAAATGGCATCGTGCGTGCATGCTAAGTTGCTTCAGTCATGTCTGACTCTTTGCGACCCCATGGACTGCAGCCCCCCCAGGTACCTCTGTCCATGGATTATCCAGGCAAGAATACTGGAGTGGGTTGCTGTGCCCTCCTCCAAGAGATCTTCCTGACCCAGGGATTGAACCTGAGTCTCTTATGTCTCCTGCACTAGCAGGTGGGTTCTTTACCATTAGCGCCACCTGGGAAACTCATGAAAAATGGCATCAATGTTAAAAAAAAAAAAAAACAAGCAAACATGTTATAGAACTGGCTAAGACATTACAGCACACTTCTTCATTCGATGTTTAAGTGAGGCGGTGGTGATGGGCCAAGCAGTACAAGAGACTTGAACTCTGGCCCAAAAATTATGCTGAAACTTAAACTCCTGGTTCTGTGCACGTGACCTGATTTGGAAATCAGGTCTTTGCAGATGGAATCTGTTAAGATGAGACCATTCTGGATTAGAGTGGGCCTGGAACCCAGTAACTGGTGTTCTTACCAGGAGAGGGAGATTTCAAGACACACAGACACATAGGAGACAAGAAAGGCAGTTGAAGGTGAAGGCAGAGATTGGAGCCACAAGCCAATGAGCCCAGGGAGCCACCAGGAGCAGAGGCAAGGAAGGAATTGCTCCCGGATCCTTTGGAGATGTGTGGCCCTTCCAGCTTCCTGATTTCAGAATGTTACCTGCATGATCATGAGAGACTAAATGCCTATTTTAAGCCACCCAGTTTAGGGTACTTTGCTACAGCAGCTGTGGAAACTATTACAGGGAGGAAGACTTTGTTTTAGCTTCAAAAGAAATTGGAAAGGAAGGCCTAAGGTAGATAGAAGGCACTGAATGAGACTGGTAAGACCATTGCAAACTAAGTGTTTGGGGAGTCTGGCCCAAATACTTAGGTCTTGAATTCAGTTTTTATATTTCAAAACTGAGGGCAACAGTACCTAATCCTTAAGGTTGCACATGGGGGTATAGTCTGTGCACTGTCATGGATAATTAATTATAAATATGCTGTCACAAGGCACAAATTAGATATTACATATATTTATATAGATTATTCAGTAATCTATGAACACAACATGGCAATCCCTTCCTCTTTTATTATAATATTACTGCTATTGCCGTGTCAGGTCTGACAGATCTGTACACATTCATTCCTCTGAAAGCAAAGCTGGTTGACAGTCTGCCATCATTCTAGTACAGTGATTCTCAACTGGGAGACATATGACAACATCTAGAGACATTTTTGGTTGTCACAAGTGGGAAGGAGGTCCTACTAGCTAGCAGTAGGCAGAGGCCAGGGAGGCTGCTAGAACATCCTACACAGAATAGGCACCCTCCTGCAACAAAGAACTGTCCAGCCTCAACTGTACTTCTAGAACTCTGCTCTGGAAGCATGCGATAACCTGCAGCCAAGCTTGAGGTACCAAGAATATGCTTTCTTACCCACAGCAGTCAAACTGCTCACATATTCTTCTGAAATGTGATACAACAGACTATTAATACAGTGACCCACAGGCAGCCCAGAGTTACTGGAAACTTTTCTTTTTCTTGATATCCTAAAAAAGAGTGAGAATTCCTGTCCTAGAAGCAGCTAATGACGGCGCTCTGAAAGCACCAGCGGTGATACACATACCCACACTGCAGAGCCGAGGCGGCCACACACCCCACCCGCCAGCATAAACCCTCTGCCAGGCTGGACTGGAGGAGGAGCAGCAACTGTCCTCCCCAACAGTCCCTCCCAGTAGCTGGGAAGCCTCCCTGAAGCTGAGAAACTACTGGAGACCCAGCAGCTGAACTCCCTGACTGAACCCTGGAATTATATATTCAGCAGTGGGTGGCTGGATCAGTCCCATAGTGCTGGCACAGGTAGTCAGTTATCTTTTATCTGGACCTAGTAGCCAAGCCTGAAATACTGCCTCATTCAAAGCTGCTGTATCTTCTCTGTGGCAGCCTCTGGCATGCGAAGCATTTGTAGTTGCCTCCTTGTAGCTATAATGTAAATACGGCTGCGCATACTGTACATTTTTAACCAAGCCTGTTTATCAAGCCTCTGTGGTCTGCTTGTCTCCCTCACCACGTATTCAGGTCATAGACAACTTGAACCTCCAGTGCTATTCTTGGAGTCAAGAGCACCTTAGAAATAGGATGAGCTAATTGTTAAGGGCAAGAAAACCCCAGTTTTCGAAAAGGCAAAGTTAGGTACTCAGGGTTGCCCTCTCTGCTGAAGCTGTATGATTTTCTTTTATTGACAGTGAAGTTCAAACATATCTAAGGAAATAAATGTGGGACAGTTCACAGTGCAACATTAAATGGCAAAATCTCCCATGGAGGGCAAAGCACACTGCCAAGTAGAACAGCTCATAAGTTAATTCTAACTTTGAGAAGTCTGTATTTATTGGGTTCTAAGCAAGTTCAAGGATAAACGTTGTGCCATACTAGTTTAAATGCCCTAAATGTTTTCATCACCATAATCAAAACTACGTTTACATTTAAAATTGGCTTGGTACTGTCAATGTATCTTTTATCATCAAAATCAAAAGTTTAGTTAAAGCTTTTGGTCCACTGAGACAGAGCAAATATATCAACAGATGGAAAATGTTAAAAGTCAAGAATTCTGGCATTTGAAGATTCATATATAATTACCCTTCTCTCTAAAAACAAAACATCATGAAGAAAGCCAAAGAAACATGCTATCTCATAGGAAACCAACAACAAAACACAAAAATACAAAAATGACAATTCTTCTCCAATCTGTAAAATAAAATTTACTGAGCTACTTAAACTTTTTAAACTGCCCCAGATAATAGAGATAATTTCTTCTTGAAGTTATGGGAACACTATTTTCCTAAGTATGAAAAATAATCATCAGCATCTTAATGTATTCATCACAGACACATGGCTTTTCAGGGCAGACCACACAAAATTTTCATGTCACATTGACAACCAAGCGGCTGAAGTAATTCATAATACAGTCTGATTTGAAGGAGCAGAAAGAAAAGCTCAACCTCTGTTTCAGTTCAGTTTGAAAAAGGAGAATTCAAATAAATATTTCATGATAATTTGGACATTAATTTTGTATATTCATAGAAGCCTGTTTCCATGAATTGATTCCCTTTGGGCAGTAGTGTGTAGTGTTAGTCGCTCAGTCGTGTCCAACTCTTTGCGACCCCACAGACTGTAGCCCACCAGCTCCTCTGTCCATGGGGCTTCTCTGGTGGCTCAGATGGTAAAGAATCTGCCTGCAACACAGGAGACCCAGGTTCTATGCCTGGGAAATCCCCTGGAGAAGGGAATGGCAACCTACTCCAGTATTCTTGCCTGGAAAATTCCGTGATTCCCTTTATCTTGTCTAAACCGTACCCTATGAACTAACAATTGCTATTCCTATTACATGCCATCAAGTCAGCCTACCTTCATCACCTTCATATATGGAAACAAAAAACCCACAGATTTATATTTTAATTCTAAGCTCATATTCTGGGAAAGATAGACTATTTACAGAGAAACAGCAAGAAGATATTTTATAATCTTATCTATGTATAGTACATTTAATAAAGAATGCTCCCTAGTGCTTCCCTAGTGGATTACTGGTAAAGAATCCACCTGCCAATGCAGAAGATAATGGGTTCGATCCCTGATCTGGGAAGATCTGACATTTCAAGAGGCCACTGAGCCCGTGGGCTACAACTATTGAGCCTGTGCTCTAGAGCCTGGGAACCATAACTACTGAGCCCTCACACTGCAACTGCTGAAGCCTGCGTGCCCTAGAGCCCTGCTCTGCAAGAAGAGAAGCCACTGCAATGAGAAGCCCGCACACTGCAGCTGGACAGTAGCTCTCATTGGCCACAACTCGAGAAAAGCCTGTGAAGCAATGGAGACCCAGCACAACATAAATAAATAAAGTTAAAAAAAAGAAATGCTCCCTAGAGAAGGGCAGTGCTAAGGGCCAAGGAGAGTGTGTATGTGTGTTTTGAGTGGGGACAGTTAGAACAAATGTCAGGAAAAAAAGGCTTGTACAGTAGTCCTCCTGGAAGTTTCCCTAGAGTAGGACCTGACTATACAACCAGAAGTCTAAAGTAAGAAGAAAAAACACTCTGCCAACCATGAGACTGACTTTCTTCCCCGAAGAGGGGAGTACTGGAGCATTGCTAACGTCCTCCCCATCACGGGGAAACTTTTTTGGACTAACAATTTTTAAGAACACTGGATTTTAAATTAAGCTACAAGAAGCACTCGAGTTGCACTTCAGCTTGTTCTCAATCAGGGCGACTTTTATCTGTTTCATACAAAGGTCCTACAGCAAAAGTGTGAAAAATGCTGACGGAGAATAATACCATTGCCTCCCTAGGGATGTCAAGAGAATCCAAGGACATAAACTCATGAAATGCTTAGCACAGAGGTTTGCAGGCTATCAAAGCTCAGCAGCGGTTGGCTAGAATGATGATGCCGGTAACAACTCGAATCTTTGCTGCAGAGGTAATTTAAAGAAAATGAAGCACAGATGTTCGTATGATTCCCTGTGAAGAAATTTTACACTTAACATCTCAAAAGCTTTTAAAAGATGATCACCTCCAATAGTTGCTTGCACCACAGAGTTTTAAAACTGGATGTACAGAGGGCAATGACACAAAAAGGCTTACCTCTTCTTCTTGGTGATAATGAGCACATCATTAAAAAGGAAGAAGTAGACTTGTTGTTTGGACGTCCTTTTTGAGAAAAGCACCGTGTCTTCCACGTAGGCTGTCAACTCACCTCTTTTTACCAACCACCGGGAAGAGGAGACTAGAGGAAAAGGCTACAAAGAGAGAAACACTCAGTACCCAAAGCCAAAGTCAAGTCTTTTTAGGATTATTGCAAGTAAAGTATAAAACTTACATTCAGACAAATGATACGCCATTATTTTATAATAGTTCATATAATAGGTACTTGATGGTAAAAACAAAATTAGAGGACAACACATTCTTCAAGAGAAAACCAAAAGGAACAACTTATTTTCCAATAGAAAAAAACTATTAATATTAACTTGTCTATATAAAAACTAAAACTCAGTCAGAAAATGTTACTGGGTCAACCAGAAATTGTTACCCTTCCATTAACTCTCAACTTTTTGAAAAAGAAGACTGATAAGGAGTCGCTTAAAACTGAAAAACCTCAAAATGAAATCTATTGGTATCAACTGCAGCCATTTCAGAGACCACAAATCAGAATCTAAATATACCAAAAAATATTGATAACTGTACTTAAAAAGAGACAAATATAAAATAAGAGGTAAATATAAAGGTCTGCATTCAATCCGTGAATTAAAAAGACTTTATTCAAAAGGAAAGAAAAAAAATCCCTGCAAATGTATGTTATGTCTATTGATTATCTACTTAGCTGTATTCTGGAGAACACCTATTCTTAAAAGTTTATGGTAGTTTCCCTCATGGAAGTTAGTCCCTGAAAGCATCGTGCCACTTTCTGGTTGTGAAAATGAACTTCTTCCAGAATAATGCATCTTAATTTCATAGAAAAGGCTACATTCAAGGAACTACATATTGCCTTTTCTTTATTCAGTTTAGTTTCCAACTGGAAAACTCTCAAAACCTCAGAATAATCCTTACCCTTGAGAGTTCCTTTTTTTTTTAAATTACCAGAAATGCTTACTGCCAAAAATCTGATTTAAAACACGACATCCATAATATAAGCAAAAGTTCTTGGACACACAAAAGATAACTCTAGTAAGTGTGGTGCAACCAAATGTCATCCATTTCAGAGAATAATGATTAAAAATAGCCAGAGGAAATTGAGGATATAAAGGAGGAAATTTGAAGGCTAAGAAAGGATTTCTTTTTTTTTTTTTAATTTATAAAGGACATTTCTAAGAAGTCTGCTCACCAATATATACTTTTTTGGTTGGCCAGAAAGTTCCTTCAGTTTTTAAGTAAAAATAAAAGACATTTTTCATTTTCATCAAGAACTTTACTGAACAGAATATTCACCATTTTGTTCCACTACCATCTGTCATTTTTCAGGCAACTTCATAATTTCATCTTCCCAAAACTTTTCATCTTTTTAGGCAAAGAACTGTTTCAAGTGCCTTTTACAGTCTTCCAGAGAATTGAAATTGTTTTTCCATTAAGAGAATTTCATAAAGAATGGAACAGATGGAAATTCAAAGGTGCAATGTCTAGTGAATATGGCAGATGAATCAGAACCTCCCAGCCAAACTCTAACAGTTTTTGCCTGGTCATCAAAGAAAGAGGTGGTCTTGCGTTATCCTGATGAAAGATTATGTGCTTTCTGTTGACTGATTCTGGGCACTTTGTGTGGAGTGCAGCTTTCAGTTGGTCTAACTGGGAGCAGTACTTGTGGGGATTAATCCTTTGGTTTTCTGGAAGGAGTGCATAAGAGAGGTGAGCCAATCCAATCCCACCATACACACACCATCACCTTCTTTGAATGAAGACCAGCCTTTGGTCTAGTTGGTGGTGGTTCATTTCATTTGTCCAGTGATCTCGTCCATTCCGCATTATGTACAGTATTCACTTTTCATTGCCCATCACAAAAATGGGACATTTTCATTATGTTTAAGTAGAGAATTGCATGGGGAAAGACAGTCAAGAAGGTTTTTTTCGTTTTAACTTATGCAGAACCCAAACATCAAAGCAATTAATATAGTCAAGCTGGTGTAAATTATTTCCAATGCTTGATTTAGACCTTTTGTGTATGTCAGTTCTCCCCCATGTGGTATAACACTGAGTGTTCTCAATTAATGTCTTGATTTGATCGATATTAATTTCAACTGGTCTACCATCCAGCAAGAAACTTCACAGACCACATCTGATATATTCAATCAGTCACAGCACCTTCTCCATATACTGCACAAATCTTTCTTTTTTTTGCATTTTAGTCACGCTTCTACCTTTCCTGAAATAATAAAGCATAATATGCAGAAAATGTTGCTTTTTCTTCTGTCTTCAATATTAAAGTGGCTACACAAAAATTCATCAATTTTGATAAGTTTTTTTTTTTCTAAATGCACCCTGATGTGACAGCTGTCACAGTACCATCTAACAAAATTGTTTAGAATTAAGTTAAAGACAACTAAGCATTATTAGAGCTATCTTATGGAAAAAAACAAACGTTTTGGCCAATCCATATTTTCCTGAAGATTTAACAAAGGAAGATGAAAGATTATGGCTGATCTTAAAATTTCAAAAGTGTCTAATAAAAGTGTTCATATAGTTGTCGGCCTCCAAAGTCAAATCAGTCTATGACTGAGACTTAAAAGGTGACAGAGAGGTTACTTCAATAATACAGGAGGACCCCCAGCAAACACGAGAGGTCACAAATAATCAGAGTCAGGTTAGGTCCTGCCACACAACTATAATTACAAGATAGCACGGCAATCATGCCATAGACTGTATAGGATGAACCAGTGAGAGTATTATGTACGTGCCACCCTATGCCTATGCTTAGTTTAGAGGACAAGGGGGGAAAAAAAGTTTTTTAAACTCTTGCTCTTGAAATAGATTGAGTTTTTGTTTTTTTAGATTGAGTTTTATGGACACCTCATAATCCACTAGGCAAAAATGAATTTCTAATGTATATCTAAAATTGACAGTGGCTTTCTCCTAAGAAGACATAGAGATGGCCAACAAGCACATGAAAAGATGCTCAACATCACTGATTATTAGAGAAATGCAAATCAAAACTACAACAAGGACTTCCCTGGTGGTACAGTGGATAGGAAGCCATCTGCCAATGCAGGGGACACAGGTTCAATTCCTGATCTGGGAAGATTCCACATGCTGGGGAACAGCTGAGCCCATGCGCCACAACTACTGAGCCTGTGCTCTAGAGCTTGCCAGCTACAACTACTGATACTGAGCCTGCATGTTCCAACTACTGAACTTGTGTGCCACAACTACTAAAGCCCAGACTCCTAGCGCCTGTGATCTGCAACAAGAGAAGCCACTGAAATGAGAAGCCCAGGCACTGCAATGAAGAGTAGCTCCCACACACTGCAACTACAGAAAGCTCACACATTGCAATGAAGACCCAGAGCAGTCAAAAAGAAAGAAAGAAAGAAAAAAAACTACAATGAGGTATTACCTCACACTGCTCAGAATGGCCGTCATCAAAATTTATACAAACTATTAATGCTGCAAAGTGTGTACAGGAAAGAGAATCCTTCTACACTGTTGGTGGGAATGTAGATTGGTACAGTCACTATGGAGAACAGTATGGAGGTTCCTTAAAAAACAAAAATAGACCTGTCATGTGAACCAGTAATCCCATTTTTAGGCATATACCCTGAAGAAACCATATTGAAAGGATGCATGCACCCTGATGTTCACTGCAGCATTACTGACGATAGCCAGGACATGGAAGCGACTTAAATGTCCATCGACCAAAGAATGGATAAAGAATATGTGGTACATATATACAATGGAATATTACTCGGCCAAAAATAGGAACGAAATAGTGCCATTTGTAGAAACGTGGATGAACCTAGAGACTGTCATACAGGGTGAAATAAGTCAGAAAGAGAAAAACAAATACTGTATAATATCGCTTGTATGTGGAATCTAGAAAAATAATAGAGATGAATTTATTTGCAAAGCAGGAATAGAGACACAGACATAGAGAACAAACTTACGGTTACCAAGGGTTGAAGGGAGAGTGGGATGAACTGGGAGACTGAAGCTGACATATATACACTACTGTGCATCAGATAGATAACTAATGAGAATCTACTGCATAGCACAGGGAACTCTATTCAATACTCAATAACAAGAAGAGGGCATCAGAACAGAAGTGTGTGTGTTGTTTTTAGCAAGTACTCATCATCTTCTAAGAAGAATCATGGGTCATGTTTCTGCATGTAAAATGTTACCATCAGGATGTCATAGTGGAATAGTTTACACTGATCTGCAAGTCAGGACATCTAGACCCTAGTCCTAATTCTGCCACCATAAGCCAAACGACCCTATCAGTGATTAATTATTCTCTGGGCTGTATTTTCCTCATTTATAAAATAAAAGGGGTGTATCAGTGACCCTCGAACCATATGACACAGTAGAGAATTATCTGCATAAAGCCATCATCACTCTAATTCCACTGCACAAACGAGGAACCTGTTCACAATGAAAAAATACGACCAGTCACTTAAGCTGCTTAATTAAATTAATTAATTAAATTTAGCTGCTTAATTAAATTCAAGAGGCATAAAAAGAAATAAATTCACAACCGTGAGCACTCACATGCATTAAGGATTCAAGTGTGAGCAACAAAGGCCTTGACAACGGCCTAGCCTGGCCACTGTCATTTGCTTCTTTGTTTATCCTGTCATCTGCCCCTGAGCAGTAAGAGACAAGCAGCAGCACGCAGCACCCAGGCAAAAAAAGAATTATGTAAGAAAAACAAATGTGAAAAGAATAACCCACTAATAATCCTTTTTGCCAACT
Source organism: Okapia johnstoni (assembly GCA_024291935.2). Lineage (NCBI taxonomy): Eukaryota > Metazoa > Chordata > Mammalia > Artiodactyla > Giraffidae > Okapia > Okapia johnstoni. The sequence continues at coordinate 40,067,158 of CM044323.1, forward strand.
GGGAAAGGAGTCCCCTTGTTTGACTGAGGAGAAACACCCTAGTCCAGCTCACGGGATACCACTGTTTCGCAGGACACTTTGGCTCAGACAGTAAAGAGTCTGCCTGCAATGCAGGAGACTCAGGTTTGATCCCTGGGTTGGGAAGATCCCCGGGAGAAGGGAATGGCCACCCACTCCAGTATTCTTGCCTAGAAAATTTCATGGACAGAGCGGCCTGCTGGGCTACAGTCCATACAGTCCATGGAACAAAGAGTTGGATACGACTGAGCAACTAACACTTTCACTTTTATTATTTTGGAGAATACGAAAGCAATCTCCTTTCCAGTCTAAAAATTCTATCATTTTACTACATTTCCTCAAGTTCGGTCTCTTCCTAGGAGGAAAAAAAAAGTTCTAGTTAGGTAATACCTAACTCAGTGGTTTAGAGAAAGGTCACTTTATCTGGCATAAGCAAGAGCAGAATTACCCACAACAAAGTATCTGCTGCTCCGCCTGCCAGCCTCTGTGTAATCAATTTATGGCCCTGCTTTGACAAGCGAATTCCTCCACACTTTGTTACTCTCCACTATCTCCCTATTCACTGAAGATTTCAACAAAAGCAGTAATAAATCTGTTTATGAAGAAGTACAAGAGAGAGAGAGAGAGAGAGAGAGTACCTTAATTTTAAATTCCAGCTGGGAGTTAATTGTATACATCATTTCTGTCCTTTCCATCTTCCGGGCTCCTTCATTGCAGAGTCGCACCAACTGGAAACAGAGAATAATCAGGGAGGGTTAAGAGGTGAAGGAGAGAAACCTCACTTTCAAATGCAGATCTTGCAGGAAATAATTAGCACTTTGGAAAACTCCAGGCAGTTTAAGAATTTACAGCTTCACACAGTGGAGACTCTGTACCCAGTTGGAAGTGGTGTCATTGGGATGTGCAGACAGAGGAAGAATGTCCTGAGAATTTTCAGGGACAGACATCCTCGTGGTATGTGTGTTACCACATGACACGCTTCACACACACGAGGCGGGTTCATTGTGTGGTCCAATCTGTCTGTTCTGCCCCTGCTCCTCGCCTTCACCCATGGGAATCCCACCGACCTCAGGGCAAGCTGCACCTCTCTCTCCTCTTCAAATCAGAGCAGCTGAGGGCAAAATACCAGACTTCAAAGGCAAATTCTCAGCTGAATGCTATGCTCAAAGCATGTGATGGGTAACCTGGATGCTGGAAGAGGACCACCTACTGATGGAAACTAACAGTCAGTGATTCTTCAAGCTGAGGGGAATATAGTTTAATTAGCACTACTGAGTTATCTACAAACAAATGGACTAATAGTCCTTGGATGAGTAGCTGTGATACTGTGATTTATAATAAAACAGATATTTTGTCTTTTATCCATGGTTTCTGGCACATGGCTCCTAAAACCCTTGTAATTTCCTATATAAGAGCCTTGCGGGCATCTTTGGCTATAATTTAGTATTGTTACCAGTTCCTGAAATAGCTCCAGGACATAAAAGTGAACTGGGTATCTTCTGTTATTCATAACAAGCCGCTTTCAACCTTGTCTGAATTTATATTAATGAGGCAACTTTTGGAAAGCCCCTAAAGATGGGGTTGGTTGCCAGGGGAACCATTCAAATAATTAGAGAAAAGACTGGAACTTTCAGGCCTACCACCTGACCTCCAGGGAGGGGAAGAGGGGCTAGATATGACTTGATCACTACTGAGCAGTGGTTTAATAAATCATGCCCATGTAAAGAAGCCTCCATAAAACCCGCTAAATTTCGGAATGGGAGAATTTCTGGGTTGGTAAGAAGATGGCATCTCAAACTCTGAGGATAGGACATCTAGAGCTTGGGACCCTTCTGGACCTCACCCTATCTCTTCCTTTGGCTGTTCACTCATATTCTTTAGCATCCTTTGTAACAAACCGCTAATCTAGTAAATAAACTGTTTTCCTGAGTTCTATGAGCCCCTCAAGCAAATTAATCAAACCTAAGCGGTGGGCAGGTGGTGGGAACTTCTGATTTATAGCTAGTGGGTCAGAAGCACAGGTAACAACCTGGACTTGTGAAGAGTAACTAGAGTGAAGTCTGGGGTGTGGCCTGGTGGGCCTGAGCCCTTATCCTGTGGGATGGGCTATCTCCAGGCGGAGTGAAAACTGAATTGAATAGAGTAAGCCATGTGGGCTTCCCAGGTGGCACTAGTGGTAAAGAACCTGCCTGCCAATGCAGGCAGACATAAGAGACACGCAATGGATCCTTGAGTTGGGAAGATCCCCTGAAGGAGGTCACGGCAACCCACTCCAGTATTCTTGCCTGGACACAATCCATGGGGCCACATAGTCGGACACCAATGAACTGATTTAGCATGCACACGTGCACAAGCCTAGGCTAGTTGCTCAGCGTGGGGAAAGCCCGCACACATTTGGTGACCACAAGTGTCAGAAGTGAAGTGTTCTGTGGGTAGCGTATTGAGCATAGAGGATCCATCCAAGACTTTCTCCTTTATATTGTACCTAATATATAATTATTAGTTTGCTGGCCTAAACCAAAAGAAATTTTGTATTGTTAATTTCTCATTAACTGAAAAATCTGTAAAACGTGCCCATAACAAGGATTATTGGCCATAAAGACAGTGTGATTGTTAAAAACAGAAGCTAGAAATTCTGATTAGATTTACTTTAATATTGGTGCTTTATTAAGTAGCTCCTACTATAAAAAGAAATGTTAACACATAAGTAAACAAAACAGGCCATAAAAGGCTCTGACCTAATCCTACTTCATGGAGGTAACTGGAAACAAGATGGGTTACACACTTCCTCTTTTTCTCCCATGATTATATGAACATGTAAGTACATACATATAATATGTAAAAATTCTTTTATTTTTGTAAATGGATCACCCAATGCTTGTCTGTGACTTAATTTTTTCACTTGACAATATTTCTCCTTATAAATATAACATTCACTAAAAAACAAGTTTATTTTGTACCTGGTATGTGTCAGGTGCTAGGGTTGCAACATTTAAGAGATATGCAATCCCTATTGTCATAAAAGAAGGGCAGACACAATAATCAGAGACTGAAATCATAAGGAAAAAACTGGGGGGCAGGGGTCCAGGGAGGAAGAAGGTGGGGAGAGAGTCAGGGGCCTCTCCTTAGAGTTCCTCTGAGCTGCATCGAAGGAACAAAGGTAGTTGTAGCACACAATCAAGGGACAGCACTGGTCCAGGCAGAGTGAACATCAGAAGCAGATTGCTGTGTGCCTGAGAAAGTAAGATCCTGACACAGGAAAATGGCACAAGAGGAAACTGAAGGACCAGGCCAGGGTCAAAGTGTGCAGGTTCTTTCAGCATGTGGGTTGTATTCTAAGTACAAAGAGAAGCCACCAGCAGGCTTTCAGCAAAGCAGTGACAGGATGCAATATACGCTGTGAGCACACGTGCTTTCACAGTTTACCTACTCCATCCCCAACTGATGGACGATTGGACGATTTCCAATCACTTAACAGATATTCTGGGCTTAAAGGGTATGCCTATCTTCAGTTCCAGCATATCTTTAGGTCCCAGTGGTATGAAGAGTTTACTGCTGCAGGGACTGATGGTCCACCTGATCAAAGCTAGGAGCCGAGGGACTTACTTCCCTGGTGGTCCAAAGAATCTGCCTTCCAATGCAGGGGACACAGGTCCGACCCCTAGTCGGGCAACTAAGACCCTACATGCCTTGGGGCAACTAGAGCGCCCTGCTCACAGTAACTACTGAGCCCGCACACCACAACTAGAGATGCCCATGTGCTGCAATGAGGAAAGCCTGCACACCTCAACAAAGACCCAGCACAGCCAAAACAAAACAAACAACTCAGAAAGCTCAGAGCCAAAAACATCCTGGCTGGGCTTAGAGGCAACCTGCAGTTAAAATACCCTAAAAGGATTCAGACAGATAAACAGCTGTGCTGCTTGGGACATTTTTAAGATTTCTTTTATTCGTAGTTCCCAAATCTGTGCTCCCAGACTGCTGATGTGGTCTCTTCCCCGAGCTCTCCCTCCAGCTACCTGGATGGTATCTCTTCTCAGATGTACCACTGCTGTCTGAAACTCAAAATGGGAATGCCCAAACCTGAACACCACCTTCATCTCTCCCTGTCCCAGCCCCGTGTTCTCTATGTCAGTGACTGACCCCAGCATAATCCATTTCCCCAAGTCAAAAAGCTGGGCCCTCACCACTCCGGCGCCTCCCTCTCCTTTGTCCTCTATACGAACAGTTCATAGTATCTCCTTAATGCTGTGTCCTCCAGAAAAACATGTTCAGTCTTTATAAGCTCAAATCTGGTCATGAAACTCCTCAGCTTGAAATCTTTAAAAGGCTCCTTGAAGCTTCCAGAATTAAATCTCACCAAGACCAGGATCTGGCACCTACTTACCCGATCCTAACCTCCTACCTCTCCTATCTTAGGCCTCAGTGCTACTGAATTTCTGGCCAAAAGCCCTCCCCCTGCCATGTCCTTCACACTTTTGCATGTGTTTCCCTCCACCTGAATGCCCTTCACCCCACTTTGTCCAACTGACTCCTTCTTATCTAGATTTATACTTTCAGATCTCATCTTGGGTATTACTTTTCTTAAAAGACTGGAGAACAGAGAATGAAATGTCCATGTCTGTTAGTTAAGTGCCTGGGCCAGTGCCTAAGACACAAGGAATACTCAGCAAATAGCAAATGTTAATGTGAAAACTTTAAGAATTCTTAAAGAGCTGGGAATACCAGATCACCTTACCTGCCTCCTGAAAAACCTGCATGCAGGTCAAGAAGTAACAGTTAGAACTGGACATGGATCAACAGACTGGTTGGAAATCAGGAAAGCAGTATGTCAAGGCTGTATATTCTCACCCTGTTTATTTAACTTACATGCAGAATACATCATGTGAAATGCCAGGCTGGATGAAGCACAAGCTGGAATCAAGATTGCAGGGAGAAATATCAATACCTCAGATATGCAGATAACAGCACCCTAATGGCAGAAAGTGAAGAGGAACCAAAGAGCCTCTTAATGAAGGTGAAAGAAGAAAATGAAAAAGCTAGCTTGAAACTCAACATTCAAAAAAACTAAGATTATGGCATCCAGTCCCATCACTTCATGGCAAATAGATGGGGAAAAAGTGAAAACAATGACAGACTTTATTTTCTTGGGCTCCAAAATCACTGCAGATGGTGACTGCAGCCATGAAATGAATGAGACACTTGCTCCTTGGAAGAAAAGCTATGACAAACCTAGAGAGTGTATTAAAAGCAGAAACGTCACTTTGCTGACAAAGGTTTGTCTAGTCAAAGCTATACTTTTTCCAGTATCATGTACGGATGTGAGAGTTGGACCATAAAGAAGGCTGAGTGCCAAAGAATTGATGCTTTTGAACCGTGATGCTGGAGAAGACTCTTGAGAGTCCCTTGGACTGCAAGGAGATCCAACCAGTCAATCCTAAAGGAAATCAGTCCTGAACATTCATCGGAAGGACTGATGCTAAAGGTGAAGCTCCAATACTTTGGCCACCTGATACAAAGAGCTGACTCATTGGAAAAGCCCCTGATGCTGGGAAAGATTGGGGGCAGGAGGACAAGGGGCAACAGAGGATGAGATGGTTGGATGGCATCATCAACTCAATGGACATGAGTTTGAGAAAACTCTTGGAGATAGTGAAGGACAGGAAGCCTGGCATGCTGCAGTACACAGGGTTGCAAAGAGTAGGACACAACTGAACAACAATGCATAAACTGCTTTCAGAGATCATTTACAAGTACTTTTAAAAAAGGGGGACATATAGACCAATGGAATAAGATAGAAAGCCCAGAGATAAACCCAGGCATCTATGGGCACCTTACCTTTGACAAAGGAGGTAAGACTATAAAATGGGGAAAAGATAGTCTCTTCAATAAGTGGTGCTGGGGAAACTGGACAGCTACATGTAAAAGAATGAAATCAGAACACTTCCTAACTCTATACACAAAGATAAACTCAAAATGAATTAAGACCTAAATACAAGACCAGAAACCATAAAACTTTTAGAGAAAAACATAGGCAGAACAATATATAACATAAATCATAGCAAGATCCTCTATGACCAACCTCCTAAAATACCGGAAATAAAAACAAAAATACACAAGTGGGACCTAATTAAGCTTAAAAGCTTTTGCACAGCAAAGAAAACTACAAACAAGGTGAAAAGAAACCCTTAGAATGGGAGAAAATACTAGCAAATGAAATAACTGACAAAGGATTGATTTTCAAAATATATAAACAGCTCCACAACTGAATACCAGAAAAACTCAATCAAAAAGTGGGCAGAAGACCTAAACAGACATTTCTCCAAAGAAGACTTACAAATGGCTAACAAACATATGAAAAGATGCTCAACATCAGATGTAAATCAAAACTAAAATGAGTTATCACCTCACACCAGTCAGAATGGCTGCCATCAAAAAGTCTACAAACAATAAATGCTAGAGAGGGTGTGGAGAAAAGGGAACCATTTTGCAATGTTGGTGGGAATGTAAATTGATACAGCCACTATGGAAGACAGTATGGAGATTCCTCAAAAAACTGGAAGTAGAACTACCATATGATCCAGCAATCCTCCTACTGGGCATATACCCTGAGGAAACCAAAAGTGAAAAAGGCACATGTACCCTAATGTTCACTGCAGCACTATTTATATAATAGCTAATACATGGTAGCCACCTAGATATCCAACATCAGATGAATGGATAAAGAATTTGGTACATGTATACAATAGAATATTACCTAGCCATAAAAAATGAATCCATTTGAGTTGGTTCTAATGAGGTGGAAGAACCTAAAGCCTATTATATGGAGTGAAGTAAGTCAGAAAAACAAATATCGTATATTACTCATATATACGGAATCTAGAAAGAGAGTACTGACGAACCCTTTACAGGGCAATAGTGGAGATACAGATATAGAGAACAGACTTATGGACGTGGGTTAGGAGGAGGAACGTGAGGACAGGACAAATGGAGAGAGTAACACAGAAGCATATACCCTACTATGTATAAAATAGGTAACCAATGGGAATTTGCTGTATGACTCAAGGAACTCAAACCAGGGCTTTGTAACATCCTAGAGGGATAAGAAAGGATGGGAGGTGGGAGGGAGTTTAAAAAGGGAGGGGACACATGTATACCTATGGCTGATGCATGTTGATGTATGGCAGAGGCCAACACAATCTTGTGAAGCAATTTTCCTTCAACTAAAAACAAATAAGTTTGGGGGAAAAAAAGGTGGGGGGACAAACTCATTGGAAAAGACCCTGATGCTGGGAAAGACTGAAGGCAAAAGGAGAAGGGAGTAGCAGAGGATGAGGTGGTTTAAATAGCATCACCGACTCAATGGACATGAATTTGAGCAACCTCCAGGAGATAATGGAGGAGAGAGGAGCCTGACGTGATACAGTCCATGGGGTCGAAAAGAGTTGAACATGACTCAGTGACTGCACAACAACAATTGGCTATTGGTTTCTGCATTGGATAGTGCAACTCTACAAGTGTGTTCAGTATCATCTGAGCAAGAAATTGCACTGCTGTTTTTGTGCTGGGAAGTCGCCAGCCCTGAGAAGAGCACAGCTCTAGAATTTCTCATTAGAAAATTGTCTCAGACTTGCTCATGCACCTATGTAGTATATGCCCTGATCAACGTTCTTCTTCCTCAAAGTACAAGGATAAATGTTAATTTTATACTCTTCAGGTGGGAAATGGTGGCAAACTAATAATGAATAATTTTCCAAAAGGTTAAAAAAAATAAGAAATAAAAGGGGGGGGGGACAATTCCTTTATCCCATTTTAAAATGAAAGGGAAAATGGAAAATAAATTTATCATCTTTATTTCCTAAGCTTCCAAATATCAAGTTCATCAGCCACCACTTCTGAAAGCATATTAAAAACAAAAATGTTCCCCAAGCATCTCAAGCAATGGTATCCTCAGTGGGCTCTGTTTAGTGACTATTTCAAGGGACAAGCACTAATTTGGATATGTGTGCTCTTGTATTTTCGGAGAAGGCAATGGCACCCCACTCCAGTACTCTTGCCTGGAAAATCCCATGGACGGAGGAGCCTGGTAGGCTGCAGTCCATGGGGTCGCTGAGAGTTGGACACGACTGAGCAACTTCACTTTCACTTTTCCCTTTCATGCCCTGGAGAAGGAAATGGCAACCCACTCCAGTGCTCTTGCCTGGAGAATCCTAGGGACGGCGGAGCCTGGTGAGCTGCCGTCTATGGGGTCACACAGAGTTGGACACGACTGAAGCGACTTAGCAGCAGCAGCAGCTCTTGTATTTTCCTTAAAATCAGCCTCTGCATATTGAAACTGTGCCTTCCTTCAACATCTGTCAAAGCTTTATTAAATTTAGTTCACTAAATTTTTTGCTTTAGGCCAAACTTATGTGGGAAAAAAACCTCAATCTATCTAATGAAGTATAAATAAAAACAAAATACTTTCATTTTTCAAATTCACAAGGATGAAAAGAATATTAGATGCTGGAGAGTGTGGAGAAAGGTAAGATACTTAGAAATACTTCTGGTTGTCATGGACACAGGGACAATTTTCTTACAGGTACTTGGGGGCCCTTAAAACATACCAAGCTTTCCCCCCCATTAAACCCACTTCTGGAAACTTTACCAGAGAAATCATCAGAGGAGCACAGTCATTTATGCAAGGCCATGCAGCACTATTTAGAACAGTAAATGAAATGGGCACCGCATGAATCCATGTTTAAATGTACATTTACATTCACTGGAAGCACACACCACAAAATGACAACAGTCATTACCTTCAACAAGATTACTAATACATTTCGTTTTCTCTTATTTCAAACTTTCAAATTTTCTGTAATGGACTTTTAAAAATGTACCTTTGTAAACTTTACATGCATTCTTTCAGAGCAATATTTAAAGAGCGAAAAAAACAAAACAAAATATTAATTCCTCCCTTCCACACTCCTGTCTCTTCACCATTAGCAACCATGGTTGAAAGTTTGAGTGTGACTCTAAATACTATTTCTGACACACATATGTATATAAATGCATTTTACTATCTAGATGTCATTATGCTATTTGTTCTGTTCTGCAACTTCATGTTCTTCACTTAACAATACAGCCTGGAGATCTTTTCATGTTAACAGATATCTACCTCTTTGTAAACAGCTGAAGCAGTAAGTTACAGGAAAAGATTCAAGAGGACTTGGCTCTTCTGCCACTAGCAGAAGAGCTTAGAACTTAATACTATCTCCAAATAGAAGTAGAATTTTTATGAGGTGTGAGTTAAAGCAGTTATTCTCTTTCTGTGGGAGAGTAAATAGAAGACAACAGCAGGGGAGATTTCATTGGCATCAGAAACCATCTCTTGACCACCACTCCTTAGACACCAGACAGCTCTGCACCAGCTGAACTATCAGACTCCCAGGAAATTTCCCTCCTCCCAGCTCCACTTCCCGCATAGGAGCAGAAAATCAGAAAGTACATACATGTTTCACTTGATAGAAACATCTTGTTTTCGGGTTGTTTGACTAAGTCAATAAGTCTCTCCAAATGCCCCAATTCAGAAAAATTGTCACCATCATTTCATCAATACACATGAACAATTTCACTGAAGTATTATTTGCAGTCGGCAAATACATTTCATTAGCATTTTAATCACCAAAAAACATATTACTCATTTTTCCCCAAGAATGAATAACTATTTAGAGAGACTTGCCCAAGGGCCTTAGGTGGAATCTGCTTCTAAAAATTTGGGCCTCAACACACAAAATTGCACTGTAAAATAAGTACTGGGAACTCTTAGTTTCTCTCATTTCAGAAAGAGCAAGCAAGTGAAAGTCTGCACTTTGATTTTGAACCATAAACACTCTATGTGCACAATCTTCTTGTTAAGAACACTGACATTGTTCTCCCACCTATAAAAACCCATTGATAACTTGCACACATGAAAAAGTAGACGAATTCTTGAGCCAGCTGTCCTGATGACCTCAGTTTCCTACAACACTTAGAGACTGAGGTTATAATCCTGATGTTCATGGCTCCTACGCAAGAGAGAAAAATGCTGTCCTAAAGAAAACACTTGCTTAGGTCACTGGAACGGCAATTCTTCACAGAGGGTCTGTCATATAGTAAGTATCAAGGTAGTGCATGCTTAGTTGCTTCAGCTGTGTCTGACTCTGTGCAACCCCAAGGACTGTAGCCCACCAGCTCCTCTGTCTATGGGATTCTCCAGGCAAGAATAGTGGAGTGGGTTCTCATGCTCTCCTCCAGGGGATCTTCCCAACCCAGGAATCAAACCCATGTTTGTTAAGGCTCTTGCATTGGCAGGAGGGTTCTTTACCACTACCGTCACCTGGGAAGCCCTGTATCAAGGTAAGGCAATTAATTTTTGCCAGCCTGCCCTAAAAGCACCAGAGCCAAATCAAGTGAAACAGAGATGCCTAAAGGAACATAGCAGTCTACTCAAACTTGGACATAAAAGTCTCAAAAAAATTAGGTATCATTCATAATTCAATTCAATCACTACTATCTTCCTCCTTTTTCTGTGTGAAGTTTTTCCAGCTTCTCAGTGACAACCAAACAGAATCTGACAATCTCTTTCATATCCAAGACTCAACTTCTCCAAGTAGCTTCTCCTAAAGATGTCCCCACCCACTACAGGATTTGGGGTCCTGGAGGAGAGATCCACGGGCACTAGGACCATAGGCAACTTTATACCTGTCAGGCTAAGTTTCTTCACTTAGTGTTTTGCAAAGTGGGATATGTGTATCTCCTTCTCTGATAGAGCAAGAGATGCATTCAAGTGGTTGACAGATCACTATGGTTTAAATGTTCACATCCTCCCAAAATACATATTGAAATCTTAACTCCCAAAGAGTGGGGACCTTTGGGAGTTGCTCAGAAATCATGGGATAGAGCCCTCATGAATGGGATTGCGCTTTATACAAGAGGCCCCAAAGAGCTGCCTTGCTCCCTTCTGCCGTGTTGAGGCTACGAGAAGTCTGCAACCTGGCTGGAAGAGGGATCCCAGCCAACTCTGGGGGTCCCCTGATTTTAGACTTCTAGCCTCCAGAACTGAGAAAGAAATTTGCTCTTTATAAGCCAATCAGTCTATGGTACTTTGTTCTAGCAGCCCACATGGGCTAAGATACAGATAAACTAATTTTTAGTATAAAAATGTGTTAGAAAAATAAACAACTAGCTTATAAAACTCATGATTTTGTAGTAATTATTGGCAAGGATGAGGATAAATAAAATGGAGTCAATTCCAAGTTGACTGGGGGACTTCCCTGGTGGCCCAGTGGTGGAGCCTTCACCTTCCAAACATGGCGTGCAGGTTCGATCCTTGGTCAGGGAGCTAAGACCCCACATGCCTTGGAGTCAAGAACCCCAAACATAAAAAAGAAGCAATAATGTAACAAACTCAATAAAGACTTTAAAAATGGCCCACATAAAAAACATTTAAAAAATAAAGCTGAAACAATAAAACTCAACAATAAAGTTCAATCGATAAAGTTGATTGAAAGAAACAGTGCTTCACAGTCAAGTATCACAAAGATGTACAAAACTCGAGGCAGCTTAGAGATGCTTAGGATGCTTCTGTGATCATGAGCTTTGCTCTCCTGGGTCTAGCTCATCTCATATCCTCATTGATTTTCTCAAACCTTCAGATGCTTTTTTCTCAGCGAACTATTCCTATTAGTATTTAGACATAACCACAATTTTCTAATCTTGAAACAAAAGAAGACCCTCCCTGACTTCCCTTTCAACTATAGCTTCTCTTTCAACTCATTTTACCCTCAGCCCAGTGGCTGAAATAGCTACACTCGCTGGCTGCACAGTCTCATCCTCCACTCATTCCTCAACACGCTCCAATCTGGCTTCCACACCTACCCTGCAAGGACGCAACTCACCTGATAATAAATACACCAGGTGAACACATCGATCATTATCTCTTTGTCTTTCCAGAGCACCCAACGGGGCTGCCCTTCCTTCCACAAAATTGCATGCCATTTGCCAGACCATTAGAGGGCTTCCCTGATAGCTCAGTTGGTAAAGAATCTGCCTGCAATGCAGGAGACCCCAGTTCAATTCCTGGGTCAGGAAGATCCACGGGAGAAGGGACAGGCTACCCACTCCAGTATTCTTGGGCTTCCCTTGTGGCTCAGCTGGTAAAGAATCCACCTGCAATATGGGACACCTGGGTTTGATCCCTGGGTTGGGAAGATGCCCTTCAAGAAGGGAAAGGCTACCTAACTCCAGAATTTTGGCCTGGAGAATTCCATGGACTGTATAGTCTCCATGGGGTCTCAAAGAGTCGGATATGACTGAGCAACTTTCACTTTCCTACTTTAGTACCTCTGTTTTTCAAGTCTCCTTTGCTGTTTTCTTTTCCCTACACAAGATGAAGCCTGGTGTTCTTCATGGCTGAACCTCAACACTCTTCTATACACTCCTGGGTACTTTCCATCCACTTTTCCAGCTTCAAAAATCATCCCCATACTGATGATCCACAAACCCAGGTCTCCAGTTCAAGTCTCTCCACTGAGCTCCTGACTTGGATATTCTACAGGAATCTCAATAAAACACACCCACAATGGAATTTGTCAGCTTCTCCCTATGCTCGTACTGTGGAAATAAATAAGAGCATCCATCTAGTTGCCCAAGACAGGGACGATTTTCCTTGGCTCGTGTCCATAAATATACCCAACCAAGTCATCTCCACGCCTACCTCCCCAATGTTGTAGGTTTGCTTCTTTGCCTTCTAGTATCATATCAGTATAGGCTCTGGTCATCTGTAACCTAAGCAACTGTAAAGGCTTCATCATTGGGGCCCATTCTCACTGTCTACTTCACAGCACATGAATCTGTAGCTTCCACAGCATCCTAGGATAAGGTTCACAATTCTGTGCTCTCTCTCCTGGACTGGGCTCTAGTCACACGAAGAACATTCTAGTTCAAATTCTACAAACAAGTCTTTGGATCTTTGCATGTTCCTGAGACACCCCTCCCCAGGCCCTGGCTCAAAGCTGCTCTTGCTCCAGGTTCCAGCTTCACCATTACTATTTTCTTCCTCTCATGTCACTCACCATCCTTTATGGTAACTCTTACTTCATTTCTGCCTTCCCCTTTATACAGCACATTCCACGAGGGCAGTAACCACATATGCCTTACTCATCCTCACATTTTCAGGGGCTGGCATGGTCCCTGGCACTGTAGTGGATATGCAATAAATATTTCTTGAATGAGAGAATGAATAAACAGCTATTCAGACACCAAAAGAAAATGAGATCGCTAAAGGCCCTTAAGACTGTCTGAAATAGTAAAATTACCAATTTCATTTGAGTATAGCAAACATAATTTTGTTTTTCAACTACTTAAAGAATGGTGCACAAATGGCTGTGAGAATCAACCAGCATTTAGCATCAAATCCAGACAGTTCTCTATGGAGGGATCTGAGTGTTTTACTGTCTGATAAGCTACTCAACAGTTACCTTGCTCACTTCCTTTAAGGCTCTTTTGCAGACTTCATACTTCGGAGAGTCCTTAGGTGTCTTTTGACAGATAGTCTGCAGTGAAGTAAAAGAAGAACAAAGTCAGCTGATTTATTCTATTAAGTAAAGTAAAACCAATGTCCAGCCATATACTCTTACTCATAGCAAACTTAATAATGCTGAACACAATACTATGGATGAGTATAAAGACGACATTAAAATAGGAAATAGTCGTTAAAAGCATAGGATCCATGTTCATCCTATGGATGATTTAATAAGAGGACAGGCTTCAGAGGTGAGTGAATCTGGTTTCAAATTCTAGATCTGCTCCCTTATGAGCTATTCGACCTTGGGTCAAGTCACCTTCCCTTATAAGCTTCTATAAGCTTCAGTTTCCTCATCTGTAAAATTGGGATAAAGCCACCTGTAAAGCCACAAGGCTGTTAAAAAAGTTAAGATAGTGCATGAAAAGTTCTTTATGAATAACCTGCATACAGTAGGTCTTCAATTAATGACAAAATTACTTCAATGATCACTGTTATCATCATCATTATTAGAAGTTATTATATTTGCAGATGATATGCAAATAAAAAGGTCAAGAAAAAATGGCTGCTGGATTTTTTCTTGATATGCTCATGCTGCAATTTTTGTGATGGTAAAATTGAGTTTAAAAAATGTCAACTGAAGATATACTGAATTATATATAACTTTTGAAACTATATCTGTTCAAAGCCAACAAAACCATTTCAATTGTTAAAAATGTTAACCTCAATTAACAAGTTTAACTAAACCTCCAAATGAAGTAAAATCGAAGAGATCATGTTTTAAGTACATTTAGATTCCACCCAGGTGGCCAGATTCTCACATATGGACAACAGATGAGGGCAACAGGCATCTAGCAGAGGAGGAAGATACCACCGGTACCTTACATGCAGAGGAACACCAAGCCCATGAATCTGAAAGTCAGGTGTCAGGAATGTTATGTGTGATATGTAAGAAGCACAGAGTGGGCCACTGGTGGTTTTAATGTACTCAAAATTTTTTCGACTATGACCCCACTGTAAGAAATACTTTTACACTGCAACTAGTACACATGCACACAAAATGAAACCGTTTTTTATGAAATAATATTTAATCACAATATGAACAATGTATATATCATATACTGTGTGTTCTACTCTATATTCATTTTCTAAAAACACTACTCATGATTCAAAAGTCAATTTCATGATCCACTAATGAGTACAAAAGCAGTTTGAAAAATATTAGTTTTTATTTCTGGGAGCAAGCCATAGTTTCTATTGTACACTTCAATTTTATGTAAAATTTTGCACACGCTAGGAAGTCATTCTTCTAGGAAGAATGACTACAGCTTAATCTACAATCTCAAAAGAGTCTCTGACCCCAAAAAGTATCATTTCTTTTTAGACTCTGTGTGATAGACATGATAAATATTGATACAAAAAAACCAGAGCTAGATTTGCAAAACTGCAAGTTTCCCAATATTTACAAGGAGAGAAGTCCCTAAATCACACGAAATGGACAAGGATAGGTGTAAAGGTAGTAGACTAGTAGACTGAGGTGACCTAGGAGAGTAGCAGGTGCTGTGAATTCTGAAAAGACAGCTGAACCTCCTCAACACTGTGCAGCTGGGCCAAGAAAGTGAACATAATCCCACCCTTTTACTAGTTTCTAAATTTCAGTGCTTCTTTGAATTTATAATGGAATAGAGAAAATGGAATTTATTTTGAAATCTTAGACAATAATAATTTTTGCTATATTTTTATCCTGTATTTTGACTTATAAAAAGCAAGCATGTCAAAACTGACATTATATTATCATCCAAATTTAAAGCAGAACTATGCCAAGATATTTTAACTTGATCAAAAAGATACTCTTTGAAATACCATATGATCCAGCAATCCCACTCCTGGGCATATGCACGGAAAAAACAAAAACTCTAATTCAAAAAGATACATGCAACCTGATATTCATAGCAGCACTGTTTATAATAGCTAAGACATGGAAGCAACCCAAATGACCATCAACAGACAAGTGATTTAAGGTGTGGTACATATATATAGTGGAGTATTAGCCATAAAAAGGATGAAATAATGCCATTTGCAGCAACATGAATAGACCTAGAGATTATCATACTAAGTGAAGTAAGTCTGACAGAGAAAGATAAATATTATATGATATCACATATGCGGAATCCAAAAAACAGCACAAATGAATCTACAGATAAAAGAAGAAACTCACAGACACAGAAAACAAACTTAAAGTTACCAAAAGGGACGGGAAAGCAGGGGAGGGATAAATTAGGAGTTTGGGATTAACAGATACAAACTACTACATATAAAATAGATAAAGAACAAGGAGTTACTGTATAACTAAGTAAATATAATAACCTACAATGGAAAATACTCTGAAAAAATGTATACATATATTTGAATCACTTTGCTACACACCTGAAACTAACACAAGATCATAAATCAACTATAGTTCAATTTTATTAAAAAAAAAAAAAAAAGGCCCTTGTTGGCGCACTAGCTGGATGGGAGTCACGTCAGGGCACCCCATTCTCCTGGGGCTGCCACGGTAGTTTTGGCCCAGCCAGTGTGCAGCCATCCTGGGCCACTGACTGGCTGTCCTCCCAGCTGTGCTTCCCACCAGTCTGTCTCTGCTCTTCCCGCAGTCATGTCCTGCATTACTCAAAAGCAAATACGTGTTTTCTTCATGAATGCTCCCTACGATAAGATCAGATGTCTGGATTTTCCTCACTCATTCTGAGCAATGCAAACTAGGGCAGGTTTATGCCTTGTGATGCTGAAGAGACTCCCCCCCGTGTGAAATGGGAGCACTTCAGCAGATTGGGGCATCCCAGGTGGCACTAGCGGTAAAGAAGCTGTCTCCCATGCAAGAAGAGATGTCGGTTCAGTCCCTGGGTCAGCAAGATCCCCTGGAGGAGGGCATGGCAATCCACCCCAGTATTCTCGCCTGGAGAATCCCATGAAGAAAGGAGCCTGGTGGGCTATACTCCATAGGGTTGCAAAGAGTCGAACATGACTGAAGCGATGGAGCACACATGCAGCAGCTTGGAACATGACAGGGAAAGGATCTTAGTGATCAAACAGAGGAAACGGAGGCCCAGAGAGATGAAATGACATGCCCAAGGTCTCATGCCTGGTGTTTCAGCCGCAAAGGAATTCAGGACTCCTGACTTCAAGAAGTCAATATTCTTCTCGTTTCAAAAAATGTTAAGTGAGGGTTGTAATCTAACTTCTTTAGAGTGACCACACAAGCCTAAATTGAAGACAGTTTCCCCTGTGGGACTTTCTAACCAAACAGCACCTTCTCACTGAATTGGGAAATTTTATAGAAGGGATATAATTTAAGCGGAAGAAGAATAATTTTCTTAATCAGATTTGTTGCAGCCACAGCTATGCACAGAGGAAAAAGACACCAGGTCACATCTTACATCCATCAGCAGGGGAAGGCGGGTCACCCTCTGCATGGGAAGAATGAGAAACGAGATCATGGGTAGGTTCCTACAGTCTTCATGGGACTCGATTCGGGATAAAACTTCCTTGAAAGACGGGTTGGTGGCTCTGAGGGAAAACAAAGAGACAAAACTTCAAAGTATTTCCTCTTTAAGTTAAGAGGCAAGTCAAAATGTATTATAAAACACTGTGATAAACTTATAGATTATCAATGATTTTTAAATATATAAACGACATACACACATAATTACATAGGTGGACATGGATGGCTTGGTTGCCTTTTACAGTCAAGACTGAATATAAGTTTAAAGTAGTAATGGGAATAATAAGATGAAAATATAGGTGCCAGAAATTTTCAGAAGTAGAAAGTAAACAAATGAAGAAACAGTGGTATAATAAAGGTGAATGTATGCATTAAAAATGAGTATACACACTACATCTCATGTCTGATCATCTACAAACATTCCACTAAGAAGATGACGCATGTGTTTTAAGCCACGTCTCTAGCCTGAGATGATAATCTAAGAAAGAAATCTCACGATTTACTTACTAGGAGGCTTTTGGACTTTTCCCAAGCTTCTAAGACAGAAAACCTTCTGACCATGTCAGCCAGAATATCCCTCCTCTCCCAGTGACATTAGAACAGGGACAACATTGTCACAACATTTCTACGGAATTTAGCAAGATACACGGACATAAAGGATCGCATGTGGCACCATCCATATAACTTTGAAGGAGATTCCAGTAAGAATGTGGAGTCTCAGCAAGGTCCCCAACTTGCCAAATCAAAGACCTAGCATTTGGTGAAGACAGAAGTCTAACCAAGGTCTTCTGACTTTCAGTGGGTCCCTGACACGGCATCTCGCGTTCGTTCCGTCACCTCACTTCACCCTAAGGGTAGCTCTGTGGAGTTACAGTGTGACTTGTGAGGGGGAGGTGGAGGAGGGTTGGCCCCAGATTCTGTGATCCCCTGGTGAGGGGTGGAGGAGGCCAAGAAGCAGGGTAATGACAATTGAAACCTTTTTTCAAAAAAATATACTTTGAAACATAGATGGTTTGGTTCAAGGCTGCTAGAAAGAAATCAGGAAATACCCAGAACAGCAAGTTAAGAAAAAGTACTCAGAAATGTTACAATTTCCTTTTCTTAAACTGAGGAGTTAAGTTTCCTGCTAACTTCTAAAAAAAAAATTAGGAAATTAAAAAAGAATCAAATTTTAGACCAGTTGCATATTTAAATCACTTCCGCCACTTCCAAAGATTCTGAGGAAACCAACCAGTCTAGGATGGACCCTGGGCATTATTTGTTTGCTGGTTTTCAGATTCCAAAGTGCAGGCAAAGCCCAAAGTCACAGCCCCAAATGTAAATTTACATTCTGAAAACATAACTACTAATTTCCATGTGAAAGCTCAAATGATGATATCATTGAGCTAATTTAAATAAAACCTTTATTTTTAAAGACTTACATAAAGTACAGCAGTACTTATTCAAGTTTTTTTTTTTTTTTTAAATCTTGCAAAACAAAACTTAATTTAGCTCTGATTCCAGGCTTTGGCTTTTACACGTGTCACTTGCATTTTCCAACAGTCAAAGAGTAACCTTTCCATCGCAGTTCCTGTGGTGGATGAGGGGTAATGAGGGCATCAGGTAACGTCTGGAGACATTTCTGGTTATCACAGCTGAGGTGAGGCTGTGCTACCAGCAACTGGTGGACAGGAGCCTGGGGTGCTACAATGTATAGAACAGTCTTCACAACAAAAACTAATCTAGGACAAAATGTCTGGCAGTGCAGACAAATCCTGCTTTGTACTAATAACCTCATTTGGGGCTGGCAGCTGTGGGATTTCCTCCCTGCCTGTACAAGGTTTTAAGGATGATGTAGAGGGGGAATGGGGCATCATCAGCCTTTCTTATCCATGTGAGGGCTGCTTCTCTAAGTAGCCATGAGGTAATCATCACCATAGGGTCTCTCACATTGTCTAGAGACTGGCCAGTGGGCCATGCTTCAGTCATAAATACCACAGCTCACACAAAGATGATAATAGCCAGTCAGCCCCCAAACTGAGTTTACAGCAATGTCCAACTGTACTGCCAGACATGGAGCTCCTTGTGATAAACAAGCCCCACCCCCAATAATGCAATACAGACATTGCTGAACCACTGCTGATGCTTCTCAGACTAGAGATGGCAGATCCATCATACCAAAACTCTCAGTAACCTAAATAGAACAAAGGGAAAAGGTGTGTGTGGAAATTTAAGGTTGACTTCCTTTTTGTTTCATAATTTAGAGCCTTTAAGAACTTAAAAAAAAAAAAAACAAAAAAAACTGTCTTCCTTCAGACCATCCTTGTTCTCCTCACACCTAACCACCCAGAGGGAGAAGATGAGTGATTCCCATAAACAACTAAATACAGAGTTGTCATTTGAATGGAGGAAGATTAGAATACTAGAGGACACTTTGGCTCCTAGGCACTAGTTCAAGAACTGTATCTTGGCCTCAGGCAAACTATTTAATGACCAGATAACAGCTTAGAGAACAAGCTTCTCACCATGTAGAATGATGATCACCAATCATCTTACCCTCCCCCACCCCCCCACCCAAGCCTTGCAGGAATTAAAAAAAAGAAAAGAAACAAGGAAAAAATGAACAAGCTACAATTTCAAAAGAGCTTTAAAGAAAATTCTCCACAACTGGGTTTTTCTAATCTAACACCCCTGCCCAAAAGTACTTCTCTTCCCAAAAGACATTTAAGAGATCAATTGATTTCAATCAATGTGACCCAATTAAAATATGATTAGATCATTAAAGCCGCAACATTCAATACTGCTTACAACAATTTTTGCAGTGTCCGCTGTTGGTAGACTTCATTTGTGCAGTATTTCACATATGGGTCAAATGTGGATGCTGTGTGCTTTTCCACAATGTCACTTATGTCCTCTATGAAGATATTATTCTGATGTCTTGCTTCCAACTCTGTAAAGAATCTTAAAAAAAAAAAAAAAAGAAAGAAAAGCATTTACACTGCCTTCTATATGTTTTAATAGACAACAGATTATCCTCATGAAATGCTATTATACAGGGTTTGAAAATACCAGAAGTACATGGTACCAAAAAAATACAAGAAAAAAACTATAAAACAGTCTAAGTTTAAATCTATCATATTAACATCTTATTCCTTCATATGAAAGTGAAAGTGTTAGTAACTCAGTTGTTTCTGACTCTTTGCGACCCTATGGACTGTAGTCCACCAGGCTCCTCTGTCCATGGATTTTCCAGGCAAGAACACTGGAGTGGGTTGACATTACCTTTCCCAATCCAGGGATCAAACCCAGGTCTCCCACACTGCAGGCAGATTCTCTACCATCTGAGCCACCAGTGAAGCCCATTACTTCATATGGTTAGCTTAAAACATTGATAGTCCAGGACATTTCTATGCTTTCAGGTATACTTTGGAATGTACAGATTTCACTATTTTCAAGAATTCCCTAGATACTTGGGGACGGGGTGCAGCACTAATCCTTACATATATTATTGTATTGAAAAGCATATGAGCAAAATACCTAAATAAGTGCCTAAAAACTAAGTCTGAAACAAACCTAATTCTATGGGGTCTTTCTCTCCAAATAAAAATAATCATATCATTTACATCTAATATAATACATGACATTTAAATGGCTATAAATGATTTAGATTCAATTTAGAGTTGCCTTGTGTGTGTGTTGTGTGCACTCACACACACCTACCTATATTGTGTCTAGCCCAGTCAAAATTAAATTTCAGACAAACAATGAATAATTTTTTAATACAACTATGTGCCAAATAACTGCATAGGACATCTTGGGTGTCTTGCATTTCTTCTGTCAACCTTATATTGGATCCAATTTTAACAAAGTATCAAACTCAGATATTTGAAACAGTGTTCTTCCTCTGGCCCACAGACCAGCAGCATTGGTATCACTTAAGAGCTTATCTAATATGCAGAATTTCACCCCTCACCTCTCCCAGTCTGAACCTGTACTTCATCAAGACTGCCTGATAGTCTGAATGCACACTAAAAACTGAGAACTTCCCTAGAGCACACTTACTGTCCATGTTCAGAGCAGCAGGAAAATCTATCAAAAATAACTATCACACAAGGACTAAAGGGTTTTAAGTCTGAAGAAGGTGAAATCAACAATAATGTCTAATGTTGACTTTAGAATACTAGTACAAGGGAAGGTTAGTTTTGGTATTTAGCACGTCATTGCTCCTTACCAGTTTGTTGGGTGGACTCCATAATACAAAATTCAAGACAGACAGTGAATGAGACAACAGAAATTTATACAAGATTATTAACGGTAAATATGGGCTAACATTTTCTCACATTTATATCTCACTTCTTTTCAAAGAAAATCCTGGCACTCAGAAACAAAACAATTAAGATGTTAAAGATCTTATTTTTATAAGGGTTGGGAAGATCCCCTGGAATAGGAAATGGCAACTCACTCCAGTATTTCTGCTGGTATAATCCCATGAACAGAAAAGCTTGGTGGGCTACAGTCCATGGGGTTGCAAAGAGTCAGACACGGCCAAGTGACTGAGCATGCACGCATGTTGACATGTACATTAAACTCATTTTAATATAAATTGTATTAGCTTGTCATCATTATCTATTCTATTTTTATTTATTTATTTTTTTTGGCTGCACCACACAGCTTGTGGGATTTTAGCTTTCCAATCGGGATTGTGCCGAGAAAGTAAAGAGAAAGTGCCGGGTCTTAACCACTGTACCACCAAGGGATTACCTCTGCTCAATTTTTAAAAGTCTCCAAAGGAGCTTATGAGACAAAGAGATATGTTTTAACTTCCTAGAAGAATTACCATTTCTATTCTGGGAAAGCACCTTCATGTTTATTACCTTTAAAAAGGACTCAGGAAAATAGTCAAGATAGTTCCTAACCACATGACCTCATCATCCAAACTCCTTGTTTAAAGCGCAAGAGGAGCAGCTAAAAGCACCCTGTGCTAGACTATCCAGCCTTCCTTCCAGTGGGATCAGGCTGAACACGCACAGTGTCCCTCAGGATTAGCAGGTCAGAAGAACACATCTATGTTCCAAAACTCAGTCAGCGACTTCATGTCACTTTGTCACACAGAGTTTATTCAACATTCAAATAAAATATCAAGCCCTCTCTAAAAGGTTTCAGAATTTCAAAAATATCCAACTCCAAACCCTAGACAAACAGAAAGCATGTTACTTCCTATCCAGACTAGTCCCTCACTCAAGAAATCTGTGATCTTTTAAGACGGTAAGAATGATAAATATAAATGATACAGGAAAACAGCGTGCTCGTATATAACTAACTACATGTTGAAATATATATGCATAAGAGCGCTGGTGGGAGTATCTTTTTAAAAAAATTATACAAACTATATATCTTTTATTGTAGTAAAATACATATTACATAACTGTTGCCATTTAAACCATTTTCAATGGCTTTAATTACTGTCACAGTATTGTGCAACCATCATCACTATTTGCAAAATACTTTCCTCACCCCAAACAGAAAAGCAACAACTCCCCATTCCCCCCCCCCCTCAGCCCCTGATAACCTCTCATCTTCTATCGATCTCTGTGAATTTGCCTATTCTAGATATTTCAGGAGTGGAATCACACACCTTTTTCTCTAGCTTATTTCACTTAGTATTGTGTCTCCCAGGTTCATCCATATTGAGGCGTGTTATCAGAACTTTTTCTTCTTTATGTCTGAATAATATTCCATTGTAGGCACTTACTATAATTTGTTTATAATATGAACAGGTTGTTTCCACCGTTTAGCTACTGTGAATAATGCTTCTGTCAACATACCCATCTGGGTATCTGTTTGAGTGGCTGTTTTCAGTTCTCTGGAATATACAACTACAAGTGGAATTTCAACCTTGCTGACTCTGCTACTAGTAGTGTATACCAAGAAATGATAGTATAATAACAAGAATCAATACAGAAGAAGCTGAGTTAGATGCCAAGGAGAGGTTATTTCATTAAATGAAGGTTGAGTAAGAAATAAAGGATAGAAAAGGTATGGACATAACAGAAGCAGAAGATACTAAGAAAAGGTGGCAAGAATACACAGAAGAACTATACAAAAAAGATCTTAATTTCCCAGATAATCATGATGGTGTGATCACTCACCTAGAGCCAGACATCCTGAAGTCCAAAGTCAAGTGGGCCTGAGGAAGCATCATTACGAACAAAGCTAGTGGAGGTGATGGAATTCCAGTTGAGCTATTTCAAGTCCTAAAAGATGATGCTGTGAAAGTGTTGCACTCAATATGCCAGAAAATTTGGAACACTCAGCAGTGGCCATGAGACTAGAAAAGGTCAGTTTTCATTCCAATCCCAAAGAAAAGCAATGCCAAAGGATGTTCAAACGATCATACAATCACATTAATCTCATACGCTAGTGAAGTAATGCTCAAAATTCTCCAAGCCAGGCTTCAACAGTACATGAACTGTGAACTTCCAGATGCTCAAGCTGGATTTAGAAAAGGCAGAGGAATGAGAGATCAAATTGCCAATATCTGTTGGATCATAGGAAAAGCAAGAGAGTTCCAGAAAAAAATCTACTTCTGCTTTATTGACTTTGCCAAAGCCTTTGGTTATGTGGATCACAACAAACTGGAAAATTCTTAATGAGATGAGAATACCAGACTACCTTACCTACCTCCTGAGAAATCTGCAGGCAGGTCAAGAAGCAACAGTTAGAACCAGATGTGGAACAATGAACTGGATGCAAATTGGGAAAGGAGTATGTCAAGCTTGTATATTGTCACCCTGCTTTTTTAACTTACATACAGAGTACATCATGAGAAATGCTGGGCTGGATGAAGCACAAGCTGGAATCAAGATTGCTGGGAGAAAGATCAACAACCTCAGATATGCAGATGACATCACCATTATGGGAGAAAGTGAAGAACTGAAGAGCTTCTTGATGAAAGTGAAAGAGGTGAGTGATAAAGCTGGCTTAAAACTCAACATTCAGAAAACTAAGATCATGGCATCTGGTCCCATTACTTCATGGCAAATAGATGGGGAGACAATGGAATCAGTGACAGATTTTATATTTTTGGGCTCCAAAATCACTGCAGATGGTGACTGCAGCCATGAAATTAAAATATAGTTGTTCCTTGGAAGAAAAGCTATGACCAACTTAGATAGCATATTAAAAAAGCAGAGACATTACTTTGCTGACAAAGGTCCATCTAGTCAAAGCCATGGTTTTTCCGGTATAATGTATGGATGTGAGAGTTGGACTATAAAGAAGGCTGAGAACCGAAGAATTGATGCTTTTGAACTGTGGTGTTGGAGAAGACTCTTAAGAGTCCTTTGGTCTGCAAGGAGATCAAATCAGCCAATCCTAAAGGAAATCAGCCCTGCATATTCATTGGAAGGACTGATGGCTGAAGCTGAAGCTCCAATACTTTGGCCACCTGATGCGAAGAGCTGACTCATTTGAAAAGACCCTGATGCTGGGAAAGATTGAAGGCAGGAGGAGAAGGGAACGACAGAGGATGAGGCGGTTGGATGGCATCACCGACTCGATGGACATGAGTCTGAGCAAGCTCTGGGAGTTGGTGATGGACAGAGAAGCCTGGCGTGCTGCAGTCCACAGTGTCGCAAAGGGTCAGACACAACTAAGTGACTGAACTTAACTGAGTAAGAAATGGTTCTTGATCTCCTGATGCTCAGAGTTGAGTGGCCCATGGGAGGCAGGGAGCCAATCACTTGCAATACGAGACCTATGACAGGACCATACAGTGAAAACAACAGTGCAGGGCAGGGCAACTGGAGGCCTGAGGTGAGGAAACGTGTGAGGGGTCATCAGTGATGAGGATGGTGATGCAGGAGGTCGGGGGACAGAGCCACCTATAGCAGGACACAATGTGGACAAAGGCACGAATCTCATTCAGAAAAACTGTGGGGTTTAGCAAGGTGAGATGTCAACCATAGGAGGAATAGGAGCAGAGAATGAGAGCAGCAAAGCAAGTGGGCCTGAGCTAGACTGCAAAAGTCTGACTGTCTACTGAGGAGCCTGAATGTAATCTATGGACAAAGAGAACTTGCTGGAGTTGTTGAAGCCAACAAATCATCCAACTGGACAGAGACAACTGACACAGAAGTGGGGGAGACCACCTGCAAGCCAGTGCGATGCTCACCTAGGCAAGTAACAAGAAAGCCTGCATGGGAAGTCAGAAGGAGAGGGCACATTAGGGTAACAGTTTGGAGGAAAAGTTAATACAATGGAGAAACTCATTAGATGGAAAAGTCAAGGAAGACACTGCGGTTTCTACTCAAAGTTTCTAGCTGGGCAACAAGTTGGGTCATTAAGCCATCCATGAAGACAGGAACTTAGGAGGAAGAGGCAGAGGCAAGAAAAACACAGTTTAATTTTCCCTGAAAATATATATCTGTGAGAATTCAGAGCCACGGGAATTCTAGGTAGTATGTAACCAGGACTAGTTCATTTTTAGCTGGTTTTCATATAAATGCAAACTATTTGCAATTTCTTTTAGCTCCAAGTGTCCTTTAAGAAAATGTTCAAAGAAAATTGAAAAAATAAGAAACCATTCATAAGATCATTATCATGTAAATCTAAGAAATATCTCAGAGGCAAAGCTCTCTTCCAATTTCTTGTCTTCAGCTAACTGTTACAGTCTGAAAGAATGCAACTATATGACCAAAAACAACAGTAATTTGGCTTTTCCCAATGAAAAGGGAAATTCATCTATCACCCTTGAAAGTTTGCCAAAGTACAAGATTAAAAACAAAGCACAAATGAAGTATCTGTTTACACTACTTATTTTGATACAATATAAACGAAGCCACCCATTTTTGATTTTGACATGAGCATAATTAAGACATAATTCAAAGCCTTCTATGTTTAATTCTCTATTGGTTATTTTGGGCAAATTTGCATATTTCACTAAATGAGCTGAGCTACCAACAGGCCAAGAAAGTATTACTAAAGAATGAGGTATTATTTCAATAACCGAGAATGCTGGAGATCCAAATGAAATCTGAAGCAAAAATAAAAGCATTCTGATTCCCTGGGTGAAACCTGAATGGAGTCTGTGAAGCAATCTGGCTTACTTGAAGGACAACTTTTTAATGGAAATCTATTTCAGCCCAATGAATTTCTTTTTCCTGGCACAATACCTTCATTATTTCTTCTTTGTAGCAGTACCAATATGATCATGTTTTACAACCGATCATGTTACACAATCTTTCATTTTTTTTTTCCTACCAAAATTTTAATGTCATCGTTAACATCTAGACTTTGAGAAACCTCTGATGGACCACTAAAGGCCTCCTGGAAGCCCTGCCTCTTAACCAGATACCCCGGTTAACCCTGTTTGACTCTTGACTAACCATCACCAGCATCTGGTAGCTCTGAATTCTCACAAATGTGTCTTTTCAGCAGCTATTTCACCTCTCTAAAGGGAAATGAAACTGACTGCTTCTTGCTTCTTCTCCCTCTACCTAATCACATCCATACTTCACAGCAGGGCTGCGAATGAGTGCAGCCCCTCCAGGTGAGCTCCTTGGTTGTGCAGAGAAAAGGTCGGGGCCACCAAGAAACACCAGGCCAGCCTCCCAGGAGGTGGGGACTTCAAGATGAGAACCACATGGTCACGTCTGAGGAGCCTGCTTGAGGCCTGTAGCCTCTCCTTTAATATTTCCTATAACTACAGGGACTGCATATTCTTTAGGCCTTTCATGGTTGCTTTATCAAATGATGGTTTTAATTGCAGAACTGCATTTTCAGGGAAAAAGCAAAGTCAACAGGGAAGTAGCTGCTTCTGACACACTCAGTATATATACTTTTGTGAGCATCATGTTCTCCCTTCTATAGTAGGTGGAAAAGACCTACCAATATGAAGATAAATGTCGCCATACCATGACTAATAGCCTCTTCAAATTCAACTGGTAATGTCATTGGTATGTCAGAGATGAGCAATCCTGAGAGATCTTTGGAGATAGTAAATCCACTCATCTACAGAGGACAGTAAAACTTATTTAATATAGACAACAAATCTGGCTTCAACTGTCAGCCAACAAAATCTCCTCCCATGTGTTTAGCACAGGATGACACGCTTTGATGGATGTCAAGTAGCCAACAATTGATAACCATGACCACCATTCACTGTGCCAAGTCCAGCACTTCCCACACACTGCCTCATCTAACTTAACCCTCAAGTTGACTTTATGACTGCCAGTGAACCCATTTTACAGGTAAGAAAACCAAGGCTAAGAGAACATAAGTCAAAACTCTAACGACAAGCTTGAGTTTGAACGCAGAGCCTTCCTGAGTCCAGAGCCTGCTTGAACTACTTCACCTACTGCCTCTGCTCACAAGTACCCACTGCTCTGTTACTACTGGCCAGCCCTCAATCTGAATATCCAGCAAGAAGGCTTACAGCTCGACCTTAAAGAGGAAATACATTACTTTCCAAGAATGACTACCGAATTATCTCAACAAATGATTTACACACATCTACAGAGTAAAGATTTCACAGTGGATTTATGCTGTGGCAAGACGTGTGAGACAGCAGAGGAGCTGACCGTCTCCCTAGATGCTGCCTCCAGGAAGGTGGCAGCCAGTGATGTATTCTGGTCCTGGTCCACAGAGTGAGAGCAAATATTGGTTTAGGAGTGGCTGGTGAAACCCTCCGGGAGTCATTCCTAGCCACCATGCCCCCTCTTTCCCTGCTGCTCTGCCCTTTGCCCCACTCATCCTTCAAGTCTCAGATTCACTTTCACCCCCTCCAGGAACCTTTCCCTGACCTTTGTGAGTTGGGTTAGGTCCCCTTATTTCATGTCTTGATAAACCTCTATGCTTTTCTTTTGTGTGTCTACTATGATTGTAATTAATTATATAATGATTTTGTTTACCTTCATCTCTCTTAGCAAGGGGGCTAGACGACAGAGGTCATGTCTGTTTTGTTCAACACTCTATGCTTGGGACCTGGCCATTGGACCTGAAGTATAAAAGACAGTGAAATAACTGATGGATGAATAAATCTAATTTGTGTTTTAAACAGTAAATATGAAGATGGAATCCATTCAAGGAATTTTGTTCTAATGCTATTTATATGACACCTGCAAAGAAGTCAGTCTCTACCTTGTTCTGTGCTGTATGGTGCTTAGTTGCTCAGTCATGTCCGACTCTTGGCAATCACGCACTGTAGTCCACCAGGCTCCTCTGTCCATGGGGATTCTCCAGGCAAGAACACAGGAATGGGCTGCCATGCCCTCCTCCAGAGGATCTTCCCAACCCAGGGATCAAACCCAGGTCTGCCACATTGCAGGCGGATTCTTTACCCTCTGAGCCACCAGGGAAGCCCCTATCTTGCTTTATTCACTGGTAAATATATATTAATATTTACTGACCACAAACTGAGTTCCCAGAGTTATTCTAGGCACAGTGAAGGTTACCAATGAAGACAGAAACTCCCAGCACAAACTTTTACAATCCTGTCAACTATGGTCAGCGCTTCCTAGGTGGCTCAGTGGTAAGGAACCCACCTGCCAATGCAGGAGACAAAGGTTTGATCCCTGGGTCAGGAAGATCCCCTGGAGAAAGAAAAGGCAACGCACTCCAGTAGTCTTGCCTGGGAAATGCCATGGACAGAGGAGCCTGGTGTGCTAGAGTCTGTAGCTCACCAGGCTCCTCTGTCCATGGGGTTCTCCAGGAAAGAATACTGAAAAGGGTTGCCATGCCCTCCTCCAGGGGATCTTCCTGACCCAGGGACTGAACCTGCGTCTCTTAGGCTACAGTCCATGGGGCTGCAAGAGAGACAGGATTTAGAGACTAAACAACACGTATGGTCACTAAGATGAGGTGCAGTTTAGCCCAAGTTTCTTCAGTGCCAGCTGCCCTTACTGAAAACCTTGCCAGACTGGCTCCACCTTCACCAATTTAGGGAGGATTCCAGGCGACTAAGAAGCTCGGCACTGAGTGCTCAGGCTGAGGAAGCATAGAGAGCAGGGCTCTGGTTATGATCAGTGCTGCCTTGCGCCTTTCTGGGAATGGCATCCTTTCAAGGTATTTTTCCTTCATTAATATGCATGTGCCTAAAGCAAACTCAAATCATTCCTGGATACCTTCCTCTCTTGGATGAGCTGACAATCTAAGCGGCTGTGGTATAGCACTGGAGAGGGTCATATTCACTTATGCCAGAGACATGTAACATACCAGGCAGGTTTCACATGTCTAAATTGCTATTATATAATAAACAATATCTTCACTAAAGAAAGAAATATTCCAGATAAGTGGCAGCGAACTATGTGCTCCTGGAAATACTTTCCTAACAGTTCAACGAGAACATTCTGTACTCCACCAAAATGAATTTCTACTCTGCTGAGGATAAGTGAAATCTGGGGCTTATTTGTTTGCATTTGTTGGGGGGTTTGGGGTCTTTTGTTTTTTGGGTTTTTGGGTGGTGGTCACGCTGACATTAAAGCAATTTCTTTTAATACAATAGATTGTGGAGAGCAAATTCATGGCAAGAATACCACCACTAATCCACAACAGGCATCATTAACAGATTATGGTGCTCTGCCCATATGCAGAATCTGTATTCAAGGGAGCCATTATCAATCAATCAAAATCAATGATGAACATCATGAAGCTCACCTATGAATCCTTCACTGGACTCACTGATAGGAAATCTGTTAATTCAACAGAAATAGAGGGCTGTTGCTTCTCAATAAGAATACCTACATCCTAATCTGGTAACGGTCTCACAGAGTTTCCTCCCCAGCAGACTATACATCTTTTCCCATTCCATTTTAGTGTTCTGTGAAATTTTCTTTCTGGATTGATAATAAAGGGATAAGGGCTGAATCAGAAGTGTTTTGGGAATGTGAGAGAAAAAAAAAATTCTCAACAAAGATGTCCATAATTTCCATCCTGAGAGCTACTGTTTAATCCTGAAAATCTCTAGGATGGATTTTGTTAAAAGATTCTTATCATCTTATCAAAACCTTTTAAATCAACCTGGACGTAGCACAGAGGTGAAAGAGATAAACAAAGGGTTTTTTATCTTATCCTTAATACCACACAACACAGAGCCTGCTAGGTTTACATCCAGCTCCCTACAGATGCCTTCAGTTCAGGGCACCCAGCAAATCTCAAAGATGAAAGGTGGAGCTGGGGGCTGGGGGAGGGATGGGAGGGAGCAAACACAGAACCAAGTGCCCCCGAGACTTCCCTGCATCAGTTAAGGTTCCTGCTTGCTTAGTTCTTTCTCTCACTGATCACAGACAAGCTAGAGGGAACAGAAACAGGATCAAACAAATTGTAAAAAATACTATTTTTAAATTTCTTGAAATTTTAATACCATTAGACCAAGTTTTTGCTTAAAAATGAGGATTCAAAGTATTTCTCATATGAATCTGCTTCACAGAAGCTGGAGGGAAAGGGTCTCGTTCCCATGGTTACCTTCTGCATACTCAATTCTTTCGTTTCAGCACTACTCATGAATTTGCCCACATTTTAACTTCACTGGAAATGAAGATAACACTCGAATGAATGACAGGAAGCATGTGTCAGAACTCTTCTCAAAATACCCTGAGAAGAAGCTCTGTGTAAGCATAGGCCTGGGACGCTTGGGCTATGATGGACAGTTTTGCAGTTTTTAATTATGGTTTTTAAAAATCTGAACACAACTATACATTTCCATCTGAAAGAAAATCACACCCCCTCCCTACAATTTTATATATAACTGTGAAGACTGAATATGCCTGGTTCATCACTGGATTTCCAGGACCTAACAAAGAATGAGGACTCCATCACTTTCCTGTGTACCTGAAACTATCACAACATTGTTAATCAACTATACTTCAATATAAAAT
This sequence comes from Okapia johnstoni, assembly GCA_024291935.2. NCBI lineage: Eukaryota > Metazoa > Chordata > Mammalia > Artiodactyla > Giraffidae > Okapia > Okapia johnstoni. The sequence goes on from CM044323.1 coordinate 40,098,074, forward strand.
AAAAAGTTTTTAAGAAAAAGAAACCTTTTTTATGATACAATTATTTCAGATGTGGAGGTGAGAATGGGGGTGAAATTTGCCTACTGTTTTCAATCTGCTGACCTAACCAGAAACACTGTTAGCTTATCTTGAAATTTCTGCTTTGATTACAAAATTGAAGGTTACTAATGTACAATAAACTTCAAGTGTGTTACACACTGTAACTAAAGAGAAAAAATCATGATTGTTTATTTTTCATGACTGACATGATTGCAAAATTTTATTTAGTGCCGTTCTTGAACATTGTTTCCCTCTGATGAATAAAGATTTGGGGCTAATTTAAGAAAAGAAAAAGAATGAAGACTTGATATATGCACTGATTGAATCAACACTAGGTTCCTATTATTCCTCCTTGCCCCACTGTTAAAGTGCTGACTTCCAAGGAGAGGAGCAGTGGGTGATAATATGAAACAAGTATCTCCCGGGAACATGAGTTAATAACTTCCGACATGAGTTAAATTATCAGGGTCCTCACAAGGGGGGTGGGCAGGGCCGAATGGCCCTAACGGTTGGCAAGTGAGGCAGGTGGGTGTTTGTGCTCCTGACACAGCATGCAAGACACAGGGCTTGTAACTCAAGAACAGTTTTGCTAATCCACAGCCTGGCCAAAATTCTTTGAAAACTCCAAACCTAGAAAAGATTTATGAGTTTCGGAGGGACTGTTTCCTTTTATTAGATGACAGTTACATAACCAATTCCATGACCCTTTCCCCTTGGCCGCCTGGAAGGGTGTTTTTGTATTTAACCCTCATTCGAGCTAGCAGCTCTAGCAGGAAAGCTGGCTGGGCACATTGGCAACCCTTGTCCTCACCCTGTTTCCCATTTCCCACTCAAACAGATGGACTATGTACATGTCATCCACTGCTAGTAGTCTTGAGACTTTGGTGGATGCAGTTGGAGGCTAAAATATCAATTATGAACAAATAAGCCAGGAAAAGGTGGATGCTTGGGTGTGCTGGGAAATAGCACCGAGAATCAATTTATAGAACGTTGGAACAGTATCAAGTAAAGCAGTAACATCTTTTCATGCTGAAGCCCCCTTTCCTGTTGTGAAGTGATCATTCTTGAATAAAATCAGCACAGGGAAGGACATGCTTGCCTTCAGACACTCTCTCCAGAGTGCCGCTGGTATTTCAAGTCAGAATTTAACCCACAAGGAAGAGTAACATTTCCAATAAGCCCCAAAGCTTTGCATCTTCATTTTTCTTTATTAATATGCCCCCAAAAGTTGTCTTCCTAAAAGGAGGCAATGCTTTCCATAGTTCCCATAAGTTTCAGCAAAAAGAAAAAGGAACCAGGACACAGAATTTTGAAAAACTCTAGCAGTCGGTTTTCTAAGCCATAATATCCTAAGAAAAAGGATGCCTGTCTGAATGAGGGAAACAGAATTCCATGTCTTTGCTGACATTTTTCAAACCTGCTCCAGTTTATCAGCAGCTGGCTCCAGTCAGGCCCTTTCTCACACAACCCTCTCATTCACCTTTCATCAGGGATTTTTAAAATACTTTCTTTTCAGATGATTATTAGCACTGGCCAGCAAAGTAGCCAAAGAATATGATCTACAGGGTAAACAAGTTCTTAACCTGGTCTTAAGTGGATTTGGGATGATGATAAATTTGTTCCTGAATTTATTAAAATGAAAGGAACTGAGTACAGAAGACTGGTCAACCATCAGTCCTGCAACATGCAGTCATCAGCTCAAGACCAGCGGCAACACAGGGAAGCTGGAAACACACAAGGAAGAGGGGAACAGATACTACAGGCCAATGGTAGGGGAGCATGAAGACATGAAAAGAGAGAATGTGCAAATATTAAACCTCCTCAATACTAAAGACCAGACTTTCCACTTTCTCTTTTTCTCAGTCTTTATACTTTTCTCCAACATTAGCTGTGTGTGATCTCTTATCTCATGAGTAAACTCTATTAGATAACAGTATCTATAAATAAATACACTTCCAGCTGAAGTCCATTTTGCACTGTACCTACTATATAGCAAGGCTATCATGTACCACGACATCACACCTCTGGAAGATGGATGGAGGGTACTGGTTACAAGTGCAGGCTCTTAGAAGAGCCAGATGGCCTGGGTTCAAATCCCAACCTGTCTTCTGCTAGCCTTGTAGCCTGAGGCTACTTAATGTCTCCATGACCTATTTCCTCATTTGTAGAGTGGGAATAATAATGGTGTGACCTCATGTGGTTCTCACGATGACTTAATGATTTAAAACAAGTGGTCAGAATGTGGTCTGGCATGAAGTATGTGCTCATTAACATTAATTATTACTCAAGTGCAATAAAATTCCTTTCCCTCCCGTGTGAATTTACACAGTTCACATGTCTTTTAAATGAAGCCACTAAGCTTTTTTGATTTACCAGTCCACTCTGTTCAAGGACAGCAAGTCTAGCTCTTATATTTCTGTCAATTAAGTCCGGGTGGGCAGGTGTAATATCATCTTGCCATACACCAAATCTGCTCAGAGTCACAGGCATACACTTCCTCATCAACTTATTAAAAACTGTAATAGGTACTTATCAGTGACAAAATTAGAGGAGGATTGGCTCAGCTCTTTATTGGGCTTAAGAACCACTGGCTTTGAATCAAAATAGTTTAAAGTTAAATTTCTAATTATTTGAGAATTTTATATCTCATTAAATTTAAAAATGTCTTCTCACCATAAGTTTGTTTTTGGTGTCTAGCAGTCTGTTTCTGCTTTGCAGATAAGTTCCTTTGCATTATTGTTTTAGTTTGGAAAACTCACAGTTACCAAAGGGAAAAGGGGAGGGGGAGGAATAAATTAGGAGTATGGGATTAACAGATACACACCGCTGTTCAGAAAATAAACAACAGGATTTACTGTATAGCACAGGAAGCTGTAAGGGCTTCCTAGGCGGCACAGTGGTAAAGAGTCTTCCTGCCAATGCAGGAGACAGGGATTCCCCTGGAGGAGTAAATGGCAACCTACTCCAGTACTCTTGCCTAGAAAATTCTGTGGACAGAGGAGCCTGGTGAGCTATAGTCATGGGGTCGCAAAGAGTTGGACGTGACTGAGTACACATGCACAGGAAGCTGTATTTGGTATCTTGTAATAACCTATAATGGAAAAGAATGTGAAGCCGTACCCCTGGAAAAGTCTGCTCACAGTTCTAGAGTTCAATATACATCTCATCGATCTTACATCCTACCCAAGTCATTTCTCTTTCCCTTCATTATCACAGAGATCACTTCCATATGAAGAGCTCTGATTCATTCCAACCCTATGCAACATGACTTTTGCCCATTTCTTCCCATAAACATTACTCCCTCAAAAGTCTCTCGAGTTTGACACTAGCATCAGGTACTGCTTGCTTTTTAACCTAAACAGATAGTTGTAAACGATTTAAAAGAAAACCATTTTTACTGAAACCATGATAAATAATTATAAAATTTGCATGTTCTTTAATTTACACTTTAATGACAATATATTAAAATTTTGTAATTTTTTAAGTAATATTTATTCTTATTTATTTATTTGACTGTGCCAGGTCTTAGTTGCAGCATGTGGGATCTAGTTCCCTGACCAGTGATCAAACTTGGGCACCCTGCATTAGGAGCATGGAGTCTTAGCCACTAAGGTCTTCCCAGCAGGGAAGTCCAATTTTGTGTATTTTGAATCTAATGACATTTTACTTTATTATTATTTAGATAAGAACTATCCAATAGAAATATAATGTGAGTCACATATGTGAGCTACATAAGTAATTTAAAATTTCCTAGTAATAATATTTAAAAAGTTAAAAAAAAAAAACAACAGGTGAAACTAACTCTAATAATTTATTTACCAGTATATTAAAAACATTATCATATCAAAATATAATCAATATAAAAGTTATTAATTAAACATTTTACCTTTTTTCATATTAAGTCCTGGAATCAGTGTATATTTTACACTTATAGCCCATTTCAATTTTGACAAACCATATTTCAAGTGCTCAGAAGCCACACAGGGCTAGTGGCTACCACATAGGACAATGTATCTTTAGATCACTGAAGTCGACAGAAAATATAAAATAAAATATGTGAAAATCTTTATTATAACAACTAAATTCATGATTTGGCTGAAATGAAGGCAAAGAAATCAAATTTTGTGAAATAAATGTGTAATGGAAAAAAGAACCATTGGCTTTGTATAATGAAAAACCTAACACAAAAAGATTCACAGAAACTGAGAAATTACTAGAAGTTGAAATTTTATACCTGTAGCCAGGGCCTAGATTGGGGGGAACTCAGGCTGCCATATTAAATAGCTTCAATTCCTTCCTTAAGTAATAGAGAACCACTGAAGTTTCTTCTGTTTTAGGAAGAAATCTAGAAGTAGTAGGGTGAACGGCAGGATATAGGGCTGACGGTTAAACCGAGGTACTAACAAGAAGGCAAGGAAGCCAACCACAGTCTACACGCATGATCCACTTATGACAAGAGGGGGCTGGCAGTTCCTCAAAACGTTAAACAAAGGGTTACCATATAACCCAGCAATCCCACTCCTAGGTGTATACTGGGAGAGAAGTGAAATGGGAAGAGAAATGAAATGAAATAAAAGAAATGAAAACATATGTTCACACAAAAACCTGAACACAAATGTTCATAGAAGCATAAGATATAATCGCAAAAAAGGAAAAACAGCCCACGTCCATTAACTAATGAATGGACACATAAAAAGCGGTATATGCGTACAATGGAATATTACTCAGCAATAAAAATAAAGACTTGCATATATTGCAACATGGATGAACCTTGAAAATATTATGCCAGGTGAAAAAAGCTAGTCATAAAAGCTCATATATGATTCCATTAATATGAAATGTTCAGAACAGCTAAATCCAAGAAACACAAAGTAGCCAGGTGGTTACCTAGAGCTGGAGAAGTCTGGGGGGATATAGGGGTGAGTGCTAATGGATGTCGACTCTGTTTGAGGTGATGAAAACATAAAGTTGATTGTGGCGATGTCTGCTCAACCTACGAATATACTAAAAATCACCAAATTACACAACTTAAATGCGTTATTTGTATGGTATGTGAATCATTCTCTCAATAAATCTCTTTTCATAAAAAAGGCAGCAGCTGGGAAATGGACAGAGGGGTAAGAGCTGATATGCACGCATTCTGTTCATGGATAGAGCTCTCTTTTCCTACTTTCCCAGAGAGTGAATTCTGTGTGTCTCATCTCTTTTCAAGAGACTCTTATGAAAAGTCCCTAGATTTAAACAGTAAGTGAGAGCTGCCCTGGTTCAGGCTGGGTCAGGAGGCCCAGAGTCCAGTTGTTTGGACCAACACCCAACTTGGCCGACCCTAAAACGCCTTCAGGGAATTCCAGGCCCCTGGGAACGCAATCTGAAACCACTCAGTGGATCCAAAGGGCTGAGAGATGTGGGAATGTGAAGCATCTTTGTAGGGTCAGCGAGAGGGAATCCAGCCAGACTCTGCCTAGTCACACCAGGGAACTGGAGACAGAATGTCCGCACCAAGGCAGCCCTGCCCACTGCTCACACCTTCAATCCAGTGACAACTGTCTGCCCACTTCCCTGTCACCCTACACACTCCCTTGTAAGGGTGAGTAATGGGTTCATTTATAGAAAGCTAGGAAAGGTCTGGTTTTACACCCTCCCCTGAGGTTTTCAAAGAGCTCCAATGATGGAAACTGTGTTCAGAAGAGTCAAAATGATCCAAAATCTTACCTAGTATTTGACCATAACCAAGACACTAGCAGCCTTCAGTTTTCTTTAGTAACAGTGAATTTAGAATTACAAAATACACTATCTATTCCCTTAAAGAAAGTTACATAGCATGCATACTGGAGTCTATGTTTCCTGCTGCCAATCTGTAGCCTACAAACCATGAGAAGTCATATTTCACCACTGTTTGTGTTCTGTTTTATACATGTACCCCTTTTCCTGCACTTATTTCTCTACCAAAATCCTGGTCCCCAAATACAAGTCTTCAGGAAAGGTATTTTGCACTTCATGTTATTCCCCACCCTTTTTTTTTTCTCCTGCTTCAATCCCACTTTTCCAGAACTAACAAAAACTGCTTCTAAAAGCCCTGGCCCCATCACCCTACTCCTTGGAACTATCAATGAGATCCAGCTGTCCGAACCAAATCTCCGATTGCTAACTTCTAACCACACAACTGCCTCTGAGAAAAGCCCGTGGACGCTCTTCTCCTGTTTCCTTTCTAACCAGCTCTATGAGCCACTCTGAGCCATCAAGTCAGCCTACTACCTGCATTCACCTACCTCCCGCAGAAGGGCAGTGCCATTGCAGAACCTTCTTTTATTGCTTCTTAACAATGTTGACAGTAGATCATCACAACTATTCATTCACTAGGCTATGCAGTGGCTGTAGAGAGGTGACCACTTGTTTGTAGGGAGTTGGTCACTCCCTAGTTTTCTTTTTTATAATTGACATCTTCACAGTTGTGGTAGAAACAACTATCAAAAGCTAATCTGGACTTTTAAAAATTTATTGGAGTATAGTTGCTTTACACTGCTATGTTATTTTCTGCAAAGTGAATCAGCTACACATATACATTATTGTTTAGTCACCAAGTCATGCCCAACTCTTTGTGACCCCATGGACTGCAGCCTGCCAGGCTCCTCTGTCCATGGGATTTCCCAGGCAAGAATACTGGAGTGGGTTGCCATTTCCTTCTCTAGGACATCTTCCCAACTCAGGGATCGAATCTGCATCTCCTACATTTCAGGGGGATTCTTTACCACTGAGCCACCAGGGAAGCCCATACACATATGCCCCCTCTTTTTCACATTTCTTTCCCCTTTAGGTCACCACAGAGCACTGAATAGAGTTCCCTGTGCTACACAGGAAAATAGTTATCTGATTTATTCAGATAATGTGAATAAATCACATCAGTTATCTATTTTACACACAGTCATGTATATATGTCACTGTCAATTTCCCAATTCATCCCACCCTCTTTTTTCCCCTTGGTGTCCACACGTTTATTCTCCAAGATACATATACACTTGCCTTTGGTCACTTCACCACAGTAGCTCCCAACCATCTTCACTTTCTGCCACAGAAGCAGGGAGGGCAGGCTCCCTGCAAGCTGCAGGAACTTGAAAAAGAAACTGCCTACTTTGGCTTACTTGAGGGAGAGCTGCACTGTGATACCTTCATAAGGCGATGGTCTGATGGTCTCGAGTTTAAAAGGAATGTGAGCAGCTATACCTGTAGGAGGGGAGGGAGCAGCTCCCAGAGAGCTGGACCACAGGATCCCCTGCCGAGGCATGTGACCGCTCAAGCTGTCAACAGCTTCTCTAGTTTCTCTAGAAACTGAAAATGCCTGGGCACCTGTGCTAACATGGTCAGCACGAATTTCAACTACAGAATTGTTATCTGTTATTACACTTGATAACATAACTAGACATTGTATAGTGCTTCACAGTTTCCAAGTGGTTTTCTTCATCTTTCTATTATACAGTAGTACCTTTTCCAAGGGCTGTCTTTGGCTTTTAGCTATGAAAACTAAATCCCCACTGGCTACTTTCTAAAACAAAACATACAGTGTAAATTCTTTCTGGGGGATGAACTGAAAAATCATAATTCAGCGATAGAGAACTACTCCATGAGAAGCAGTTTCTGAAACAAAAGGTCATTTATAGGTTTTATTATTTTTATGCATCAGTGATATACTAAATAAATCAGAGGCAGTCAGTTTAATAATCTCTAGGAATTTTAAAAGAATTCAAGACCTTTGAAAAATATAATTGTATTAAGGTTTGCTTTTCTTTTATAAACCTTCAGGTTTCAGTATATTAATTTTATATATGTATATATATATATATATATATATATATATTTTTTTTTTTTTTACTGTTGACTTGAAGAGAAACAATAGAAAATAAAGAAGGAAGTACTTCATTTCCATGGAAAGTTGATGGACATATGAGGTTCTAGGTAGGAAGAGTCACCACCATGTCCGCCCTCCTTCTCCAGTGGTCTAAACGGCCTACAATATGGCACACCCATGCTCTCAGCTTTATGTGCAGGCCACAGGCCAAGTTAAACTTGAATTGTTTGAAGTGCAGCTGCAGGTGTGAGGACACATATCAAAAGTCTAACCCTTCTCCCCCTTTTTTTTGGCCACACCACCCTGCCATGTGCAACTTTTAGTTCCCCAAACAGGGATCAAACCAGTGCCCTCTGAAATGGAAGCTCAGAGTCTTAACCTCTGGACCACCAGGGAAATCCCTGACCACGTCCTTCCATGAGACCGATCAAAGGGATGTTGGCACTGTTCCTTAGATTTTCAAAACCTGGACTTCACCCTCTACTCTATGACACAGGGTAGTAAATTCAATTTTCTAAAAAGTGAACTCTTCAAGCATTCTAAGTAGGAGACTCTTCAGTGGTAAAATCCTGATCTGCAGGTGGATGGCGCTTCTACCACATCTAGGACCTCCAGAGTCTCGGCCTAACAACGGTCTCCATCATTACCTTCCTCTGCTGTGCTTCTACAAGCTATGTTTCTCTTATTGGGCTATTTCTTAATTTCAAGCATTTCTCAGTTTTCAATAGTTGCCTTACCTCTTTGCCAGACTAATACCTTGAAGCCAACTCAAGTTTTTTAACTGTTTTAAGCAGGAAAAAAAAAAAAAAGTGTGCATATGCATCTTCTGGGGTTTTTTTTTGTTTTTCTGTTCCTTTTTTATTTGAAGGGCATTGTTTTCACTCCCATATTAATACTGTAAAAAAAGACAGATAAACCTGATCCCTCAGTTGCTCTAATATCAAAAATTGACAAAGGAGTATTATTTAACCCATCTAATTTTAACAGAGGGGGGAAAAAAAAGGAAAAATAAGCATGAGTTATTGAAAATTATATAACTGTACTTTCTTAATGCCTCAAATTATACAGTATTAGAGACAAAGGTATATTTGAAAGTCCTTATGCTTAATTTCCGTAAGTCCTGGTGAAAGCATTCACCCTAATACATGAAAACATATTCCCCTTCTATCCCCTCCATACTTGCTAAGTTGATAGAGAGGGTCTCTGAGGAGCTTCAAGATTGTGACCCTGTGCATGCTCACAGCCCCATCAGTTTTCAAGCTAATTCAGAACAAATGATCAAACCAACAAAATGAACACCTGAGCTCTCAAATGGGTGGCTGATAGGTTGAAACTGCCCTACATATGTATATTTTTAAAAATCTGAATTATCTTCCAACACTTAAAAATCAAGAGACTGTACCCACACACCCAGATTTTCCACTTTTGAAATATCAGCTCTCAACACTGAGCTCACAACAGCCACAGTGGCTGAGGCTGCACTCACACCCCCATGTACAGAGACCCCCACCACCACCACCACTCAGAATCCAGCCTGCTTTTCAGCTATGTGACCTGGTTGCCAAGACAATTTCTCCCCCTCTAGAGAGGGCTCAGAGTCAGATTTGGCTCTCAGTTCTGGCTCATCCTTTAGCATCTAAGTACTTACTCAGTTCAGTTCAGTCACTCAGTTGTGTCCAACTCTTTACGACCCCATGGACTGCAGCATGCCAGGCTTCCCTGTCCATCACCAATTCCCAGAGCTTGCCCAAAATCATGTTCATCGAGTTGGTGATGCCATCCAACCATCTCATCCTCTGTCATCCCCTTCTCCAAGTCTCCTTCTTCTCCAAGTAGTAAGTAGTAACTTACACTTATTACTTGGGTGTAATTTACTTAAACTCTATGCTTCTCATCTGCTTAAAAAGATCTATTTCCTGCACAGATCATGGCAAGCATTAAATAACACAAAGTCAAGATAGGACTTAGCACAGTACCTGGTATATGGGGCTGAATAAATGATGATAAATCTTGTCATTATCATCATCATCAAATGAAAAAGCATCCAAGGGACACTTGAGAAGATGCAAATTTCCATCTAAGTCAGAAAGTTTCTGAAATCACCATTTCCACTTCCTTAAATGTATGTATTATTTAGAAGAAATCTAAGTTACTAGGGACTCATTAAACTTTTGCTTCCATGTATCAGGATCTTGCAAGTCCAGACTCCACATATGTGGGAAAAACACAAAAATCTACATAACACCTGGTTTTCATTAATTCCTCAGAAGAGCAACATATTGTTCAAAACTATTTTTATACGCAAATCAATCTGCCCCATACCCAAGAAGCTTCTATTAATATAAAAAGAGAGAATACAACCTTTTATCAGCCTGAAAAAAAGGTTATTTAACTGTGAAGAAGAATTAATTGCTGCAATTAGCATCAAATTTTAACATACAAATGGCTGTAAAATGTTTGTCTTTCACTATAAAGGCTTTGGAGTTCGCAGATTGCCATAATTGATACCTCTGTAAGAACTGTAATTAATTGGGAACTTTTACAGTTCAAGTACAGAAGAATACAGGAAGAAAAATTCAGCCATCGCTTCATCATCTTTATGCAACCTATGTGAGCGGAAATCAGTAGAAAAGTCTTGTCATTTATGTTCATAATTTGAGCCAGAAGAAACTAGATGAGAGGCTAAATCCAATTATTTATAGCATTCTGGCAAAAGTCCATAATGAATTTTTAGACAGACTGGAGGAAGAGGTAAAAAAAAATCCATAGAAACCGTACTAATAAACTCTCTTGCAATGGCCTATTTGGATATTAATAGCACCTGGCTGAACACGTCATATTCTGATGGTAAGTTAACCGTGCTATAAGCCTTAAGTTTTCCTCAAATGTTGATTTTGGCTACTGAATATTTAAGAAAAAAAGAAAATTGGTATAAAAAGGGTTAAATTATGATCCTTATAACCATTTTACTTCAAAGTCAGTAAAGCACAGCCCAACCCCTATACAGTAATGTGAAGTTATAAGAACAGGCACCTTGTTTATGCAATAGGTGTTTTTATAAAGCTAACTTTTTTTTTTTTTTGCAAATCAAGTCACTACAGATGACTAAAGAAACCCCTGGATGTTTCATCTTGTAAAAAGAAATGCAATCTGGGAGTGCAAATGCTCCCCCTTAGAAGGGATCTGTGCTATGTGTCTGGATCTTAAGCCAGTCTGTTTTTAAACACAACCAGTACTTCCTGCATTCAGAAAACAAGTGAGACCAGGAAGAAACGTCCACTCCCACTGCCACAGCGAAACTTCAACAACAGCATTGTTGCCTCATAGAGTGTGGTACTCTCCCCTTCCTTTCTCTGTTTAGAAACGAAGCCAATTACTCTGACAATCCTGTTAGTCACAAAAGTCACGTGGAGATTAAGGGGTTCTGAAGATGCATCCTTGATCACTTGGTCCAGAGCAAATTCATCTACTGCTTCCTGTGCAGAACTTTGCATCTCACAGACATAATACCAAATACAGTTCCTCAAAAGGATTCCACAAGAGACTAATGTCATTCCTAAGGAGGTACGTTGATTTTTTTTTTCCTTTATTAATATATAAAGGAAAAGAACAAAACCTACATGCCACTTGGCTTCTAGAGCACACCATTCTTCCTGGGTTTCCTTCTGCCCCCACTGGCTGTGCCATCTCAGTCTCCCCTGCTGGCTCCTCCCCCATCTTCCCAATCTCTTAAGAGCTGGGAGGTCCAAGCATTTGGTGCTTGGTGCTCTCTCTTCTGTCTCCATCCTTTCTCCAGTAAACTCATCCACACCATCACCTGAAATTCCATCTACAAGCCAACTACTCCCCAGTATGTCTCCACCATTCAGACTGCCCCAATCCAGACTTATATAACGAAATGCCTCTTCGGCAGTACCTCTGACAGCTCCCAGCCATCTCCAAAGGTACAGGGCATGCAGGACAAAGAACAACATCAGGACTCAGTGCTTTGTTAAAGGCAAAACTACAGAGACACTAAAAAGATCAGAGGTTGTCAGGTGCCTGAGCAGAGGGAAGGATGAACAGACGGACCATCAAGGATTTTTAAGGCAATCAAAACCATTCCGTATGTTACTATGATTGCAGATACATGTCATTGTACATTTGACAAAACCCAGACGCTGTACAACACCAAAAGTGAACCCTAATGTAAGCTAGGACTTTGGACAATAGTAGGTTCAGAAGTTGTTTAAATGAGCCTCTCTGGTGAGGATGCTAATAATGAGGGAGGCTGTGCTTGTGGGAGCTCAGAGCGGCTATATAAGAAATCTCCGTACTTTCCACCCAGTTTTACTCTAATCCAAAACTGTTCTAAAAAATACAGTATAAGGAATTCCTTGGTGGTCCAGTGGTTAAGACCCCGCACTTCCAATGCAGGGCACGTGAGTTAGATCCCTGGTTGGGGAACTAGGATCCTACATGCTGCATAGCGAAGTCAAAATAAAATTGCAATTTGTTAAAAATAATAAAGTATTAAAGAATACAGCTCAACAGTGAATGAACAAAATGAAAGACATCTAAAAGCTTATCACTCCATGTCTGTTTCACTGTCTCAGGGTGTATTTCCAGCATCCCAGTTAGAAAGGCACACAATGCTTTCCTAAAAGACCTCCAGAAGAAAGGAAAGTCCTAGGCCTCCTTCAGTAGGTGTGACATCACTCACCAGTGTATACTTGCTGACATCCACAGGCACCCTGACTCTTCTCATGAGGTTAAAATTTAAGACAAGCTTCATGAGAACTTTCTTAACAAGACTCCGATCTCTTAGCTCCCTTGACCAGCTGTGTTTCCCACAAGTTTCTCCCGGCTCCTGAAGGAAAAACTGATCAGTGGGAAAGACATGGACTCTCAACTCTAGTACCACGGCCAGACTCTGGACCACTCTTTCATAGAGCAGGAAACAAAATGAATAAGACTCACATAGCTTCGTGCCACATCTGAACACTCAACTTGTCTTTCCCTCTCCTTTTCCACTTCTCCAAGCAGCTGTCCAAAACTAAGAGGAGTGAGTTCTCAATTTAGTTCTTGAAGAGGATAAAGAAATTAATCATCCCAATTTGTATTTGCAGAAGTAGCCACTGATTAGGTATTAGTTGATATTTAAGAATCATCCTCACAGCTGACTGGCATCACCACATAATTTATCCTTCAAACTGGGACACCTCTTGAGTGAGAAAGGAGTAATGAATGATTACACTCAACTACTGAAATTAAACTGGGCCAACAAGGATGTGTAGTTATCCTAATAAATTAAAGAGCACTTCTATACACTAGGAACTACTCCAGCCGCTTTTCAGGTATTGATTAATTTAATTTCCACAACAACCCAAAGAGTAGGGACTGCCATCACCTCCACTTTGCACACATACATGACATTAGGAAGCTTGCCCGAGGTCACACAGGGCAAATGGAAGAGCCGGAACTGGAACCTAGAAGGACTGATGACATTGTTAGGCACCACCCCAATACTGTCATAACACTATGCTTAACGACATTTTAAAAGTCCCAGTGGTTACAGTGTTTTAGAATAAACAAAACTTAATTGTAGTTTTTCACAGTCCTGAGTTATTTCATTCCTAAGAATTTTTTTTTTTTTCCTCTCACATCTAACTGAAATTAGTCCTGCCGTACCTCTGGACAGAATGAGCAGAAATAAACCCAACTAGAGCTAGCAAGCAGCTGGCCACTTAGGTTTTGCATGTGCTGCCTGTTCTCATTATTTGTGGTAGTTATGTTCTATCAAGCTCACAGTGTTCTACTGTGAACAATGAATTAGCAAACACTAACCCATTACTCCTAAGTGGAAATACAGATTCCAATAAGCCTCGGATCACAGTAGTTTCATTAACTGATCGATATATAACCTTTGGTTTCTTAGCACTACATTCATGCCAACAGCACTGTCAGTTATGCCTGAACAAAGCTTATCTAACACACGTTTTCTCCATATGATACACTGTAGTCTTCCTGTGCTTGGGAACTCTACACAGCATTTCAGCACTACACGGGAGGGCCATTTTAAACAGCAAAATCACTCACCCCAAAAACCCACAAAAATGCAAAAAAAATGTGGATTTAAATAGACCACAAATCTGAATGACTACAAGAGCACAGCAAGCACTGATTTGGCGTTACAAATAAATTTTAGTGGGAGGCAAATGAACAAATATGGATACCACAAATAATGAGTATTGGCTCTTCATGTCCCTCACTCACAAAGGTACCAAGCCTGACACAGAAGGAGCACAGAGGCTTCAGTTCTAGCCGGCACATCTGAGGGCAAGTCACCAGTCAGACTCCCACTAGTTGATGGCTGTGGGTAACTTACTTTAACCTCCCTCTGAGCTGTCTTTCTTCAACTGTAAACTAACACTGCCCCAAACCTTCTCTTCCTTGTGTCATATAAGAGCAATTTCAATAGCTTTACATCTTGAGTTTTATTTTCCATTTCTCATCGTTCTTCACTACCAAGTCTTTACAAAGCTAAGTTCCCATATTTGTCATGTGCTATGGAATTCAGGCTGGGGCTTCCCCAGTGTCTCAGATGATAAAGAATCTGCCTGCAATACAGGAGACCTGGGTTTGATCCCTGGGTCACGAAGATCCTCTGGAGAAGAGAATGGCACCCACTCCAGTATTCTTGGCCTGGAGAATTCCATGGACAGAGGAGCATGGTAGACTACAGTCCATGGGGTCACAAAGAGTCACACAACTGAGTGACTAATACTTTCACTTTCACTTTTTTTTTCATGGAGTCAGGCTAAACAGAGCAACATGGTCCTGATCTAACTAGCAAATGAAATATGATCTGTAGGTACAGAGGCTTGTCAAAACTTTTCATTTCAATTTCAAAGAGAGGAGGAAAAAAAGATGCAGAATAGTATATATCATCAGAATGTTACATTTTTTAAAAAGGGGGACAGTAAGAACTAATTTGTATTTGCCTGAATTTGCATAAAGAAATGCTGGAAGCTGAAACAAGACATCTAATATATTAATAGGAAGTGAAGGGTAACAGGGTCGACAGAGAGGAGTGAGCAGGTGTCTCCGAATACAAATAGGTATCATTTGACATGGTTGTACTTTTATACCATGTAAATATATAATTTATTAAAACCACAATGAAATATCCTTTCCTGTAAAATAATGAGCCAAGAGTTAGAAGTTCCAGGTTCTAGCCCTAGCTCTGATTCTAGTTAGCTGTGAGGCCTGAGGTAGTCTGTGGGTCCCAGAATGGGATAGATGGCCTCTAAGCTTCCTCTCTATCCCAAAACTGCACAGAAGCAGTCAGTCACAAGACAAAATAAAAGAGTAAGCGGAGCTTGTACCAAAGTGTTTACTAAGAGAATAAATTAACAGCAGGTGAGCTCTCTCTTAGCCAAGCTAACATGATTGACACATTTTACAATTTCTATTCCAAATAAATTATTTGAATTTTAAAAAAACAAGATACTAATCATGAGAAATTTTAACAAAACCAAATGTTACCTAAGGACATGATACAAAAGGAGTTCTTAGTAAAACTGAAGCATAAGTGACTTTCCCTTAAGCTAGATTAGCTGACGGTGTCCGAATCTCCCAGACTGGTTGATAATTCAGAAGCAAGGAAATCGAAGAATTATGCACTTTAGCTAGAAGTAAGTTCAGCATTTTGAACCAAGACATAACCCGGGCTCTATTCTTCAAATAGTAGTTAAATGACCAATTTAATATGTTGTAGAAATGTTTATTAAGTTCCACTCTGTACATCCCAATTGACCATTTAATCAAGTTACCAGCAAATATAAAATCAGTAATAACAAACAACTAGTGTGGGACTTCTACACATAGAGACTAAGTTGACTTATACTTGACCTAAAACATCTATTAACAAAGTACAGCATGGGGACTATAGTTAATAACATTTTACTGTATTTTTGAAAGCTGCTGAGAATGAAGCTCTTAAACATCTTTATCACAAGAAAAAAAATGTTATCACTATGTCCAGTGATGGAGGTTAACTAGATTTATTGTGATGATCATTTCACAATAGTTTATACGAATATCAAATCATTATGTTATACACCTGAAACTAATGTTATATGTCAATTGTATCTAAATTAAAATAAAAATCTATTAAAGACCATTAATCTTAGGAGACTAATACGATGAGGGAGCATAAGGAAAGACAAGTAACTAAGAGTTAGAGAAAAGGCACTTCCCCAGTTCCCCCACCGCTGCAAGGTCTTGCTTTGAGGGGTATCCTGTTCCCAGGTTTCTCTACCAGGTGCATTTATCCCACCAGATCACCAGGACAAAGATTTTGCCTGCTATCTTCACTGTTGTACTTCCAGTGCTTAGCATATTGTCTGGTACACAGTAGGTCCCCTATAAATTACATTAAAGAAAGTTAACTCTGAAATACTTCATTAAAGAATAAAGATGTAAAAAAAAAAAAAAGAATAAAGATGTAATGCTCAATAAAAATCTCATATTCAGAATAAATGATATCTACTATCTCCCTATTTTAAAGAGAAAAGTAAATCAAAATAACTGTGTGTACAGTAGGCCGTAAATAATTGTATTTATTTATTTTTGGCTGTGCCAGCCCTTGACAAGGACATACAAGGCTCACAAGGGAAAAGCACACATTTCAAACGACCACAGACGTTCTAGACAAGTCAAACGCGTATCATGTCCAATTTTGCCTACTGCTCAATTCTAGGCTTGTTGAAAGAAACACATCCACTGAGGTTATCAAAATGCCACGCCACATTTCCCCAAATACGGTGTTCAATGGTTCCCAGGGGAAGGAAAAGGCAGCCCTGCGTCATCTGTTTTTTCATAGCTTGGATGTTCACTCTCAGAAAACTGTTTCCATATATCACCCTCGTATTAGACAATTATTCACATCTCTACTTCCTCCAGGCAATCTTTCCCACATTAACAAGTCTGGCAACATGTACATTTTTTCATACCATTCCTGAAAGGCTTTTTACTATAACCAGGCTCTCTAATGGAAGTCAGATTTCTGAGCCTAAGCTGGCATTTGCAAAGTCCACCCTCTGTGAGACCAACTTGCCCGAGTTCATATGCTGTATGGAAGAATATACTGTGTAGAAAAGGCACTGATAGGAATAAGTAATTCTCTAGTGTGAGCTGTGATAATAGACTCACAGCAGGCTAGGACCTCAGTGACCTGGTTTTTGATTTCTTCAGTTATTCCCATCACCATTAGCTTGCTGCTTATGGAGCAGCTGACATGCAAAGGGATGAAGTGATCTTCCTAAGGATGAGATTAGGATTCTTTGTCTCAGGAAAGAGAAATGTGTTTAATCAAGACTCATCTTCAATGTTGGGGATTAAGTTCATGCCAAGAAATTCTGCAGTAAAACAGTCAAAGGAAGACAAAGTTCCTTCAGTTTGAACATCTAAGTTTCCAAATACAGAAGGTCTTCAATGAGTCCAGAAGAATCTATTGTATTCAACAGTATGCAGGGGAAGAGTGTATGGAGTCTAAAGAACTATACTTCCCCCTCCCCCGCTAAGTTGGAAATGATACCTTATGAGCAAAAAACAGATTGCTCAGTCTACCTTTCAGAAGTATCAATAAAAATGATACTCTGATCTTTAAATGTATTAATAAATTGGTAAAATTCTGATACTCTAATAAAATTTCATTCTGATCACAAAAACTGTTCTGTGGAAGGAAGACTACAAAAGAAAAAGGGATTAAGGGATAAACAAAGGTTAAAACAGAAATGATTTTAACACAAGTGAGCTCCTGGGACAGCAAAAACACAAACAAGGTAAATTCTTAACCTGTATTTTAACATGAATTCTCAAGCGACTCAGATGCTCCAAAAATTTAAACATACAGTAGCTAAATCATACACAGGTTTTTAAAAAACCTTCTTCCTAAAGATTTTTAACTTAATGCCACTTAGTGAAATCCAAGAGAACAATTTCACGGTTTAATCATTTCTGATCTCTTTTGAACTGGACAGATGCAAGGAAAATTGCAACTTGTTGAGAACGACTTTCAAAGATGTCCTGGAAAACATCTTATTCCTGGCAGATTTTTCAAAGATATCTTCATGCACACACAAATACATACCTCAGTATCTACATAACTAAGTGTCACGCATCAAATAGACACACGATAGAAGAAAAGTAGGAGTTACATGGCAGGACAACTTCAGCTGATAAACACAAACACTACTATTGTACCCTGTTCTGGTTATTCATATCACTTCTCTGCTAGAAAAGAAATTCCAATGAACTCCCGATATACAGACAGTCTTCTCGCTACAAAGAGACTTTTGTTTGAATCCCCCACAAGTGACAAGGTCAATCTTAACCAATCTTGACATTTCTATGGAACCTTTCCACCACATTTTTTTTCCAAGTTCAAATCATTTCCTGAAACCTATTTGAAATCCAAAGAAAACACTTTATAGATAAAGTATAGGGTAAATTCTTTAACAAATGCCATTCATGAGACACATTTTCCTCAGTATTTTTTATACAAATATACTTGCAAAATCTAAAATCACAAGGCTTGATTGTGATTTAATCCACATCCTTAAAAAGTTAAACTCAGAGTATGGTAATAATATACTGAATTAATATTTAAAACTGTGGTCACCTGTATTCCTAGCATATGGAAAGTGATTTCAGAATTTTTTTAATAAAACCATATTTTCACAGCTTTTACACCAAGCTGACATTTTCAAAAGTTAAAACATTCTACCATGGGGTTTCTCTGTATTTACATAACTAAGGGGATAAAGAATTCTTTCATTTAAGTCCTAAGAAAGACTTGCAAACTCATTTTTTATGAAAGTTTTATTTTGGAAACATTAGTTTTTCAAAGAAGTAGAAGATTATAATCTGAATTCAGACAGCATTTCCCAAATAAGCATTTTCTTTTCTTCCTTGGAGTTTACTACAAGCGACTTGGATGTCTTTTTAATTTTACTGTAGTGTTGAATGTTAGGGCATCTGATGAGATAGCAACTATGTAGGGCACTTCTGCAATCAACTGGCTTATTTCTAGAGAATATTGCAACATTTCAACCATGGAGACACATTCAGAGACTGCTTATGATAAAGATACCGGAAAATATCCCTCACTTACAGAACACTATCCACAGGGAAATGACAAGCCAATGACGTCTATGACATGCCTAGGAGCTGTTTCAGAAAACTAGATGCTCTTTGCTTTTAAGGTCTCCATATTCTAAGGGGTCAAAGACATTCAAATCGAAAATGTGTCTCTCATCACTCTCCACGACTAGCTTCATGGGTGATATACATCAAAAAGAGCAAATCCTAATATTTTTCCAGATGAGTAATCCTTAGCAGAAGCCTAAAGTGAAATTTAGTTCTTTGGGCTGAAACCTTAAACATACTTAGAATATGTGTAATTTTGTGTAAAAAAGTGGTCTAGGAGAATGCATTCTGAAGAAAGAAAAAACTCACTATGAGTTTCAATTTCATTTAAGTAAATGATCTTAAATTTTCGTAAAATTAATTGGGGTCTCAGTCTCCTCACCTGCAAAAGGGAAATGACGGTGCATCACAGGACACTCTAAAGGATTAAATCAGATAAAACAAGAATTGTTGGAAAAACACAAAATTGATGCCCAGAGGCTGAAAAGTAATGCACAGCAATTAGAGGCAAGATTCCACAATAAACAAGCAATCAGAAAGCTTGAAAGAGCTTGCTTTTGAAACATAATTCATCAACCATCTTCCCTGTTCTTAAATCAAGTGCTAGATTTAACTTGGCTAAATCACAAAGTTTACATTAAAATCTTTTCCATCAGCCAGAAAAACTGTGTGGTCCTGTGCTTGTTTAACTTACGACTGGCAAAGTCAAAAATCCATGTAATGGTTCAAAATCCACAGTTGCAAATGCAGTGCAGATGAAATACGGCAACTAAAATCCAGCCATTGTTTCTTTTTCCACGAAGTTCTACCCTAGTTTAAGATTGATAACTGCTAGAGTGACTAAGCTTGGTAACACTTTCGTCTGTCCCAACCAGGATCATTAGCCAAGTTTAAATCTCCATGTGACAACTCAGAATCCACAGACTCTTGGAGCTTGCAAAAGCAATGCAAAAAGGAAAAAAAGCACATAATGGCCCAAATGTCTGTAAAAAATAACCAGGAGAACAGCCTGGTTGGCAGCTGGAGCATGTCAGGGCCTGTTTTAAAGCCCTGGTCCAAGGACTGTACTACACACAAGCAAACACCAGTCTGGGAAGAAGCAAATAGCTCAGTTTTTAATCCTAAGTCATGATTAATACACTTTATGATTAGGGAAGAATCCATTTATTTTGAAATCATTCAATGTCAAAATAAAGATGATCACTAAAAGACACGCTGGAGGGAACCAACAGTAGAATAACAGAGGCAGAAGATAGGATAAGTGAGGTAGAAGATAGAATGGTGGAAATAAACGAAGCAGAGAGGAAAAAAGAAAAAAGAATCAAAAGAAATGAGGAAAAACCTCAGGGACCTCTGGGACAATATGAAACGCCCCAACATTCGAATCATAGGAGTCCCAGAAGAAGAAGATAAAAGGAAAGGCCATGAAAAGATACTCGAGGAGATAATAGTTGAAAATTTCCCTAAAATGAGGAAGGAAATAGTCACAGAAGTCCAAGAAACCCAGAGAGTCCCAAACAGGATAAACCCAAGGCGAAACACCCCAAGACACATATTAATCAAATTAACAAAGATCAAACACAAAGAACAAATATTAAAAGCAGCAAGGGAAAAACAACAAATAACACACAAGGGGATCCCCATAAGGATAACAGCTGATCTTTCAACAGAAACTCTTCAGGCTAGAAGGGAATGGCAGGACATACTTAAAGTAATGAAAGAGAAAAATCTACAACCCAGATTACTGTACCCGGCAAGGATCTCATTCAGATATGAAGGAGAATTCAAAAGCTTTACAGACAAGCAAGAACTGAGGGAATTCAGCACCACCAAACCAGCTCTCCATCAAATGCTAAAGGATCTTCTCTAAACAGGAAACACAGAAAGGATGTTTAAACACGAACTTAAAACTACAAAGTAAATGGCAACGGGACCATACTTATCAATAATTACCTTAAATGTAAATGGGTTGAATGCCCAACCAAAAGACAAAGAGTTGCTGAGTGGATACAAAAACAAGACCCCTACATATGCTGTCTACAAGAGACCCACCTCAAAACTAGGGACACATACAGACTGAAAGTGAAGGGATGGAAAAATATATTTCATGCAAATGGAGACCAAAAGAAAGCAGGAGTCGCAATACTCATTTCAGATAAAATAGACTTTAAAATAAAGGCTGTGAAAAGGGACAAAGAAGGACACTACATAATGATCAAAGAGTCAATCCAAGAGGAAGATGTAACAATTATAAATATATATGCACCCAACATAGGAGCACCACAATATATAAGGCAAATACTAACAAGTATGAAAGGGGAAATTAACAATAACACAATAATAGTGGGAGACTTTAATACTCCACTCACACATATGGATAGATCAACAAAACAGAAAATTAACAAGGAAACACAAACTTTAAATGATACAATAGACAAATTAGATTTAATCGATATTTTCAGGACTTTCCACCCCAAAACAAGCAATTTCACCTTTTTCTCAAGTGCACACGGAACTGTCTCCAGGATAGATCACATCCTGGGCCATAAATCTAGCCTTGGTAAATTCCAAAAAATTGAAATCATCCCAGCCATCTTCTCTGACCACAATGCAGTAAGATTAGACCTCAATTACAGGAAAAAAACTATTAAAAATTTCAACATATGGAGGCTAAACAACACGCTTCTGAATAACCAACAAATCACAGAAGAAATCAAAAAAGAAATCAAAATATGCATAGAAATGAATGAAAATGAAAACACAACAACCCAAAACCTATGGGACACTGTAAAAGCAATGCTAAGGGGAAGGTTCATAGCAATACAGGCGTACCTCAAGAAACAAGAAAAAAAAATCAAATAAATAAACTAACTCTACACCTAAAGCAACTAGAGAAGGAAGAAATGAAGAACCCCAGGGTTAGTAGAAGGAAAGAAATCTTAAAAAATTAGGGCAGAAATAAATGCAAAAGAAACAAAAGAGACCATAGCAAAAATCAACAAAACTAAAAGCTGGTTTTTCGAGAAGATAAACAAAATTGACAAGCCATTAGCCAGACTCATCAAGAAACAAAGGGAGAAGAATCAGATCAACAAAATTAGAAATGAAAATGGAGAGATCACAACAGACTACACAGAAATACAAAGGGTCATAAGAGACTACTACCAACAGCTATATGCCAATAAAATGGACAACTTGGAAGAAACGGACAAATTCTTAGAAAAGTATAACTTTTCAAAACTGAACCAGGAAGAAATAGAAGATCTTAACAGACCCATCACAAGCACGGAAATCGAAACTGTAATCAGAAATCTTCCAGCAAACAAAAGCCCAGGACCAGACGGCTTCACAGCGGAATTCTACCAAAAATTTAGAGAAGAGCTAACACCTATCCTACTCAAACTCTTCCAGAAAATTGCAGAAGATGGTAAACTTCCAAACTCATTCTATGAGGCCACCATCACCCTAATTCCAAAACCAGACAAAGATGTCACAAAAAAAGAAAACTACAGGCCAATATCACTGATGAACATAGATGCAAAAATCCTTAATAAAATTCTAGCAAACAGAATCCAACATCATATTAAAAAGATCATACATCATGACCAAGTGGGCTTTATCCCAGGGATGCAAGGTTTCTTTAACGTCCGCAAATCAATCAATGTAATTCACCACATTAACAAATTGAAAGATAAGAACAATATGATTATCTCAATAGATGCAGAAAAAGCCTTTGACAAAATTCAACATCCATTTATGATAAAAACTCTCCAGAAAGCAGGAATAGAAGGAACATACCTCAACATAATAAAAGCTATATATGACAAACCCACAGCAAACATTATCCTCAATGGTGAAAAACTGAAAGCATTTCCCCCTAAAGTCAGGAACAAGGTAAGGATGCCCACTTTCACCACTACTATTCAACATAGTTTTGGAAGTTTTGGCCACAGCAATCAGAGCGGAAAAAGAAATAAAAGGAATACAGATAGGAAAAGAAGAAGTAAAACTCTCACTGTTTGCAGATGACATGATCCTCTACATAGAAAACCCTAAAGACTCTACCAGAAAACTACTAGAGCTAATCAATGAATATAGTAAAGTTGCAGGATACAAAATTAACACACAGAAATCCCTTGCATTCCTATACACCAATAATGAGAAAACAGAAAGAGAAATTAAGGAAACAATACCATTCACCATTGCAACAAAAAGAATAAAATACTTAGGAACATTTCTACCTAAAGAAACAAAGGACTTCTATATAGAAAACTATAAAACACTGATGAAAGAAATCAAAGAGGACACAAACAGATGGAGAAATATACCGTGTTCATGGATTGGAAGAATTAATATAGTGAAAATGAGTATACTACCCAAAGCAATCTATAGATTCAATGCAATCCCTATCAAGCTACCAATGATTTTTCACAGAACTAGAACAAATCATTTCACAATTTGTATGGAAGTATAAGAAACCTCGAATAGCCAAAGCAATCTTGAGAAAGAAGAATGGAACTGGAGGAATCAATCTGCCTGACTTCAAGCTCTACTACAAAGCCACAGTCATCAAGACAGTGTGGTACTGGCACAAAGATAGAAATATAGGTCAATGGAACAAAACAGAAAGCCCAGAGATAAACCCACGCACCTATGGGCACCTTATCTTTGACAAAGGAGGCAAGAGTATACAATGGAGAAAAGACAATCTCTTTAACAAGTGGTGCTGGGAAAACTGGTCAACCACTTGTAAAAGAATGAAACTAGAACACTTCCTAACACCATACACAAAAATAAACTCAAAATGGATTAAAGATCTAAATGTAAGACCAGAAACTATAAAACTCCTAGAGGAAAACATAGGCAAAACACTTTCCGGCATAAATCACAGCAGGATCCTCCATGACCCACCTCCCAGAATATTGGAAATAAAAGCAAAAATAAACAAATGGGACCTAATTAAAATTAAAAGCTTTTGCACAACAAAGGAAACTAGGAGCAAGGTGAAAAGACAGCCTTCAGAATGGGAGAAAATAATAGCAAACGAAGCAACGGACAAACAATTAATCTCAAAAATATACAAGCAACTCCTGCAGCTGAATTCCAGAAAAATAAACGACCCAATCAAAAAATGGTCCAAAGAACTAAACAGACATTTCTCCAAAGAAGACATACAGATGGCTAACAAACACATGAAAAGATGCTCAACATCACTCATTATTAGAGAAATGCACATCAAAACCACAATGAGGTACCATTACACACCAGTCAGAATGGCTGCTATCCAAAAGTCTACAAGCAATAAATGCTGGAGAGGGTGTGGAGAAAAGGGAACCCTCTTACACTTTGGTGGGAATGCAAACTAGTACAGCCACTATGGAGAACAGTGTGGAGATTCCTTAAAAAACTGGGAATAGAACTGCCATATGACCCAGCAATCCCACTGCTAGGCATACACACCGAGGAAACCAGAATTGAAAGAGACGCGTGTACCCCAATGTTCATCGCAGCACTGTTTACAATAGCCAGGACATGGAAGCAACCTAGATGTCCATCGGCAGATGAATGGATAAGGAAGCTGTGGTACATATACACAATGGAATATTACTCAGCCATTAAAAAAATACATTTGAATCGGTTCTATTGAGATGGATGAAACTGGAGCCCATTATACAGAGTGAAGTGAGCCAGAAAGAAAAGCACCAATACAGTATACTAATGCATGTATATGGAATTTGAAAGATGGTAATGGCAACCCTATATGTGAGACAGAATAAGAGACATAGATGCATAGAACAGTCCTGTGGACTCTGAGGGAGAAGGTGAGGGTGGGACGTTCTGGGACAATAACATTGAAACATGTATATTGTCATATGTGAAGCGGAACACCATTCCATGTTCTATGCATGGGACGGATGCTCAGGGATGGAGCGTTGGGATGACCCAGAGGGATGGGATGGGGAGGGAGGTGGGAGGAGGGCTCGGGAAGGGGAGCACATGTGAACCCATGGCTGATTCATGTCAATGTATGGCAAAAACTACTACAATACTGTAAAGTAATTAGCCCCAACTAAAAAAAAAAAAAAAAAAAAAAAAAAAAAGATGATCACTACATGTTGCAAAGCTCGCCACAACCGTCTTGAATTACAAACATGCACACCATTGCCCAAGAGTCTTTACAAAATGAGACCAGTTCTTTAACCTAGTCCTAGACCAACACCGTCAGAGGCTAATACAGAGAGAACGTACAATATATACCAAAGTCAATAAATACAAAATCTAGAGATATTTCAGATTACCAGATTAGATGATCAAAATGACAATAACAATATCAACAAAATCATTGCTATTTGAGAGCTTACCAAGTGTGGAACTAAGCCCTCTACATGTATTATCTCATTTAATTCTATACCAACCCAAGGAGGTTAGATATACTATTATCCCCACTAGACATCAGGAAACACTTAAGATTTACAGTTAATAAGTACTTGCCTAACATATTACTGAAATGGCTATATATATATATATATTCATTTTTATTTATTTTTCACATTTTGGCTGTGCCACGAAGACATGTGGTATCTTAGTTCCCCAGGGATCGAACCTACACCCCTGCAGTGGAAGCCAGGAGTCTTAATTGCTGGACTGTCAGTGAAGTCCCAAAATGGATATATACTTTAAAGTTTGAGGCTTTATCTGTGCTGGACACCTACAAAGCTTAAAATAATAATAAACAGTTTGAATATAAATATTCTAGTTGAAAATTATAAAATGTTACTTAACTTGAACTAATGCCAGTCACCATTTGACAAGAATAGGGTGAAGGTAACACGTATGCCTGGTTGCCAGGGTTCCAAAAGGAGAGTTAGGGCAGAAGCCTTCAGGTGTCACCCATCAGTATATCCTTGTTTCCTGTACGCTGGCCACTTCCTCACCTGGGGCTGGGTCTCCTGAATCTCTTGATCTAGCGTTCATCTATCTTGCCCCACTGCTGGGTTGAAGCAAGGTATCCTTCAGTGGTGTGGAGCCAAAAAGGGAATCTAGGCTCTGACTACTGCTCAAATAGGCTGTGACAAAACTCCTGTTTATAGTCACACCTTTACTCCAACTTCATCAATTCTTGCCCCTTCCAGAGGTGCTGGGTTTAAATCTTGTTCCTTCTTGGCTTTCTTCACTACCAATTTAAACTTGCTCAGATTACCTGAAGTAATCACTGAGAGTCTTTATGCTTTTTTTAGGTTTCAAAATATCATTCATTGCTGATATCTCTTTCTTGTTTTTGTTTAATTTTTTAAAAAGCTTTTGTGCCTCTGTGCATTGACTATCCCATCATTTTTAATGGGATATCAGAAGGGAATAAATGTTAGAGCACATGGCTTATTCAGTCATCTGCCTCCCATTAACTTCTACAAAGACTTTAGATACCCTCCCTGCTTTTTTTCAGTCTTAATTAAAAGGACTGGATCTATTAATAAAATATTTGGGGGCTCCCTGCCAGTCCAGTGGTTAAAACTCCATGCATCCACTGCAGGGGGGCTCGATTCCTGTTTGAAGAACTAAGATCCTACCTGCCATTCAACATGCAAAAAACAATTAAACTTTAATAATACACAGATATTTGTTGTCTTTATGCTTCTGCTTGAAATGATACTTAAATAATGACTATTTATTACTTCATACACTGGTTATTGGGAAAAGCTGAATAACATGGACTAAAATACCCACATTATTGTAGAGTTCCTGAGGTGAATTCCAAATTAATTTCTTTGTTGATTCATCTCAGAATAGAGAAAAAGTCATCATAAAAGTAACTTCTGAATGTCACAGTCTCAAATGTCAGCTAAAGACGTGTGGTTTTAGAAAGAATGGTTTTTCTGTTACATCTGTGAAATCAGGCAATTGCTCCAGTTACCAAAAAGCTTTGTAAAGTTGGTACCAAATAAAGTTGGATACTTTACTTATACAAACTTATACTGGATATTGCGGAAGCAGAGAACATTTGCTAATGAAAAACAACGGCAATAGCCATTACTTTAGGGCAAAACTTAAACAGGTTCTACAACGTAAGGAATTCCATAGTCTCTGGCCAAGTTAAATTTAATATGCTTTTCTTTTAAAATTTAGCTTTATGAACTAGTCAGGAAAGATGAAATGCTAGTATTAACACTACAAAACTTTTGATAGTTTACTATCGATGCCTTCAAGTTGACAATTTTAATTACCAAATAGAGAAAACACTGCACAATATAGATACATTGTGCTGTTACTCAAGTAAAATGTCATTTCTGTACAATATAGTCATTTTATAAAATAATATTGAAACATGCATTTAACAGTATCCAGGGTTCCATGATATTTTAATTTTAATATAATCTGATTAAAATTAGAGAAAAGAATCTTCTGGAGAAGCAACTTCTGGGTGAGTCCCATTTTGTCTGTTTACTATTACTGTAATTTACTTCTCCACACAAAGCAGAAACTGGAGAATCTGGCATTAGCTGCTCGTTATATGTTGGGAACAAATTCAGTTCCTCAGGACACAAAAGCACATTGATGGATATTTTTATTTTACTCAGCAGAAAATGAAGACAGCATAGTTTTAGCTTTCAATTACTTCCCAAAGAAACACCAATGTTTTAACTTTGTAATGAGAACAAGAAAAACAAGCATGTCTCAAAGTTCTTTAGCAGCATATTTTTATAGGTTACAAATAATAGCATATATTATTATTGAAAAATGCAAATGAAATATTGTTAGCATAACCTAGACATTTAGAATGAAAACTCAGCATTAAGATTGAAAACATATTGTGTTGTAAAAAAATCAAAGAGAGTTTCATCTAGTCTTCATTTTGCAGAAAACTTTTTAATACAGAAGACCTTACTTAGACTTTAACGCCATAGCAGTGGGGTTAATAATTTAGTCTTACACAAAAGGCAATTTCCTTTGCTGATAGTATCAGTCTTTTACCATCAATAGAGCATAAACTTAAAAACAAGTGGAATTAAGATCATATTTTGTCCCAAATTCATGTAAATTAATCATACTTGGTCTTTTTCTATTAATATGGCATCTATCTATAAATTATTCTAAATGAACAGATATGTGAAAGCAGAACCCCCTGCCCCCCAAAAAATCAAAAAAGTTGAAAGTGTTAGTTGCTCAGTCGTGTCCAACTCTGCAATCCCATGGACTGTAGCCTGCCAGAATTCCTGTCCATGGAATTCTCTAGGCAAGAATACTGGAGAGGGTTGCCATTTCCTTCTCCAGAGGATAAGGATGTATACAAACAGACCAAGTATATACTTAGTATATATATATATTAAGTATTCATTTCTAAACAAAAGATACCTAGGTACTACAGTTTTTCATGGGATGTTTAGGGGTTTAGGACATCTTTGGGCCTCAAAAGACAGAGACCATGAATCCGGGGAGATTTCATGCATCTGAGTCAGAGGGAAATGGGCACAGTCACAGGTAGAAGGAAGTAGGTCCACAGCAGGGAGGTCAAAGACTCTGCTTTAGCACTGACCAAGGACATACTGGGACAGGATTTAGCTCTAATCATCCCAAGAAAAAGAAAAAAGCCACACTCTTTGTAGGAGGGGTCAAATACAAGACCAGTGGGGTTCCAACTGCCTCCCCACGCCTTTTAAGAAGGTTACAAAGCAAACAGCTGCCTGGCCTGTGGCGCTGACACAGGGGATGACAGGTAGGCATTAAAGAGAAGGGCAAGTCCTCCACAGTCAAGGGGCTTGAGAAAGGTCCATGCAGTGCTTCTCACCCTATCTGCTTCCATTCTGCCCCACCCTCCAGGTCCCTTAAATGTTTCTGTGCTGAAATTCTGACCATGGTTTTCTTTTTCTCTATCCATGCTTCTCAAGGAGGACACAACTAGCATTTGGGTGGGACAATTCATGCTTGTCTGGGGGCAGTCCTACTAACATGTCTGGCACTTTCAGCCCCCATCTACTAATGCCAGTACAGTCCCAAGATCCCTGGAGCAAGCAAAAAATACATTCTGAATGCCCCAAGGAGGCAAACACAATGAGCACCACCACTTCAAAACCAATGCTACAAGCTCCAGTTATCTCATTTAAACCCACAGTGCCAAGAACGTACACAACTCAAATCTACATCTTGTGTCAAGATTTTCTGGATTTCTAATCTTTTTCTCCTTTCAACCAGACATCTTCCTCTCATGCTCCACAGTTATTTTGAGCTTGCCCCAAACTGAATTCCCTTATCCCCCTCAATAAGCCCCAACCTGCTTTTCTTACACCCTGACTAATAAAACCATCATTCAAGGTCAACAAGGCAGAAACTGGGAGGCAAACAAAATTCTTCCTCTTTCTCACCAAGTTCTCAGGATTATAAATTCTAAATATCCCTCAAGTCCTTCCTCTTAGGACTGCTATCAGATTCCCATCATCTCTGGCTGTGTTTTGCAATGGCCCCAAGCTTTTCACCATCTTCACCTCCTCTCTAATGTAAACACTGTACTACTATCATCTCCCAGGTCACCAGTTCACTTCCCAACTTAATTGCTCATTGTGCCCACCCAGCCTTCAGGAAACAGAAAAAAATCCTCTGCAGGAACACAAAAGCCTTCACCATCTTGTCTCATCCTCGCCTCTGATTCTCACCAGGGGCTCTAGGCCCACAACCTTTAGCTTGACCTAAGTCCACCCATCTGGGAGAAGCACCCTACTCTAGGATGCCTCTGCACACACACTGGGGAAGCTCCACTGGTAACCACTGACCAGTGAGGACCAAGAGCCACAGGGCAGATGCTTCCTAGCCGAAATGCTCTAGAACCCAGGCATCTGGCAGAATAAGAGGCTCCACATGTATTGACTGAAATGAACAATTCTTTATATAGAAAATTCAGTAGGAATATCCACCGACAAATGCACACACCCAGAATCAGAATGGTCTTGTACTTGTCTGTTTTCATATAATGTCATCTTACACAGAAGGGCTTCTTGGTGACACTTACTGGCAAACAGTGAAGAACTCAAGCAATTATAAGGAGGACCAGACATCACACTACTGAGTCAAATGCTGAGCATGCAGTGATCTTAGCCTCCACTAAATATCTCACTACCTAGAGCTACAACTTTTCATCAGGTCAAAGTAAAGCAGTGAAGACAGTCTTGATTATGCCACACTTAATAATGCCACCCGATCAGTAATCAGTTTAGACACTGTTCATTTGTTTATTCAAGGAGAAAAATGAAAGTTTTACAATTTCTTAAGACTGGAAACTCTTTCATGGGTAGCACACTGAGAGTCACTCTTGGAGCCCAAACGCTGGAAATTCAACAAGCAGGCATTACATAATGAAATAGGTTTTGTAAATCTTCTGAGCACTTTGAATTTTAAAAGGGCCATATTTAAGACTTCCCTGGTGGGTCCAGTGGCTACAGTTCTGCATTCCCAATGCAGGGGGCCCAGGTTCAATCCCTGGTCAGGGAACAAGAGTTCACATGCTGCAACTAAAGATCCTGTATGCCATAAATAAGACTCAGCACAAGTGAAGTTGCTCAGTCGTGTCCGACTCCTTGCAATCCCATGGACTGTAGCCTACCAGGCTCCTCTGTCCATGGAATTTTCTGGGCAAGAGTACTGGAGTGGGTTGCCATTTCCTTGTCCAGGGGATCTTCCCGACACAGAGATCGAACCCAGGTCTCCCACATTGCAGGCATGTGTTTTACCGTCTGAGCCACCAGGGACTCAGCATAGCCAGATAAAAAAATAAAAATAAATTGGGAAAAAAAAAAAAACGCTGTATCAAAAATGAGTGTTTCAAACTTAAGCTCTTGTAATGTAAGACAGTATGATACAGACATAGGATTACCATGTAGAAGCTAATCATCCTTAGTTGAAATATAACAAGAGATATAACATAGGTAGGCATCTCTCCAAACTAAAATACTGCATTTCAAATAAAAACAGAACAAAAAATGTAAAGGATAAAGATGTTTCTTTTTTATCATTTAATGGAGGTTGAGATGTTTTTGTTCTAAAAATGAAAAATAGACAAAAAATGTCCAGAATAGCCTCTTATTGTAAGTTACTATCAAAATGAAAACATTTAGATAAAATCGTTGAGATTTAAATTTTGTCAGGGAAATTAAAATAATAGAATGTTCATCTATAACTGAAATGAAATTACTTATTTCAGGGTTAACCAATTACGGATTTTTTAATCTCCATTTTACAGCAAAGCTGGAGAGGTTCAGAAACCTTCTCAAGCCTAACCTACTACCTGCTGGGGCCCAGGCTCTTTCTGAACCACGCTTTCATACACGAGCAGTGCTATCGAGGCCCAAAGACTCTAGGACCCAAAACATCCTCCGTTCAAGAACTGCTGTTACTCAACAATCAGAATTGACCAGCAGCTTTCTCGAGAGCCATTGATAGGCTGTGAGAAGCGGACTCATGGCCACACAATTCAAAGAACAACTCCAAAGAGGAATAAAAACGTGCACCGTGGTTTTCAGAAAATAAATTCTAATTAAAATCATGACTTGCATGTTATAGTTATCAAAACAGTAATAATTCTGTGTAGCGATATAACTAATATAGAGATTTATTGTCCTAGTTAAACCAAAGTACAAGTTAAAATGAAACAGACTCATTTTTAAATCTGAACACTTGTCGAACCAGGACACACTATCTAAGGCTCTTGTTTTGCTCTCTTCACCAAAAGGAAAAAGATTTTTCATTTCTCTTAACAAACTGGGCAAGAATGGTGCCCCCCAAAAAAGCAGTGAGCTGAACACAAGCAAAGAGGTCTTTTCAAGCTGCAGTGCGTGTCACCACCAGCACACCACAGGCCTCTCCTCTCTAAGGTTCAACAGGTCCTCTGAACATGTATTTTTAAGTATCCATGTCAAACACAAGATTGCCAAGATCTTTTCTTGTGGCAGAATCTGGCTTCGGAAGTTGTATAACTAGCATAAAATACTAGGAGCACTCACTGATCTGACCATGAATCCCATCTCTGCAGTAGCCCAAACTCACACACTAACCTGTTCATCACGGGACGTTCAATCCTGTAGTTCGAAAGGAAAATCTATTATACCTGCACACAGAGATGGAGCCAGAATACGTTTGCATTACCATCACTGCCTACCTGGTACCATCACTGCCTACCTGGCTCTGCCCTAAAGTGACAACGAACAACGTCCAGATTCACAAAGAGCATTCACCTCCTTGTAGCAGGTCCATCCAGTCTTTGTAGGCCCTGAAAGCTTATACAATTTGGAGGCCCTCTAAGAAGAAATCAGGCACTATAGCAAATATTTAAAAGATGCCCTTGCAAAGTAAGCAGCCTTAAAGCTTAAGCTTCACAAGTTGAACAATAAACCCACCTTTGACTCAACCATAAAAAATTGCCAACATTCAAACCATTTTGACCACCCAAAACAGCAACTTTGCAGGGCTCAGTTTAGTACACTGCTGCACAAGGCTCCAGTACAGGCTATGTAGTTCCCTTAGAACAGAAGAGTTCACAACGGAGGTACAAACTGAGCTTCCTGCTCTCATAAAAAATATAATAATAATGAAAGTTCTTCTAACAGTGCTTATGGAAAGTGAAACAGGGAAAACCTACAGAAATCATTATGGACACTACGACTGCACTTTAAAAATAATATCTTAACAAAGCAAGAGTGTGAAAATGTAAACAAATAATTTTTGTATTTAAATGTTATGATCATGAGTTACTTTTTTCTTTTCCAACTAAATGTTGTTACATTACTGGCAAAATTAAAAAGGAAAAATAAAAGGGATGAAGGAGAAGTAGGGAGAAAAACGAGGAATATGGAGACCTCAGATACAAACGTCTGCTGAGCAGATTCATTACACACTTAGCATCTATTTACACATCAGCAACTTGAAACAGACCTTAAAATTTACCTCAAGGGACAAAGATAAAAGCCAGTTGAACAAACGAGAGGCTTCACACCTCCCTTTTCAGAGAACCCAGATGTTTGTTAGTGAGGAATATCTCAAGGCAAATGAAAGCGAACTTACTTTTTGCTTGCCTCACAGACGTCTGTGATATTGGAGAAAAGATGGTGACTCTCGGTTTTGGTCATTGTATCACTCAGTGCTTTAGAATTTTTAAACATTCGTATTAAGATCTCCAAACTGAGTAAATATGAATGTTCGGAGGATATGACTTCAAAAATAGCCTGATAAGGAGGAAGAAGAAATGAGTTATTAATTCTTTCAATTAAAGAATTAAACTGAGCTCTCATAATTCTGCTATAAGGATAACAGTATCTTTAAAAATGCAAAACTGTAAGTATATAAAAAAAAGTACATTACCAAACTACTGTCTTTATATAAGGCACATATACCCAAATTTTGAGAAGCAGAGTCACTGCCTAGGGTGTAAATAGGAAAAACTGAAAGCATTTGGCATCCTGAGGTCACATTTTGCCAGAGGGCAGACTCTCCCAGAGGAAGCTAGGGCAGGTCGTAAAATCTCAGGGTGACATTCATTAACCTTTGGGGTCGTCTCCTCCAGCCCTGATTTCAAAGCATGCTGCTCTGGGACAGTGAAGATTTATGGACCTCCCTTGGGATTCAGAGACAATTTCTCACAAATCCATTTCTTCCCTCCCTTGTGGGTCCTTTCTCTCCCTGTGTTTTAATTCAACTAATTTGTAGTTAATATGAGCAAATATTCTGGGTGTATTAAAGAGCATGACTGGACCTACCCTCAAAAGGTTCTTATCAGCCACAGGAATTCTTTTATATAAACTCATACAATCGAAAGTAATTCTGTCCAATAAGCCACCCTTTCTGCTCTCTTCAGTGTCTCAAGAAGGAGTGAAGGACCCTCAGCAGAAACTCTTGGTGTCAGGCACACGGTGGTGGTTCACCTGATAAGCCTTCATTAACAATGAAAAGCCAACCCACATATGTGGAGAGATACCAACGCCCTGTGTAAGGAATTCATCTCCAGCCTTAACAAAATCAGATTCTCCTAGAATTGCCAGGCAGAGAGAATTCCTCCTCAGGGAGGGGTGGTGAACATCCTTGCAGGCTTGAGATTCCCATCCTTCCTGGAGATCTTCCCTAATAACAGAGCCATCATCACCTTGGCCTCCAGGGCTCTTCCCCTTAGCGTTTGGCCCAGAGGGACCCAGAAGAGTCTCCTTATAAGAACTAATGCTCCAGCTGAGGTCAGGTGGGAGCAGGCAGGCACAGGCAGGTGGACCCTGCTGCTGGTATGTGGGCCATACTCTGTAATACTCTGTAAATCAGGTTAGTGGTGCTAATCTCATTGTTCACCTCTATTCTTAGCATCCATAATCCTTTAGGTAAGTCTTACTTCAATGTGCTGATCTAACCCTGGTTGTGTTTCAGGGACTTTAAGTGATATAACCATCTAATGATTATGTCATTAGATGTAAAGACAAGGACTTTCATAAGAGTTTCATTTAACTTGTATCTTGTGTGATTCTATTCAATTAATAAAATTATCCCCAGGAAATGTAACACAGACTAAAGAAAGTTCACTCTTCCCGACCAAAAATAATGGATTTCAGATTGTTGATGGATATGGTGCCTTGGAATGATTAAAAACATTTTAAAGCAGAGGCTTTTGTAATCAAATTCAAAATGTGAAGATTCAAACAAAATGATATGATAAACTATACAGAATAGATCACAGGAAAAGATGAGTATGTGGTAGTTTAATGTAATACGTTTAATGTAATAACTTAAAACATCCTGCAATAGAAGCATCAACTACTTAAAGGCAAATCACATTAGATCTGTTAAAATATCTGTATAAGAACAGAAATAAATCATAATTAGATTTGCTGCTATCATTACATTTTTATATCACAAATCTGAATAAATATTCTCAAAATGTAAGGGAAATGGAATAGATTTAAAAGAAAAGAAATATTCTAATGGGATCAGGACCCTGGAGAAGCTCTTGAGTTGTTTATGCCACAATGTTAACAGTAAAAAAAAAAAAAAGAAAGTACTGCCTACTGTCCATCATTAGGAGAACATATTTTCTTTAGAAGAAGTATTTATAGAATAGAATACTATACAGTGGTTTGAATAAATGACCTAAGTTAATATGTCTTTACATGGATAAATCTCAAAAACAATGTTAAATGCAAAAAGCAGTCAAAGCAGTCAACCAAAACATACGTTCAGAATCATATCGTCTATCTACATATTAACAGGCACACACAAACATATGTACATAAATAGATGTAATACATGAACAGATGGATACACATCAATCCATAATTATAGTTGTCTCTAGGGAGGAGAGGAAAGGAATGAAAGGAGGAGAATGTAAGACTTCTATTTTATTGAAAGTCATATTTTCTTTATAAAAATTCGAAAAATTATAAATGTAATAATTTTTAAAATTCTCTGTGATGTACACACCAATGTTATACACTACGCTGATTTTTTTTAAATAGTCCTATAATTCACCCTTATATTTTTGTGTTATTGCAAGCCAATGAAATAAGAAAGGGGTACTTCATGTCCTCTATGGAATTTATTTATATGCATGTATATGCCTAAGCTTATTTATCTCCAAACTCATAGACATAAGACAGAAGGAAAGTGCTTTGAGAATTTCAAAATATTATCACAATGAGCAATTTTCTTAAGCTGCATTTACTAAATTTCAAGTTATGAAACTATTGCTATCTGTTCTATTTTTTATTAAGCAAACTTGTGTTTTGGTACAATTTTAAATTTCTAGAAATCTTGCAAAGAGGGTTCAGAGTTTTTCCACTGTCATCCTTTTTCAGTTCCAGAATCTAATTAATGTCTTTTCCATTTTTCAACATATTTCTTCCAGTGTAAATAGTATACCTGGACTAGGTGCTTTGTTAAGTTAAAATTACATTTTGTTTTTAGTTTTTGTTTGCTTAATCGCTCAGTCATGTCCAACTCTTTGCAATCCCATGGACTGCATGGTCCTCTGTTCATGGGATTCTCCAGGAAAGAATACTAGAGTGGATAGCCATTCCCTTCTCCAGGGGATCTTCCTGACCCAGGGATTGAACCTGGGTTTCCTGCATTGCAGGCAGATTCTTTACAGTCTGAGCCACCAGGAACTAGGTGCTTTGTTAAATTAAAATGACATTGGGATATTTTAAATTTTCTTTTCTGGGAGCTTAAATGTAATTTTATTTGACAATAATCACATAACCTTTTTGTAAAAAAAAGAAAAGAAAATGAATACGCTGTCAAAGGAAAATGCTCAACAAAACAGGCACCCCTGAGAATCCTAAAGAATCTGCTTGGTAGAAAATATACTTTTTGGAACTTCCCTGATGGTCCAGAAAGACTCTGTGCTACCAATGCAGGTGATCTGGGTTCAGTTCCTGGTCAGGGAACTAGATCCCACAAGCTGCAACTAAGATCCAGCACAGCCAAATAAATTAATTAAAATTCAAAAAAAAAAATACCTCTTGTCGCTTTCTTTCCTCCTGGCTCACTGTCTGAGATAATCCATTTCTTTTCACCTAGAGTAAAAAGCAAAATAAAGTTGAGCTCATTTACTTTCATAAACAACTTCTATTATGTAAGGCATAATTCTATGCCCTTCAAATATGAATTAACTGCAAAATGCTGAATTTAGTACATATTAATTTTGAGTCTCATATCCCTCAGATGACATTTAATCACATTAATAAATTAGCATAGTACAACATTAAAGGAATGAAAAGTGTCTAGAACACTACCCAATGGGTTTGAGTTAATTTGTTCTGGTCTTAGTTCTGGCTATTCCTAAAATACTTATGAAATTAATCTCCCAATTCATAAGTGAAGAAGTCCCTGATAATAAAAGAAAGGAAGCCACTGTCCTAGGAGTTTACTGCCCAGAAATCCTGGTCAGTAATATGGTGTCTTTATTACATTGAAAGTGTAATTTTAACACTATGTGAACACTCTGTGAAAATAGAGACTCAATGGAACACCAATGCTCTTTACAAAAACCCAATCAAACAAGAAAACACAGTCTTCTTGGCCCAATTTCAACACGTTGTTGGGCATATTTAATTTTAACAAATAAGGATGTTAATCTGATATTCTTTGATGAAGCAAGAGTACCTGCAAGAACCAGGAATGCCAGTACCATACTTGGAATAATGCAGTTGTGTCCCTAGTTGAATTCCAAAGTCTTTATCTCAACTGCCACACATTTCTACTTGATTGCTGCTGCTGCTGCTAAGTCGCTTCAGTCGTGTCCAACTCTGTGTGACCCCATAGACAGCAGCCCACCAGGCTCTCCCGTCCCTGGGATTCTCCAGGCAAGAACACTGGAGTGGGTTGCCGTTTCCTTCTCCAATACATGAAAGTGAAAAGTGAAAGTGAAGTCGCTCAGTCGTGTCCGACTGTTCGCGACCCCATGGACTGCAGCCTACCAGTCTTCTCCATCCATGGGATTTTCCAGGCAAGAGTACTGGAGTGGGGTGCCATTGCCTTCTAACTCAGAATAGAGGTTGAATAATGAACCCCATGAAGGCAGTACATGGAGTCTGTTCTAACATACCTGGCCCTGAGTCAGGCACATGAAAGACATTCATGTTTTTCAGTTAAAAGTTTAATTAACGAAAAGTAAGGCATGTACACAATACCAACCAATTAGATCTTGCACTTAACAGAAGAGCAGCAAAAGAGGAGACTGTCCTCCCCTCGTGTGAAAAAGCAATAGCAAGAAAATTTAACGGAGGTCTTTAAACGTTTTGCTACCTACTTTCTAAAAAAACTAAAAAAACATGTTCCCTCAGACCCATTTTATGTTGACATTTCAAATTTTCATCCAAAATTTAAAGAATCTTAAAGACATATTTTCCTATTAATTGTAAATTTAGACATTTTAACCATGTGTTATCATATTATTTTAAATGTATCTGCTGCTTCTAAGTCACTTCAGCCGTGTCCAACTTGTGCGACCCCATAGACGGCAGCCCACCAGGCTCCCCCGTCCCTGGGATTCTCCAGGCAAGAACACTGGAGTGGGTTGCCGTTTCCTTCTCCAATGCATGAAAGTGAAAAGCGAAAGTGAAGCCGCTCAGTCGTGTCCGACTCTTCGCGACCGCATGGACTGCAGCCCACCAGGCTCCTCAGTCCCTGGGATTCTCCAGGCAAGAGTACTGGAGTGGGTTGCCATTGCCTTCTCCTTAGTGGAATATAAAAACCATGATGACAATATCGACCATCATCCATTTAAAACATATGGAGATTTTACATTATTCTTCTTTCTCCTTGAAAACCCACTTCTATGTCAATTTTCCCTCCAAATTTCCTGATATAATTCTGTGTCAGAGTATTTAATTAGTCACTCTAGCATATTTAGGGCATAGGTTTTTACACTTAATTTTCTAAAATTTCTTGTGATCAATGAGCTTTAAGTATTAAGACTTCTGGATTGTATAATCACTACAAACACCATTAATAATCCATAATCAAAATGATGCAATTATTTCCAATTTCAATGCATTAAGCACTAAAAGTAAAATTTTACTGAGAATGCAACTCTGAGTGAGACGGGGGTGGGGGTGTATGGTGGCTTCATTAAAGGAGGCTTTGCTGAAACCAATATTTCAAATTGACCCCATTTTTTTTTGTGCTGTGATTTAACATGCTGAGACAGGGCACCAAACACCAAAGTAAGATTTGAGATGGGCTTTCTTTAGAAAAATGGCAAAAGGGGTAACTGTGAAAAGTGGAAATTGGAAAACAAAATCTGGTGTAACATTTTAATTGCAGATACACTCTCAGTTTTAGAGAAAAGAATGCCTAGGAATTGAGGATCTGGAAAATGGTCCCCTTAAAACTATTCCTGCCCACCTCTCCTGGTCTTGCTGAATGCAGGCGTCTGATGTGTACCCCAGTGTGAAGACCACTGGTATACAGTTCTTTACATGGTGGGGTCAGAGAAATAAAGACAAATATGTTACTGCCTTTAATCTGGTTTTAGAAAAGATTAGAGAGCAGTACAATAGAGTAGAAAGAGTCC
The DNA here is from genome assembly GCA_024291935.2 of Okapia johnstoni. NCBI lineage: Eukaryota > Metazoa > Chordata > Mammalia > Artiodactyla > Giraffidae > Okapia > Okapia johnstoni. The sequence continues at coordinate 40,137,178 of CM044323.1, forward strand.
TAAGTCAACAGTAAAATCAACAATCATTTACTGACTGCCAGGAAATATGCCAAGTATTTTATATCCCTGTGATCACTGAACCCTCAGAAAACTCTAAAAAGCCAATACTATTCTTATGCCCATTTCACAGACAGTAATAACAACTAAGACAGGATTCCAGATCACATAACTAATAGATAGGAAGGCCAGGATCCTCATCCAGGCGTACCAATTCAAGGGCTCCCGCTCTTAATCATGATATTATCAGGGATAGGGGACCCCCAACTTTCCATGAAGGCACCTTACTTCTAAGGCTGGGTGATCGTCACTAATGATAATTCCTTCTAATGCCAGGTCTGCACCAAGTCTCCATATGTTTGTTGTCATCCGCACATATCACGGAATGTTCTCAGCCTTATCTACCATGCTGACACTGGGTCAGCCTGTCAGCAAGAATTCATGGTTAAAAAGGCTTCTTCATACATTTTAATAAGGGAGGAGACTGGCCAAAAGAATGAAACCATTCAGAGCTGCTCCCATTTGGTTAACGTTGAGCAGGAATTTCACAGGATTTCCTGTCTGACTCAAAGCCCAGCAGATCAATATCCTAGCGCTGTGCCCACAGTCTCAGCAGGTGATGTCACCAGCAAGAATTTCCACGCCACCAGCATCTCCATCCACAGCTACTACTGAGTTCAAACCCGGAAATCTTAAGGGGAAGAAAGTAAAGCATGTGGGCTTAGATACCTACCCAGATACAGCTAGGTCCCTGAGGGATTAAGAGTACTTCATCCTATCAAAAAGGAAAAAAAAAGAAATCCCCAGCTAAAGTAGTTGCCCTTCCTAGGGAGAGGAGAAGGTAGTTTTGAAAAAGGCAAAGCACTCATACATAGAATCATCATCTTTCACCACCACTAATAAAAAATGATCAAACATTCCTTTAACCAAGAAGTCATCAATCAGAAACCAGTAGCCCATACAGAACTGACCAATAAAGAAAACAAAAGGTTCTAGAAAGTACATTCTTGGGTTATAATTAAGAAAACTGGCACATTCAAGAACCCCGAAGGCCAGGTCTGGAGTTACGACAAGCCAGCTTCACCTGGCTGACTGCTAGACCACTGCTTGGGGCCCGGCTGGACAGGTTCTTCTCCAGAGCCAAGAGGAAGCTTTTTGTCCACCTGAGATCTTCCACATGCAACTCTAAATTACACAGTACCTGAGAGCAGGTGCCTGGAGGCAGAAGATCAAGAGCAGGCAAGAGGATTTCAGAGACCGAAGAATGAGGAAAATGAAACCAGAAAAAGAAGGGGAGAGGGGATATATAAGAGGGCCCCACAGAGACTGGCAGAAGACAAGCAGGAGAAAACTGGGGAGAATGAAAACACAGAGCAAAATGTCAAGTGGAAAGAAACAAGGAAAGAAGGGGGAGGAAGGGAGAGAGGGAAACGAAAGGAGAAACACTGTGTGCAACGATTTTAATTAATAGTATGTATCTCTGGAAATTTTCTATTCAAAACCAATGACTGATTGCTAAACCAAAGTAAAAATCACTGGTAAGCCCAGGCTTTTCTTTTGCACACGCACACAAATATGTGTGTAAAACATATGTTTACAACAATACCTACAGTTTTCACATTTACATATTTTCTGCAGTTTGCATACTTTTGCTAAGAGAATTAAAATATCAGGTTTATCACATTTCTCCAAGTGTTCTGCTTGTTTACACGTGTGGAAAAAAGAATACACCAGCTTCCAAAACGGGATTCCTAGTCTGTCATCTGAAACAAAAGAAATTAAATCGTACAGGCTCTTTTTTAAAACTTTTTACATATGTATCTTGCAGTAGCGGCTCCAGTCCAGCACAAACGGGAACACACCGACTGCCAAGCAACAAGCCTTTACAGCTCTCTTCTGACCTCACTAGAACTTGCTCATTGCTTTAAATTTCCTATTTAACTGTATCATCAATAAGTACAATTACAAATGTAGTTGAATGAAACATTAAGAACTAGACTCAGTTTGAGGTTCTTCATTTTGTACAATCTAACTAATTCACAAAACTGTTCAAATCTTGCCATGGCAGATTCTACACTCTTAGGAGAACATGTGAATATATGTCAATATTTATTTGACATATATGACATATATTCAAATAAAAGTGGATAAAAATTAATTCAAATAAAACAAAACTGTAGCCCACAACTACAGTTCTAACATATGTTAAAAAATATGAACATATATTATGTGACTTGTCAAGGCAGTGAATGCAGGGAACTCACTAATCTCATAATAGTTCTAAATTCATAATTATAAATATTTTTACTGCTGTAATTGGTATTAAAATTCTCCAACTATGATTTTTTGTAATCAACATATTTTCCAAAAATTAACAATTGGCTAAAACTAATAAAGAATAGTAGGAGATACTTCCATCAATGGATATACTGTCTAATTGGCCCCAAGATACAGTTTTTGAAATTTAAAGTAAACTCCCCAAAGGATAGATCCAAAAGTTACTCCACCTAAAATTGATGCCAAGTTAGTCTGAGAAAGACAAATATCACAGGATATGACTTATATGTAGAATCTACAAAAATTACATAAACGAACTTATTTACAAAATAGAAACAGATTCACAGACATAGAAAGCAAACTCATGGCTGAAAGCGAAAGTGAAAGTGAAGCCCCTCAGTCGTGTCCTACTCTTCAGGACCCCATGGACTGGAGCCTACCAGGCTCCTCCATCCATGGGACTTTCCAGGCAAGAATACTGGAGTGGGGTGCCATTTCCTTCTCCAGGAGATCTTCCCAACCCAGGGATTGAACCCAGGGCTCCCACATTGTAGAAAGATGCTTTACCATCTGTGCCACCAGGGAACTTATGGCTACCAAATGGGAAAGGAGAAGGAGAGATAAACAAGGAATTTGTGATTAACAGGTGCACACTTCAACATAGAAAACAGATAAACAGCAAGGACCTGATATATAGCACAGGGAACTATACTCAGTACTTTATAATAACCTATATGGGAAAAGAATCTAAAAAAGAATAGATACATGTATATGTACAACTGAATCACTTTGCTCTACACCTGAAACTAACATGACATTGTAAATTAGCCATGCTTCATTTTTTTTATGATTAAAAAAATAAATAAAATGGATGCCAATTTCCTTCGTGATCCTTTGCAAGTCTGAGCTTGTTAGATGACTATCTCATGAGGGAACAAGCAAGCTTTAGGTAGTAATTCCACTTCTGCACTCATCACAGCTACAGGTGTTTTCACCTTGAGAAAAACTGTGTTAAGAAAACCTAGGCAATGTTCCTTGGCCTTTGACGCCATCGACTACAGTAGATAGTAAAAGCCAGGTTCTATAAGTCTCCAACAGAATCCTGAGGCTGTCATATATAACTTAGCCTATCTACAGGATAGAGCCTGCCCTGTTAACTGTGTACAGAGCCAAGAGGAATTACCCCAGTCTCTAGGCTGATTGGATCATTTTCTATGGGGTAAACAGGGATATGACCTCAGGCCCTCTATGACTCGACATTGTTTCTATATAGATAAGATGTGTGCACATTCTTTCTCTTTTCCCACCAGCCAAAGAAACCAGAATAGGAGGGCCTGCAAAAGACTGACCAACCAAAGAGGCTCAGAAAAGTAGTCAATTAAAAATGAGATCAGATATTTATAATCCAAGTTCACTCAGGCTCCATAAAGCACTGATGTCCACTGAATACCCACTGGAGCTAAGACCTTCAAACTTAGAGTTACCCATTTGCTGAAAACCAGCTGGTTTATTCATGCCTCCTGGTGACCCGCTATTCATGGGCTTCTATTCTGGACAGTTCAAGTGCAAAGAGAATGAATTGCAAAGTAAAATTATACCATGGGACACAATCACTCCTAGGTCCTTTCTACAGACTTAATACAAATTGAACAGTCCCTGAATTTCCAATGAGTTAAGAGTTCTTTCACTGTCAACAACATAGAAACAGCAGCTCTCTGAGAGTATGCTTGAAGTTCCTAAAATGAAAAATCTGCCACGCAGCCTGAAACACTGTCTTCTGAAAGTAGCCCCTACAGGTTGTCTCAGGCCCCGCCTTGTCCACTGAGAAATCACTGAGACAGTGTCCACCTAAGCCACAAGCTGCCGCAGAACACCCATACCAAGGGCCAGAGATCCAGATGACCAAAGATGAGATAACTGAGGTCAAGATGGGGACAGTGCCGTATTTTTAAGAAGGAGCAGGTACATAGATTACTATTTTTTAGAATGAGAGGTAGAAGACAATAGCCCATTTAATAAAATCATATGCTTAATTTAAAAAGATCTCCAGTGACATGCCAGGGATCTCATCATTTGTTCAAAAAACCAGAGCTCCTCTCTCACCTACTGTTGTTAAACTTAAAACAGTAAAATTCTATAATCTTAAAACTATAAATTCTATAAACTTAAAACTTAAAATTCTATAATCCTCACCAAAATTCTTGAATCTCAAGAAACAGCAAGCTCTGCCAGCCTCCCAGAGGTAACCTCGGGTCTACTAAAACTGTGGAGAACTCAGATAAGGCAAGGCAGGGCTCGGGGCTTTGACCTTGCAATGGCCTGTGTCACCCTTTATAGTCAGAGCCAGGATTCCTGACTGAATCCCAGTTACTTCAATACAGATATGAGGCCAAGAGTACAGACCACAAACAGCAAGGTCATTAAATAAACTGCTGTGCCTTATAGAATTTAGGAGACAAGAGTGCATGTGTTACTTTGTAGCCAGTCCTTGTAAACCAGCATCCTTTATTTAGCCAAGACCTGATTCAGAGTTCTGGTTGGTTCCTTTTGTAATTCTCCAACTACTGATGTATCCAATGCTTACCATGCACCAGGCACTGTTCTTTCCATGCATCTAAACCTTCTATCAATACCACAAGAAAGGTATTACTATTGCTATTTCACAAATAAGAAAAGAGAGACACAGGAAAGTTAAGTCATTGTGAGCCCTAATAAGTGGTCAAGCTGGTATTCAATTCAGGAGTGCCTGCTGCCCGCAAGGACTAATTTCTTTACCACTGCAGTGCACTGCCTTCTCACACTTCTGAATTTCTTCGAGGTGTGTGTGACCTGCAGCTACCCTTCCTTTAAACTAAGGTCCTCCCCTTGGATACCTCAGAAACTGCATCCCCAAATGAATTCTCAGCTCTTGCTCCAGAGAAAGCTAAGCTGTTGGCAGGGTGCCTGGCAATTTAACTTGATTAGTCCTGACATCCGTGGAACCTCCACAAATTCCTCTCTTTGACTTGTGGCTCTCAATACCATTCACTCCCCTGTGGGCCACTGAGCCTGGACACAGGTGGACTCAACCTCTACCCCCCAGTGAGAGAGAAACCCACTCCTGCTTTTTCTATCAGCAACCAAGGGAGAAAATGAGATGAGGACATACATGAAAAACTAATGTCACAGAAGTAAGATAACAAGGAAAACTGGTTTTAGGGGGAAAAGGCAATTCTATCAAATTATTTCATAAAAGATGAGCAGTTTTTAAAATTGGAATATTTAATAAAATACTGAGGAAGAGACCAGAAATAATGGTGGTGAACAGCAGAGGGAGTTGGGAATGATGGTAAACCCATAGCAACTTTCAGTCTGGTGTTCAGTTTTGTAATAAGGTGAATGCACCTGCATTACCTTCGTAATTCAAAAATGACTATTTCAAAGAACTTAATTTAAATTTTGAATTTTAAATTGGAATATTAAGAGCAAACTCATGACTAACTAAGGGGAATTGGTTAAAAGAACCAAACATAAAAAAATACAAAACCAAACATCTACCTATTTGATGAAATATAAATATGGGCTTTACACAGGTTGTTATGGAAGAAAGTTTAATGACATGAAAAGTCATTCACAGTGTTGTTAAGAGAAAAAAATGGGTTAAAAAACAGCAGGTTTAATGATGAGCAAATATTTACAACATTATTAAAGGGAAAATATGAGTAATAAGACAATATTATTTTATTAATTTTTGCTTAAAGGAAGAGGAAAACTCTAAAGACACATTAAGAAAAAAAAAAGGTCTGAAAAGTTATATATCAAAATGTCAACAGTGACTACATGGGAAGGATTTCAAACAATTTTTATTTTCTTCTTTTTATCTATTGGTACTTTTTAATTTTTCACTAATAAACATCTCTTAGCTCTGGAATTAAAGCATTGCTTTTAATAAAAAATAAGTTTCAAAGTCTTCTCTCAAAAAAAAAGAAACAAAGCAAGTAGGGTAGGCAAATAGGACTGTTTAGAGATGCCAATAATACCTGCGTTTCTCAGTTGCTGCCCACAGGAAAGCTCATGAGAGGTAACCATTCAGAGATAAAAGTAAGATAAAGGCAGGCAATGAGAAAGGTTTCGGTCAAGCCCAAACCAGGCAGTGGCTTATGAGGCAGTGTTGACAATGAGTGATGACAGGCAGGTGCGCAGATGGGCGAACAAAGGACAAGGCTAGAGGTGCGTAACTGACAATGAAGTCGATGACACATGTTGAAGGCATGAGTCAGGAAGGGGCTGACGAAAGCAGAACAGGTCTGAGGGGCTCTTCTTGCCGAAAAGGACACCTGTTTACAAAGGAGGTGCCAACATCTTTGTTGCCATTCTGTTTTTGCTTGTTATTTTTGTCAAGTGGCAGATGGATAGGAATGATCACCTCCAAACAGTAAATTCCTTAGAACAACACTGACTTCAAAGTTAGTTTCTTAGATTTGCAATACAATCTAAACTTGAGCCAAACTGGTTTCGGAAAAGTGGGTACTAAAGTGAACTGATGTTTTACATGCAATGTTCAAAGCATGTCATGATCCCACTGGACAGGAATTACCTTATTATATGGAGGAGATCTGAGAAACAGGCATAGAATTACCAATATTCTCCCATTTACCTGTATCTCAAGTTTCATTTTCAATTATTCAAGCAATTATTTTACACTTCTATTGTTTTCATTTTTGACTCTTCACCCATCTAGCCCATCTAGTTTTAGTCATAATCTCTAGAGAGCACTTTCCTGACCTTTACCGCTTTCCATGACATCTATCTGTGTCATTCACGTCTGCATTTTGCCCTACATTCTTTCAAAAACATCACTTAGACCTTTCCTTTCTATTGTCTCCTAAACTAGCTTCTAAGTTCCCACAGAGTAGGTACTGGCTTTAGGTTTGTTTTGTTTGCCCCATTCACCCCAATGAATTTTGGAGTCAGATACCAGCGTTTTCAAACTACAAACTTATAATCGCTTAGTGAATGGCAAAATAAAGCCCCCAAATTTCTGACTGTCATCTACGTTAGGGTAACAAAACAGGACAGGACAGAAAATACCATAGTGCACTGTGTGTATTAAGGATAACTTCCATTTTGTGAAGCTTTTGTTTGAGATACACAGACACACACACCCATGAACACACATACTAGGTTATAAGTAAAATGTATTTCTCATTATGTTAAGCTACCAATACAGACCATGGTTGCAGGATAACTCCACCATGTGTAAATTTCCACTAGATAGGTCAGTTATGTCACTTAACACTCTCAGTTCAGTTCAGTCACTCAGTCGTGTCCGACTCTTTGAGACCCCATGAACCGCAGCACGCCAGGCCTCCCTGTCCATCACCAACTCCCTGAGTTTACCCAAACCCATGTCCATCGAGTCGGTGATGCCATTCAACCACCTCATCCTCTGTCGTCCCCTTCTCCTCCTGCCCTCAATCTTTCCCAGCATCAGGGTCTTTTCCAATGAGTCAACTCTTCGATGAGGTGGCCAAAGTATTGGAGTTTCAGCTTCAACATCAGTCCTTCCAATGAACACCCAGGACTGATCTCCTTCAGGATTCACACGTAAAAGGAAAGCTGTACTACTCAGAGATTCTGCAGAAGCTGCAGCCCAAATGGCCAGATTTCTCATCATGTGGGAGGTCAAAATGGATTGGAAAAGAGCTGGTTAAGCACCTGATCAAATAACAGTAAATATTTAAATGACCTATTTAAGTGGGGGGGGGGGGCAGGATTAGTGTCTAAGTCTGTATGATTCTCTCTTAACAAACTCAACGGAGTAGCTATCCATGGAAGCTGAAAGGGTAACATGAGGAGGGCCAGGACCATGCTAGGTAACCTGAAGTCTAAATTACAAGAACTCAGAAACTTTGAGTATACAGGAGCTCTCAGGAGAGCAGACAGACCAGGCAAAAAGGGAAAATGAGAAGACGGCCAACAGGCCACTTCTGAGATGGAGTCACATTATTGGCCAAGTACCTGATGGAAATGCGGTTTCTGCTCTTTCAGGGCCCTAGGTACATGTCCGTTATTTAGAGAAACTTGAAAGGGTCTGTTCCAGGTAATCTCAAGACCATAAGAAAAACAGTAGGAAAGTAACCATATTTGTCATCTCAGAGTCTCAGCTGCCTCAATATATGGTGGAGAAACAGCAGTCACCCTCATGGTATTGTCACAAGGATGATATAAGCTGAGTGAAATGACCTAGTCCAATCCCCGGAGTACAGTATCCTCTGCAAATACTGGGTTCATACTTCACCTACATGTAAAAAAGTTAATATCATGATGATCCAGTAACAGGTCCCAGAGCTATAGCCACCCTGCAAGTCAGCCTCTACACTGCCTGCTCACACTGAGACCAGCTGAGTATGAGTTTAGCAGACAGCAGCCAAAAACCTTTGTATATCACTACCAGAAGCAGGGTTTCCTGCTGCCCCAAATGGGAACTGTTCCATTTTTACTATTGCAGTCAGATGAGTAGTAGAGTTTATCTCCTACACCAAAGGGGAAAATAATCTGCAATTTCCTTTCACTGGCAACAATACTTCTTCTGCAGAAGCTGTCCACTGGCTATATAGTCCTTATGCCCCCAAATAACAGATATACAGGTAACAAATGCCAAAATGATCCTAAGACAGACGAGTACAGATTAATCATGCAGAAAATC